>CM036588.1:122104577-123375213 GCA_020745705.1 Hemiprocne comata
CTGCTGCTCGCTCTTCCATTTCAATTTTAGTCTAAGATAGAATTTTACTTTGTCTTGTGAAGGAATTGGTAAGTGAATATAAGGCCTGGCATTTTGCAATAAGCATGAAATAGACTCTACTCATCCTACAGCTGTGGTTATCTCTGGCAATAACAGAGTGATGCATCTCACTAATAGATGTATCTTAGCAACAGAAAACTGTTTAATAATAGGTGTTTAAAACAGAGGAGAAGACATTTTGAACCTTATTACTTCTCTTAACATAGATCAGTATTCTGCTAGGGTGCAATGAATGTGTTATGTGAGCTGAGAGCAGATGACCTTAGTTTGATAGCTTGGCAATTGAATGTGCATGGAACATTTATGTTTACAATTGTGTTAAAACATATATTGAGTGTTGATCAGGCTCCCATCTCAGTGGGTGCATGAAAAACCTTTTAAACTGGCAGTTTGGTAACGTGCTTTGAAGTGTCTAATCAGGGCTAATTTAATTTTATGAGCTCATACATGTAAAATAGATCAGTACAAACACTCCCAAAGTCAGTCCAAGTTACTTTAGTGTTGGTTCCTTTGCTTAAGTAGAAATCAAGATTTGAAGCAGGAAGGCAGTGTGCCTGTCTCTGAAACATGTCCATGTTGTGTAGGGGGGCAGGTAGGTCCTCAGATCCTGAGGGGAGCCTTTTGGGGATGGGTGACTAACCTCCCAACACATTCAACAGGCTTTGGCCCTACATCCTTCCTTTTCTGGGAAGAAGACTTGATAGGTCATTTATGTGTTTAATTCAGAGTTTAATTAAAGTAGAAAGATTAGAAATAGACAATAGAAATAGAAAGTCCTCCTGACCATCTCTCAGGGCACTCCCACTCTTTGCTGGTGAACCTAGAGGTTCAGACTAGATGTTAGGAGACATTTCTTTACTGACAGGGTGTTCAAACACTGGAATGGGCTTCTTAGAGAGGTGACCAATGCACCAGTGTTAAGAGGCACTTGGACAATGCCCTTAACAACATGCTTTGACTTTTGTTCAGTGGCACAACTGAAGTGGACAGACAGTTGGACTGGCTGGTCATTACAGATCCCTTCCAACCAGAACTAGTCTGTGTTAAACTCACATGCCAGCATGAAAATATGACAAAATGCAAACCCTCAGAGCTCTGGCAGGGGTTTATAAACACACCTGGTCATCAAGCGTTGCTGCCTCTCTCAGGAGATCATTCATGTCATCTGCAGCATCATCAACCTGGACGGTCCAAAGCACAGCATGGTTCTTTTTTTTGGACATGGCTGCCTGTGTGTGAGGGAAAGAATTCAATGCATCTGGAAACAAATTCTCTAGTGAGAGGAGAGATTAAAAACCACAAGGATGAAGTGGAAGTTGATAGATTAGAATTCCATTAAGAAATAAAATGTCATCCATGTTTGTACCTGGAGATGGGTGGCCGTCAGGTTCAAGTCATTCAAGCGCTTCTGAGCTGCAACACCAGTAGAAATGCTCAGCAAAGCTGATTTGCTTTCATCAATGGCCAGGACTGCTAATCGGATGTCATCTGTCAGATCCCAAATACATTTATCACAGCCTGAGAAGAAGAGAGTGTCATTTTTCTGCAGTGATTTTGTCAGTTAACAGCAAATAATTAAAATTCACTTTGTAGTGCTCTTGCCCCATGGTGTTCCCTCTCTTTGTCACTGATGGATGCCCATGGGTACCCATTTTCCTTTTAGTTTCATCCGCCCCCTTCCAAGGTCCCACAGGACAGTCAGGATGCTTCCAGCTGAGTAGCACCAGCTGGGATTGCTCCCAGAGGCTGCTGCAGCCACCCTGCCATCAGCAGGGGAGAGAGGGGAGGCATTTCCTGGCTATCCCCTAGAGGCTCTGCATTTTTGTGGCCCAAAGAACAACAGATGGGGGTCACCAAAGCAACTTTGTTTTGTCAGAGCCCAGAACTCTGTGTATAAAATGTGGTGATAAGGATGTCCAGCAGATGGGCTTTTGGCTGCCTATTCAATTAGGAAGGTAACTTCTAAAAAATACAGTTAGAACATGTTTGGAACACGCTTGTGCAGAACTATGTCCTGGCCCCTGCTGAACACTTGCAACATCACCTTGTTTTTAGTGACATTGGTGCCACCACTGAATGTAAGAGACTGAGGTGAACCATGAAACATTCTGTCCTACAGAAACTTTTGTCTGGTATTATACAATCTCTATTCTTGATAGCAGCAGCTCCCAAATGTTTTCCTTCTGGTATCACTTCCAGGCACATGACCCCTCTTTTTGGGAGCAGGTTTAGGAACCCATATCTGCTACACAGCCTGCATGATGCCACAGGCACCCTCACACTGACATGGAAAACTACCAGTGGTTACCAACAGTCACAACGTAGTGCTGCTGGAAAGTCCCCAGGCTGCCTGTCACTAGAGTGGGTGAGATGATAGTGGGAAAGGAACTGCCTGATGGATGTATGTCAGATTGTCCCCAGCAACAGCTGCTATTAGGGGTACAACTGGGAAACCAGCAGTGATCTGCAAGAGGGCACAGATAAAGCTACGAAGGCAGTTTTTAGGGCCAGAGTATTTTGCAGGCACTATGTCCCACTGGAGAAGTGGTTTTGGTGACACTTCTCAGCTGCTCTGCAGTTTGTACCTGAACAGTCAGTCTGCCTCACAGAGCTGGACCTGTGCACATACTCAGCCAAGCAGCTGAGAACATGTTTAAATGCTCATCCAGTGGCACACTGTGCAGATTCACGAGTTTTAAAGTGCCCCGTGGGACCAAAGTCACAGAGCTGAGCCCACTGGGGAACCAAGCCCTTAAGTTAGTATTTGTAAGCATCTAAATACAAGAGTGATACTAATTTTTTGGTGTTCTCATGATAATCTTCTTACTGATGGTTGGGCAGTCTGTGCCAGTAGAAACTTCAGGACTGTCTGCGAGGCATTCTCCAGTCTGGCTGTCACACATTCTCCCTCCACAGTTACATTCTGGGGGAAAAAGAAAGGATTTTTTGAAATAAGAATGAAAGAAGAATCTTCAAAACGTACAACCCCTCTGTCCTCTCCCAAGATTAGTGAATTGATTGTATGTAGGACTGTGCATAGATAGTCAAGGGCTCCTTGGACTGATTTTTCCTGTAGGATGTATCCTGAAATAAATATTTCCTCCTTATCCTGGGCTGCATCAAAAGCAGCATGGCCAGCAGGACAAGGGAGGGGGTTCTCCCCCTCTAATCTGCTCTGGTGAGACCCCACCTGGGGCACTGTGTCCAGTTCTGGAGCCCTCAGCACAGGAAGGACATGGAGCTCCTGGAGAGAGTCCAGAGGAGGCCACAAAGGTGATCCGAGGGCTGGAGCAGCTCTGCTATGAAATCCAGAGTTGCCAGCTGGGCCACCTTGCACCAGCATTTGAGAGGGTGAAGTTCAGGACATGGGCTAAGAAAAGGGGTACAACTGAAGTTAACTATTAGACACAAATCTCTCCACAGCCCTGTGGAATTTATCAGTGCTGTGTCAGGCTGCCACTTAATAAGCTTTCCAGTTATCAGGGATTGATAGTGGACTCCAATTCCATCATCAGCTTGAGCAAATAAAAAAAAAATCTCCTACCTCTGACAATGAAGAATACATGAGATTTTACATTTTTTTTAAACATGAGGAAGCTACATTTTTATTGCCACTACCAGTGGCTTTTTTAAAAGTCTAATTTTTAATCTGAAGCTTCTCTTTCAAGGTTTAATTGGCCTTTTAGTACAGTATTTTAAAGATTAAATGATTCTTTGATATTTTGATAGAATTAAAAAACCCTCAAGCAGAACATAAGAACAGCAGCAACTTATCTGGAAGTCATTTTGTTGTTGTGTTTCGTGGCTTCAGCAGAATCTCATATAACAAAATCGTTTACTGCCATTTTATTGAAGTCCATTCATTGTTCTCTATGACTTACCCTTCTGTTTACCTTCCTCCTGGCAGATTTGAGGAATTACCAGGAAAAATATGTAATACAGCCTCGAAGCCAACAGGATGCACTACCATTGCAATGGTTCTGTCTGACTGAACTAGTGTGAGTAGAACCACTCAGGTTTTGTACTCACAGAAGAACAGAATTTGGTTATGAATTTTGTGGGGCAATCAATATTTTGACCTGACCATGATCTTTATGCACTGGTTTCCTACTTGCATTTGGATCCACTTTCCCCCCATTTATTTTGTTAAGAAGTGAAAGAAAAGTCTCAGCTGAAAGCAGACTTCTCTTCACCTGTATCACAGGATCTGGGCTATCCCCAGGTGACAAGGTTACACTTACAAGATTGGGTTAGATTGGTGCTCAAGAAAATAAAATTGTCTTCTTATTGAGAATGGATATTTAAATGGTTATCTTCTTTAAATGGATAACTCTGAATTTGCTACAGAAATGCTTATAGTAAATTAATTTCAAAAGAGTTCCTGACAAGTTTTCATCTACTGGTTTAGGAGGAATCACATTTTTAATAGGGAATAAAGAGTTCCAGTGCTTCTGTGGCTTACTGGGGGAGAAAGCTTCTAAAATTACCTATATTTCTGAAGGATATTTGTGGAAAGCTTTGAAGTGTGGCTAAAGGAAATGTAGTTAAAAACTTTATTGAAAAGAAGCTGAAAACCACTATCCACAGCTACACAGATGTTTTGGGCTGGAAAAAGACGATTTGAGCTGGGTAGAGCTGTTTGCTCAATTAGTTATTCAATTGTTTGTTCTATGTACCCTTTGAGGTGCTCTGTGGAAACAATGCACACAGACTCTCTCGTTTCTTACACTAGTTTGTTTTCTGTATTTTGGTATTTTAAAGAAGGCATTTGCCTTGTTTCAGAACCAATATTTTTCTAAAGAAGAGCTCATAACTGCTCCAAAATGCCAACTGGAGCATAAGGTTGCCTGGTGAACTGCCCCAGCAGTACCCTTGGACACTGTGGACATGCTGAGGGGTGCAGGCACTCTGTGCAGAACTGCCAGGTAAAGCAAGTTGAGGTGCTCAGCAGACAGGAAGGTGAAGTGAGAAGTGTGTAATTCTCTAAAACAGAATGCTTCAAGATCATGGTTTGCTGGAGTCCACTACAAGATTCGATTCATTCTTACAGAGGGAAAAGCTGCAGCTCTCCCAGCATATTCAGGTGCCCAGGCACTGTTTGGTTTTGGCAAAGATCAAACACTAGAAGGAAATCTGTCAACAAAGAGAATTACCAAACTGATTTATAGTCTGCATGAAAACCCTGTACAGAGGGTTTGTGCACCATGAAATCCTGCTGAAGCTGTACATCAGAAATGTCATGAATGCTGAGACATCCTGCCTCTAACTCCTCCAGCTCTCTGTGGGTGCACAGCAAAACTATATTGAGGGGATGAAGGTGGGACTTCAGCAGCTCAGTTCAGAGTTACCTTCCAAAATTCTGTCTTGCCTGATCTACAGAGACACTTGGAATGCACTATAATCCTCAGATTTCTGTCAAAGCTACTCTTAGCTGTTTGAAGCTCTGCTTTTGCACATGGCCAGGGCATGATTGCTGCAGTTTGCTAAGTGGAAGTGCTGGGTGTGTTTCTCCTGCCTCATGGCATCCAGGAGCCCCAAACGAGATCCTGCCACTCCTTGTGGGAGAACTGCAGCTAAATAGCTCTGGTGAAAGGAATTAGGGAATGAGGTGCATAAAAAAGGTTTGCTTTTGCAACCTCAAAATCACAGACATGTTGAATTTCAGGCATGTCTTGGGTGGCTAAATCCAGGCAGGAGGCATGCTGCTCCCTACAGCTGCTGTCTTTTTGTCTGGCTTGGATACCTGGGCTTGGCTTTCGGGGTGCCAGTGTGTGAGCACCATCTCTCCTTGTGCAGCATAAATGGAACTGAAGCACGTGACTTAGCGATGTAAATTACATCCTGGAGATGGACACTCAACTTCTAGCTCTCACTGGAACATTAAACCAGAAGGCACCACCAGTGGCATCATATGCTGTCCCCTACACAGAGCAGCACAAAGGGCAATTCAGTGCAGAGCATCCTCACAATCTCCATCCTGCAGGTCCCAAAACACACCTTAGCACCTCATAGCATGCTAGTCCAAAGCAAAGCCCAGTGTACTGTGAGCTGCAAGAAGGGTGAGGGCTCAATCAAGGTCTGTAATTCTGTACTTTGAGATGCTGGAGCACTTCAGAGGGCTGGGTTGGGTGTGTGCTTTGACTGTCTCTTACCTTCAAATCTGGCTAAGATCCAGGAGGGATCCACCTCCCCATTTGTGTTCTGGTCCTTGAGGGAAGGACCCTGGCAAAAGGGGTGGGAGGGAGTCCCAAGATCTTGGCTCCTGAGTGCCTGCATTTTGTCTTTAGCTGTGGCCATTGCTCAGGACTTTGAAGGAGGATGTAATCTCTCCTTCCAGAGCCAAAGCAAGGACAAAGGGCATGAAGCCAAAGCCCCACTTCAATTGAACTCCATGTAAATTAAGAAAATAATTGTATTACAGGATGTAAACCTCTTTGGCTCCTCTGTGTAGGTATGTTTTGGTAAGATCCTCTGGGTAGCCCTTACCAGCTCCTGGACATACAGTCATCTCTGGGTGGAAATACAGGAACCAGCAAGATTACACAGACATGTGGGAAATGCAGAATACATTATCAGACCGAAAACTAGCAGAGACTGGTCAAGGATTGGGTCAGGACAGCTAGGACAATCCTGCTCCCATAAAAACTTATTTCAAGTCTTTAACTGCCATCAGTCTGAGTGGTCACGTTGGGTGGCGTGTGGTGTGAACAAACACCAAGGCTAAGTCTACCTAAAGAAAGCTCAGAGACCCTGCTCTAAAACAACATGCAGGACACAACCATGTCTGTTTGTCCTAACCAGGCATTTGAGATGTTGGGTTCTTGGGTCTGAGTCTTCCTCATGAGCCATGGAAAGTTGCCTAGTGCCTGGGAGGATTCAGCCAAACAGGCATCCAAATTATCCTGCCAGGTGGGTGGCCAGGAGCACCTCCTGCCTCCCAGGGCCACAAGTGTCTGACGGCTGATGCAGGCACAGCTGCCCTCTGGGAGGTCACCCTCAGGCCCTGCTGTGCCTGGCTCTGCACACCAAACTCCAGACAGTACCTGTGCAGTTCTTGGCCACCCTGGCATCCCCGTAGTAGCCCGGGGCGCAGCGCTCGCAGCGGAACCCGCCGCTGTTGTGCAGGCAGTGGCGGCACTGGCCCGTCACTTCGTCACAGTCTTCAAAAAGCAGGTTGGGGTCTGAGTTGCCACTGCAGTCGCATTTTTTACAAGTGCTTCCAGGCAGCAAAGGGTTCCCATAGTAGCCGGGGGCACACCTGAAAGAAGAGCAAGCCCAGCAGTGACCACCAGTGACATTTCCAGCCGTGGCACCGTTTTTTCTCTGACCTTTTTTGTGACACCAGGCTCAAACGAGGGGCTGCAGCTGCTAAGGGACAGAAGGCAAACGAGGAGCCATCGTCCTGCAGAGGCTGTTTTGTGCTCTAATCTCAATCTGTAAACATTTTTCCCTTCTTGTACACACCTGGTCTCTCAATCACACCAGTCTGCATTACCTTTTTTGGTGTATCTTTAGCAGTTAAATGATTTGTTCCCCATTGTTTTAAAAATCTACGACAGAATGACCTTGGCAGAGAGACAGTTCTAGTGTTTATTTTGGTCTCTTTCAGCTTGGGATCTTACCAGCTATATTGTGTTATATAGGAAACTGGAGTAAGAGACTGCATTTCATGATGCTGAAACTCAGAGGAAGTTCATTATAATGATATAACAAAGTACTGACCAGAAAATGGCTTATAAAAATAAATCTTTAGTTCAGTATTGAGATTCCAGTTTTTCTAAAACAGAACAAGCACTGAACCAGCCTTCATTTTTCAGATTTGTTTGGTGTTAGCCTCTGGGCTGGGAGGAAAATACTGAGAGCTGCCACCAGCCCGGGAGGGGAGGATTCCTCTCTTGGTTTGTGGAGGGAGAGAGAGAGGTGGGTAACAAGGACTGAAATGGATCCAAGTGTCTTTTCACATCTGGGAAGTATTTCAGTTGGAAGCTTGCTACATCTTAAAATGGAAGAGACGTTGAAACTGTGGTGGGTCTTGAAAGTCTAGACAGACCAGCAACATGTAACATTTCTGGGTGATTAGTGGCCCTAAGCTCAGATAACAAGTGTCATCTTTTGGAAAGAAAGGAGAGGGTCTCAGTTAAAGGAGCTTCTGCTGGTCTCAGGGAGTGTGCTTAATCCAACAAGCTAGAGGAACTTTTGCAAAACAACCAGCAAGGCAAACAGAGCTGGCACTGGAGTGGGCATAGAGAGCAGCTCGTGTGAGCAAATCCTCGAGCAAGGGCTTCACTGGAGGATCTGGTGGCCGGAGCAGCGACGAGCGGTGGATGATGGATTGGAGGGGTCAGCTGGCAGAACAGGGACAGCTCACACTGCCCATGGTGTCACTGCAGGGTGGCAGAAGTGGCCATGACCCAGCAGCCTGAGGCACAGAAATCAGGGACTAGTACCCCTAAACTAGGAATGAAGAGTTCCTGTGTGGAGGTGGATAAATAGCTGGCCCTGCAAGTGCTTCTTGGAGACACTGGAGGATGAAATCATTGCTGCAGTGATTTAGGCAAGGAGTAGTTACTGAATTTCACCCTGTTTTATCACCCTGCTATCCTTGTCTCTTCTCCCATCCATAAAGTCCTGCTTTAAGACACCATTTACCCTGCTGTTTGTTGAGCTCTCAGGCAGTTTAGTTTAATTTTCACAGGTTTCTGGCTGGGGACCTGAGTCAAGGTCTGTTGTCTGCTGAAATCTGAACATAGTCAAACCCAAGTTCTGCTACGTCTGAACAATGAAAATGTGGGAGATCTGATAAGAGCTTCCAGTTTTGATCTGTTCCATTTGCTGATTTATTTTTTTTTAATAAAGAAAGTCATTTCCTCAGTGCTGCTTTGTTCAAGTTCCAGGCCTGAGCCCCCACAGTAAAAACACATAAAATTTTAAGCATCTTAATATAAACCACTTGGCTGCATCAAATACTGCCTTTGCCAGTGGCAACGACTCTGTTTGTCTCTTTGCAGCACTGCCAGAATCTTTTGTGCAGATCTTATCATTAGGGTGACCCAGATGATGTAAAGAATAGAAGTGTGACCTGGAGTTCTGTCCACCCCCTGAAGAGCCATGAGTGTGACCTGGAGCACAATGAGTGTGATTTAGCTGACTTTGGGGGAGTTACTCCCCATTCCCATGGGAGTTAGAGCAGATAGTGCTGGAAAAATGCTACTATTCAGTCATGCCAAAAGTCTTGCTATAATTTTCTAATATTTAAGCCAATCTGGGGTTGTAGTGTTTTTCCAAATTTCAGAATTTTTGGCATGTTCAAGAAGTTTGAACAAGGAAAAAAAAACTGTTTTGTTTTGTTTTGTTTTGTTTTTTTTTAATCAGTGAACCATTTTATTTATTCTGAACTCTTGAAATCTTGCAGAGTTGCGTTTTTAATGTTCTGTAGTTAGGTGTTTTCCAGATGATTGCCTGTCTGCTGTGGCCTCAAGCCACAGACTCTACTGAGCAGTGCTGGGGCCAGACCCGTGTCCTGCCTGTGGCTGCCCAGCTCTGGCTCTCAGCCAGCACCCACCACAGGCTGCGTGCTGTTCCTCCTGTCAGCAGGACAAAATTGGGTTTTTTTCTTCTTTTCTGAAAGACACCCTTCAGTTCACTTGCCAGGAACGTAGTGGAGAGTTCCTCACACCCTCACAGATATATTTTGTAAGAGCTGCTTTTTATGACTGACTCAGTTTTATTAGCCAGATCTCCTCATCTGGAGTAGCTGTCTTAACACAAATAGAAACTTTTAGAGCTGAAAATAAATGTGTCACCTTCACTTTCCCCTTCCCTCTGCCACTTAGTGCATCTCGTAGGGTTGAATGGTGCTTGGCCTCTTTGGAATAGTTGGGAGTAGAGCAGAGGCAGCTGGATGGAAACGTGCTGCTCAACCTCTGCACTTATGGCCTGGAAAAGCCCAGGGCTGCTGTATATTTTCTCTCCCATAATAAAGCTGCTAAGTTGTCTTTGTTTCTTTTTGCAGTCATGTTTGCTTCCTGTAATTATTGGTGAGTAAGAAATTAACTTCCTCTTCCCTGGCAATGCCAAAAGAATCTTTTCCATTTATTCACTTTGGACACTAAAGTATAATTTGCTCCGTTATTAACATCTGGGCATTAACAAAACCTGATTTGGTCTGCTACCTCCCTAATGTGCTATTGCTGAAATCCAGGAGCAAAAGGATTAATTCCCGCATGTTGAATTGGGAAGCTGGCTTTCTCAAGTCCTAGCAAAGGCCTCCAGGAGTTCACAACCCCCTTTTTCTGGCAAATATAAACTGGATAGGCCTGTGCCAAGCCCCTGGAGCTGCACAAGAAAGCCTCCTACACCAATGCCAGAGGAAGTGGAGCAGATTGCCTGCCCGTGTGCTGCTCTGGAGGTCCCAGGTGCTGCTTGTGGAGGAGTGTCCTGCAGCTCACAGCCCCTTGGCACAGTCACCCACTGCTGTGCAGAGCTGGGAGGGAGACCAGGGTGCAGGACATTGACTTCCTCACCCTGAGGACATGAGCTGCTGTTTGGGATGCCAAGGGGAACAGGGGCAATGCCCCTTCTGGCTCAGGAACCCCCAGTCCTCCTGCCAGCATGTTGGTGGTGCCATGGCTGCTGGTGGGAGCCGGGGGTGGGGACAGTGCCCAGCAGCAGCCTGTGTGAGGGGGCACAGCCAGGGGACAGGGACAGCAATGCATTGCTCTTCAGGCTTTGAAACGTGTTTCATCCTTTCTGACAAAAATGGGAGTAGGACCAGGAGGAGCCCATCAGAAAGAAAGTCCCATTTGTCACCGCTTGCCACTTAGCCCACCTGTCGAAGACTTCACACAGTGACCAGGACAAGCTGATTTCTTTCTGTAGCTTTTTCTAACCCATCCACACAGCTCTGCCTTCCTTGAGACAGATACACTGCACCAGGCTGGGTAGTGGCTGTTAAAAAACAAAGCTGATGCTATTTTCTGCTGTCACCATGGATCTGCTACTCACTTAATTGGTTTTGAGTTGCTTGTAGTCTAGGTTGACATTTTAATAACCGCTAAGAAACCCCACTGACCTTTTAATTGTCTGCATTATCCTTTGTGTATAAATCTGACATTTTGGAAGGACAAAAGAATGCAGCCATAGACCTGGAAACAAGGGTGGGTTTTTAATTTTGGTGCTCTCTGTCTAAAGGGCTTTCACTGTTGCTGTCACCACATTAATGATGCAGAGGTAATATGCTGATGTTTTTGCATCATCTATAAGGGCAAAAGCCTTCACTCTTCTTTTCATCTTACCTTTTTCATACTGATTTCTCTTGGCATCTCAGCTTCCCCTTTCTCTTTTCTCTGAAAGTTACATTAAGTGACATCTGAATTCAAGACTTGGCCAGCAATGACCATGGACTGATGTCTGTAGTACTTCAAGGGCTTTAAGCAAAACCAAAATGAAGTGTTCAGGAAGCCCAAGTCTGAGCCATCCCCTACACCCAGTCTTTGTGTTAGAGCTGGTTTAGTTTATTGGTGGCTCAAGGAGCATTTCCAAATTATAGTCAGGCCTCTGACATTCCTAGAGACATTATCCATGTGTGTTCCTAGTAAGTAAGATGGCTCTTCACAAGATAGGAAAACAAGTTACATTTCTGCTGTATAGCTCAATTTATTTGTGTGTTTAGTTATTTAGGGGATATATACTTGAAATTTTCTTATGGGCATAAGGAAAAGTTGAAAAGTAACACTGGCCTACGGTTGTCTCCTTGACTTTGTTGAATTATGTCTGTGAAGTACATTTAAAATTTAACTAAAAAAGCATTTAAAATTTAACTAAAAGTCTAGAGAGAAGGTTTTCTCCTTGGCTTTTGAAAAACTTGTTTTGATAGAAGCCTGCTATATGTTTTAGTGTGGTGAATTGTAAGAGGCATCTATGTGGTGGGGATTTTTTCACTTCAGCTGCTGTTTCTGACTTTTATTTTGTATTTTGATTTGTAAATTGTATTTCTTCTAGGAAGACCACCACGTGGAGGTACCCAAAGTACAAGAACTCTATCAAAACATCTCAGATGTGAGCATCTGTCCTACCCTGACCTGTCTCCATGGCAAGTTCTTACTGTTTTTACTCAGAACTGAACGGGGTCCTGCAACAGTCACGGTTCACCCTGCTGAAAACAGATGCACAAGATTTCTCCCCCATATGGGAAGATTCCCTCAGAGACTTCTGGACATCAGTATTGTTGAGCAGTAAGTCAGTCTGTTGGTTTCTTACCTCTCACAGTTGGGTCCTGCATAGTTTTCCTTGCAGACGCAGCGCACACTTCCACCTCTTCTGTAACAGGACACAGCGAAGCTGGAATTTCAGTAGAATGAACAGTTAGAAGAGCAGATGGTAGCAAACACTTTGGAGTGTTACTTCATTACATTACAGACAGCTGCTGTCAGTGAGAGCCCTGCCTCTAGGTTACTCATTGCTGAATCTCTAGTCTCAAGCTCTGGTTGTTATTTGCATTATACCCCTCGTTGAGTCCTCTTGATTAGTGTAGAAAGCGTTAGAAAGAATTAGTGTGTAGCACTACAGAGCTACCTGAATGCACACAAATGTAAGTGCCTGTCTTGCAGGGTAGATCAGACACACCTGGAGGTTTAGATACAGACATTTTAGATAGAGGACTTAGGATCAACGTGTGTGCCATGCAAACCTCATTTCTTCCTGTCTCTTATTCTAAGGGGTGAAATATTGCTTATGTAGGACACCCCAGTAAGCTCTTCAGGAATGTAGCCTCTGGAATGGGTGCAGCAGTTTCCTGTGCAAATCCTCCAGTTTTCCTCAAATCCAATCGGGAAGTAGTGAGTGGTGAAAACTGATCCCAGGGATGCTATCCTTCCTTCCAGTGACTGAGGCTGCCCTGCCATCCCTCTGAGTGAGCTGGGAAGAGTCAGGGGCCTCTTCTGAGACCAACACACCAAGCAGTGATACTGCTTCCAGTAATGGCTTGGGCTGGAATTTTCACAGTCTGGATTCTAAAGAATGGATTTATTTGCTTTCTTATGTTTTCAGGATTTAACAAATGTATAACTGAATATGAGACCCAAGGAAGAGCAGCAGCCAGATGTGGAAAGTGCAAATTGTGTTCACTTCAAACACAGCAAGGGGCATGGCTTAAAAACTTCTGCAGGAAAAAGACCTACAGCCCCAAAGATGTTTCCAGGTGGTTTGCAATAGGAGTGAGTAAATTCCTACCAGCAGAGTACTGAGTGGCAGCAGCTGCCAGCTGCAGGCTCATGGTTGCTAAAAGCCACACAGGGCTGGGCAGCTGTGGGCAGGCTTCACCCCTTTTGCACAGCAGGACAAGAGACCCAGAGCCGTGGGAAAGAGCATGATCCATGCACTGCTCCTTCCAGGAACAAGCAGCATTGAAAGGTGACAAGAATTCCTGCATAATTTTAGTCCTGTTCAGTTTGACAACTGGGGTCAACTAAATCTCTGTCTACATCTGTGCTGTCTCCAAGTGTTTCATATAACCAGAGAACACATAAAATGAGATTCTTCTCACAGAATTCACAAATTGCCTTCAGTAGAGCTTTCTTGAGAACGTATCAATAACACCATAACAGTTTGGCAGCCTTCATCTGCTTTCACAGAGGCTAATTCCTTCACAGAGATGAGAAAAGCCACATTGTGGATTTAAGTTATGAAATAAGACCGAAGCCTTCCTGAGGTTTTATGTATTTTGTGATATTTTAGGGAAAAAAAGTTCATAAAATTCCCTCAGGTTTGAAAAGAAGTAACATCTGCAGGACTGTGGAGCAACCTCCCCCCTCCTCCTTTTTTTGTTCCAAAGAGATGACGTTACATTTTATGCGTAATGTCCAAAAGTCATTCCAAAGGTTCCCAGGACAGCAGATATGAAGATAGTCTGGCCAGAAAATGTAGAGACACACAGATGATTCCCAAGAAGAAATACACATCTGGTGAGTCTTTCAGTTCACAGATCTGGTCACTTTGTCTGGCTATTGTGAATTCGCTGGCTATTTCCCCAGTAAATTAGAGTACAAATCAACATCCTCTGATGTTCTTTACTTAAGGCTTTTAATGCTTCTGTGCTTACTGGTAGTTACTGTTTTACCCTAATATAAATGGAGTAGGAGTAATGGGGGAAAAAAACCAAACACACTAACAAAACAAAACAAACCAAGAAAGCATGGTTGTTCTCTGACTGTAGTTATGCAAGGCTGAATGTTGCTCAGTCATTATGATTTGCCTGTTCCATCCCCAGCTGAAGGCTGGTGCTGTGGTCAGATCTCTCTCATGCAAGAAGCTGAACAGGCAATTTCTGCATGTTATTTAAATAGGAACCTTAAGCAAATTGGAATTGGGTATTTCTTTAACTATTGCCTTCAGGACTTTTCCGAGGGAAAACGCTGAAAAACTGAAGTGTGTTTTTCCTGATGAAGTTCTAGAGGGGTGAAATATCACAGAACATAGAATATTCTTATGAAGTTCAGCAAGACCAAGTGCAAGGTCTTGCACCTGGGTTGGGACAACCCCCAGTATCAATCCAGGCTGGGGGATGAAGGGACTGAAAGCAGCCCTGTGGAGAAGGATTTGGGGCCTGGAGAAGAGAAGGCTCCAGGGAGACCGTATTGTGGTCTTTTAATACTTAAATGGGGCTTATAAGAAAGATGGGGACAAACTTTTAGCAGGGCCTGTTGTGACAGGGCAAGGATGGATGTTTTAAAACTAAAAGAAGGCAGATTTAGACTAGATAGAAGGAAGACATTTTTTACAATGAGGGTGGTGAAACACTGAAACAGGTTGCCCAGAGAGGCGGTAGAAGCCTCCTCCCTGGAAACATTCAAGGCCAGGTTGAACAGGGCTCTAAATATCCTGGTCTAGTTGAAAAAGTCCCTGCCCACTGCAGAAGAGTTGGAGCTGGGTGATCTTTGAAGGTCCCTTCCAACCCAAAGCATTGTATGTTTCTATGATATCCTGAGGTGCAAGGGACGCACAGGGATCGTCAAGTCCAACTCCTGTATTGCTGCTAATGCTCCTTGCAGCTTCTGTTCTCCCTTCCCAACACCATGCTGCTGCCCCTTGGGGTTTGAGGCTTCCTTTTCTCTAGTGGTCTGGTATAGGAGAGGTGTTATGTCCCTAGCAGAAGTGTGAAGGAGCAGGGAACTTCCCTTGGCCTCTGCCCCATCTCCCATAGCACTGGCAGGGACACAGCACTGCTCCCTGCGGCTCCCACTGCCCCCAGCCCTGCTGGGCTGGCTCCCTGCTGGGGGGGACACGCTGCTGCAGGGCCTGGTGGGCTGCAGGAGGGCTGGGGGAATGCAGCCCCCCCACGCTCTGCCAGACCATTAGCTCCAAAACCATGGTGAGGAGAGACTGGGCCTTGCGTGGCAGTGCCTCAGGCACCTGTGGCCCAGGTTGTGGTTGAGAGAACAGCTCCTCACAGTGAAGAGGCTGCTCTGTGCCCAATGGGTTAAAAAAACCCAACACACACATACAAAAAACCCCAAACAAAAAAACCTTTCCTTTGCTAAGGAAAAAGCACTGCTTCTGACTGTTGTATTTCGGCTATTTCTGGCATGACAGCTGCTACTGGAAGTGGAGGAAGCAGTCTGCTTCACCTGGGAGCTTGCTGCCTCCTGAGCCTTTCTACGCATGAGCAAAGCCAGGTTCTTCCCCTGTCTCTTGAGGATTTTGTCTCAAATCCAGGCAAAGCTGCAGTTTTTCAAGAATAGCTGTTCTTCACCCCACAGCCCTCCTCACATGTCTGCAGCTCACTGTAGATGCCAAGAGGTGATATCTGAGAGTTTGCTCCTTGGCCATGTTGAGCCTGTGGCACTGAGCAGCTGAGCACAATGCAGCTCCTCCTGGCCTGGGGCTGTGTGAGCCATGTAGCAACAGCAAACAAACACTGTGAGGAAATTCCCCTCTGCTGAGGAGTCCTGCTGAAAGCAGAATGGGAACCAACAGGAGGGGAGTGTGTAGTTTGCTAAAAGATAGCTTCCACCCATTGGCAAGTAGCTTATCTCCTCTCTGCACTACAGAGGGATTTGCACAGGTGCTTCTCTCCCGAGCAGGGACCTCAAGCAAGAGGAAGTGAACAACCTTTTTCAGCTGCATTTCTGATGTGCCACTGACAGTTTCTGATAGCTGCTCATGATTTGTAGTTATTAGTTTCTTCTGAAGGCACACAGCTGGAGCTCTTTGGTTTGGTCTTGGTTTTCTGTCAGGCTTCAGTTTCTTACCCCAAAGTACCTGTGCATCAGCTGAAGGTACCATGCCTGTCACAGGGTCCTCCAGCCCTTTCCTTTTAACTGCTCCCATACTGACTACATCCAGCTGCTGTTTGCTCAGGAGTCTGCCTGGCTATGCAAAAGTGGTTTGTTTTACCCTTCAGAGGTGACGGATTGATCTTTCTGTCTGTCTCAGACACATACATCCCTGATGCTACCCTCCTAGGGAATTTGTTTTTTAGGGATTCTTGAAAGTAACCAGACAGCTGAATAATCTCTCCTATGTAATAGAGGGAGAACTTGAATTTGCTCAGATATTTTCTCCTCCCCCTTGGTAAGAATTTCTACAAGCACTTAAGGATATTTTACACCTTCTAAATTAAATGCTGTTTCCTGTGGTTATCAGTGTGAGCAGCTGAAGTCCTCTTGCTTTCCCTTGGTTGGTGAGGGCAGCAGCTTTTGACTCCTGCATTGAAGAAGGGATGCTGCCCCCACCTTTGAGATGGCCAGAGCCAGCCCAAATCAAAGAGAAGCAAAGACTCTTTACATACTTGGCAAGAGCAGGCAGGGGGCAGGGGCAGGGCTGGCAGAAGGTGGGCACTCCTCTCACCAGGTCACCAATGAAGCCGTCGGGACATTGCTCGCAGTGCTGTCCTGTTGTGTTTCTCTGGCAGCCCTTCAGTGGAGAGAGAGAGAGCAGTGAAAGGTAAACAGAGGGGCTGCCTAGTGTGGGCAGAAATTGGTAACTAAAGACCCGGCCAAGTAGAACCGGGTCAGGTGCCAGAGCCTGGCCCTTCAAGGCATGGACAGACAAAGCCAAACCAGCTGGCACTGCTACAAGTACAAGTACTGCAGGTGGTCACAGAGGCCAGTCAGCACATACTGGTGAGGTGCAGCACAGGCCGAGGCAGACACACGTGCCTGCTGGGTGCTGGAGCAGAAGCAGCAGTGCCTGTTGTCAGAGATGTCCGGGGAACTCAGGTGTAGCCATCAGCTCTGTTTTGAACTGCATGTGCCAGTAGGAAAAAAGCCTTTTGTTACACCAAAACAAACTGAAAAATATCTGCTGGTAAATGCTGTCATCAGATTTCAGTCTAGATACTGGTTTCAGCAAGGCTGCTTCTTGGACTTGATGACTGGAAAAGAGTACCAGGGGAATCTGGCTGAGAATGGTGGCTAAAGCACCAGTGACTCTGGTGTGTTCATCCTGAGATAGAGTGTGTTACAGCACGAAGGGATGTGTTACCACCACACCTTGTACTCAGCCTTAAAGAAGGTCCACTTAATGGAGGGAAGAAGCTGGAGTCTTCATAGCCTTTCTATGAAACACAGGGCAACTGTGCAAAATGTCGCTCACTTTATAAGCAAGTTTCACCTCCACAGTTTGATGTTTGTGAGGAAATACCCTTCCTCATGCAGAGGCAACTCAGCCACCAGTTGATATGGTTGGGGCTCTAAGGAAGTACATCAAGCTGTGGTAATTCATATAGAATATTTGTTCCAAGATATCTCATGAACAAGGTACAAAATTGTGCCTCTCAGATAAATTAAATCACAAAAATATAATTTTCAATCACACACACACAAAAAGGACATGGTTTGCTGTAAACAACTCTAAATGGAGTTTGCAAGTCCTGCAAGCTTAAGTAAGCCTCGTTAGATCTTTTG
The DNA here is from genome assembly GCA_020745705.1 of Hemiprocne comata. NCBI lineage: Eukaryota > Metazoa > Chordata > Aves > Apodiformes > Apodidae > Hemiprocne > Hemiprocne comata. Next base: position 122,122,541 of record CM036588.1, read on the forward strand.
GTTTACAAATGGACACAGATGCCACAGGTGATGTGGGCTTTCCCCTTGGCACATGGCAGGGTGGTGGGTGACTGGTGCAAAGTGTACAAGCAGTGCTCCTGCACTCTGCAGGACTCCTGCAGACTCCTGGACCCCTTTCTACTTCAGAAAAATACCCAGACATTGTAATAAAAAAATACAGTCAGGAGCTTCTCCTTCACCAACCTGTATAACGGTGCAAATAGGAAGTGTATTGGGGGAACCAGAGAACAGAACATACCTCAACTTTCAAAAAGGCCAACTAAGTTGTCAGGAGACTTAAAGAAAGTTTATTTTATGAACTGAAAGCTGATAAAAGGCTAGGAAACAATGGGTAGAATGTAATGGTCACTTTTCAGAGCGGGGAAGAGTCACTATTTGGTCACCTAGGCCTTGGTGCTGAGACCAGTTTTATTTGGTATTCACCAGTCTCTTAAGAACAGAGGCCAAAACTGCTAGGGCTGCTCAGCTGGCAGACAAAGGCTGGCAGGAGGGTGTGTTTGGGTTATGTAAAAACACCAAGTAGGTAAATAAGCTGAACACAGGACAAGTGTTCACCCAAATCCTGCAACAGCACAGCTGAGGGGTTTCCTACAGAAATCCATAGGCAGCAGATTCAGAAATGGATACTCAAGGGGCTCAGGAGGTATGTACCCACTAACATACCCTGATGCAAAAACTTGGGGATGCTGGTGGAGTATCAACAGAGACTCCAGAAGCCAGGCAAGGTGCCCTCTCCAAACAGCATCTCACTTTTCTCAAACTCACTTTCTGCTCTGCCCATGGTGTGTTCTTTGAAGAAAAATGTATGAGGAGAGAGGAACAGGATTAAAGAAGATGTTTAATGAGAACAAATAGTCAGGTTTCACTTGCACAGGCATTGCTAAATGAGTTTTATATCTGAGTATTGTAACTTAGATTTAATGGCAGAATTTTGTCCTGGCAACACTGACCTTTCGTCTTTTGTTTTTTTTTTTTTTTTTTTTTCCTAATTCTGTGTTCAGATATCATCAATGTGCATTGAAAAGTGTCATTTTAGTAAAGGTCATTCACCCTTGTGCAAAAACAATTTTAGCCATTATCCCTCACATGAACCCCAATAAAGCCCCCAGTTAGGACTCATTAGTTTAGTTCAGATCATTTTAGATTCTAGAAAACTTTACATATGTTGCTGCATTTTTATATTCATACAGAACCTATTGCACTGCAATTATATATATCTACAAAGTTGTGATTTGGCCAAGAACTCCACAGCAGGTAGAATATTGTAAGGAAAGGAAAAAAGTAAATTTCCTTTTCCATTAAATAGATTAAAAACCAGTAGTTGTAGAGCTAAATGTTGTTTTCCGTGCTGTAAAGAAGAGAGCATTTAGTATACAGAAAACCAGAAGATTATTTTAACTAAAAGGCTCTAAATTACTGAAAGCTTGACTAGGAGGAAGAAGAGGAGGAAAGAAACCTGGTGAGAACAGAGACACTGAGAGCAAAGGAGGGCAGAGTGACAGGCAGCTGCTGGGGACATCTCCAGATCTCTCCCTCCTCTCTTGCCAGAGTGCACTAACCATGAGGCACACGGTGTGAGCCAGGTGGCACTGGAAGGCCAACACAGTTTTAAAAATAGTTTGCAATTGTCATTATTCAAAGAAAAAGTTATTTTAATGTACCACAAGAGAGAGATGGGAGTGTGGGCACTGAGCTCTCAAAGAGAAAGAGCAATCCTGTACCTGAAGCACAGGTGGAGGCCTCAGGTGGGCTGCATTCAGCTGTAGCCTTCATCATGCTCCTCATTTATGCTCTGAGCAATTAACTTCCTCCCTCTTGTCCTCAGGTCTCCAAAAACACATGGGATTAGGAGAGTAAATCCATTGTTGGTTTCCAAAGCTCAGACATTATTGTGATGAACAGAGCAGGGCAGCTCTGTGGTGCTCAGGAGGTGATGTTGCTCCTTAGATCTGCAGTGTTTCTCATCTTCTAAACCAAAGAGAAGTGCTACAAAAGGCCCTTTCACCCCACAGGCCCTGTGAGCTGGGTGCCTGAGGCACTTTTGTAGTTTTCCTGTGGTTAGTGATTATATGAAAGTGGCTTTGTCTTATTTAACAAGTCAGAACACCTGTGGGTATTTAGAATCATACTCTTACAGTGATAAAAAGGTGTCCTTTTATTTTATGTTCTATTAGCCTGCATCTCCAACAGAACTCCAGACTGCAAGAAGCCTGTGGGACACCTCTGGAGGTGAGGAGGACACCTCCTTGCAGCTCAGGGGGATTCTCAGTGCTGGTGGCACTGGCCTGTTTGAGAAGAGTGTTTTGCTTCTAAATGAATCAATTTTGACAGAGAAATAAAGATGAGGAAAAAAAGGATGGAATTCCATTTATGGCAACTTTTGTGAAATTGGGTTGTAAAGGAGTGCTTTGCTGTCAGAGTTGCAAGGGCTGCTCCTGCTCCTGCTATTCATACATGCTTTGGAACAAAAGGCATCGTTTATGGTTGATGTTATAAACTGGGCTGTGTGAGATTGCCCAGTGCCCTCCCTGTCCCAGTGGTTCATTCAAATGTACTCACAAAATTGTAGAAATATGTTTGGTGATATTGACACCTACTTTTCTGAGTAAAGTAACTTGGTGTATAGTTTTTGTTTTGGTTTCCATTGAAAAACAAGGAAGACTGAAGTAAAAACCTCTGAAAGACATGCAGTGATATGTGTCTTAGGACACCAGACACCAAAGCTAGCAGAAAGTTGCTGCCTGTCTTTGTACAGACCAGAGGGAGACATGGCAAAGGTCATGAGAACAGGTACAACCATGCAGCTGGAAGCATCCCAACTAGGCTTTGTAATACTCTGCTTTTAGTAAACTATGTTTCTAAATACAGGAAGTTAAAATTCTAAGCTCAGTTCTTTCCATATGCCCTTTTTAATACAAAATGTATTTTCACAAAGCAAAAACTAAGACTGAGGTGTCCCTTCTTCAAGGATGCTTCAGGGGAAGTAGCCCAATGTGACAGCAGCCTGGTTTCTAAAAGCATCTATAGGAGGATCCAGTACAGAATCCTTCATCCAGCAGTACCCCAGCAGCAGCCTGTCAGATGACAGAGTGGCTGGAGTATATTTTCCTAGGTTAGAAAATGCCTCAGCTGGCCCAGCTACTCTGCTCTCGCTGAGTACCATCCATCCTTTGGACCTGCTGGAAAGCAGTTCTGAGCAGCAGGATCTGGGAGTCCTGGTAGGCAGTAAGTTATCCATGAGCCAGCAATGTGCCCTTGTGGCCAAGAGGGCAAATGGAATCCTGGAGTGCATTAGGAAGAGTGTGGCCAGTAGGTCCTCCCCCTTTATTTTGTCCTGGAATGTGTTCAATTCTGGGCCCCCCAGTTCAGGAGAGACAGGGAGCTGCTGGAGAGACTCCAGGGGAGGGCAACAAAGATGACTGGGGGACTGAAGCATCTCCCTGATGAGGAAAGGCTGAGAGAGCTGGGACTGTTCAGCCTGGAGAAGAGAAGGCTGAGGGGAGACCTTCTGAATGCCTCCAAGTATCTCAGGGTGGGTGCAGGGAGGATGGAGCCAGACTCTGCTCAGTAGTGCCCAGGGACAGGACGAGGGGCAACGGGCACAAGCTGGAACATGGGAAGTGCCACTGAAATATGAGGAGAAACTTCTTCAGTGTGAGGGTGACAGAGCCCTGGGACAGGCTGCCCAGGGAGGGTGTGGAGTCCCCTTCTCTGGAGATATTCAAACCCCTCTGGATGCAGCCCTGTGGAATGTGCTCCAGGGGATCCTGCTTTAGCAGGGGAGTTGGACTGGATGGTCTCTAGATGCCCCTGCCAGCTCTGACAATTCCATGATTCCATGATCAGGATGAGCACTTCTACCTGGCCCTTACTCCAGCTGTCATTTACACACAGGAAAAGCACATGAAAAGGTGCTACGGGAATGGTTGTCAGCACTGAGCTCCTGACTGCTTCTGCTTGGAGAGTACAGCTGGAACTGCTGCTCTGAGATCACAGAGCCCTTCACATGGTCCAGTTCTGCTCAGTAAATACACTCGTGCACAAATACGAATGAAGAGTTTGTGGATTCTCTTCATGCAGTGGTACCAGTTTCCCAGCACAAGACAAACATGCTTTTCTGTAAATGAATGTAACTGAAAATGTGAGAGTTGGGAATCTGCTCCACCTTAATTTAGGAACCTCAACTTAGAAGAGCTCCTTCTAATCATCTTCAAAGGCACCAAGTTCATGCAATATGCCACTCAGGCAGTTTTAGGGAAATGGTTTCATCGGATGGTGAAATTCAGGCAGGCTGAACCTCCTCCACAGGCAACAGAGAGCAGACTGGTTTCTGTGTACCCTGTGCAGGTACAGACAGACAGGACCTACCACAGAGGGGTGCAGAGCACCTGTGTCAGACACCAGTGCTGGATGGCATGGACACCCTCCAGGGGCAAACAGAAGTTAATAGTCAGCCCTGCCCCTGGTGAAGTGAGTACAACAAAAAAAAACCCAGAATTCCTAGGGTCTGAAATATCTGTGAAAACTGGAAGTGTCCTCAAACCCTGGTTGGGAATATTACTGAATATTACTTTATTGGTGAAAACAGTCATTGTTAGAACATCGCTGGAAACGTTGGGTTTGTTTCGGGGTTTTTTGTTGTTTTTTTTTGGTTTTTTCCACCTTATTTCTTGTTCTTCTGAGAAATAGAACAAAAACTACTAATGCAGAAAGGTTGCACCAGGATAAGAAAATTCTATAGGTAAAGAGATGCAAGTGGTTTACTTTGCTGTGCAGTCTGTCTCCATCTATTGCTGGGCCAGTGGAGGTGGCCTGAGGTGTGATGTCAGAATGTAGATTTAGACTTCTCCAAATTTGAGAGATTTCCTCATATCTGAGGGTACAGAACTGCAGAGCATTGCCCACACCAGAGCTCACAGCTGTCCCAAAATAATCACAGCAAAAAGAGTACTTCAGCATAATGACTTGAAAGCCAGGAGATGTACATGTTTTATCCTAGTGGCCCTCCAGTACCTCAAGGGGCTGCAGGAAAGCTGGGCAGGGATTTTTCACAAGGTCTTGTAGTGAGAGGACAAGGGGGAATGGATTAAAACTGGAGGAGAGTGGATTCAGGTGAGACATGAGGAGGAAATTCTTGAGTGTGAGGGTGGTGAGACACTGGGCCAGGTTGCCCAGGGAAGCTGTGGAAGCCCCATCCCTGGAAGTGTTGAAGGGCAGGTTGGATGGGGCTCTGAGCAACTTGGTCTAGTGGGAGGTGTCCCTGCCCATGCAGGGGGGTTGGAACTAAATGATCCTTAAGATCCCTCCCAACCCAAACCATTCTATGATTCTGTAAGTCTATGATCTTATTCATCTTTGAGGTTGATGATTTCAAACCTTCTCTCTTCAGCCACTGTGGGAGAGATGCAGTGCTAGCTTCAGAATTTTGTTTGGAAGGAGATGAGACACTAATAGGAAACACTAAGTATTGTGCAACTTCTACTAAAGTAAAGGCAACTGTCAACCTAAAATAGTGAGAATAGCAGCAAAACTCAGATTCTGATCCAGTTTGGGTCAAGCTACCCCTCCATGTCAAAGCTTTGGTTTGTAGAACTCGTCCTGTGTCAATGAGTGAAGTGGGAGCTGCTGTCTTGCAAAAGCCACCCGGCCTTCTGCTTCCTCAGTCCATCACTTGTCTCAGTACCTGTGGGAAATGTGACTGAGCAGGGGGAGCTATGGCAGCCCTTCCTTGTAGTCTTGGCCTGATTTCCCATCTGCCTCTGATACCACCTGCACTGGGAATGGAAATGGAAGTGGTGCCATGTTGGGGGTCATTGCTGGAAGTTTTCAAAGTAAATCAGGTAGGGCAACAGTTCAAACAGAACTAGGAGGGAGGGAGATATCTTTGTATTAGAAAATGAGTCTATGAAGACTAATGCTTTTGACAACTACTGCACACCAAAGCACTCTAGAGAAGGGCAGGGCTGTGTTTCAGCACCAGGCTGTTGCAGTTCTGGTTGGCTTTCCAAACGTCTCCTCAGAGTCACTATATATAGATACAGTCCATCTTAATAGAAACACACAGGGAGCTGTGAGCTGAGGGCTCTTTGTGAAGCCAGAAGTACCTAACAAGCTGGAGAGCTTTGATAGCTCCCTGCTGCTATTTGCTCGTGCCTGATGGATGGTTGTAGATCCACTGGCAATTCTCCAGCCCTGCCTTGGCAATCATGTGGAACATAATATCCTTTCGGGCAGAACTGCCAACTCCATTCCAGCCTTTCCACTCAGCTGTAGACCCAAATGCTCAAACACAAATTACTTACACAACAATACACTCTAGTGTAACAAATTCCATAAAAGGATGGAAAGGATTCCAGTGAATTTATTCTCTCTACTATTATCATCCTTTGGTCTTTCTTCTTCCAAAAAGGGCCCCTCACTTCAAGAAGGACGTTGAGGTGCTGGAGCAGGTCCAGAGGAGAGCAACAAGGCTGGTGAAAGGACTAGAGGGAAAGTCTGATAGGGAGAGGTTGAGGATGCTGGGGTTGTTTAGCCTGGAGAAGAGGAGACTCAGGGGGGACCTCATCACTCTCTTCAACTACCTGAAGGGAGGTTGTAGTCAGGTGGCGGCTGGGCTCTTTTTCCAGGCAACCAGTGACAGGACAAGAGGGCATGGCCTGAAGTTGCTCCAAGGGAGGTTTACAGAATCACAGAATCACCAAGGCTGGAAAAGACCCTTAAGATCATCAAGTCCAGCCTATGACCAACACCACCACACCATCTAGACCATGGCAGTCAGTGCCACATCCAGCCTTGCCTTGAACACCTCCAGGGACGGTGCCTCCACCACTTCCCTGGGCAGTCCATTCCAGTGTCTAATCACCCTCTCCATGAGGTAGTGCTTCCTAATATCCAACCTAAACCTCCCCTGGTGCAGCTTCAGGCCAGGCCCTCTTGTCCTGTCACTGGTTGCCTGGAAAAAGAGCCCAGCCCCCACCTGACCACAACCTCCCTTCAGGTAGTTGAAGAGAGTGATGAGGTCCCCCCTGAGTCTCCTCTTCTCCAGGCTAACCAACCCCAGCTCCCTCAGCCTCTCCCTATAAGACTTTCCCTCCAGTCCCTTCCCCAGCCTCGTTCTCTCCTCTGGACCTGCTCCAGCACCTCAACGTCCTTGAAGTGAGGGGCCCAGAGCTGCACACAGGACTCAAGGTGAGGCCTCACCAGTGCTGAGCACAGGGGGAGAATCACATCCCTACTCCTGCTGGCCACACTATTCCTGATACAAGCCAGGATGCCATTGGCCTTCCGGGCCACCTGGGCACACTGCTGGCTCATGTTCAACCAGCTGTCCACCAGCATTCCCAGTAGAAGTAGTGCTGAGTACTCCCAGTACTCAGTAGAAGGAATTGGTGTTTCTTCCTCTGGTAGCCTTCCATCATCACCAGATAATGTCTTTGAAATGAGGCATCATTTGCCATCTCTGTTGTATCCTAAACGGAGCTGACACTCCTTGCTGCTCTTCTGACACTTGGGGGATTTTCTGTAGTAACAAAACAGACTGAGTGGCTCTACAGTTTGAATCACAGGAGCATGGGGTTGATTTCTGCACCAGTTGTATGTGGACATCTCTGCAGGAAAGGCTCTGTCTGCAATGATTTCTTTTGTCTGGTTACCTAGTGAGATTGTTGAGTCATTGACTGTGTCATTCAATAAGCTTTTAAAGGCCTGTGGATTTGATTTACACTCTATGAATAAGGGAGAGAACTTCTGAAACAGAACCCTAAGATAGATACTTATGTCAGCAGAAATTAAGGATGTGAGTAATTTACCCTAAGGCATCATTAATAGGGGCTTAATTTTATTTGATTTCAAACTCAGGGCAGAGGCCAATGAGAATTTAATTAATTTGTATGCTGTGGGAACTACATTTGCCAGATTGATTTGGGGGATTTGCATAATATGATGGTCTTAGAGAATTGTATGGAGTCTGACCCTGATATTTCATCCCTTTTGAAGTAGACTGCTTCTTCATTTTTATACTGCCCTCTTCATTTATTCATTTTTTTTATATCTTAGTTATCATTTAAACTGTAAAAAAAGGATTATCTGCCAACTGAACAATGTTGTTATTAGTTTCATGTTGTCTTCTGTCATTGGTATAAAAGTTAACTTTAAAAAATTGTTTTCATGTTTAATTCATTCCATTTTGTGAATAAAGACGCAGAAATATGAAATGTTAACTTTGGTGAACATCAGCTCTTTTAAAATCTTCTGCTAAGGACATTCCATAACATGTGTGAGCCATGGGTAGTGTAACATGGTGCCAGGGGAGAGTCCAGCAGGGATGACACTTTAGAACCCTGTTACACCTCAGAAGCAGGGGGACAGCAGGTTTATACTGATAGAGGTGGAGGATGACAACAATAGTAATATGGGATAAGTAGGATAAATACAGAATATATGTAATTTTTTTTAACAGCCTGTTAAACAACACACTGAGTGCAGAAAGTCTTATGTCTTACTACCAGGTGTGGAGTAATTTGCCTAAAAAATTGAGGACAGAGAAAATAATGAGCTCTCAATGCCATGAGGTCCTATCTGTTCTCAGAAAGACCTGGCCATAGAGGTACCTATTCCTCAGACTCCAGCAGTCTTTGAACAGATCCACCCCTCTGCTTCTCCAGAAGGGTCCTGAGGGAAGGCTGCTTTGTCCTCTGATTCCAATACAATCACATAATCAACCATCAAGTCTCCTTTTCCTAAATTACTTGCATTCATTCATCTAACAAGATTCTCACTGCTGTAATTCAAGATATATATTTCTTTCTCTAAGCTTTTCTTCTCCCAGGCTTTCTCAGTCTCATTCTGCAGTTTATCAGTTTCATTGGTTTTCCAATCTTCCCTGGACATTTCTGCATCCTCAGGAAAGTCTTGTTACTGCAGTTCCCAAGGGCATCTCTGGTTTTGTTTTATGCAACCAAACCTTTCATACCCCCTTTTAATTCGGGACTTCCCTTTCACCACACTCTTTCCCTTTTCCTTTCACTCTTATTTTACTTAAGCCTTTTTGCTGTTCTTCTTTATTCAGAAGTAAATGTCCTGAGCTTAATGGCTTATTAAATCATTCAGATAAGCCATTGAATGGCCTATTTGAACTCAAGCAGTAAACTGGGGTTTAGCTCTTAGTTTTCTTCTTTACTACCTGATCGATTCCAAGAGTTCAATAGGCCAGAGAAACATTAGTCAGGAATGCACATGTTCTTTCTGATTATTTTCTGCTGATACAGTAACTCTGTTTTTCTTTGGGTTTTTGTTGTTTTTTTCCCCCAACCCTCCACAGTGGTTTTGTTGTGTTGGTTTTTTTTTGTAGCAGATAGAAAACAAGTCTTCTGTTGTGTTTGTAAACTGAGGGTCTAATCACTTCCCTACCTCATGTATTTTACTCCAGAAACTCTCTGGTTACCAGTCATCAGAAACAGATATTTGTCAAGATCTCTCTCTTGTTCTCAAGTCTTCCATCAGTTCCTCTTGTCATCATTGTCATCTGACACTAAGGGGACAATCATCCCATGAGCAAAAGCCACGTACATGTGCAAGAGAATAGCTGGGAATGCCTGTCAGTGTAAAATCACTTAAAAAAATTAATATTAAAACACTAAGCCAATATATGTTCAGCAGAGAGCACCCAATCCTAAGGACACAACATTGGCAAAGCCACAATAATTATCAGCTGCACTCAGTCTTTCTCCCATGGGAATAAAAATAGTTTGAAACATGCCACGGTGTGTGGCTTCATGTATTTCTACAGCCAAAAACTTGGTTGAGGCTGCAATGATTCAAAGTATGTGGATATCATCAGGCCATTCTAGGAAGGGCAAAGGTTTATGACTTGTCAAAAGTGATACATGCAAAGCAAGGAGCTCTGGGCTCTGCTCCTGCTTTACCCCCCTGTGAAGGGCACGCTGGTGCCCAGCTCTTGCTGGGGGCTTCAGGTACATTGCACTGGGAAGTTCCATCCTTTTTTTACTTTATTACTACTCTGCTTACTAGTAATTAGGGTAAGTTTTACTGGACTGAGTTTTGCTCTGGAGCTACCAGTAATCAACTACTAACTCTGAGCTTTCTGTATAAGCTGATACTGAGTGAGGCTGAACATGTGGGAAATGGTAATACTACCTCAGAGTTCAGCACACGCTTCCCTTGTGGATTATTTCAACCTCCTCATGCTGTTCCTTCCCAGCAGGAGGCTGCCATGCAGCAGAATTCCTATGGATAACACATGTATATACTCTCACAGGGGTCACTCACAGTTGTAAATTGTTTATATGATATACAGCACTGGATTCATAAAGGAGGGAAGGAAATGTGCTTGGATTTACACTTTTTTTTTTTCTCCAGAGGTATAAAAATTTTTTTCCATATTTCTGACGGACTGAAAGTTTTCCCCAGCACACTGACTCTCACAAATCCAGCATGCAGGAGGTGTTTTGAATCTACAGACATAATTTAAGCAAGTGAGAATGAAATTCAGCCAGGATAATCTTATTAATGTATTGATCTTGGCCCTACTTATGGTTGCTCTTCAGCAAAAAGCTGCTGTGATGCAGACACTGCTTTTGCTGTGCACTGAAACGGAGCATTGGTGCTCATAGTAGAGTCACACCACGGTTTCTTGGGTTTGGGTTCATGTTACCATTCAAAAACAACAAAAAAATGTTACTTTTGGTTAGTGAGGGGCCAGCAGAGAAAACAGGAATTCCTTACCACACAGATTCCAGATCCATCGAGGCATCTGTTTGCATTCCCATTACAGTTGCAAGGAGAGCACTGTCCTGAGCTGGTACGGTAAAATCCTTCCTCACATCCCTGCCATGAAAAAACCAGAAATGAAGCATTTCCTCTGCATGCATATTCAGAGAGTGAGGTCTGGCTGGGAGGCAGGGGAAGGCAGGAATGTCTCCCCAGAGCACACTGCACAGCCCCCCCATGGCAGCCCACACACAGGCTGCTGAGCTGCTGTTCTTCCCTCCCTGCCCTGGTCCTTGCTCTGTGCCTGTCCAGGACTTCAGCTGCCAGCATCCCTGCCTGTGTCCTGCCCCTGGCCAGCAGGGCCTGCCTGCAGGTGAGCAGCTGGGGGATTCTTACTGCATTTGTGCCAGAGGATGAGTTAATTAGAAATTATCATCCTCATTCAGTAAAGAAGGTGCATTTATAGGAACAGAATACCCTTTACTTAAAAAAAGGAAAAGCTTTAGAAAGTTTACTTTACATCAAAGGTTTGCTGAGCTTTGGATGAAGAGGCTAGAGGAGACAGAAACATATCTACAAAGATCAATGCCCCTCTGAAGGAAAGCTGGGACAGGCTACCAAAGCAGGGCTGGCTGGGAGGCTGGGGAGACGTGCCAGCCATAATTTGTTGTCATTCCAGAAAATAATCAGTCCCTGAGAGATACAACACTTCTACAATCATTCCTGATGGGACATAGCAGATAAATGGAAATTGGATGACAGGTAAAAATTTCCTGCTATTTCTTCAATGTGTGGCTGGGCCTGGTGAATATAGTGTGGTACTTTTGATAACTCACTGATGCTTACCAAAATTAAACAGAAGGTTGGAAATATCTAAATCACCTTCTTTCAAATACTAATTAGAGCAACAATCTAAGGAATCAGAAACAGAAACAAAGCTATTATGATGCCCTGCTAAGACTGTAAAGTAGAAATAAAATGAAAGAGGTTGGCTTTTGTTTGGTAGGTTACGTGTGAAGTCTTCTCCACTGAGGAACTTGTACCTCATATGCAAAGCTGGTGAGACATGCACAGGTTGACCTCAGGAGCAACCTCTGTTCCTCAGGCAGCACCTTGTGCAGTCTCCCTGTGCCACACGGGTTATGTTAGATCCACGCAGACTCATACATGTTTGGATCCTGAATCTCTCACCCTTGCCTAACTCTTGCAGTGTGGTTGCAGAGTTGATGTAAAAGCCCTAGGGTGTCATTTAGACCTCCAGAAATTATTTAGCACACCCTTTTCTGCTAGCAGTGACCAATGCTATTCCTGAGGTGCCTGTCAGGGCCTGAGATTTGTCAGGCTCTCCTGGAATATTTTTTGTGGCTGCCTCTGCAGCACTTTGTGTATTCTGTGGCCCTTGAGGTCACTCACTCTCATAAAAACTGGGAAAAGTGGGAGGTTCAAGCAAATCAGAAAGGTGTGATCCTCCATAGCCTGCATTTCTAGGTGGTATGAGGCTTCTTGTTATATTGTATGGCTCTACTTAGGATCAGATTTCCTTTGCATCTCCCTCTTCCTCCTCTTCTTGGGTTGCCCTGCAGTACAGGATGGTTTCTCCTCTGCACTGGTCTAATCATTACTTCTCATGCCCACGGTGAACTGCAACATGAACAACAGGTCTGCACTGTCCAATGCAGCACCATGCAGTGGCACCTCCCCGGGCTGCAAACACCAGCCTGTGAGCAGCATTGCTAACCAGCCCTGCTGGTGGCTGTGGCTAATGAAGCCTGGCACAGTGTTAGGCCGGGTTGCTCCTGGGCTCTGAGCCTGTTCCTCTGCACGAGGCAGCAGATCTAGCTGTGGGACACTGGGGGCAAGAGCCAGAGACCCTGAATTGCATCTGTGGGTTAGCTTCAAGGGTGGGCAGAGACTTCTAACCAGCCAGATAAGCTGTTTAGAAAATGATGTATCTCATGAGATGACTAACAACAAGCTTTAAAAATGAGGTTTACAAATGAGTCATTAATCTAATCTTATCCCAGAGAGCTCTGAGAAGCTGAGATGAACATAAATGGAAAACTCGGTTGCCTTTACCATTCTTACACACAATATTTTATCTGGTTTGCCTTGGAAGCACTTTCTTAGATAATAGATCCTAGGAAGAAAAGCCATCATACCACAGCCACCGTGGGGCAGCAGAAATACTGTCTATTTGTACTGCTTGTTTCTTTCAGTTGTTCAGGCTTAGCACAGAGCTGCAGGACTGGCTCCCACCAGACTAAGGATTCCAGCTGACTGGTTACTCTGCACACTGTGGAAGGGAGATGCTTGGTTTCTAAATTGACACCAGACTCTTAACCCAGTGTCTGTCTTGGCAATATTTCTCTCCCCCCATACAGATCTAAGGCATGTTCTATTTTCTGATGCCCCTCAAGTAGTGGGTGGTCCTAGCTGGGCCATTAGTGTCTGTCCAAAGGCTTTATTGGTTTTGGAGGTCTAAGTAGAATAATTTTTTACTTATGATGGTGAATATGGACAATGAGTGTGTGGAAAGGTGTCCATGCAAATCCTTCAGTGAGCCATAAGGATCATCTCCTTTACCCTTCAGCGAAGGATGTGCCTGCATTGCATCCACCAGTGAGGCTTCATCTCCACTCTCCAGCAGTAACACCATAACAGGGTTGGTGCCTCATCACTGGTTCCAGGTCTGTCAGCAAACCTGTGGAGTCTTGGCTGAAGTTCATAGGGAGCCAGTTCACCCCCTGTTCTGAGCAGACACACTTACTGCTTCAAGACATCTGCCCGAGTTTGGAGTGTCTCTGCTATTCTTGCTGTCAAAGCCCCTCTGGAAAATGAGATACAGGGTCCTAAGTCACTTGGGTATTTTTTGACAACATTTTTTCCCCACATTATTCAATTCCTCACAAAAACTTGGAAGGTGCTGATGCTTACTACTTTAATAAAGTATTTTAAACCATGAGTTGCATCAATTTAAACCAGAAATGAGGGACTGACAATCAGTGCTATGAGGGAAGTGGGGATGAGGGGAAAATGGGATCCAGACTGTTTCCTTTGGGTTCAGAAGTTTTCTCAGGCATTCTCAATTATTCTGATATGTTTCTGTTGCTCCTTGCCCTTCTAGTGATAATGGAGTGATGGATTAGTTGTTCCAGGGTGTGAGCCAACATCATATTTATAAAAAGAAGTGTCAGAGTGGTGAGCTAATGGAGGGATTCAAATGGCTGAATGTTCTGGGAGCACAAAATAATTGCACACAAAGCACAAGCAGGTCTGGAACAAAATGGAAATACCCTCCCTGAAAAGTCCTTCTGTAGGCAATTGAGTGGGGAGCATTTCTGTCCACTGTCTGTTTCTTAATGGTGAAGACAATTAGTGGGCCAAAATGCTAAGTCTGCTTTAACAATCATGCCTTCACAACGATTAGATTTTTATTTTTGCCTGAGGGACAATATTTGTTCCAGTTGGAGCGGAAAAGTCCGCTCTCATGTGGATCTTGCTGAGCTCTTGAAAATCTTTTGTACCCATGGTGCATTTATTTCCCCCCTGCCTCACATCTGGATTTAATGGTTACAGTTCTTAAAAACAAGAGCCAGCTGCAGTGCTGCAGGCGCTGTGGGGCCTGTGGTCACAGTCTGGTTCTTGAGACCTTTCTGCTGGTATGAGTGCAAGATGGGACTGAAGGCAGAAGACAATCCACATACACAGGGTATGAGTTTACTGCCATATGCTATTCAGGCAGTTCCACCAATTCCACTGGAGCTCCTCCTGGTCTGTGCCTGCACAGCCGAGGGCAGAAGCAACTCCCCATGTCCCAGCTGGCAGTAGTGGTGCAGCTGTGCTGGGGCTGGTATGTTTGCTGTGACCCTGCCTCCTCTGGCTTGCTTTTCTCCAAAGAAGAGAGTCCTGCTGGTAATGTGCACAGTGTTCTCTGTGGTTCCATCAGGATCATCCAGCTGAAGGGCAAGGCATGGCTTCAGCCACTGGCCTATGAACATCCAGACTGACTGACAGTTCATTTTCTGCCTGGGTTTTGCTCTTTGACAGATTGTGGTTTTCCTGACAATGTGCACAGCCCAGCGTGGCATCTGTTAGGCCACCAGGCAGGCTGTGTGGGACTGCTCTTTTCTGGACAAACACAGAATGAGCTTCAGCACATGGACATGGGCTATTTGCCTAGTAGGTCCCCACAGTGCTTTATTTGGTCATTCAGATGTAGCCATTGACTCTCTCATCCAATGGTAAGAAAACATGGCTTGTTTCTTTACTTAGTACCGGAACTTGTGACTTCCCTGTGAATATATAAAAGCACAAAGGGTCTCTTTCTTCCACAATAAAAGGCTCCCTTGGATCCACACCATGGTTTGTTATTTCCACAGTTTTCTCTTGAGTGCTGGGGTACATGAAGGGATGTGGATTCAGGGTTAAATGGTCTACATGAAGACATTTCAGCCTTTGTTCTATTTGTGATGCTCATGCCTACCAGTCTTGGGCCAGGAATCTCATTACATTTGATCCAAAACAAACCCAGAAGAAAAAGATGGTGCTTGCCTCCAGGATCACAGAATCACAGAATCACAGAATCATCCTGGTTGGAAAAGACTTGAAGATCATGAAATCCAACCATAACCTAAACCCACCCACCATAACCTTTATCTACCCATTAATGTTTAGATCACACCCCTAAGCACCACATCCATATTTCTTTTAAACACTTCCAGGGATGGTGACTCCACCACCTCCCTGGGCAGCCTGTTCCACTGTCCAACCACTCTTCCAGTAAAGAAATTCTTTCTAATATCCAGTCTGAACCTCCCCTGGTGCAACTTCTGGCCCTTCCCTCTTGTCCTGTCATTATTCACTGGAGAGAAGAGACCAATTCCCAGCTCCCTACAACCTCCTTTCAGGCAGTTGTAGAGAGCAGTGAGGTCACCCCTCAGCCTCCTCTTCTCCAAACTAAACAACCCCAGTTCACTCAGCCTCTCCTTGTAGGACTTGTCCTCCAGGCCTTTCACCACCCTGGTAGCTCTTCTCTGGACACACTCCAGCAACATGATGTCCTTCTTGCAGTGAGGGGCCCAGAGCTGCACACAGTATTCAAGGTGTGGCCTCACCAGTGCCCGGTACAGAGGCACAATCACCTCTCTACTCCTGCTGGCCACACCATTCCTGATGCAGGCCAGGATGCTGTTGGCCTTCTTGGCCTCCTGGGCACACTGCTGGCTCATGTTCAGTTGGCTGTCAACCAGCACCCCCAGGTCCTTCTCCACCAGGCAGCTTCCCAACCACTCATCCCCAAGCCTGTAGCTTTGCATGGGGTTGTTGTGACCCAAGTGCAGGACCTGGCACTTGGCCTTGTTGAACCTCATCCAATTGGCCAGTGGTTGGCTTTGACATACAGTGGTTGAGCTTCCTTCCAGGTCTGAGAAGGATCCTCAGTGGAATGTATGGATGTTCTGGCAGGAGGGCACAGATCAAACACTATGGCATTACTTAGCAGGTTCTTGCTTCAAAGATCTGTTCAGGAGAGTAAAAGTGAGTGCAGCCTGGGCACAGTGGAATCCTATAAACTCATGGGCTTGTGATGAAATTAAAAATAATTAACCTAATATCCCAGATCTACCTGAAAAAATACAAAGAAGTTCTATCCCATGTCATAAACACCTGTATTTTGTGTAGAAGGATGATTTTTTATGCCAAGAGGCAAAAGTGCACTTTTTTTTTTAGTTTCTGGCAGCCCTCACACATTATTTCTTCATCTGCCAAGAGGAGGGACAAATGCATACTTTATGCTAGACAAATGATTTATGGTATACCATCCACATCATAATAACTGTTCCTAATCATGCTCTTTTAGCATCCAGTGGGAAAGAATTAATTAATTCTCATTACCTGTCATCTGATGATGGTCAAGGACATACACAGACAGTTACCTCTGGCACAGCAGACATACCCCAGCTTTTTCACCTGCTTTAACTTGGTGGTGTAACAAATGCTTTGGGTGTATGGTTTAATTTTGAGAAGATTTTTGTGTGCTTGAGTTTCCATTTTTCTGCAGTCTGACCTGTTCTGTGAAGGTGGCAGAAATATTGTCAGAAGATGTATACTTAAGAGAGTCTGAGAAGTCCTGTGTCTCTCAAATGAAACTTCTGTGGAGAATTGTGAAGAATATTGTGACTCATTTGCACAGTTGTATTTATCACTGCTGTCAATTGATCACCAGATTGATCACTCTTATGGAATAAGAGAAGAAGAAGGAAAGGAACTCTGCTTGAACATTGTCAAGCTTTGCATCAGAGTCTAGGGAATAGAAAACAGAAAAATATTGCTCCTCTCTCTGATTTAACTGGCATCACATCAGCCTTAGATACCTGTCAAAGTAGGACAGGTGAGTAAAAAAAGCCCAGGTTTTTAATGTGCTGATGAAAACAATCAGGCTACTTGAGTGGAACAACGGATCCTTCCCTTCTTGGCAGTTTCCCATCAAGGTTTGTAGCTTTTCTGGAAGCAACATTTTAGCCAAACAGGAGTTTAGGACTCAGCACAAAACTACATCCCTGAAACTCCCCATCTTTTGCTATACTGGGGTGAATGAATGCTCTAAATATCCTCCACCCATTTTAAAACCCGTGGATCTAAAAAAGAGACAAGCCTGCTGGAAGTGCATGTCACTGCCATGGAAGCAACAGCCCTCTGCTCCTTGGGGACATTTCCAAACCCAACCCAAACATGCTTGCATTTGTTTATTTTTTTATGAGCAGTATTTGGAATTGGCAGCCTCAGTTCTGAGGCCTTTTTGAAGATTGTTTGCTTAGGCCAAGCTGAGATAAATAGCCTACTGCCCTTCCTAAAAATAAAGATGTTTTCCTGTTTGAATATCTCCCAGTACTTTATTTTATGTAATTATTTATTAGAAATAAGAACATTAAAGAAACAAGTCTGAGAAAGCAGTCCTCTACTGCACATTTGATGCTATTCTGATTTCTCTGGTCTCCTGAAAGAGAGGACACTGAAAGCACACCAAATCTTCAGCATTCAGCATGTCCCACCTGACACGTCTGTGTCAGCCATAATGGTCCCAGGCTGAAGCCCAGAGGACCTTGTGTCCCAGGTGCAGTGCAGATCCATCACAGCTGTGGCTCTGCTAGATGGGGACGTCCTGGCCAGCAGACTCCACAGCTGGCCAGTGGGAATGAGTGTGTAGGAAGCCCAAACTACAGCAGGCTTGGAGTCATCATCGGGGAGACATCCATATGGGAAGCAGCCAGCTAGACACCCTTTGTATGGTTCAACTCTTTCTATATCAAAATGTGTCTAAAGTTGTCCTCTACTGAGTGCAAAGGGGGGCTTGGAGCAGTACCTCAAGTGTAGGCACCTGTACTGCATACAAAGTCTGCACATGTCAGGTGTGCTGTGCTCTGTAGAAGTGTCTGGGTTATGGCTGCTATGCCACAGATCTGGCCAAACTGCTGTCCACCCTGTGCCTTTGGAGAAGTGCAAAGGCTCCCAACAGTCCATTCCATAGAATTATCATAGAACCATGGAATGATTTGGGTTGGGAGGGACCTCAGAGTTCATCTAGTCCCAACCCCCCTGCATGGGCAGGGACACTTCCCACTAGACCAGGTTGCTCAGAGCCCCATCCAACCTGCCCTTCAACACTTCCAGGGATGGGGCTTCCACAGCTTCCCTGGGCAACCTGGCCCAGTGTCTCACCACCCTCACACTCAACAATTTCCTCCTCATGTCTCACCTCAATCTCCCCTCCTCCAGCTTTAATCCATTCCCCCTTGTCCTCTCACTACAAGCCCTTGTCCAAAGCCCCTCCCCAGCTTTCCTGGAGCCCCTTCAGGCACTGGAAGGTGCTCTGAGGTCTTCCTGGAGCCTTCTCTTCTCCAGGCTGAACAGCCCCACCTCTCCCAGTCTGTCTTCTTAGCAAAGCTGCTCCAGCCCTCTGATCATGTTTGTGGTCCTCCTCTGGACTCTCTCCAAGAGGTCCATGTCCTTCCTGTGTTGAAAAAACCCCTTATTTCACCAATTTCCTTCTCCAATGCAGACGTGCCTGCACTGAAGCTGTTCGCCTCAGCGAGTGACCGTTGTTGGTGGTTATGCCTGGTTTAAATTTCCCACTGTTGGTGCTGGCTCTGCCCACACCTCAGCAGCCCTGGGATGAGCTGCCCTTTCCCTAGAGCTGTTGGGGCTTGTCTCCAGCTCAGGGGAGCTCAGAAAAAAACCCCTTTTTTTGCCAATTTCCTTCTCCAATGCAAACGTGCCTGCACTGGAGCTGTTTGCTTGGCGAGTCAACCGTTTGCCTCCACCCGTCAGTATCTTCAGGCAGAGAGAGTGGATGCATCTAAAGGAAACCTTGATGTCTGACAGGCACAAGCTATTATCATAGAATCATAGATGTGTGGGGTTGGAAGAGACCTTTAAATGTCATCTAATCCTGCCATTCCGTTTCTACATTTGAGTTTTAGGCTGATTCTGCCCAGGTGAGAGTGTGATCATGGGATGTTTCCCTTTGTCTAGGTAGTGTCTTCTTTGATATTCACAGCTAGCTCCCCCAAGCAGCTGTATTGTATTGCCCTGCACTGGTGCCACCTTCCTCTCTGAATACTTGTGCATTCAAAAATCTGCAAACAGAACCTTTTCAGCCCATCTCTGAGGTATGTTTTTTGTCTCCACAGGGCACAAAGCATACATGTACGCTGGCACCTTTGGTAAAGGTATAATTCTTAGGAAGAGTTTTAAAATGCCACTGGGCATTTACTATCTGGAAACTAATTTTATTGCTTCTGGTAGCTCAGTCTCACTTCAACTAGATGGCTTTGGACAGCATAGAACATATTTAGGAAATAAATCCTTAAGAAATGTATTAAGACTTTGCATTGTCATCCAGAATACTTGATGATGACTACAAACAGTGACTTAGTTCTACCACATGCTTATGAAATACAATATTATCCTATTTTACAAAGAGAAAAACTGATCCCTGCATCATGTTAGTGCTGTCATGTTCATTTCTGGCTCAGGTGGCTATTAAGCACTGCAGGTACAGCTGGGAAGAAGAGCTCTGAGGCTGTGACAAGCTTTGAGAGCCTCAAGCTAGTGACTTGAGTAAAACTCCCTGAATACCTACACAGTCCAAAATGCACACTTTTGGCTGCACTGAAAATACTACTTTGCCATCTGGGATGTAAATAAACAAAGTGTTTGGCTCCATGGACATCCTAGCTTAAACCACACTGGGTAGGCACAAGTTGTATGGCTTATCATGCCTGGAAAGCATTAGCTACAAAGCAATCTTCATTACCTTGTGTAGATATATGAGTCTACTGCTGGTGTTTCATTCAGCTAGCAAGTACTGAGGGCACCAACATGACTGCTTTTCAGCTCAGGATATAATTAACTCCCAGTACATTTAAAAGCCAGACTTTTAAAATCCAGACTGCTAGTGGTAGACTGATGGAGATTTGACCATTTCTTGCTCCCTGGAAGCAAAGTAACAGACATTTTGAATTTCTCAGGTCAAAAATGTGTTATTCATAAGCACAAAGTTTCAGTTCTTCAGTCTGCTGGGAAACTTGGTACAAACAAAAAAGAGCTGCAACAACACCATGCCATACTGTCCTGACCTTTGTGCCTTTGTTGTCCTGCAGGAGAAACCCCTCTCCATTTCTTGCCAAAACACAGACTCCAGCAGATGTACAGCATGGCCTGTGTGCAGCTGCAGCTCGCTGCTGCTGAGCAGTGCAGGTAGGAGCCCTGGGCTGGTTCCTCTCTTACACAGCCACCCTGCTCTTCACTGACTGCTGGAGGCTGCATTTTGGCTGAAGCATTCAGCATGTGTAGTGTTTAGGAGGGTCTTGTGACTGCAGGGGGTCTCAAAAGTGTGTGTGTACCTGGGGATGGATGAGGGTTAAGGGACAGGAAAGGTTAGAATGGTATTTGCTCTGCAGGATCCTGGTGGTGACTCAGCTGGGGTGGTTGTTGCCTTGGCCCCAGGGAACTGGATGGACTTGCATGTTCACTTGAAAAGACCAGGAAAGCCTGCATGCATCTCCCTCTTTTCTGAACACGTAGGCAGCTGCGCTGGGCCTATCAGAGACTGAGTTTACCAGATTACTAGGGTGGTTGTTAATTACTGCTCTGTGTTGGATAGTCTGCATGGACATGCCTTTAACTTATGGAGATGGAGCCCTATTTCTGGCAGGGGATGAACTGCCTGAAGCTTTTATCCCCATCTCACATCTTATCCAGCCAGTGTTCTGCCCATCCAGCTCTTTCTGGAAGCACTTTGTGCCAAATATTGACCACGGCTGAGAAACACTGCTGAGTAAGTCTTGGGATGAATTTCACTGAGAAAGGTTAGAACTAAGCTGCTTTTGTCTGTCCCTGGGAAGCAGTACATATTTTACAGGTACAGTAGCTCATGGAATGTATCAGAGAAGTGGGTGTCAGCAGGTAACCTGCCTTTCCTACTTGGTTTAGCTGACCATGAAAGACTGTCTTGCTCTACTTCATAAGTAGGAGATAACAAATCATTAAATGCAGCATCATATGGTGACAAATGCCTCTCAGTGGTCAAACTCCTGATTTCATGTTTTCCAAAGGGGTAGGACAGTCAGTGATAACTGCATTAAAACAGTGCTTTCAATATAATTTGCTGCTCTGCATATCATTTGCCATTGCTCCTCTTCCTCACAGATTTTTGTCCTCTTATCTGTTCCACACATGATCACTTGACTGTTGACAAGATCATCAGCAATGTGCAACCAAGAAACACAGAGCAAATCTCTGCATTTTTTCCCGTAATACCTACTCTGGGAGACACTTGAGAGGGTGGTTTCTCTCTCTTAAAAACTGAAATGGTTGAGAGAATGGATGGCTGTATTTGAACACTTTTTTGTTACCCCTCCAACTGACCAAACCGATCCATTTCTACAACTACATTTGATCAAGCTATGGTAGGCCATTGGGACAAAGGATCTGATGATCTGAAGTGAAGTTTATGACCTGGGGTAAAATTTGTCTAATTAAATTATCTCTGCCTTTTTTTTTGTTTGTCTGGTTTTTTTGTTTGTTTGTTTGTTTTGGTTTTTTTGAGGCAGGGGAAATAAAAATATTTCTAGAAGCTGTCCTTTGACTCTTTATAAATAAGTATTTGATGACAGCTCTGGTATTGTCCTAACAGTAATTTCTGTCCCTGCCACTTTTTATACAGTCATAACTATATAGTTGCAAATCATTTGGTTAACAATTTATTCTAGCTCTCGTGTCCCCAGAATTTGAATGGATTTGAATTTGCCAAAGGAGAAAGAATAATCACATGGATAGAGATGAGTGTAGTTCCCATTTGCTCCCAGGCATAGTGAGCACTGGTAGCAATGAGGGGTTTGCTGCAGAGAGCCTGTTCCATAGGCCCAAGTATCTATAGTGAGGCTTTGATTAAATCCAGGGCTCCTCAGTTTCTATTTATAGCACAGATTCACTCTAGTTTTTATTTATAGGTTACCTTTCAGTCTTGTCTATATTATATGTCTCTCTTGTTGGCAACGAGGCTTGAATGGCATTTAAACAGTCTTACAGTAAATGCCAACCAGATGAGAGGGTTGTTCATTGGCCTTTCCTGGGGGAGGCATCTGTACTTCTCTTGGGCTTTTTCTATTCATGGAGCATCTGAACATAATGCTCATGGGCTGTGGATCCCCACCGGCCCCCCACTGTCTCCCACAGCCCTTCTGCCTCTGCCTTGTTCTCTACTCAAGCTCATGTCTTCACTGTCCTGCTTTCTATTTGTCCTCCTGCTCCTCCATTTTGCCTTTCCCTGCACCTGGTTCTAGTCACTCACCCACTTCATGACACACCTTTCATCTCTAGTCTACTAATATCTTCACAGCAATAGTTTCATTGTGTTGTTCGAAATTAATGTAAGGAAAAACATTCCTTCTCCCTGAGCAGATAAGAAACTCATCACCTTGTTTGTGTGTCTGAGCTCCTCTGTCCTTAACTACAGTCATAAGGATGTTGGGACTCAGGAAAACAGATTCTTCTGCTCATCTCTGAGTGACCACAAACATTATTTTTTGACTCAGTTTCTCCATCCGTAAAATGGAATATGACCTTAGCCACATGGACTCTCAGAATGCTTGAGGTTGGAAGAGACCTCTGGAGGTCACCTGGTCCAACCTCCCTGCTCAAGCAGGGCCACCTAGAGCTTGGTTGCCTGGAATGATGTCCAGATGTACCCAATGTAATCCACAGCAATGACAAAAGTCAACAACTTTGTGTCTTTTAAGAGAATTAGTCAGAACCACTAGGAATAATGAATATCCCCCCCACGGGCAGACATGATTTGCTAGTTTCAGCTGCTTGCAGTGAACATAAACCTGCTGCTGGACCCAAGACTTCCAGTCTTTCAAATCCAGTACTGAAAGAACTTTTTAGGTTTCCAGCTAAACACCCCTGATTTACAGCCCTTTGCACTTTTACACAGCACTGCTTGGCATCATGCTGTCATTCCCATATATATTTTTTTCTCCATCCTTTCTAAGGGATAGACCACACTCTGGTATTTGAGGGCAACTTTTGTGAGTAACCTGGGAAGATTTACTGCCAAAGCATACCAAATATATGAAAAGAATTAGGCTAAGAGGGCAGGGAGAAAAAAAAATAATGACATATTTCTGTTAAAATCTGGCATGAAATGTTGAAACCAACTTTGTAGGAGAGCTTTTCAGATGTTTGAGGAAAATCTGTATTCTTCAATTTGTAAGAGGAAGGAAATACGAATAGGGAAAAAATATTTGATATAGAAATTGTTTTTGTTAAAATATCTTTCAAGGCATTTGTTTTTGTTAGATACAATGATTAAAACATTTTCCTCTGCCTGCAAAAACAAACGAGGAGCTGGAGCTCTTAGTGAAGGTACAGATAACATTATACTGCTGGTAACTTCCCCTTTGAACCTGCCTTCTTACTTTCTGTTCATTTGCTACATGAATCTTCTTAGGTTTGGAAGAGGTTGCTGTGACTTCTTCCATCCGCTGAGTTAGATTCTAACTGATTTTAAAGATAAAATGCCCTGGTGATGCCCTTTTCAGGAACTGTTATACTTCACTGTAGCTTAAATTATAATTTGAAGGCAGAAATGGATTTCAGGTTCCCAGGCCTTGAGTAATAGCAAATTCAAGACTGTCTTTGTAGCTGAACCTATAAATCCCCATGAAGTGTCATTTCAGAGGGATCTTTGTCGTTCTCTGTAGAACGAGGCTCTGAGAAGTCAGTAACTGACCTGTTGGCCAGACATGCTCTACCATCAAAGTCATCATGAAGAGAGATGGACAGATGCTCTGTGCTGTGAGGTACTCCACAACCTGAAGACAAAAGCAGACATCTACTCTGCTATTTCATTTATTTTCCATTGATTCTTTTTGCTAAATTTGTCTGAGCTTTGAAGCCTCACAAACCTAAAGAATGAAAAACAAACAAGCTTGCTCACCAGCTTCCCCTTGGGCCTCTGAGCTCTATTTATAATTTCTATAAGCCTTCATTACCTCTGGTCTACAGTATCAAATTCTTCTGAATGAGAAGGTCACATTCTAACTATTATTACTGGAGAAATTAATTCAGTGTGTGACATCATAGCTAGACAGTTAATTACCCCATTTAATTTGGCACTAGAGCTGTTAGAGAACTGTCTGCATGCAAAAAGTCACTCTACAGAGTTTATAATTTCCAGGGCAGAAACCTCATGCATATTAGTAATTTGCAATTTCAAATTTCTTTTTAAAATAGTAAACATTTCTGAGAGGAATCATGTTTTTTAGCTTAATCTCCAAATTCATGATAGCACACTGGTGTAGTACATTAAATTCCAATAGTGTTTTCTTAAATTTCTGACATTGTTAACAGTGAAATATAGTTTGCTTCCAGTTGTAAATCAGGAATTAAACAGAAGCTGGTGAAGAGTTTTGGGCACAAAACTGGTAATCTTTTTTTTCCTCTCCATTCATCTTGACAGGTACCTCAGTTCTAATTGCATTTAATGAGTTGACAAACTAAAGCATCTATGTGAATTACACAGTAACAAGCTTTCTGTTTTGTTACTTAGCTTGCAAATGTAAAAAATAATTCTGTCTTGCTGAAATAGTAATTCAGTGAAAATCCCCAATATGGTTGCATATTCAGCTTTTATAAATTGAATTCTAAGATGAGATAGTTTCAGTGAAATTTAAAGCCTCACTGGGTGCTTATGCCATAGACCTGGGCAAATTCATATAACAATGGGATTTTCTAGGTGAGAGCTGTGCTTTTTGTGAATCTTAATAATTTGTACCTTCAAACATAAAAACCCACCCCAAACCCAGCATCCCTGGTTTTGAATGTGAAATCTTTGCCAGTAAATGAACTCTTCAATGAGCAATGAAACAAAGGAAGCCTTATTTTCTGTTCCTAGCCTCCTTTCTGTGCATGGGGCTCAATATTGTCCCTTTTTGTCTACATCCCCTGTGCTGCCCCCCCCGAGAGCAGAGTGGTCCAGAGCCACACATGCAGGTCCTGGCCTCTCTGCAGCTGCTAAAGAACCAGCTGATGACTGAATGGAGTCTGTTTTTCCAGCTGTCACTGTGTTAAGCAACAGCTTCACACTGTAAGATCTTCATAATTTATATAGACAGAGGGGTTGAGCTTTCCTCAGAATTTACTGGAAAAATCATAGAATCCTAGAATGGCAGGTTGGAAGGGACCTCAAGGATCATCTGGTCCAACCTCTCTAGGTACTACTCTAGTTGATATGAGGTGGCTCAGCACCCTGTCCAGCTGAGACTTCAAACTGTCCAATGTGGGGGAATCCACCACTTCCCTTGGGAGACTATTCCAATGTTTGACTGTCCTCATGGGGAAAAATTTACCTCTTGTGTCCAGTTGGAATCTCCCCAGGAGCAACTTGTGCCCATGACCCCTTGTCTTTTCCATGTGACTCCTTGTAAACAGGGAGTCTCCATCTTCTTGGCAGCCACTCTTTAAGGACTGCAACAGGGTAATAAGGTCTCCCCTAAACCTTCTCTTCTCAAGGCTGAACAAACCCAGTTTTCTCAGCCTCTCCTCATCTGACAGGTTCTCCAGTTCTCTGATCATCCTTGTGGCCCTTCCCTGCACCCTCTTCAGCTTGTCCCATCCTTTTTGTAGAGTGGGGACCAGAACTGAACGCAATGCTCCAGGTGTGGTCTGACAGGGAGACAGGACAAGGCCCTAACTTAGTAAGAGCCTGATTAAAAAAATTAATTTTCTGACTTACCCCTGACAAATGGGAATATCTATGTATCAGCTGAGGAGTTATCAGCTTACCAGCTTCCAAAACAGAAGGTTATTTTTGATGATAGTAAGAATAGGTTATGATGCTGATGGAAGCCCCCTTCCCAAAGTTTCAGACAAAGAGCTTAGAGATGACTGAAATTAAAACTAGCAAGACTGAAATGAGTTGCTCCCATTCTAGGTTAAATCTTGCCAGCAGGGGAGATACAGAACCAAAGCCACCTTTTATTCTCCCTATTGCATGATAGAACTAGCATCAGGAGAGGGAGTGAACATGGCTAATTGCACATGGCTAACCTTCAAGCCAATAAGCAAAGCAGATCATGGACAACTGGCAAAAATGACAAGGAGCCCCCTCCCCTCCCTCTGGATGTTTGTTCCTTGAGTGGGCTTGTGCCTTGTCAGCGTGACAGAGTAACGGGGACACCCTCAAAACCCAGCAATGTCTTTATGCACAGCAATGACATTATTGATTACCTTGACTAAGGAATTATATTTCATTGAAAAAAACACAACATTCCTGTGTGGAGAATGTTTCCAGACTCTTACTCCTTCCCCAGTCCAAGGGGAAAACAAAATGCCATTCAGCAACAGCCGTGGGGTTGGATCCAACCTAAACATTTCTCAGCTAGGCATTCTCCATAGAAGTGCATAGTCATTTTTTCCATGTGCAGTGGGAAAGACAAAGCCTCTGCTTTAAAAGGCATTCTTCTCCAAAAGGGGGAGGGTTAAATGCTGTAGCTGTCTGCAGGCTGGCTGAGGATTAGAGATGAATACCAGCCTCTGCTTTCATGTACTCATTACTACAGCCACTAAGTAAAAAACTTACTCTTACAGATGCTCACTGTTGGAAACAGAAAAACTGCAGTTGGCAAGGTAGCCATTTGATTTTCCTCTTTCAAACAAAATGGCAAGTTTATTCATGGAGAACAATTTACAGGAAAAGGGATAAACGATTCTGTGCTGTTTCCTCATTAGCCACCCTCCACCCAGTCCCCAGAAAACACTGACATCAAATGTGTGTTCTGAGTCATATTTTCTCCTCTTGAGTCCCACAGATAAGTTAGACTTAATCAGTTGACAGACTGCAGCACTCCCTGAGAGATTTCCCACTAGAGACAAAAGTTCTCAAGGAGTAAAAAAGAGAAGTGGCCTTTAAAGCAGGTACAACTGTGTTCATGGGGCTGTTAGAACTGAGAGGATAAATCTGAAATTCCTGTGATTTCTCTTTTGTAGCAATTATCTCACCTCAGATTTCCAGTATTCCCTGGTTTGATTTTGCAGCTCTTTGGAATGTTGGAATCAGAGTAGAGACATAAAGAGACCCTCTTGACCATCAGCCATGGCACCAATTTAAAAGCCTGTCAGCACGAAGCACTTGAAAGGACTTTCATCCATCTTTCCCTCCCAAGGGTGGCCCAGCTGTGGGCAAATCGGGCAGCTGCTTGGGATGGCTGATGGGAAGGTGCCATATTTTTGGGCTGTTCTCAGGGATAAGGTTTCTCCCTTGAGGGTGCCAGTGCTTGCAAATGTGAGGGAAGGAAGTGAGACAGCTCAATGTAGTTAAATTAGTACTAGAAGCCTCACATGTAGCATGGAGGTGGGCAGAGGTTGTGCTCTGAAAGGAATGAGGAAAAGCCAGGGCTAGGGAGAAGGGGTAACCTACTGTCAACAAAAAAACCCAACCAAAACCAACCCCAAACAATCTCTTTTCTCATCCCTTACAAAAAATCTCTTGCTCAAACCTCTGTTTCCAACTGACTTAAAAGTAGTGAACTTGTGCCTTAGAACTCTGCTGAGCCTCTGCAGACAATCACTGAAGGGAAGTAGGGAGACACATAAAGCCCCAAACCTGCAAAAAGCTGAGTGTGGCACACAAATTCCCTCTGACCTTCCATCATGTCTAGACCTTCAAGGCCTGCCCACCTCCCCCTGAATGGATCCGTGCTAGGTGCTGGGCCTCTGGAGACCTCTCCAGCCCTCGATGGGCCAGGCTGTTGCAGCTTTCCTGGGGCACCTTGGCATCTAGGATTTTAACAGCAGGAGTAGGGAGAGCTGTGCAGTGTTTTGCCCTGACAGCTATTTTGTTTTATTTCTTTTTTTTTTTTTCTTTCTTTTTTTGGATGCTGGAGCAGATTTTCTCTGGACAAATGCTTTCATTCAAGGGTTGTTTTCAAGGAAGTGTCCCTGAGCCAGGAGTGGTGAGCACAGCATAAAGGAGTCACGAATGGCAGGCTCTCTGTGGCTCTCTCTCCATGGGCTGTCATCCAGGCTCAGGGGTGTAAAACCACAGTGAGAAACCCCTGGACATATTGGCCTTGCATTAGCCTTGGCAGAACAGTGGTCTGCTAGCTTAACATCAGAGAATCATAGAATCAAGAAACTTCTTGCTCCTCAGAGGGCCCTTCCTACACCAGTAACAGGATGCAGCACAGGATGGTACCTACAACACAGCCCCAAACCACCCAGTTTAGTTGCTGGTTACATGTGCTTCTTTTTCCACCTGAGACCAAGTGAAAGGCTGAAGGAGTTCATTTGTATTGCTTTTGCTTGGGGAGACAAACAATGATTCAGAGCCTTACAGTTTCATCTAATATGACTGGTTTTGCAGATCATGTTGCAAGTTGTTCATGCAGGCAGATCCTTTTTATTCACTAATTCTTAAATTGCATTTCGAATTAACATTCAAGTGTGCCAGTTCTTCCCATGTTGCCTGGCTTCCATATGCCAGGACTTCAAAATTAACATTTTAGTTCTTCTTACTGTCTTGTAAACTTGGAATAGTAATTTCTAAAATATTTTTCACAGCCCTCAATTATTCTTTGGCTCATACTAAGTAGCTCAGTAACTCTTGAGTTTTAGGGTTTTAGCACTGTTTCTTGCTGCTTTGCCTTAAAAGATGAAAGGCAGTTCTAGTATTTCTGAAGGATTTATTTTAAGAAAATAAACACCTAAAACATTTAACTATACAGCTAAACAGGAACAACAAAGCCAGGTGGTATTTACTGCATTTCAGTCCATCTCTTTATTGACACATATGTATCACTGTATGGATCCTGACTTACAGTTAGGAAAATCTGTTTGAGATAATTTAATGACAAAGAGTTAGATTTCAGAAACTGTGGAGCTCTGACAGCTTTGTACATAGTGCTATCCAGCAAGTGTTGGATCTTGTATTAGGATGCATAGCCCAAACATCCCCAGCTCGTGGTGGCATCTGAAAATGAGCTGTGATATTATCCAAATGTTCAAAAGGACCAATTAAAATATAACAATCAAGTGTGTGTATATTTTGGTGTTCGACATCTAAGTCCAGAAGTGAACTGTACATTATCAGTGGCTGGTTATATATTACTCAGAAACTAGATCTATTTTCCACAGCCCTTGAACACGAGGAGCAGTAATTGTTATCAGTTTAAATCAGGACAAGTACTCCATCAGAAACCAATTCTTTTATTGTTTCTCATGCCTCCTGGAAAAAACTGGACTTTTAATTCCTTCCTTGCCTCCCATGTAATGAGTAAGAGTGGGTGTGAAATGCCTTTTATTGGTTTTCACAGCCCTGAATAAGCTCTGGGCCACTTTGCTGGTACATGCCCAAAACTTTGTGGGAACTTGCTGCAATGGAGTTTAAATGGCATTGTTCTGGTGGGTGCTTTATGCACCCGCTGGAAATGGAGAACATTTCCCACTCTCCCTCTGCTCTGTCCTGTCCTTCCATTTGCTTCAGCTTCCTATGACTTAAAAGCTTTGGGGTCTGGAGGCTCTGCTCCAAGCAGCTGATTTTCATTAAAGCTTTGATGAGAAACTGAAGCTGGAATCACAAACATCTGCAGTAAAACTTCCTTCCCACTAATAGATGTTTCTCAGGACATAACCTTGATGTACCAGAAAAAAACAGCAGCTAGAAATCCAAACAGCCCATTATGGGAGTTAACCTAACATAACCTCAAGGGTCTGAAATAAGCTCGTTTAAAGATCTGCTTTTTTAAAGTTAGATGCACTTCCCACTAGCTTAGAAGAATATAAAGGTTTCTGTCAAGTTAAACCCCTTTTTGGCTTACACCTCAGGATTAGATCTTCTGCTTCTTCTTTTAGTGCTAGTTTGTTTTGAACTGGTTCATGCCAGAAGTAAGAATCAAACTGTGGTTTCTCCAAACAGTCCACAAGGCTTTCTGTTCCAGCCTTTGTGAGGGGAAGGGTGAAGAGAATCCAGTGATAGTTTGAGTCCTGGTTAACAAGTGGCTGGGTTTACAGACTGATCTTTTTTATATACTCAATGTGAGCCATTTTAGAGAGGTGAGTGTCACAGGTCCTGTGCTAATTATTGCTTATCACTTTAGGAAACCAGAAAGAAAGCCCCTCAAATACTGTTTCTTGCTTTTGAAAATTTAGATCAGCAACTGCTGGTAGAAGAGAGATGTGAAAAAATGGTTGTCGGACATGTAAAGTTTAACATGCAACCTCCAACAGATAATTTATGCCTCTTACAGTCTCTTCTAGTAAATGGCTAATTTTGCTTTGACTATGACAATTGTTCTCTGCAAAAGACCTCTTTCTCCTCTCTGCCTTTACCCTGGGCCAGAAACACTGATGCTGGAAACAGTTTTCCTCTTCCATCCCTCCAACAATATCATGCCTTCCTTCACTCTGAGAATTGGCTTTCTGCCCTGTCCCAACTGCTTAATTTTTTTTCTTTACCCTTAAGGCTCTTGATTATCTCATTCTAGATCTATTTTTTTCCTCTTTTGTCTCCTCTCTGCTTTAGCTTGCTTCCGTTCCCACTATTTGCTTCACTGCTTTCCACAGAGGACATCTGAAACCATCTTTTCTTGCTTGGCAAGTGTCTCCACAGAATATCTGCCTGCCCTTTCTTCCACTAATCCGTCCTACACTCATCTCCTGTCCCAGGCTCTTTGCTATTTTCTTGGCCTCACGTTGTCATTACATCAGAATGCAATGAATCTTCTGGTTGTCACATTTGTTCAGCATTCAAGTGAGTGACTGTACAATGGGAATCATAGGGAATCCTTTGCCATATTCTCTAGTGTTTGAAGTCTTGTACCATTGTTTATTCTCATCTTAGACTCTGTGCTCTTCTGCTGTTTGCAAGGAACTTTCTTTCTACTGCAGAGCAAAATTCACATCTATGTAACTAAAATTCTCATGTCAGTGGAATTTACAAACATAGATGTTGGCAGTGGCAAGCATCAGACCCAAACAGTCATGTATGATCTGCTTCTTAATTTAAAGGCATGTGCTTGACAGTGAGATACAAATGTTCTCAGAAGTTACTTCTGGTTTTCAGTTTTGACTGTGCCTCACCAGAACTGGAAGTGTCTCACCACCCCCTTTCCTTCTGCTGAGTCCAAACTAACACCTGGAACCCCAAAACAAAGATTTCTGATGTTTGCCATTTGGTTGTTTGCTCACACATGGTAGCTGGCTGTCAGTTTTAAGTCCTTTGCTTCTATCTCTGATGAATCTTCCTTGTAAAATATTTTAATCTATCCTTATTTGGAAAAATCAATCTCTGATGTAATGCTGCCAATGATGGTTGAGATATACAGGTGAGCTGGATCCAGTGGTTTGTGTTCAGTGTCTTTCAGTTTCTTACTGTCTCCCCACACACAGCAGGATTCAGCACGGTAACATCTCCCCCACGTCCCCTTATTGTGCTTGTGAGCCCAGGAACTGAAGCATTTTAAATAGCACACAAGTACCAGAGCACTTGTAGGAGTGCTTTTGGTATTTGTCTGCCTCTTGGTAGACAATCCAACATGACCAGAGAAGTTCTCCAGTGCTTAATTACCTTTAAAATTAAAATTTGTAACTAACTTGTAGTCTGAATTGGGTCACCCTCAGTTTCCATT
Source organism: Hemiprocne comata (assembly GCA_020745705.1). NCBI lineage: Eukaryota > Metazoa > Chordata > Aves > Apodiformes > Apodidae > Hemiprocne > Hemiprocne comata. The sequence continues at coordinate 122,154,478 of CM036588.1, forward strand.
TGTTCCATACAATCAGACTGTCATTTCTCAGACTAGAGCCTACTAACATTTCTGTGGTCTGTGTATGTCCTTACACAGTAAGTTCAAAGTTTTTTCCTAACACCATAATCCTTCTTCTGATTTTTTTTTTTCTGAAGATTTTTCATCAATTTATAAGCATTCATCTTGAAACAGGGGCAGAGAGCTAGAGACCTTATTCTATGATGGTCACTACCAGTGCTCCTTATGCAGGTAACATGACATTTCATTGTTGGAATCTAGTCCAGTAATTTTAACATCTACATTTTGTGTTCCAGCCTTTAGCTGGTTAATAAAGCTGTCCTGAAGTGAGTATCCAACATCATCTTTACAGAGGAAGAGGCTCATTTTAGGGCCTCCAGGGAGGACAGCTAGGAATCAGAGGTTTAAAAAACCTGGTGTCTCCATTGCTGTATGGGGATTGGGGTTTATACTTGAAGACAGTGTCTGATTTGGATTGAAAAGTTTAGGCACAGTTTATGTGCCTCATTTAGGTGTACTGGATCACATATTGATTAACAAACGGGGCACCAAGCCACTAGATGTTGCTAAGGTCCAACCCAAACCCACAGTCTGCTCTCTGAGTGGGTACAGCACAATTAGCATAGCATTGAAAATGTAGTTAATTCTCTTTTCTCTGCCATCAAGAGGCTTTCATTCAAATTCAAGGCACATGAAAGCTCCACATAAATGTTAATGACGAATTTTGAAGCCACTTTTCCCAGTTCCTTTGGGTTTAGGGTTGCCAAACATGGGAAAAGGAGTGGAAAACTGAGAAATATTCACTAATGCATAATTACATCCCTCGGGATCACCTGTCCTTCTATAGGTTCATAATACCAAACTCATACCATGATGTAAGAGTATTCAACCAGTTACAGCTTGGAAACTCCCACCAGCAGAGTTTCAGACCTTGCAGACCTCTGAAGATGTTGTATAGAGCAGAATCAGAAAAATGCTGCCCAACACCTGTCCCACATGCCCAGACACCACGACCTCCAGTTGCTCTTGGGAAGAGCCCACTTGGACACAAGAGGTAAATTTTCACTGTGAAGACAGTCAAACATTGGAATAGTCTCCCAAGAGAAGTGGTGGGTTCCCCCACATTGGACAGTTTGAAGTCTCAGCTGGACAGGGTGCTGAGCCATCTCATATCAACTAGAGTAGTACCTAGAGAGGTTGGACCAGATGATCCTTGAGGTCCCTTCCAACCTGGCATTCCAGGATTCTATGATCTCTGTCTGCGCTGACCCCTGCTCCACCTTCACAGCAACGTGTTCCACTGGCACCACAGGGGTTGGCTGCCACCACAGGCCACCAGGAAGCCCCAGCAGCATCTCTGTGACACTGCCTCACAAATCTGTCTCCTTTGAATAATTTGGCACTCTTCAACATGACTGACAGCCTGAGTCAGTGAGACGAAGGAGTGGAATCAAACCTTGCTGTGTAAGAGAGTTTTCTCTGCAGTTCACTGGGAGCTGCAGGATAAGACCTCAAGCTTCTAAAAAGGCTAATTCAAACCTGCTGGGATGAGCCCTGTTTCTGGGGCTGAGGGAGGGCATCTGGGCTGTGGGAAGGAGAAGCTCTCTGAGGACCAAAAGAAATGTTCCTTCCTCAGGTGACAGACAATCACTCTTTGGCCCCTACATCAACCTCTGGGTTCAAAGCCAGTTCCCCAGCTCCTGGTGCCAACTTCATGTGTGGATCAATGGGTAAGCAGGTTCTCACTGTTACAGAGCCATCAGCTCTAGCCAGAAAGAGCAGCCTACTAGGCCTCTTTGGAAATTGCCATGGAGGTGGGCCCTGAGATGCAATCCATAGCTAGCAAAGGATCCTGAAATCCCAGCTCCTTCCTCATGAAACCATAACATCCTGCAGCCAAGGGCCTTGGTGTGATGATAGCAGGCAGCATCATTAGTTGGTAATATGAGATCCTGAGTGGAAATGCTGCCATTCCAGGAGCTGAAGTAAACTGCTGGAACAAACACCAGCTAGAGAGTCTATTAGGTCAGACTGTACAAACCAAACGTTAGGGAGGATTGACAGGAGTGAAGGAGACTGAAGTGTCATTCCTGTGCCATGTCCAACATGTATCACAGCACTTTCCCAAGGTAAAGTCATATATACCAGAGTGAAACAACGTGCAGAATGTCTTTAGGGAAACCATACTACACAGTCACACAGAGAAAGGTTAATAATCCCTTCTGCCCATCACCCTGTGAGAGCCAGCAACAAAACGCATCCGGCTCTTAAACCAGGCATTTCATTGAAGGATTTTCCATGTTGTAAGCAACAGGTGGCAAGGCAGCTTCCCGGGGTTGATCCCAGGCCAGGGGAGAAGAGCTGTACATCCCACACCATGGGGCCTGTCCAAGGCTGGGGTGGCCCCTGAGACCCCTGTGCTGAGCAGAGTGGGATTTAGCCTCCAGGTTTCACACACAGGTCGTGTTTCACACCGAGCCCCTGGCAGGGTGAGCAGGCATTTCCTGAGGCTGCCCAGCTGCTTGGAGCCATTGTGACAAGCTCTGCCCAGCCCATGGCAGCCCCGGCTGTCTGGAGGGCTTATGCACTTATTTCCATGGCTGTTAGTTCTGGCAATTGGAGTGTAGGGGGAAAATTAGCCTTGTGGTATCAGCGACTGCGATCTTGCTATTGTCACGGGGACACGGCCGTGCTAGGCTCACCTCATTTGGGGATGTTATGTTAGAAGAACTACCCTTTCCTTTTCCATGACCTTATGTAACTCAATTTGCCTCCTACTTCTTGTCTCCCACACATGAGGCATGACTATCTCCCCCTCCCAGTGTATGCTGGAGTAATTTCTTGTTTTCTCGAGCTGTGTTTTTGAGTAGTCCATTCCTGCCAGAGCCTTGCTAGAATGAGGAGTATCAACCCATCCCAAAACACAGGAGTTCCAGGAAAATTTTCCACTGTGCTTCCTTGAGCTCTTTAATTTGTCACTGATCCCAACCTCATACTTTTTGGAAGTCTTGAAACCCCTGCAGGTGTTTTCTCTGCAGGCAGTTTCCTACACACATTTGCTTTATTACTCCCAGTCTCTTCTTGAAAAAGAACTTCAGATTCTGGCAGTCAGAGACTAAAGGACAAACTTCTACACTACTGTGTTTTCCACCCAAAGACGGGCTTTCTGGAAGTTTAAGTGAGTTACAATTGCAGGAACTACAATGAGACAAGCAGAAAAGTGTTGGACAATTAACCCTTGTAAAATAGTTCTGTTTGGACAGGCCTGTTTGGTTATGTTGGCAGGAAAGTCAGGGACGTGCTACACCAGGCTGTCTCAGAGCACAGCAGCTGCCTGCCCGCAGCAGGCAGGGCATGAGGACATTTTGAGGTCTGAGCTGCCTCTCTCCAGCCCCCAAATGCAACGGCTCAGACCCCCCCGCAACATAAATCCTTGGGTATCGCTTTAAGGAGCAAATGGTTAAGCTAACGTTAACCAGATGGGAGCTTCAGCACAGACAGATGAAAGCAGGAAAGCACAGACACTAGAGAGAGAAGGGGTTTACTGTACCTCAGCAAAAGGCACCCAACTTCCAGCAGCTACTGCCTGCTGCTGCCCTCTGATAACAGTGGCTTCTTGCACGCTGACCGCTGAGCTACCTTCAATGTCAAACTGAAAAACACTCCCCTCTGTTGAGGCTGTGCTGGAGGAGAAGCATCTCAAAAGGAACAACAAAGGAGAAACCAGGGGCCAGGCAGAGATCAAAGCCATTACATCCAGCAGTGGTCGTCCAGCGTCTCAGTAATTGTTTCCCCTCTTCTGCAATCAGCCCCCCTTGGCTTAGTGTTGCCTCAGTTATTTTAACTTTTTTCCAGCGTTCAGTTTCCAGATGTGGCACTTCAAGGCAGTCTAACCAGAGCCTTCTTTAAAAGAAAAAAAAAAGGAAAAAAGGAAAAAAAAAAAAAAAAGAAAAAAAAAGAAATGAAAAAGAAGGAAAAGAAGGGAAGAAAAGCTCTTTTGCTGCCTCCCTCGTTGACTCTGTGCCTGTGGCTCCTCTTGTTCCCCAGAGGCTCCAGCTCACTAACATACAGATGGGCAGTGCTTAAGCAGAGAGTGTCAAACAGAGATTGTATTCCAGGAAAGCACCGCTGGCTCCCCAGACACCTTATCTCCCCTGTCAGGATACAGACTGACGTTCTGCTCAGTGCTCTGGCTTCCTTCACATGTTCACATCGTTCCCTCTTTTACCTTTCGTGTCAAGATCCTCCCACTCAAACTTTGCCTTTCAGAAAGTGAAGTCACCCTTTCCTCCCCTCACACCACCCCCCCCACAACTCCATCCAACTGCTCCACACGAAGCGTTTGAGTCTCGTGACTGTTTTGGGTGTTTTTTTTTTTACATCTCCAGTTTATTCAGTGGAAGGCAGAAAGGTGCCAAATGTATTAAAAAAACAAATGCTAGACTAACTTTTCCTTTGGCATGGGGGAGGGGAGGCTGTGGGCAGGAGGAGGAGGAGGGAGACAGCTTGGCTATACCATGGGCTAACAGGGCTAAGTGGTTTCTCTAACATGTTTCATTCAGATCCTTTCTCTCAAGCCACCTTTCAGCTTCTCATCGGCTCGTGAAAAAGAACATCGTTCACTGCAATTTTGGAAAATGACTTCATTCCTCAGACTTATGAACTTTTATTTACAAAGGGCATCTTGTATTCCTTTTTCAAGAGATGCTTTGTGAGGCCCTGGTAACAAGGCTTGCAGTGTGTGTGTGAGAGTGAGCTGAATATATTGCCCACAGCTGACTTCATTTTATGACTGCAATCTCAAAAAGACAACGCAGGAACCCTTGCTAGCTTTTGGGAAAAAGTCAGGATATAATTATACTAATGTGCCCCATTCCAGCCAAGGGGTCAGCACCCTGTCCCTCAGCTGTCCTTTGCACAGGGGTTTGTAGCACCATTGGCCTGTCAGGCTTACTCTTAACAAGAATTGGCTCCTTTGGCTTCATTCAGGAAGCAGATTCCTTCTTTCTCCCTCCCTCTTCCCCCCTTTCCTATCTGATTGAAGATATTACGAACCAAGGAAGCAGTCAATAGAGAATTAAGGGTAAAATTAAGTGGTTTGGCTGTCTGTTAACTTCTACACACCTGTAGGCACAACTTTGGGTCCGTAAGTGCTGTACAGATGTCATCTAGGGACTACAAAGAAGTTAAGCACCAAGAAGCTCTGCCCATTTCAGAAATGGTGTAGCTGAGCATGCAGGTCACTCCAGCCTGTGGGGTACAATATTACACCAGCAGAGAAGAAAAAGCTCTGCCACCCAAGGCTGTCAGTTTCAGGATCCAGGTTTGTAGGAGGAAATAAAACATGGCAAAGGTGGTTGCAGGTAGCTCTGTCCTGTGGAAATACCTCTCTGTCATCTGGACCTGACATGGTGGCAAGAACAGTGAAATTAAACCTTATTTCTGGCAGTCAGTCTGAGACTTGGGAGGGAACTTCTCTTGCCTGGGAGAAAAAGGAGTTGAAGAAAGCAGGTGGTCAGTAAAGAAATTACATGAACCAGGAAGACAGGAAAGATAAGAAGATTTGGCCAAACCGAGAGCTCTTTCTGAACCTGAAGCTCCAGAAAGAAACATGTGGGAAGTGAAAACTGAGACTATATCTGAACACAGAAAGAACATATAAAGATGAAAGCTGAAAGGTAAAGACAGGAAATTAGATATAAAGACAAGAGGAGTGAGAGGGGGATTTGGGAGAGCATTGGTTCAATATCCATCAAAGAGAGAAAGTTATCAAAGGATAAATTTGAGAAGTGAGATTGTTCAAGGTGGAGGACTCTGTCAAATGGCTTCTTGAGGGTTTTCCTAGCTCTGTGAGCTTTAGTTTTCCTAGGAAGTCATTAGCAGCATTGGTCTTGGCTCTGCAGAACAAAACTTGTAATTACAGTGGAACAAAAAGAAGGTGTAGCACTGTTTTTCTACAATTACAAAATAATTACATATCACATCTCTTTATGTAAAACCAGAACAAAGATTCATATCCCTGAAAAAGAGTTCACACTGCACTTTGAGAGAGGTGGGATTGTGATTATTATGAGGATCAAAGTCTTAAAAGGAGGAAGATGTCTGGTTAATATCTTTGGAAAATCAGATCCTGTAAAAAATCCCCGACTAGCCCAAGAAATTAAAAATTTGGAAAATATCACATTATGAATTGATATAGGGCAGGAAATACACTACTTCAAAGGGTAGAATTCTTAAATGATAAATAATTTATTCTTAAGAAATACAAGAAAGCAAGAAAGACACAGTTCATCACAGCTCACAAGATCTAAACCTCTCCACAAATATATATTAGTCCCATACAAAAAAATTATAAACAAAATCTTTGGAGCAGAAAATATTAGATCTATGTATATTAATTCCTCTAAATATTGCTATACTTTTAATCAGTGGAATAGTTTGCTGAACAACAACTGTTTACAAAAAGCTGTTTCCTGCCCCTAATCTTAAATATTTCAAAATATTGAATTCCTTTTCAAATTGTGTAGAAATTCAGAAAAATTAAAATGGTGCATAGGATCCTCATAAAAACACAAGCTCTGAATGTAAATTTATGCTGTGATGGGCTTCCAGTTTCTTTATCTTTGGTAGAGACAATGTGGGTGTCTCAGAGTTGGAACAGGACTTCTTCAGCATGGCAGGGCACAGAAACAGGAGGTACTCCTTTTGTTTTCACAGAATCATCTTCTGTTCTTATGATTAATTTCCTCTGCCTTTACCATTTGGTTTTGATTCACTGTGACAGCCAGTAGGATTAGTGACAGACAAAAGGAAGAATCCAGTGGAAGGCTTATTACAAATAACCTCTTCCCAGTGAGCCACTCTCAAGCTGTTGTGTGTGGGCCACTGGTGGTTTATCAGGGGCAATGGCAGTAATTTGCTTGTCACCGTCTGTGCCAGAGACTGTAGCTTATAAAATCTCAGTTATCCAAGCAAACCAGCCCTTTTGTGAACTTGTTTCATGTGTTTCTGATTATGCAATACTAGGAAAAGTTTTCAGGTAGAAGATAGAATTTAGGCATTAGGGTTCAAGGACAGCAAAGCTTCAAAGCCTTCAAGTGGTAGATGTGGTGCAAGGAAGCACAAGCAATAGTGCTAGTTCATCATCTAATGAACTCCCCAGGTGACAAGAAGAGCCTTAAAGCCAACAAGGCTCTTCTCTCATGTTATAGTTGCTGCTAATGCTGGGATCTGGCTAATTCACAGAATCACAGAATCACAGAACTACCAAGGCTGGAAAAGACCTTCAAGATCATCAAGTCCAGCCTATGACCAACACCACCACACCATCTAGACCATGGCACTAAGTGCCACATCCAGCCTTGCCTTGAACACCTCCAGGGACAGTGCCTCCACCACTTCCCTGGGCAGTCCATTCCAATGTCTGATCACCCTCTCCATGAGGAAGTGCTTCCTGATATCCAACCTAAACCTCCCCTGGTGCAACTTCAGGCTGTGCCCTCTTGTCCTGTCACTGGTTGCCTGGAAGATTCCAAGCTACTCACACTAGCCTTGTGGTGTTTATTTTCTGCTTTTATACTTGTTACTGCCTAATTTTTTTCCTCTGTAAAACTCTTCAATCAAGAATGCCAAAATCTTGCACATCTGATGAGAGTGCCATTATTCTTTAGCAGTACAGTACTAAAGGCAAGCTTGTCTTCTGAGAAAGATTTCTCAAGATTTTCACCTGCAGAGCAGAACAGGGAAACAACGACCTGTCCCGCTACAAGCATCGTCCTTGGGAACTGTGTAGACCTGTAAGACTAGAATTGAACCACAGCAGCACATAATGCTGGATAATTCACTTAAATCCAACCTACACTGGCTGCTAAAAGTCAGTCAGATTTAGAATAGTGGTTTTCCCAATCCCAGTATTCACCACTCAGTGGTAACCAATGGACAGGAACATTTTCATACCTTATTCATATGAAAGTCTTTCTGTACTTCTGGTCATTTTTGTCACCCAGCTCTGACCCCTCTGATACTCTTGCTATACCACTATTCCTGTTGGAACTATAGAGGTGCTATACTACCATTAATGGTATTATCTACTTCATGCCTTGTGGATCCTAAGGCTCTGTCTGCTTCCAAGGCAGCTTCTCTACACAAATTCCTGAGAGGCTGTAGGAAGTGTTAGCCCAGCCTCCAGGGGAGAAGGCTGCATCAGAAAATACCATTGCATTTACTGTTGCCTAAATAGCAAAGACTCAGTGGTCTTAAAAAAGTAAATTAGAGTGAACTAGAGGAAGTGGGGATGGAGAGATGAGTGTGAAGAGGTTTTTGACACAAGAGGACCAATGGAATATTCCAATAATTCAGTCTCTTTTGACCTAATGTTTGGCTCTGACACCTTGGCTTGCACGTCCAGATCCTGATATTTTCAGATAGCAAGTTCTGGGCCTGTCCACTTATCTTTTTAGATAAAATAAGCCAAGACAAACCAATTCAGTCTGTTATAACCAGGAAAGCAAGACCTTCTGCTAGGGAAAAAAAAAAAAAAAAAAGTTTAGTGAGAAATGAAAAAAATTAAAGATGTTATTTCTACAATGAAAATGACCCTAGTATTATCAAATGTATTTGTAGGTTTTTGTGAGTCTGGATGCAGTATGATTAGGAGAGAACAGAACAACTATATTTTGCTCACAGATGATGAGGACTAGACACATTGATGGAGAAAGATTGCAGTATAGCAAGTCTGTGGGGTTTTTGGGTTATTAGTAGACCTTACTGATAACAGCAACACATAATAGAGAAGAGAGTGGATGGTCCTGACTAAGAAAGGGCCAACAGCTTATTTTGGAATTGATAGGAATAATCTTCAAAGTCAGATTCATGGTGTGGAGACTAATTGTTAGCCAGACACCTATTTTGACCTTACAGGGACAGAGAGGTCGTCTTGTAACTGGTGAAGTTGCAGCAGGTACCAGTGCAGACAGAAATCTCCACTGGGCACTCCAGCAAAATGCAGCAAATTTAGGATGGGGATGGTGGACTGTGAACTTTGTACTCATTTACTTATGAAAAGATTACGTAAGAGAAAGGTAAATAATTTTACACATTTAACAACATTCAGTCTAATGACAAGTGAATAATGATCCAGTTCGGATAAATCCTTCTCTCAAAGTGGAGGCCTGTCCCAAACTCAAATTTCCTTGTAACTGTTTTTTTCCTTTTGCTATTCTTCCTGCAAATCTTCTCTAAATCTCCCAAATCTCCCTGAATCTCCCAATCTGAACCTGGAAAGGATGGAGAGTTGGGCAGAGAGGAACTTAATGAGATTTAACAAGAGGAAATGTCAAGTCCTGCGCCTGGGGTGGAACAACCCCATGCATCAATAGAGGTGAGGGGCTGACCTGCTGGAAAGCAGCCCTGAGGAGAAGGGTCTTGGAGTCCTGGTAGACAGTAAGTTAACAATGAGCCAGCAATGTGCCCTTGTGGCCAAGAGGGCAAATGGAATCCTGGGGTGCATTAGGAAGAGTGTGGCCAGTAGGTCCTCCCCCTTTATTTTGCCCTGGTGAGGCCACATCTGGAATGTGTTCAATTCTGGGCCCCCCAGTTCAGGAGAGACAGGGAGCTGCTGGAGAGACTCCAGGGGAGGGCAACAAAGATGACTGGGGGACTGAAGCATCTCCCTGATGAGGAAAGGCTGAGAGAGCTGGGACTGTTCAGCCTGGAGAAGAGAAGGCTGAGGGGAGACCTTATGAATGCCTCCAAGTATCTCAGGGTGGGTGCAGGGAGGATGGAGCCAGACTCTGCTCAGTAGTGCCCAGGGACAGGACGAGGGGCAACGGGCACAAGCTGGAACATGGGAAGTGCCACTGAAAGATGAGGAGAAACTTCTTCAGTGTGAGGGTGACAGAGCCCTGGGACAGGCTGCCCAGGGAGGGTGTGGAGTCCCCTTCTCTGGAGATATTCAACCCCCCCTGGATGCAGCCCTGTGGAATGTGCTCCAGGGGATCCTGCTGTAGTGGGGAGTTGGACTAGATGATCTCTAGAGGTCCCTGCCAACTCTGACCATTCTGTGATTCTGTGAAAGGATATTTTTTTAATTTGTTAAGCCTCCATTATTTCACTTGTGTCCTTAACTGCCTCTGAAAATTCCTTTACTGGAGGGTCCTCAAAGCTACAACAATTCCTTCATGAGCTGCCTTCCCAGTCTGATGATTCCTCTCCCTGGGTTTATCTGGAGTCCTTCACTGAAACACTGGGCACCAGGGGTTACCTGCTCTTCCTGTTCAATTCAGGAACAGTTTCCTCTAACAACAACAACAAAGAAAATTAAAGCACAAAAAAGCCTGATTTCTTTGTTTCTAATCACTCAACCTCACCTTGTTTTTGGAACGCACACCCTAATAAACTGGAATATGTAGCTATTGCATTCCTGCACAGTGCAGCATTTCCCCTTGCATCATGCTTTGACCTACACTGGCTGCTTTCCTCTCCATCTGGAGTCTTCAGACATTTCCTTTCCTCTCCCAGCTTGTTGTCTAATTCAAATTGCATATCTCTCTTTTATTTAATTCTCCATTCTCTCTCCAGGGAAGCTTCCCCACCCTTCCCCATCAGTCCTTGTTTGATCATAACAACGGAACATTGGCTAAAGAAAATGAGTTACAGAAAAATCCACATTGAACTTTACATCCCCTCTAGAAGTCCCCATAAAACACTATCCAAAAGAGAGGAAAAAAAGCCCACCCTCAAGCCCAGACCATGGAAAACTGGCTAAGGACTCTCCCAAATCCAACAGTGCTTAACTTTGCCTTGGGGTTAAAGTCACACAGAAGGAGATAGTCCAGCACACTGCCAGAATGATTCCCCTGGATCCTGCATGGGCAGCACAAAGAAGAAATTGTCTCAGATCCCTTCAAGTTTATCTTAGATGCTCCAAAGGTGTGCCAGAAAGGAGTGTGTCACCTACAGTTAACAGCAAAAATGTAATCCAACAGAGCCAACTGAAGTAATACTAGAAACACTCACAGTCCAGACCGGGCAGCAAAGCACTTGGAGCATCTTGTTTTCCTGCATGTTGGGTCTTTTTGTAGCCTCCACTAAGCTCTGAATTTATCCTGACACAGAACTGACATAGAATCATAGAATCATAGAATGGTTTGGGTTGGAAGGGACCTTCGAGATCATCTAGTCCCAACCCCCCTGCATGGGCAGGGACACCTCCCACTAGACCAGGTTGCTCAGAGCCCCATCCAACCTGCCCTTCAACACTTCAGGGATGGGGCTTCCACAGCTTCCCTGGGCAACCTGGGCCAGTGTCTCACCACCCTCACACTAAACCATTTCTTTCTCATGTCTCACCTCAATCTCCCGTTCTCCAGTTTTAATCCATTACTATTTACTTGTTTAAAATTAATTTCCTCTATTACAATTTACAATTTGTTTTTATTGTCATGTCCCCTTGTGCTAGATGAAACAAAAAGATAGCAGTTTGGACTTGCAAGAGGAATCTTTTCCAAGATGCATGTCCCATAGGAGGGCATCCAAACACCAAGCCATCTCTGTCTGCTCAGTCATTCCCTTTTTAAGCATTGCAATAGTTTTAAAATTGTTCTGTGCCAGCAGTGCTTGAACACAGCCTTAGCTGGCCTGCAGAGCAAGGCTAAAATGCAGCAAACACTTCTGATGGGAAAGAGAAACGTTGCCCTGGAACAGGAACAGTTCACCAAGGCAGGTTCGGAACATTTCTAAATCTAGATTTTTTTGTGCCACACCCATTGCTGTATGATCTATTGGGGAATTTTTCAAATCCTTGGTTTCTCTAGTACTGATTTATGTTTGTTTAAGTGGGATGAGCAGTGAATATGCTCTGTCTAATCTTCTTGGGTTTGGATGCTAAAATTACTTCTCCTGAAACAGCCCAGTAAACAAGGAAAAGGGATACATTTTGATTGCACTATGCCACCTGTATTCCTGACAGCTTAATTTGTTAATGTCAAGTCTGCAGGCACTAAACAAATGCTCATGAGTGTCTTGAGTATCTGATGAAGGGAACTAGCTGGTATGATGCAATTAGCTGAGCTCATCGATTATGATGGACAGCTGGAGCTCTCTGGGTTGTTCCAAAAGAGCTTAATCAAAGGCATCAGTGTAATAGAAGCTCCTAAATGAGAGAGGCAGTGAACTAAGACAGTTAATTAGATTTTTTTTTTTATTGTTGTGTTTATTATACTTCACATTTGTCCTTGACATTTATGTCTGTACCACAAGTGAACATGGCTGTCCTGTTGATTTCATTTCAGTCAGAAAGAGTTTTAATTCGCATAATAAACTGAAAGCATTTGTATAACAGTAAGACCTGTAAGAAGGTGAAAAGATAAATTCTCACTCAGTTTTGCGGGATTTTCATGTCCTGTCTTAACAGCAAGGGTGTTTGAAAGTCACTTTCACTTACAGTAAACACTTATTTTCAGGCTTTTTGTCCATTTTTTGTATTTTTTGGGTGATTTTCACTGATGGATTCAAGAGAATAATGCAGCAATTCCCTTTGACGGGAGACACAACACCAGCTAACCCAGCTTGTCTGTTAACAACGGGGCTGGCTGAGCAGCTGGCCCCTGTCCCACTGCCAGGAACTGCTGACAGCAACAGCCACACCATTTCAGCTGCTCACCAGATCCACAGCCAGTCTTGATGGCCAATGAATTGCATAAGTGCTGCCCAGACCTATCCAGATTTGGGGAAAAAAAGAACAGCAGCTTTGGGACAGCAGCTGCTTTGAGAGAGACCCTGCACCACAGGAGTTTCATCAAGCATGTGTGGGTCACACTCTGCCTGCAGTGCCTTTCCCCAGTGCACAACAACACTGCTGTGTTTTCAGGTAAAGCAGGAGGAAAAACACTGTAGGAGACACCAGCACCTTCCAGCTGGCACAAAGTGTTTTGCTATGCCAGCAGCCAGCCCCGACGGAGCCAACAGACAGAGCAGTGTGCATGCATGTTAAAAAATTGGCTGATCGAGTTGCCTCCCCACACGTACAAATGAATCCTGGTGACTCCCTAATTGCCAAGCTGTTAGATTTGCAGTCAGGCAGCTCCAAATTAAGCCAGTCGCTTCCATGTTAGACACTTGCTTTCATAGCTGTGAGGAAACCCGCCCTGCTTTGTCCACTGTGATTAAGCTCTTGGAGATCTGGATGTGAACGCGTGTGGACAGGCATTGTGTGGAGCTCCAAACAGATCAGTGCTCTAGGGCATTTGCCCTTAGGTGCACATGCTGTGTGGGTGACCAGAGGCAGCTGGTTCTTCTCTGGTGCCTTGGGCAGACTTGATCTGAACCAGGAAAAGTCCCTTGCCTTTAGCAAGAGTCAGAAGCTTTACTTGGCAACTTTTTCCAAGTAGTAGAAACTGGATTTCTCACAAACATGAGGGGTTTTAAAGGCAGATCAGCTGCATGTTGCTGAAGGTTGTGCTGATGGCACAAGCTCTTGCTTTGGGGCAAAACTGTCCCTGTGATGTGTCCTCAATTGTGCCTTTGAAGTTCAGGCCTCCTGGGTAGATCTCACTGCGAGACACCTGATGTTTGGAGAAAGAGTGGACTGTTTAGATACCTTTGGAAATGTTTCCTTTGGATTTCTGTAAGCTTTGCACTAAGGTCAGGGGATTCTTCTGGCTAAGCTGAGAATACCCATTTGAGAAACTGTTCTTCATAACTTAGGTGAAGGTCTGAGCTGAAAGTCTTTAACAACCCCAACAAATGGGTGAACCACGTGGGCCTGTAACTGCAGCTTACCTGGTGGGCTGGGATAACAGCCTTATAACCCAGGGTGAGCGTGGATAGATGCCATGTGGGCTCCAGCTTCAGTGCTCCTCTTCTGCTCCCACACAGCTCATTGCTGTGGGAACAGAACAGCCCAGGCAAGCTGCCATCTGCAGTGCAGATGTGGTCAGGACCAGTCGACTCACCCAGACAGGGGCAAGGAAGTAACAAACCCATCACTTCACCAATCATTTAGTTCTACACCGTGAGGTATGCCCAGGCTTTTCAGGATCTATATTTATTTTAAAAGCAACACCAGTGGATATATCCCAGTCCTCCTGACTCAGTCTGCTCTATTGTCCCAGCATACATACTGTGTCTCCACAGCATCACCCGTTATTACCCTGGTAATTAATTGGCAGCCCAAATGAGGCATGTGTAGCCAGTACCTTTCTGATAACTCCTGCCAAAGCTGCAGGGTACAAACCACTTGATATAGTTTTGCTTACCACTAATATAATGGTAAAAAAGACACCCCATCAAAATTCCTGGTACAGAGGTGACAGTAAACCCACTAGCACTGTGACACCATTCCTATTGTGGTTTCCAAGGAAACCAACCACTTTCTTTAGTGACTATCACCAATTTCTATAGCTGAGAAATTACTGCTAGCTGCCAGTAAGTTTTCTTCCCATTTAGGTTTTATTCTTACTTGCAGCTGACAAAAGCTGTCTTTAAGCTCCTCTTTTCTATCCTCTGTTTTCCTTAGTTGATGAGTCCAGGTCGAGGTTTTGACTGCTTTCTGTTGTGACAATCCTTCCTGATGTTCTTTTCCTAGCTCCAGACCTTATCAGGGTCGGCAAATGCTTGAATCAGAAGACAGAGTGGTCTCTTCAATTTGATTTGTCTGCTGGGGAAACTCATGGCTGCTGCAGTGATTGCACTTCTTGTATCCATAGCAGCCAACATCACACTTGACTGCTTTGGAAACAGTCCCTGATGAACACTGGATTTGCATGAAAGGCTCGATTGTTCATACAGACCATCAAATTAAACAAAGGAAATTTCCCTTTTTAGTTGTGTTTGCAGAAAGACAAAAATAATTGCTGTGGGCCTCACACTGTGAGTCCTCAGTGCTTGCTGAGCCAGAACAGGTTTTTCCTGTGGATCAAATCAATGTATCTAAAGACCTTTTGTTTGGCAGATTCCAGGGCTGACACACTCCAGCCTGACTCCTTTCTCAGAACAGATGATTTTAACATTGTTCATCATAAAAGTTATCCTTTCATTTCTGATTCTTTTGCCTTCTTGTGATACCAGTGGTACCTGCCCTCTCACCTCCTCACATAGCAGCACGGGACTGCTTCCATCTGAGGGAACTATTCAGTGCTGAGCTGCTTCCTTGGCTCTCTTTTTTTGATGCAGCAAAACCAGAAAGCTTAAATATTTTAAGATTTTTAACCTCATGGATTTGGGACTGTCATTATCTGGTATGAGCTGTTAAATTTTTTAGGCTAGCTGTTTTAGGCTAGATGTTTTAGGCTAGATTTCACAGGTTTTGGATTTGTAGGTTAGCACTAGAAGCTCAGCTCTGGAACCTCTTACTTGTTGCCCACTCTCGGTTGATGGTGAATTTAGGCTATCCTGGGTTTGGTTGTGGCAGCCTGGAGTTATTGTTCTAGGCAGCAGACAAAAGCAAGCAAACTCTAACCAACAAGCTTTAGAAGTTTCTTTGCAAATTTGCTGTGTAGTTTGAATGGTACCATCAGGAATAGAAAGTGGTGTCGCTCAATTAAAAAAAGAATATTTCCATAGGCTTCTTTAGAGCCTCTTAAATAGTAACATATAGAACTGTGCCTCATTTGTAGAATTATATGGGATAGTAAAGGTCCCCCAAACTATCACAAAGAAAGGGAAATTGCTCTGGCAAATCTTTGCATGAGTAATTTCTGGACAAACCTACCACACATTTAGGTAAGCCAATTGACAGTTTCATGCAGTTTTCCTCCACTAGTGCAGCCCAAGGCGAGGAATGTGCTCGGAAGGAAGCAGTGAAGGCAGTCACTAACTGTGGATTTAGTCAGACTCTCACTGTGTTGCTCCTCTCTCCCTCTTCTACCAAACTGCCCTTCAGCCTTATTTTCCAACTCCCTGACAATTTATGCTGATCTAAGCCCATGTGCAAGCACTGGCATTTCTCTGGGTCGGTGGTGAGCCAGCTCAGGGAGCTGCAGAGGAAGAAAAGTGACCTCACAAAACAAAGCAGATTGTTTGCAGTCAGTTTTGCTCCCTGACCTTGATCGCTAAGAGACCAGCAAGTGCCAGTCCCAGTGCAAGCTGAACGAGCACACCAGGCTAAAGGCTGTACTTGAGGAGCTGGGTATCCTAACTCTTACCTGATCCCTGGCTTCTGCCTGGAGTTTGCTAACAGAAGCCAGGATTCACCAGCTTCCTGTCAGGGATAACTTGCTTTTCTGTTTCCCAAATGCAGAGTTTGTTGTAACTCATTAGGACACACCTCGATAAAAGGAAACTAACAACTGAACTGACCTAATGGATCTAGGAGTTATCCCTGTGCCAGAAAGAAAACCTAAGGAGAATATTTCAAAATATAGCAAGGTTGCAATTTGCTAACCAGGTCATCTTTGTAATTTCAGAGTTCTGCCAAATGAGCAGATGAGGTGCTGCCTTGACCCTTCTGGAATCCATAGCAGTTTTTTGATTTACTTGAGCCAGGATTTGACTGCAAATATTTTTCTCTTACAACAGAAAGCAGAAAATCAGAATTTACTCTCTCTGCATCTACAGTGGCCACATATTTAGATATGTAAGTATAGTTGCTTGTATAAAAGGGAGCTTACAGAGGAAAAAACCTAAATGTGGATTTAAAACAGAAAAGAGAGGATAAATCGCTAGAATAAAACCAGAAACTATTTAACTGTCCATATATACATTTATCATTGCAATATGAAGTCCAAGAAAAAAAATGTTTAAGAGGAATGTTTTAGCAAGTATTTAATTAATCTTAATAGATTTAATTTAATAAATCTTCATTTTCTAGTGCAGTGCCTTGATACCACCTGCTGTAGTGGGATATCAGCAGTTGTGACAACTTAAAACATCCAGTGTTGCCCTTTACCTGCTAAATCAGTTGCCTGTTCAGTGAGACTCCAGCAGGTGATTTTCTGGGAAACAATGCAATAGAGGTGAGAAGGCCCAAGAGATGCATTCCTATATTCTTACATTTATTTGTTCAAAAAAATAACTGAAAGATTCAAAGATGTGTAAGGAGATTGTGGGACAGCAGCACAGACACTGGGGCTGATCCCTTTCTCAGAGGGAACCTTGTTAAGGTCAGGCTGTTATTTTGACATGGCATTGATTTTTTTGGGCAGAGGGAAAACAACCTTTTCAGCAAAACTGTGTCAATTTGAATTTGAGTAGTATTTCTCAACACTGCATCTGGGAAAAGCTCACAAAGGTCAGAGCTATAACCTGGAAAAAAGGAGGAAGATTCAGAACTGTGGGATGTTTGGCAGTCAAGACTGAAAGCCAGAGCACAACTGAGCCTCAGTATATATGTGATTCTACAAAAAAAAGGCCAAAACAAACAAAAAAACTCAAACCAAACAAAAACAAGCCAGAAAGAGAAGGATGGTGTTTAGCAGTGGCTGTAATTAGCAGAGGGTACTGATGGTCTCCACCCCTCATTAATCCTCTCCAGAGACTGCAGTAGCAACACTGCAGTTTTAGAAGGCTTAGTGTTTGGCAGCTGTTTTTCTTGTTCAGCAGACTCCATGTACAGAATCCTGGAGATCTGGGATTACATCTTTTTCCCCCCTTCACCCGAACATGCTCACTTGCTTTCAACAGTATGGCAGCTTAATTCCCCTAAAAGAGAGAGGGGGGGAAAGGAGGAAGAAGAGGAAAAAGTCAACACATAAAAATGCTGCGCATTTAATTTGGACTAGGAAGAGACTTCATATGTCTGGAAGCACAATAGCTCTTTCAAGGCCCAAATTATCCCCATACAATGACCTTTGAGACAGTCTGTAAAGTTTTTTAAGAGGGATCACATCATGGCTTGGAATTTGGACGCATTTCCGAGTGCAGTGATAGCTTCATTGTTAGGACTTTTTGCCATTCCTCTCTGTTCCCTGATGAGTTCAGAGGTAGTAGATCTGGCAAGAAGCTGGAATTGATCACCTTTTAGTGCAGGTTTTGTCCTCAAAGGCCATCATTAAATGTATGTGGGATGCTGGGATGAGGATTGTTGGGATATGGGATGATGGAATTCACAGCAGTCAGTAGAGCTGCAGTCCTTTATACCAGTAACAAGCAGCAGTAACTGGCTGGAAACACCTTTCCTGCATTTCTTAGGCAAAAATTTTTCCATCACACTCCCTAGACCATGGGAAATGCAGAGATTATTTCTCTCAAGCCATCATCCTTTTGCATATTTCTGAATTCATTCCCTGCTGTTGAGTGGTGTTGTGGAAGGGAAACTTGCTGATCCATCCACAGAGACTCCCAGCACGCTGAAATAACCTGGAAGGGATTGTATTGTGGGGAGTGTAAATAGTTTTTGCACTCCAAGATGATGCAGTTCCAGACTGGCTTTCAGGTACTGAGTGTAGTTTGGCTCTATTTTGTCTCTGCTTGGCAAAGGTCTCTTCACACCCTTTAAAAACCCCCCATTTCAAATGATCTAGAATAAGAAGAGAAAAATGAACAATGTGTGGACAAGTATTTCCTTAATCCTCGACTTTGCATTGTGAGGGAGAGAACCAAACATAAATGTATAGGGTGTTCTCTACTATGTTGGTTTATATGTCCTAAAGGATAGAAAAGTTCTTTTTTACCATGTAGGAATCCAACTTTGGGGTCTTTGGACTCACGTGTATTAACTGGAGACATCTCTGAAGGACTGTTTGCTGAAATCCTGTATTTCATGCCTGAGGCAGACAGGCAGGGAAGGAAAGAAGCTCACACACTCACAAAGCTAGCACGTACTCACTGCTTTATTTCCTTGGATAATGCAGATTTCATTGCTTTGTCTAACTGACTGTAAAAGTGCTGGCAGCATCAGGTTTTTTGTTTAGAAATCTTGTTTTTAGTCTTAAAATTAAAAAACACATCAGTTTAAGACTTTACCCAGAACAGCCTCAAGGCCACTGATTATCTTTCACAGGCAAGTTTCCCTGAGTTTGTGCACTGAGTGTGCCTAAAACCACAAAAAATATCTTTATAAAACAAGAGAAGGCTTTTATTTGGAGACAAAAGAAGTGCAGCATCACCTGTGGAAAACACTGCTGGCACAAATGAACTCTATATAAAGTGCTCTCCCTTCAGTATATTTGGCTCAAGTTTTTTTCCTGCCTGGCTATGAAATCTTTGGGGGGTGAAACCCTCTTAACCAGAACACTACCACCTCTCTAACACCTCCCCATTTGGAGAAATGCATGTGGATGGACTCTGAGCATCTGCACTTTCCCTTGCTCACCCAAAGGTATTCCAAAGGGATTCTCACACTCAGTTGATGTCCCTCTTTTCTTGGCTAAGCAGGCTTTGAGTTGGGTCTTCACTTCTCTTTCCTCTGTTGGTAGAGAGCTCCTTACTCAGCTGGTGAGGTTCAGGCCCCGGGGTCTGCAGACACAGACTCCCTGAACTTCACACAGAAAGGAGACTTCAGCACTGAGGTGCCTTTCTGCTCCCTGCAACTGTGGGGCCTGGGGAAGAGCCAGGAAGGGGTGGGCAGAGGTCAGACCCAAACAGGCAAAGGGTACATTCCTAATGTGGGTGTGATGTGCTCCTAGTCCAAGGGCAAAATGCTTCCTGATGAGCTGCGTGCTGCTGCGTTGTGGTTCCTCCCACATTTTGACTACCAGGATATGTATGATAGTCAGGAAGGATTGCACTGGCCTCTCAGTGGTGCTTGCAGGTCCCCAGGGTGCCTGTGCCCAGGAGGTGTGTTTGTGCCATAGACACCACTGGCTGTGGGGACCCACAGTGACTGCCTGACCAAGGACATTGTTGCTTGGTCCACATCACCATGCAGCTTGCTGGGCAGCTGCCTCATCTGAAACAGCAACCTATGTGTCCTGGGACCAACATACCTCTGGGAACCATCCCAAAACACCTCCCCTGCATTGCTGCTTGATGTGTGCAGACAGGCTGACCCTACCAGCTCAGCAGGCAGCCTGAGAGGACCTCAGCCACAGCAGCAGTGGCTCAGTCCTGGGTGGCATCCTGTGCCCTGGCTGCATGCAGACCTGTCCCAGCTGCCAGACACCCTCCTCTCTGACACCAGGGAGTGTATGCACAGCTGTGGGGCCAAATGGATTCAGTTTTTGAATGGCTCAGAAACTCTCTGTATTTAGTACTTGAAATTAAATTTAGCACTTCATTTTTAGTAATTTATTTAGTGCTTTAGAAACTCTCCAAAAAGTACAAACCCTACATCTCTGCAAAGTTGGATGCTGCCACTTTTTATTTCCTGCTCTTACCTCTTGGTCCTAATGAGCAAATGAGTTTTTCCAAGCCAGGAGTAGCTCTTACTCTGTATATGTGGTGTCCTGAAGCAAAAGGGTCAGCTCTGAACTGATGACCTCAATGTCATGACTGGTCAATGTTCCTGGTCTATCAGTCAGCAAGAAGAATTCAGGATTTAGAGAGAAAAGCTCTCAGAGATACTATACCTGACTTGTTTGCTCTTCATGCTTTCCCCCTTCTTTATTTAATTTGTTAGAAAGTCTAGAAAGGGACTTCAGGGAACTTACAATTTTAACATTCTGTTGAGGAAAGTGAGTGTTCAATGGGCCATACAACATCAAAGATGAAGTGAAATTAGTATTGTGAAGCACCTTGTGTGTGCCTTTCAGCTCAAAAATGTTCAGTGATCAGTTAGTGCTGATAATTCAACTTGCACAGAGGTGAGAAGATATAAAAAGAGATTGATTTGAGATGGGAAAAGAGAAACACAAATAGGATCTGCATTAAGCTCTGAGCATTACAAGCTACAGCTTCTGTTCACCTTCTCTGGGTTTGGAGGCAGAGATGAGAGAAGATTTTTAGTTTTATTATTTCTGTAGAGAAAAGAAAAGAATGTCAATGAGAAAAAAAAAAAAAAAGAAGAAAGTAATCTCATCCTCTTGACTTTTCTATCAGTATAAGCAACCATTTCTCCTGAGGAACAAAACAAGTCACAAACACAGAAGACAAAAGCTGGTGGAAAGGAAGTGAAGTATTTGGGAGGAAGGATGGTGCAGTGGTTAGCACTTGGGCTTGCTCTGATTCACTTCTTTGTCCTTTCTGGTTTGTGTGGCTTCAGGTCACAGAATCACTGAGGTTGGAAAAGACCTACAAGATCATGGAGTCCAACCATTAACCCTACTCTACCAAATCCAGCTCTAAGCCATGTCCTCAAGCACCACATCAAGACTTTTGAACAATAAATGAACAATAAAATAAATGTATTTTCACATAATTACCAAGACAAAGCTTTCTCAGATGCTTACACCTCTGTGGTGCAGAACTAGCTTGATTTATTTTGAAATGCAGTGGGCAATACCTTGTAAAAATGGGATTACATGAGACTTTGAGGAACACAAAATGTCATAAAGTGACAGCACTGCTGTGTGTTCCCACGAGGTTGACACAACTCAGAAATTAAGGAGAAGATTGTCAGCTTGTCAAAATAACTCCCAAAAATGCAAGGGAGGCAGTTTGACAGAGCTGAATGAAACCAGAGGACATCTGGTCTGCCAGAATCATAGTGTTACTGCTAGCAAAGTGAAATTGTATCTTATTCTCAATCCTGCAAAAGCTTTTTCCTGGACTCAGCTTGATTAATACTGATTTCAACAGCACTATTGATAATAAAGAAGTAAGATAAGGACATATATTTAATCTCTGCAGGATCAAAGTCTTATTTTGCTGAATTTTCTCATTGCTCCAAATGAAATTTATTTGAGGTAGGGTTACCACCGACCCACATATTTTTTTCAATGTGTTTTTTTTAGTAGAGATTCAACATTTCAGTAAATTGGCAATTTGTAAAACAAACCAACGTCATCTACTGTTTGTTTCTTCATGCTCACACTTTGATGCAACAGTGACAGAGTTACTGACATAAAACGCTGTCACTAAAGGAATGTCAGAATGACTGTTTTCTTTACACATTTCTGTTTACAATATTTTACAGCTGGAAGCTATTCCACTGATATTCTGTCTCCAATTAGACAAGCCTGCTTGTGAAGGGGGTTATTGTACCAACACAAGGAAAGCTCTACCCCAACATGTGTATGAGAGCACAGGAGGTGGGGAATGATGGCCACAGCTGGGCTCTTCAGAGCTGATGAACATCATATCTCAGGAGTGTTGGAATAGTCAGGCTGCATTCAAGTGTCAGGATAAACTGAGGAAGAATGACCACAGTGCACACAAGCCAAGCTGTAAACCCCCCCCCCCCCTTTTAGCAACCCACTCTGGTCTTAATGTGGGCAGAATATGAAAGGATGGCCTGGCAGTGTCCAGCCATAGTGTAACAGCACTGGGCTCCAGCACCAATGAAGACTCACTGCTGTAGACAGGAAAAGTGAGACATTAAAAAAAATGTATATTGCCCTGACTTAGACTTGTCTTTGTTCCAGCTCTGTGTGCACTAATCCCACGCTGCCCACCCCAGGAGGGAATGCTTGTCAGTGCCCCTTGCAGTCAGGCTCGAGATGGCACAATCCAATGCAAATGGTGTGACTGCAGGACATTGGAAATGAAGCCAGGGGCAGTATGTGCACAGGCTCCCTGGCTTGGTCAGGGAATTTATCTTCACTGCAGATCCAAGCTTAAATCTCTCCAGTGCCTGGTGGGACTCGTACCTGAAAGTCCCACTTCACAGGAGAATGCTTGAACTATCCAGTAGTGCAAAGATATTACTGCTTTGTAGGGCAGCTCTTCTCACCACCAATCACTTGGGTCACAGGCTCTCTCTAGACAAAGAAGTCCTGGGCTTAGTCCTGTGCCCAAGCAAAGTAGCAGCGTAAGGAGTTTGCATTCACAGACTTGTCTTTTCCCTCTACATAAGGAGGCTGCATAAGAATGGCTTATTGAAAACAGTCCTTATCTTGTGGTATCTTTCAAACTCTGCCAGAATGTGTTGGTGGATTCTGAGTTCCTTGTGAGGTTCATGCTGATAGCTAGATGTCAAGTCTTCACTGCAGACAAACAAATTAATAAAAAATAATAATGAAAAACCCCTAGTGACTTCTGACAGGAAAAATCTAAGATAAGGAAGACTCACCTAAAAGAAGCTACATATGTTAGATCCATGAATTTTATTTTCATAGGAGTACTGAAAAGATGTGTCAGACATTTTCATTCATACCTCTTTTGGTTTCACTTTCCAGTTATGTGATTGAAAGCTCCTGCATTTTTATGGGATTTTGTAGGAAGCCAAAGGCTAATATTTTCAAAGGCAGAGGTGTCACTGAGAAAGCTGAACAACTCTGCAAGTCAAAGTCTGTTAATCACCTACATCGTTCAGGCCAAGACCTTAAACAACCAGAAGTATTTGGCTGCCTCTTTGAATTCCAGTGACTTCTTTAAATATACACCATCCACCTTCTGCCAAACACATTGCCACTAGGCATGCTAAAAACCTCCCAAAGGCTGGTGCTGCTCCATGGAGCCATGCAGAGGCTCCAGCCAAACTCTGCCCTGTTGTTCAGCCAGGTTTGGTTTAAGAGCAGGGCTGGGAATGGCTGTGCTGTCTGTGCCAGTGGCCAAGAGCAGCATGTTGGGAAGCACACAGGATCAAGACTGTCATGTAGTGATACTTCTCTGTGGTATTTTCCCAGGCTCACAAAAATTAGGGTTCAAGAATCTTCTGAGCCAGCATTGTCATCTTTGTGTCAAATGGTCCTCAATGGATTTTTCTTCCTTGAGTTTTTCTGGTTAAAGTTTGAACTCACAACAATTTTTTGGTTCCTCCGTGCCCTCTGCCAAAGGACTGCTGCCACCAGACAGTGACATTTTGTGCCTCCTGATTCTTAGATGATTTCTTAATTAAAAATTTCTTATGCAACTACCTTCCAACGACAAGTATTGCAAAAGCAGTGGGCTCTTTTGCTGTGGATGTCTCTCTGTTTCAGCTTCCTCTTTGTAAAATGCAGCCACGTTCCCATGACATGTAAGAATCACTGCTTGTGAATCACTGAGGTGCTGTGCCAAGCCTGAGGAAAAACCCTTCGGGAAAAGGAACAGCTGAACAACACACTGCACATGAAACTGGGGCCCCGATAGTGAGGAATGAGGAGAAAACAAATTACCAGTGGGATGCTCATTAAGTGAACACCATCCTCTAGTGTAATGGACAAGCATAGACAAGCTTGTTATCCACTTCTGTAATTAGAAGCTGTGTCCTAATAGATGTGCAGGCGGGCTCTGAATTCAGGTGACTCACGTTTGACTTTAAAAGTTGTTTCAGTGCAGCTTGTGCATGTCCTGTGTCAGAGGCAATACCTTTCACTTAAAGTGAGACAGCTGCTTATTAAAAATTGATATTGTATTTTCTCTTTTGAAGTTCTAAAACACACAAGGGATTCAGTTTTGAGAACAGCTGAGTTGGCTTTCCTGAGACTGCTGTTTCACATCCTACCCATTGCATTACAGACAGGTCAGGGACAATATTATTTCTGCAAATGAAAAAGGTCTCTGATAACTGCTGTGACCTGTGTAGATCATGTGTGCTGGGATTAACTGGAGTGCTCACCAGGCTACTGTTGGGAATGAAAACCAGCTGCTCTTCAGTCACACTGAGCTGTTTGTAGCTAACAGTTCCCATCTACAACTGAATTCTGTTCTGTACAGGGAAAGGTGTTTGCAAGATGTCCCAGGCTGGTAAATACCAAAGAGATGGATTTAGAAACATCCCTTGGAGCAGTATCCCCTAACATTTATAACCAAGAAATGTTTTTGTAAGTATTAAGGAAAGGGTCAAATGCAGATGCCAGCTGTTCAGCTGTCTTTGCAGAGAGCCAGGAGGGAACAGATGCAGAAGAGGTCTAAGTGGATTTGTAAAGTAAACTCTGCTTGTTCTGCCAGCTGTCTTACCTCTGGGTTAGAGACGATACAAGCTTCCTGGTGATGTTTGAAAGATTGCCTTTTTCCTCCCCAAATCTTGCTTTCCCATGAGCAAAGGAAGGTATTACTGTTCCTCAGCTGCCAGTGGTCCGTGGGGCCTGGCAAAAGAGAAGTAGCAGTGACAGTTTGAGTGAAGGTGGGAGCTCAATGCATGGAGAGGTGAAAATTCAACAGTCTCCAGTTCCGTAAGACATACCTTGTGGCAACTAGTTGGGGCAGTGTTCCACCATGGCCTGGTGGGACCACACCAAAACAGGATGGGAAACAAACACTTTAGGGTTTCGAATTAAAAAACAAGGGGATATAAAGATACAAATAAATGAGTAGAGCAAAGATAAATAAATGTAAACTGTGAACAATTAATGTTTTTCAAGTTTTTTGGATATAAAGCAGTCTTTGGATGTACTTCCCAAAACAGGCATAGAAAGAGATGCCAGCTGTATGTCCAGAGTGACAGAACTAAAGAATAGGAGGTACTGGGGTGGAGGGGGCTTTTTGACATTAAATTTGCATCACAGCCAAAGTACTTCCAGCAGTTACTCTTAGGCCACAACCTGGGGCTGAAGATGTGGTACAGTTAATTTTGCAGTGACAGAGGCTGACCTTCTCTGCAACAAGGGAGCACATTGAGGAGAACCTGATGTGAGCCAAAGCAAAGGCTCACAGCTTTGTTTTTTTAGCTGTTAATACAAACAGCCTTTAATCCATAGCTGTTTTCTTGCAGGAAGTGGAATCTTCTGCACATGCTGAGGAGACAGAAGCAAGGTACAGGCTCAGCCATAGTCCTATGTCCATCCTGTGGCTTGACCAAAGCTTTGCAGGTCTGTGCTTTACATCCAGACTCCCTGTATGATTATACAGAAGGCAAGGGGGGGGATGCAGGAAGCCAAAAGGAGAACTTGCCCATGGTGTGTGACTTTAGGGACCTGTGGGACAAGAACTCTGCTATCTGGTTGCTTTGTGGTCTGTAGCCTCTGCTTCTCCTCACCTCTTTGCTTGTTTACCCTGAGGCATTTGAATACAAACCATCCGTACAGCCCTTGGGTAGTCACCCTCTCCAGGCAAGGGCCACAGGGGTGTTTGGGGTTGCCCTTCTGAAATGCCTAATTCTGCAAGGTGGCAGAAAATGGAGGCTACATTCCCAATCCTACATATTAGGTACCCAAATTTTGGCACCAAATTGTGTAAAATGTTGCCCTCTTCAGCAGTTTCCAGTGCTGGGCCTTGAGGGCAGGGGGGCTCTGGTTCTGGCAGCACATTAGGACTAATTTTGCTGTGGGCATCTAGAGGTGGAGGGAAGGCAGAGGGCTGACAGAATCATAGAATCATAGAATAGTTAGAGTTGGAAGGGACCTTCAAGATCATCTCCAGAGAAGGGGACTCCACACCCTCCCTGGGCAGCCTGTCCCAGGGCTCTGTCACCCTCACACTGAAGAAGTTTCTCCTCATATTTCAGTGGCACTTCCCATGTTCCAGCTTGTGCCCGTTGCCCCTCGTCCTGTCCCTGGGCACTACTGAGCAGAGTCTGGCTCCATCCTCCCTGCACCCACCCTGAGATACTTGGAGGCATTCAGAAGGTCTCCCCTCAGCCTTCTCTTCTCCAGGCTGAACAGTCCCAGCTCTCTCAGCCTTTCCTCATCAGGGAGATGCTCCAATCCCCTGACCATCTTTGTTGCCTTCCTCTGGACTCATGATGGATGATGAATGACTCCGTTGCTCTCACAGCAGCTTGGTGTGCATGATGCTGTTGGAGCAGCCTTGGGCAGATGAGCTCTGGGGGCATTTGAGTTGCTAAAAATGGCCCTGGAGTGACCACTCAAGGCCACTGGTGGAGTCGCTGGCAGGGTGGTCACAGAGCCCAGTGGGAGGGGAACCAAACATGCAGCTAGCTCCCAGCACTTGCAGAGCCTATCAAATTTTTCAATTTGCTGTAGCTATCAAAGGTGTCATCTTCTCTCCCATAAGCACAGGGATCCCTTCTACAGCATGCTGTGCAAAAGGCTACTTGCCATCTAGCAGTTGTGTTTTACCCATTTCTAGTTACACATTTCTATTAAATGTGAGATCCCTGAGAAAATCACAACAAATGAAAAGCAAGTTCTAGAGGTGCTTTGCCAGTGTATTATTTGGTATTGCAACCCACCTGGGTATAAGTGATTAACGTTTAGATTTAAACAGTTGAAAATCATTTAACATTTTCCCATATTTAGTTTGTTTCTCCTCCTCTTGATTCCCAAAATGCTGAGCTCTTCCAAGGGTGATCTAATTTAAAATGCAAGCATATTTAGTTCCTTTAAAATGCCCATGTCACTTTTTAACATCAAGGGAGAAGCTGATGCATAATAAAAATTTCAAATTCATCATTTTTTTATTCACACAGGGAAAAGAAAGGAAGAAATATTAGCTTATTTATTTCCAGGAAACATTAAAATTCCCTACCCTGCAGTGTGTTTTGTTTTGGTTTCTTTTGTTAATAGCCTGTATTCTGATTGCTGGTTGGTAAAGAGTAAAAGAGAATTCTTTAGTCATGGGAATGCAGAGATGTTTATTTCCACTTGGGGAGTATAACATATTTTTAAAAACATTCAGCTGTCTCCAGAGTTAGTTACTGAAGCACCTGGTATCCCACGCTCCACCCAAGAGTATAAAAATATTGGAAACTGCAGGAAGGCAATACAGCTGTGCAAGCTTATATGGGGCCTTGTTGGTTTAATTAAGTTCAGGAAAAGCAGCCACACTAATCGATGTGTAGTTGCTTGAAAGAGAGAGGAGTCATTTGCTAAAACACAGGTTTCCCCACTAGTTATCTGGTATCTAGTTACCATTATAGTCCCCTATCATTTCCCTGGCACTGTGGTGTAACCAAATTCTGTTCTCTTTGAAACCATGTGTTAGATTACTGTTTTTTAAGGGTAGAAAAATGACACAGTGAGGAGAAATTCAGATCCAGCTCTGGCTGCTGCTCTTTGTGGTGGTGCAACCTGCTTAAAAAAAAGCCAAACAAGCCAAATTTGATCTTGAAGGTCTTTTCCAATTGGAGCGATTCTGTGATTCTGTGAAATTAAATTTTCTGCCTTGGTGAGTGACTCTGCTTGGCAATAAATGCTGTGTGTGGCCTTAAGACCTTTCTTGCCTGGATTTACTTGGCAGATACACACAGGAGAGAGCCCTGGCTGGAGGATGCCCCACATATGGGGCAAAGAGCAGTAAATGTTTCAGTGGATGGGATTAAATTCCTGGAAGAGCTGGATGCGTCACCTCCTGTTGCTTCAGCTGAGGGAAAATTCCAGCAGTCATCCTGGAAACAGGAAAAGTAAAACCCTCCTTGGTCCCATTAAATAAGGGAGCTGCTACAGTCATGCTCAACAGTCAGGGATAAATGAAGGTATGGAGAATGGTGCTGCACATAAAAATGGGCCCTACCTCTGCAAGGCAAAACCAAAATCCAAAAGAGAAGTTATTTGTTATAAATGAAGTTTTTCTGTGAAGCCTTAGTGTGTGGGATAAACAGGGAACTTTCAGCTTTCCCCAAACTCCACCATCCCAAACTATTTAGAAGAATTACCACAAATGTATATGGGAAGCTGTTTGTGGGGTTCTAGGCTACATCCCCTATGTGGCAAGTTTTTGATGTTCAAGTGTCATGACCACAAATAACTATGTGATTAGTTAGCAGAACATACATTGGTATAGGGGTGGTAAATCAGTACTAAAGGCCCAGCATGGGGAACAAAGATCACCAGGTAATTCACTGTTCTTCCCTTTGTGCTTGAAAATCAACTGATGACTTGGTTACATAAAGCATTGGTAAATGGGAAATGGTTTTCATGTCTGGTTTCAAACTGTTCCTGGCTAATCTCACTGGCAGTGTTTTCATGTGGCAAGACTGGATGTGCATGTTGTCAGGGGAGGACTCTAGAACCCGAGAAATCCTTTAAGTGAAGTTTTAATAAAAGAGCAGAGCGACAGAATTTTTTGAAGCAGAAAACTCCAATGACTGAAACGATGACAACAGTTAGGATATGCGAACAGAGGGGAAAGGTGGAGTGTTATCTCCCTTCTGTTCCATATTTTTGGTCACCTGTCCCAGATGGAATGCATGGCAGACAAGATGTAGATGCACTAATCAAGATTTATTGCATATAACGTTGGGGGTCTTAACTACACAAAATAAGAGGCTCATGCACAGCAAAAATGTAGAGAAATCAGGAGATCCAAACAGAAGTGCAGTTTGAATACAAAGGGTGTATTAGCAGTGAATTATACTACTTAATTCACTCAAACAACACAGGTTAACCAGTAAAATGCTGGCAACTTACTTATTAAACTCTACACTAGGCCTAGACTATTAATTGTCACTCTTAATGGTCCCCACAGTTTTAAACTCAATGATGAAAGTTACTTAAGTTTACTAGTAAAGACAATGAAAGAGTAATATTTCTCACCCTTGCCAGAGCACAGCTGGGTATCCTTGGGTGTAATTCTCAAGAATTAATCTCTCTGTCAGGCGTCCCCGCTGGAGAGGAGAAGGTCCAGCACACCCTCCTGGAAAGTCCTGAGACCACTTTTGTAGAATCAAGTGGATTGACTGCTGTCGTTTAACCATTAGCCGTACCTCTAACATCTCTCCTTGGAGAATAAAAGCAAAACAGTGGAAAAATTCATGAAGGCCCTGTTCCCACCAAGCAAACTCTCTTGTTTTTCTGTTCTCTCTCGCTTTATCTCCGTTCCAGGCCTAGTTGTGGCTGGGCTGAGCTCCATGTTCTTCAACACCAGAGAGCAGCTGGTGTTATGAACGTCAGCTTGGCCTCTGTTTGTACCTTTCAAGGTTGTTACCAGCTCAGAGTTCGCTGGGCCTTTTCCTTTCTCATGGGAACCCTTCCACTTCAGGCCTAAGCCTGCAAAACGGAGAGACAAAAGCAGCTGAATAGTAGATTAACCCTGAGGCAGGCATCTTGAGAGATGGAGCGTCCTGCTGCAGTCACAGAAGTGCAGTTATACTTCAGAATAAGATTCAGTGCTGAATCCTATCTCATTTGACCAGGTAATCAATGAGGGTGATACTTCAGAAAGACAGTTCACCATAATTTCTATGCTGGAAAGCACATGGTGTGGATGAATATAAACCACTCTACAGACTGAAGCATGATAAATGGGAGTGCTGAGGATGAACTGAAACATGTTCTCAAAGCTGGGCAACACCACTCCAACTCTTCACGTTTCCTTTGTTTCTCTCTCCAGTGATATGAAAAAAAAAGAGAGTTAAATGAATTTACAACTATTTTGTGTTCAAGTACACAAAAGCATCCTTGCAAAGGTGTTCTACTCAGCTTGTTTGTCTCTGTCAAAAACTGCTGCAAGTTTGGTACAATCATGGCCTGTGATTCAGAGCACCTCATCAGGGAACCTAAGCCTAAAAACATGGCTGCTCAATTTCAAGTGGGAAACTGAACTTTCCAGGACTGGATCTGTGTGCTTTGCTAAAGGTTGGCATGAGTATGTCTGAAGGAGTTGGGTGAGTGTTTTGTTAGAGAATGAGCTGATGGTCAGTTGATACAGTGACATACTACACCTTGAAGTGAATATAGGACAAGGATATCAGATACCAGAAGTGCAAATATGGTATCAGTAGAGAGGTCTTCTAACTTTTAATATTACAAGGGGAGAAATGGAAAACATAGGCACATGCTTTCATATGAGATACTTTGATAACACGATAAGGGACCATAGCCTTGAAGTAATAAGAAATTATAAATACACATTTTATCATGTAAACTCAGTGATGTTTAATGACAGGATGATCAAATCAATAGATAAAGTCAATGAAAGATGGATTGGATTTTAGTATTAGATAATATTTCAAAGTCAGTTCAAACAAGCTGTGGTATAAACACCGTCATGTGGATCAAAATCTGGCAAGCTGGCAATGGAAAGGCTGTAAAAAGAACAATGTGTTAAATGGGAAAAGATATCTGGTTGGGTAGTGTCAGGATTAGCTTCTTATTTTTAAATTTTGTGGCCTGGAAAGCAGTGAATAGCATCCTCATGAAATTCACAGCTCTCAGGGTGATGTTTCAGAGAGCAGGGAAGGTGTGAGGAAAAGGGGCCTAGAAACAGAAATGAGAATTGTTAAATAAAAGATCACCTGCACACCCACACCTCAGGGAGGCAATGGCAGGAGGGGGGACCCCAAAGAACATCCTGCCCAGGCCCCTCCCAGGCACCAGCCCTGAGAGCACAAGCCCATCTGATGAGAACTCATAAAGATGAGTTGTGTTTTGAAGCATGTAACTTCAACAGTGGGGTTCCTGCAGCTGAAGCACCAAGACCAGACTTAGTGACAAAGGCTGAGGGAGCTGTACATGCTCTTCCTATGGGTGATGGTAGCTTCCAGGCCATGTGAGGACCACTACCTTTCTTCAGCATACTGCATTAGTCTCTAGCTCCCCACAGCCCATTGCCACTCATGGACCATGTTTTAATGCTCTTAAGAGGGTCCAGCCATGTGTGCTGAATTGTTGGTTACAACATCTCCTTGCCAGCTGTACCTCCCTAGGTGATGTGACGCTGCCTGGTGCACCTCTACACTTCACTGCACTTGCAGTAATAGTATCAGGACATATGTTACCTGTTTTCCACTTTTAAAGATGGTTATGGTAGTAATTTGTTTTGTATTCTCTAGAAAAACATGAAGGGAGGTCACTAGTTTATCTCACATGAACGATCACAGCCTTGAGCCTGAAGTTTAACCCAAGTGTCTCAGGTGGGAGGTAGCAGCCTCTGGGGGACTCTGTGGACTGCAGTAGGGAAAAGCTGGTTACTTTTGCCTGGGTACCTCACTGCTGAATGCTGGTTATATGAGACAACAAGATGTGCACAAAAGACTTGTCAGAGTGCTTCTCCAGAGCTGGAACCAGCTGGCCTCTGTTAGGTGTGGAGGAGGTGGCCGGCTGAGCTGAGTCAGTTAGTGCCCTCAGGCTATTTTGTAGGCAACAGAGCGAGGCAGGAGCCTTCAGGAAGTGATTCGTCCTGCCTGAGAGCAGATTAATCACCTTCTTGATTCCCTGTAAGTCTAGAGGGAGTCCAGTGTTGCTTTGGGTGGGTCTTAGGCACAGGTAGCTCCGGCTGGGAGTAGGAATCCCACCCTCAACACTCAGCAAAACGTGGCTGTGGTCCTGGTTAGCCTCTCAGAGCATCCCCCTGACAGAGATCACTGCACACCAAGCCATAGCACTGAAATGCAGGTGAGGTGCCTGGACCAAACCTGGACCAGCTCAAAATTGCAGGTTTGTGTCTCACTGTGCAGAGCCTTCAGATGTTTTTGCTGCAAAAGTCAACATGGTTTCTATTGAACATGCACAAACTATACTTTTCGGAAGGGTCTGTACTCTGGCTGAATTTGTTCAGATTTCAGAGGGTAGGAAAAACAACTGCAGACAGACGAGCTGTGCTGTCAGTGCCAGCTGTGGAGTTCAG
This sequence comes from Hemiprocne comata, assembly GCA_020745705.1. Classification (NCBI taxonomy): domain Eukaryota; kingdom Metazoa; phylum Chordata; class Aves; order Apodiformes; family Apodidae; genus Hemiprocne; species Hemiprocne comata. Next base: position 122,186,839 of record CM036588.1, read on the forward strand.
GATTTGGAAGAAAAATTTGCCAGGTTTTACCAGGACCAAGCGTTACTTGTTTCTCCCCTTAGCCCAGGAAAGCCTGAGAGGAATAAAGCCTAAAGCCATGCCACCCAGCATGTGGAACCTGAGCCTGAGGGGTGGCAGCCAGGCAAGCTGTGACAGGTATGCAGGCTGCAGAACGTGCAGTGCTGCAGGCTGGCAGCAGGCTGGGCTTCCAGCCCCCTGGCATGGTTTCATGACACACTTCTGCTGTGATTTCCTTGTATTTGCTGTACTGCACTATGCTTAGGAGTTCTGTGCCACAAGTGTATTTACCTACATCCTACCTATATACCCACCTACCTTCTCGTGAAATGTTACCTGTCTGCATATACATGCAAGGGACACAGGTGGAATGTATTCTAGTCTGTGTAGTACCAACAAAGGTGTGCTCTTTTTTTTCCCTTCATCTTTAACTTAAATCACTTTTTGAGTGGCACCCTCTGCACAGCAACGTGCCTCAGCAAAGCCCACTGGCCCTAAAAGCTGTGGGCTCAAAAACTCTGCCCACTGTGGGAGCCTTTCTACTTACCTGCTTCTTTTCAAGTGCCCAAGGAAAAAAATCAACTAGTAGGTGTCATGAGGCATTTTTGTGTTATTTTAAATAAGCATAGCTGTGAACTCTGAAGCTGCAAATTCCTTACGTCCACCTCTGTTTGATAATAAAATTGCTTAAATATGAGTTAGGCACCCATGTAAAGGTTTTCTTAGTAAGTGTAAGGCTGGGCCCAGGAGCAGAACTGGAGAGCAGTCCTTCCCAACAAGCTTCTCAAACTCTAGTACAGGTTGGGGGCTGACCTGCTGGAGAGCAGTGTAGGAGAAAGGCACCTGGGGGTCCTGGTGGACAGGAGGATGACCATGAGCCAGCAATGTGCCCTTGTGGCCAAGAAGGCCAATGGCATCCTGGGGTGCATTAGAAAGGGTGTGGTTAGTAGGTCAAGAGAGGTTCTCCTCCCCCTCTATTCTGCCCTGGTGAGGCTGCATCTGGAGTATTGTGTCCAGTTCTGGGCCCCCCAGTTCAAGAAGGACAGGGAACTGCTTGAAAGAGTCCAGCGCAGAGCCACAAAGATGATGGAGTGGAACATCTCCCTTATGAGGAAAGGCTGAGGGAGCTGGGTCTCTTTAGCTTGGAGATGAGGAGACTGAGGGGTGACCTCATCAAAGTTTACAAATATGTTAAGGGAGAGTGTCAGGAAGATGGAGCCAGGCTTTTTTCAGTGATGACCAGTGATAGGACAAGGGGCAATGGGTGCAAACTGGAGCACAGGAGGTTCCATGTAAATAACAGAAAAAACTTCTTTACTGTGAGAGTGACAGAGCCCTGGAACAGGCTGCCCAGAGAGGTTGTGGAGTCTCCTTCACTGGAGACATTCCAAACCCACCTGGACAAGTTCCTGTGTGATGTGCTCTAGGTGACCCTGCCAGGCAGGGGGGTTGGACTGGATGATCTTCGAGGTCCCTTCCAACCCCTAGGATTCTGTGATTCTGTGATTCTGTGATTCCAGCTCAGACCCACCACTGACCTTTGTTGTGAAGATGTGGGGCTGGGGACAGCTTCACAGTGCCCATATTCTAGTCAGTTCAAAGGAGATGGATTTAATTACAAGCGCTGTAATTTGAAAAGATTTTGTAATTCATAAAAGCTCTCAAATATCCTCGCTAGCAAACTAAAAACGTGATCCCTTATTGCATTCCTAATCTCCGGGAGGCTGCAGGGAGTTTAACACGGACCTCTGCTGTTCGCTTATTTCATTACACCACCTTCTGTTTTAGGTGCCTCTAAGCTCCCTGTTGATGAGGTCTTGTTTTGTTGGTCTTCCACAACACTTTTGCCATGCCCCTCCTGTGCTTACATGCACCAATTTTATGTCACATAAAAATGTTAAATCCTCCAATACCAGCTGCTATAGTTAATAAACTTGTAACTTTACCCTTGTTGAACTATGTCAAATCCCTGTAACATCTGGCATGTTTTAGTTACTATGCTATAAAGGGTTGAATTTTCATTCAAGAGCTCCTAGATACAGACCTGTCAAGAATGTATTTGCACTGTAGCTTCTTTAAGCTCCTTAAGCTGGACCTGAAAGTGTGAAAACTTTCAAATGACAACTGCTAAATATTTATGGATTTTGTTTGATTGTTTCATTTGAGTTAAGGATTTTTTTCCTTTTTCACTTTCTGTCCTTATGATCTGGTGAGTAGCCCAACCAAATGAAGAATGCATTGATCTTTCTGCCTGTGCTGCTGGCTCCGTACTTACATCCTCTCCCTGAAAGAGGAGATGGGCACCTTTGGGCAGGGTAAACAAGCAGGTGATGGTGATTAGGTTAGAAATGCAGTTTTGGCTCTCCTGCCATGTGAGAGTTCTGCAGTGTACCTATTCTTACCATGTTTCAATATTGCTGAATTGATGCCCTTTGCTACTCAATGGCACCCTCTTTAAAACAACTGGATCTGAGTATTTCTTTCCCACCTTTTGTACTGGGCTGGACACACAGGTCAGAATAAAACCTCCAGATGTTTTTCTTGTATCACATTTAGTCTCAGACTCTTGCCCTCCTGTCTACTGTCTCTCCCTCCCACCTGCTTCCTTATTTTTTAAACAAATATCTCTTGTTGAGGAAGGTTTGCTGGAGAATGTCCAAGGGTTGATATATTCCTCTCTCACTGCAGTTTAATGGATCATCCGTGTCTTCCATAGTAGCTCATCTGAGACTACCCCATGTGATACATGATCTGTGTAAGCACTTCCAGGCAAACCACCCCATGAGCAGTGCTTCCACAGCATCCCCTCAGCTCTGTGAGAAAACACTTCAAAAAAGGCTAAAGCATCTTAGTGGGGTCATGGAAGGGATGAAGGGGAGACAGAAAAAAAAACAGACTGACACTCAGCTGGGACCTCACTGACCATCTCTTCTCCTTGGTTCAAGGTCTGTGCACCAGCTCACATTTAAAGTCTGTCACGTATCCTCTCTTAGCTAGGTAGCTATGAAAGTATTGGTATGGACAGAAATCACTTTGCTTGGGGCACTCGGTGGAAACCCTTTGCTAGGAATGGGCACAGCCCTAAATATGCTTATAATGTAATAAAACAACACATCCAGCAACCTGCTGGAAAGAGCTATGAAGGCAGCTGTTAGTCTGCAGAGTCTGGCAGACCTGCTGAAAACAAGATCGTGTGGAGCTTTGTGAAAGACTCAGCCAGAGACTGGCAGCTGGAGAGATGCTCAGCTTCTTGGGAACATCCCTTCTGGGCAGAATGGGGAGGGCTTTCAGTATGTCTGTGAGTTACCATCAGCAGTGCAACTCACACCAAAGCACAGCTTCACTGGGGGGAGAGGGTCTTGATGACAATTTCCTCTCTCTGGGGGTTCCTGGGCAGAAGGTTGTGTGGTATGACACATGTTCAGTGAACATGAAACTTTGAGAGAGTTACAGGGTGTGCAACACAAGCACATCTACCTGCTTCTTGGGAGCAGCTGCGAAGCACATCCAGAAAATTCAGTGCTTCATGGCCCCTATGCACATACCACAAACCACCTGATGTTTCTGGATGACCAACTGTTCAGTCTAAGCTGTGTGTGGCTGGAGTTGCAGGTTGTCAAGAAACCCCAGTCGCAGAGACTCATCTCCTCTGACCTTGCTGAAGGAAACCTGGACACACGGTGCTCTCCACGGAGGTCAGGGGTGTGCTCCCACCAGGGGCTCCCCCAGTGCAGTAACAAAGGCTGTGTCTGCGTTGCCCTGGGAGCTGGATTAGGTTATTTCCCTCTGGAAACTCTGAAGGAGGGACAAGTATAGTTGTTTAACACAACACCTGTAAGTAGGTACTATACATTAACAGCATCTTTCTGTTGTTGTCCATGGTGCAATGAAACGCTGCCCTTTCCCTCCCGGCCAGGATTCCCAGCGGCTGTGCCTGGATGCTCTGGGAACGGCATGGACCGGGAGCAGGTTATGGAGGAGGAGGAACTCCCCCTGCTGACCTACACAGCTCCAGGAAGGACCAAGGAACGAGACTTTTGCAAAAAAAAGGGAGGGGAAGGGAATAAAAGCACCCAGTGTTTCTAACTGGAGTTTGAATTTGGGAAGAGAATCTCTTTCTCCGTGCTGAAGTGTCAGCACGCCAGGGATAAGTGGTCATGTAGCTACTTGAGCTAACCAACAACAGTGCAAAGAGGCTGCTATTCCACGTGGAAATCTTTCAGCTGATTGACTGACTTTGTATTTCACATCAGTTATGCACATTTCAGACTTTAAAATAAATGACACGTTACAAAATTCCTAAATAAAATCTTTAGGAATTTGTGTAATTTCATTCGAATATGTTCAATTAACTTACTGCTTTTAATTAACACTGTGGAAATCACAAATGTGATTCAGAATTTGATACTCTCTTCCTTCTTGTCTGCACACACTTGAAGTCTGAGCTAGGAGTAGGGCATGGACCTCCTAGACCCACAAGCTCCATACAGTGGCATTTGGTGTCTGTACAGCAAACCCTCATACCTCAGACCACAGATCACTCTCAGGAATGACAAACCCTCAGCAGACTGTTCATAAGCTATGAAGCCTCCTACATTTGGCCCTTAGCAATCTGGAGCCAACTCAGGCTGCCAAGGGCTGAACAGTCTGTATGACCTGTAGAGGGATTTATGTGTGGGACTGTGCAGGCTGGGCTACATTTTCCACCTGCTTTGATGGTCCCTGAGTTTCCTGCTGAGGCAGGAAGGCAGAGCTGTGAGAAGAGCAGTGTTTTTCTGTGTTTTTCCTGTGGACAAAGCATAAATTCCCTTGTTCCTGTCAGGATCTCTGCTAGACTTATTATTTCAGAGTAGCACCCAGTGCTCTGCAAGCCTGCACCACTGCCTGGGGTGGGTTTGCCAGTGGGAGGAGAGCCTCTTCTCTACTGGCTGGGTGCAGGGTCTGTGCCACTGGTGCTGCTGTGCTCAGGACAATGCCCTCTGCTTCAGCAGCTGCACATCTCACACTCAGCCCCCCTTATGGACAGGCATGTCATGAGAAGGGTCACTCCTTCTGGTGTGTGCTCATGGGGCATGTGAGGCTTTTGTACAACCAACTCCCATCAGAGGAAGCCAAGTGTTACCGTGGCATGATGATTTACAGCCCATCAGCTCTGCACCAGCAGAGTTTTAAGTTCACTGATTAGTTTCTATTATGGTTTTATCCAGTGGTGGGATTACAACATGGCCCTGACTCTCTGCAACACTGTACTCCAGCCAACCTCAGCTGGCACCAGCACATGACAAATGAAGTGCAGCATTATCTGTATCCACTGGGTAACCGTGTCAGTTCATGCCTATAATCTCTCATGAAGCTTGCATGACACTCTCTAGTTTTGGGGCACAACAGACTGTTTGGTATAAGATTTTAGGAGCAGGAGGCAGCTGTATCGAGGTGCTATTTTGCAAGCAAATGATGCTTTGGCTTATGCCTTGGAAACTGCATGGTATTGTTTAATTTTCTAATTGCTGAGTTCTCTCTATCCAAGTATATGTTGTCTTAAGTGCTTGCTAAGTTAATCAAGCTTTTTCTTGCATATATGAATGAAGTTCCTATTAAATAGTTCTAGCTTATTTGGAGAGTCTATCAAAAGGAAGAGAAAATTACACAGTGAAAATATTTTTCCCTGCACCAGTTACTCAGCTTTGGCATAATCATAATTTTTTCATACAGTGGAAGTTCTAGAAGGCATCCAGTCTTGATTTCAAGTATCCAGGTTTCAGATCCAGTAGAGAGTTTCCTAAAAACATTTTGTATCCAACTGAAAATTTTATCATCTAACTTCCAGTTATTAATTCTTGTCACTCCTTCTGTTGATGCAGCCCAGGATGAATGAGGTTGGCCTTCTGGGATGCAATTGCACATTGGTGGCTCATTTTCCACTATTTATTCTTGCATGGCATTTAAGTCAGCTATTCTACAATTTTTTTGGGGGGTCCATACCCCATTCTCAAAGATGGGCACTATAATGGGCCTTTTGCTTTGTTCTGGACACTGGAACAGGCTGCCCAGGGAGGTGGTGGAGTCACCATCCCTGGAAGTCTTTAAAAGAAATATAGGTATAGTGCTTAGGGACATGATTTAAGCACTGAATGGGTAGATTAGGTTAAGGTTGGTAGATTTAGGTTATAGTTGGACTTCATGATCATCAAGGTCCTTTCCAACCAGGATGATTCTGTGGTTCTGATTCTGTTCTGGAACGTCTCTTTTTCTCTATGAATTTTGAAAAGTTTAAAGATTAGTTCATTCAGGTCCCTCAGCATGCTAGAGATGATGGGAGTGGGACCAGGTGTTCGTGTAACAGAGGTTAGTGATCTCTGACTTGTCTTTGTTCTAGTCTGAGCCATTACTACTTTATCACTGATGTTAATTATGTCAGCCATCTGAGCCCAGTTTACTTTCTTAATGAAGATGAAAGCAGAGACTGAAGCAAAAAAGAAAAAAGAAAAAGGAATAAATGAACTGCCCTTCCCAAAGCCACCTGCTACCACCTTTCTCTTTCATTTAGTGGAAGACCAGGTCATCCAGTTTGTTCTGATTTATCATAATTAATCCACTGCAGCCCTTTCTTTCTCTGCCTCCAATCAGCAAATGTTGTCCAAAGCTGTTGTTTTATTAATATTGGTCTCTCCATGCTGGGCCATCTTTTCCTCATTGTGAGGAGCCTCTCACACGAGTGCCCTTTCTGACTGAAAACCCATTCTTTCATTGCAAAACCCATTCTTTCATTGCAAACAAAGTTTGCACTACAGACTTTGTTTTTTCAGTGGATTCTGGTTAGTGGCTGTTCCTCTCAGGTGAACTGCCCACAGCAGTGCAGTCCATTGTCACTCGTGTGGTGCAAAGTGGTCTCATTCGATTTAAATCTGATCTTGAATTTTCCTTCTTTATTTGCCTCTGATGAAAAGCGCTCAATCGTCTCCGATGAAATTACTTTCTGACTAATTGCAATTCCTAATGACCTTTTAGAAATGTCTCAGTATACCAGCATCTCATTTTTCCTGCAAACCTCACAAAAATTCACAAATTGAGTTGTTGCCCCTCAGAGAGATTTCAGTCTTAATAACACATGTTAGGAAGTGACCTCTTATTTGAAGCCAGCTTTGCTTGACCCAGCACATCTTTCCAGTCTGGAGGCATCAGCGACTCTGGACAGTCAATGTCACTGTCAGCCTAGCAGGCAAGTCAGTAGCTGGCAGTGAGAGCTGGGATAAACCTCTGTGGTATCCCAGCCCAAGGTAACTTGGTTGGAACCTTACAAAAAAGGATGAATGGGAATGGTGGCAACGTTGTCTAAACAAAGATCAGTTCCCTCCGAATTGTTTTGCAGAAGGTCTGATTTCTGTCCCCTGCTTTAATGTCAGGCTGATCTCAGATCAGCCCTGGGTCTCAGTGCTGAACCTGAAGCACTGCAACCCTGAACATGATGCTCCAGAACCACGACTAGTGCTACAAGTACAAACCTCCCAAGCCTCAACAATAAAACCTCAAATGTAAGTTTTAAAGTCATCCCCAATTCTATCTATGAGTAGGGAGATTGGAACCTGATGATCTTCAAGTTCCCTTCCAATCTGAACCATTCTATGATTCTGTGATTCTATCACTACTTTTTATTCCTCATTTCAAAAGATATGTCACATGGATTTTAGTCTTTAAATTACTGGAGCACAACTCTGCATGTCTCTTTGGTATGCTGTCATAGTCTCCTACAGAACTGTTTGATCTTTTAAGAAAATCATCCTCCTTTACCTGTGGGATTAAAGAACTCATCCATGACACTGGGTGAGTTCAAATTCCTTCTCTGCTGGGCTAGGAACAGGACTTATTACTTCATAGGAGGCCTTTCTTAAGCAGGGTTTGCCTGCATATCCCAAGGTGACCTACTGCACTGCCTTCAGCTGAGGATGTGGCATCTTCACAAAATGTTCATTGCTGAATCAAATGTAAGCCAAGACCTTGATAAATGTGTTCCCCACCAAGCTCTATGTTCCCATGCTTGTGGCACAGGGGATATTCAGTAAGCAAGACTGAGAGGCTCTAGAGCAACAGGTAGATAACTAGCAGATAATCATCTGCTGCTTTGGGCAGAATAATAGAAGGGAACAGAGTTTTTTATTAAAATCCCTACTGCAAAAGACTCATTACAGTTTTATTTAACTTTTGTCAGTGTTTTACCAAGAGTGGAAAGAATGGTCAACAGTGCCTGCTGGGTGCTGGGGGCATGTCCAGGCTGCTCCTGCTCTGAAGAGGCCTTGAGATTGGACCCTGGGAAGCAGAAAAGGGGTCAGTGACACTGAGCAACCTGCTAGGGGTCAGCTACAAAGCACCACCAGCAGCTGGGGTCAAGTGTGTATCCTGCAGGAATCAAAGGAAGCTGTTGAGTAAGGAATGCATTGAGAAGGCAGTTCCAGTATCCCAATGGTAACTGTAGGATAATTCTTGGATATCATTAGGATTTTAATCTGGCTTGTGGATCCTGCCTAAGTTCAGGAGAAATAATGTGCATATTTTGCAGGGAGCTGAGGAGCACAGATCTCAAACATGACAAATGCTCTTCTATTTCCACCAGTTCTGAAATGCCTGTTAGGAAGTTTGCTCTTCTGTTCTTTTTTTCCCAGAGCTCAGAATGCCTTTAGCAAGGATTTAGTTCCCCTTGAAAACGATCTGCAGGGACTTAGCATTTTTTCCCCAGAAAAAAATAAGGATAAATAAATAAATAATTGTTATTTTTTTCAATGTTGCTGTTTCATTATCTTCAGCAGGGTGCCAGGTCTAACGTCTTCATGGAAGCAGCTTTCCAGGGTTCTGACCTGCATTGCAAATTGCCTGTAATTTAACAGTGAGTGAAGCTTAGTGGGAGCAATTTATTTCAAATGTTTGCTGCCATTAGCTTAGTGGAGAGGAAATGAGAGGAATCCAGAAGTTTTCATTTCCAAGTGAAGCAAGTTACACAGCACAGCACAAGACCTTTTTCAATTGCAGTATGGCACCATACTAAACAGAAGCCATCTGTGTTTCCTTTGGCTTTCTATCAGTTTACATTTTGTTCTTAGATGCAGTAGCAGCAAATGTCAGAGCTTTTTCACCCTCTCCCATAATGCAAAATTGGAGTGTGTCTGTGTGCCTGGAGCCCTCAGCTGGCCCACTGCTGCTAACAGAGCTGTGTGAGCTGCTGCTCTTCAGAGAAGTAGCACCAGTGAACTGAAAAGGTGCCTCACGTGAATTGTGACCCAGATCCTGCAAAGTATGGAAACACTTGTTTAATTAGCTTGCTGGGGGAGAGCTTTGAACTAGTTTTCTTTCAGGAGGAGGACTAAAGGCAGTTGCAATAACATGTGTGTTTCCTGAGTATCTTCTAAAGTGCCACTGTAGTTTTCCACACTGTTGGCTTCCCTACAGTCTGTCCCTGTGCACCAGGTAGCAGGGGTTCCAGCAGTCACAGCAGCCATGCACGTATCCATCCTGGCTGCACCCTGGCAGCATCCTGCCTGGCAGCTGCAGGAGATGTGGGCCAGACAAGTCTTGTTGGCAGCTTCCCCTCCCTTGCTTTGGGAGCTGTGTTGAAGTTGGTCCTACCCTGAACTCTGTTATGGCTGTTCCTGTGTCTGGCCTTGTACCTTGTTGACCCAGAACCACAAGCTTGATGCCTTGGTTGATCAAGAGTGGTATCTGTCCAGCTGTGTGCTTCACCTGTGGCTTAACTTCTTTTTTTTTTTTTTTTTTTTCCATTGCAGCCCAAGCTACATTAAATAACTCTTTCCCACCAGCTAAGAGCACGTATGAAGAAAATCAATGGCAAGTCAGTGTCCTTCCTCTTTGAAACGGCTCCCTGAAAACAGGATCAGTCTGTTCTGGTGTCTTTTGCAGTCATTTTTTATTTTCCCTTCTAGAAACTGCCTTATTTTATTCTGATCATATTGCCCTTGATAAACTTATGCTGTCTAATCCTAATCAACAACCATAATATCACCAAAGTTATAGGTTGGAAAGTCTATTTGCAAATATGTCAAGTGGATTTTTTAACACATACCTTGAAATTTTCCTTCCATTTTCTGGGATGATGTCTCCATAATTTCAGTTGCTCTGCAGCACACATCACAGTAATTACAGTGTAAAGAGACAAGAACACTGCTAAAAAGTAGGCTATTCAGAGTTTGTTTTGTTAGTCTGAAATTACCAGAAGGGACCTTGATGAGTTGGTAGCAAATTTTCTAGCTCAGAGGGTACTGTGCCCGTGCTGAGGGTGTTTGAATGGAGGCCAGAGGCAGAGCTGTGAGCTGTAGCTCCTGCAGTTGTCAGGGTTCAGCCCCAGGCAGCAGCACGTCCCAGCATGGGGAGGGTGCAGGAGAGCAGCTGGCCCTGCTGTGTGAGGAAAGAGAACCACCCTGTGGGGTGTCATTCCTCACTAACGGGCTTAAGGAGGCAATAGAAGGACAGGTTTTGGAGGAAGACCTGGTGTCAGCATGACTACATAACCAAATGGAGGAAGGTTTTCTTCCTCAGATATGAAACAACTGGACAGCTGAAGAAGTATGCTGATGGCCCAAAGGAAACAGTTACAGAATCATTGGACTTGGAAGGGACCTCTAGAGATCATCCAGTCCAACTCCCCACTACAGCAGGATCCCCTGGAGCACATTCCACAGGGCTGCATCCAGGGGGGGTTGAATATCTCCAGAGAAGGGGACTCCACACCCTCCCTGGGCAGCCTGTCCCAGGGCTCTGTCACCCTCACACTGAAGAAGTTTCTCCTCATATTTCAGTGGCACTTCCCATGTTCCAGCTTGTGCCCGTTGCCCCTCGTCCTGTCCCTGGGCACTACTGAGCAGAGTCTGGCTCCATCCTCCTGCACCCACCCTTTAGATGTTTATAGATATTTATAGTTATCTTGCTTTGCACTGTGTTTTGAGTGGATAGTCTCCAGCTAAGAGAGATGAATCTGGGCACAAACAAGTGAGTGCAAAAATGGTATTTGATGTTGACTTGCAGCAGCTATGAGGGAAGCTTATACAGAGGAATCTGCCTTTTCCAGTACTGCTCCCTAATTATTATTTTTATTTGGCTGCCTTATGGTACAGTATTCAGTGTGCTTGGTAGAATTCTTTACCAGATTTTTTTTTTTTAAATACACAAAATACATTAAACCACTGAAATGCAATATGTGTGGAATTCCTTTGGATTCCCTGTAAATGTTTAACTTCCACTCCAGCTGCCTAGATACCCCGTTGTTTCTGTCCTAGAGCAAGATCCTTTCATACAGCTCCCAGATCTGCAGTACAGAACCTTGCACCTTATAAAAAGGAATTTTGCAATGGATGTAAGGAAATTATATAAGAAATATCTGTGCAAACAGCTTGCCAATGAGTTAGAGACAGTGTCAAGTCTGGCATGATGCCAACACTAGGCGACCACTGCTTCTAGATGTTTTTCTGAAATTCATTTGGTTCTTCACATATGGTCTTCCCCCAGCCCCCAAAGAAATATTTTTGCAATGCTCTTAAAAAAAATTAAAAAAAATCAATGCCAGCTGTTGGGTCCTTAGAAGAAGCTTTTAACAACAAAGAATGCAGGGTGCACACAATGGAATCGAACACCCTGGGTACTAGAAACAGATTTATTTCAAGATAAAGATTGTACTTAGCCATAAATAAGAAAAAACACATCATCTCCCATGGAAAAAACAAAACAAAACAAAACACAAAACTTGAAGGGAATGAAAAGTCCAAAGTGGTGAATTCTTTCTAGTGTCAAGTCTTACAGACAAAGGCCAAGAGGCCATTACAGCTAAGTTTGGTTGCTACCTGAGGCAGAACAAGGGAGTATTCCTTGTGCATTGCAGTCAGTGCCTTCAATCAAATCCCTGCCTGGGCTGTGGTTGCAACCAGTGTTTGCAGAGGTTTCACTCTGTGCAGTTTGGTACCAATCTCTGTTGCAAACACTGCTGTATTACGAGGGAGTTTCTCTTACCATCAGAGCTCTTTTTTAACAACCCAAACCACACAACCCCCGACTTTGCAAAAAAAACCAAACAAAACCATCCCCAACCCCAAATCTCAAGGAAACAGACCCATTCCTGGCAGGGTCCTGCAGGATTTTAAAGGTGCTTGGGCTGCCTGCTGACTCATTGGGTCAAGCACTGAAAATCCTGGAGGATGGAAATGTCTCTATTTCCTGGAGCACCTGTCCCAGTGCTTAACCCCTCTCCCTGGGAAACCTCTCCTTGTTGCAGCCTGTGCTCATGGCTTTTGCTGGGTGCCTCTCAATCATCTGGTCCCATCTCCTCTGTGACCCCATTTCAGCTGTGGAAAGGCTGCAGGTGGATCACCCACAGCTCACTTCTTGCCAGGCTTCAGCAGGCTCAGCTCCCTCAGCCACTCCTGGTACATCATAGACTCCCATCCTCTTCACCATCAGAGGCAGCTTGCCTCTTCCTGAATTAAAAACAAACAAACAAACAAACACCAGAAAACAACCCTGAGAAAAAAAACTCCACCCCATTTTGCTTTTCTTGAAGACAAAGTTTTCTAAGGTCAGTAGTGTCAGGTTCCCCATTAGATGTGGAAGGATGAGACTCCAATGGGAGGGACTATTTACTTTTTCTCATTTTCTCTGTTCTTCTAACAGATAGTCAGAAAGATAGTGCTACTTTTGAATGCTTCTCAACCATTTTCTTTTCTCTTGAACTACCATTGCAGAGAAGGGCTCAAAGGAGCTTCAAGGTGTTATGTCATCCATCCTGCTGACCTAACAAAGCAGCATCTACTCCACCACTGCCATCTCTAACTGAGATTTACCCAATGTGTTTTTGAAGATCTCCAAGGACAGAGACTCCAGAATTCTCCAGTTCTTCATTATTTTTTTACTGTCAGAAAGAATTTTCTAACGTGCAACGTGAATCTTTCTCACTGAAATTTGACCCTCTTACCTCCTCTTTCCTCCAGCATGGCTACAAAAAACAGATCTGTCCCTCCTACACAGCAGTCTGTTACATGTGCAGTCAGTTCTCACATTCCTTCTCAGTCTTTTTGGCTACAGGCTGAACAGGTCAAATACCCTCTTTCCTTCATCTCAGGTTGTTTTCCAGACCTCATTCAATCTTCAGTCTCCCTGGGACTCCTATCAACAAGTTCAAAGTGTTCTGTACCAGCAGCACCCAGTGCAGTACTCCAGCTGAACTGTGAGCAGGGCTGTGGAGGATGGAGGGATGATCCTGTCAGTGCTGCAGACAGCATTTCTATTTATTCACCTCAGTATGATGTCTCTCTTCTTTGCAGTAGCATGATGGTGTTGACTCATGTTCAGCTTGTGATCCATGGTAGCTGCCAGCTCTTTTTTTTTCAGAGTTGCTGTTAGTCACCTGTCACCCAGCACCTGCACAGCTGACTGCCCTTACCTACCAATGGGGAACTGTGCACATCTCCTTTGAATAATATTATATTCTGTTGGACTGTCCTTCTGATTTGTCATGTTTTGAATCTACATCTAGATTTTAGTGTATTCCTGTGTCTGGAGGAGAAGGACCTGGGGGTGATGGTGCACAAGAAGCTCAGTATGAGGTGGCACCATGTGTTGGAGCCCAGAAACCAACCGTGTCCTGGGCTGCATCAAAAGCAGCGTGGGCAGCAGGGCCAGGGAGGGGATTCTGCCCCTCTACTCTGCTCTGGTGAGACCCCACCTGGAGTGCTGTGTCCAGTTCTGGAGCCCCCAACATAAGAAGGACATGGAGCTCCTGGAGAGAGTCCAGAGGAGGCCACGAAGATGATCCGAGGGCTGGAGCAGCTCTGCTCTGGAGACAGGCTGAGAGAGTTGGGGCTGTTCATCCTGGAGAAGAGAAGGCTCCAGGGAGACCTTAGAACACCTTCCAGTGCCTGAAGGGGCTCCAGGAAAGCTGGGGAGGGGCTTTGGACAAGGGCTTGTAGTGAGAGGACAAGGGGGAATGGATTAAAACTGGAGGAGGGGAGATTGAGGTGAGACATGAGGAAGAAATTGTTGAGTGTGAGGGTGGTGAGACACTGGGCCAGGTTGCCCAGGGAGGCTCTGGAAGCCCCATCCCTGGAAGTGTTGAAGGGCAGGTTGGATGGGGCTCTGAGCAACCTGGTCTGGTGGGAGGTGTCCCTGCCCATGCAGGGGGTTGGAACTAGATGATCTTTGAGGTCCTTTCCAACCCAAACCATTCTATGAGTCTATGATTCTATGTCTGCAGCTGTGGGAAGCCCACTCTCTGTTCCATCACCCAGAGCACTCATGACAATGCTGCATTGTGGTGGACTCTACATAGACCTGATGGAACTGTGTATGATACATAGCTCCATCCTGATAGCAGCTACTCCACTGCTATGGGTCACCAGACCATTTTATGGTCTTGGAGAGCGGTTTCATGTAGTTCACATTTCTCTAGGTGAAGGATGAGAATGTCATGTGCAACAGCCTGAAAAAGGTACCAGCCTCATAGGAGCTATTGTCACCCACATACAGCCATAGGAGTTTCACTGAAGAATAAAACACACCTCTAGTAAGTGATACCTTGGTAAGAAAGGCAAATAGTTTTAGGCTGTAGAAGGCTTCAGGCAGTTAGGTACCCAGATACAATGAAGACATATTAGAAAAAAATGTGCACATAAAATAGCTTTAAAATGATCATTCATTCTGACTTTACATGTTGCTGAAAGGGTTGTTATTCATCTCTAAATTGCACAGATGCTGAAGCAATTTTAATCACTTAACCTTTGCTGCCCTGAAGCAAAATAAGATTGAGGATTGGTAGAATCAGGCAGAGTGGGTAGTGTGGGTAATGAAATTTTGCTTTTTTTGTAGGAATTCTTCCTCTTTGTTTATCATTACAATGTTCAGGTAGAGAAAAATACCATAAAGAAGGAAAAAAAGCAGGAGAGGCTACCAACCATATTGGGGCATAGCTCCATGATGGGATGCATGGAGAGGATACAGCACCTGGATGGAAAACAGGACTGTGGTTTAAAAGGACAGAGCTTACAGGTTTTTCCAAAGGAGATCTTCAGTGTAAAACACCAAGGTACCACTGGATTCTACCTGTTTTGCAGAGAGGAGAATGTGGTGCTGTGACTTGTGCCACTGAAGCTGGCAGGAGTGTGGCAGGACTGCCACTGTCCCCAAGGTTTCCTGGAAAACTCTCGTATTGCCTTCCCGCACTGAATCCATGTGTTTTCTCACTCTGCAGTGGCCGTGTGCCACTTTGGGGTCTGCTCTTAGCACTTCAGAAGGCCAGCTGCTCCCTCAGGTTATCAGCTAACTGGTTATCTATAGATAGAGTACAGCTACAGCCCTGGGGGGTTCTGAGCTGGAGTATAAGCAAAAGCACTTCTCAGGTTTTCTGAGGCCCACCCTTGGGGGGTAGCATCAATATTCACATAGGATAAAATCTGGAAAGACATCCAGATGTTCTTACAAGCATCTTACTGCACTGAAGATTGTTCTGGTTTCTTTATACATGCTATCACTCATTGATCACTTATTATTTCAAAGCGAAAAAAAAATGGGCAGTCTCCTTCGCTGTGCCAAACCTGGGCCCTTTAGTGGCCGTTTCTATTGCTTTGTGCATTGGTTTGGACTTGTTCTCCACACCCTTATGCCACCTCCTCTGGAAGCACAACCAGCGTGACACGCAGGGATAATTTTGTTCGAAGTTCCGTATTTTCTAGGCTGGAGTTTCAGGCCGTAGTTTGAGCAGAGACACAGCAGATGGCAGTGCATGACATCAATTACCTCTGCTGCACAGCCCTCTTCCCTGCGGGAATTGTCCGGAGCTGGTGAGATTGCACTGGGAGGTCACCCCTTGCTCCCTGGCTCCACGTGGAGGAAAGGAGGAGGCTTCTGTGAACCAGCGTGCTCTGAAGCATCACTTCTGCTCAGTGGATCAAGACTGCTGAATCAGCAAAGGACACTGCCCCTGATTGAAGCAGCTTAATTGCAGGTAGGAGGCTCTGAAGGCCTCTGAGGGCCTCCTACCTCCCCACAGACTGCAGCTTTCAGCAGAAGACAGTTCCAGGGTATTTGGTTTTCACCCATGTCTTCCACACTTCGATTCATGTTAATAGCTTTTCTGCTGCAAAGTCTAGGCAATTTGCATGTCAAATTATTTTTTCCCATTTATCCTCATAGCTCTGTTTTTGGGTAAGCGTTGGAGTGCTCATTCTTGGTGCTTTGTGGCATTTGAACTAATCTCTGGTATGGAAATAATGATGACATTGACTGTCAGTTCCCTTACCAGGTCCTGATGTGTTCCATCATTTTGATCTGCTGCAAGGGACCACCTGAAATAGAAGACAAAGGAAGATG
The DNA here is from genome assembly GCA_020745705.1 of Hemiprocne comata. Lineage (NCBI taxonomy): Eukaryota > Metazoa > Chordata > Aves > Apodiformes > Apodidae > Hemiprocne > Hemiprocne comata. The sequence continues at coordinate 122,203,210 of CM036588.1, forward strand.
AAGTGGAAAGGGAGGAAACAGGACTATCCTGAATATGTAGGAAACTAACCCAGGGCTGCTTTCACAGCAAGGGCTGGCATAACAAAGAAGAAAGCCTCCAAATTAGAGATGTTTAAGTGGAAACCATTGTTTTTAGTTTAAATATTGAATTATGGAGCTACTAGGGAGAGCCTGGTGGAGTGCCACTACTGTGATGATCTCTCCTATGAGAAGAGGCTAAGAGAGATGGGACAGTTCAGCCTGGAGACGATTCAGGGGGTTGTTATCAACATATTTAACTACCTAAAGGGAAGGTGCAAAGAGAACAGAGCCAGGCTCTTTTCAGTGTCCAGAGACAAGGGGCCTTGCAATGGGCACAAACTGGAGCATGGGAGGCTCCCTCTGAACATCAGGAAACACTTTTTCACTGTGAGGGTGACAGAGCCCTGGTACAGGGCTGGTACAAATATTTATGTCCAAATATATACCAACTATATATACCAAACTATATATACCAACTATATATACCAAATATATACCAACTCCTGGACTTCTGGAGTTGGTAGCTGTACAGTTATGTTATGGTGCCTGCCAGTGTCAGATACTCATTGAAAACTATTTGGAGCATTATTAGATAAAATCAGTATCTGAAGTTACACTTGGGAAACTGGTCTTAGCCAATGTCCAAGAGTGTTCAGATTCCAGAATTCTTGACATCTTTAAGTTGCTACCCTAGTAATATTTTCCAACAGACCTCAGCAAATATGCTGAGTAATATTTTTTTCAGAATTACATTTTTCTAATGGATCATGAAGCGACAGAAGTGCTAAGATGACACAGGAGGTTGTCTCTTCTCTGTATTACCAAATGTGCACCTATGCAAGCAGCATTCAGGGAACGTCATGCTTACATCACCTGGAATTCAAAGGAAGGGAAGATGTTGCTCTCTTTGTTTTGGTTGAAATTTCTTTCTCTTCAACCAGGAGAGACAGACATTTCCTCTCTTCATATGGTGAATATTCTAATTACCAGATATGGAAAATTATCAAATATGGAGAAAAAAAAAATCTAATTACCAAAGCTGCTAGTTAGAGTAACAGTCTGGTAAAAAATAGAAGTTCTTTCAATAAACTGGGATGCTGACAAAATCCTCTAATGAAAATGAAAAAAAATGTGCCAGTGTCTTCTTAATCCTGTTGAAAGAGTTACTATTGTTTTTAAGCAAAAACATGATTGAAATGTAGGAAGTTGTGTGTGGAACCATGTAGTAATAACAATTATTTTTGTCAGAGGTCTTACTTAGCGTGAACTGTTCACCCTCCAGCCTGGATCATTTTGGACCAGAAGGTGTAGAAAAAGATTTTAATTCTTTCTATTACAAGACAAGAAGATTGCTTTAGGAACATGTCATTAAAGAACAAGGAGGTTCATTCTTAAAGTGCATTCTCTCTTTCAGGAATGACTAAATAGGAGGAAAATCTTGTTTTCAAACAGGTCTGTGCAGGGAAGTAGGTCAGGAATTCCTCCAGGAAGTGAAGTGTGCAGCAAAAGCTTACCCTGTGCTCCTCAAAGTGGTGTTGAGACAATGTTCCTGGGGCACAGGTGTCCATGTCATGACCATCCACTTAGAAAGTGGCTCTGAGTCCCACTGCAGAAAGGTCAAAAGATTAATGGGCAAAAGGGCTACATTTGCACATCTGCAAGCTGGGGAGGAAGCTCACCAGTCAGAAGAGTTGATTTAGGAAACTAGAACATTTTACCTAATATCTGTTTCAAATTCTTTTTATTGAGTTAGCTTAGGATTTTACAATGTATAACTTTAGTACTTCAGAGACCCTCAGCTTTTTTTAGAAACCAAGACCAAATTTTGACTGTAATCTTTCTACTGCTTGCCTCAGAAGAGCAGCTATTAACCAGCACAGCTGACTTTGAGCAGTCCTCATAGCACCAACAGTTACCACCCTTGTGAATTTTCCAGGACAGACAATCACTAGTTCTCATGCTTAAGAAACAAAACAGTATCAGTGAGAAACCTCTACAAAGTCACAAGAGCATCCCACAGAGAGATCTTAATTTTCAACGAGGTCTGACTTTGCCTGCCACAGTTTAATGCCCCTGACACCCCTTCTTCAAACTTTGAAATGGGGTGGGATTCTTTTGTGGGTAGGATAGACTGCTTCCTTTGGTTCCCTTGAAAATCAGGTAACCAGAAGAAAAGACCAGAACAGATAGTGCCACAAGACAGGAGATAGTACAGGGAGAGAAACTCAACGCCTGCAAGCCTGAAACCTTGCAGTGCAGATGAGGAACAGCAGGAAAGCCATTTTTTTTCTCCCACTTAGCTGAGCTCCTAGTTTTTCTTTCCTGCCCTGCCTCTCTTCTCTTCTGACTCAGTCTACTTTGAGTTGGTGGTTTGTGACCTTCAGGCCAGCAAATTCTTTCAGAGTCCCGGTTTTCCACTGCAGCCCTCACAGAAAGATGTGGTTTTCCTTCCGAACTGAGCCAAGGAACATGTGAAATTCTCCTGGTTTTCCTGGAACATGCTGCTATTCCTTGCTATTTGTCTCCTAATGGTTTGCTCCTGGACTCTGGGCACTGGTTAATTATTATGACAAATAGTCACTCTGGAGACAAGCCAAATAAAAGAAGGAAAAGTGAAGCTTCCATCTCCATTGATTTAAAACTTGGAAGGGTAGATTTGCTAGCCTGTGTCCGTTACCTTTCCAAGAAGGTCTTGCCTGGCCTACTGCCTAGCACATGAGTAGGTTCAACAAAAATGAGGGAGAGGGTAATTCTGCACCAAAAGGGACCTAGATTAGCAGGTTTGACTCACTATTTTTCCCAATTCTTTCTTACACTGACCTACTCTCAAGCACTGTGCCTTTTTTATTTCATACCTTTACCCTGCTTTTGCCCTTGGTTTTGTTCTGAGTGTTGAGGGTCCACTCAGAGGAGGAGAGGGGGGTCAGCTATTCAGCCATTTATAGATCACATTTGGCTTTTTGTTTTTTCTTTAGATGAAGTAATTGCAACTTCAATCACTGTTTGAGTTGTGTCTCTCTGTGGTCTTCTCATCTTGACTGTATCTTTCTTGAGCAAGGGCATCCAAAACTGAACAGATGTTTCTCCGACCAGCACCTTCATTCATAACAGGCATTCAGAGAGTATTGCTGAAATATTCATGAGGCTGAAGACACAACAATGCATGAATATTAATGAGCTGTATGTTGTGTGGTGCTTTAAACAATGACACAGAAACGCAAATCCAAACTGAAGCATCACACAATGAAACGTTCCTTTAGAGGACCTGTCTTAGGTGAAGATTTCAGATGTGTTGTTTCCTCTACTATTCACAATAAACAGAGAAAAGGGCACTGCAGGAAAATGCATTTCAATTTACAAATAGATTTGCCAATGTATTTACTATACCTTGAATCAAGGAGTTTACGGGAGGTTGTTTAATAGGTCATCACTTTGGTTATTCCTAAATGGACATCTGTGCCATATATTTAAGGCTAATTAAAAGTTTTCTATTTGTTTGTTTATTTTAATTGAGGATGATTCAACACCTTACACAGTCACTGCCAGTTAGAGCTGGAAACTCTGGGGTTTTCATGGAAAAACCTAATATTAATTAACTGCTATTTTTCACGTGTAACATGTTTTATAAAAACCACAACTTGCTTTTTTAATGACATTCCCCCCCTCACTCATTTGATGTCAAACACATGATGACTATTTTGAGCATCTCACCTGTCAAACTGTTGAAATGAAAAGGGACAGCAAACACTGTCACAATTTAGAAACAGTAGGTTTGTGCTGGGCTCAAGTTTTAGTATTTTTGAAGCTGTCCAGTGGGATGTAGCTAAAATTGCTTCCAATTTGCAGTTCCTCCTCACTGAACACCTCCAGAGGTGGAGCACTCTGGGATGAGCCTGGAGGGAGGAACCTGACCCGCTGCCCCCAACATGTACTCTTTGGGGTCTCCGTAGACTTGTGCCTTTGCCCTGCTGGCAGGACATGCTGGCACCACGGGACCCCCTAGAAGTGCCACCAGCCAGGATGTGGTTTCTTTTGCTTTCCAGTCTTTCTGGTGCCCTTTGGCTTCCAGCTGGGAGTGGCTGTTCTGCACATGCTGCATTTTCAGCCCCGTGTGCTCTGCGCTGCCCTGCGCTGGCAGAAGAGCTGCTTTAGCCCCGTGCACTGGAATGGGAATATCCCCTCAATTGCTCTACAACTTGTGCCATTTTACATAGTTTTAAAATTACAAATTACATTATTCCACCTCCCTGCTGCCAGTGTTTCAAGACTCGTTACCATGGAATTTCAAAAGGAATGGAAATAATGATGCTGAGAGACGTCAGCTGGCACCTTCCACCAGTGCTGAGTTCCAGCCCTTATCAAGACAACCCCTTTCACAAAGGGATCAGATGGTGGAAATGCTGACATTTCACAAACACGTGTCACCAGGAGATGAGAAGCCTTAGATGTTTTTTAGGGAGGGCTCAGGTAGTAAGAATGTAATGAATTACAAAATCTGGGATTTAGAGCACAATGGCTAATTCAGAACAATGGCTTGTCATGTTTGTATCAGGGAAATCATGTAAGACCCTGTAAGGGAAGACACACTGCAAAAAGATAATGGAAGGTAATTAGGACAGGAAAGGTTAGCTGTCATGTTGGCAATCCTACCTGCTATCAATCTGCTTAATTGCTGTGTGAGATTGTTAGTGGTGGAGCATGTAGACCTGACAACAAAGGTGGTGGGGCCCCTGCTGGCTATTTCAGTCCCTGGAGTTTCCCTGTGCTTTGCTGTCACACAGGGATGAGTCTTGCAAGGGTGGTTCCCACTCAACCAGCCTTCATGCCAATATGGAGAGAGGGAACTGCCTGAACATAAGCTGCACAACTAGGATCTATTTGGTTTTGCTCTTTGTGGTAATGTCTTAAAATTAAAAAGAAACCAAAACAAATGGTACCTGTGTTCTCTGAAGCATCAGCTTCTGTCTTCAGTTACATATTTATCATTCACTTAAGTATTAAAAAGGAAGAATGATTCTGCATTAATCAAAAGAATAGTAGTTGCTTTCAAATATTTGTTTGCTTCCATAAATCCAGCCAAAGGAAATGATCATATGCCTATTATTATATTTACATCTATATCAGGGATTGCATAAATACCTGCAGAATTATATATGTTACTGTGCAAACCATTTTGCATAATAGCCAAGAATGTTATTTACCAGGACGGTCTTCAAGGGCTTCACAGAAATATGTTTGGAGTTGTATATTTTGCAAATCAGACTTTGCAATATACAGTAAACCATGATAGAAGCATTAATAAGGTTGAACTTTGTTCTTGTAATGTATTTCCAAGATTTTTATGTCTCTCGATTTATGGTAACTTCCACATTTCATTGCCTTTTCCTCAATATTTCATAGCTTTGCTTCCACATTTTAATAGAGGTGTCTTCAGAAGGGAAATTTATGGAATGAGCTTGATGTCTTTTTTCTGCAGCTCTGAAGTGTCTAGGTGTGTTTTTCATTTCTGTCACTTCTCCTGATGAAGTGTATCATCTGTTTGAACCATATGTAGCTCTCTGGGATACCTCAGGAGATGGAGAGAATAGGAAAGAGCTGTTACAAAAATCAGCACCCTTAAAATGTTATTTTACCTTTAAAAATCTGCAGTCTCTTTCTCCTCAGGGTGAATATTAGCTCTGAGAACCATATATTCATTTATAAAAGTAGGACCAGGCAGGACCTGACTTTTTGCAGTGTGTGATTCATAGATCACCAATCAAAATATTATCCAGGGACAGATTGTGACACAAGAACAAGTGCTGCTCCTATAGGAAGACACATGTTTCCAAGTTAAGGAGTTGAAGGGCTGGAAAATTTATCACCCCCTTTTCAAGGCAGTTAAAATGCCTGGCTTTACTGTTCGTGTTCCCAGGGTGCAAGCTACCACCTTACTGACTTTCATTTTGAGGCCAGGAATGGTGGTTCCTTTGTCCAGTATGTCTGAGAGCTTAATAATCTTCTTTTGGTGCTCCAGAGGTGGCCCAGGAGATTACATCTAGACTGTATGGCACCAGCATGCTTCAGCTGCCCTGCTGTCCTGGTGCTCCAGCTGGGCTGTGCCTGGGCTCTGCCATAGCTCCTTCCTGATCCAGGCCTCCAAGTTCCTGCTATGGAGCCAGTTTAGCTGGGATAGCACGAGGGGGAACAGGACTGATCTGTGCCTGGGTCATTCCCATGCCTACGGTCAGTGTGTGGCCAGGGTGTGCACCTCAGTCTGGAGCCACCCTCCAGTCTGCAGGTTTGGATATGGGGTCAGCCAGGACCTGTTCCTAGATCCCATGCCTGGGACATGCACTGGGCAACAGCCAGTGAGAGCTGTTTGCTTAGACAATCCCTTTTATTGCTCTGTATTCAATATTGGTCTCTTTACATGTATGTATTTTGAAGTCTGCAGGCAGGAGGGGAGCTGGTTAACAACTCCTGGGACCTCAGTAGAACAGGAGGGGCTCCACAGTGGATTATCTGCCCCAGCAGCCTGGTTTTGGCAGAGTGAGAAGCTTGGTTAGAGGAGAGAACTGCAGAGTGGCCACACATGATGATCTAAGAGGGCTGACATGACTGGAAGTGACAGAATGCTATTACTTTTGCCCGTGGTGTAGTGATCCATTTCAAAAATTATAAAATACCAAGGCATTGCTTCATCTCCTTGCAATGACACTCCTCTGGGGAGCAGCAAAGAAACCCACCAGACAGCAAGTGAGAGCAGCAGATAAATGCTGCCTGACTTCATGTAGAATGAGGGTAATGCTGTTCCCCTGTAGATGACCTGGCCACCCCAGTGGCCCTGTTAGGCAGGAGCTGGCAGCTGAGAGAGGATTATCTCTCAGATCATCAGCTGCTGCTGGCAGCTTCAGCAGTCCACAAGTCCCTCCACCTTGCACGAGTTATGGTGGTGATACCTGGAGAGTATTGCTCACCTGGCCTAGAGCAGCTGCTGGACATCATAGCCTGGTTTGCCCCCTTGTGCCTTAGGTCTGGCTTTTGAGAACAGAGAGGGCCAGAACTGTGCACTGGGGCTGTACACCTACTGAGGGCTCTGAAGTTATGGAAAAATACTCAAACTGGCATGATGCTGCAGCTGAGGGCTGTGGTGGTTTTCAGAGCAGAGCTGGGCAGGGGCTCCAGCTCTGGCTCTGCTCTGGTGAAGGGACTGAGAGCAGCCCTGCTCAGAAGGGCTTGGGGGTGTTGGCTGATGGGGAGCTCAACATGGGCTGGCAATGTGTATTTGCAGCCCAGAAAGCCAACAGGCTTCCCTGGGCTGCATCAAAAGCAGCTTGGGCAGCAGGGCCAGGGAGGGCATTCTGCCCCTTTACACAGCTCTGGTGAGACACCACCTGGAGCACTGTGTCCAGATCTTGAGCCTTCAACATTAGAAGGACATGGAGCTCCTGGAAAGAGTCCAGAGGAGGCCATGAAGATGGTCTGAGGGCTGAAGCAGCTCTCCTATAAAGACAGGCTAAGAAAGTTGGGGCTGTTCAGCCTGGAGAAGAGAAGGCTCTGGGGAGACCTCAGAGCAACTTCCAGTGCCTGAAGGGGCTCCAGGAAAGCTGGGGAGGGGCTTTGGACAAGGGCTTGTAGTGAGAGGACAAGGGGGAATGGATTAAAACTGGAGGAGGGGAGATTGAGGTGAGACATGAGGAAGAAGTTGTTTAGTGTGAGGGTGGTGAGACAACTGGGCCAGGTTGCCCAGGGAAGCTGTGGAAGCCCCATCCCTGGAAGTGTTGAAGGGCAGGTTGGATGGGGCTCTGAGCAACCTGGTCTGGTGGGAGGTGTCCCTGCCCATGCAGGGGGCGTCTGCATCTAGATGAACTTAAAGGTCCCATCCAAACCTTTCTATGATTCTATGGAGAGGACCCTCCATCCAGCTGCACCCACCCCAGGGCACAGGCTCACACAATCCCCTTTGCACCATTTCCTCTCCTGTTTCTTGGGTTTGGTGTCATTCCTGCAGTTTTTGCCATTGGATGGAAAAGTGGGATAAGACACAAGAACAGGTTTAAAGCTTTTATTGACCTATCTCCAGATGCTGGTTAGGAGTGTGGTGTGCAAGGTGTCGGTGTGCAGTGCTCCACACCATTGCCCCAACAGCCTTGGTTTTTAAAAGGGTCCTCTACAAATACCTGAGGAACAGATTAATAACTTCATGCTGTTTCTAGGAAAACAATGAGTAGAGGTAATGATTCTTGCAACTAATATATGTGCTTTCCCAGGCAATAGGTGCATCTCAGGTGAAACCAGAACTGTTTTAAAGTGATCATCATGTCCATTTTAGGAAATGATGAAAGGAATGTCTTCTTTTTCGTAATCTGTCCTTTTATATGGGCATCAATGTCTATTCAGTACTGTTAAATTGAATAACTCTGAACTTTATAACTTTCTTCTCTAGCCGAAAAGAACAGTTTTATGGAGATAATGTGAACTATAGATTTATTGGCTTTTAAATCCAAAATAATTTTGAACATATCAGAAAGAATTAGATTGTTCATTCCGTCGGCCTCATTGCAGCCTTGAAATGTGGTCCAGATACTGGGGACACTAACTTAGTGTCTAGTTTAAAATTAACATTTTTATGCTTTAAGCTGCTTGAATATCTTAGTAAATTAAATATTTCCCATTCCATGAAGCCAGCAGTGCAATTATTTCTTTCAGATATGATATAAATGTGATGAGATTTTATAAAGTATTACTTTTAACTTAACTTACAGCCTTTTGAATTCAATGTCACAGTGTGAGCTACACGGGCTCACTCCTGGGGGAAGCACTCTCTGCTGGCAGGATGCAGGAGGATAAAGTCTGGCAGTCAGTGAGTGGCAATACCTGTGGACAGGTTCAAATCAAAGCCACTTACCTAAAAATTCGTTTCAGACAAAAACAATTTAAAAGACACAAACTCTCCATCGCATTTTTGAGATCTGAGTATGGGTTCCTATGCCACTTAAATGCTTTAGAATGTTTATATTATATAAAAAACAAAGTGGTTTTCGGTATTAGGGATCTAAGTAAACAGAATGTGCTTTTATTATTATTATTTTTAAAGAAGCAGAATATATAGAAGCCTTTAAGCTCCCAGAAAGGTTCTCTCCTTTTCAGACTATTTCAAAGAATTGGTTTAAACCTTTACAACTGTTCTAATGTTGACCAAATGTATTTGTTGGTTCCAGGTAAAAAGGAATAATGTTTTGCAAAGATACCAAACAACTTTCAGGTGCCACTATGATTGCAGTCATAGTGACATGCACTGGTCTTTTATACATGCTCCCACTGTGGCCCCTGGATCATTTCAGAGGAATCATTAAGGATAGATGACAGTAAATCTCTTGAAAACAAGGAAGGTTTGACAGGCTGCAGGGATTTGTTCAATGTTACTATGCAAAAAGAAAAAATGAACCAAACAAATTACAGGCTTTTGTTCATATTGCATTTGCTCTAATTTTTGCTCTTTGACCCTAGCCCTGCTCAGGTCAATTAGAGTATTATGGGATCAGCTAAAAGCTGGGATTGTTTTTCTGAGTAGAATACTGTAAAGAAAGATATATTGTTGAAGGCAGCCATGCTCATTCAGCTGATATCATGGAGGTGCTGCTCAAAATAATTGTGATTCCTCTCTGACCCATTTCAGCTGTCTGGGTTGTCTTTCATCATTCAAAAATGTCAAGTGCATGTTGAATTAATATGCCTTTCTCAGTGTCCAAGCTACAAGCACAGTGAACTTGTTATGTGTACATTTAATACACAAAATCAAAAGCAGTTTTAAATAACAGAAACTTGATTTATTTTATTTTTTTTTGGGGGGAAGGATGAAATAAAATATAAATCCTTCTTCAAGGTAATTTCAGTGTACTGTGAAAATACCCATTTTATCAATATTTTCAGCTTCAGCTTGACATTCCCCTGTGTGTGTGTGGGAGGGCCATCAGAATTTACACATTTTAATCTCACCCGAGAAAAAAAAGGTCACATGCTGTTTTGTAACCTGAAGCTGAAGGTATAAAATGAGTCACTTTTCTGGTGTGTTATAAACTGCAGCTCCTCAGGGACAAGGACTGCAGGCAGGCTGGGATCTTGGACTGGTGCATGTTCACCAGGTTGCAGTGTCTCACCCAACCAACCTGAGACCTGTGGCTCTGCTCAGCCTCCATCCTAAAAAAACCTTTACAGAGGTTTTGTTCACTACCCTCTGGTAAAACAGCAGCCCTCGTGGGAGGGCTGAAGGTATCTGTCAAGCAGAAGGATAGGATGCTCTGCCAGTGGGAGGAGTGGCAGGACAGGAGTAACTGCATCTGTTTTCCCTCTCTGCTCCACCTCCACTTCCTGGAAGGGCCCCTTCTCCTGCTGTGGAGCAGCTTGGGGCTGCTCAGTGTCTGCTTGGATAGGGCCCTCAGGAAAAGCAAGGGCTGTGCACCCACCTCTTCACCTGGGTTGTGAAGAAATGGGCACCTTCCACATACTCCTTGACATCTGGGCCACCCAGAGCAAGGGCTTGATGCTGGTCTCTTTTGACCTAAAGGAAAGAGATGCTGATGGCTCAAAGAGCAGATCCCCACAGTCCCCTGGCAGCCTGGTCCTCTGAACCAGCCTTGGTTCAGAGAGTGTGATTTCAGCAGCTCTCTCGGGGAATGCTGCCCTTTCACAACTGGAACAGTCTCTCTGGATTAACTAAATTCTCAGTTACAAATGCCTTTGATTTTTAGACAACATGTGGAAATGTTTTCGTTTTGGCCTGGAATAACTATCTTTGTCATCCTGTATGTCCTTTGATGTGACTAAACACTTGCCTAGTTGTGCTGTCATAATAGCTAAGCTACTGTCACAACTGACTGCCATGCTGTCAGGGCTGGTGTGACAAGGCCATCTGTGTTTAGCAGCTGCCAGCAGTGGCCTTGGCAATTCTTAGGCAGCAAACTGCTATTATTTTGACCAGATGTTCAGTTTCTTCAAATACATTGACCAAGACCAATATCTTCTAAAAAGACTTGAGGACACTGAGAGATCAGTAAAACTGATGACAACATCCTATTTGTCCAGCATGTCTTACAAAGTCCTTCTTTCATCTACATTTTGATGCTCTGCTCCAGCCAGTGCCATCCTACATGTGCAGAATGAAACAGGTGCTTCAGCTTCTTCATTAAAAACAGCCTGGGCTCTGCACCCTTTCCTTCTCCATGACTTCTCCCCACAACATTTTCCACAGTGGCAGGAGTGATAAAACAAACCTCGATGAGGCAGTGGTTTGATCATCTTCAGCACCTGAACTTCAGGAATTTCTACAGGGTCCAGTTCACAGAGACAGTTAGGTGCCTAGAAATGCAAAAAGGTCTGTGTAGGATTTGCTAAATCCTAAACGGATTATGTACTTAACTCCTATTGACCTCCTTTCAAATGGTTTTGATTCTTTTGTCTGCAAAACAAGCTGAAAAATCTGAAGCAATCTGCTTCTGAAAACTCTGAACACTTGCTGATTTTGGTCAAGACAGAAATGACACATGGCAAACCCATCCATGAAATGCAAACACTTCTGGACATGAGGTACAGAAGTCAGGAGATGCAGAAGGAAGTGAAGAAGAAGAGACCCTTCCTGCCAGTTCTCCCTCCTGCTTCCCTCTCTTTCATCTGTGTCATTACCAGTTACAAAGCCAACATGTCAGCTGAGATATGTTTGGTTTCTTTCTAGAGGCCTCTTTCTTGTCCAGCCAGACCTAATCTTTTTCATTATCCTTCTCAGCCACAGGCATGGAACTGATGGCAGACAGGCTGGGTCACAGGACAATTACAATTAAAACAATTACTGTAAACAAGAGAAGGAGGCTACACTGGTCACCTATTTCTTCTTGTTGGTATTTATTTATTTGAAATGTGAGGGGGCCAAACAAGACACCATAATTTCAGCTTGTATCTTCCCACTCCATCCTATTCACAGGCAGTTGTGTCTACAGCAAAAAAATCCAAAAAAAGAGGAAATTTAACTAGGATGAAAATGTGAATCACAAAGATGACAGGGGATGACAGAGACTGCTGGTTGTGTTGCTGTTATTGAGAACTTCCCAGATGAAGGTGGTGTGAGAGGAGAAAAACAAATCTCCTGGGACAGCTGGAGTCTTTATCCAAACCCTGCTGCTGCCTTTATCTCCTTACCTCCTGTGGCGCAAATGTTGTTCTGGGTAGGAATGAAGCAAAGCACACAGGAAAAAGGCATGAAAGAAGGCATTTTAAAAATGGCCTAATGTACCTGTTTTTTCAGGCTGAGGGAGCACATGCTGGTGAGAAATGTGAATCACACTGAGAAAGTGCCAGAAACCCAACGTTTGCTGCCACCTAATTGGCTTGTTAAGCTGTGAGAGCGGAAAGCACCAATACCTTGGATATTTCTTGCCTGTAGTTTTTTTTTGCCTTTTTTTTTTTTTTTTTGCATAGACAGATGTGAAAAGACACGTGTACATGCCTAAGATCTGCTGTAAAACTGGCTTTTCTGCGTTTCCCCTCCTGTGTGAGAATGGCTTAATTCAGTTTATTCTGCGCTTGTGCGGCGGGATCCTGGGGTGTGCTGGGGCTTCTGGGATGAGCATCAGTGCTACCCCTGCCTGTGAAACATCTCAGCACTGCTGGCATTACCACTTCCTTTCTGGGTCCTGTCAGTTAGCTCTTGTTTTTCAGATTTTGACAGTACTGGCAACGATCCATGCATGACCAGCCCGAGCAATTTGCAGTCAAGACATAATCCATTAGCAGGGAATAACCACACGGCCTATTGACATAACACCTTTACCTCATTTTTTTCACAGCCTGTCATCCAAAATTGTGTAACATTTTGGAATCACAAACCACTTCTCACATACAAAAACTCCAAACCAGCCTAGAAATAAGCCTTTGTCAGAGTTTTAACCATCCCAGGACTCCAAATCTATCTCCTCGGGTTTCCTCCTTCTCAATGATGAACTAATATGATTTCTCTGGTTTAGTTTAGTTCAGGTTCGTGACTGTTTGGCTGCTGAAGATTATGTGCTGTGGACACTGTGTCTCTAATTGACTAAGCACAGAGGATGAAACTGGTTGAGAGCAGCAGGATTTTATGTGAAAGCTAAAATCCAGTTCCTCTTATTCAAGTCATTTTTTTTCCTCTGTTTTGCAGGGTCTTTTTAGGAATATGCCTATTTCTGCACTTGAAACTCTCACTGATTGAAACCTGCCTTGTGAACCACTCATGGTGTCCTGAATCAAAACTGCTAAGTGTCTGTCTTCTGTGTTCTTCCACAATCTTTTTTTCTCATGGATTTTGTCTCTTAACCACTGCCATTCCTGGTAGTGTGAAAGAAAGAAGACAAGTTAGGACAAGACGTGTAAAATGCCTAATTCTGCAATGAAAAATATGACATTGTGTGTTGTTGTGCACAGGATGGGGTCTCTGAGAGTGTTCAAAGAGCCAAAAATGACAGAAAAAAATAGGGGTGGAAAATGTTTTTAGAGTTACCTTTTATTTCAGAAGCACTTGTATCTTCCAGCCTTCTCAAATGATTTATCATTTCCTTTCTGAGACTGTCCCTGTTGCTGCTCTTCAGCATCTGATTTTTATGAGCCTTATTCCTGGTTTCTAGGTCACCAAGCCCAGAGGCAGCTCACAATTGGTTGTTGCCTCACATACACACAGGGTGGGGAATAATTTTCTCTGCATCGATTAATGTGCAGTTAATGCAATCAAATGGTAAGACAAATCTGTCCCCTTCCTTTTTTCATAAGTATCTTTCATGTGTGAAGGAAGTTAGACCAGAATACAGAACAGATAATAAGATTAAGCCAAGTCAGAGAGGAAACGATAAGTGATGCTGCTTTATAAGCCAAGTATTTGATTTTTCCTTGCAGTGATTTGCTGGGGAGGCAGATTTCTTGTTTTCTCAGTGGGAACTGAATTAACAAGTGCAGAATAGCAGCACATTTCTGACACATTCATTAAAGAATTAGCAGTGCATCTTACAGTCAAACATTGCATTTTTTCCACCCCCAGATCAAGGTTCTGGAGCCCAAAGTCTTCCAAGTTAATGAGGGACAGTTTGCCTACATTATGTCCTGGAGTGGTTGGTATCTCTATGGGGACTCAGTAGTCAAAAAGGTCAGTAAAAATAAGACCTGAAAATTTTTACTTGTGTTCATTACCACATATGTTAATGTTTTCTTTCAGCTTTTGCAACACATGCAGGAGAATTTTATGCTGACAGAGCCTGTATGTGCTGACACAAACTCCCGTTTTACAGGTCCAGGAATACATAATAAACAAGGCACACTCAAAGTCAAAAGCAAATTCAATTAAAGTGTGTTCAATTCCAGTAACTGATATTCATGTTAGAATGGAAGTTGTAGCACAAAACATTTCTGCCAATATTTGTTGGAAAGTAAATGAAAGTTTGTAGGGATTTTGTCTCCACTCATTTAGTATTTGCTATTTTCAAGCATTCCGTGACTGATTTTTATCTGCATGGGTGATCATAGAAAGGAAATTTTATGCTCCTGTGATCATAGGGAAAATGTGACTTTCGTGACTTAGGGAAAATGAGTTGACTTATTAAATGCAGTGCTTCCCAAAACCTAAGGATAAATGTGTTTTTCTTTGAACTAGAGTGCAGAGACAATCATAGCAAGACAATGAAGTGGAGATTTCTCCTCTAGAGGATCAGGTATAAAGCACAAAGTCAACCATTCAAGATAAAAAATACACTAGAGAAAATGGGGACCTGTGTGGAGAAGCTGTGTGAAAAGAGAAGTAAAATTTGTCAGACATGATGTGGACCTTGCTGAGCTGTGGTGCTGAGTTTCTAAGTGCTTTACCATTGCAGAATGTAAAGTGAACGATGATGCCTCATTAAGAGATTTTCCTTAATGCTCATTTGTCTAAGCCAACTGTTCACATGTGCTCTCAGTCCTTGGGCACTTGCTCAAGACTCTTTCAGAAGGGAAATGCCAATTCCCCAGACATCCAGTGACTTGGGCTGCTTTGGTGTGAGGCAGTGCAAAGGGAGAGACTTTTCAGGGAAGTCCAGCACCTCCCGTGTGTGATCACACCTGAGAGCTGAGGTCACAGAGCTCTGTGGTTAAGGCCACAGGGTCATGTATGCAGTGAGAGCCTCTGTGCTAGCACAGTCCCATACCCCATGGCAGTGGCAGCTAGGACTCCATCTGGCCCTCAGAGTAGCTGAGTCAGGAAGTCTCACTAACATAAGACTTCACAAAATTGAAGGAAGTTGAATCAGGGAAGGTTTAGGTTGGATATCAGGAAAAGATTTTCCACCCAGAGGGTGGTTGAGCACTGGAACCAGCGCCCCAGGGAAGCTGTCCCAGCACCAAGCCTGCCTGAGTTCAAGAAGTGTTTGGATGATGCTCTCAGGCATATGGTGTGGTTCTTGGGGTGCCCTGCACAGGGACAGGAGTTGGCCTCGATGATCCTCATGGGTCCCTTCCAACTCAGCATGTTCTATGATTCTCCTAAAACCAGTTCCTAACTCTTGCACTGCTGCTCGTGACTACACTGAGCCTGCTAAACTGTAAACAGGGTGTTACTGTCTGTATTTACAGAATTGTACTCAAAATAACCTCTTCCACCCTTGAAGAAACACCCCAGCTCTGTTAAGGGTCAGCTGCTAGATAGCATTTCTCCAAATGCCTTTAATTACCCAAGCTATTCAGACTGTTGTCACCCTGCTGCTAATAAGTGTTTCCAACCTTAATGCCTGGTGGGAAATGAAACCTCAACGACATCTGACTTTTCCTGAGGGTGAGGCTGGCTGCCTGCTGTTGGGAACTGCTGCAGATTATTAATTCCCCAGCAGAAAGCTGGGCTGATTTGACATGGATGTCACGTGAGGAGTGATTACAGATCTATATTTTTATGGGGCATTAGGGCTTCCTCGGCCCTGCCTAAATGGCTCCAAAAGACCAGCCTTTATTGTGGCCGTTGTCACATCACAAATGTGGCTCCAGGATTCTCCAAAGGGTGAGAGGTGATAGGGAGGAGGAAGAGGGATTGATACCCATCTGGGCCTGCAGGGTTTCCCATCCAGTCCCACTTGCTCCATGCTGCCTTATCCCTCGTGGAGCAGAGTGGGCAGGGACAGGCCCTCCCAGCCTGGCTCCCTGGGGCTTTGGTGCTGGCAGAAATCACCAGCTGCTGCTTCACTGCTCCCAGCAGCCTGCTACATCCCTAACAGTGGCCCAGGCCTTCATGGAGCATTTCCTCTGCTTGCAGGGCTAAATCAACTGTCTTTCTGCTTTGATTTTAGCAAAATCACACCTTTATTGGGAAATCTACTCTTGTGATCCAGTTGCAATGCTGGTCTGCTAACCATCATTTCTCTTGACATGCCAGCAGGTGCTCACTAGGTATGATTTTCAGGCACTTTTACCTGTGACTTATTAATGAGAATTAGGTAAATGGAAAGAAACAAGAAGTGTATGTCAGTCAGACTCAAAATCTGCTGTGCAGAAACTTTTGACCTTCATGAAAGTTTGTACACTAAACTCCTTGCATGTGACTTGCC
Source organism: Hemiprocne comata (assembly GCA_020745705.1). Taxonomy (NCBI): domain Eukaryota; kingdom Metazoa; phylum Chordata; class Aves; order Apodiformes; family Apodidae; genus Hemiprocne; species Hemiprocne comata. Next base: position 122,219,793 of record CM036588.1, read on the forward strand.
AAGGCAACAAAGTAGAAACCTGCATCTTGAGATCTCCAGCAGCTCATGTTTCCCAGACCTCCCATTCTGTCTCGATTGCACTGGGGCATCACATGTAAAGAAAAATTCCCAGGTTTTTGTTTTCAGGAGGCACCCCCTGCACTCACTCCCTGCTCAGGAATGCACAGGATGCACTGGCTTGTTTCAGTGGCTGCAAGGTGGTGGCCAAGGCCTTTACCCCCTCAGCAAACTGATCCTAAGCTTCAGCTCACTGAAGTATTTTTTTTAAAGGCAGCTAGACTGTGGAGACAGACAGAATATAGATTTATTCATGGAAGCATTTCAAATCCTAGCACACACATTTGTGAGTCTGACTTAGTAGCATACATCATGGCAGTTCTGAGTGTACTTTAACCAGAGATCCAGTCTGTCTCTGAAAGATGTGCTGTGCCAGTTTGGTTGCAATATGTATGCCATTTTAGAGTGCTTTCAGTTATTTTTTTCTTTTAATTTATTTTAGACTGTTACCACTGGTAATGAATTAGGTAGATGCAGAATTCTCTGAAAGAGTCACTAAGACCAAATATAAATCCCCTGAAGACATTTGTGACTTTATATTCCATCCAGGCACAAGCACAACGATTCACTAGAATATGTTGGAGCAAATGCAATCAAAGTAAATCACACAGACAGACAGAAGATGGCAAAAAGGGCTTGCTGGCTTTGAATCAAACAAACTTTCTTATCTGCACATCAACATTCTGTGCAGCCATGGGTTGTAAAGAGCATGTGCTTGTTTATGTTATTAATAATGATCACTACAGAATATTTTACTAGAAGCAGGAGGGTGGTTTTGCAGTATCTCTGCTAACAGTGAGTGCAGAAGCAAACCCCAGATGTTTTCATTTTGTACAAGGCAACACCCAGTGGGCACAGGATGAATAATCACTGCCCATCCCTCACAACCTTGCAGCTGTGACCGTAAAAAAATGCCCCTGCCATTCAGCATCCATAAATCTCAAATGCTAGCTCAGCTTATTCAGTGAAAATAGTGTTATAGGCTTGGAAGGATGTGTTTTTTCCTGGATTAGTTTTTCAGGTGAGAGGTGAAGCCAATTAGATTCATGTTGTCTGGTTCTGGCCCCATTTACTGGTAGGAGCTCATTGCCACTGCATTTTTCTTCTATTTCAGAGGGAATATACTTGAATACTCCATGGATATCTTAATACTTTTTCTTCCTCTGATTTTGTGTCCTACCACTTCCAGGGTATAGTACTGACTAGAGTGTCTCTTTTCAGCTGAAAATAGAGTTGGAACAATATGGTCTTTACAGAGGGATGGCAGGAACCTCCATGTTTTGGTCGACACTTTGGTTTACAGTTTGTTATTATTTGCTTTCACAGTGAAAACAAATATAACGAGGAGACATATGGAGAAGAAGGAACGTGTGTGCTCTGCTCAGAGCTGGCTGGGAGTGTCACAGACGTATGGATGGGACCATGCTGCTTCTGCCCTGGCAGGGAGTGTGCAAGAGGTTCTGAAATGAATGACAGAGCACTAGGAACCAGGGACACGTGAAACAAGTGGGGGATAAAGAGGACACCAGAGCCCACTCCTCACCTCTGAGCAGTTAATTTTTGCCACGTAGTGGGGAGAGACCTGGGCCACAAGCAGCACATGGTATTGAAGGAGGCAGAAGTCATGAGAAGACCTGCATTTTAGAACTAGTTTAAGGGCTTGGGGTCTCATAGCAGACATTCCTATGAGTCTCATCTAGAAGTAATGGAAGGAGTCACTGTTCCCCCCAACAGTTTCATTGGGTTTGTAGGCAAACCAAGACACCTGATGGCAAGTATGTAGAAGGATATTGTAGTTCTACTACAAACCTAGACCTCCCAGATATTTTAGGGAGTAAAATTATAGGTTATATCAGGTATACTTTTAGCTTTGTAGGTTTGTGAACAGATTTAGGGGTAGATGAACGTGAATTCTAACAATTCTGGGAAGTGAACTCATTCCAGGTGCCTGTGTCCAACGAGGCCCCTTGGCCACAGACCTCCAATATGCAAGTGCTGGAATGAGTGGGTCTTGGTGGAATATCCTGCCTGGGATCATGCTGTATTATCTTGGAGAAAAAAAAATGTATTCAGGGTTTTGGAAAAGAGAGAGAAGGGTGGGAGCATGCTGGGTGCTTGTTCATTGCCAGAAAAGGGAAACGCCTCAGGCTACAAGGGGGCTGGCATTGATGTTTGGCTGGGAAAGTGGCTATCTCTGTGGGCTATAATGGAAGAGAAAAATCCATCACTGGTTCAGGATAGGCTTTACCAAAGGGCCAGTTCCAGGGCCCTCCCCAGAAATGCATGGTCTTGGGCTCATTTTAGACCAAGGTGAGATAGAAGTTGGGCAGAAACATGTGAGGTAACAAATTCAAGCTGAGTGATGACAAAGAACTCAAGCTCCCTGCTTAACACTCATGAGAACATTATCTAAGTGCAGTTGTGGGAAGATACCTTTCAGTGTGACCAGTGATGCTTCTTTTTCCTCTCTTTCCTCGAAGATGACCCTGGATCTGAAAGAAAAACAATTCATGCTCAAATAAAGAGAGTAAAACAATTGAGCTTACAAATTTATAGAGAACAGGCTCTACTTTTTAAAGTAGCCAACAGTACTGTAGCTCCATGTGCTCACTCGAGTGCTGGTTGGTACACAGCATCATGCTATTTTGTGTTCATTGTTTTCCCCAGAGAAGGTGGGGAAATTCAACTGAGAGTTTTGGGTAGTGGGACAAAGGGACTGTGAAACTCACAGATAAAGCAGCCAAACTTCCTAAAAACATCTTTTCAGCAAGTCTCAGTTTCAACAGTGTGCTTGGTGAGCTCTGTACTGAAACAGAGATGTAAATACAAGCCCTAAGCTGGTGTATGCACTGGTCCAGAAACATCTCTTCTCATTGCCAGAGTGTGCAGCATTTCCTGAGCCCCATCAGGGTCATTTCTGATCTCTGTAAAGCTTGGGAGGGTTGTTTTGTGAACTCCTGCCCTCTACGTGTAAGAAAGGTACAAATTTGAAGGGCTACCCAGCAAGGAAAATTGCATTATTATTTCAATGTGAAAAGAGTAGGAGAGAGAGGAAGTGAAATGTGAGGCAAGGCTCACCATTTGTCTGTGCTTGCCTCAAGTGGAATGGGGTGTGGATGAAAGCAGTCTCTGCAAAGACAGAAATGTTTGTTGGGATCTTCAGAGTGAACTGTACAGTGCAAAAAAATTCAGGTTAACCTATCATCTGCTGAAATGAAACAAACTCTGTGTTTTATTGTGGGTGTTAAACATTGTTCAAACATGTGGAAAAAGTTCAACCTCTGGTATAAAAAGCTTTGGTGTTTCAGGATGGAAGAGCAAAACACACAGGTGAGTAAAAAGGTCTGTGTCACACAGAAAATGTCACTTGCAACAGTTTGTAAATGGGCATTTCACACTTCAACATCTTTCTTTGACTAATGAAAAAAAGCTGCTTAATGAGAAATCAGTTTCTGCTTTAGACTGGAAGGGCTGAAAAAGATTCAGTGGGAAAAGAAAAAAGAGTATTATCATAGCTACAAGCAGAGTGTTTCACATAGTGGTGTCAGAAAACACCTACCAGTAAGTAATGCATGGAGGCAAATGACAGGTTTGAAGCCAGTAGCACAGTGGAAAGGAAGAGGCAGGTGATGGAAATATGAGTAGGCAGAGGAGGAGCTTTCTTGGTGAGGTATTGAATGTAACCAGTTGTGATGAACTTGATATATAGGCTCTGTAAATAGAGAAGGTGTTTTCAGGAGGATCTGAGCATTGTGCTTGAGATGGAATGGAAGAGCTAAAGAAAATATACAAATACAAAGGCAGAGGAAATTAATACTCAGGGACAGATGTCAGGCAGAACTGAAGAGGATGTCATATCCCAAGACTGGTGACTCTGTTCATACTTGAACAAGTCCTACAAGGAGAGGCTGAGGGAACTGGGATTGTTCAGTTTGGAGAAGAGGAGGCTGAGGGGAGAGCTCATTGCTCTCTACAACTACCTGAAAGGAGGTTGTATAGGGAGGTGGGAGTTGGCCTCTTCTCCCAAGTGAATAACGACAGGACCAGAGGAAATGGCCTGAAGTTGTGCCAGGGGAGGTTTAGATTGGGTATTAGGAAGAATTTCTGTACTGAAAGAGTGGTCAGGCCTGGAACAGCCTGCCCAGAGAGGTGATGGAGTCACCATCTCCTGGATCTTGAAAATTAAGAGTATCTCTTCTGGAAATGCATGTGGAGCCAAGATTCATTGCAGTTTGCATAATATCTGGTGGATATTCAGATATCTGAAGGCAAGTAACCTTATGAATAAACTGTGCTGACTATCTGCATGCCAGTCCCCCTGGACCTGCCCCTTGGTGATCTCATTAAAGTATCATTTAGCTTTCATTAAGGCAGAGAGCAAATACAGAAGTGGCTGTCAATCTAAGTCTACCTTACAATTCCAGGGCCAAATCCTTTTCACCTTATTGGGGCAAGTTATCCCACCAAAACCAGTGCAGTATTTCTGTAAGATTTGCTCTTGATCAAAGTAAAGTGACCTGCTACTGTTGCTAATTAAGCTTCTCTCCACTGAACCTCAGCAAAGTTCAGCATATGTGGAACTGTCTTCTTGCAGAATGGTAAATGCACCCTGCTCAGTGCAGGACTGCTCAGGTTTCAGCTGGGCAAGCCTGACATGATGGCTGGCCCTGTTGATTTAGTTTGCTTTCAGAGGAACAGAGGATAATATCTGAAATGAGACTTGGTGATCCCTTGCTCCCACACGTTCTGGTGCACAGCCCAGCACCCCAGCCCTGCTGGCAGCCAGAGCTGAGCTGTCAGGTGGAGATCTCAAGTAAATGGGAAGATCTTTTACACTGAAGGTCAATATTGCAGAGGAAAACAAATCTATTAAGGAGGCTCCCAGTGAAAAAGGAAAGTTGACAGTTACAAAGTACTGCAAGGAGAAGCAAGTCAAGCAACAGCAAGATGTGTAAGCACTATCTGATCTAGAACTGTTCTTTCCATTTACATGTTTGATTGGGCAATTAAAGTGGTTAATTGTATCACAGAACAGTTTTAACAGAGGAAATTTCTAGTGACAAGAGGTGTCATTACTTGTGGTTACGAGTTGGATACTCTACTGCAAGGAGTCTAATTTGTAGGACATTTGGATCAAATGAAACAGTGCACTGTGCATTGCACATCATGTACTTTTGTGATGGGATTAGGGGTTCCAGTTATTCCCCATGAATGTGCAATTCCCAGTAAGTGTGGGGCACAAAGGCACTTTGATGAAGTCCCTGGTCTTTGCACACACCACCCATCACTACTGCCCATTGGATGGTTTAGTGAGGTGCTAAGTGCTCTGTACTGTGCTTTGCACTGCTCTTCTGTTCCCAGTAGTTACTGCAAATGGTTTTTGTGTGGTAACCAATCCTGGTGAGGTCTGGCAGCCTTGACTCTGAGTGCTGTGCAGGACCAGACAAAAAAGGTTCCCCATTTGAAATTGCTTTCAAGCCGAAGACTCACCCTGCAGATCCATCCCTTCCAATGTCTTCAGGGTTCAAACAGGACTCCAAAGAAACTGCTTGTGCAGTGAATGATTAAAATACAAGAGATGAGAAGGGAACCAATGATAAAAGCATATCCTGATGCATATGAAGCAAGAGAAATGTCGTGGGTGAAATTCTAAGTCTGTTAATGAAAGCATTGGCACTGACTTAATTAGGACAGAATTTCATCACTTTCTGCTTTGCTTACCAGAGAATCTTGTTATTCCTGACTGACAGTTTCTTAAAAGCATCAGTATGAAAGTGGATATTGCTGGGGCCAGAATATAGATCTTTTTGAAGAATGTGATTTATCTACGATGGGTAACACAGAAAAAATTAAGATAATTGTTAATATGAATAGAAAAATGGGCAATGAAACTCAGTAGACTGTTCAAAATGTTTACCTATTTGGCTTCAGCCTGGTGATTAATCTGGAGGGAAAAGGTGCTTGAAAAAGGTAAATTTTTAAATTTTTCGAAGAAAACATTTTGAAAGGATAATCCTATTTTGAAATTTTCTTCCTGTTTATTGCTTTTAAATGTGAAAGAATATGAGAACAAAATGGCATATGTAGCTCTATGGGCAACAAAACATCTCATTTGCCCTGAAGTGATTATTGTTTCCATTTTGTTAGGGGCCCATTGCATTGAAAAAAATTGTCTTTTTCATGCACTTCAGAACATCACTAGTGGATTGGGGGAAGGGAGGCACAACAGAATATTGTGGAGCACAAAAGCATCTGACCAGGTGTTGAAAACTGCAGAGTGGGAGATACTGTTCTAATTTTAATACCCAGTAACAACAACCTGATTAACAATGCAATGAGCTGATTGCTTCATCAGAAGTGTAGCAAGTGGAGCTGAGAAGTACAGAGAATTTGGTTGCAACAAAACAGCATATGTGTGTATACATGCATACATATGCACAGCATTTTGGAAGATATGGCCTTAGTTTTCATACTGTTCTAATCACGTGGTCCTAGGCTGGAGGCAAAGGGCTCAGGGCATTCCAAGAGTTGCTCAGATCAGAACATCACTTCTGGAGAGAGGACACCTGGATGTTTGGAGCAGATAAGAGAGGATACAGAGCCTGGCTCTGCCTTAGCTTTTTCTCTCCTCTTGCAAGCTGTGCTGCACAGGATGGCTTTGCCTGCCTTCTGAGCAGTGTTTTGAAGTATGGAACATTTAAAGGGTTTGGACTGCACCATAAAAGCCCATTTTAAATGTGCCCAGTGGAGGCTGTTGATGTACTTCCTCACGGAGAGGGTGATCAGACATTGGAATGGACTGCCCAGGGAAGTGGTGGAGGCACCGTCCCTGGAGGTGTTCAAGGAAAGGCTGGATGTGGCACTGAGTGCCACGGTCTAGATGGTGTGGTGGTGTTGGTCATAGGCTGGACTTGATGATCTTAAAGGTCTTTTCCAGCCTTGGTGATTCTGTGATTCTGCGTGATTATTTGAAAGGCTCCTATGGTGACATAGACCAGCTCATGGTTCCCATAGACTCATGCACTGGCAGGAGCCCCAGTGCAGGGAGCTTCACCTTTGGGACAGCAGTAGAAATTTGGAGAGATAAAGAATCTACTTCCTGTACTACTCTGGTCAGCACAACCCTACTGTAGGACACTGCCACAGGGAAACGTCTTCTGAAAGGTTTGGTAACTCCATGTAAAACCTTAGAGTGGGAGCTGCCCTCCACCCACTTCTACTTCTATTTGTGTATTGACAAAGTGGAGCTTTGTAAATTAGATTTGTGTGGAAGAGATGAATCTGCCTTTGAGTTGTACAACGTGCACAGATGATAATAATAAAAGCTGCAGGGACATTTTTTTCTCTAGTGATGCAAATGGGAAATGAACCTTGCCTCTCTTACCCTTCCCTCCATTCTTCTACAAAACAGGAAATATTGGTGGGTGGACAGGGTTGAAAATTGTTGCTGGTTTGCATAAAGTGGAATTTGGAGAGCTTGTGAAAAATTGCTTGGATTTGGTTTTGCTGCTTTCTCTTCCTTTATCCCTGAGATGACACATTTCTCAGCAGTATTTCCACATGACTTCTCACATAAATCTTTCAAAATGGGAGTTGCTTGACTGGCACTGTTGTTTTCAGGCCTGAAAAGCCAACATCTGCCTTGGCACTTTGAAGCCAGGTGCTTGAAGTCCATCTTGAGACATAGAAGCAATTTGGGAAAATTTGTGTTGCTGCTATGCACGATACATCCCTCTGCCCAGACTGCAGAGAGTGCTGGTTTCCAGGGCTGTCAATCAAGCAGCTTTCACCAGAACTAAATTGACTTGAAAGAATCAAAAGAAAAATACCCCTAATTTTTCAAAAGAGATTATTTGCTGTGTGAAAGCTGATAATTTCAAACTCAGACTTTAACCCAAACCTGTAACCTCTAGTAAGAGCACAATTTACTTGTTCTTTATTGCCTAAATGAATCCACATCTCAATTTTATTTTCAGTAGAAACTCAGATGAAGTTCAGATGTTTACTTGGAGCCAGTCATTTCCAATTTAACCATGAAAAGCAGAAATATAATCTCCTAGTACAGAAAGACTCATTTCCTTTAGTACTTGCAAAAACCCTCTACAGCAAGCTGTTTTAAAAGTCTGTGTTTTAGTTTTATAGACTTCTCCCCCTTCCCTTTAAGAACTGCTTGATTGTCCAAACATTTATGAAGTTCAGTGAATATCTGATGAAAACTGAAGACGTTTTGAATGGATGTGTGGTGGATGAGTTTCACAACAATGTGGTGTAACTGAATAACAGGTAGCTGATTCCTGCCTTAGCATCCTCACTGCTGGGTGACAGCTACACACACATGCCTCCTTCAGACCCTACCTTAGGTGTGGGGCATGTTAAAGCTATGGGCATGCCATGAAAAGGTTCTCTGGAAAATGTCATGCAGGCTCCATCTGCTCAGGCATTGCCACTTGACCCTGCCTGCAGATGGGGAGAGGTGCAGCGGTACGTATCCATACAGGCCAAGAAGCTGGTGAGAAAAGGGTAGATGTTTTCCTTCCCAAAGAATAATAAAAAAAAAAAGGAAAAGAGTGGTTGGTGTTTATCTGTGCTTATCTCAAGTTCCCTGCTGCACAGGGCCCCGAGGAGGGGGCACAGGGAGCTGCTCTGGGGCTCTTGGCCGGAGCAGCCCCAGCTGGCGCGGAGTCAAGCGCCGTCCTGACACATGATGATCCACCCCAGGAGGAGGTTAAATGTCTCCCCCACTATTGGCTTTTCAGAAGAGAACAACATGCCCGGAGGGCCTGTGACTAGTTTTACAAATTCTCAGAAGCAAATGCTGAAGCTGATAAAGGGGGGGGTTAAAGCAGAGGTCTCCTATCTGCCCGTTAATCTGGCAGGTGAGCAGGGCACAGCCGCGCTGCCGCTGTTGCACACCAGAGATAAGGCTGTGTGGGAACACAGACAGCTTTGCTTGTACTCCCACTGCTTTTCATGTAGCCACTTCAACCAGAAAAATCTCCGACCCCTTTCCAACACTTTTCCTGCCTCCCAGTCTTTATTCTCCACTCTCTCCTCTCCCCTGTCCCACAGGAAGGCCCCTTCCTCCAGATTTGCTGCCGCTGGCAAACGCTGTGGGAAAAGTCCAGAGCAACACTTTCCCCAAGAAAGGCTGTTAACCCCTCCCTGCCCTCACCAGTACCTCCTTTTCATAATTCTCCACACTGGAATATTTAAAATATTACATAAACATGAAGGGTGTTTATTTTCTGGATGAAGCTGCAGTGTTCTCCAGACAAGGGCTTGCAAGTGCTAAAAAGGAAATGTTCAGCCAGGTTGTATTATTATTAACCCTTGCTCTGTAGAAACTGCTGGATTTAAGTGTGACAAATGGTTGATTTTTTTCATGTTTCTTGAAAAACTTTATTAATGGATTATACACTGGGTGGATAGGGACTGGGTGGACAGTGAGGCTGCCCAGGGAGGTTGTAGAGTCTCCATCCCTGGAGACACTCAGAACCCACCTGGACGTGTTCCTGTGGGATCTGCTCTAGGGGATCCTGCTCTAGCAGGGAGTTGGACTGGATGATCTCCAGAGGTCCCTTCCAACCCCCACCACTCTGTGATTCTGTGATTCTGTGTGAAAATTCTGTAGAAGAGAAAAAAAAACACTAATTTACTGAACAGCCTGAACAGTGAAAAGAAAGTGTAAGCATATCCTGTACCAGATTTCCTCAGGGAAAATTAAAGTCAGGGGAGGAAGCTAGAAATAAAAATATGAACAGATTTACTAAACATTTCTAACTGTTTTATCTCTTTGGTGGCTAAACAACAAAAACAATTTAGCATTAATAGAAACAGATACGAGCTGAAAATCTGAGAAGAAGCTTTTGAGCCTTCTCCCCAAAGCCTGATGGCTTTGCTAGCCAGGATATCAGAGAGGAATCATTCCCAGTTTTATATGCAGAACCTACAAGTCACACCAAGTCCCATAAATAGTGCTGAACAAGGTATACAGTCTAACGAGGACTGTGGACTTCCAAGAGAGAAAATGTTAAGTGGAGCAATACTACTTATCTTAAAAGATTATGTTTGGCTTTGCTGTCCAGAATATGGGAAATGTCTGGGTAGGTCAGTGAGTTTTTCAGTGTTCTGAGATACAAACTCTCAACGTACAAGGTAAATAAGACAGACAAACTTTTTTAAAGGTTATTTAGCACAGCTTTAAAAAAAAATCTGACTTCTTAAAATACTTTTTAACCTGGCCTTTCCCTACCAAGGGCAGATGCGTTTGCTTGTTTATTAGGATTATTTATCCTCTCCATCTGATTGCAGCTGGCTTTCACACCTTCTTAGAGCAATATCTCAGTAACTTCTCATCTCATTTGCTTAGTGGATCAATCTCTTCTTTGCCCTTCCTCTTATCTGTGAACATACTTATAAACTTGGCCATTAATAGAACATTTTCCTTGTCCCTACCTGCTAATCTTGTCTCAACACATTGTACTTTTAAGCTTGTCCTTAGTAACCTGACCCTACTTCCCCTGCCTGCATAGTTTGCTGTGATGTGTAGGATACATGAAGGACACCTCACCCAGCCAAGTCCATTCCTTGCAACACTTCACACCTCCCCTTCATGGTGATGTACTTTGTGTTGGTGCCTTTTGCCAGGAACCCCCACTTTTCAGCTCCTTCTGAAACTATTCCCTCATGAGAGGTCCCATGATACTTTTATGACTCTGTTGACTTTGGAGTTTGTCTGTGATCATTCCACTGCACCACAAGTGCTTCAAAGTAACCTGTTATTACAATGATTGGTCCTTCCTGTTAATGGGAGCTGTGTTAGAACAATGGTAGAAAGCTTCACATTTTTCTTAATCAGAATAACAAACTTGAGTTCAAGAAAGGATGAATTTTTTCTTTAAGCCAGGCCCAACGAACTATGCACAGGGCTGGAAGGAGCTCCTAAGGTGCCTGGAGTTCAGCAGGCATCCCTGGTTGTTGATGCTGTAATCATATGTGTGGGCAAGGGCTACATTCTGCTCCAACCTTTGGCCCAAGACTATCATGAATAAAATAAATACTGGACTTGTTCTTATCTTCACTTACTTATTGTCTGTTTTCAGTTATCTGTTTTTTACTTAAGCACAAACTGTGTGCAGGTCTGGGCTCCCCAGTTCAAGAAGGACAAGGAACTACTGGAGAGAGTCCAGCCCAGGCCACTGAGATGCTGAAGGGACTGGAGCATCTGCCTGTGAGGAAAGGCTGAGAGAGCTGGGGCTGTTCAGCCTGGAGAAAAGGAGGCTGAGGGGGGATCTCATCAGTGCTGGTCAATATCTCCAGGGGGTGTCAGGAGGATGGGGCCAGAATCTTCTCAGTGGGGTCCAGTGACAGGACAAGGGGCAATGGGCACAAACTGGTTCACAGGAGGTTTGACCTGAATATGAGAAAATACTTCTTGACTGTGAGGGTACCAGAGCCCTGGGACAGGCTGCCCAGGGAGGTTGTGGAGTCTCCATCCCTGGAGACATTCCAAACCCACCTGGACGTGTTCCTGTGGGATCTGCTCTAGGGGATCCTGCTCTAGCAAGGGGTTGGACTAGATGATCTCCAGAGGTTTCTTCCAACCTCAACCACTCTCTGATTCTCTGGTAAAGAGGTCACTAATTTCTGCCTCTCTGACAATTTTATGTCCCTTTTGGGGTAACCGCAGGAGAGCTGGGTAGCTCTCCCCTCTGAGAAACAATCATGAGAGAAAATCTGAAAGCTGGGCACACCAGATTTTCTTTGCTTTTGATTCTCTACTTCCCTCTATTTTTACAACTCCTTCTTTGCTCCAGTGTGCCTCCCCTCACAGCTTTTCTGCTGCATTGTACTTTTTTGTCCATAATACCTTCACAGGCTCAGTTACATCTGCATGTGCCAGGGCAACATGCTCAGAGGAGTCTGTGACAACAGCTACAGGATCCTGGATAGTCTCTGGTGAGTTTTTGTTAAATATTTTTCAGTCCATTAGAATTGGTTAAAACTATGTTACTTTGCTTCAAAGCTGTCTGCTTCAGAGGATGCATTTCAGAGCCATTTCAGAGCTCCCAGCATTCCTTAGCCAGATGTTTCACAGTAAAATAATTTCTCAGCTGGATGGAAAATCAGTGAAACTGCAGGAAAGCAGTGGTGGGAATAATCAGCCTCAATAATATACTTATATTCTGATTTCACGTGGGAGAATGGCACAGAAATCTGAAATATAAATCCCTATCTTGCTCCTCATTTACCTGAATGAATTCCAGTTCCAGCAAAGCAAATGTAAATTGACAAACATGGACTACATGGAGTGTAAAAATATGGAACATATTCAGAAGTTATTACAGCTCATCCTGCTTCAAATCATACATTTGTACTACCTGAGTGTGATAAATGAATGTTCAGTGTATGTTTGCAATAATATTCATAAATGTCAAAAAATTGTTGTTCCTACTGCAAGAATTTTATGGAACTGAATTGCATCAGGGCTGAAATAATTATGAAGAGGTTTGAAGTGATTTCAATTGGTGTTGAAAAGGTATTGAAGAAGGAAAAATTTCTTTAGTCACTTGGGGTGGCTCCAGAGATGTACCAGTGTTTGTCTGTCACTGAATTCCCTGCCCAAAATGGTTGTCAGAGTTAATATCACTTATCAGTGTATTTACAGAAAATTGTGAGCTGAAGACTGGAATCCTCTAAAAAAATAGATAAACGCTGAACAAAAACTTTGGCAAGAAAACATCTCAGGTTTCTTCTGTAACTGTCCCCCTGCTGCCTTTTTAGGACAGGCCTCAGGACAGCAGTCTCTGGGCAGTGGCAAGGGAGGCAAAGGAAGCTGATTTTTTAGTTATGACCTCTCAGTAGCTGGCTGATATTAAAATCTTAAAAGGGCAAAGTACATGATTTTAAAGGTACTTTTGGTTATTGACTGAAGGCATACACTGCCATTATGGAGAGGTCTTTTCCTAAAGATCATCTGAGAAAACAGGTGCCCATGATTTCTGGTGGCCACAGAAACTGAAAAAAAAAGATTTTACCAAGATATTTTTCCTGTGGATAAACACATTCCCCCTTTGCTTTTCTGATGACACCCTGAAGAAAAGACACAGAAAAATCACACCCTTTTCCATGGCAAGTCCCCAGGCCTGTCTTGCTTCACCTGAGGGTATTTCCACCACCAAGTCCAGACTCACCTAGCTTTTTAATTCCCACTGACCAGTATTATGAGCTATCAGTTACTGAATCCTGAGTACTGTCTCTCTTTTCTTCTGCTAACTGTGGCAGTATTTATAAAGGTGTTTGTTACCTGACGTTTTTTACAGATCTGAATTCCAGCTGTATGCTTGTCAAGGTAGAGTCACATGCTCTTCTTTTATGTTCTTGGAGATCTTGGGTAAATTACTCATGTCTTCTGTTCCTGTAAGTGACATTGCCAAATTGTCTGGGAGCACTGGGATTTGAACATGACAGACCCACTCAGCAGTCCCAGTTTGGCCTTTTGGCCTCTCAGCACACATTTTTGTTCTTTTCATTAAACGTTTTCCTGGGAGTTAGACTCAGAATGTAATTTTTTTCGCTCCTTCCTTTTCGTATCAGTACAAATCCCTTTTATTACTTCTTCCTTTGGCACCAGTTAAGGCTGCTCTTGGGCTGGAAAGTCAGTTCCTCTGCATGCTGCAATCTTTTCCAAAGGCCTCACTGTCTCCCTCCTTCTCCCTCCTGTCCCTGGGACACCACTTCCTGAGCAGGATTCTTGGGTGCACTGGTTGCTGGTTCATGGGGATCTGGCAGGGAGCTTTTCTCAGGCTTGCTTCAATTTTTCCAGCTCCAAATTACATTAGAAGTTAAACTCCATTAACATTTTCCTAATATTACTTTCCTTCACACTCGGTTGGTGTCATTGCCAGAGGGGTGTTATGTGATCCCCTCTGGGAAAGAGTGTGATCAGCACTTTTCCAGTTGGGAGGGAAGAGGGAGCAACAGTGTGGATGAAGAAGCAGGGGAAGGAGATGGGGGAGAGCTGGGCCAGCAGATGGGCTTTGTGATGAAGGTGGGAAAACACACTTTTCAATCATTCTTCTTCTGGTAAGAGGTCTCCTTGGGGCACTGGTGTTGGGGATGGTACCTGTCCCATCCTGGAGTAGTTCTGACAGGAGGAAGAAATGAAAGGGGAGCTGTGTGTCTTCAGGTCGAGTGAAGAAGAGAGGCCAGACCCTTGGTGAGGGGCTGGGGACATGGCAGGGTGACTGGGAAAGCTCAGGTGATGGTTTTATTGCCCCTCACAGCTGAGATGACTGAAGCCAGGAGCAGCCAGGCTGGGTAAACCTCCATGGAGTGGGCTGTGCTTGTCCTTGCCTCTTCCAGGCTCTAGCACTAGGTATCCTTCCTTAGGCTTTGGAGTGTAAAATAAGGAATGCAAGGAATGGTTTTGACAGAAAGCTGAAACAGAAAAGCAGAATGAAACTTCTCTTTTAGTTTAGCCTTAGTTTCTGTAACAGAAATACTTCTGTCTAGGTTTGCATGGCCTATTTTAAATAATATATACAGCATTTAATAGGAATTGAATAATATTCCTTATATTAAATAAGAAAAAGTCAGCTTTCCAATGGATTGTACAGATTTAAAATATATGCTTTAGCCACCTCTGATTTATTTCACGTTTAGGAACTAATAAACTTTGCCCATATGTTCCTCAGCCCTTCAGAGACTCGGGTGAAACATGGTTCAGCTGAAGCTACAAGTCTAGGAAGGTGACAGTGACTAAGCTTGGATCCAAGCCATGGGCACCCATTTCCTACACTGGTGCTTTAGCTGCTTCCTGCAGGCTGCTGGCTCCTGAGGATCCCAGGCATTTGGCACAGTTTTACTGGTGTTCCTTTTTGTACATGCAGGCACCTACTGCAGAGAAATATTTTAACCTTTTACCTCTGAAGCTGGGAAATACTTTTTGTGTCCGTGGGCTGTTCCTCAGGCCATGTGCTATGTGTGATGCAGAGCTGGGCAGCTGAGCAGTAACAGCATTAGAAGGTTTATAGGCTGTCCAGAGCTGTACAGTGCCCAGCCTTTCCCTCAGTGCCTCTGAGGAATCTGGCTCTCCCTCTACCCAGCCCAGTTTGGGATCTCTGTGCAACAAGGGGAAGGATTTCTTCTTTGAGGGCCATGGAAGAGCAGCTGAGAAATTTCTGCCTCGTTTGATAGTTCCACTTCCCCTCTCCAATCCCATGCCCAGGGTGCTTTCTCTGCAGGGAATAGGAATGCTTTTGAACCCACCTTCAAGCTGACTGGCACAGAAAGCTTTCAAAGGGGCCTTTGACTGGGAAAGCAATGGACAGGGTTTGAAGGGAAAAAAATTGCCCATGGAGAAAGGGACATGAACATGTCTGGGGATGTCGTGTTGTCTTGGTGCCTTCTTGCTCTGTCTCTCAAACACCAACTGGTATCAGAAGTCAGTAGGTTGATGAATTCAGCAGTGATGAATATTTCCAGTCCCCTCCAACACTCCCCACCAAAACGTCTGTTTACAACCAAAGCTAGCAGGAAAACACAAATCACCTCATCAAGGCAGATTGTTTGAACAATATGTCACTTTCCTGTCCTTGAGCAGATGGTGGGGATGCGTTCAGTGAGGGGATCTGCTCTAGCTCAGGGTAGGGACAAGTCAGCAGCAATGGCTGGTGGGTGCCAGGGTCCCTGTCACTCTTTGTGGTGGTGGCTGGGAACAGAAGATGTGTATTTCTTGCCCCTTTCTGCCACCATGTGCAGACATGGTAGAGGTTTCAGATTGCTTCAGATCTGTCCTCACCCTTCTGTTCCTCCCCATCCCAGAGGAGAAGGCTCTGCCTGGCTGCTCACTGGAATCTCTCTCCTTCCCCAGGCCACAGCAGTGGCAGGAGTTGCCCCCTGGAGAGAGGGGGCTCCTATTGGGTGGTTGATTAGGCAGGTCCTGATGCCAACATCTCCTTAAGGCAATATGGGGGTGCAGAGCTGAAGCTGATTGTGGGGTGGTTTTCCTTCAGATAACCAGATAACTCTGGGTAAATGCTGCTACTCTGATGGGGTTAGTAAACTAAAACAAAAGAAAGAAGAAAAAAAAAAAGAGAGAAAAAAGAGAAAAAAGAAGGTAAGAAGGAGGAGAAAAAGGTAAAAAGAGGAAAAAAAAAAAGAAGAAAAACCACCCAAACCAGAGTATTATCTTTTTCAGTTCGGTACATTCTCTATTTCAGGAGTGTTTGGACAAGTGTGGAGCAGTTAAGGGGGTAGTATATAAAGTGCTAAAAGTAATCCAAAATATTTTCATCTAGCAGTCAAAGAGGTGTCTATTTAGTAAGTCTAATGAAGAATTGGAGAAACAATGGATCCATGTTTTGGTGAGCTGACTCATGGACTTAACACATTTTTAATCTGATTCATGATAGCTTAGTAAATGGAATGCAAAATGCAGGTTTTTGAGTGAGAAATACCTGGACATCCCACACTAAACCTGTACAAACTTGGCAGACAAAGCAAACTGAAAGTTCATCTCCAAATCCACAGCAGAAGGGCAATATTCTCAGAGATAAACTGTTTGTAATAATGAGAACACAGACACCCCAGTATCAGCACTGTGCAAAATCAAACTAAAAACAAAGAGGAAAAAACAAAAAAAAAATGGAAAAAAATATCTCTAGGCATGAGAAAGTGACTATTCAGTTGAGTGATCCCAAGCACCTGAAGCAAAGCACTGAAGAGAGCTCCTTGTCCAGTGTTTATAGTTGTTTGACTTGGCAGAAGTTGCATCCTCTGCTGCAGATGGATCTTGGCAATGCTGCTGCATAAAGAAGTTTTTTCTGGCCACATTTGGGATCTCTAGCAAGCAGAGGTGTCTGAACAAGCTTTGGGGGAGGTCAAACCAGTGGCAGGATAGTATTACCAGTGCCACAAAGAAGTACTCAGGTTTGCAAAGAGCTGCATCAAAGTGCAGTTGTAGGGATGTGTGGCTGGCCTGACAGGGGGGTGCAGCCACATCCTTCCCTGTCGGCTCGAATGACTCTGGGAAACAGATTTGAATGGAAATAAGGGGAAATGACTATAAAATACCAACCCTGAGACACCTGTTGGCCTGCACTGGGCTGTCAGTCAATCCAGAAAATAAAGCAAAGCCCATACTAGAAGATATCTAATAATTTCAGAAACTGTCTAATTTTGTAAAAAAATCCAAGGCTTTTGGTTGTGCAAAATTCCTTCAGCCTCCCCAGGCAGAGGGGTGGCACACCAGGGTTCCCTCAGTGTCCACCAGCCACGTCAGGCAGCAGCAATGCTGGGACTGCAACTCCTGGGCTAAAAGAAGAAATTAAAGCTAGCAGCTCCAGAAAGATTTCTGCATGTACAAGTGAAATTGCATCTCTGCTGCTTTCTCCAATACAGAAACTTCTTGCCCAGGGTGGCATGGCAAGATGTTGTCAGCAGGGAAGAACAGGAGATGGAGCGATGCTCAAAAAGGTTGCAATAGCTTCTTTTTTTTTGTGTTTTCCTTTTCCTTGCTGAGAAATGTCACTGTATGGAAACTGAAATGTCTGCAGCAACACGTTAACTTCAAAACTCTTGTTGCAAAGGGTGCTGGGTTCTAGGACAGAGCAACACAGAGACTGAGTCAGTGGGAGAGAGGGACATGGAGCTGGTGGAGAGGGTCCAGAGGAGGCCTCGAAGATGATCTGAGGGCTGGAGCAGCTCTGCTCTGGAGACAGGCTGAGAGAGTTGGGGCTGTTCAGCCTGGAGAAGAGAAGGCTCCAGGGAGACCTTAGAGCACCTTCCAGTGCCTGAAGGGGCTCCAGGAAAGCTGGGGAGGGGCTTTGGACAAGGGCTTGTAGTGAGAGGACAAGGGGCAATGGATTAAAACTGGAGGAGGGGAGATTGAGGTGAGACATGAGGAGGAAATTCTTGAGTGTGAGGGTGGTGAGACACTGGGCCAGGTTGCCCAGGGAAGCTGTGGAAGCCCCATCCCTGGAAGTGTTGAAGGGCAGGTTGGATGGGGCTCTGAGCAACCTGGTCTAGTGGGAGGTGTCCCTGCCCATGCAGGGGGTTGGAACCAGATGATCTTGAAGGTCCCTTCCAACTCAAACCAGTCTGTGATTCTATGATATGGTGAAATGTGCTCTGAAATCTTTACCTCTCCTGTACTAGCCAACGTCTCTGTATCTCCCTCAGAGCTGCACACTGACTGTCACATCTGCTGCAACCCGGGTACCAGAGGAGAAGCACCATGAGGCTCAGTGTTCACTGAAGGTAGGTTTATGAACATTTGTCTGGGATTACCAGGAAATACTGGTATTTTGTACCAAAATTACTACCCTGGACCTAATCCACGTACTGCCCCAACCCCTGTGCTCCATTACGATGCCATTGGCTTTGTTAGCTCAAATTTGACACACATCCCTCTCCCTTTTTGTTATTTTAGATCACTGATGTATATAGTGTTAAATTATATCTTAAGAGAGGTATAACAAAATCTTTAAAGAAAACATCTCTCCATGCCTCTTCCTTGTTGTGTGTTTTAATAAACTAGCTCTGCAGAAGCTAATAAACTGTGGTAGAGAGGATACTTCCTTTCAGTACCAAAGCTAAATGTAGAAACATCTCAACCTGCTGATTTTTGTGACTTAGTTTATTGAGCTTCCAGTTGGTCTGAAGTATATCTTTCAATTTAGTGCTGTCTTTGTCTTTGGTTCTTTGATGACCTGCAAGAAAACTGATATTGATTTAGGTCTGTTGCTTCGACATTCAGCTCAAACATCTGATGACCATTGAGCTGTTGCTCACTGCTGTGTGTATCCCCCTTTGTCTGAAGGTTATTACATGAAACAGAAACATTTCAAGAGGAATCTCCAAATGCAGCATCAACGAGCTACTCATTTCAGCAGCAGGAGCCAGGCAATCGAGCACCACTGTACAGGAAAACACACAGAGCTCTAGGTGCAATCAGAGAGCTATGAAGAGGTATTTTATTTCTGTAGGTGATCCAATTGCAAATCTCCTAATTTCCTCATCTGGTTGCTGACAAACCCTCAGGGGGGTGGTGTGTGTGCCCTACCCTATCACTGCAGCACCTCGGGCTCTCATATTGCTGCAAAGATAATTAGCATGTTTCCAGCAACACAGCATGATCTCACATTTGCTTAGTGGAGGAAATACAAATATAGCTTTCAAAACAAAAACCTGACATATATATTATGGCATGAAAAAAACAAGGGCTTTGGGGGAATGAATTAAGATGAAAAAGAGAAAGATTCCTGTTTTACAAGGTTTATATTTCCTTGGATTGTGTTGTAAACAGATAATTTTCTCCTGTGCTTTGTGTGACATTTTACACCTAGTAAGGTTGTGGAATTGGATGTGCAAAGGCAAAGCAAATCTTGTGCTGTAGGAAAATGACCTCAAAGGGATCTTTTTATGCCCTCTTGATAGCACAATGTATTATGTGAACCCCAGCAAATTAAATTTATACAGGGCAACTGGTGCAGCCCTGACTAATCTGCGTTGATTTTGCTACTGCAAACACTCATGTCCATGTGCAGGCACAGTAGTGCTCTCACAATCCATGGCATCCAGAAATCTTTATTTAATGTTCTCATTTTTATTTGTTTAATTTGTTGGCAGGGAGGGTTCCAATCAAAGTGGCCATGTGGTTATTTTCTCCCGTGTGCTCCTGAGCAGACTGAGCGTAGCAAAGGCAGCTTGTCACTTACCTCCCCTTGGCCACACCACCATCCACCAGAAACTTGTGTTTCATGTATCCCACTAGAATCGTATCAAACATCCTGTTTTCTGGGAGATAAAACACTTATTTTAAACCATACCAGATTATAAATATCTCCTGGCACACAGAAGCTTCTTGGACAATAACAGAACAATAACAGCTCAGTCTCTGCAGCTCTCCCTGCATACAGACCTGGCCCTCTCTCAGCTCTCTGGGAGAAAGCCTTTGTAATGATAAATCACAGATGAAGGGATTGAAAGGATCAAGGCACTACTTGGATCCAGCCCCTTGCATTGAGGAGGGGAGGGCCCTGTGGTGCTCAGTTCATTGTGTGCATCCGACCTTTCCTTAAAGCTACTGAGTGCCTGTGCCATAACTACCTCATTAGTCAAAACGTTCCACCAACTTTACTGACAAAGAAGTTTTCCTGGTCTGTGAGTGAGATTTACCTGTGTTTCATCACTAGCCTGCAGTCTGTTATTCTTGTGGACTCCAGCCTGAGGAGTTATTTTTCTCCCTGTGCTAATTTTCCTACCTCGGATAATTTGAGGAGATCAGAACAGGCTGAATGACAGATGCTCAGGGGAGGAGAGACTGGAAAGGTCACAAATGCAATGGGCCCAGCAGCACTGAACCCATTTGAGCCACTGAAGCCTGATGGCAAAATTTATGAGTGTTTCTTTTTTCTTTGGCATTCCTCACTCCTGTTACAGCATCGGTTTTCCAGCTGAGGAGCAGAGAGCATGTCCCAGGACCAAACAAACACCCCCCCACCCCGGCTGTGCTGCTGGCTGACAAACACCCCTCCCAGCTGCTCTGGGAATAGGTCTCTTCCTGGTGTACTGCTCCGTGGGCCTCAGATAGAAATAAGCTGGGAATGATTCATGAACTGGGAAGAGTCTCAATTCAGTGGCCTTTCAGTTCCCCCGGCGTTGGTATCACAGTTCTTTTTTCTGAATAGTTTGCAGCAGTTTTAGCCTAACATATGTATTCTATTTCCAATTCATATTTCCTAAAATAAAACTCACAGACAATCTTTTTGTATCTCAGTCATACTTAGCACATCTGCAACCTGGAGTGATTCATCCAGCCAGTAGACACACGTATGACAACACTTCAATAATATAAAATCAGTGCAACCTTTGTAAGCCCCATCAATTTGGTAATACCTTCCAACCGTATTTAAACTTCATAAGAAATGTGTGACTTCTTAAAGTTTGAAAAGCAGATTCAGAAATAGGATTTCGGAAGTTAAAAAAAGAAGAGAAACATCTTGTGGCAGTAGTGGTACCTGCACCTACAACAGTTGTTGGGACTGAATGTTTTCAGGAGTAGTTTCTCTTTTGCTGCTGCTTTTTTTTTAGCAATTTTTTGGGGATTGGAAAAGAGATAAATGTGTTAGATAACATCTTAGCTCTCTGCTAAATTCTTTCAATGTCACATTTGTTGGAGAACGTGAATGTAAGTTGTGTTTGAATACTGACACCAACATTTGAGTGCTGTTTTGTACATGAATTGGAGCAACCATTTGGTTGTGAAATGACCCTTGTCTTTCCCTGTTGTTCAGGATACTGAATATCTTGTGCCACAGACACCTGGGAAAAAGTAAGGAGGGCTCCAATCTTTGGCACTAGTTTATCAACGTGTTTGTACTTTTTGTTGCAAATATCTGACTTGGATTATGCAGCCCTGCTGCTTAACATATTATGCAAGTCCATCCTCACTGGCAAAGGACCATCTTTAAGAAAGACATACTCCAAATTGTTAACATGTGTTTACATACTTTGTAGAATCAGGGTCTGTGATTCAGGTTGTGAGTACCTATTTTCCAGCAACAGCAATAAAGAATGACAGGGTAGAAGCACAGGCAGACACTCACAGGATCATGTAGATTGATTCTATTGATGGGAAAATAAAGTCTCTGAATGATAATATCTGATATTTAGTTTGCTGTTGTTTGCCCTTCTTTTCCTTGATAACAACAGATATTACTAATACTGGGATTTTGTTTCATCATAAGCTTTATTAACCAGCAGTGGGAAGGTACTTCAAATCCAATACAAGATTACAGAATTTAACTATCTATCTCTGAACAGAATTTAAATAATTAAAAGAAACACATGCCAAAAGGAGCATCAGTGTGTCTTCATAATTTTATGAAAATAAAAGAAAAAAAATGCCATCTTCCCACTTCATTTTAGTCAGCTAAATAACAAAAAGAGAAATCATCAGTCTGTACTCTCTCAACCATAAAACATTTTATAGCTAGGAAAAACGAGAAGCCTGACACATTTGGCAATTAGTACACAGAGAAATTAATGCACAACTCATTCAATCTTTCTCCCATACCACTACGAAAAGGCAAGTTACAAAGGTTTGGACTATATATTCCAAACATAACATGAACCTGAGAAATACCACTAACGTCCAGACTTGGAAAAGTCTGTGCTCATTGCTTGCAAATTTATTGTCCTATTTTTGATGGTGTTTCATTTCTTCTTGACTGAGCTTCCTGTAATGTACATCACCTGGCTGTAATTTACAATGTGATGCCAGACGAAGTAAACACGCACAAGCGCCGCCATCCAACTGGCAATTGTGCAAGTCCAGGGCAGTTTAGAAGGATTTTCTTTCAGTCCAGATACTCATCATGTCCCCCCACTCTCATGCAAGCCCCTTCTGCACAGTGTTACAGTTTGAAATTCAGAACAAAGGGAGGAAGAGCTGCGGTGTGCAAAGTGGAGTCATGTCTACTCGCAGATTGCTGGTGCCCACAGGGATCCCTGCAGACCCTCTGAATTCTCCCTTTCGCTGTTTCCCCTAAAAATGCCTTCACAAACATCCTCCAGAAATACCTGGTTCCACCTCTTGTCCACCTTAAGGCAGCTGAGCACTCTCTACACCCTGAAGAACAGAATGAAGGTGCACTTGAAAAGCCAGGATGACTTCACGCAGTAACCAGTCTCTCTATGTTCTGCGGTGCAAGGAGTGGGACAATCCTACCCCAAACTGTGTAGCCATGTGTGCTCTCACCAGAGAGTTCAGCCCAAGGTGCTGACGAGCTAAGAGACACAGCTTGTGCTAAGAAGGGGTAAAAAAGATGGGGTAGAAGGATTGTGGGTTCTGGGATGGGCTTGGTAGAACACCTGGAAGCTGCTGAGCTCTGGGGAAAGGCCCAAGCTGACCTGTAAGATTCCAAAAATGCCCCTGCCATTCTAGCTGAGAACTGACTTGATAAGTTGGCAGTGTGCAGGCTCTGTTTCAGAGCAGGTGTGAAAGACACCTGTTCACACCCAAGACAAGATATATTCCTTATAAGAAAAAAATGAGGTTCACTCAGCTCCAGCGTGCTGCAGGCTGTGTAGGCACCCTGCCTTACTGCTGTGGCAGGGAACACACATTTTGCTGGATTTTATGGATATGAACACAGTGTGTATTTAGACATAGAGCTCATGCATTTCTTCTCAAATTTAGGTTGTATTTTTGGTGAAAAAAATAACTCCTGTATCATTTCTAGTTTGTATTTATAGGATGTGGGTACATGCATTTCCAGCTGCTTAGGAGTGCAGTCTAAATGCTTCTGGAATTACACCTCTTCCAAGGGCATTTTCCCACTCTGATCATATAGTGAGAACAAGGGCAAATGTATACCTATCATATTTAAACAATGATCAAATTAGTGTGAAGGATATAAGCATGGATCTGGAAGGGAAGCAATTGAGCTGCAAACCTCTTGTGTGAAATTATCTTTGATCTTTCAGAAGGCCTAAGATTGCTGCAGTTGTGTGCAAAAACCCATTTTTTTGAAACTATTTTTGAAAGTATTGCAAATTAATGACTGAGGAAACTTGAAGGCAATGAAGAGCCCACAGTTAGAGTTACTACTAAGAAAACAGTCACAAGGAGCATTTTCTAGACATCTGGATACACACACACACTCTTTTGCACTGAAAAGATCTGTAGAAAGAACAACAGCAAACACAGAGTTGACATCCTCAACAAAAATAGACAAAGGACATGGAAACTTAGAGAACAAGATCAAAAATGTAATCTACAAATTTCCCTAGGATTCTGAACATGGACTCAGAACAGTTCTGAGGCTTTAGGTAGTCAAACATCTCCTGGATCTGAATTTGGGTTTTTTGGTCACTGGAAGGCTGGTGTTGCAATTCAAGGCAATCATTCCCACTTCCTCTCCTCTCGTGGTTATTCCAGTTTTCATAGACTGAGAGCTTTGATTTTCCTTGGACTGGCAAAAGGCAGCAGGGTTATCCACTGCATTTTCCAACGTGGCACCCACACCTTTGCATTTTTGCTGTGATTGACTTCAGCTCCCACCTTTCAGAGCCTTGTAGGATTTTAAAACCATCAGGAAATCAAAGCTCCTGCATCCTGGTGAAGGATTCCAGGGCAGATGAGCAAAACTGTGCGTGACACTCCTGGGGCTAGCACAGCTCTGCTCTCACCAGGGAAGCATCTCCCCAGTCTGCTGCATCCCTCCCTCTGGCACCTCCAGGGCAATTCTAACTCTAACTAACGCTCGTTTAACCACAGATGTAAATGAAGGTGAAGAGGAGGGTAATGAGTCAAAAGAAGTTAAAAATATTGTAATTTGACACAGAAGGATTGTGCTGCTAACATTAAGAGACAAGAGAATCTGAACAACACAACCTGGGCAGCATTAGCACTGCCTGGAGGGGAATTCCCTCCATCTCCCCCTTCCCAGACATGCATAATGCACACGTCTGCTCACTTTTTAATTTTAATTTGTCATTTTCTCTCCCTTGTACTTCATTGGCACAGCAAGCAATAATTACAAGTTTTGTGCCATGTAGCTGTTTTGTGCATATCAACTGTTTAATGGCTTCACTAACATCTGTTAGGTCTTCATGCACCAACACAATGTAGGATGTTCTGCGGGATGTAATTATGGATTTAAAATTTTTGTGCCAAGGGCTCAGGTAACTCTTTAAGGTTCAGATATGTCCTGATACAATCACTCAGTCTTACGTTACTATATCTTGCTATTACCTATATTAATTAGTAACATTAACAAGTCCTACACATTTTGCTGCTTCCATTTCTGTGGCAGCCTTCCCCTGATGGAAGTGTCATGTGTCCAGATGTATGACCTCCTACTGCAGCCCCAAACAGGAGGAACTTCCTCAACAGATCAGTGTGTAGGTACCATCCATGGAACAACCATGTTTATTTCAGTGAAGCAGGTTTAGTGAGAGCAGGTAAGGTAATTTACAAATTGTACTTTTCACTACATGATGCTAAACATTTTGAAAAGCTGCTCCAATATTTGTGTCAGTACCAGAAGCAGCTTAAAAAATCAAGGGCTGTGTTTTCAAGTCTAGTGGGCAGCCCGAGAATTTTGTGAAACATAGAATCCAGAAGCCAGATAGATTTGCTCTGTGAGCCAAATGACCACTTGAAGCATTTATCTGGCATTTTTCAAAGCCTGTGCTCTCATAAACTGTTCCATGAGTGTTATGCAAAGGGAGTGCTGGTCTTTGCTCTCCCATAATTTAGTAATCTCCCCCTTTATTGGGCTCTTGTGAGATGCCACCTGGAGCAGTGTGTCCAGTTCTGGAGCCCCAAACACAAGAAGGACATGGAGCTCCTGGAGAGAGTCCAGAAGAAGCCACAAAGATGATCCAAGGGCTGGAGCAGCTCTTCTCTGGAGACAGGCTGAGAGAGTTAGGGCTGTTTAGCCTGGAGAAGAGAAGGCTCCAGGGAGACCTTAGAGCACCTTCCAGTGCCTGAAGGGGCTCCAAGAAAGCTGGGGAGGGGCTTTGGACAAGGGCTTGTAGTGAGAGGACAAGGGGCAATGGATTAAAACTGGAGGAGGGGAGATTGAGGTGAGACATGAGGAAGAAATTCTTGAGTGTGAGGGTGGTGAGACACTGGGCCAGGTTGCCCAGGGAAGCTGTGGAAGCCCCATCCCTGGAAGTGTTGAAGGGCAGGTTGGATGGGGCTCTGAGCAACCTGGTCTAGTGGGAGGTGTCCCTGCCCATGCAGGGGGTTGGAACTGGATGATCTTTGAGGTTCCTTCCAACCCAAACCGTTCTATGATTCTGTGATAATAGGAGGTCCATGCAGGATGTTGTTGGGTTTGTTAGACCTGGTAGATAAAGGGCTGAATCTGGATTCTTGAATGACATGAGGACTGAGATGCTTAAATACATTGGGAGATCTGGGCTGAGTCTTTTCAGTTAAACTATAGACATTGCTGTCACAAGACTGTCATGTATAAACACAGGCTCCTACTCCAAATGTCAGCTCCTGAAGTGTTGATTATTTGAGGACTACACCTAATGACTATATTTATTCTTCACTGGCCCTGCATCTGCTCAGTCACAGCAACACATCCAGGGCTGCCTGGCATGGGGCTGGAAAAGGAGAGCGATGAGTTCTGTACTCACTAATTATCTTCTCTGGAGACAAACCAGAGCTTCCCTTCTCCTTTTCAGACTATGCAGGTCCAGGAGTTGCCATGCTAGTTACTAACCCTTTGGCAGCTTGCCTGTAGCATCAGTGTGTTGCACTCCTGTTCCACAGCCATGCTTGCTCTTGGTGGCTTGATGGGCCAGGAGCAGCCTCTGCTCTTTGCCCTTCCCCTGTAACACCTGGCGGGTGGCTAACACAGCAGTGCCTTCCTGGTGTCCCAGCCTGCCACCATGCATTGCTTCCCTGTCCTCTCCTCCACCTCCCTGCCCTCTTGTAGCAACATTAATCTGTTCTCCCTGCCATGAATTCGCATTTAGTTTTGCATAATTTGTTAAAAATTAAAGCACATGTTTAAGCACAGTGACATGACTGAACCCAGACAGTGCTACAAGCTACAAAAATTCCTCTGCTCCTTTCTTCACAATTTCACTACTTCTAGCTCTGCATTCCTGGTGAAGAATGTCTATAGAGAGATGCAGGACTTTAAATATGGCCCTGCTTGGCCTCAAGCCCTGGGTTGTTGTTTTCCTAAGGAAATTCTGTCTTTCAAAGGACAAATCTACATATTAAACTAAGAAAAATGTACTCATACCAGACCGAACGTGAGCCACATGTGCAACCATCCAGTGCAATACAAACAGATGTTATCTCCATACAAAACATAAAAGAGATGTTTCTTGTTTCTGCCTACCACTATGCCTGGGCTAACAAGCCCTGCTTTTCCATGGAGAAGATTAATTCTGGGCAGAACTGCATTAATGTGGCTACAATATTTCAGGAACCCATGGCACCTCTTGGGATGTTTGTAGGCTTGGACTTGGGAGCTCCTATTTCCACTCATTGCCCAGGGTTTTACAGTACATAAAGAAGCAATTCCAAAAGGAACTAAAAGGTAGATTGCCAGAGATAATGTGGATGCAGCAATTTTTGAAGTCATGTGGTGCAAGGCTCTGTCTCAGGCAGGCATAGATCACCAAGCCTTAGCTGGAGGAAATCAATACAGCCTTACCAGTGGAAGTTATGAGACTGCAGTTCCAGCAGGTTCATAATTATTTTTCGTTTACTGTTTTGTAGATAATTTTTCTATGCAATATCTGGGGGGCAGCTGAGCAGGGGGAAGAAGGTACATTTCATCTTTTCATCTCTTAAGGGTTAGAGGTTTGATCTGAGGCAATAACTTCAGCTTCCTCCATAGTCAGATTAACAACCACCCCAAGCGAGGCTGATGCCCCTGCAGCAGACCTCCACGTTAGGATGAGATGAGACATCCTCTGATGGTCCCTGCCCTTCTCTTCTGGTTATAAAGGAAACCTAGGAAAGGAACTTCAGACTAGATGCCTCCATTTTGAGCAACATAAGCTAGACAAAGGGTGGAGAATTTAGAGCTTTCTCCAGCCCTGGCTGCACAGGCACAGAGCTCCAGTTGCTCCTGCTGGAAGCTGTGGGCTACAAACCCCACTCAAACCCTTTTCTCAGGGGACTGGCTCAAGTCCCAGCCTGCTGCCTTGCTGATTATCATACAGGTGCAGCAGTGGGTTCCCAGCCACACATCATCCTCCAGGATAAAGCTGCAGCAATTTTGGTGTTAATAGGGTTTGAGATTGCCTGAGGAGGAACAAAAGGTGCCTGAGAACTGAGATAGAGAGGTGAAAGAATAATGCAAATATGGTAACCTAATGATTGAATTTTGCTTCTTCCTCTTGCAGTGTTCTTAGCTCTTTGGGTAAAACAACAAAGAGTGGGAGCAATCCTTTATGTTGTATTCGTCTGCACTGGTTTGGTGAAGCTCTCACTTTAAGATATGTTTTTGATTTACATCCTGGAGACCTTTACAGGATGCCTTGCTTTTTTGATCATGAATGTTCAATCAGATTTAGCTGCTACATGGTGATGCTTGTAGTGTTTGTCTTTCCCCACACTGGCACATCTCACTGAAACAAACCTAATTCCACTCGGTGCAAGTCTAATTCTAAAGAGAGTCTATGATGGAGACAAAAATATGTCTGCATTTCCCACAGAATAGTGTGTTTGCACTACAGACATCTGGAAATGTGTCTCACTAGACACCTGATTTGTAGAATCAGAAAGAGATATGGCATGCTGATTAATGAGAAAATGAGACACTAATTCAATTTGTAAAGAATAGGTATTCAGATATCTTTAGATTGCATTACTATATTAATCTGTTTCCTTTGATATCCTACAATAAAAATCCTGCCAGACACTGCAGTGAGATGTATTTTGGCTGGGATGTTATCTCATCTGATGTCTTGAGGCTGAAGTCATTTATCCAGACACTGGGAATTAGCAGCAAGCTAATCTTGTTTCTTTAATCCACTGCCCAGGTTTCAGGGAAGCAGGAGCTCTGCAGGTGCAGAATACACAGGGCACATTAGTGCTGCTGGACAAATTGAGCTGCACTGTGACTCTGTGTGTCAAATTGCACTCAACAAATAAGCATTTGCAATAAATATGTCAATTTCCATAATTCTATAATTTTGAAGAGTCATTCAAACCCGTGCTCCTGGGCAGCACTTCCATGTTTTAGCAAGTACACTTGTTCCTACCTGAAGTGTGTGTTTTCATATATCTCCAGAATAGGTTTTGTATTTTATTCTCAAACAGGAATGACATAGACAATGTAGATAAACATGATTCAAGGACCGTGGTTAAAGCTATTTACTGACATTTAGTGGGTGTCTCTGTTTTTCTCTCTATTCAAGTTTCTATTTTCCATGCATCATCTGGTAAAATGTTTCTCCTGCTTTCCACAGTAGGAAAAGTAGGAGACAGCAGCATTTCTGGGAAAGCCTGCTGCAGGGCTTGCCAGGCCACTACCCCTGCCCCCATGTGTTACACTGACAAACCAAATGTGACAACTTTGCTGAAATTAAATTCCACACTGTGATATAAAAACATGAATCAATCACAGCTGAAGTGATGGGAATCATTATTACACTGGATGTAGTAAGGAAAAAAGGACACCCAGTGTGAAGGAGAAAGGAACTGGTCCCACAGTGACAGGATGGAAAGGTTTGAAAGCCAAACCTGTGGTAAGGGGAGAGATTCCCCTGGGTTGTTTTTCTGTTGTCCCAGGACATGCAGAACAGTGGCTGCTGGGTGGTTGGGCATTGTGTATGACTGCAGGTGTCACTGTCCTCATTCTTGCTTTCCACATGGTTGATCTGATAGCCAGCAGGAAGGAGCATTGCACTGTGTTTGGAGCTTCAGGGAAAGGCAGTTTCTGACAAGACTCCTCACTCCAGTTTGACTGGAGATTGTTGGGAGGTGGGGGTTGGCCTCTTCTCCCCAGCAAATAACAACAGGACCAGAGGAAATGGCCTGAAGTTGCACCAGGGGAGGTTTAGGCTGGATGTTAGAAAGAATTTCTTTACTGAAAGGGTTGTCAGACACTGGAACAGCCTGCCCAGGGAAGTGGTGGAGTCACCATCCCTGGAGGTGTTCAAAAGCCATGAAAATGTGGAACTTCAGGACATGCTCTAGTGACCCAGGTCTTTTTTCTTTTGTGTTGACGATGGGGCTTGGTGATCTCAGAGGTCCCTCCCAACCATGACAATTCTGTGGATGATTCTGTGTGTGTGGCTGGTGGATGGAAAGGGGCAGATGGGCAGATGTCTGCATGTAATGTTCATGGCAGGGAGAGAAGGAGGGAGGGAGGGTGAGATGGTTCCAGGCATGATTTGTCTATTTTGGGAAGCTTGACCAACCAGACTTTGTAATATTATGAGCAGCCATGTCCTGTGTGTTTCATGTGTGTCAGGTAATTTCTGGGGATTTCTCTGACCATATTTGTCCAGTCTGCCCTTGAGCTTCTGTAAACTTTGAACACAGAGAGATTAATTGCTCTCCCATTCCCTAATTCCAGTTTTTACTGATCCTACTCATGTGGTTTGGTGTTCCTGAGTTCTTGAATTGGCTATGCCTGCTTCAATTTTGTTGTGATATGTTCAAAGCAGAGGATGACACTGTTCTCCAGAGAGCTCCACACTGGCAGCAAACCTTGCTGCAACCCTCTGGTGCATTTTCTTCTGCCTCCAGCATTCTAAGATTTTGATACCAAATGGCTTTGCTATGATTACATTTTGCAATTGCTACTTTTTAAGCAAATAAACTGTTTCGGTTTGAGCAAGCTCAATTGAGAATGTGGTTCATCTTCAGGGAGACTGGGGCCTGTGTTTCACCTAAAAATATTTCAAGTGCGTTGCAACCAGCAATGAGAAGTCCCCTTCATTTTGCATCCTTGCTTTCCTCTCTTTCTCTGAAAAAAATAGAGATCGACATTCCCAGGCAGATCATAGAATCATAGAACCCCAGAATGGTTTGGGTTGCAGGGGCCCTAAAAGACCATCTAGTCCCAACCCCCCTGCATGGGCAGGGACACCTCCCACCAGACCAGGTTGCTCCAAGCCCCATCCAACCTGCCCTTCAACACTTCCAGGGATGGGGCTTCCACAGCTTCCCTGGGCAACCTGGGCCAGTGTCTCACCACCCTCACACTCAACAATTTCTTCCTCATGTCTCACCTCAATCTCCCCTCCTCCAGGGATTAAACCCTTCCCCCTTGTCCTCTCACTACAAGCCCTTGTCCAAAGCCCCTCCCCAGCTTTCCTGGAGCCCCTTCAGGCACTGGAAGGTGCTCTAAGGTCTCCCTGGAGCCTTCTCTTCTCCAGGCTGAACAGCCTCATCTCTCCCAGCCTGTCTCCAGAGCAGAGCTGCTCCAGCCCTTGGATCACTCAAAGGCATTTTTTGTCCTATGCCTGGGCCTGTGCTGGCAGGATGTGCCTGGGCAGACAGGAGCAGGTCTGGGCACATGAGAATGGAAGGGGTGGAGGCAAGTGTGACACCAGGGTGGGTCACCTATGGGACACATGCAAGGTGGCTCATCCTTGGCAGCTCTGAAAGCCCCCTCTGCTCAGTGAGCCCCAGCTTCAAGGTGCCAGGGATCAAGGGACCATGGCTCCACCACGTTGACTCAGAGAGAAGCTGCTGCCTGTGAGGTACAGGCCTCCTTGTGGGGCAGGGAGGATGGGACTCAACCACAGGGATTTCACAGGCACTGCCAGCAGCTGAGGCCCTCTGTTCCACTTGGTTTCCCTGAGCCCCCCACTCCAGCTCTATCCTGTCTGCTCTTCCCTGGCTATTCCAGGATGGAGAAAGACATTGCTATATGGAACAGATGATGCTCATGGACTGTTCAACTCAGGTCATTGCAGGCAGCCTCTTGGCTATGCTGGGAATTAACAACAGGAAAGCCCAGCAGCCACTAACTTGCCAAACCCCCTTCCCAGGGCTGTGTTTCTGCAGCTGCAAACCAAATCAGCCAGCAGGAGAATGCTTCCCAGAGGAGATGCTTGGGAACAAGACCATGAGGAGGGATGTGCAGATGGGCCAGGGACAGTATTGAGGCCCTGTGATCTGAGGACATGGTGCATTCTCTCAGATGTCTGTGCTTCCCACCTTCTGAATGTGCTCCAAGGTTTTGTGCTGCTTTCCTGTTTCCAGAGCAGCTTTAGGGCAGAGACATGCAGATACAAAGAGGGAGCCCAGAAAAAGCCCCAAACCTTTGGAGCTATTTGGTGTCCAAGCTTCCACTGAAGACAGTAAGATATGATCTTTGCTATCCCTTTCATGGTTTGGGCATAAGGATTTGTACATTGAAGGTTTATTATATGACTTGAAGTAGAATCCAAAATAGAAAAAAAATGCTTTCATAATTGTTTTGAAAGATGGAGAGAAAAAAGTAATTTTAAAATAATTAGGTGTGATCTTTGTATTTTAAGGCTTCTCAGTGGGTGCAGAGGAAACAAATGAAGTGGTGTAGGGGCAGACAGCTGATGTTCTGCATCTCAACAGAGGAGAGGGACAGAACCAGGCTAAGGGAGGGCAGGTATCCATGCCTTCACCTCAAGAGCTTGCCACTTTACAAAAGAGGTTCTTTCCAGCCCTGTCAGCCTAAAAGGCAAGGACCAAACAAACAGTGAGACCCTCTCCTGCCCCTTTTCCATATTTTCCTTCCAAATCCAAGCCCTTTTTTTGATCATAGTAACAAACTGCTTCAAAATCTTTGCTCTGGTTCACTGGATCACAAGGCCATACTTTAATTAAAAAGAAAAAAATGACCAGAGAGCTAGACTGGTAGGCAGGGAGCAGACACTGCCTTCATCCATGATGTGTTTTCTGAGTCCATGAGTACAGCATGTTTTGCAGTTGGACAGTTTGCAGTCCCAAAGCCCTTTGCTAGCCAGGGATGCAAACAGGCCTTGTCTGCAGTGCTTGGCACTGGGGCCGTGGCTGGGTGGGGAAACAATGTTGTGTCCCCCTCCCTCACACCTGCCCTTCTTCTTGGGGAACACCTCCGTTCAGTGGGATTCAATTGCAAACTGTGGTTTGCTTCGGGACAATGTACTTAGAAAAAATGCTGTAAGGACTGATTAAATGGCTTGCAATCAGTTTTCCCTTGTGCTTCGTTTGTACATTAAAAAACCACTTTTCTATTGAAAGGTGTAATTTCTGGAAGAGGGGAGACTTGGTTAGACATGAGGAAAAAATTCTTGAGTGTGAGGGTGATGAGACACTGGGCCAGGTTGCCCAGGGAAGCTGTGGAAGCCCCATCCCTGGAAGTGTTGAAGGGCAGGTTGGATGGGGCTCTGAGCAACCTGGTCTAGTGGGAGGTGTCCCTGCCCATGCATGGGGGTTGGAATTAGGTGATCTTGAAGGTCCCTTTCAACCCAAACCAGTCTGTGACTGATTGATTGATTGATTGATTGGGTGACCACTTGGTTCTCTTACCCAAGAAAAGATAGATAATGACTTCTTTGGCTTAGTTTTCAATGTATGTAATAATAATAATAAATAAATAAAAGCTGAAGTAGCAGCTGAAGAGGGGGATAATACATTACTCATGCTTTTATTTAATATTTTCTCTGTTGCTCAGCCATTGGGGTGATTCAGTGATTCAACTAGAGTCTCCTTCTCTGGAGACTTTCAAGACCTGTCTGGATGCCTTTCTGAGTGATCTGCCCTAGTTTTGGTCCTGCTCCAGCAGGCGAGTTGGACTCGATGATCTTCGGAGGTCCCTTCCAACCCCAAACATTCTGTGACTCTGTGGTTCTGTGAACCACACTATCTGTTTCTAGTACTGCTTTTGCAGTAAAAATTCCTTGAGTTTTCAGTCACCAGTACACAAAGGAATTCTGCCTGTGGAGAAAAGAGAGTGGCTGGAGAACAAAAACCACTAATCTGTTATTATTCACTCTGAAAGAGATCTCCCCAACGTCATGCAGACACTTGTCATAGCTGGGGTGGGCAGAGACTCTCCTTGAAGAGATGATCTCACCCCTAGCTCTCACCTCTGCGATGCCAAACTCCAGAGCTGACAAACACAGTAAATGAAAACATCCCCCTTTGCTGCATCACTGGCTCACATGGGGCTGCATGTGTTTCTGATCCACGGGTGCCACCGAGCTCCTGACTCTTCTCCTGAAGGAAGATCTGGGCAGGCTTCGAGCTGTGACTCTGCTGCTGACATTAGCCCTGCCAGGCTGTCACCAGGCACTCAGTGTCTCTCCTCAGCGTGCTGTCCTGCAGGTTATAGCATGGTAGTGCTCTTTTTATTTTCCCTGCAAAACTATAGTAGTCTTAATTGTGTCTATATCCTTGGAAGCACACTTTGAAAGCACCAGAAGCTGCAAATCGGTTGGGATCAAGATGAGAACTGACTGACTTTGTTCCTAGAGCAAATCTAAAAGAAGACATATAACAAGCAAAGCTGAGTCTGAGACAGTGTTCAGACTCAGCCCTGCAAGTTAACCAGCAAGTGTAACATGTACGTTGCTGAATCATGAAATCAGGTTCACATGGAGAAGTGTGTGATTTTTGAACTCTGCTTTTTTAATAAAGAATTGGCTGCTTCAGTGTTCTTATGTGCAAGTAGCAAAATGACAGTGCAGGGAAAGGAAATGTCTCATTCCCTCAGCCTGGACAGTGTGACTAATTGCAAAGGTGCAGCAGTGAGATGCCAGCAACAGGAACCCATGGCTCCTTGGAGAGGTGTGCTGTGCATCCCCTGGGGTCAGCCTGGCCTCTGGTGCTTTGGGGGTTGCAGCCAAGGCTGCTAAATGTTGGTGTGTTCAGCCAGGTGTTCATATGTTTGCTGGCTGCCTGAGCTTCCTCACCAATCCATGGCAATGTAGTCAGTACAGTCAGTGGAGGCTGGAGAGGTCTTCAGGTGAAGGAATGGTGTTCACTCTGAGCTCAGCTGGGCAGCTTTAGAGAATCCACTGACTAGGAGCAGGATTCAGCTGTCTAACTGTATGCATATGATATAATTTGAGACTCATGAAAACAATCATCCATGACCCCCAGAAGGATCAATTCACAAGGCCATCATGAATCTCCCAAGATCCTGTGTCACATCTGCCAGGCCCATGTGGCTGTCTTAGATACCAGAGAACATCTCAGGTCATTATGAACAGCAACGTTTAAGCACCTGTCCTAACTCCATTGACCACAAGAGGAACTTAGACATCTACCTCACATTATATACATAGCTAGGCACCCATGGGTGTCACACACAGGCATCTGTGCATAGAACATAGAACACAGCTGTGTATATAGCTATGGATAGGTGTAATTACAGACATAGATACAGGTGGATGTGGATCATCAGAGAATAGCAGACTGGTCTTGGAAGGGACCTTCAAGATCATCTAGTCCCAACCCCCCTGCATGGGCAGGGACACCTCCCACTAGACCAGGTTGCTCAGAGCCCCATCCAACCTGCCCTTCAACACTTCCAGGGATGGGGCTTCCACAGCTTCCCTGGGCAACCTGGCCCAGTGTCTCACCACCCTCACACTAATAATACACATGTATATATAGATAGGCTTTTTTCTACATGTAATATAATAATGTATATAAATGAACCTCTATCTACTGACATGTGTACATGTACTAGTAAACCTCTACATCTATGTATCTTGATCCTAAAGGACTTGGTTTTTTGCTTACATGAAAGCATGATTTCCCAAATGAAATTTTGGTACACTGAGAAAATCCCCCCTAATGCCCCCCCTTTCCTCACTAGGCAGCAGTGGGCCTGGCTGAACAGCTGAGCACTGAGAAGCTGTGGGCTAAGAGTGAAGAGCCTCCTCTCCTCTCCTCTCCTCTCCTCTCCTCTCCTCTCCTCTCCTCTCCTCTCCTCTCCTCTCCTCTCCTCTCCTCTCCTCTCCTCTCCTCTCCTCTCCTCTCCTCTCCTCTCCTCTCCTCTCCTCTCCTCTCCTCTCCTCTCCTCTCCTCTCCTCTCCTCTCCTCTCCTCTCCTCTCCTCTCCTCTCCTCTCCTCTCCTCTCCTCTCCTCTCCTCTCCTCTCCTCTCCTCTCCTCTCCTCTCCTCTCCTCTCCTCTCCTCTTTCTCCCACTACTGGAAATACATTCCGTTTTCAGCTATATATTATTTTGAGTTTGTTTTTATTTATTTTCACAATTTACATACATATTAACGTCTCTTGAAACTGTTTTCTCCTTAAAGTGCTCCCCCCCGTCAGCCCACAGTTCATCTGTGCCCTAATGGCCTCTTTTGGTTCCAGTGTGAATAAATGAGGAATGTCACTTACTCCTTCAGAAGCGCCAGCTTTGGTGGTTATGTTTGCTTTCAGTAATGAGCTTTAATTACCTCAGCAATTACAATATATTTGACTGAGTTTCCACTGCCTGCACACAACATCTGTAGTGGTGGGACTCTTCATACCCTGCTTTCTGCCCATGACAACAGCTGCAGTCCATCAGTCCATAAAGCAGCAAGCAAGCAGACGTCCTCCAGATTTACCCCAGGAGATTTAAACCAGTAGCTCTTGCCTTTCACATCAAGTAGAGTATGAGACATCCTGGGTCTTGCCTTGTTTCTCACCTAATGCAATGGTTTAATCATTCCATGTAAACAATCTGCTCCCCACATGGCCTGCTTTGTGTCTGGAGGAGAGACTCTGTCAGTGCTGCTTTCTGAGTAGGGGTTTCTGGACTGATGATGGTTATTGATGCTGTTGGGGACAGTGTGTCAGAAGGCCTTCCTTCAAGTGCTAACCCACCAAGTGGCTGCTCCAGAGGCAGAGATCTGTTTGCTCATTGAATTACATGTGGTTGTTGATAGTTCAGTAGTCAATGCTCCGTGTAAAATGGAGTTCTGCTGTCTTCTTGAAGATGCTCTTTAAAGCTGTGACAGAAGATGGTAAAGAACTCAAGGTTGTTATTTGCAAGCATTTTCTGTGTACCTGAACTAGAGAAAAGGATGATTATTTTTTGAAGCCAAGCACTTAAATGTTAGGAAATGCTGGATCTGAAGCTGCTTGTCCAGCTTTGTGCCTCTGGAGACTTTTCCCCTCCCTTATCCTGCAGTCTCTAGGTCTGCACCTGCCCTCAGTGATTGGTGTGTCCCCAGTGCTGGGAAGCCACGGGTGCAGTGCCAAGGTCTCTACCCCTTTCCTGCATGCCACACTCCTAGATACCTTGCCCTTGACAATTAAGAGAGCCATTAGAAATGCATCCTACCTTGTCACCAGCTGGGAGTGCTGATCATGAGCTCTGCAAGGATGGGGCTTCCTCTGCTGGACCAGCCCAGCTCTGCAGAAGTGCAGGGCATGCTTAGTGTGGACAGCTTGCTTGGAAGGGATTTCTGGGATAAAGTTCCACTGAGCTTTTCCAGTCTGCTTCTACCCTTCTAGGTATGGCAGGAAGAGGAGTGCATAACTTTGAGATCTTCAGGAGCAAGAAT
This sequence comes from Hemiprocne comata, assembly GCA_020745705.1. Classification (NCBI taxonomy): domain Eukaryota; kingdom Metazoa; phylum Chordata; class Aves; order Apodiformes; family Apodidae; genus Hemiprocne; species Hemiprocne comata. Next base: position 122,256,825 of record CM036588.1, read on the forward strand.
GACTCCTGCAGCCCACAGCAGTGCTGTGCCATTGCAACTGAGCTGCCTCAGGCTGAACTAGTTTGGGTAGTGGGGACAGTCTTGACAGAAAGTAAAATAAACTGGTCTTGTAGAGAAGGCTCCTTTCAGAGGGACGGGGACAGGAATCAGCCTTGGGAAAGAGCAAGGAAAGCACATTTTTGCTCTGGCATTAAGAATCCATGCCAGGAACTCAGAATAACTCCTGGCTTCCCTGCCATCTCCAACAGCTCAAAAAAAATCAACAGATCACAAAAATCCCTTTGAGGTGATTAAAGATTAAATGGCAGGAAAAACAAACTGACTGTAACCCTGTCCCTCCTCCTCCTTCCCCACTCTGCACAAAACCAGTCAGTCCTAGGTGAGTGCCAGAAGGACCAGGTGTCCTCCCTCTCCCTCCTGCTTCTACCCTGAAGTTTCAGGATGCTTTTCAGCGCTCTCCTGGAGCTTTGCAGCTGTGCATTATGGCTCGTGAGAGGAACTGGCTAGATAACATGCTTTGGCTCCTCAGACAGTAATTACTTCCATGGAATTACTAACAGAAATTAAGATTTCTCAGCTGAATGAAGACAGCACAAGTTATGAGGTCATGCAAGTTCTATTTCTGATAACTTTAAATACATAAATAACTTTAAATAGAGCCCAGTCATACATGCAATGAGTCCTTCCAGTGCCAGTTGCTCATCCCCTACTTTCTGGAGAGGAAAGGGGATAATAGGGAGGGGCAATAGTTTGTGCTCATACATGAATTTGCACAGAAGAGTTAATGAGCTGTGGACACTGTCACAGACCTAGTCACAGATAGACTTTTCAGAGAAGGGGTCACATATCTTTTTGGTACCATAAACAAGGCTTTTCCTTTGGTAACTGAAGTAAAAGAAGTGATAAAATCTTCAGTTAAGACTGACAGAATGTACATAATTAAAAACAAAACAAAACAAATCCCACCCCAAACCAGCTGAAACTGCATATAGGAAAAGAACATAATGGGGTCAATTTGCAAAGTTGCTGGAGGAAGTCATGTAGCACCCTCTGGACTTCTTGGAAATCTAAGCCACGATGAGAGAGATCTGGGTCCAAGTCAGATCTTCCACTCCTTTGCCTGAGGCTGTGATTTGACATGGCAGTGGGTTTGGTGACAATACCACACATCTTCCCACCCCTTTGACTGCTCCAGCAGTTGACCCATGCCAATTTGTACATTCACACTGTAATCTGAATAAGGGATAGCTCTTGCATTATTTTATTTTATTTTGTTTTGTTTTGTTTTATATTTTATTGTTTTATGCCTGTATTGATTTATTATTTTCCACTCCAAGAGAAGCTTATGTAAATGAAAATCATGCACTGTTTGTCAGACAGAGAGAGTCTTATATTCAGGGCAGGAGTATTAACTGAAATAATTATTTCCTACTCTCTTATTTACTTGCAGTTTCAGACCACATCTGCAGGAACATGGTGCACCATTGTTGCACAAAAGCAGTCTCTGGGATCAGAAGCCTCTTTTCTTTAAAGGCAAACAAACTTCTGATTTTTAAAAGGAAATCCTTCAAACTTCAAGCTGTTACTGGAGTGGTTAATCTCGACAGCAAAGTGACTTTCTCTCCAAGGGCTTCTGAGCAGGAACCTGCTTGCTGCACCAGAGCCCAGGCTGGGCAACACTGTCCTGCAGCCCAGAGGGACTCCAATTTTAAATGGAAGATGACAGAGCCTAAGCTACCAGCTAATTAAATATTTGTAAAAGAAAAAGGGGGCTGACATTTTGGAGAGATTTCTACCAGAGGAGTAAGAAAGTGTAACTGTGGTTATGAGATTTAACACACTTTTTACTTCTCCAGCTGTCCAAAACAGCAGTGATGTGCTTTTGACATTCATATCTTTTTGTTTCCTCTTTTCTTTTCCCAGTGGCCACAGATTATCAAAAAGCTTGAAGCAATTTAAATTTAATCTCAAGACTCCCGATGGTTAGGTGGGAGTTTAAGAATTTCACTCATTGATTTGACATGATCTGGGAGATGCACTGAAATTCAGCTGATGCCTGGGATTTTCACCAGTGTAACAGAGCAGGAATCTGGAGAAGCAGAACAAAACAGCCAGGATGGCAGTATTGTTCCTTTTCATTCAGGTGGTCAAAGGTGGGCTTACCTCCTGGAATTGGCTATCTAAATGAAATAAGTGATAATAATCTTAAAAATTAGGTCTGATATTAAGTGTTTAAATTCACAAATTTCAAAACACTTTGTTCAGAGAAAGTTGCAAATGCACATCCAGGGAAGTTTATGCTGCCCATGGTTCTGCTTCTGCTCTAGAAGCAAACGAGGATTTGAAAGAGAATTGGTCAAGACCAGCAAATTATGCAAAATTCTTTGAAATGTTTTAACTCCTGAACTGTTATTCCATGTTTAGGTAACATTCAGCTGCATGGCTGGTAAACAAAGAGAATATAGAGAGATAATTGATCTTCCATATGCAGCCTCTACAGCAACGGGGACAGAGTGCATTCTTTGTCCTATGCTGAAGACATCCAAGTAAGAAATCTCTCTTTTTCTTTGTCTAATATCTTCTTCTCCTACTTCAATTTTCACAGTGTATTTTGATCTGTATTCGCTGCTCATACTGATTTTACACTGTTTTATCTTAACTGACTTTGGAAGAATTATATCTGAGCTACATGGGTGTGATTTACTGGGAATGAAGCCCATTCCAGATAATTAACTGTAGTGTATTGTTGTAATTCTTTTTTTTGTATTTAAGAGAATTTTTTTCCTCTGTTTCCCCAGGGTGTGTTCCATCTGCTCCAGAATAGGAGATAGAAAGGGAAGCTATTTATTTTTCATGTTTTTAAAGGCATAGAGAGCATGAGGAATGTTAGCTGGGCCCTATAGTTGGAAGAAATTTCTGTTCTATACATTTCTCCCTGTTACCGTCTGGATTGCTGAGGCATAATTATTGTGGCCAAGGACAAGGTCACTCTGGAGATCAACAAGCCATTAGAAAGAGAATGGGAAAGCATGAGAACAGACTGGAGATTTAAGTGAGGCATGAATATCATCCCCTCAAATCCCTTTTGAGACCACTGGCTGTTGGCAGGCAGCCTGGAGCACCATGCACCCACTCCACAGGCAGCGGTCATGAAACACAAGCTCAGTGTCCAAAATCCACTCCCCCCTTTCCTTGGTGGGACAGGTCCCTCAAAGCACCCATCATTCTCCATGGTTTTCAAGGCAGACCAAGTAGACATAGCATTATAGATCATCTAGTTCCAGGGGCACCTACCACCAGGTTGCTCAGAGCCCCATCCAACCTGCCCTTCAACACTTCCAGGGATGGGGCTTCCACAGCTTCCCTGGCCAACCTGGCCCAGTGTCTCACCACCCTCACACTCAAGAATCTCCTCCTCATATCTCACCTAAATCTCCCCTCCTTTTCAACATACCTACATGCATGTAGACATGTTGAAAAGCTGTCTTGTTTGCTGCTGATGCTGAGCTGGGTGCCTCAGGTATTTGATGCTCACTCCCTTTGCTGATCTCCATCGTGGAATTGCATAAGAAACCATCTTTAAAAGTACCTCAGAAGCCAGCTGGGACAACTGGGTGCATGTGGCTCATGGCTGACCTTGGAAACTTTGGTGTATTGGGAAATAGGAGTGTGTTAAAGCAGCTTTCTGGGAGGAGGGTGATGCCTGCTGACTTCAGGGGTTGCTGAGAAAACTGCAAGGCTTTTGACTTTGTGTCAATAACAAACGTCAGCTTCACTGAGTATGTTTTTAAGTGCTTTGGTCTGAAAATAAAGGAAGGGAAGGCCCTGGAATACAAAGCCCCAGGAGCTAATTTTGATACACTTTTCATATATCAGGAGGAGATATAAAGCAGTCCAAAATATCTCCCACATGTTGGTTTCCTGTGCTTGATTTACAGGCTGTGACAGAAAATCCATTTCTGTTCCTGTAGATGCTAAATTCATTACCTTGCCACAGAATTTGGATTCTCCACTTCTCCTTGAACTTCAGTTTGTTGCTATGGTAACCAGTGCCAGACAATATATTTTTTCTTCCTACTATTTTCCATTGGCACTGTTGCATATTGCAGTAAAAATAGTATCCTTTTGCAATGTTAAAATAAAAGCCCCCAAGTCACTGTGATTTATTACACAGGTTCCCCCTGTGCTGTGACTTTAAGCCATAATTATATATGCAGAATAACTCTGATTAATCACAATGCAATTAAAAGCTTTACAAACTAGCAGGGCACATTTTCCTTATCTCTGTATTCAAAAAGATTTTATTATTTTTTTTTAATCTCTTCTTCTTTCAAACCTTCCACCAACTGGACATTTTAGGTTACAGTAAAATTCTTTTGAAATGGCCACGAAGGCTGTGTTTTTCTCCAAGAAATAACTGGTCATTCTTCCCTGTTTCAGACGTTGTCTCCCCTTGCAGCTGTCAGGAATATTCAGGGATTAGTTTGCTGAGAACAGTCCCGGCCCTTTCGAGCTCTTCTCTCTCTGAAGTCTTGTTAAAATTCCAGATTGGTTTCTGAGGATGGTTTCTGATCCTTGCTGCAAGAAATCCAAGGAATGTCAGGAGGATGGCAATGAAGTCAGTCAGTCAATAGGTTGTCCTTGCTCCCTGGACTGAGGGGGAAGGCTGACAGAGTGAGGCAAGGGCTGCGAGGCAGGCCCCGAGCCCTGCTGCCTGGGCACAACGGGGGAGGAGGGTCAGTGGCTGAACCACATTTTCTTGGGTTTGTATTTTTTTTGTTTTTGTATGCCCTTTGTACTCTAGGGCCTTCCCTTCCTTTATTTGCAGACCAAAGCACTTAAAAACATACTCGGTGAAGCTGATGTTTATTCACAGAATCACAGAATCACCGAGGCTGGAAAAGACCTTTAAGATCATCAAGTCCAGCCTATGACCAACACCACCACACCATCTAGACCATGGCACTAAGTGCCACATCCAGCCTTGCCTTGAACACATCCAGGGATGGTGCCTCCACCACTTCCCTGGGCAGTCTATTCCAATGTCTAATCACCCTCTCCATGAGGAAGTGCTTCCTAATATCCAACCTAAACCTCCCTTGGAGCAACTTCAGGCTGTGCCCTCTTGTCCTGTCACTGGTTGCCTGGGAGAAGAGCCCAGCCCCCACCTGACTACAACCTCCCTTCAGATAGCTGAAGAGAGTGATGAGGTCCCCCCTGAGTCTCCTCTTCTCCAGGCTTGACACAAATTCTAGCCTGGCTGGCAAAGCCCTGGCCAGAGACAGCAGAGTCTGTTATAGTGATCAGGAAGTATTAAAGAATAATGAAGTTGGGAGTAACTTTGTCCTAGTTCTTAACAACCATGAACTGAAAATGTGCTTCTCCATACACACAATGCTTTGATCAGCCTTTCCTATGCATATTGTGTATTTAAACTGAAAGATTTTTAGCACCTGTGGGTGCTTTGCCTGAGCCTGGGAACTGTACAGATAGAATCATAGTTGCCCTGCAAAAACCTATGTCAGAGGAGTGTTAAAGTTGAGAAAACTCACAGTAAACGCTTTTTATTTTGCTCTTCACACAGAACATGGATTTATACTACTCTGCATCTACCTTTCCACATGTCTTCCATATGTGTTTAATATTTCAGTGGGTTTTACTGCACTGTTCTTACTACAGTGCATAAGGGAGATATAACTGCTAATAAAATGATTTTCTTGGCAGGTCTCTGAGATGAAAGCATACTGGAATTCCAGGCTTGTGAGATATGCCATCTAGAGTGACTTATAAGTTTGAGCTCAAACTGTACAAGACTAGTCCTCCAATCTGAGAAACCCATGGACTGATTTACAGAATTTTTAGCTTTTCGTGATGCACATCAAGGCACAGACTTTCCTTAACTGCAGTTACAGCTGTGATTGCTCAGTAATTCTCCAGATCCAGCCCTTTAACAAAGCCTAATTAACAGCACAGCCCTGATTCGTTCTCAGAACATGACCCACCATATGCATTAACTCAGGGAGAAATCTTGTAGGAAAACTTTAAGGTGATAATGCACTTAAAGTTCGTAATAAAATGCATTAATAAAATTACTGAACTAATGTCAGCACATGCTGTTTCCTTCTGGGGTTTCCTAATTTTTGAGTATTTAACTATGGAGCTGTAATATTACTTCAAGACTTTGTTAATGGTTATCTCCAATATGTTTTGGTTTTTTTCCCCAAGTAACCTGAATCCACCTCACCCAGCACTGCTGGCTATGGTCATTTCAATAGTTATGCTCTTCCAGTTGTGTGCTTTCTGGAGAGGTCTGTACCCTATTTGGCATCCTCCTTCCAAGGAAGAACTGGGGAAGTCTTCTTTCTCTGCATGATGCTAGGTCCTGTTAGCCATACACTGGGCTTGTTCCCTGCCTCTTTTCTCCATCCAGCACCTTCTACTGCAGTCATGCAGCTTGGGGTGAGGTCAGGATGAGCAGTGAGAGCACAGAAAAGACAAGGTGGGCTCTTTCTCACCTAATGCTTGATGTCCAAAAGTTAGACCTCTAAAGTTGCAGCATGCCCACCCTTGACAGCAGATGGGGAGAAATGCTGCCCTTCAGGGTGTCTTTTGTCTGAGATGTGAGGGAAGGTGAAAGGAGGGCAAGGTCTGTGCTCCATATTTATTATTCTGAGTTTACCAAGGGGAGCACCACTTTTTCCCCATGAGGCTGGAGAGACCTTCTTCTTCAGGGAAGATTTAATGCCTCATATATTCAGACCCAGATTCTTTCATCTTGGCCCTCTCTTACTCTTCATTACTGAGTCTTTATGCAAATATGTGCTTTTGTCATTTTTACGCAGAGTCGTTTATCTGAATGTTTGTGTATGAAATGAAAATGATAAACTTTCCTGAAAAGAGGCAGCTTCTAAGGTGTCCCCGGCACTGAGGTTCCACTATCAGTTACATTGCTCATTTTTATCTAGTAACTACCCCGAAATTGAATGTGCCAGAGTTTGACACTGTACAAATAAATGCCACAGAGAGCAGTACATCTGGTTTCAATAACAACAGCAATAATTCCTAATATTTGTTTTCATAACGAAGGACCAGAGTCCAACAGCATTACTGGTGAGAAGAGCACTGAAAGTGAGAAGGGCATATAATTTATTACACATACAAAAACTATGTTAAAAGAACATTATTAAGGTTGTAAAGTCAAACACTTGAGACTTAGGAAATGCCAGAATTAAGGTGGTCTGTGCAACTTTCATTTGACCTCATGAATGTATGCCTCAAGACAGTCTTTAGTTACATGAATGTATATGATTTCCCTCCCAGACACCCCCCTCAGTCAGCTCCCAGAAAGTTCAGTTGCCCATTTAAGGACCAGCTCTGCAATACCTCTCTCCCTTCTCATGTCTGACATGTGATGCTTTTACCCTGTGCTGTACAAAGCATGCTCTGCAGGAAAGATGGTTCTTTTCCTCCTGGGCAGTTTTCTCTTGCCTGTCACTGCTGAAAATGAGCACTTTGTAGTATCATTTTTTGCAGGAATGTGTCTGTGTTAGCAAGCGGGGAGGCTCTGCAGGAGCACCTCTGCTTCAGGGAAGAGGGGATGCTGAGGGGTTTGGCTGCATCCTGGCATCATATTTGGAATACCTGAGAGCAGTTGGGCTGCATTAGGTGGAGGTGCCTGCAGAACAATGTCCAGTTAGCAGCACCCAAAGCAATCTGAGCTCTGTGCCCCAGGAGGGCTCAGGAATGCAAGCAACAGCACGGGGAGTGGGGGTGGCAGGGAGAATCACTTCACCACACACTGCAGATCAGCCCAAAGAGGCTATGGTAGGCACCTCCTGTGAGAAGACCATCTGTTTTACAGATGGAGGAACCACACACGGAGGTTAAAGCAAATGCATGTACTTATTTTGGGTGTTGAATGTGAGATACCAGGAATTAAGTCCCTTCAGACTTACCACTTCCAGCAGCCCTGCTCTAATCCTCCCTCTGACAACGCCTTGCTGCAGTCACACACCCTGTGGACCTGGTATTTTCCAGTTCTAGCATTTCATCCTCCTTGTCATTCAGGCTGACCCCTGACTGCACACTAGAGCCAGTAAGTCACATAATCTACTTCTATATTAGAAAGTTACACAGCCAGGGCAAGGGTTGTAGCACAGCTTGCTTCCACATGGCTTCATTTTCTCCCTCCATCCCCCCCAGCATCCCCAGAAAGCCTCATCCATGTTGCTTACTGGGTATCTCCTACTCTCCACACTGTTCTCAGTGACTGGGCAGGTATTCTTGGTGGGACTATTTTCTCATATTTGGCCTGGATAATCATGCAGTTGCCATACAACTGGGGCTATAACTCTGTTTTCTTCACTTACCCACATCACATTTCCCAGATGGGAAGTATGAGCTCATATTTTTTTCCATGTCCACAGAGCTTGAAACAAATCCAGCTGTATATAGCCAGGAAATTCCAGCACTTGGTATTTACATTTCCTTAAAACATTCTATTTGTTTTATCTGCATTTAATTTCAGCTGAAGGTTGGGGCTGACAAGTTGCTGATCTGTAAACTTTACTTGGTTTCATCCCCAGAGCATCGTGAACTTTTTGGATGAAGGACAGGCTCACAAATACCCATGCAGCTTGCACCTTCCTCCTCACATGATGTGGGAACATGGATTTTCTTGTCCAAGTCTCTTACACAGATCCCACTGGCATCCATGAAAGTAGAAAAAATCCTATTTCTTTATAACTTATTCAGCATATTTGCTTCCACATTTCCCCAGAGCAGCAGCACATCTGATGCCACTTGGAGTTTGGGCTTGACATTGGTCAATCAGTCAAATTTTCCAAATGCCCAGGATGAGGTATGCTGGTGTTTAACAGGCAGGCAGAAACACCTACCCTAAACCAAACAAGTAGCACATCTTAATAAATTACATTACTTCGGTTGTACTGATCTGCTTTTTACATCAAATATCACAATGCCAAAATAATGACTAATAGGAGGCTGTTAGAAACACTTTCCTGTCTGGAACATGATGGAAGATGTTCAAGCAAATGAAAATCTTGCTGGTGTACAAACCCCAGCGATGAACCACCACTGCATGTATTTTTCATAGTGGAATATCATGCCATATGGGTTTTTAATAAAAGATATGACCTAGCCCAAACCTTGGCTATTACTGTTATCTATCATTTTTTATAAAGACACCAGACATGTTTGATTTCCCTTGTTGGATTCAATCTGTTTATCTCTTTAGGTTATTGCTGCTTCAGAATCACATCTACTACATTCCTGATTGGTTTTAATTATCTTTCTTGCATTCTCTCTCAATATGTTTATTTTCCAAGTGTTTTGAATGGGTTTATGTTGATGGCAAAGCATCTTTCTGGGGGCACATTTATTGAAAGATGTTACTTACGAGCTAATTATAGGGTAGACTATCCTTTTCTTTGTAGCAAACGCACTTCACTATTTTCATTTCTTGGCAGAAATAAATAATTAACAACTGTCTTGAGCACTGAACTGTCTATGTGTGCGTGAGCTTGGTGAATGGATGCTAAGGTTCACGACCCTGCTTTGGTAACCCTTAGATGAGGAAAGACCTTTCATCACTTCAGAAGGAAAGCTTGCCTATAGGGGAGCAGTAACAAGGAAGTCACAGATTATTCTGAACTCTTCTCTGAGAAAGATAGCTATGGAAGAGCCTGTATAAATTTTATAAACTTGGGCTAGTTCCCAATCTGATCTGAATCTGTGTGGTGTGATTGACTTAGTCAGAACTTACTAAGATTTACTTGGGGAAATATGACCCAGATGGTATTGTTTCCTCATGTTGTTCTCTCTTATTTGTCTGCTCATTTTCCAGCTGATTCTGCTGGTGGGCCTTTCCCAGCAGGCAGAGCTGGTAGGAACCAGGCAGGGGAAAAGGCTGCAGATTAGCAGCCCAGCTGACAGCACCTCGAGTCGTTCAGCAGGTTCCCAGGAAGGCGTGTGGCAAACGCACAGCACGAACCCAGGGATGGGAGAAGACTTGACATCTTGTTTTCTGAGGGGTTTCTCTAAGCCTTCCTGCTTTGCCTCTTTCATCATATAGCAAACAAATCCCTCTTCTCTTGCCCAGACCACTTCATAAAGAAGATCCAGACGTTCCCCTTGGCTGCTATTTAGCACATCTTCAGCAACTGAAGGAGGTCTTAGTGCCACATGAGAGAAGAGCAGGAAAACTCCTGGTGAGAGCCTTCTGGAGCTGTAAGTGCCAGAGTATTTTTACACAAAACAAATGGTTGCTACCTCATACTGTGGTTTTAATGCTTGCTATTTTCAACTATCTTCATTTTATTAAAATAAAATAAGTGTCCCTAGTATTTTTGGCCTGTCTGGTTTTAATTTTCTTATATATATCTGGAGTGAGGAGGAACTGTTACAGAAGGTTTCAAGAAGGAGACCTGAAATGTTCACCACAGTGTTCACCTTTTAGGAGGGTGTTCAGACAGCTTGCTTCATGTGCTCATTTCTTAATGCCTGAAAAGGAGGCAGCCAGCCTTGATGGTTCAGGATACTCCTAACTGATGTGCTCACCAGTGGGTAGGACAGGGTAGCTGCAGAGTGGCTGCATCTCTCTGGAGCTCAGGAGATGGAGTCAGAGCTGTGCCTTGTGCTATTCCCAGCACATGGGGTGCAGGGTGCTGACTTTCATGCAGGGGTGGGTGTTTTCCAGCTGTGCTGATGGGTTTTTTAAGTGGCTATGCAAAAAGCACAAGGTCCTTCCATGCCACATCACTCAGTCCTGAGAGTTCTGGCAGGAGGGACATAACCTGAAGGCTCAGACAAGGCTGCCTTTGTGCACTGGCAGGTGTCTAAGCTGGGGTATGCAGGGAATTTCATAGACCAGCCTGGGTCTTGTTTTCAGTCACATAGCAAACTGTTTGCTGTGCCTGCTTAGCTGATATCATACCCAAACCATGGCAAACACAGAAGCAATGAAAGGCTGAGTAGGAGAATATCACCTTTTAAAACACATCAGTACAGTTTTCAAATGTAAAAATCAGTGGAATTCATTAGTGTAAACCATAGCCTTCAGTCTTTCAAAGGCTGGCATAAGCCTATAATCATGGTTTCCAGCCTTCTTAAATGATCATATAATGCCAAAGTATTTAGGTGGGCATTCATACAACAACATTTTAGACCTATTGTGCTTTTCAGTATGATCTAATGGCTGGTGCACAGAAGCTGTTGTTAGGACTCCTGGGCTCTGTTTCCCTTTTCTGCCAAGATTTATGGCTCATGAGATGCTATTTTCTGCACTCCCTGGCTAGTGCAAACCAGTGTTTTTTAGGGCTTGTTTTTATGATCCAAGATTTACAATTTCTAATGATCCCATGCAAAGTAAACCTTTTATTTACTTAACCACCATGGGAAACTGCATGTAACAAAATCAGCATGTAATTCTTCCTACAGAAATGTCATTGCTTCATGGCCACTGTGAATTTTTACTGATACAAAGAACCAAATCATGACGACTTTGATTGTGCTGAGCAGAACCTCTGCAAGCAGCCCCATGGAGAAGATTTTTAATTTTCACAAATGATTTCCTATGACTTTGGTGGAGCAGAAGAAGTCTGAAAACCAATAGAAGTGGAGTGAACATCGTTTTCCATGCCAGGAAGCAAGGGGATCTATTGTATTCAGGTACATTGAATTCAGTCTGGCTACTTGAAAAGATAAGTACTATTCAAAGTCAGGGAGTCAGAATCTGGCTCAGAGTATAGAATCAGAGAATCCTAGAATGCCAGGTTGGAAGGGACCTCAAGGATCATCTGGTCCAACCACTTTATGGCAAAGTCATAAAAAAATCCCATACAGTGCTCAAATTTGTACAATTTACAGTAACTCAGAAGTCAGTGATAATTCAAAGAAAACTGTAGTGCTGTATCTGAAGTTCCATGATAATTCTGTGAGTTCAACTTCCTTTCCCTTCACAGTTGTACCTGTCAGTAAGACCGTGGCTGTTTGGACGTTTATGAAATTATTTCAGGTCACTTACATACTTAAGATGTTATATTGCCTTTATATTACTATTTTGAACAGGTTCAGCATGAGTGAAAGGAAACTTTTTTAGTCAATTACTCAGGCTGAAGTTAATAGATTGAGCTGATGGGGTTTCCACAGTCTTCAACGTTTTTGACATGTGGTCTCAGCTCTAGGTTAATGCGTGCCCAGATGTTGTGCATGTCTCTCTGAGCAGCAAAAAACAATAAGAAAGGGCAAAACCCCCTCTGAGACACTGCTCTTGTGACATCAGATGTATAGTGCTGTAGTCTATTAAGATCCAAGATAAAGATCCAGTACTGACCATGCCATCACTGCAATGACCAACCATTAGTACCTGACCGTGCTGCACCACTGCAGAGTCCTGGGTATTTTTATGGCAACGTTCAAGCCTCACAGGCTTTTGTTTCATTAAGGGTACAGACTGACCTAAGAGTATCTAAAATCATATTCTTTTTGCTTGTGTGCAGGATTAAAGTAATTTTCTGGATCTGGATCTTTTCCAGCTATTGTATTTTGACTGTCACACTCACCTTAGTATTGCACATACCTGGAATGGAGATACTGAGAGACATTTTTTTGCACAGGTTTAAAAGACCACATGATGTCAGGTGTGATATGGGCCCTTCACAGGCAGCTGGTACAAGCAATCCTGCTGGCCATCTCCAGAACCCCAGACTCTCACTGTGGATTCTATAAACCCCCTCCTGGCCAGCATATTTCCTTCCTGGGATACCATATACCTATAAACATGATTATTCAGTAGTTGAGTATGATTTGTTAGATGATGTTTTGAGCCTGAAAAGAAAAACTGTTTCATGTACTATACCTGCCACAAGCAAGTATTTCTGTAGGCCATGATGGAACTCAGGCAGTGGTTACTGCCCTACATGCCTGGCTTAGCCCACAGGCACAGCCCCTCTGAGGAGAGGAAAAGCATCTCCAGCAGGGAGACAGTATGGGTGCCCAGGGGTGCTCAGAGGGCAGTCAGGTGGGCATGGATGGGGACATCATCGTTCTGTGTTGCATTTTCTGAGGGGGTGGGATGGGCACTTAAGACAGTAAAGGGGCAGCAATGGAGAATCTTCTGAATTTCTGTGAAGGAGCAGAGTAAGACAACAGTGTGTGTGTAACCACTTTAGGCAGCTGTTACCCCATTCTAATTTATGCACATGTTGAAAGAGATGCTCTATTGAAAGTGTTTGCTCAATATTGATTTAAGGTGTGTTGAAGCCACAGTCACAGAATTCACTACAGTTCAGTGTAGTATTTTCTGAACTGGATTTAAGCTTCATAGGCTAGGGATAAAAATCTGTCAACCTCCATGAGATGAGGCTTGTGCAAGAAGTTGGATTAAGAGTACCTTGCATATCTGACCTTCATACAGCAGATGCCTCTTTGCTGTGTAGTCATGGTCCTACCTGGTTGGCCATCATTTATACTGAAATAGTCCATACTGGTCCAGCTGTACAAAAGAGCATTAGTGTTAGTGAGACCTGGTCTCTAAGCTGGGAATTCCTGTTCAGGTTACCATGAAGGGCTTTAAAAATGCTATTGATGGGGGCACACCATGAGTAGAATAAACTGGTACAGTTGTGCCATTAAACACTTAGAGCCAGGTGGAAGTTTTCTCCCTTACATGGGTTACTGAGTAGGAAAGCAGAGTTACTACATAACAAACTCAAGCAAGAGGGCAAGCCAGCATGCAGAATGAGGGCAGGAGTTTTGGTATAAATGTTCATGGACTGCAAATTAAAGGACTCATATGACAGGTGGTCAAGTTGACTGAACAGTGAGTGGGGAGACAGGGTACACGTTTGTAACTGTGGGTGAAGATTCTGCAGATGGGGTTTAAGTCATTGCAGACACAAAAAAATTGTTGGATTGTTGTGAGTGTCCAATTCCATATGGCAAGTGAAATATGTATTTAGACAGCATGATAGGCATGTCATGGAGCACACAGCTCATGGAGTAAGGCCCACTAGAGCTTCTGGAAAAAAACAGACGTGATGTGAGGAAGTCAAGGTGAAATGGTTAAAACTCAGGGCACCTTGCAACTCTGCCAGCTCTCGAGATAGGGATGCTACCAGCTGAGAGCAGCAAGAACACAAACACATAGAGAATCTTGAGTTTGACCCCTTTGGGCTGCTGGCTGTGTGACATTTCTGGATTATTCATAGAATCACTACAGATTCATATTTTTAGATCTTGTCACACCAGTGCTGGAGAACCCAGCAGTAAGATCCTCACTGACCACACTGGCAGGTGCTGTCTGTCTGCTTTGGCTGGGTCATACCTTGATGTTCTCTATTTTGGGACTTCGTTTGGTTTGGAAATTTTTTTGTTTCAGTCCATCCCTCCCCCCCAACTCTGGCAGTAAGAAGGACATTTTCTAATGAGATATAATCCTAGTTATCTAAGAGAGTTTCCAAGGGCTGAGAGAAATATTAGCTTTGAGAAGTGCAGAGAGCCATTGTTCATTTCAGGAAAACGTTCACTTGAGGAAATTAAGGAAAATTAATGACTAACAAGGTGTTTTTGGCTTGCTGGGGAAGCTTAATGAACTGGCTGAGGTATGATCACCTCAGGATTAAATTTCCATTTTTCTCTAATGTGAACAGCACAACCCTCATACAGGGGAAACTGAAAATAACCTCCTTAAAATGCCTTTTCCCCCAAAAACTGATAGTGGTGCTGCCTCAGCTTTTCAGAAGAGCCAGCATGGCCAGGGGTGGGATTTTCCAAAGGCACCAGGGTGCTGGGTGGCATTACAATTCCCTGTGTTGTGCCCCTCTCCCAAAGGCAGGGCAGCACGTTGCCTCTGCTCAGCACCAGCTGCTCCCTGCAGCCCATCCTTTGTCTCTCTTGTTCCCGGCTTGGCTGGGGGGGGGGTCCCCAGGCAAGGTCCTTGCTGGCTCCATGCCCACACACCCCCCACATGCTGCCAGTGAAGAATAGCAGCTTCCACGGGCAGGAAAGGAGGGAGGGAGGGTGGCAGAGGAGAAAGCAGCTTTCTGCTGCTGGGGCCCTCGCCAGCTGGTGCTGGGGGGTCAGAGGGGACAGGGAGGGAAGGGGCCGAGAGAGGAGAGGAAGACGTTGTGCCACTCCTGCTTATGCAAGTGTAAGTCCCGGGTAATGTGCTGCTGCTTTTGAATTGTAAAGATGCAGCAATGGATATAGACCCTCCCTGCTTTCAGGAGCCATCTTTTCTGGATGAAAATCCCCTCTTCCCGTGCCCCAGGAGGTAATCTAGGAAGCACTGGGAATTTCAGTGTGGCTTGGAGAAATCCATGGGAACAATGCACATTTTTCCAAACTTGCTTTGCACACCACACACTGCCTAGAATATTTTTGCCTTCGTGCTTGCAAAAACGGAGCTTTTGAGTGTAAGTGGGAATTCTCCCCCTCCCCCCTGGCTTTGTGGATGTGGGATTTCACTTGCAGCAACAGCTCATCCCCTGCATGGGAGCCTCCGTCACGTCTGTGCTCTGTGCCAATCCAGCCCCCATGGAGTGAGTTTATAGCAACCAGCAATGAATGGAGAGGGCTGAAGCAGATGTAAATAAAGGGATAGTGAACATTTTTAGCTCTGAAGAATGAGCTGTGATCACTTGGTTTCTAAGCAGGCTGAATGGCAGAGCCCAGTTAGTGTATACAGTGTGCTCACTGAGCAACAGACTGAATAATTTCTGTCTTTTTGATAATCACTACTTAAATAAAATAAAATTAAATTACAATGCTTTAATTGCCAAAGCTAAATGCCTCACCCACAAATGATGCTAGGTGCTTCTTGCTGCTCCTTGTGAATTATTTCGTTTGCTGATTTTCTCAAGGATAATCAATGTGTCAAGTATTCAGACTGATATTGTATTTTATACTTCATATGTGCACAGATGTATTTAATCTATCTGGTATAATAAAGTCATCCATGTGTGATGCATTATGTATGATAATGCATATATTAAAGAGTCTGTTCTAGTCTCCTGTTGTGTTTCCAGTGTGTAGGATGATGTTCTTTATTCACAGCAATATCTACATATGTGTGTGCAGAAGCAAATGTGCATGTGTTTTGTGTCTCATACAGTAACAAGCACTCAGAAACACATTCTTTAAATATAAGTGGATAGAGGATTAAACATTTTTGAATATTGTCTTAGCAACAACATTTTGTCATTGATCACATCACAAATGTGAAACACTTATTCAGCATAAAACGTCTCCTTGCTTTCTGCCAAAGCTGCCATCTTTTTTTTTTTTTTTCCTTCTTCTTGCTTCAAATGCTCTGAGATCCCTTGGGAAGGCTTTTATGCATGTTCAGTATGCTCACACCACTGCTTCTACCAGCGCTGTTGCCATAGAAACCAAGTGATTTCCCGCCCCCCTTCTTCTCTCCTGTCGGGGTTTGGATCTAGTGCCAGACCCCTCCACTCTCAGCAATAACATTTTTTCAATATTTGGACAGTTCTTTTAGGAAAAAAAAAAAAATAAAAAAATCTGTTGTTTACATTTTCAAGATGTGGTGCTTAATTTCAGGATACAAATGTTCAGGTATTAACATCAACCAATTGATTCACATACTTCAAGGAGCCAGAGAGCTCTTTCATTTGCAACATTTTGACCATGACATTTTGTAAAGAAAATGCCAGAATTGGTTTTTAATTGTAGAACGTGAATGAAAGGATTTATGCAACAGGTCAGTGGACTGTGTCTCACATTTTAATTATTTTTGGATACTCATTATAAGCATGTTTCTTTAGTACACACAGGAAGGGCTTGATCACGCCTAACCACAAAGAGAGAGGTACAATTAATTACTATATAATTTACAAGTTATTGATTGGCATCATTTGCAGTGCTCACATTAACAGATTCTTCATATAAATTTTTAAGTATTTTGGTTCTCTGACTACATATCATATTGATTTTTAAAATCAATCTACTCTTAGTTAGATACACAACATTATGTATTAATTTTATAACTGTTCTTTTTCGGCTGAATAAATTATTTCAATTAATGTGACATAGCTTTTCATTGAATCAGCTGATATACTGTAAGTGTAATTCGAGTTAAACAGCACACATACATTATGTCACATCTGCACTACAACACAAATGTACATATCTGTGTGAGAATTTTCAGCCACTGTTGGCTTATGTACAATGTTATACTGAAAAGCAGGCTCACAATCACATATTTTTTAAGAAATACTGCCTGCTTCTAACATACACCCCAGCTTGTGGGTCCGAATATCATATTACAGCAGCAAAATGCAGAAGGGAGAGCTCAGATGCATCCAAAGTGCATTTCTGCCTTGCTGTCAGGCAGGCACTGGACTTGCAGACCCTTGACTGAAACAGCCAAATCTCCTGGAACATAATCACCAAGCGCAAGGCAACCTGAGGGGCTGTTGCTTGTCCTCTTTCCCTGTAATATCTGTTTGGCATGAGAGGTAGTTATAATCATGCGAATGTGAAAAATAAACCGTGGTGCATTTCAGATGCATTTTTCCTGCAGAGACAGGAGAGGGAGCAGTTCTTCCTCCTCACTGCCCGAGAGACGCGTTTGGCCCCATCCCCCCCGCCTCTGCCCCTCTTGCCGAACACAACCCTGCTCCATCCTCCTCCGGACACGCTGGATTTTACTCTGGGGCGAGCGGCAAGACAGTTTGGGGTCGGGGGTGGAGGGGACAGACCACCCACTTGGTGTCCAGAGAGAGGAAGCTGTAATTCTTTGGGGGTTGCCACTTTCCTTAGGGATATTGCTGGGTATCAGGGTCCTTTGTGCCCCACTGCATATTTAGATTAGTGACAATGTGCTTGGTTTGGTTTGGTTTGGTTTGTCGTTTTGTTTGTTGGGTTGTTTTTTTTTTTTTCACCTGCCTCATGGTGCCACGAAGCAGCCGTGGTGCTGTGTAGTCAACTGGAGTGAACGTGCACATTCTGCAGGCCTCGTTTGGTGAGACCTTGTCCCACTGGTGTTCCCACTCAGAGCAGCCACGCACGTCTGAATAACGGGGCCCTTTCTGCCCGTTGTAATCCCGGGTTGTTACAGTCCAGGGGCCAGCCATGCTGTCACCGTCACAAATTGATTTAACCATCAATTGCAGTGGTCATTAAAGCTGCTAGAAGTCCCAGCCAAGCTGATGAATTGCAGCTGAATGTGAAATGAGCCTCCAAGCCCGTTTCCCACCATCTCATATCAAAGCCTATTGTGTCCCTCCAAAGTAAAGGGTCGGGGGTTCAGCCTGGAGTTCAACAATGGGCTCAGTCAGAAGATGGAGCCCCCCTTGCCCCAGCATTCCCAATTACAGTTTTCTTTCCATACCTTATTGTGCAGTATTTGCATCCAACTAATACATTGAATTATTGACATACCCCAGTGTCAATGGAGCTTTTGAAAGATTTATCCCCCAAATATATGGAATCCCAAGCATCTGGTGGCTCCCCAGTAATGACAATGAAACGACTCCCTGGCTTTCCTCCTCCAGCAGTGCAGCCAACTGATCTGAGCTGAATGGCTATCTTTACTCAGCAGAGATTAGCTGCTTCCAGGCCTCACACAAAAAAACCTGAGCCTGCTTCTGGAAGTCCTTTTCCTTCAGATGTATTGTTGCCTGGACTTGCCTTGCTACTCATTTTTACATAGCACTTCAATCTGCTGGGCTTTTGCTTAGTGGCTGTAAGTAACAGGGGGAAAAGGGATGATACTAGAAAAGATTCAATGTGCTTTGCTCTTTTTTTTTTTTTTTTTTTTTTTTTTGCCCTGCTGTGTCTGCATGATAGATACTGTCTCCTTGAGGTTTTGGTTTGTGATGAAGCTGCACACAGTACATCCTACCAGACGAAATCCCATCCCTTCTGTTTGGGGGTTGCCTGCTGGGCACACACAAGCTGCTTTCCTTGCATGCTCTTAGAATCACAGAATGGTTTGGGTTGGAAGGGACCTTAAAAATCATCAGGTTCCAACCTCCCTGCTATGAGCAGGGACACCTCCCACCAGACCAGGCTGCACAAGCCTCATCCAACCTGGCCTTGAAAACCTCCAGGGAGGGGGCATGAAGGGTGCTGTCCCTGTGGAGGAGGAAATCTGGGGCTCAAGGGATGAGAAGAGTGGGAGGTGAGACGCCCCGGCTGTGATTACATACATACAAAGTCCAGGAGGGCTCCTGCCTTGTGCACTGGCAGAGAAATAAGTGGTGGGAAGGAGAAAGGAAGATTCAGTAAAGAGGTCACGGGTCCAGATTATTCCCAAGTATTAATAATCAGAATCACAGAATTGTTCTGGTTGGAAAAGACCTTTACGATAATCAAGTCAAACCATCAGCAACTCTACCAACCATTAATTGAACTCTACCAAGTCCAGTGCTTAAACCATGTCCCTCAGCACCTCATCTATACATCTCCTAGACACCTCCAAGGATGGGGATTCAACCACCTCCCTGGGCAGTCTGTGCCAGTGTTTAATTACCCTTTCAGTGAAGAAGTTTCTTCTAATATCTAATCTAAACCTCCCCTGGTGCAATTTGAGCCCATTTCCTCTTTTCCTATCACTTGTTCCTTGGGAGACGAGACCAATCCGTCTCCTCACTCCAACCTCCTTCCAGGGAGCTGTAGGGAGTGAGAAGATCTCCCCTCAGGCTCCTTTTCTCCAGGCTGAACACCCTCAGCTGCCTCAGAATATCCTCCTAAGACTTGTTCTCCAGGCCCTTCCCCAGCTTTGTCACCCTTCTCTGGACTCACTCCAGCATCTCCATGTCTTTCTTGTAGTGAAGGGCCCAAAGTGCAGATTTCCAGTTTTGCACCTAAAAGCTTGTGACATTTCCCATAGGAATAATCCTCTCAGGGAGGAAGAAAAGCCCCAACACTCTTCAGCACAGGTAGACAGTTCTAAGCTGTATTTATTACAGAGTCTCCACCAGATCTGCATGGAGATACTGGTAGCAAAGAGAACTAACCATCACCACTGGCCTGTGGTCCTCAGTGGCTCCCAGGGAGGTCATCACATGCCTGGTCTTGAGAACTTCATTGTCCCAAAGATAGAATGAGCAAATGAATAAATACATGGATACACTTTTTATTTAAAAGGTTCTTTAAATCTGATTGTGTCACGAAAGTGCAGTGTTTTTTCTGGAACTCTTGGATCTTTCTGACCTCTGGTTGTTTTTACTGCATGTAGCAGTGAACATTCCTGAATAGAAAGTACTATCATTGCTGGTCTGATTTCTTCTTTTTGCCTTACACCTTCCAAGTGAAGCATCTGAAAAGTCCATCAATGAATACCAGCACTAAGTTCTCTCCACAGAAAGCTGGACTAAATGATTAAGAGATTAAAAAATAGAGTGGTACTCGCTGCAATTAATGGCTCCTGGTAGTGATTTCATGTGTCCTGAGAATCTGGGATTAAAAAAAAAAAAAATCTCACTCTCCACTGTGACAAGCCTAAGAGTTTTCACAGTTTTTTTCTTTAAAAAACAGAAAAGCAGCCTCAGACAGACAATAACATGGCAACAGGAGACTTCCCTGACTTGGAGATGCCCATATTCTAGTTCTTTCCACAGCACAGATAACTGTTCCACCTGTCTGGTAGTGTGAAACCATCCCATGATAATCCTTAATCTCTCTCAGTCTCTTTCCTAAGTAAGTAAATATTCACTGGGCCAGAGGTATGAACCTGAGGCTTTCACCAACTGGCCCTCTGCCCTAATCACTAGGCAAGAAAGCAAGGCACCATTTTTTGGCCACATAAATCTGGGGGCAGGCTCAGCCTGCCCGTGCAAGCAGAGTGTTAAAAGCAGGGAGAGGAGGACAGTAGAAAGTGAAGACTGCATCTGACAACTCCAGATTGTCCTGCTCTCTGTGCATATGGAAAGTGCTCAACTGCTGCAATGTGAAGCCTGAATGATAACACAGCCTGAACAGAACACAGGTTACAGTTCACCTACACATTTTGTCCAAACTTCAGTAATATGGAAAGGTACAAGTGAACCAGCTTATAACTTCAGGTACTTGTCTACTTTTGAGGCACTGTTGTACTCTGAGACCATCCCTGCTTCTTTGCTGAGCTATTGCAATTATCTCTCTGGATGGTTTCTACTGAGAAGAAATGAGCAGTATTGGAGCTCTGGTCACGTAACTTTCTCAGTTTATACAAGCCCTGAAATGTGGTGGTCAGGGATCAGGGATAAACAATCAGCACATGTTCATTGTCTAGTTCCAAGGGAGCAAGGCTGGTTGAGATAGGACTTTCACAGGAGTAAAATTGCCTTCAGCTCAGCTGTCAAAATTGCCTCTGTGTTAACTCCTGCACAAATCAGAACTAAGAAAACCACCACAAATTCCCAAGGCTCAAAACCTGCTCATTTTCTCAGGACTTGGAAGGCTGGCCACTGCATGGCTACCTGATGGATCCTGACCCTGTAATATCTATAATAGTTCTTGAAAAACTGTTTCCTTGTGAGCTGTTGAGACAAAGAGGAATCAAGAAAGTTTCCACTTTGTTGAAGAGTAAAGGTGTTTATGTTACACACTTGGCTTCCACTGAAAGAAATCAGTCTTGTCCTGGCAAAAATTGTATTCATAAGCAGACACCTATAGATCTTGACAAGATTGGGTGCTCACTGCTAGGTGAACATGCCTTTTGCCCTACAGGACTGGGTCCTCCAACTAAGCTGCCCACAGAAGCACGGGGATGGAGGAGCAGGTTAGTGTCCTGGGGCTTCTCCTCTTTCACATATGGTTGAAGTGAGTTGAAGTGGACACAAGCTGAAACACTGAAGATGAGGAAACGCTTGTTCACTGTGAAAGTGACTGAACTCTGGTGCAGGGTGCCCAGAGTGGTTGTGAAGTCTCCGTCCTTGGAGATATTTAAAAGCCATCTGGGCATAGTCCTGGGCAATCACCTCTAGGTGATCCTGCTTGAGCAGGGGTGTTGGCCCAACTTACCTCCAGAGGTCTGTCCTCTGGTGATCCTTCTGTGATTCTGTTAAAGCTTCCAGAGTTATTAGCAGGATAGACTCTCAGGCAGACACACAGCTCATCTCAGCAATTCTGTGTCTTCTCATCTTAGGACAAGAGGGATAAAAACACAGAAGTCATTCTCAGAAGAGTTTTTGGGATGCAAACGCTCTGAAATGGAGAGAGATTGCATTCACATTTGTGAGGAAACGTTTTTGGATAGTCCTTGGTTTTAGCTGGATGGCACTGAAAGTAATGTTATTTTTCCTCAGGACAGACAATGACTATGCAAGTGCAAGTCAAATTAGTGCCTACTTATATTATAAACTTGTGTATTATTAACTTCTTAACTTTTGTAGTAAATTTTTCTGACCTATATTCGCTTTTTACCCTAGAGTCCATGGGTCATTGTACAATACATTGGTCATTTGTGCTTTTGTGATCAACAAGTAACAGCAATAATGCCACACTGAAGAACAGGCCTTTTAGACAGAAGTCTACTTTACATCTGTAGGGCTGAGGGAATAAAAATATTTACTTCACTTTACAGAAAATGGTTTTGTTTTTCTTTTTTCCCTCACATACAGCATTGACAAGAAATAGCATTGTAAAGGTATCCTTGCATCAACTGCAACTAGTAGAGTCTTGTGTCAGGAATGCCAAAAGGCATCTAGATCCCTGATTTCTTAATTTTAAGATGTTAAAACAAGAAGTGAAACCTTTTGACATTAATCGTAGGTGAAGCGAATCTGTGAACCATTCACGATTCACTCAGTCAAATGATATGCAAATAAGTAGCAATGGCAAGTGCAGATTTTCCCTGCCTGCTGTGCCTTTCTGCGTGTGACAACCAGCTGGGGCTACATGAAACATTTACAAGGAATTTTCTTTTCTTGTTTCCATCTGTGAAGGGTTAGGTTTTCTCCTGGAACTGGGAGACAGTTCTCTAGCTTTCAGAACCTCCTCGCAATGCAAACACAGGAATTGCTGCTTGAAGGTGTCTGTTCCAGCAAGTGTTCATATTTCACATAAAAACACAAGCTCTGGTATGATTGCTGGTGCAGAACATGCATGTTCTCTGTGGGTCTCTGATCATCTGAACTTAACTTGTCTACGAGATTTTATTGGATGTGTCTGGACAGGCTGCTAAAGCCTGTTGGGTTCTTTTCCTTATTAAGCGCTTGTGGTTGTAGGATGTATAATGTCTTGGTGAATTTCACAGGCTGAGAGAGTTGGGGCTGTTCATCCTGGAGAAGAGAAGGCTCCAGGGAGACCTTAGAGCACCTTCCAGTGCCTGAAGGGGCTCCAGGAAAGCTGGGGAGGGGCTTTGGACAAGGCCTTGTAGTGAGAGGACAAGGGGCAATGGATTAAAACTGGAGGAGGGGAGATTGAGGTGAGACATGAGGAGGAAATTGTTGAGTGTGAGGGTGGTGAGACACTGGGCCAGGTTGCCCAGGGAAGCTGTGGAAGCCCCATCCCTGGAAGTGTTGAAGGGCAGGTTGGATGGGGCTCTGAGCAACCTGGTCTAGTGGGAGGTGTCCCTGCCCACGCAAAAGGGGTTGGAACTAGATGATCTTGAAGGTCCCTTCCAACCCAAACCAGTCTGTGATTCTGTGTTTCTATGATTCTATGGGTAGAACTTCTACCACTCTGGTTCAATGCCCTGGACTTCTCCAAGGTCCTGCAGGATGCAGGTCCCCTGTGCTCAGTGCCAGCTGACAATACTATTTTTGGCAGCCCGTGCTGGTTTGTGTGTGGGAAGACTTTCCTCATCCTGCACATAAAGGTGCTGAGGAGGTAAAGACCCCATTAACAGTGAAAACTAAAAGTGCTCAATGTAGCTGAGATTTTGTGTAGTGAGCCTGGCTTGACACATCACTTTTAGAGGTTCAACCAGCACTACGATTCATTGCCCATCTTTTGTGATCGTATTTGTTTATGAGGAGGTTTTTTCATAGAGTTTTGCTGTGGCACAGCTGGTTTATAACATATTTTTACATGTAACACTGGGGCTCATTTGTTTTCAATTTATTTTTTTTCGGCTTGTAGAGGCAGAATAAGAATTGCTTCAGTGAGAAGAATAAATTATTATTTCAGTTTGAAATCCAGGAATAAATAAAAAAAAAGTTGTTTTCATACCACTTTAAGCAGCTCAGAAATAAAAGTCAAGGTCAGTATGGCTTTGGCTGCCCATTTGCTGCTAAGAAAAAGACATATTTCTGGGGGCAGGGCAGCAAAGCCTGCAGAGATCTGCTACTTCCATCTATGCTCAAACTCACAATCTTACTTTTTTAGAAATCTTTAGAATTCTGTTACAGTGGGAAGAGATTGCAACAGGCATTCATACCTGAGGCCATGAAAATAAGAATGCCCTGACTCTTGTTACTTTTCTCTAAAATATCAAAATGATGCTGTTCTTCTGCAGCCTCTCCTTGAATTTTTCTACTCCAGATGCACAGTCAGGTTCTGCAACCATCTTGCTTTCAGGTGGATTCCCAATGGCAGGGTGGAGGAGACTTCCTGGGCCACCACAAGGCAGAGGGCTGGTGCTCCCCCCCATCCCCAAACATGTACCCAGATACATGTCTTTTTTTCCATTCCTGTTGTGAATCTTGTGAAAGCCAGGAAGCCATGGAAAGGTTTTTTCCAAGGGTATGCTCCTATTCTGGATGCCATCCAAAGCCTATGGAAAACAGTGCAGACACTCCCAAACATAGTCATGGTCCTGAGCCCCCTCCTGCATCTGAGGAACCCTGCGTGCCCCCTTCTGCTGAGTTTCCAAGAAATCCTGAAGTTTTTTAACACTTTTATTAAGGAGCATCAAATGTAAGTGAAATGGTAGCCAAAAATATATTACACAGCTGGCTGCAAAAGTAGGTGGCGGGTGCAGCAAACAGGATGACTGTGTTCCAGTTTTGCTGTGTTGCCATTGTCCCCTGCTCTTCATGGGACAAAAATAATTAGGCTTTAATAAATTAATTGTATCTGTAATTAAAATATCAGAGCCAATATATTACTTGCCTAGGGAGAGGTTCAGTGATGTGGTGTCTGACATCATTCTGCCTATTGAATGTAGAGGCTGGGGGTGTTTGATGTTCCTGGTCACTACTGGTCAAGGGGTGATTATTTGGAATTTCTGAAGCCATCCACAGATTTTCAGGGAGACTTCAACTCCTAGAGTCACTTGGATGTCTCTGAAAACATCACACACCCTCTTTCTTTTGGAAAGAAAAAGGCCCCAAGAGTGTTTTGTAAGAATACAGCTAATTAAATAGAATGGCAATGAAAACAAATAAATAAAACTTAATCCAGAGTTAGACTAAATAGAAGTGATGGTGCTGAGTTTCCCTCTGGAATAAAGCTCTACTGGCATCCATCAGTTTACAGTAGGAGTGAATCTATCCCACAGTTTCTGTTTGATTTACAAATCCAGGAGAGACATGGGGAAAGACACAAGGGAAGCTCTCAGAAAGGCCCTATCGACTGCTAATGAGATAAATGTCCCTGAGGTCTCCTGAGAGCCCACGGGGAGAGCGAGACTTCTCCAGAGGGTGAGCCAGAGTGGGTACAGTAGGAGCCAGTGCTTTCTCTGGAGAATCCTCTTTCTTCCCGGGGACTAGTACAGGAAGGGAGTGTGGAGTTACCCCATTAGCCCCAAATCAGGCTTTGGAAATGCCCACTAAAAAGCACAGGCAAGGAATTCATAGAAGATCAATCAAAACACAAGGTCAACAGCTTCAAAACACTAGCTCTGAAGAGAACTCAAAACCCAGTGCACCTCTGCTGAGCCATGATGCTGTACCCAGAGCAGGCTGAGGGGACCAGAGCTCTACCTTGATCTTCCTCCTCCACTGGTCTCGCTCAGAGGGCAGATGTTCTCCTAATGGGAAGCCCAGGGAACTGGATCTGTTTCCCACTTACTAAATCAGCAGTTAGCATTTCCAAAATGGCAGATTCTCTGCTGGAGCTATTTGTACAGCTTCCAGGCATGGGACAATGAAGGTAGGCAGCATTTAGTCCCCCAGTGGCTGCTGTTCAGTTGCCTCACTTCTCCATAATTATCCCCACCTCTGATTAACTGTGGTGTCCCCTGGAGCATTTGCTCTGCCTTCACCTTCTCAGAAGTTTCTGCTGTATTATTTTGGCCTCCAGTAGCAATCAGCCCATTGGTGAAAGGACCAGTAGAAATGAAACAATCAAGGTTTCCTGGAAAATGGCAGGGCTGCACAGTCCCCTTCCATCTGTTTTCAGAGTTCTAACCAGGCTTAGAAAACCAGCCATGAAAACCTAACAGTGTGGAAACCACCACCAAGGGCCCCTTCTATCTTCTGCTCCCTCTCAGCAGGAGGCACAATGATGTTGTACAGCAGAACAGGAGAGGTTTCCATTTTAGGCTATGACATCAGGATCCTTACAAATCAAAACCAAGTTTTCCTCTCTTCTCATTAGGACATGTACTACATATTTAAGGTTGTCTCTTGAGAAAATGTTATGGACAAATATTACAGAACATGAAGCAGATGTTTACGATCTCTAATTCCAAGTAAGTTCCAGCCTGGAAATTTACTTGAGGCACATTTACACTGATTTCAGAGCAGCTTTGCCTGGATGAGGATTGCCAATTCTAGTTTGCTTACTTGTTTCTGGATTCTTTAACATTTACATTAAGTACAGATGGACTTAAACTGAATCTAAATCTAAATTAAATCAAGTTTGGATTACCTGGCTCCAAGTGCTCAGGTTTCTTGCAGCTAAAAAGAAAGTAATAGATTGTGACATGAATATATTTCAGAGGTGCTCAGCACTGTTGCTATTTTTACTAGATGTTCCCAGGGCTCCTTGTTTTTGTAAGAGTGATATTTTTTTAATCCAACTTGTGCATAAATGCGGTTTTCCAGTAGACCTTTCTTTGTTGCCCAGAAAGAAAAACCTAAAACCAAAAATTCCTACATTCTGCTTATATATGAGGTCACTAGAGGAGAACAAGAGCAGCTTATTTTGAAATTGCAGAAAATAAAAGCCTTCTCTAATAGCTCTTCTCTGTCAGTGGGCAGTAGATGGTCAGAGCACAACAGGACATGTACCAACATGAACGTTTTTCCATTCACATGTACAAAGTCTGTAGGTTCTTGCCTGCTTGGAAATATAACAGCACATTTATCTTATAGAAATGAGGGGGTTTCTGTGCAATTCATGTTGTGCAATGATCTCAGCTTCCAAGTGACATCCCAGACTGAAATGAGATAGAAATCATGAAACCAGAAGCAACAGTTTGCTTGCTTTTGCCAGAAGCCTTCCCCTGGCAGCTCCAAATCAGAGCCTTAAAAAAGTCTCATGTAAAAGTAATACAAGGTCAGCACTTTGATCTCTGTCATTTGAGCCACTTTACAAAATTATTTTCTTTTTCCTCACTGGAATGGAAATATTACTTCTGGAAATTTGCTAACATGGATGATCCATTTAACTCTCTCATATATATGTTGCTTTTTCTAGAATGTAATTTACATCTAGTGGTGCCAAATCTTTAATGGTTGGAGTTACAGAAGATTGTTTATCTATGGAGGGTTCACTTTTTCAGCTGGTTCTGTAGGCAAGTGGCATTCCTGAATTCCTTCCCCCCAACAACACAGGAGTCTGGAGATGCCTTTGAAAGCAGTGAGTCCTGAAACAGCTGGGGAATAAGAAAGGTAGGGATGGACCCAGCCTATAGTGTCCAGTTAATTATATAAAGGAAGAGATATCCAGAGCTTCCACTGCTTTTATTGTATGCCCTATTTTTGCTAAGTAGGTTATACCAGAGCTCTGAAATTCAACTTCCTGTTGATAAGTTCCTAGAAAAATCCCACACTAAAATTAGCATTTCTCTTTCTAAAAATGGTCTGGTAATTATATTATTCACATGAGAAGAACCATGCTGGGTCATAAGGGAAGTTCATCAAGCTCCTTATCCTGTGTTAACAATTGTCAATGTATTGATTACGGGGCAAATATAAAAAAATGAGGAAATCATAACCCAAAGAGGCTGTTGCTCATGGTAGCTGACTGGACCAGGAGGAAGTTGTCTCCAAAGGGCAGGATGGTGAGAAGTAGAATTAGATCCTATAATTCAGGAGAGGACACATCAGCAGTGAGGCAGGCTGAAGGTATTAGCTATTGCCCTGGGGTTTAGGGAATAGGGAAGGAGGAGCAAGGGATGGAGGGATCACCTCACCCAGCACAGAGCCCCATGACACCCATAATCCCCTGCAATGTCCTGATCTCCCCTGGCCCCCTTCCTGAAACAGAACTCCTCCAGTTCTCCCTCCTCCTCAATCTTTCTTTCCTCTCTGAAACTTCCCATCTCCAAAACTCATGCTGTTTCTCCCATCTCTCCCTTCCCCCTTCCTCAGTGGATCTTGGAAATTCACCCTAGTGTCACCACAAAATTTATGCCACAGGGATGCAGGTAAATGAGAAGTTTCTTTGTTTCTTTCCCTTTTTTTTGTTTGTTTTGTTTTGTTTTGTTTTTTACCTTCAGGACAAGGAATGCAATGCTGGTGTTACTGACAAACTAACCCAGAAAATGTGATGTTTGTGCTATTGAAAAAACATGAAACAATTTAGAGAACAAGAACGTGTGTGCAGCAAACCTTCCCCTAGCTGCTTTCCCTGCTAATGGTTTTTCAGCAGGGTCTCAGGAGTATGAAATGGACCAGGCTGGAAGGTGAGGGAAGAGGAAGAGAAGTTGCCTTTTCCAATCAAACTTCTGCTGAAATTTCCATTCATCTTCTGAGCAGAAAAGCTGTGGTCATTCCAGACTGATGATAGTGTCTCCATGCTCTGCTGTGGTTGGGGTTGGTTACATCAGCTGTGCAGGATTCTAAACCTTCTCACATGTAGCACAGGAGAAAAGATTTTGTTTCCTCCCTCTCAGGATGGTAGAGTAGAATCCAGGAGTATTTCTGGAATAATAATAGTGGATAAGAAGCGACTGAGGCACATAACTGTAACTTGACTGATTTAATAATAACACCAGTAATTGGATGCAATTTCATAAATTTGGTGATATATGGGGTGACAGGAGATGACAAAGATGTCCCATATCCTAGCAATGAAAACTTGACAGTTTTTCAATCAATTTTTTTTACCTAATAGGCCTGATTTTCCAGGAGATGCTGAATGTCACTGATTCTGATGGCAATGGCTATTTCAGTTTGGTGACTGAAGCCTAAAATGGTAAACTCTTCAGGGAGAGGTGATGATTTTATGCTTGTTACAGTCACAGAATGACAGAATGGCTGACACTGGAAGGGACCATCTGGTCTAACTCCCCTACTCGAGCAGAGACTCTTAGTGACAGCTGCCCAGGACAGTGTCCAGATAGCTTTTGAAGATCTTAAAGGATGGAGACTCCACCACCTCTCTGGAAAACCTGTACCAGGGCTCTGTCATCCTCACAGAAAAAAAAGTCTTTCCTGATGTTCAGAGGGAACCTCCTGTATTTCAGGTTGTGCCCATTGCCTCTGCTCCTGCCACCAGGCACCACTGAAAAGAGCCTGGCTCTGTCCTCTTTGCATCTTCCCTTCAGGTATTTAAATACATTGATAAGGTCCTTCTCTTCTCAAGGCTAAACAGTCCCAGCTCTCTCAGGCTTTCCTCATAGATGTTGCAGTCCCTTCATGATCTTTGTGGTCCTTTTTTAAGGATTGTCTCCAGAACTTCCATGTCTTTCTTGTTCTGAGGAGCCCATCAGTGGACCCAGCATTCCAGGTGTGGCCTGACCAGTGCTTAGGAGAGGGGAAGGATCACTCAGACTGCTGGCAACACTTTGCCTGCTGCAGCCCAGGATACCCTTGGCCTTCTCTGCCACAAGAGCACATGGTTGCCTTAACTTCACCTTAGTGTTCACCAGGACACCCAGGTCCTGTTCTGCAAAGCTGGGTAGCCCCCAGAATGCACTGGGGTAGGAGGCTGTGCCTACCCATGTGCAGGACTTTGCAGTTCTCTTTAAACTTCAAGAGATTCCTGTTGGCCCTTTCCCAGCCAACTGGGGCCCCTCTGGCTGGCAGCATGACACTGGTGTCCCAGCCACTCCTCCCAGTGGTGTGTCATCAGCAGATCTGCTGAGGGTAAGATAAGACCCCTAGTCCAGATCGTTAATGAAGATGGTAAACAGGATTGGACCCAGTATTGACCCCTAGGGCAAACTGCCTCCAACTAGACTTTGTGCCACTTGTCACCATGCTCTGGGCCTGGCTATTCAGCCAGATTTCAACCCACCTCACTCTCTGCTCACCCAGCCCATATTTCAGCAGCTTTTCTATGGGGATCTTATGGGAGACAGTGTCAAAAGCCTTACCTCAGTCAAGGTAGACAATATCCACTGCTCTCCTCATCCAACAAGCCAGTCACTTCATCACAGAAGGTGACCAGGTTGGCCATGCATGACTTTCCTTTGGTGAAACCATACTGAGTGCTCCTGATCACTGTCCTTCATGTGCCTGGAGATGGTTTCCAGGACTAGCTGCTTCATTGCCTTCCCAGGGATCAAGGGGATGCTGACTGGCCTCTCGTCCCCTAGGTCCTTCTTGCTTTTCTTGAAGATAGGAGACATATTTGCTTCCTTCCATTATTCTGGCATCCTTAAAACAATGAGGTTGAGGCCTCTCTCATGACTGTTGTCAAATATGAAAACAAAAAACTGCAGTAAAAAACAACTCTTCACATGGTGGCTTGGACAACAGCTAGGTTGCTGGCACCAGAGCAGACCTGGTGAATGCCAAGAACATCTTTTTACTTGGAATGTAAGTATTTGCAAAGCCTCAGATTTCTACTGGCCCTCAATGTGGGTCAGTCATGTTTTGGTTGGGTTTTTTTGTTTTGAAACTTTCTTAAATCTGCTATAGTGGAAATTGTTTTTATAGTCTATAGGTTAGAACAATACTCTACTGGGAGAACTCTGCCAGATGATACATTCCCTAGAAGACTAACACTGATGTTAAATTTGTTGAGAAATATGAGAGGAATCAGGACGATGGTAGAAAGATTTATACATTTTATTAAAATGTCATGAAGGCCTAAATCAGCAGGAACTGTAGAGCCTTCTGTATTCTGGAAAGACTTAAGATCCATCCCAGGTACAGCTGTAAGCCACACAGTCCCTCCACCTCCTACATCTAGTAAAGACTGATCTTTTGGTGGAGAGGACTGGAGCGACACCTCTGTGTTTGATTTTTGTTACCATGAAAAGTGCCAAATGGAGTAGATAGCAGAGGAGTTCTTGCCTTTCCTTTCTGGGGGCACTGATCTGTCCTGCAGTTGCTGGAGTTTACAAATTATTTTAGGTAAGTGCAGGGTCCTGCACTTGGACCACAACAGCCCCAGGCAATGCTCCAGGCCTGGGGAGGAGTGGCTGGAGAGCTGCCCACCAGAGAGGGACCAGGGGGTTGTGATTGATAGATGGCTGAACATGAGCCAGCAGTGTGCCCAGGTGGCCAAGAAGGCCAAAGGCATCCTGGCCTGTATTAGAAATAGTGTGGCCAGCAGCACCAGGAAGGTGATTGTCCCTCTGTAGTGGGCACTGGTGAGGCCACACCTCGAATACTGTGTCCAGTTCTGGGCACCTCAATACAAGAAAGACATGGAGGTGCTGGAGCGTGTCCAGAGAAGGGCAACGAAGCTGGTGAAGGACCCTGAGAACAAGTCTTATGAGGAGGGGCTGAGGGAACTGGGGCTGTTTAGTCTGAAGAAAAGGAGGCTGAGGGGAGACCTCATCACCCTCTACAACTGCCTGAAAGGACATTGTAAAGAGGCAGGTGCTGGTCTCTTCTCACAAGTAACTGGTGGTAGAACAAGAGGAAATGGCCTCAAGCTGTGCCAGGGGAGGTTTGGACTAGACATTAGGAAGAACTTTTTCACTGGAAGGGTTGTCAGACATTGGAACAGGCTGCCCAGGGAGGTCCTTGAGTCACCATCCCTGGATGTGTTCAAAAGTTGTCTGGATGTGGCGCCTGGGGACGTGGCTCAGTGCTGGGCTTGGGAGTGTGGGGATAATGGTGGGACTCGATGGTCTTGAAGGTCTTTTCCAATCTGAGTGTTTCTGTGATTCTGTGAGATATTAATTGCCTGTGGAATCTCTACCCATTTGTAAGATCTGGTTGGACGTAGACCAAAGTGTTCTGAGTTACAGGGGATTCCCAGGTGGACTGACAGAGTGATCTCCTAAGCCTCTTTAAAATCAGGCTAAACCGACTTTTTTTTTTAAACTTTAATTTCTTAGATCAAGGTTATATTAATTTAAATCTCTCCAGAACAACAAGATCATTGTCCAAACAGGACCCAGAGTTGTTATTATTCTCAGACACATAACCTGGGCACGCACACGGGTAAGTCAGTGTCTGCACTTGTGGACACCCACTCCCTCTCTCCTATTCTCCCTTTCTCTTTAGGATTCATTCTCATCAACTCAATTGGTTTTGTTGTTTTGATGTGTTAGTTGATTGCTACAGAGAAGGCTGTAAACAGACACCCTGGCTTTGCCAGGTACAAGATCTCCACGCATACTTGTTTGCTAAGGCAGTGAATATTTTTTGACAAGTCTCAGTGGCCAAATTAGATCGGCCAAAAACATCAATGCAAAGCGGTGTGCTTTTTACTGCTGCCTTTTCGGGGGCCCTGCTTGTTTCTTTCTTTCTTTCTTCGTTTCTGAATGCAGTATCTGCAAGCCACCTGCAATGGCAGCCCCGCCGCAGCCCGACTGGCACCCTGGTTTCTATGGCAACAGGGGGAAAAAGTGAAGTGGAAGGGGTGAATGGCTCAGCTTTCCTGGCAGCATGGGAAAAGGAAGGCCTCATTGGCATTCTGGTGCATAAACCAGCTAAGTGATCTTTCCTGAGTGATTTTTGGTGGCTTGAAACTGCACCTTCCTGTGGAGCTTGTATGTTTGATGAGGCCAGAACCACAACCCCCACAGCAGTTTAGCTGTACAGTTTCAAGGTGGGGTAAAGACACAGATAAACGACTGGAGTGTTTAGTTA
This sequence comes from Hemiprocne comata, assembly GCA_020745705.1. Taxonomy (NCBI): domain Eukaryota; kingdom Metazoa; phylum Chordata; class Aves; order Apodiformes; family Apodidae; genus Hemiprocne; species Hemiprocne comata. Next base: position 122,289,842 of record CM036588.1, read on the forward strand.
ATCGCTCTGGCTTCTCTTAAAAGAAGTAAAATGGATTATTAAATTGTAACTGCTAAAAGGAGAGAGTTGGCTGGAAAGTTTTCTTCATCTGTGACACAAATATGTTGTCTTGAGGTAACATCTGCCAGGCTAAATAACACATTTCTGAGCAAACAGCTTCAGCAAAGAGAGAAATCTCAATATAAACAAAGCTCCTTTTAATATCCTGGACAATTCCTTTGACAATAACACATTCCAAGGGGATGTGTCTACACTCTGATTGTCAGACTGCTGCCTTTTGATTTATTACTGCCCCCCATACTAACAGAGCCTTAATTCTAAGGCTTGAGTTTCTATGATGACAAAAGTGAATAAAAATAAGCATACACATTGAAGCTCAACACAAATAATGACAAACATTTATTTTTATATAGAATTCATGAATGCCTTTGCTCTTGAAGTGACTTAGAGAATTTTCTTATTTTAAGAGAAGCAACTTAATTTTCAAATTCATTTATCAATTTCTGAGAAGTTGCCTTAAAACACTGAAAAAAAATACTCAATAGTTCAAAACACCTTCGTGGCTTTAATTTGAGTCTGCCCATGATGAGTGTGCCCAAACTTAGTCAGAAGTCCAGAACTAGTCCACTAGTCCAGTATTCCCAGCCTTTCAGGCCCAGGCTTTGGTCTGGCAGGAAATGTTCAAGCTCCTTGCAGAGTCCAGCAGAAGCAGGCACAGCTGAATCCAGGGGTACAACAGCCCAAAGGGCCCCTCAGCTACTCCCAGGATCAGGGTGGCTTCTCTGAGCCTAAAACTCAGCTAGGCAGCAGGCAGGGACCAGATGATGTTCACGTGGGCTGCAGAGTCCAGTGTCTTCATCTCTCCTTTGAGCCAAGACTTCACCTCACAATAGAAACGAGCCCTTTAGGAGAACATTTGGCAGGACATTTTAGTGATAGACCTTCAAATCTGATTTTCCTCTGTGTGCTGGACTCATTGAGTCCAATTCTGAAGATTGTCCTAGAAAACATGTTGAGATTTTATTTCTTTAATGTTAAGCAAGATGATTTCATCTGAATTTTGTGATATTTGATACTTTTATTTAAGTCCAGTCTATGAGAATCATGAGATTGCCTGAAAATAATTGCTTTATTTTTTTTTTAACTGAAAGACCTTTGTTTGAAAATAAGAAACTTTTAAAGACCTTGAATCCATAAAGTTAACTAAGTAGAAAATAATGTAACTTGACTTTCCAGATAAATACATGGGATTTTTGAAAGCATTCTGAGTCCCTCTGATCATGGGCATGGCTGCAGAGGAGTAACCTATTAAAAGAGAACTACTGGGCTGTTTTGTTAGAAGAAAGTTTGTAATTTTGTTCTCCTGTGTGAAGATCTGTAAAATATAAAAATGTCTATTTACAATTTTTTCTCAAGACACACTTAATTACATCCCTATCAAGCAGTACCATGAACCCTGTGGATTTATTTGCAAGACTTTCATTTTAGGTGTACAAATGCTCTGATAGCTGTCAGCAAAGAGCAGATGGCTTCACAAAAGGCATTTGAAAGCTGCCTCCCTTCTGCCAGCAGCTTCCCACACTCTCACTGTGTCTGGTTTCAGTGGGATTCCTCGGTGGGAGAGAGAGCTCCCTCCGTGCCCCACTGCTGGTGGAAGCACAGGCACATCAAGAGTTCTGCTCAACTCCAGTGGCTACAGCCCTTGAAGAGGAGGACTACCTCCCTGCATCCACCTCTGGAAGGGTGTACATGCAAAGCATTACAGCTGGCTAGGTGGTTGGTGAGAGTGCATCATCAGTGCTTATAAGTATCTCCAGGGGGTGTCAGGAGGATGGGGCCAGAGTCTTCTCAGTGGTGTCCAGTGACAGGACAAGGGGCAATGGGCACAAACTGGTTCACAGGAGGTTTGACCTAAAGACACAAAAATACTTCTTGACTCTGAGGGTACCAGAGCCCTGGGACAGGCTGCCCAGGGAGGTTGTGGAGTCTCCATCCCTGGAGACATTCCAAACCCACCTGGACATGTTCCTGTGGGATCTGCTCTAGGGGATCCTGCTGTAGCAGGGGGTTGGACTGGATGATCTCCAGAGGTCCCTTCCAACCCCCACCATTCTGTGATTCCGTGAATCACAATTTGTTTCTATTTGCAAGATCTTTTTAGAGTGCATTTCACAAGGAACATTCTGTGCTGGGTTTATTTTGCCCCAGGTCATGGTTCAGGCTCCTAAACAACCTTTTGATGGAAAGGTGGAGTTTCAAAAGTTGCTAAATGAATTGTAGGCATCAGCCTCACCTTTGTGTTCAACATTTTATAACTCAGGGAATTCATGGAAAAGCAGCAGAGCCTTGTGACTCTGCTATCTGATGTTCAGGAAACTCCTCACAAATGGGTCCCCTTAAAAGATGCTTTTTGGCCACATCTAGGTAATCAGAATATTGGTTTCATGTCCTTCCCTGAATTCCATTCAATTTTAGGGGACAACACAATAATCAGATTTTAATGAGTTTAAATGAATGGTTTCTTTAGGGGAGAGGAAGGAAGGGAAAATATTTAAATTGTTTTAAGCTCTTATCTTTATCTTGTTATGTTTTTGCAACTGCTGAGAAGGTCCACCTGGGAAAGAAGGGATTTGTAGAAGGTGTAGCTGCAGGTAAAAGCTGGCATAGTCCTAATTGTAAACAGAGCTGGTTGCATGCCATATTGAAGCTACAATTCTGCCACTGAATGCATAAGACCCTGCACCCCCTGCCCCTTAATACCTAAAGAAAGGTTTTATTGTTTTATCTCTGCCAAAAATCGTGGTCACTTTTGGTTCTTGGAGAGTAATCTCTGCAAGTCACCATCATCCTCATTCCAAGATCCAAGCTCATTCCATTCATATTTTATCTGAGACATCACATATGTGGTGTTGTTGCTCTTGAATGACAACCTTGGTAGCTGTAAAAAAGAAATGCACTGGAAACCTGGGATTGGAGTTTCCTTAAGCCTGACCCACACAATGTGTTGCCCTTCAGCTTGTCAACAATATTTAGAGAAATCCTGGCAGTGGTCATGGACCATCTATGTCATTAACACTTAGACAAATGACTCAGATGAGTCAAAGAAAAACCCTAGCAGGAGGCACAGGGATAAATCCATGCTTTTGTTTCTTCTACTGAATTACCCTTATTGCACATGAAAGATCAGCTCAGCTTCTAACAAGACTAAGGTTTTCTTGAATAAAACTTGCTCTCCAGGACAGGAGAAAAGGTGCTTATTTTCTAAGATTACAAACTAGATTTGTTCTGATTTGCAATTACAGATGAGTCTGTGAACATGAGGCAGCTTTTGGCTGTCTTCTGGGTCACGTGGCATGAGGCACCTCGGTTTCCACATGAAGAACTCCTCCTTCATTGCTGGGCCCAGTAAACTGTGCCCAGCAGGCACAGGCTAGAGATGATTATTTCATCCATGGGGTTGCTTCCCTGCTTTGCAGCTGGCAGAAGATTGGGAGCTCCTTTCTCTCTGCCTTACTTTCTCTCTTACTCTTCCTTGGAAGCAAGTAGCAACACATGCATCATGATCAGGAGGTTCACTGGCTTGAAGTTAGTGGTGCTCCTAGAGCACAAGTTGCCTTCTGCCACCAACACTGTCAACTCATTTCTCTCTCTCATCGAGAATCAGCCACAGGAACAGCTCCTGTAGAACTGCTCCTCCATCCTTCTGTGAAAAAAAAAAATAGTCTGTAATGCATTCCAACAAATTCCTGGACTGCCTCTGTCCTGCTGCATTTCTGGGCTATGTTGTCAGTAGAACCAGGAGTTTTACTTTGCAATCCTGTGCCTTGAATATTTCTGTTAATAAATAGCTGTAACCAACAGAACGAACCAAAATCCGTTTAGCAGGACCTTATGCTTTGTTAATCTTTCTACCACAACACAGCACAGTCAATAACTCTGTCTCCTACTCAATGCTAGACCACAGGCAAGGTTTGCTTACCTGCAGGTCCTGATGAGCACAACAGATCTCATGAATTTGTCAGCAAATCCATCTCTTTCTTTCTCCCCTTTATACTGCACAACTGGTCTGACCACAGGCAAAGCAGGGAGCTGCCTGGGGCACCAAGCTGCAGAGAATGAGGCTGCTGCCCCTGCCCTCAACCTCGTGCTGCCCCTGCCAGCTCTCCAGGAACCCTCAGTTTGCTGGGGGTGCTGCCCCTCTGGGAGCATGGGGTGGATCCTGCTCCAGTGCCAGCAGAATCAGAGAGCTTGGAGTCCTGGCTCTGGCCCCAGGGCAGGCAGTGACCCCAGCTGAAGGCTAATTTTGCTCACAATACTCAGACCTCTTTGCTGTCTTCCTGACAAAAAGCAATAACTGCATTCCAGGACTGCATTCAAACTTCCCTGGGTCATGCTAAGTAGGTCAGCATTTTGATTCTTTTTGAAGGCTTTGTTTTGCATCTGTTTGTTCTCATATTTCATTAGCCCCTAAACAACGAAGAATCATCCTTGTAGCAAAAGCCACAAGTTGTTGTTTGGTTTTTTCTTCAAATAAAGGAATTTGAGATAGATGCTTAGTCTGAGTAACTTCTGTCTGAATATTTTGACAACATTTCAAAGCAGGGCAATGTGGCAAATGCAAAGAGACTTTTGATTCACACATATTGCTGCAGAGTTTTTGATATGAACATACACACAGGCATACACATGTATACACACATGGTTATTTAAACACAGAGATGGCAAGTGGGGAGAAGGAATGCTGTCACAAACAGCTGTAAGTGTGGTAATATGATTCCTGAGAAATAAAAGCATTACAGACTCTTGCAAAGCTGCAGTTGGGGCTGAGCAAGATGCCAGAGATTCTCCCCTTTCCTTTATGCTGGTATTTGTTAGATGAGATTACATGACCAGGATCAGCTGCGGGGTCCTGAATTGGCAAGACTGACTCTGTGAACAGGGAGGGGAGCCAAGAATATAAGATCTTTAGAGATGTAGTTGAAAGTATTCTTTCTGAACTATCTTGATCAGAGTATTTCAACCCCAAACTGAGGTTGCATATGGCAGTGTGGGTCTCTTTTTTTTTTGTTGTTGCTGGCTTTCAATCTGCTATAAATATTTAAAATTTTCACAGCAAAGTTGAGTATAAAAGAATCCAAACTGCTCCATTCTTTTATGAGAAAAAATTCTAATAAAATAATATATCTCTATTCATATTTCTGGTGAAACTCCACCATCTTAATGAGAGATACTGGTGATGGGTTGCATTTAATTTCAGTTCTATGGATTTAGTTACTTGTTAAGTTGCAGTGTTAAACCATTGCAATCCAACAGTGTGTGCAATTGCAAATACTTTTAGTACCAGAACAGACTTTTATATCATCCTTTCAACAGGGGGTGATGGCAGATTTTCAAAACAAATCCATCTGAGTGAGTTGTTAACATGCTTCCAAAATACCTCTGATTTTATTATAAAAGGATATTATATGTTTACCAGCCCCATCATTATTTCTCATCCTGATACAGCATTTAGGCTGCAAGCATCTGCAGGGGACTGTATGATTATTGAACTGAGCAGACTGAGCACAGTGAACCAGGGAACATTCTGGGTATTCGTTTAACAGCAAGTCTGAGAGGGAGTTCTACTGATGACTGAGGGTGGAATGTGACAATGGTGGCACAGCCTTTACCAGAAAATAGCTGTGGAATGCCATTTGAGATGCACGGCCTCTCTGCTGGATGAGATGAAGGTTTGGTATAACAGTAACAGGGCATCTGCCCTGCAATTCCAGCTTGGAGCTGTCTCTAAGCTCTGCAGACCACTAGAAGAGTGAGAAATGCTGGAGATTCCTGTCTTGGACAAGCACAGGACACGTGGCTAGATTCTCTCCTAACTTTTATCTGTTTTGTCAGCTCAGCCAACAGGGGAATCTTAAAGGTGGCAATCACAGGCTTTTACAAATGAGTATTGTATAGATTTTTAATTTACCTATGGTCTGATCCATGTTGGGCTAGGCTCCTTAGTACTTTTCTTGAGTTGGAAAGACTTTTTTGGGGCCAGATGTAAGAAATACTTTTCTACCTTAGAGATGGATGGCAAGGTAACTGGGGCTAGAGCTGCTCCTCGTTGGGAATGGTATTTTCTGTTGTGCAGAACTGCAATTGTCCATTTTATGCACTACTCTCATTTCACGGGTCCTTCCACACTAACTTTTCCTTAATGCTAGATGCAATCAGCTTTGTTTTGGAGGAAAATATTGACTAACAGTGGTGGACAGACTTGCAAGCAAACAAATCTTTTAAAATTACTACACTAGGAAGAGATTTCCTTAACAATCCATAGTACGTGGACACAGTCTTTAAAAAACGCAGACCCTGCAGAGAAGCACAGGGCAAACGTCTCAAAATGTGTTACAAAAAGGTCATTTGAAAACATCATCCCTGTTGCCATTTCAAATATGGGAGCATTTCACTGTCAGCTCTCTGGAGCTGGAGGAAATAAAGAAGGGTGGAGAAAATATTTTGTTTTGTTTCCATTGCAAATGCTGTCAACAGGATCAACAGCAGTGCCAGAAACCTGCAGTGTAACCTTCCCCCAGGCAGCAGGAACTCATCCTGCTCCCCACCTCTGCCCCGATGCTCATTACAACGTGCTGAGCCCCCCCCAAGTGTCCGTGGTGCTGTAACGAGCCCCAGGAGCCTCCTGCAGGGGAGATGCTCCAGAGGAGGGGCTGGGAGCAGCCCTGCAACCCTGGCTGTTTGTGGTAGGTGCTGGAGTGAGGCCTGAGGGGGCAGCTGTGCAACAGGACTCCTCCAGCTTTCCGAGGCATTCAGGTGTTTATGGAACATTTTGGAAATAGCCCTACAGAACCAGCTCTCTGAGGGCCTGTTCTGCGTGGATCAGAACGAGAGGGCTATGGGAAAAACATGAACTGATTCTGTAAAAATACCAACTTTTGATTTGCAGCGAATTGATGTTTCTTGCAGATGGAATCTCACCCCGTTCAGGACAGGGACTCTGGATAACAAGGCAAATATTGCACCCAGAATAAAAGACAGTCATCTTGTCTGCTGGGTCTTCTGATCTGTAAGTTAGCCAGTCAAGGCACAGTTTTTCTAATAAATCCATCTTTAGAGACTGGCAGGGGTGGTCTGTTACTATCTAAAAATGCAACCATTTCTGTAATTTAAGTGCCAGCTGGATCTTTCTCAATCAACCCCAAAGTTACTGTAGCTCAACTATGCTATTTGTATCCTCAGGTAGGCTTTTCTAAGGTCACCCACCTGCTCTCTGGGTAAATGCCTCATTTATGTTGATGACACAAAGGAAAACTTTGGGTCTTACATTTACTAGTGTTTTTGAAATAGACATATTTGAGGATTCCTTTGGAGGTGAGTAGGTATGGAGAGTGTCTTGCACACACAGTGCTGGCCCCCTCTGGTACAGACTGGCCTCATTCCCATGATCCTTCTTCAGGGACACAGGGTGGCCCATAGGGTGGTCACTGTCTTTTAATTCTTGTACAGTTTTCTTTTCAGTTCATAGAATCCTAGAATGGTTTGGGTTGGAAGGGACCCTCAAGATCATCTAGTCCCAACTCCCCTGCATGGGCAGGGACACCTCCCACTAGACCAGGTTGCTCAGAGCCCCATCCAACCTGCCCTTCAACACTTCCAGGGATGGGGCTTCCACAGCTTCCCTGGCCAACCTGGCCCAGTGTCTCACCACCCTCACACTCAAGAATTTCCTCCTCATGTCTCACCTCAATCTCCCCTCCTCCAGTTTTAATCCATTCCCCCTTGTCCTCTCACTACAAGCCCTTGTTCAAAGCTCCTCCCCAGCTTTCCTGGAGCCCCTTCAGGCACTGGAAGGTGCTCTAAGGTCTCCCTGGAGCCTTCTCTTCTCCAGGCTGAACAACCACAAGTCTCTCAGCCTGTCTTCCTAGGAGAGGTGCTCCAGTCCTTGGATCATCTTTGTGGTCCTTCTCTGGACCTGCTCCACCAACTTCATGTCCTTCCTGTGTTAGTGACTCCAGAACTGTACTCCAGGTTGCGTCTCATAAGAGTATAGTAGAAGGGGGGGTTCAAAGTAGAAAGGGGGTTCAAAGTATCCAAAACAATGGAATGTGTTGTAATCCACCAAACCTGTGTGTTTTTTTGCAGGAAATGTTTCTCATGTCCTGAGGAACCTAGCATGAGGACAAGCTGAGATGTTGGAGACAGAAGTCTCTATAGGAAACTGCTTGGGACTGTCATGGACTGACTGTCCCAAATTGAGACAGTGCCTCTCCATTCTGCCTGTCCAGAGTAGTTCCTATTAGCTGACACCAGTCTCTCTCTCTCAAAGACAAGGAGCTGACTAAGCTCAAAAGCTGCCCAGGAGAGTTCTAGCTCTATAGGGGTGAGTAGACAGGAAAAGAGAAGAGTGAGACCAACTGGAAGTCCATGGAGGGTCAGGCCAACTGGCTTGCTTTACTTGGACTGTGGGACATTTCAACTTCAAAGGAAAGCAACCACTCTCTTGAGGGCCTGGATAAATGCCTATGTAGGTGCAGAAATGTGAATCCAGATTCAATCCTGCAATAAGTAAGGGGTGCTACAGAAAAGACAGTAGCAGGCTTGGCTTCTTTCAACCAAGGCTGTGATAAGTCCTTCAGGAAAGATGAATTGGGCTAAAAAACGTCAATCTCTAGGAGCCCACAGATCTCCCTGATTCCCTATCAGCCACAAGACAGACACAAAAGATGTTTTAGCAAACATGGTCCTTGCTGCTCGTGCACACTTCACCTTCTGGAGATCTCCTCTCCTGTTGAGTAATAATTGCTGTTTGATCAGTGTATTGATTTGAGGCCTCTTTCTTGGCCCATCACATAATTGTCTGCCAACATGATGTAAACAGAGGGTGATTTGATTTGTTGCCCAGTAATCAATAGCTGGATAAAGCAGTGGCTGATACTTTTTAAGGCCACAGTGTGGGGTGGGGTTGAGCTAACAAATCACACAACTCCACTCACTTTCCCAATGGACTGATCTATAGCAAGAACACCACACAGCAGAAATCAAACAGCATGAAATAGGATGTTCCACTGGATTGAATCGTTTCTCAGGACAGCATCAGTGACATTTAGAATAGTGAAAAGGTTTGTAGAAGTGTAGCAAAGAGAAAGATTTTTATGCTCCTTTGGTCTGCACGCCCCAAGTCTGACAGTCTGTTTCCATCCTCTCTGCACCCTGTTGCCTTCCTAAAGAAACAGCAACATGTGAAGTATTGACAATGGGCAAAGAGGCAAAAGCAGTGATTTGTGAGCATCTCTTCAAAGGTAACTCAATTTAAACTAAAATCCAATTTGGATTTACTCATCAGCACATTTGTGTTCATTTCTCATGCTAAAGATTTAAGCTGCTTTACTGGCAACACCTGCAAAGAGCAGATTTTAAGAATTCATTGAAGTAGGTGTCAAATTGTCCATGTACAAGCATGCTGAAACTCACCAATTGACTTGCCAGGCTGGTTACTCAGGAAAGCCTGGGACATGCACAGGGCAGCTGCTTTCCTGGATGGTCAAATCACAGGATCCTAGAGTGGCAGGCTGGAAGGGACCTCAAGGATCATCTGGTCCAACCTCTCTAGGTACTACTCTAGTTGATATGAGGTGGCTCAGCACCCTGTCCAGCTGAGACTTCAAACTATCCAATGTGGGGGAATCCACCACTTCTCTTGGGAGACTATTCCCATGTTGGACTGTCCTCAGGGCAAAAATTTACCTCTTGTGTCCAATCACAATCTCCCCAGGAGCAACTTGTGTCCTTTGCCCTTTGTCTTTTCCATGTGACTCCTTGTAAACAGGGAGTCTCCATCTTCCTGGCAGCCACTCTTTAAGGACTGAACATGGTGATAAGGTCTCCCAAAATCCTTCTCTTCTCAAGGCTGAACAAACTCAGTTTTCTCAGCCAGGCTGAGGAGGCTGGAGCATGTTGTGAGGACCAAAATCTATAGTATTAGACTTACACATACCAAATTCATTGCATGGTGCTCTAGCTGATCTACAGGAATCCTAACTCCCTGGTAAATGTCTGCCAAGCATATTAATGGGGTTTGGAGTCTGGTGAGAAGGGCTTTAGTACTGGTTTGATGGCTAGCCTGGCTGTCACCTGCATGAGTCACTCCACCTTTCTTTGATATGTGTTATTTATTGCTTTATGCCATATGTTCTTTGCAGCAGAGACCTTGTGTTTGATCCAGGAAAGGTCAGGATAACTGAAACACCACCTTCCAGAGAGGAACCCCTGGCAGCACACAGCCTTCCCTGGAGGAAGCACAGGGCTGATCTCAGAAACAGGGATGGAGAGTCCCTGGCAGTACTGCTGGGCTCCTGCTCTGCTCTCAGAGCCCACGTTTTGAAATGGTTCTCGTGCACTAGCCCAGGACAGACACAGTCCCTGCTGGATCAGGCTCTGGGAGGCTCTTGGGATAGGTTTGTGTGCAGCCAGGGCAAAGGGTCCCCAATCTCAACAGAGGCCCTTTGGTAATGTGGGAACACAGATGTGAAGCAACAGCAGGACTTTTTGGAAGGCAAACAGGCATTGATCTGTGACTTATGGCAGTGACCACCAGGGCACAAACTGACTGACTAAACAGCTTCCATTCTGCCCTAAAAACCAGAGATAACCGTGGAATAACCTTAATGAAAAATACAACTGCAAGCTGATTTTTCATTAGATGGCACATTTGATGAAGGACAATTTGTTCTAACAACATTATGTTACTCATAATTGTAATGAAATAGATAATAATCAAGTACGACTGAGAATGCTGTGGAATAGAAAGCCTGTGAGTGAAGTATGAAGTGGCCCTGCCAGCCACCCGTGTGCTGCTTGGAAAACTCACAGCAGGTTTGAAAAATGCAGCTTGCAACTGATAGTATTTCAGTCCCAGGAATCAGAATCAGCTTGCAAAGAAGCACGTAGCTTTATAAAAACAGTCAATCACAGTGCTGGTATAACAATATATATGTTGGATATGTTTGATATGGATTGACAAGAATTACAGAGAATTGAGCAAGAGAGTGGTTCAGAAAAGATAGATTTGTGTAGGGAAATTTATCTAATTAACTTTCAGCTTAGCTCTTCTCAGCTGAGCCAAAAACCACTTTGATTTTAGCCTGTTAAGAAAACAAGCACTATAATTTTATCTATCCAGCTAGATCTTTTTATGTCTAACATATTTCAGGTAGTCAGAAACATTTAATCTATTGAAAAAGTGTATAATGAACATCTTTGGGTAGTACTTGCACTCTGGCAGTCCTTAGGCCTTAAGATAAAACTTTCCAAATGAATGTAGACAAAATGTTTGCTTCCTTTGCTTTTAGTGTGCTTTGATGGCATTAACAGCTATTGGCTAATTCCTTATCAGAAGTAGAAAATCATTTACATGTTATTTTAGACTATGTGATAGCATGTAAAGCCAGAATAGATATAATAATTGAAAACAACTACTGAGAGGAAATTTTCCCCAGTAATAAAAGAGCAGCTCCTTGGTTCAAGGGCAGGCAGCATTAGGGTGTCCCCCACTTAGTTTTTGGGTGCTAGGTTTGAGAATGGACTCTGAGCCCAAGGGCTGGGGGAGCAGGGGAGTGAGGGACCCTGGAGGGGTGGCCCCAGCATTCGCTGGCTTGTAGGGAGAGATGAGGCAGTCCCTGGTGGCTGGTTTTGTTCAGTGATCTGGGAAGCAGGAAGCTCACCTTCACTTCTAAAGTTTTATGGACTTTGAACTGGGACTTTCCCAATCACAGGAAAGTTAGAGCAGAGATACGAGTTTCATTCCCCAGGCTGAGCAGACCCAGAGATCAAATCTCCCCCTCCTTGTGCAAGTGCTCCAACCATCCAGCTCCTGTGCTGCAATGAGGAGGGTGCCATTACCAGCAGTCAGGCCTTCTCTGCAGTGTATTTAAAAACGAAAGCAGCTTTCACTGAGCTTGTGAGGATTTTGAGCCTTTAATGTGTTACACGTGAATGAAGAGTGCTTTATTGGATTGGTTTCCTCCAGCAGGATAAAATATCACTTTGTTTAGTTTCTGGTTCCTCGAGGGGTTTAGCAGAAGCTAAGTGCCTGACAGCTGCTGACCCTGGGCCATTTTCAGTCAATAAGGATGCAGAGACATTTTGGATCAGGAGGCAGGATGTCTAATGGGGCTGCAAAACCCTCCAGGGAAAGAACTGGAAGAATATTTTTGGATGGGGCACTTTTACTTGGAGCTAGATTTTCCTTTTGGGGACCTGACTTTCAATTCCCCTTAGGTACCTCCTAGACAAACTGTTTTCCTGGTGTTAAGATTAATTTAAATTCTCACTCATCTTTGGTTTTAATTTTATGTTCTGTTTGTGGCTTCAAGACATGGTTCACAGCTACAACCAAATCTTAGGTGCTCCTGTCACCCTTCAGTGATCAGAACAGTGTGTTCTGGCAGTGAAAGCAAGTGGTAGCTGCTGGCACAGTTGTAACAGCAAATGAAACAACCTCGCAGCAAATATTTAATTTCTCTTTTTTAAAATTATTATTTTGTTTTTAGACTTCTGTGCTTTTAGAGTAAATATATCATGGAATTGAGAAACCTGGAAATGGACTCCTTGCTGTAAACCTGAGGAAGCTTGATGAGGCTCCCATTCCTCTTGGTCAGGACACTGCATTAGAGCAGCACCCAGAGAGCAGTGGCCTGCTGGCATTAAAGAAGTACAGTTCTTTGTGGGTGCCAGGGAAAGAGACCTTCCAACCTGAACACCTTCTTTTTAATTGTGATGCTGTAACTGGGGAAACGTTTCAGCAGTTGTGCTGATCTGAGTCCACAATCTGAAATTCTCCGTTTCTCAGGGTCCAAACATTTTTCATCCCTGTATGAGAGTTTCTTACATTTGTTTTGCTGGGATGTTTCTCACAGCAGCTGGAGGATGGATTTCCACCATTCTCTCCATGATCTACAGTAGAGGAAAAAGTACAAGGTGAAGGAAGATACGGTAATTAGCTGGGTGTTTTCCAGGGGCTGTCAGATCACTTTGCTGCCTGTGTGGAAATTAATTTCCTGCCAAGCATCAAACACCATCTTCTCTATCAAGTAATTTGCACAACCTTTTTACACCTGCATATTTACACATGTTTTAGCTACTCTTTCCTTCAGTAGTTGATCCTATCAGAATGTATCTTTCACTGGGATAATTTGGTGGTCAATCACACCTAACTACCTTGCCTTACATTCCAGAAGTGACAGCCTTTCAGTTATCATTTTGCAATGTCAAGAAAATAATACATCTATTTTCATTACTAAAATGTCTTAATGAATTAAGGTACTAATACAAACATCAGTCACTTCTCAAGAACAAAATGTTGTCACTGAAGGATGCTAAAAAGAAGAAGGAAAGGAACTGGGGAGTCTGTCTGTCAGTGCTCATTAACAACAATGAGCATGCAAAGCATCTGCTTCACTTCATAGCATCTCCATAAAGACAACCAAACAGTATCAACACAGAAGCATTAATAAAACAGAAAGAGGTTTGGGAACAATTCTGTCTGGCCCAGTTACCTAATTAGCACTTTTATCTGCAAACAGCTCTAAAAATCTTCTCTGCTGGGTAAGATGGGTGTATTAGTTGCTACTTTTATCGCTTTGCCAAGCCCCAACAAATAAGGTCAAGTCCTGTTTCTTTCATCTGCCCTGGGTCTCTATCCCCTCATTTTTACACCATCCCCAAGTCAGAGGCTCTGATAGCAGCTGATATGGCTTATCTAGAGCTACTCGTCCTATTTTAGCATCGTGAAAAAAAACAGTTCAGCTGAATGAAGAGATCCCTCTTGACTGTGTTCTCCCCAATGAATGAAATTCTCTTTTTCATGGCCTTTATCACATATCAAGAGGGTTTTGGAATGAAATACCACACTGTCCTCCCTCTTCTCTTCCCACATCCTGTGTTTTACAGCTGGTGGCCATACCATGGTGAGGCCCAAGGTCAAGCATTGGTGAGAGCATCTTGGTTAAGTCCAGCTCCTCTCAGTGCTCGATGAGACACCTGCATTGACAACATTGAAGACATTTTGTTTCCTGTGCTAGTTTAGTTCTTGGTTAGAAATGTCAGATTCAGAACTTTACTAAATGGAATGCAGGCCATGATTCTCCTTTGAAAATCTTGTTCCAGATGAATCCATAACTTAGGTTTGGATGAAAATGAGGATTAAGTTAAGAAAAAAAATACCCCGGTTCTGCTGATGTCTTAGGGCAGCAGGACAGGGAACTTCTCTTAGTGTTGCCTACAAAGTTGAACTGTTTTTATGGGTAATTGCATCTCAGTACAGACTCCGTATCGTGTAGGTACAAGACCTCATAGATGCTGATGTGGAAATGCAGTCCATCTGGGAGATTTGTAACAGTGGTTTGCAGGTGGCCAGTCCTGCTAACATTGGCTCTAAGGAGATAACATTCCCACTGGTTTATCAGGTGATCAGCACGTGCACTTGTGCCTGTACAAGCATTACTAGTCAGTGTCTGAGTAGCTGATCAGCAAGCTACAAAAAGAAACTATCTAGAAATATAAAATATAATTCTCCTCCTCTGGCCACCTTCCTCTCCTTGGGAAAACATCAAAGAAGTTGAAAATGTTGGTTTTCAGCCCATATGGCCGTGAGGCTTTTCTGTGTTGCTCAAAACTAATATGAAATGCAATCACACAGTTCCCTCCCCTCTAACTAAACAGAGAATGATCCTCTTCTTTCATGCATAGAGTCCTTTTTATTTCTGTTGGCATTTGACTCAGACAGTGCCTGTATGAAGTTGTTGATGAGATTCATAAGGAAGCAGTGAAAGGCTCTATGTTTTTTCATCTCAACAGAACAGAGGGCTGAACAAAGGCATGAATATTTTTCCTCTGATGTACATGTATGTTTTAGTTTAATATGTTGCCAGCCTTGCAGGATCATTCTTCCTGTTCCAACGGTCTATAGAGAGCCCTCTGTACTACTGGGAATGAGCTGCCAAAGGGGGAAGAGCTGTCTGAAGAGAGGGGAATCAGACAGGGGACTGAAGAGAGGAGGCAGCCTGTGTGAGCTGCCCTGGGGCTCATTGCCCCAAGGACACTGGGAGTGCTGAAGTGCAGGAAGGATGCAGAGCAGAGTCGGTGAGCTCAAGAAAGAGAAAACCATTTACAGCAAAACAGCTGTAAAGCAGCCTTAGGGCCTTCAAGAGGCTGGTGTTTGGGGTGCATTTGCAATGTAGGTGAAGCCTTGGGTTGACCAGAACATCTCTGTTCTTCTCAGGCATTCCTGTTCTCCAGCAGTGACTGGTTGCTGTTGAGGTTGATGGAAAGCAAGATTTTATGCAGGGTAACAATGGTGCCACCCCTGTATCTTCATTGTTTGCTTTGAGGATCACAGTGGTACCCAAACACCTTTGGAATCAGGGGAATTAAAAAATGCTTAAATGAGCTTTATAACCTCCTGTCTGGAGCTGTGATGATTGCTCCCTAGCTGCAGCTCAGGGAGGGGGGTTTAAAGCATCTTACTAATTCTAGGGTATCTCCACAGAGCACACAACATTGTTAAAGGCACATTGGAGGAAATGCAAAACTTAAGCATGTACTTAAGTGCTTCTCTGGACTGTGACCAGAACAGCCAGCAATTTACATGAACAATAACCAAATCCTTAAGGATTGCTCAGTCAGGGCTTCCTTCCATAATCTAAGAAAAGATAAGCAGAACAGAAAAGAAATATCTGAATACTTCAAGACCTGTTAGTTGTTGCTGTGAACTCAAAAGATAAAGTTCTCAGGAGGTAAAATTCTCCAGTGTAATATTTGCCATCCCTGAGTTGCTGTCCCAGATATTCCAGGATGTCTGAAAGGGCAGTAGGTGCCTAAGATGCCTCAGGACCTATGTTTAGGTGACAGGGTTGTGCCCTGTCTCTCTGATGTCCCTCAGGTACAGGGGGCACTTACACAGACACAGACATTTTAGAGTCCAAACAGGAAGGCGAATCCTCCTCAGGCTCTTCAAGAACAGACACTCTCAGTCCTACAGATATGTCAGAGAGAAGGCTGACAGCTCCCCCGCAGTCAGAAGAACCTGACATCACTGCTCTTTCAAGGCAAATATTGTTAATCCAGAGTGAGGGTGGTGAGACACTGGGCCAGGTTGCCCAGGGAAGCTGTGGAAGCCCCATCCCTGGAAGTGTTGAAGGGCAGGTTGGATGGGGCTCTGAGCAACCTGGTCTAGTGGGAGGTGTCCCTGCCCATGCAGGGGGGGGGTTGGAACTGGATCATCTTTAAGGTCCCTTCCAACTCAAATAATTCTGTGATTCTGTGTGGTAAAATATAGGATAAAATTAATTGGGATCCCAGTCTGCATGACTGTGCTGTAAGAGGAGTTCCACCTGCTTTGCTGTAGTGACTCTTTTTGGGACTGCAACGTGACACAGGACTCAGTGGGCTCTGATACTGCTTTTTTCCTTTCTAATTTTAATTTTTTGAAGGAAGGAAGTATACCACAATCACTGCAGAGTGAGCAAAACTGACCTGAAGCTGTACAATAGCAACCACACAGAAGCTTTGCTGAATGGTGTTCATATACACAACATCCCCGACTGCAGTGAGAGGGTCTGTGCTGTGTCTGTGGTGCCTCTTCCTCAGTTACAAACACAGCCTTCACATCTATATGGATAAGGCCTAAAAGTTTTGCCATTTCTCTAGAGTTAATTCTCTTATGCCCCAGATTATACAGAAATAACTTGAAAGTCTAAAGGTTTTTTTAATATATGCACTTGACATGAATGGAAAGCGCAGGGAAAGCACTAATAAGTGGAAGTAGGTACTGAATTCTTACTCATTTTTTATTCAGTCAAGGTCTGTCTGGATTTCCACAGTTGCAATTCAAATTCATTGAGCTTAAGGGCAGAATGGATGCAAGGACTTTCAGTCAAATGTTCAAAATATTGTTAAGACTAAGTAATAAAAAATGGAGTAGCTTCCAATTCTTTCTTAGATCATGACACTATAAACCTTGATGCTGGGCATTAACACTCAGGTTTTTTAGGATTGGTGTATCATGGGGCAGAGAGCCTCAGGATAATGTCCAGTAGCAGATTTGGGTTATGATGGGGCTAGAATGACATGTTTACACAGGTGCTGGGACAGCAACTAGAATTGTCACAGAATCATCATGGTTGGAAAGGACCTCTGAGACCACCGAGTCCAACCACCAACACAAAAAAAAGCAAGCAAGCAAGCAAGCAACCAACAACCAAAAAACAAACCCACCACAAAACCAATGACACACCCCACAAAAAACCACCCACAAAAAACCCCAACAACCTCGGCCACTAGATCATGTCCTGAAGTGCCACATCTACACTAGTTTCTCTGCGTGGCTCTGCAATGTGCCATGGAGTCCTACCAAGTTTTTGGAGGCAGCTTGCTGAGCTCTCACTCTTCCATATCACTATATGCTTGGTGGACATAAGCTTGCTTGCTTTCTTTAGTTTTGAAAGACACTGGGTGTTGTAATAACAATAAGCAAGAATTGTCAGGAGTAACTTTGTGTCTTCTTTGCGCTGAGCTTGTTTTAATGCCCTTTTTATCAGTTCCCTCCCCAGTAAGTCTGAATGGTTTTCAGATTCAACCACCTAAATGTGCTCACAGTCTAGGGCATGGGGTGGTGACAAGATGCCTAAGCCTTCTGTAGCAGTTGGTGGAGGTCTAGAGCATCTATTGGCATTTGAGACCTGGGGAATCCCATCTGGCTTCTAAATGCTGCTTCCAAATGTCACCCAGAGGTTCTGCTACGGAAGAGCTCTCACCGTGCAAACACTGTGGCTATCCATGGGTGTCCCAAAAGTCAACTCTGGTGTTTAGGCAGCTGAATTAAATCCTATGACAGCTATGACAGAAGTTTGGACACCTTCCTCAGAACACACACCTACATTGTAGATGTCCACGTTTGGATGGCTGAATCTGGAGCCAGATCCCACCTTTGGAATCCCTTGGGGATGTGGCAGGAGGAGAGGGATGTGCCAGAGGGTTTCTCTGGCAAAGTCCTTGGCTTTGGTGGGCCAGGTCTGACACCTTCATGTGGCTTCCTCAAAGCTAAAGCACTGTAGGAAATCTCTGCATGGTGGAATGTAAGCTTTCAAAAATAGTGAGACAGCTTGAAAACAGTGATTAACTGTGTAAATAAAGACAGCAGCCTTGAAAGGAAGAGACAAACACTGTGACACACCTTGACTGCAAAATTGAAGCCAGTCAGGCTGACAACAGGGGTTTAAAAAGAAAATAATCCCCTTCAGTGAGACAAAAATGAATCTTCTTCATTGTTGCAATATTTTTTCTCTGCAAACACTAAAGGGAAATAGAGTCACACCTAATGACAAACAGTTCCTAAGCACAGAGGTCACAGAATGCTGCTGTGAGATGCTCCTTTCCCAAGTGATGTGCAAAGTAGCCATGCAGACTCCAGCTCATTGTATGGCAGTGGTTTTCTCTTCTAATAGATGGCTTGCAGCACCACTGCACATGGGTGGCAGTTAAAAAAACCCCACCCTCAGAATCAATTTGCAGTAGAATGGCATTTCTGCACTGAATCTGTAAGCAAGATGCCCAGGCTGAACAACTGGCACCTTCCATCTCCAGGCTCTGCTGCTGAAGTGCAGCTGGGAAGGGTGGGCTGCTGAGAAAGCAAGACTGGGGCTGTGGGGTGAATGGCTGTTGCTCACTTGCTAAAAAAACAGGTGCAGTGTGATAAAGCAGACACTGAGCAGCACAGGCCATGGCTGTACATGCCTCAGAGAAGCTCCCAGGTCTGACTTCCCAGAAGAATGCCTACCTGAAGGTACTTCACCCTACCTGCTGCTTCCCTTGACACAGAGTCTCCTGCCTCCAGCCTTGTGATGAAGCATGTGGGAATTGCTTCACCAGAGGACAACTCAAAATTGGTGCTTTAATGATGCTGAGTTCCTCCCAGACTGAAGTGCAAGAGGAGGTAGCTCTCAACTCCTCCTAAGAACCCTCAAGAAAAAAAACAGATCTAAAGCTTTTAATTTTTATCCTGTTCCAGACCAGCAAGAAGCCTTCTATTCTCTCTGTGGTTGTTCAGCTGTATTTGATAGTAGTTTTACTGCTCTGCTTGTTAACTGCTGGGAATGCTCCACTGAGGAGAAATACAGCTATCAGGTGCTGTTTCATACCAACTCTCCTCCTTCGATAGTCACTGGAGGTCAGGTCAGAGCTGTTTGAAATGGAAATCCTGGGCTCCATCTAACATACCAAGAGGGTGTGGGTCTCCTATGAATCACATCCCCTCTTTGTAAACCCCATATAGATATTTTGGATACCCTGTGGTGTCTTGAAAGTCCCCATCTGCAACTATGCAAGCATCTGAGACCCGAAGTGTTTATAGGGGAGGGAAATGTTTAAGTGGGAGGGACTTTTTACAAGGGCTTGTAGTGAGAGGACAAGGGGCAATGGATTAAAACTGGAGGAAGGGAGATTGAGGTGAGACATGAGGAAGAAATTCTGGAGTGTGAGGGTGGTGAGACACTGGGCCAGGTTGCCCAGGGAAGCTGTGGAAGCCCCATCCCTGGAAGTGTTGAAGGGCAGGTTGGATGGGGCTCTGAGCAACCTGGTCTAGTGGGAGGTGTCCCTGCCCATGCAGGGGGGTTGGAACTAGATGATCTTGAAGGTCCTTTCCAACCTAAACCATTCTGTGATTCTATGATATAACCCTGATATAACCCAAAGTTTCAGCTGGTTTTGAGATTGGATGAGAAGTGAACTGATAAAAAAATACATGTTCCCTGCTGCTTTATCACAAGTTTGTAAAACCACCAACATAGCTTTGTGATAAATCACTCACTAACACCTGCCTAAAGAAGCAGTAAGAACACTTTAAAAGGTGACTCTGCTCTTAGCAAACACATAGTTATGTCTGCAGTCACTCTTGGGCACTGGAGTGAAATGGTCTGTAGCTGGGTGACAGCCACAGCTCTAGTCTGCATTTCTCAGCTCCCTCAAAACAGCCTCATGTCCACACTGCCCAGGGGCTCTGCTGCAGGTGGATGGAGCTCCCCTTCAGCCACCAGGCTACCCTCCTGTGTGTGGGAAACCACGCTGGGAGACAAGGCAAAATGTCTTTCCTAGGCCAAAGGACACTGTGCTTTGCACTGGGTGTGGGAAGTGACCCAGCCTGCATGAGTGAAATGGTTCACAGCAGAGGAGAACATTCTGTGCCAGTCTTGCTTGCACATGAAACTGCTTCACCATCTCCTGCTTCTCTCCTAATGACTGATAGCACCTGTTGCATAGCTGATGATTCAAACCTCTCAGAATCCCATTATCTGTTTCTCAATGTAACTCTAGAAGTTATTTCCAATAACGTAATTCTTTTATTAATGAAATCTAACATTACTGCACTATAAAAACTGAGCATATGCCATCATGTCTCATTCACTGCAATAGCAGTCATCAGCTTTAAAAGTTACATAGAAGGATGTGAGTTTCAATTATAAGGCATCTCAGCCAAAATAGAACATGTAGCTAAATGCAGCTAGTTAAGTGATAGGAAATGGCATGATTATAGGGAGAAAAGAATGTGTTCTTTGATGTGTAAT
This sequence comes from Hemiprocne comata, assembly GCA_020745705.1. Classification (NCBI taxonomy): domain Eukaryota; kingdom Metazoa; phylum Chordata; class Aves; order Apodiformes; family Apodidae; genus Hemiprocne; species Hemiprocne comata. The sequence goes on from CM036588.1 coordinate 122,310,457, forward strand.
TTTTTTGCCATTCATATTGCACTCCAGACAGTCTCAAGCAGTGTGAAGACAACCTCTGCCTCTCCTCCTGTCATTTGTGCCCTCACTACTGGGGATACTGAGCCCTTGGATGTGACATGGTCTAATGAAGAACAAGCCAGTTTTATTCCTTGTTTTTGCTGGTCTTCTAGAAAGGAAGAAACCTAAAGCAAATCATGAGAGGTTAATAAAGAGCTCATATAAATGCAGTAGTCTGCAGTGTTCATATTAAGTAACCTTTGGCATTTATCATGTAGCCAGATGTGCTGTTGTTCCCTCTACAGTTCTTAGTCTTATACAACTAAATAATAAAAAGTTCTGTTCTAGGTACTGGTGGGTTTTGCAGAGGATTAAGAAATGATCTCATCACATTTCAACATTTTCTAGAGTGACAGATGCAAAGAGATGGTTGACTATAATAGCAGCAAACTCCCTGCAGAAGAACTAGAGCCCACATCCAGAGAGGAAGGTTGGTGTCTGTTCCTGGAGTTCCCAGTCCTGGTTTTGGTGCCTTTATTGGGATGAAACAAAGCCCTCACTTAGACATAACTGGACTTACCTAAGCTAGTAAAGGACCAGAGATCCAGCTCTGAGGCAAAACAGGGACTGAGCCAGAAGCCATCCCCTGAAAATAAAGTCTAAGTCTGTGTGACAAACTCCCTGTTTTCACTGCAACCCTGGCAAGTGGCTGTGGTGCTGTCCTTTCCCTTCCACAGCACAGACCACTTGTGCACAGAGAGGACAACCTGGCTTTCAGACAGTGAAGAAAACGTCTTCGGGGTCCACCAAAGTTTTGATTTGCTTCTAAACCACACAAAATCAATGGCCATGGAAGGAAGACTGACCTTGGACAAATTGGTGTTAGTATTATATTAGTATTATAATTAACCAGTAACATCCTGGATTTGTCCCAGTCCCACACTAAGATAAAAACAGACACTCGAAGACAGGCCCCTGTGGCAAAATGAACCATTCCTCACTATCACTGATGTACTTTCCAGAGTGCTGAGTATGACCTGCATAAGTTGACTGCCACAGTTGCAGGCTTGAAAGCTCAGCAATCATGTTGTCATACATGGATTCAGCTGGTAATTATACTTAATCAAAGACAGAAAATCCACAGATGCCATTACATGAAAACAAATATATACAAGGCATCAATCACTGCAGACACAGACCTGCCTGAAACTTGGGAGCTGAATTCTAAGAATGCAACAAACTTGAGCCTTCACCTGGAGCCCCCAGAGCAGGATCTGGTGCTGGGCCTGGGGGGCCAGGCTGGCTGGGCTGCAGAGCAAGGATCCCTTGAGATCTGAAGCTGGGCCAGGAGCACCAGAGCAGTGCTGGGCTGATGCTGCAGCCCAGCTAATGAGTCTCCTCTGCCCTGGCAGCAGGCCAAGCTCCACGTTGTGCTGTTTTGCACAGGATTTTATTTGCGCTGCTGAAGCCAATAGGAAGAAGCACATATAAATTAGTTGAGTAAGAGACTTTCTGGGGTTTTATTTATTCGAGAGGTAAAGCTTTCAAGCAGCTGCTCATAGCATGAGCAGGCTACATCAGGATGTCATAAATATGGGTCTAAGTTACCTGCTGGGCCAGCTTCTGCTCCCAGGTGTACTCATCCGACCCCATGGAAATGCAGGAAAATTTGACCAACTCTTTAGAAAAGCAGTAAAATAAATTATACCTCAGTCAGCTCAGACTAGGATGAATCTACATACATATTTAATCTTTATTTTACATACATAATGGAAAAGAGATAACTGAATTCTTTCTAAAAGCTTGGGCTTGTCCTTGGTGACAGGTAAAATGATCTAAGGCTCATACATCATCAGTTGCTTGACAACCACACAAACCTGGAATAATTACAGTGTCTTTTGGAAACTATTCCAGATTTATTCAAACTAGCTGTGAACACAGATTTGATTCACATTATTCAAATGTTGGAGTAAGGCTTCTTTTGCTGTACACAGAGCTGTCTGCAATATACACCCTGTGAAACTTGTGTGCTGGGCAGCAACTGAAAGTGAATTCCATGTGGTAAAGGCTGACCTGCTGCCTTGCCAGAAACACTTGCAGTGGTGTGGTAAATATGTTTACCTGTTTCTCCTCGAGCTCTCTTTCTTACAGTGTAGATTCTTTCCTCCAGCTTCTGAGGTTGCTACCCTTTTGCTTCTAATTGCTTCCATAGCTGTTGTAATAAAACTAGGCAAGCCCTGATGTATCTGGTTCACTGGGTTTCTTATCAACTGCACTAAAATAGCCTTTTGTGCATCGTTAGCACCTGGCTCCACTCTCTGTGGCTGTGCTAGCCTGGCACTGCAGCTGCCTCCACCATGCAGCTGAAATAAATAGGAGCCCCTAATTTAACCCAGAGCAACAGTGCTGGCAGCTGGATGGCAGGCAGCCCCTCTTGGTGGGGACATGGTGAGAACCTGTGTGCTGAAGTTCTTCTGCTATAAATCTGTGAACTGTCACTGAGGTTTGTGTTTGCAGTTTTCTTGTTTTCTGTATCCCTAAGATAGAAGCATTGGAGCCCACAGGGCTTGATTCTCCTTGCACCCCAGGCTGGGCACTAGCAGTGACTGGGTTTGTCCTGCTCCTGGGCAACCTCCTCTCTTGGCTCAGTCTTAGAGGCTGCTACAGCTTTAACCCTTTCTCTGGACAACACAGCTGTCTGTCATTTGGAGGCATTTCCCAAGTTATCTCTGTCTTTGTCTCTCTTAGAAGCTAAAATCACAGATCCTCCCATCTTAATAGGAATCTAATAGATCTGAGTTCTAGAGCTTCTAGCTGTGCTGTAATGACCCATTTCCTTTTTTTTTTTTCTTTATCTGTGCAAATCTTTTTAAAAACGAAATGCACATGAGTTTAGTGTACCAGCAACAGTAAGGCTGTCCTGAAAAGGTTTGGTTCATTACTTGTTCCCCTGGCCAAAGGGGATGCCTTCTCTGTAATGCATTAGCCATGTTCCTACACATACATTTGTACTCCCTCACCATCCTTTTCCCCTCAATGTGATAGTGAAAACAAGCAGGCAAAAGAGCCTCTGTAAGCCCGTGCAACCACAACAAAATAGCTCCATGTTTACTAGCTGATCATCATCTCTCGTGGCCAGGTCTGTGTATAGAATTAAGGCTGGCTTCGGTGTCTTCTATTCTTCTGCAAAATATTTTCTCCACGGGCAGATTCCTCAGGAATCAGTCTCTGCAGGTTTGTTGGCTCTGGCTCTGCTGTGTTTACACCTTTTAATCCCTCCCGTGTGAGTCACCCCAGTCTAGCAGTTCATCCCCCATCTGAGATACTGCAGGTACTTCATGCTGGGCCACAGCAGAGGACAACATGTTTATAAATATTTGCTCTTATTAAAAGGTGCTGCAGCAAACGTTGCAGCTCTGCACACAGTGCACACACTGACTTCAGGGATCCTTCTCACATGGAGTTCCTCCTGCAGCCCGTGTACTCTGTGGAGTACTGTAGGTGTTGTCAGATACAGCAAGAATTCAGAAAAGGGGAAAGATTTCCAAGAAGGAAGGCTAATATATAAAAGAGGAGAAAAAAGGAGAAGAATTAAAGGCTTCAGGTTAAGGTAAGTACTATTTGTATTTGCAGAGTTAACCCATTCAATATCATAACTTCACTATCAATTTTATGTAGGAATTGCTGCATTTGGTTCAGGGAAGAGAAATGTTTTAATGGGATTTGGATGTTCTAAGGATTACATGCAGGCTTCTATGAGATCAGAGTGGGAATCAAAGGAGCCATAGTCAATGTGTGGTGAACGTATTCCTAAACATCCCTTGAGATTGTAACTTCACCTAATAATTTGCTTGAAGAGTCTCTGCTAACCAAAGTATATTTTCTGTTTGTGCAGGAAATTTCCTGCTCTCTTGACAGAGAAGGCAATCCATGCTGTCATTCCCTGCAGCAGCAGGATGCACAACCACAAAAACCAGAAGGTGCAAAATGCACCTGTTTTTCTAGCACTCCTTTTTCTAGACCGTGGGCTGGAAATTAAATCAATTGTTGTATCATTGGTTACTGCTGCAAAACCTTTCCTTTGGGAAATGTTGTGCTGCTGAGTTCCCCACAGAAATGACACCTTTGGAGCTGCTGCAAATGCAAAACAAGTAATTCTGACCTATGGTCCTATGACCACAGTCAAAGTTTTAAGACATCCTGTCAGTCCAGGGGCCCTTGAACCTCTGTCCTAGGCCAAGCCATCAGGGTCTGGAGGTGCTAAGGCCGGTGTCTCTGTAAGAGAAGGAGGTTCTCAATGGCCCAGGGCCAGACCTGAGAAAACACATCAAAGATAAAGCCTTTAGAGCTTTTCTCTTTCTAGCTTCTCTGGACACTGTCTTACAAGACCAATATCCTCCAGGTTCTCTTTTTCGGGAGGAGAAATGATCTCTGATGTAGTGTCTGCTTGTCACAAGCAGACTAAAAGAGTCTAAAGCTTTGAAGAACCCCTCAGTCCTATGGCCTGACTTTTACAGGTGGTAAGGGTTTGTTTCTTCCAGTTTGCTGTCAAAATGTTCCTCACAATGCACACTTCTTTTCTAAGCTAGGCTGCTCAGATGAGAGCTATAAAGGGAGCTGCTCTCCAGAACACCTCTTTCAGTCTCTCAAGTTCCCTGTCACCATCATCTCTGTGCTGGCTCAGAGGTGGTGGCAGAATTGCTCTGTGATTGTTCCCACAGCCTAATGATACAGCAGTTCTGCTCCTAGGACTGTCACTGTGCCCTTGTAGGAATCAGCTGAGGGCTCAGTCACAACTAATTTACCAGCAGTCCTGGCTAACTGGGGAGGCCCTGGTTGAGTGGAGGTTAGCAACTGTGACCCCCATCTACAAGAAGGGCCAGAAGGAGGATCCAGGGAACTACAGGCCTGTCAGCCTGACCTCGATGTCAGGGAAGGTTTTGGCACAGATCATCTTGAGTCAGGCCAGTCAGCAGGGGTTCATGAGGGGCAGGTCCTGCTTGTCTACCTAGATCTCCTCCTATAAGGTGACCAGCTTACTGGGTGAGGGAAAGGCTGTGGATATTGTCTACCTAGACTTTAGTAAAGCCTTTGACAGTTTTCCACAGCATTCTTCTGGAGAAACTGCTTGGTCATGGCTTGGACTGGTGTACACTTTGCTGGGTAAAAACCTGGCTGGGTGGCTGGGTCCAGAGTGGTGACTGGAGTTCAATCCACCTGGTGGCAGTCACCAGTGGTGTCCCCAGGGCTCAGTTTTGAGGCCAGTCTTGTTCAATATCTTTATCAATGATCTGGACAAGGGGATCGAGTGCACCCTCAGTCAGTTTGCAGATGACACCAAGCTGGGCAGGAGTGTTGATCTGTGTAGAGGCAGGAAGGCTCTGCAGAGGGACCTGGACAGGCTGGATCGATGGGCTGAGGCCAATTGTATGAGATTCAACAAGGCCAAGTGCCATGTCCTGCACCTGGGTCACAACAACTCCAGGCAACACTACAGGCTGGAGAAGAGTATCTGGAGAGCTGGCTGGTGGCAAAGGACCTGGGGGTGCTGGTCTATAGTTGGCTGAATATGAGCCAGCAGAAGAGGAGGCTGAGGGGAGACCTTCTTGCTCCCTTCAGCTACCTGAAAGGAGGCTGTAGTGAGGTGGGTGTCAGTCTCTTCTCCCAAGTAACAAGCAAGGGAACAAGAGGAAATGGCCTCAAGTTGTGTCAGAGGAGGTTTAGGTTGGATATTAGGAAAAATTTCTTCACCAAAAGGATTCTCAGGTGCTAGAATGGGCTGCCCAGGGAAATGGTGGAATCTCTATCTCTGGAGGTATTTCAAAGCCATGTAGGTGTGGTGCTGAGGGACATGGGTTAGCAGTGGACTTGGCAGTGCTGGGTTAACAATTGGACTTGAATAATCTTACAGGTCTTTTCCAACCAAAATGATTCTATGAGTCTATAAATCCTGCTCTGGCCTCAGACCCACATCACTCTCAGCTGTGGACAGGGACCACTGGCAGACCCTCACCCCTCAGAGGGTGAAGGAGCTGTGGGCTTCTGTGCCCACTTCTTAAATCCCCAGCAGAACTGAAAACATCATACTAAGGCACTCTGGAGATCCCAAAGTGGTGGGACTGGCTTCAGCTGTTGTATTTGGTGGCTGTGATGGGACAGTCCCCAAGTACTTTGTGACCTACCACAGGAATGCAGCAAACGTCTAATGAAGTGACATTTGCCTCTGAAGTGCACCTAGGGTGGAACTCATCATCTGCCTGTGCAGAGAGTCCATGAGGGTATTTCTCTCCAAAGCCTTTCTATTTATATGTATTTTAGGAAATATAACTATAGCCTTCTCTCTGTATGTTTGTTTAGATTACTAAAATACTCACTGGGATCACAACTGGTAACTATTATACACAGCTCCAGATACTACAGTGAAAGAAATCAATGGGTCAATGGTTTGTATATATTGTAATTAAATGTAGTGTGTGGGTGACATCAATGACTGTAAGTCTCCTGCAGTTACCATAGAAACAAATGTTCTCACGTAGTGCAGCAGAGTGGCGTGATGGTGAGTGGGGAGTTCAAACATTTGATTTATAAATTAAACTCCACAGATAACCAGTAGGAAATAGCACAACCACCAATTTAGTATTGCAAACATGAGGAGGTGTGTTTCTCTGTGTTGAATGTCACCTCAGCAATTCCGGAGCCAGCAGCTGGGCAGGTGGGTGTTGGGAGTTCTCAGCCTGCAAAGACACAGGCTGACAAACACTTCTCATACCTGCCAAACAGCCTCTCGATAGATACCTGTGAGAAAGCTTCCCACACAGCAGGAAGGCAGGGTTGTGTATTTTGAGATGAACTTATTTCCATATGAAAGAAGAGTTTAATATGTTAGCAACCAAAGTATTTTCGATTAACAATAAAATAAAGCCTGTAGTTCAAGATGAAGTATTTCTGAAAGCTGCTGTTAAGGCATTTATCATATGAATGACAATGACTTTCAGGGCAAATGGGAGCTGTTTAGGGTGTTGCCATGGTAACTGTGGTTGGAGGATGTACCTGACCACCGTGCTGGTTTGCTGAAATCTGATGTACGGACTGGATTGAAGAATCAGTGCATAACCTTTTATTCTTTTAATGAGGAAAGAAAATCGGTTGGTTTTGCAACCTTACTCTCCAGCCCTGCATCAGGTTTTTGCCCAGAAAACTTATCCCAGGGAATCTTTATCTGAATTCAAGGAACTGAAAAGCAACCATCACGGGGGAATTTTTCTTTCTCCCAAGTTCTTCTAGTGACTCCCTGCTCCTTAATCACATTATTATCAGATGTGATCACCGTAAGGACAAATCTGGAGAGAATTACAGCACACATGACTTTTTTGTTTTCCCTCCTCCTCACGTTCTGTCCCTTTTTTTCCCCTGTAATGGTAACTCTTGCAAGGATGTAATTCAGGACCTGATCCTGCAGTCCCTTTTCCTTCCAACAGCTGCAATAGACATTGTCCATATTTGTTGTCTTCTGGGACTTAAATACATCCTCCAAATGAAGTCTGTACAAGGGGCAGCACGTATTTTGCTGTCCCAGAAGCACTGCAGGGACTGAGTTGTGACCAAATGATGGTTTGGGGTTCTTCCTCCTCCAGGACACATGTAGGTAGAAACATTTTTTTTTTCAGGTGTAGACTCACATTTGAATGCAAAATCACCTCTAAGCCACCATAATACAGCAGGGTGTCAAGAGCCATGAAATGAAGATTCCATCCTGCTCTAACTGTTCAGAGTTTATAGAAAACACAGTGGGAGAAAACCCCCTGAATGTTGACTAGGAAAAGTGTGAGCTGCAAACGCTGCCTGTGGGGGTACTGTCCTTCACTCCAGCTGCTCTGCTCCAGAAGAGCAAGCTAACCTAACCAGCCAGGCTAGGAAATGAGTCCCACCGTGGGGAGGCACCCTTTAATTAAAAAGTTGCAGAAACCCTATTCCTTATTTCTGTGATCATTTCTGTGGCAGGAAAACACACATTTCTTCCAAGACCCCCATCTCATTTTTATATGAGTGCACATCTCCCCTGAGAAGCATATGCTTGCAATCAATCATTCCTCCCCTTGGAAATCCCTAAGGAAACAGCTACCTGCTGTACTGTCTGCAGTTGCTCATGAGCCACCTGATTGTACAATATATCACACGACTTGAGCTTCCACAGGCTCCTGCCCCTGGGCAGCCCCTGCAAGGGGGTGGTGTAGCTGGGGAGCAGCTCTGCTGGAGGTGCTGGTGCCCTGGAGCACCCTGAGCCATGCAGGAACCAGCAGTGCCCTGGCAGCAGAAGCACTGTCCATCTAGTGAGGGATGGAATTATACCCCTCTGCTCTGCACTCGTGAGACCAGGGCTGGACACCATGTCTGGTTCTGGGGCCCTCTCAATACAAGATGTAACAGGTGTGAGTTCAGCAAGGGCTCCAAGATGGTTGGGGCTGGAGCAGTTGCCCTGTGAGGAGAGGCTGAGGGATGGGCTGGCTCCATATGGGGCACAGACAGCTGTGGGGAGGGCTGGTGGCAGACTGAAACCTAACTAGACATCAGAGGTAAGTACAGTTCCTTAGGTCTCTGAGGATTAAGCATAGGCAAGGAATTGGCCACAGGGCCAGGTCTGGAGCTCAGGGCTCCCTTTTAGTTTGTTCTGCTTTTGCAGGAGGAGGACCCTGTACTTGCATTTCTGCCCAGGCAGATCTGAGCTAAGCAACACCAATTCCTAACAGTCCCACTGGCTGCTCAGCCACCTAAACCTCTGGTGGGTACCCAGGCTCTTGTCTCAGACACTACTGCCTGTCACTGTATGTAGCATCAATGAATTACTGCTTTCTTGCCTGAGCTAAGCATTTGGGTGCCTAGCCTCCTCCTAAACCTGCTCAGGATTAACAAACGAGGCCTCCCCCTGGCAGGCATGTGTGCCCTGACAGACACTGCTGAGCTGCAGAGGACAAGAGGTGCAGTCACCTCTGCAGGGGCCCACACAGCTCCCTGGGAAGTGGAAAGCAGGGGTACCATCCTCCTCAGCATCTGGTCAGGCCAGAGGGGATGCTGAGGAGAGGACAAGAAGACAGGGATAAAGAGAAAGTGCTCTTCATCACACCTTCATCACACGGCGATTACAAGAAGTGCTCGTGTGGCTGTTGAGGAAACAAGTGCAAGGAAGGTGGGGGAATGTGGCCTTGGGGCTGGCTGCAGGTGACAGGCAGCACCTGGGACTCAGCCTTGAAAAACACAGGGCTGGAATGCTTCAGTGTATGGAGAAAGCTTTTGAACTTTGAATTTGCTTAAGAAAACATAAATGAAAAGGTAAAACCACTTTTCTAAACCCTAACCTCTCCTTGTATTATTTGACCAGCTCTAAGACCAGTTGTAATTTAAAAAATGGAAGAAAAACAATTTTATAAAAGTTTTCACAGTCTTCCCACATTTCCAGACAGACCTAAAGTTACATGAAATTGTTACCTTAAGGAATTAAGTTTAGTTCAAGGAGAAGAAAGAACAGAAAAATCAGGATTTTGGAATAAATAAATAAAAATATAGGTGTGCTCAAACTGAAGTTTTTTACTTTTAGTTATTTGGGTTTTTTTTAAACATTACCTTTGAGTCAGAATTCCATTTCAACTCCCATCCTGTTTATCTCAGAGGAGTAACAGTGAAGTATTTACCATGCATTCTAATGAGTAGCTGTTGAAAAAAACTGTACAAAGGCAGTTGGAACCAGAGTTCTACATCACCAGCAATGCTCAGTTTTTAAAACCTCCTGTAAATTCTCCTGCACTACAGCAAGGACTGCACATGCCATCCAGAGCAGGACAGGTGGCAGGTCATTAGAAACTGGGATCAGGTGAAGGCACCACAACTTTCTTATCCACACTGCTCCTCTCCTGTTGGGGGCCTTGCATAGTCTGGGTGGATTTCAGGTGATTTCCAGCTGAGCTGACTGCTGACTTCATTGAATTCACATGTCACACCTGACCAGCTCCCATTCACCTCCAGAAAGATCCTTCCACTCTCTTTTTTGAGACCTGGAGTTTTTGCAGCTTCCCATATAAACAGAGAGGGGAAATGTACATTATCATAGAATGACAGAATGTGTGGGGCTGGAAGGGACCTTCAAAGGTCATCTAGTCCAGCCCCCCTGCAGTGCCCAAGGACCTTTGTGACTAGATCAGGTTGCTCAGAGCCTCCTCAAGCCTGACCTTGAATGTTTTCAGGGATGGGGCCTCCACCACCTCTCTGAGCAACCTGTTCCAGTGATCCACCACCCTCAGTGTAAAGGAAAGGCTGAGGGAGCTGGGTCTCTTTAGCCTGGAGAAGAGGAGACTGAGGGGTGACCTCATCAATGTTTACAAATATGTAAGGGGTGAGTGTCAGGAAGATGGAGTTAAGCTTTTCTCAGTGGTGACCAGTGATAGGACAAGGGGCAATGGGTGCAAATTGGAGCATAGGAGGTTCAAGGTGAATATCAGAAAAAACTTTTTCACTGTGAGAGTGACAGAGCACTGGAACAGGCTGCCCAGGGAGGTTGTGGAGTCTCCTTCACTGGAGACATTCAAAACCCACCTGGACAAGTTCCTGTGTGATGTGCTCTAGGTGACCCTGCCTGGCAGGGGGGTTGGACTAGATGATCTTTCGAGGTCCCTTCCAACCCCTAGGATTCTATGATTCTATGATATCAAATCTGAATCCACCTTGCTCCAGTTTAATCCATTCCCCATTGTCCTCTCACTACAAGCCCTTGGCCAAAGCCCCTCCCCAGCTTTCCTGGAGCCCCTTCAGGCACTGGAAGGTGCTCTAAGGTCTCCCTGGAGCCTTCTCTTCTCCAGGCTGAACAGCCCCAACTCTCTCAGCCTGTCTCCAGAGCAGAGCTGCTCCAGCCCTTGGATCATCTTCAAGGCCTCCTCCGGACTTGCTCCAACAGGTGAACTCTGGTGAATTCAGTCCAGGGAAAACACTCTCTAGTGTAAGTTTTGGTCCAGCTGAGGCTGCTGAGAGCCCTTGGTGGGCTTGTCATCGCTAATGATTCAGGGAGAAGAAAGAAGCAGCACGTGGGGAAGCATCAGCTGCCAGATGTGTGTGTTTTGTAGGGGTCAGTAAGGCCAAGGACAGATCAGCAGGGGGGGGAGGGAAAAAGATACCACGGCAAAGATGGAGGGTCTGTGTGGTTGCAAGGGCATTTCTGCCAGTGCCCTTTGAAGGCAGCCAAGGGTTCCCCAGTACCCTCTGGAGCACACCCAGTATCTAAATTTGGGGAAGGAGAACAAAGGCGTGAGGGACTCTCTGAACTTCTGACCCCTTGACCATGGGACATATTTTGAGGCATTTCAAGAATTTCTGTCACTGATAATGGCTGTCTGAAGATACAGACAGGAGGCTGAGCAGAGGGGCTGAGCACAGCACTGGGAGTGCAGGGAATGCAGGAAGTCACAAGGAAAAACGTTGCCAGCTTTTCAAGAAATGTCAGGAAAATTCAGTTTTGGAAAAAAAAAAATTAAGCTCTGTTATTTTTTATGCTCTAATGTGTTTGAACAAAGTTCTTGGCAGACAGAAATATCTAATCATCTTTGGAGATCCTAGAAAAAGTAATTGTCCCTTCTGATTATCTCTGAAATAATGCAAATATATCAAATATATTAAAAAAATCTGAGGAATAATAATGCAAATCTTAATTCTTGGGCAAGCAACAAAGAAGCTGCTCTTATTGATGTATCAATAAACCCTTTTTTTGTGCTGCTGCAGTTCAAAATGTCAAATGTGTATGAATGACTCCATTTATCTTACGGGGCTCATCTATTTTAATCCTTCCAAACAAGTTTAAAACAAGGTTCTCATCACTTTAAATAGCTCTGTATTTCATTATTCCTTTGCTCCATTCAGTTGCCTTCTGTTTAATAAAGAATGTAGAGCTTTTTTTGGTCACTTCCAGCTTTCACTTGATCATCTCAAACTACTATTTCTTTAGTGCACTTGAAGGCAGAGATGCCTGTAATTCCCACTGCTTGGTGTCTCTGGGCATTGCTTTCTGTGTGCTGTAGGGCTCAATTTCTCTTTGAAGATATCTTCTTCTTCTTCTTCTTCTTCTTCTTCTTCTTTTCTTTTCTTAATTACTACCATTAAATCATGTTTTTTCACTCTTCTTGACAGAAAATAAATACCTTTTTTTTGTTTGTTTGACCTGGTAAAAAGTGTTTGAAGTCTGACAGATACTACAGAGGTAATTTATTTTTAATTATTTATATCATGCAAGATCACGTTGTACCTTATAACCGTTTTGACTTACTACATTTTAATAGAGTAAAATATCTCCTGGCATTGAATGCTCATGTACAATGTGTCTGATCCAGGCTAAGGTCTTTCCATATCACACCTGAAGACATTTTCTTTCCCAGTTTGCTTCCTATTAATAATATATTTAAGTTTCCTGGGACTTATTGAGTGTCTGGAGACAACTGTTTTACGAGGTCCTTCTTCAAAGATTGAATTTTAATGGACTGTAGCTGAGATTACAGAAGAGTTTTGCTTGCAAGTCTCCTGTTTCAGACAACCACAGCAAGAACTGAGAAGATATGATTCAGGAATGCTCAGCTGTGAAATGAGTTTCTTTGGACTCCCTCTTAAGTTCTATTTCAGTTTTGACAAAAAGAGTTCTAGAAGATGGCCTGTCCAAGAGGCTTCAGCAGTGGACAATAATGGTTTAGGTACTTCCTGAAAGTATTGGCCCTAGGAACATTTCAACTTGGGAATTAAGACTGTCTAGTAACGAGGAAAACCTCCAAGATGATCTATTTATACAGTCAAATCAGATTAAATTCAAAATCTTTTCTTTTTATGATGGAATTCTGACAGCTGAGGCTTCAAACCAATAAAAATACATTTAGCAGAACATTTCAGAAAGGCAAATGTTTTCAAACTGCATGGTGGGTAGCTCCTAAATGGAAGAGGAGGTGAAAGTCAACAAGCAAAGGACTATAAATAATTCAATCTGCAGGTCTACTTAATTAGTGAAAAGAACAGAGCTTTGGGTTGAAATTCCTCCTGTTTGCTCTCAACCCACGTTGCTGGGGTTTTTGCAGAGTCTGGTCAAGTAACCTTTTTAAAGCATTACAGATGTCCCTTTTTCTCTCAGCTCTTCAGCAAATCTCTGGGACACGTTTTTCCTACCAGAACCCTGTGTGGAGTTGTGGATCCAGGATGCAATGCAGTAGGACAGATGTCCATGTGGACAATGCCAATGAAATGGGATTTTTTAATTATTTTTTTTTTTTTTTTAATTTTGTTTGTTTGTTTGTTCTTTTGTTGTTAAGGTTGGAAGGGACCTTAAAGACCATCAGGTTCCAACCTCCTGCTATGAGCAGGGACACCTCCCACCAGACCAGGATGCACAAGCCTCATCCAACCTGGCCTTGAACACCTCCAGGGAGGGGGCAGCCACAGCCTCCCTGGGCAACCTGTGCCAGTGCCTCACTGCCCTCAGGGGGAAGAATTTCTTCCTCATGTCTCACCTCAATCTCCCCTCCTCCAGTTTTAATCCATTCCCCCTTGTCCTCTCACTACAAGCCCTTGTCCAAAGCCCCTCCCCAGCTTTCCTGGAGCCCCTTCAGGCACTGGAAGGTGCTCTGAGGTCTCCCTGGAGCCTTCTCTTCTCCAGGCTGAACAGCCCCAGTTTGGGTATTTCGTATTTGGAAATGGGACAATTTTTGATCTGTGCACTTCTTCACCCAGCTAAACAGGGGCTCTGGATATGACTATCAATACAGCAGATATTAAATCCTATAATCCCCTATTTCTCCAGGGTGAATCTCTGCTCCACAAAGAGCTGTCAAGAAGGCCATGGAAGAATTTTGGTTAAGGACAGTCTTTTATTTCCCCAGCTATCCCATTGCTATTGGGTTTTCTCTCAAGCAGCATTTCCCAAGTACTTTTACAGAAAGTGAATTGCAAGGCAGGGATTCTGGAGGACAGAGGAATTAATCCTGGCCTCTTTTTCTGAAGGAAATTCCAGATATATTTGCAACATCCTTATCTTTTCTTTAAAATGTTTGAAGATTTGCAATTTCTATTCTCTGTTGGGTATCTGAAGATAGAGCAATGGCTGAATAATAAACAGAATTAGGTCTTAATATATATGGCATCTTAAATAGTACCATTTTTTTAAAGAATCCTTCAAGTGCAGTTCTGAACAGTAGAACAATGTTTGGAGTATTCATATGGAACTAGTAGTTAGGATTGTAACCTTAGGGATGTCATATCAATGAACATCTAAGTAGGTGCTGGGATTGTGTTAAAGGGCAAGTATTAAAGTGGAACTAAGCTCTGGGTGGAGTCTGTCAAGAATCAGCCTTAGGTGTGATCTGCTGTATGTGTACGTGTGTTTCAGTGAAAACTGGCACCAAGACTAAAATGAGAAGAGCCCTTAACCAGCAAAAGAATCACACCTAGCACTTAGCATTCCAATTGGTGATAAGTCAAATAATTGGTTATTTTCAAAACGAGACATCCTCATCTCATCCTAATTCACCCTCAAAAGCTGAACTATCCCTTTACAATGTGCTCTGGGATCCCTGTGTCTCTCCTCAGAAGCACTTGAATCCAGAGCCTGTGTGGCTCATTTGTTCCTCCTGCACTGGCAGTCAGGGCTCTCCACTACCTCCCTGGGACTTCAGATGAGCTGGAAACAATATCAGCAAAGGAATCATGATAATGACCCAACAGATTGCACGGCCAGGGCTGCAGCACTGACCTGGACCTGACCTGCAGCTCAACCCAGCTGCCATACTCCATTATCTTCTGGTGGGAGAAAATGTAGCTGGAAATTCCTGACTGATTGAAAACCTCGTTCAGTATCAGGACTGTGAACGTTAGCACAGTGACACAAAAGAGCCATAGCTGGAACTGGAACTGCAAGAACATCTGGGACAAAGAAATAGTCTTGATCTATTTCAGCATTATTTTTTCAGCTGGCCTGGTAAGTCTGATTTTGCACATGTGGCAGTTTGACCAGATGTGACCAGATGAACACACACAATTATGCCTCTGTTATCTTCAACATTGCAATGAGTTATCATGACATCATTTTTTTTGGTAAATCCAGTGCAGATATGCTACAGCTTGGTTCTGATCCGTGTCATGGTATAGATTTTATGTGACAAAACACAGCCTGGACCTGCATAGTTTTCTGCAGAGTAATTACCAGTTGGCACACCAGAAGGAACGGTGGGAGGCCACCAAACAGCTCGGCCAAGCCTCCTACCCATCTGTCCACTTGCTGCTTGAGAACATGCAGTTTTTCTCTGTAATGATTAAATAGTTTTCTGTAGATCAGATTTTCAGTTTTCTCAGCATTTAGTGCTAATTTAGTGTTTATTCCCCAGGGCGGTGACCTTCTGTCTAACTTCAACTGGTGAAAATAAAAACAAGAAATACCATTTAAAATATTTCTACCTCATTTTCTCCTAATTTCCATCTTCAGTGCCTAAAAGCAACTGTTGTTTATATATGTAGATTCTTTATCCTCAAGGGAAAAAGCTTGGGTTAAACATTTTTCAGATAATCCTGTTTTGTCTGCATTAATAATAATGTAGCTGCAGAACAATAATTTTAATGGCATTTTCAGGTACATTTTTTTAAGAAGTTTAATCAGTAACAGGTGACCCAAGAATTAGCCCCTGAGAGAAAAACATATTTAAACTGTTACACGTATGGTAATGGGATATATTAAAAATAGAGCAACATACAGATCAGTGTCAGTGTCTTTCTCAGTATATTTGGCATTAAATAATTTCAGATCTGTACTTCCATTTGCTCCTCTCCAAACGCAGCATGAGTATATCCAGTGGATGTTGCAGATGTTGCATGCTATTTTGAGGTCAAGGTTAATTTTGTTATTGACTTTGTCAGTGGATTTAAACTCCTGTGCCTTGGACACAGCTCTGGATGGCAGGAGTACCACTGAAATACCTGACTGCTGTGTCTGCAGACCCTCTGCCACCCCTGCACCAGCTTCCCTGTTCACTCTGTTGACCAGCAGTGTAGATGTAATGGTTTCTGCTCCACAAGCCAAGCTGCACCAAGCAGACACCTCCCCACCTCCCCCGGGGGAAGCTGTCACCTCTGGTCACTGCCATGGCTCTGAGTGCCCAGCTTGCCACTGATCCTGCTGCAGGGCGTCCTCTCCTCTTCTGTTTCCTGTCTTTGAACACTCTTAGGGAGCAGGAATGGTTCTTTTTCTCTGTTTCCTTGCAGTGACTAACCCTAAGTTTGTAAGTTGCTGAATTAAGATAGTAGGCTTATGGCATCACAGGGAATTATGTTGCATGAAGCTATTACGGAGTTGTGGAGTCTCCATCCCTGGAGACATTCCAAACCCACCTGGACGTGTTCCTGTGGGATCTGCTCTAGGGGATCCTGCTGTAGCAGGGGGTTGGACTAGATGATCTCCAGAGGTCCCTCCCAACCCTCACTACCCTGTGATTCTGTGATAAGACACCATCCATCCCATCCCCTGTTTCAAGGTAGCATCATCTAAATATGTCTTCCCTGACAGATATCTCTCCAACCTGCTTTAAAAAACATCACTAGACTTGAATTTATTTTTTTTTTCCAAAAATGCAACTTTAAATGTGTAGGTACAACAGTTTTTCCTTGCCCTGGTGGACACAGGAAATGGTTTATTCCCTTACAATTTGCACCATTCTTTTTAGTATCTGATCCTTTAGGCATCTTAGGAACAGCCCTTCTCCTTTCACTCTTGCATCACAGTTTGCTTGCTAGACTTTGGCCTCTGCATTTTTTCCACACCACCCCTTCACCTCATTCACATCTTCCGTGAAGGGTGGTGCTCCAAACTGGACCATGTGTTCCAAAGAAGACCTTACTAATTCTGTAGAGATTGAGCCAAAATCAATATTTCTGATCCAGACCCATTGTGATTCCCCAACTTTACTGTACAAACTGCTGCCTACTCAGTATTTCCCCATTTTATGCTTGTGCAGTTGATTAAACTTGTTCTTACTAAATTGCTTCTGCTTATATCCATGTAAGAGAATGTCATCAGTAGAGGAGGCCCCCACAGTAAGAGCCAGCTGAGAATCCTGCTCCCGACCTGAAAGGGTTACTGCAATGACCTGGATTTCTCCATCATCAGCTACTCCCAGGAAAAAACCTTATTTTCTGTCAGCATCTGTGTGCTGACACGCTGGCTTATGAGAGCCTGCCTGAACTGAAGCTGAAGATGAGAGATTGGCAGCTCATAGAGAGTGGCACCAACAAGCCAACAGTGCTGAGGCATCATCTTCACCTCCAGACCTGCCTCACCTTGGAGGTAACCGAGGTCTCAGAAATAAACTGCTTGTCACAAGGGTAAAAAGGACAGCAAAAGTTTCACCTGGTTTTGCTTCTGAGTCTATAGGAAGGGAGTCTTACAGTCCTTTTCCCTTTTCATACATATGCTTGCTACAGACTGTGGGGAATTTATCTTGGAATGGGAAATCTTCGCCTCCTGGAATGGAAAAATACCTTTGCATGCACATGTGTGATTGCACGGTCAGGAGAGCAGTCACTACCTGGCAGAATTCCTGCACAGATGACATAGGAGAAGGCTGACCTGACATCAGGCAGGCCTGTGAACTGACCATGAAATGCATCAGATATGGATGCTTTCTTTCTAATTATCTCAGACATCTTCTGCTAGTGAGACCCCATGGAAAAGGAAAAAGCAACAACCTTTTGGTGGGTGGGAAAACAGCATTGCTTGGTGAAGTTTTCTGCCACAGTAAGTAGGAAAGAATTTTCACAAATAACTCCTTGGCTGAGATCTCCTGTCTGTCTTACAGACAGAAGGTGCCACATGCAGCCTGGATTTGCCTGTTAGTCTTAACAATGGGAAAGCAGAGCTCCTCCCAAATTCCACATGGCACTGCTGCGAGCTGCTGGGAGTTAGGTCGAGCTCTTCTGCCGTGGGGAATCACTTTGTCTTGGTAGACACTCACAGACTGTTCAGTTTGATTTTTGATTAAATCTGACCAGTTGTTGGTGGTACTTTAATATTCAGTGAAATTAGATTCAAACGTTTAATTTGAGCTCTATATTGAAGTTCATAAGAGAGGCAAGTTAGCCATGACTCAGGCATTCTTGATCAAACCAATCAGTAAAACAAAAAGTGGCTTGTCTTTATTCTGTGAGTAAGCTCTTCTGGGATTTAAAGGTTCTTTGTCTTATCTGACACTTCAACAGGCCAAATCATTTAGTGAATTAAAGAAAGCATGCATTTCCCTTGCAGATTACTTTTAAGTAATGAAGTTAGTGTTTGGGCAAAACAATCAGCTTTACTTAATGGTGCTTGGAAACCAAGGCTCTAAGAAGAAGCTGAGTGATTTCTGCATGACTACATTCCATGCCATCATCTGCTATGAAAAATGCATTATGTTCTCACTTCCTTCCTCTCCAGGCAAACTCCATTTCCAACATCTGTGATCTGAATAAACTGTACACAGACTCCTAGAAAAGATTTCAACTGTAAAAAGGTTATGGATTTTTAGGACTGCATTTTGAAGTCTGACAGACCCAAGTTACCCCAAGGGAGCACACAAGGACAGGAAGCTGCAGGAATGAAGTCTCTGTCCGTGGAACAAAGTGAGTAGAAATGCTGCCTAGTGAGGCAGGGCACTGAACTGGAGAGGGAAGGAAAGGGCTAGCATCTTTCCCCAGCTGGAAGGCAGCCTCCTTGGGACATGTGGTGGTAGCTCTGCTGTGGTTCTTATCCCAGGTGAGCAGTCACCTCTGCCAAGGAGACACTGGAGTGTGAGAGGGACCTGCAGGTCACCTCACTTCTCTCAGTCACGAAGAAAAACTGCTTGCTGGGTTTGACCTTGAGCTGCCTGGTGTCTGAGCACTGTGTGGTTCTTGCATTAACTCACTTTTACTCTGTGGGGGTTTTTTTTTGAGGTTTGTTTGGGGTTTTTTTTGTCATTCACAAAAACTTTCCCCAGTACAGTTCTTTGAGTTGGCAGTAGCAGACACATCCCTGAGCACTGCACAAATGTCTGGGCAGAGCTAGGATAAAATGAGTGGCCTCTATGCCTTGAATCATGTAGCTGGATTATTGAAAAAAATAGGTTTTAACTAGTTATATACATCTGATTAGTTAAAAGATGTCTTGCTGACAGCCTGGAGAGCCTGTGTGACAGCTGTGCTATTGCACAAGGGCTGCAGTGTCCATCTGCTTCCCCACATGATGTCCTCCTCTGTACTTGCTCCCCTGCTCGCTCCCATGCTCATTACATTGGCCTTTCTTTAAACTAATAAGATGACAAAGTTTCTAGAATACCAAACCTAAGGCACATGAATTCAAAGAGAAATGCCAAAAGGTGAGGATTAGGGAAGTCCAGAGGTTAGGTGCGACCATCATGGGCATTTCAGAGTCCCAAGTGAGACACTTTATGCCACTGATATGTGGCAACAGTTTTCTATGGTGTAAAGTCATGAGGAATGAAGCACCAGACCTGTATCTGCTGCTCTTGTGACAGAAGGACCATCTGCCAGGAAGAGTTAGTTTAAGGGGACACCTGTAAGGGCTATCAAAATTCTTCAGAAACCTAGGGAGTTTCCTTCCTAGGAGTGTTGAAAAGCAGGTTAAACAAACACTTGTCAGGGATATTTAATGCTTATTTAATCTTCTCTGACTGCATGAGGATTTGTTCCTACAAGACTGACATCTCCAGAGTCTGTGTGTTGCTGAAAAGGTGTCACTTGCACATGGAGAAGAGCCCCAGCACCATGACTCCAGCAGGCCCTGCAGTTAGTGCTGGGTGACTGACAACTCAACATTCACCTGCTTTATTTCTAGTAAGAATGAGCAGGCCCAGAGTTCCCCCTTTTTCCTTCTTGTGTAAAATACTCCACAGTTTTAATAAAATGTTCATTCATTTTATCTGGACCTTATCATGCTGGGAGTGTGTGATTACCAGGTTCTTTTTCCTCAGTTCTTTATCTGAAATGTTCCTTTCCAAGTTCCTTTGAATTACACTAATTAAATGGAATAAAAATATATTTAGGCTGAAAAATCCTGGAACAGAAGGAAAAGGTATCCTCATCCATCAGATAAAAGCACTCTTTGTAAAGTGTGACCACTATCATTAAGTTGAAGTAAGTCTTCATTTACTTATGAGCTCAGGGAAAGCAAACACAGATTGTCTTTTCAGAAAGTGGAGATCACATCTTGCATATTTTGCTGTTGTTCTCACAGAAGGTTTTAACTATTTAGTTTTAGCTGCCATTTTCAAAATCGAAGTTCTTACTCATCATGACACCTGAACAAAGGCTTCCATATTTCTTCCTGAGAGTTCCTCAGAGAACTGGCAACAAAGATGTCAGGGTAACAAAGATGACTGGGGGACTGGAGCATCTCCTGTATGAAGAAAGGCTGAGAGAGTTGGGACTGTTCAGCCTGAAGAAGAGAAGGCTCCAGGGAGACCTCAGAGCACCTTCCAGTGCCTGAAGGGGCTCCAGGAAAGCTGGGGAGGGACTTTGGACAAGGGCTTGTAGTGAGAGGACAAGGGGGAATGGATTAAAACTGGAGGAGGGGAGATTGAGGTGAGACATGAGGAAGAAATTCTTGAGTGTGAGGGTGGTGAGACACTGGGCCAGGTTGCCCAGGGAAGCTGTGGAAGCCCCATCCCTGGAAGTGTTGAAGGGCAGGTTGGATGGGGCTCTGAGCAACCTGGTCTAGTGGGAGGTGTCCCTGCCCATGCAGGGGGGTTGGAACTAGATGACCTTTAAGGTCTGTTCCAACTCAACCCATTCTATGACTCTGAAAACTAACCAGACAACACTCAGTGATGTTCTTTGCACAGAGAAACCCATTGATCTTGTAAATCATCCTGTGTGGAAATGACTGGGAATGTTGTTTTCTCCTCACACTCTCCATAGCCAGCACACCTAGGTGAGCTAGACTGCTGGATGGTTTTCTGCTGGGGTATGGCAAGATTGTGTTCAGAAGCCTGTGCCTGTGAGCACACATGGATCACCATTTCTGCCCACTATAATTAGCAGTTTCCAGCACTCATTCTACCAGCTTGTGATCTCCAGCTTTTTGAAAATATCTACATATCATTAGCAAAACTCTTCCACTCTGAGCTAATTCTTAGACAGTTTCAATCAGAAAGTACCAGATGAGACTTTGTTTTCATTAATTAACATAAATAGGTATACCTCTTCCCAAGATGAGAAGATTTTCCCTTCTTCATTTGTCAAATTAAAAACAGTGGTTTTGGGGTATGAGCAAAGAATGAGGGTTTTGAAAATAATGAGATAGATGCCCCAGATTGCTGAAGTGTGAGAGTCTCCTCCACCAAGAAAGCTTGTCACTTCTTCAAACACACTTCATAGAATGCACAGCCAGTGCTTTAAACACTTCTCCTTAGCAAGTGCAAATACTCCTCAGAGAACTTCATTAAGTAATTCAACCATGCACAGCTTTTCAGTGATGATTTTTGGAGAGGACAGAAAGAAATGAAGCTTTCCAGGTTTCATGCTGCAGTGTAGCCTGCGTATTTCAAAACAGGTAGGAAGGAAGGTCCAGATTGAACTTGAATGAGGAGAGAAAACTCACATGATCCCAAATGCTGAATTTTGGATCAGCATGGAGCAGAGGCCTTCTTCCTCTTTGTTATAAGTTATTAAAAAATACTGGCATTGGGAAATTGGGAGGTTGCCACTGTCTCTGAATACAAGTCAGGGCAACCAGCATTTTCCAAGCTGTGTAGGAGTCTGCTTGGTGGATCTTTGGTTCTAAGAACATCAGCAAAGAAAATAATGAAATGGGAAAGGAGGGAGACCAGCTGATGAGGGTGCTCTGATCCCAGGGCATGGCAGTAGGGTAGAGATGTACAAAATATGAAGGGGGGTTATTGCAAAGTGGGGCAGGAGGAAACAGAAATAAAAGAGAGCTACCTAAAAATTAGGAGCAACATTTATTTAAGGGATCAGTTTAAGGGAAAGCTTTATTTTTTTTTTTCTAAGTCTACATTTCTTATGCTATTTGGCATACAGCTGACTCTTGGCAAGCTTCCGTTTCTTTTTTTTAAATGGTACCTTTAACATTCATTCTTCACCTTAAGTAAAGTTGAGATTTGTACCTGGATCTGGCTGACCAAATGCACAGAAGAAAATGCCAAATTGTGGAAAATGTTTAAGTAACATTATAATGGTAAGATGCAAAGATAAACATCCTGGAGCAGGCCTCAAAATTGCCAGATTCTGAGGATTCTCACCCACAGGACTGAAAACCCTACATAAAAGAAGAAAAATGACAGAGAAATTTCTTATCCAGATAAGGACTCAAGTATGGCATTTAGTTGTATTCAACATGTGATATGAGAAATTAGCTGCATGTAAATATTTGTAACCTTTTCCTGTTCACTTGTAAACTGTTCCCTCCATGGTGGTGCAGATTACAATGGTTCTCACACTCCTTTCTGGCTACACTCTTCACGTTTCAAGCAGTAGTCACAAATAAAACACCTGCAGGAACCTCCACCTGTGGCAAGAGCTACAGAAATCAGGTGAAACGTGGGATATGATGATCACACTGAAGTGTCCCTCTCAGGGGAGACACCTGTCACCACCCAGTGACCTGTCTGAGAGGTTTGAATCAAGTCCCCACAGGAGCATTAGTTTTCGGGTGTGAAGGAAGTTCCGGTCTCCCTTGAAACTCTCCCCCTGGCTTAAGCTCAAAAGGACCCCAGGGTTTTCTGTTTATAACTTAGATTTGAAGCTTTCTGTCTCCTTGAGTCACAGGTGAGTGAGGGGAGATGAAAACTGCCAGAGAGCTTTGGGAAGGTGTCTAGTTAAAAACTTCCAAATGTGCTGAATAAACCAGGTTTTAGCCATGTTTTAAAGCCCTATCCTCTATTTGTATTTATACAAAAAATATAACAAAACAAAAATTCCAAACCCAAAACCCCCAAAGCAAAACAAACCACAAAACCAGCACCTTTTACATAGCAAGGTTTATAGGCAAGATTTTTAGAAGTTTGCTTTCTTGAATGCTGCTTTTGATGCAGAAACAAAACAGGGGTCAGATCATATTTTAATTGGAGAGGTCTCACATTTTCATCACAGGTGTACAATTTAGAGCAATCTCTAGATGATACAAAAGAAAACTTTTCTCTTTGAACTTGATAGATTTTGCTAAATGACTGTGGGACAACAGGACAGACCCTTTTGTTAACTGGAACAAAAGGAATGCAGCCCTGCCACTCTGCCTCCTCCCCTCACCCCCCGGAGGGACTGTCTGGCACAAGACAGCAGGCTGCATCACTGTGGTTCTCCCGTGGGATGAGGAGCAGGGGCAGAGGGAACAGACCTTTGTGTCACCCAAGGTATTGGCCAATACAAAACTCTGGGCCTGGCCTGTGCATCTTGACCCCAAACTTGATGGCTGGCAATTAGCACGACTTGTGGAACAGGAGGAAGATTCTGTGGCCTGGAGTGGCAGTGATAAGCCAGAACAATGGAAAGGGTGACACCTGAGAAATGTGCATCAAGAGCCACATTGGGCCTTTTCCCCACCCCTCTCTTAATTCAGAAGTAACATGAGCCTGCGAAGGTACCAATCAGAAAATTCTTGATGACCCAGTCCCATCTCGTCAGTCAGTATAAGTCAGTCTTAGAATCCTCTGTTTCTGGGGAGGAAGAGATCAACAGCTCTCCAGACAGGTCGACAGGCCTGAATCCTCTCTTCTCCCCAAAAAGGGGACACCTTTTGGTAAGATTTGCACCTCTGACTCTGTTGGATGGGCTTCTTTGTCTTTACAATCTTCACCTCCAATCCGTGCAGCCAGTGAATTTATCACTGGCCATCCAGAACTTGTTATAACTGTCACATCAATAAACCATCTTAGCTTTGCTTTTAAACTGTCTCAGGGAAAGTCCTTGTTGGGGCTCTGAGGTGGGCAAAGTGCTTCAGTGAAAGCCCTTCTGGTGGGACTCTGAAGTGGCAACTTTGAGAAGCTGCCTCAGTGACAGTCCTGGGGGGACTCTGAGACAGGCAAACGTTGCCTTTTTTATGTGACAATGGCTGATTTTCTGCAGGCTGAATTTGGTTCTGGAAAGAAAATCCAATCGATAATTGTGCTGTTGATTGTTATTTGGCCAAGGGTTTTTCACTTGTTTCCATCTTCCTTCATTCATGTGAAAAATTAATGAAAAAGCTATACACTCTAAACCAGAATATGATTGATCCCTTGTTGCCTACAAAAGAAAGAAACTTTGGAGGAACAGGATGAGGGGTACTGAGTCAACCCTGGGGGTTTAGAGCAGACACAATGCTTTAATGTTTTTTTTTTTCTAACCCTAGAGAGGTTTGCTGAAGCCATGAGCAGAGATGAGGATGTTTGCAGTGTTGCTGCAGGTGAGGCCTCCATCTCACCTGAAGGAAACCTTTCCTCAGCACTAGCATCATTTGCAGAACTCCAAAATTAAAAGATTTGTCACTTAAAATACTTAATCAATTCCAGAGACAACGTGTGACAAGAGAAACAATATTTTAACAGAACGATTCTTTCCTTTGCCTGAAACTATTTCAAGACAGTAAGTTTTTTTTTTCTGAATATCAAGGAAAAAGTGATAAATTCCCTCTAAAAAATTGTATTTTGTCCGAACTAGCCCACGATTTAAGTCCAAATGTACTTCAGATATTTACAGTTTTAACTAATTTATATTGACCTAGTTTGTGGCTGGGATGGTCCTTAGGACAAGATGGAGACTTCTTGGAGTCAGAGCCCTCACTGAAAAGGGGGCAAAACCCAAGCAGATTGATGTAGGGTAGAGCCATGGATGTAACCAGGACATAAATAAGAGGTTTTTTTCCTATGTAACCAGGATGTAAATAAGAGGTTTTTTCCTTTCAGCTTTTGTGCACAGACAAAGCAGTCCCTTGTGACAGATCCCTTTAGTAAACAGAACAAGAATCTTGAAGATTTGGTCAGATCAGAATAAAAGTTTATACTAGGTCTTCTTTTACCCAAAAAATTAGTGGCATCTCTAGACAGTTAAAAAAAAAGTGGAGTCAAATCTTCTGATATCATTGTCTGGGGTTTTCTCTTGGAGCCACCCCTCTTCCAGCATGTTTTGTATCAGAGCTTCTGAAACCCCTCTAGACAGCTTCACATTAAAAAAAAAGAATTACAAAAAGAGAACATCCCTCCACCCTGTCAGTGGGACTAACCTCAGTGAGACTTGTCACATACAAAAGTGTATTTCCATCGAGTGTGTTTAATGACAGAAGAAAATATGAACCCAGTAGGTGAGATTTTCTGTTTTAATTTCAAGTGATTTATTCAGATTGCTATAATGAAGAATACATTTCTGCCTGGAGGCCTGGGGCACTGCCTAGCCCCACTGCTTGCTGAGCAGTTCCCATACTTTGCTGATCTGTTACTCTCCTGTGTATTGCCTTGGAAACCCAAGAGGAGCTTTACATTGCTATGGAAACAAATCAGTGTGAATAGATCTCCATTTTATTTATAGGGCAGGTAGTGGAAAGGCCAAACACAGGCCTGCATGGGTAGAACATCATATACAGAAGGGGTTTTTCGTTGGTGTCTTTTTAATTAATAGAAATATTAGGTGATGCTGAAATAAGTGTCTGGTTTGTTCTGCTGCAGGGGATGGAGAAACTGTTCTCCCTCTCTGCCAGGTGCTGTGGTAACACACAGGTTTCACACTTGAGCTTTCAAGGACTGTGACACTAATCTCAGATCAACACTGACTTTGGTTTTGCAAGTGCTGTAGCTGGTCTAGTACCAAACCTAAATTCCGTGCTCCTCTGAAGTGCAAGAATGTAGGTATGTTGAGCTTTGCTACAAACACTGCAGTATTGCCATCTTAATCTGACAGCAAAAAGTGCCTTTCAACCTGCATTAAACCACAAGCCCACTCAGCTTTATTCTTTGCTACCATATTTCCTCGCCAGAATTGCTACCAAAATAATTGATGCTCTTATTTGACTTAGGAGAGCCTCACTAAACCTCTCCTGAGCTTTTTAAAGACCTTATTCAAACTATAAAGCTTTAATGTCTGGTTAAGCTACACAAAAGAGGACTTCATATTTTTTTCTTTCTTTACTTGTAGTGTTCTCTCTGACCAGTCTCTCTATTCAAACTAATAAAGAAAATAAACCATCACTTCTATATTCTTCTCTGCATCTTTATACACACCCCTGGATAACTGCAGAATCATGCATGAGGATCTGGTTTTGACTTACATCAAATACACTTTAGAATGAAGTGGCATTTTGCTTTTTCTCAATAGCTTTTTTTCAGTGGTGACCAAAGAGAATTTGGAAGGACTGTAGAAAAATAAACTTGGACCATCTTATCATTCCTACTTGAGGAATCATAGAATCATGGAATGGTTTGGGTTGGAACAGACCTTCAAGATCAGCTGGTTCGAACCCCCCTGCATGGGCAGGGACACCTCCCACTAGACCAGGTTGCTCAGAGCCCCATCCAACCTGCCCTTCAACACTTCCAGGGATGGGGCTTCCACAGCTTCCCTGGGCAACCTGGCCCAGTGTCTCACCACCCTCACACTCAAGAATTTCTTCCTCGTGTCTCACCTCAATCTCCCCTCCTCCACTTTTAATCCCTTCCCCCTTGTCCTCTCATTACAAGCCCTTGTCCAAAGTCCCTCCCCAGCTTTCCTGGAGCCCCTTCAGGCACTGGAAGGTGCTCTGAGGTCTCCCTGGAGCCTTCTCTTCTCCAGGCTGAACAGCCCCAACTCTCTCAGCCTGTCTCCAGAGCAGAGCTGCTCCAGCCCTCGGATCATCTCTGTGGCCTTCACGTCCTTCTTATGTTGGAGGCTCCAGAACTGGACACAGTTCTCCAGGTGGGGTCTCACTAGAGCAGAGGAGCAGAATCCCCTCCCTGGCCCTGCTGCCCATGCTGCTGGTGACACAGCCCAGGACACGGTTTCTGGGCTCAAGTATACGGTGCTGGCTCATGTTGAGCTTCTCATCAACCAACACCCCCAAGTCCTTTTCCTCAGGGCTGTTCTCAATCCATTCTCTGCTCAACCTGTGTTTATGTTTGGGACTGATCTGACCCAGGTGCAGGACCCTGCACTTGGCCTTGTTGAACTTCATGAGATTTGCCTGGGGCCCACCTCTCCAGCCTGTCAAGGTCCCTCTGGATGGCATCTCTTTCCTCCAGCATGTCAGCCACACCACACAGCTTGGTGTCATCAGAAAACTTGCTGGAGGTGCACTAGATCCCACTGTCCATGTCACTGGCAAAGATGTTGAACAGCACTGGTCCCAGTACCAACCCCTGGGGAACACCACTCATCACCAATGTCCTCTGGGATGACAATCCATTTACCACAGCTTTTTGAGTGTGACCTCTCAGCCAATTCCTTACCCACCATGTTATCCCTTCCCCAAAAACCTCAGCAATGTGGGTTCTGTCCTTGTATCTTCATAGATGGATGGTAGCTCCTCTGTGAAGCTCTACTGACTTGAAGAAGCAAAGCTGGTAGTCACTGGGGCATGACATAGGTTTCATGGTCTGGCCACAAGAATTGAATGACATCTACAATTCACTGCAGATTTTTTAGTACCTGAAGCTCACACTCAATTTATATTTGCCCCTGGCTTGAACAAACTGGTGTAAGTGGTAATATATAACAGCCAGAGAGATTAATGCCAGACTGACTGAAGGCATTTCCCATCAAACATCTTCACCTGTTCATGTGGAAACTTTCACTTTTGGTGGCACTTCATTTTCTGATGGTAGAAAACTGCTCCATTGAAAATGCTTTGACCTCCATATCATAGTTTGTTGTTAAACTGAAGCCCAGAGTGAAAGATGTGAACAATATGGATGGGTAGGACCATAAGTATTTTATTACAAGGATTATTGTGCTTGCCCCTGTAATAGCCAGAAGCAAATATGGGCTGCATCTGGTAGGAATCTGTCAGCTTTTAAAACATTAGAGAAAAGAAGCACATGTTGGCAGTTTCCAGATATTGGGCCATTTCAGAGCAAATAAAGTAGCAAATGGTTGAGCAGATGGTGCTTCCTACCTCATTAGCACTGCCAGGGCCTAAAAGTGGTGGAAGGGATGAGTGCATGTCAATGTACCAGACACACCTGTACCAGAGAATTCACCCGTGGAGGCAGGGCAGTAACTCCTCAAAGCTGGGGAAACAAGGAACACAAACTGCTGAAAACCCTGTAACAAGCCTGAGGAAATGGAATCCACATCACAGAAGTCCGTAGCAAGTTGTTCAGCTTCCCCTTCCTCCACTTGGAGCTCCCACTCCCATTTTACATCATCTAATTGTTCCACTGTCCCACCCATTTACTTCATGCTTACAGAAGCACCAGACTTGATCACCCATGGAAAAGTGCAGTTGTTTGCCATGTGGTGGCTCCAGGTAAACGCGTGTGTAGCCCAGCTGAGTGGTAGAAGATGAAAACACTCCTGGTTTCCCACTGCAGAAGAATGTGCTCCAGTTCAGAAAAATAAGTATCTTCATTGAAGCTGCTGAACTTCTCACCTGGACAAGCTTTCAGGAGCAGGGCTTCTGTTATTCCCTCTCAATGTATTCTTGTGGGAATGAGTGTAAGTTTATATGACTCAAACCTAATTTGAAATCATGACTTAGAATAGCATCAGTCTCATATTTGTCATTAGCTTCCACTACTTAGTGTTCCTGTGTTCTGTTTGCATGGATTTTCCTTGCTTTTCCAAAGGTTTCTCTTTTCTCTTCTTGCTGCTGACACTCAGAGCAAAAGGAAAGCAGATACTGAACTTATCCCCAGCAAAGATCTATGGCATTAAATGTCATTTGTTGGTCACAAACAGATAAGGGCATTTTATTTTCAGTGGTGAATAAAGCTAAAGCACAGCACTCCTGGAAATGTGAGACTCATCTTTCTAAATGCTGAAATTCCTCTAATCAGATAAATTTAATTCAGGGATGGTGAGATGCTTAATACTATTGGCTACTATATAGATAGACAAAGGCAGAGATGGCAAGAAGCCAGCAATACTTTTAGGACCTGCCTTTTTTCTGATCCCTTGATTGCATGTAATTTGCTTTGATTTTTCAGTCTTGTTTAATTTCATTTGTGTTCATTTGCTGTGTAGAGTGGGTTAGTTATGTCTCCATTTGGCTTGCTATACTTGTCTTCCCCTGGGTGGTCTTTATTTATTGGGCAGTTTGTTCTGTGATCCTCATCTCATTTAGTTGTCTTGTGAAGTGTGATTTGACATTTAGGGCTACAAAGTCTTTGATGATCTGCTTTTATTTGGTTTTAACTCTCTTTTTTTCCCCCTACCTCAGGATTAGGGATGGCAAAACATAGTCTGCTACTTGCATTTTCCTAGAAAACAGGATTTCCTGGCAGTGTAACTCCTCTCATGTAAGGGCCTAGTGAAGTTCAATCACTCGGTCAGCTTGCAAAAAGGTGTTGGTGTGAACAAGAGAAAGATGTCACCTGCACACTGAGGTTGTCCCAAACTTGTGGGTCTTCCCAGGTGGGGTTGTAGTTTAGCCTGAGCTCGAGCACAGCCACACACAGAAAGCACATTGATGGATTATTCCTGTGCCTTACACGTCAGTCAAAAGGACTGGAATGTTGAAACTGGCAAAAGCCCCAGTTTTAATGTATCTGGCTGGTTTGCTTCCAGCAGGCAAGGTATGAATAATTCCACCTACAAGTGAAGAACAG
Source organism: Hemiprocne comata (assembly GCA_020745705.1). Classification (NCBI taxonomy): domain Eukaryota; kingdom Metazoa; phylum Chordata; class Aves; order Apodiformes; family Apodidae; genus Hemiprocne; species Hemiprocne comata. The sequence goes on from CM036588.1 coordinate 122,340,210, forward strand.
GGAACTACGGGCCTGTCAGCCTGACCTCAGTACCAGGGAAAATCATGGAGAGGCTCATCTTGAGTGTCCTCATGTAGCAAGTGCAGGAGAGCCAAGGGATCAGGCCCAGCCAGCATGGGTTCAGGAAAGGCAGGTCCTGCTTGACTAACCTGATCTCCTGCTATGATCAGGTGACCCACCTGGTGGATGAGGGAAGAGCTGTTGACCTTTTCTATCTAGACTTTGGTAAAGCCTTTGACACCATCTCCCACAGCATTCTCCTGGAGAAGCTGGAGGCACATGGAGCAGACAGGTGCACCTCTGATGGGTAAAACCTGGCTGGCTGGCCGAGCCCAGAGAGTTGTAGTGAATGGGGTTGGATCCAGTCGGTGGCTGGTCACCAGTGGCATCCCCCAGGGCTCAGCTTGGAGTCCAGTCCTGTTCACTATCTTAATGACCTGGATGAGGGAATTGAGTCCTTCCTAAGCAAGTCTGCAGATGACACTAAGCTGGGTGGAAGTGTCGATTTGCTTGAGGGTAGGAAGGCTCTGCAGAGAGACCTGGACAGGCTGGATCGATGAGCTGAGGCCGATTGGATGAGGTTCAACAAGGCCAAGTGCCAGGTCCTGCACTTGGGTCACAACAACCCCATGCAAAGCTACAGGCTTGGGGATGAGTGGTTGGAAAGCTGCATGGTGGAGAAGGACCTGGGGGTGCTGGTTGACAGGCAACTGAACATGAGCCAGCAGTGTGCCCAGGAGGCCAAGAAGGCCAATGGCATCCTGGCCTGCATCAGGAATGGTGTGGCCAGCAGGAGTAGAGAGGTGATCGTGCCTCTGTACCGGGCACTGGTGAGGCCACACCTTGAATACTGTGTCCAGCTCTGGGCCCCTCACTGCAAGAAGGACATCGAGTTGCTGGAGTGTGTCCAGAGAAGAGCTACCAGGCTGGTGAAAGGCCTGGAGGACAAGTCCTACAAGGAGAGGCTGAGGGAACTGGGGTTGTTTAGTTTGAAGAAGAGGAGGCTGAGGGGAGACCTCATTGCTCTCTACAACTGCCTGAAAGGAGGTTGTAGGGAGGTGGGTGTTGGTCTCTTCTCTCCAGTGAATAATGACAGGACAAGAGGGAAGGGCCAGAAGTTGCACCAGGGGAGGTTCAGACTGGATATTAGAAAGAATTTCTTTACTGGAAGACTGGTTGGACAGTGGAACAGGCTGCCCAGGGAGGTGGTGGAGTCACCAGCCCTGGAAGTGTTTAAAAGAAATATAGATGTGGTGCTTAGGGGTGTGATCTAAGCATTAACGGGTAGATAAAGGTTATGGTGGATGGGTTTAGGTTATGGTTGGATTTGATGATCTTTGAGGTCTTTTCCAACCAGGTTGATTCTGTGATTCTGTAAAGAGAACACGTCCTTATCTAGGACTGGCCAAACCTGTGTGGCCTTCTCATTCAGCTGCTGTCACACACAGAGCCTTCAACAGGGCTTTGAGGTGCATCCACAGCCACCTCTCCTGCATGGGTTGTGTGGGAAGCAGCCCTGCAGTGCTGAGTGCATTCTCTGTTAAGGAAAGAAAAGTTTTCACATGCTCCCATCTTTTGGCTTTCTGTGCAATGGGAAGAAAACCACAAGAAATCATAGAATCACAGAATGGTTTGGGTTGGAAGGGACCTTAAAGATCATCAGGTTCCAACCTCCCTGCTATGAGCAGGGACACCTCCCACCAGACCAGGCTAAATCAGAACTTGCAAACTTTGATGAAAACCCAACTACTCTGTACTTGGCTACCAAAATATCTGAAATGCAGTTTTAGAAGTAGACAAAAAAAACGTAAAAATTTGTATCAAGTATTTAGAAATTAAAACTGCTCCTGTAGCCAAAGAACAGATGCTTCTTTCTGACCAAGGACAGTCTTCACAGGGGGTTTGAAAGCAGTAATATCGTGACATGATATGTACCCTGAAATGAGTTGGAGTAATATGGAAAAAATACAAGAACTAATATGACAAAATTACCTTGTAAGGAACAGTCCTACTGGAAAACTAAGGCATAGAAGAGTAAAAATACAATGCTCTTTCATTGTACAACTAAGCATTGCATTAGTTATAGTAGAAACTACAAGATTTATGAAGATCTGTGATTTTTAAGATGACACTGGGTCTTTAATAAAAAAAATATTTCAAAATCACTTTCCTGTGCCTGTTTATTTCACGAACTGAAAGAGTCTGCCACTGAATTCTTGCCATGAGAAGCTTTTCTCCAGGTCACACACCGTGCTGTAATTGCTGTGGTGTGGCACTGTGGCTCACCTTCAGCACAGCGTGCAGAGAATTAACCAACTTAGATCACTGTTAGCAGCAGTCCTGCCCCCCCCTCTGCTCTGGATATGCTGAAGGTTTGCCCCAGTGTCAGGACATATTTGCAACACTAACAGAAGCCTCTGAGGAAAAAAAACCAAAAAACGTTTTTTTGCAGTCTTGGAAGGCAAAGGTGAGTGGGAGAAGGAAGGAGGAAGTTTCTGTTTGTAAAGGTCACATCTGAAGTATTTTTGAACTCTGTGGTGTTGTAGATAATCAGGTGAGACAACTCTCGTGTCTGCTGGTGATTCAGCCTGACCCATGTCTGCTTGGGTTAGAAACAGGAACTGTGTGTCTGGCATAGCATGTATGTATTGTTCTTATTTTTGCACACAGGGACCTCAGCAAACTATGTTTCTGTCACAGTAAGACCAACACCTCTGTGCCAAAAGGTAAAGCCTAAACAACAGCTGTTCTGTGGCATGACTAGCAGGTTAGCAATTAAAAAGTATCCTTCAGGAGCAGGTAGGAAGGTGGCAACAATGCCTGAAAGATAATTCAGTTTGAGATCGTAGGACAGAAAGTACCTCATAAAAATCTAGAGAAAATGTTTGTGGGAAAATGAGCAAGAAGATTCCTTGTGAACAAACCAACCTCTGGTGGTCTAAGGCAGGAGTGCTGAGCATCAAAGACACTCAAGAGAGTTGCTGATAGTCACTGGAGTGTGCAAGCAAGAGGGTATTCTTCACTAAAGAGCAAGTGAACTGCTATTCCATCTCTATATTCACTTATTTTGACTGCTATCAAATAAGAACCAGAGAGCCCAGCAGAATAATTCATGTATCTCTTTTGTATTCTCATTGGCAAAAAAATGACTCCCTCTCTGACTCCCCCTCATCCCCACCCCCCTGCCCCCCAATCTTAGGGGTTTGTACACACAGACATTATAGCTTGGATGGCATGTTTCCTTCTCTGATTTGTACCATGACATGGAGAAGTCAAAGAGCTCATCACCAAACCAATGGCCGTGATCACAAGGCTTTGCTTGAGCCTCCTTTCTGTTCCTGTCCCCTACCAGCACCGGGTGCTTGGGTGGAGTCACACGGGGTTGGACCAACACAGAAACTGGGTGTTGACCACCAGGAGAGAGTTTGAGGCTTTAATAATCTCTGAGGAATGACTGAAGCTTTTAGATTTTTGTAAGGAAAGGTGCTGGACTGGCAGATTTAGTGGAAATAAAAAAGGACTGTGGCACAGGAACGTCCCTGCAGCAGAGCTGCCAGAGAAACTAATGGAAGGTGGCACGAGGCCCTTATTTTGAGGCTGAATGCACCTTTTAGTTCCAGAACTTGACCCTAAGTCTGTGTCTTGTCATATGTCACTAAGAGATTTGTTCTACCTGAAACATTAATTTTTTTTATTTTATTTTTTTTTTTCTGAATCACTGAAGCATGATTTTATTCCAGTTTCCATCAGAAAAGATCGCATTTGTTGTATATTAAGTTTTGGGAAACTGCCATCATTTTTTTATTTAATCATGCAAACTCATGTCATAGCTGGACATCTGTTGTTGTCCCTGCTGGCCTGAGGGTTGTATCACACGCTATTAGTTTAAAGAATATGACTTAAACCCTCCTAAAATGGGAAAGGTTAAACTCTGTAATTAATCCATCCCATTGCACAGGCTGCACCACACACACATGCCCCTGGTTCGACTCTGAAGTTCTGTTTTTCTCTCCCTCTCCAAAATTGCCATGATGGATAGTTCTGCCTTTTGCTCACCCCAAGCTTTTTTCCTTTTCTTTTCTTTTCTTTTCTTTTCTTTTCTTTTCTTTTCTTTTCTTTTCTTTTCTTTTCTTTTCTTTTCTTTTCTTTTCTTTTCTTTTCTTTTCTTTTCTTTTCTTTTTTCTTTTCTTTTTTCTTTTCTTTTTTCTCTTTTCTTTTCCTTTTCTTCTTTTTCATTTGCCCTCCCCTTCCCTTCCCTTCCCTTCCCTTCCCTTCCCCTCCCTTCCCTTCCCTTCCCTTCCCTTCCCTTCCCTTTTTCTTTCTTTTTTCTCTTTTTCTTTTTTTTTAATTTTAATTTTTATTTCATGGGGGGGGGACAATGACACACCTCTAATCTCTAAATGTTTCTTGTTTGTCAGTACTTCATCCAGTAACTTTCCTCCTTCAAAGCCTTCACACCATTGCAGCCCAGAAAGGGCCAGTGCCTTGAGCTTCTGTGTGAACACAACCAGAGCTCCTGCACCAGCCTCCCTCACGCTGTCTCAAAAAGACACTTCTAGGCCTGGTCTGTTCCCCCACCAGGAGGGGGACAATTGGGTGACAATTTTTCCAATGAGGCATTTTTACTGAAAAGATACGGATGTTTTCAGATTTCTGAAGGGATAGATGTTTATTGTTACAGCAGCTCCAAATAATAGAGGCTTATATAAAAGCTGAGCTACTTTATACCACCAGGTGTGTTGTCACCTCCTAGAAGATGCTTTTCAACATTTTTTTCAGGTTGTTTTAGTTCTAGTCAACCATTGACTGAAAATAGAAGCCCCTGTAGATCAAGCAGAAAGGTTAAAAAACCAGAAGCCAAATCCCAGCCCCTCTCTCCACATGTTGCAAGCTGGTCTCCAACATTCTTTCTACTTATTCATTTCTCAAAGATCCCTCCCCAAAATCCCTTCCCTTTCAACCTGACTGCAGAGCTCCAAGTGTTTCAGAGCAGGCAGCGTGCCTTTTGTTTGGCTTGGAAAGCCACCACACCACCAGTTCTTTGAAGAAATGGCCGAGTTATGCCTGGCAGTTCCCAGGTTTCTGTTTTTTCCCCACATCAGCTTGGTAGCATCCTGCTGCAGCTGCTGCAGCTGGGCCAGAGGCTTGCTGCAGTCAGAGCCAGCTGGCAGGAACCCAGCAGGACCCTGGAGTGCCTGCCTCAGCCAGGCACCATGAGATGGTGCACCTCTCCATGCTGACAGGCCCAAGAGGATCTTTGCATAGGGAAAGAGCTGCACCCATGGTTGCTCATGTTGCTGCAGATGTGCAAAGCTCCTGCTCTCCTGTGTGGGCTAAGCGGAGGGGCTTCTCTGCCACTTCTGATTTCCTGAGTGGCCACTGGCACCAATCATCTCTCTGGTACCCACTGGTACCCCTCGGGTCTCACAGATTCACCTCATCCACAAGATGGACAAGGATCTGGCACCGCTGCATGCCACAGAGAGCTCTTCCCTATGCTCATTGACAACTCCACCCCGAGTTTATTACCAACTGTTTTATTTGCTGTGGCTTCCCCCTCACATTTATTCAGTTATTGTGTGGTTACACACGGTGAATGAAAACTGCTGGATGCAGAGAGCTCTCTTTTGCTATCAGTTAAACTCATGCAGTTGGCTGGTTTCTGGAAGAAGCCAGAAGTAGTGGTGGTGATTAGTGACCTGCTGGAAAATTTTCCTTTTCCTCAGGGAAGCATGCAGGGAAATACGTTGGTATGTATCCATACGTTCACCAGGTACTTCTCACAGCAAGGCTGCTGCTGCTGGCTGGTTGGAGCAGCTCACTTCTGCAGTGAGCAGGAGACCCCAAGATGTCCCTGAAACCACTTTCCGTTTTGGATACAAATATCAGATTAGGGTCACCCTTGTCTTTAAGGGTTCTAATACCTCCACATCCAAAACATGAAGGACCTGAAAATGCCAGTTTGGAGGTGAACTCACTACCAATGGGAGCAGTTGTGAGATGGGCACAAGCTGCAAATTCAGATGTGAAGCTTGAATGCCAGGTTGGGGGTTTTTTTGTGTTTTGTTTTATTTTATTTTTTTTTATGGTTTTGTTTTTAGTGAAGGAAGGCCCCTGCATGTTTCATTAGGGATCCAAAGAGTTAAAGATTCATGAAGGAAAACTGAATCTTGTACTGCTGTGAGGGAAAACAACAGACTAGAGGAGCCGTTTGAAGGTGATGGGCTATCTCTCTGCCAGCGGAATGGGAGCAGAAGAATGGCTCCGGAGTCCATGTGAAACCCATTGCACTAAGTAGAGATTTTTGTTTCCAGCAAGGGCATTTAATCATGTCTGAAATGCCTGTCTAAAGGGATCTATAGCCCTGAGATTATTTCTGTAAATTCCTGCAATAACAAAAAATGGCTCCCATCCAGAAATGTAGACCCCTGTGATATAAATCACAAAACAATATGAAATAGCAGTTAATCTACTGACAAAACTGACCCTTTTTCAAAAGAGGTAACACAGGCCCACTCTTTCTTCATGGAGTCCCAAACACCTTCAGGCTTGCCCCTTTGTGTCATATTCAGCAGGAGTCAGTAAAATTGTGTCTTACATAGCTCTGAACTTTTCTGTGCTTTGACACAGGAAAAGATTGACCGTAGATTTGGTCTTTTACTATGTGTAAGTCTCTGTGACAACATAACCTAGGCGCTATGATAGTGTGAATATTGAATGAAGGGAGGAGGATCAAACAACTTAGTGAACATCCAGAGATTTATTTAACCGAGTCTCACAATTTCTGAAGGACCCCTTCAGGTTGGTTCTCTGTGCTCGTTTGGTTTCGCGGGTTTTGGTAGCGGGGGAGGGACCCCAGGGACGGCTCCTGTCAGAAGCTATTAAAAGCGCCATTAGGGAGACAATAGATAAGCCTCTGCGATTAACATATGAAAGAAAGGGAAACAGGAGAGCGGAGGAGAAGGGCTGAGGTGGAGATTAAAGATGAGAGAAGTGACGGAGCGGAGATCCCGAGTTCGGCGAGGAAGAAGGAAGGGGGTGCCCGACCCGAAGTTCCCCTGCAGCCCACGGCCAGATGGCAGCTGTCCCCCTGTAGCCACGGAGGAGTATGGCGGAGCATTCCCTGAAGGCGCCAGGAGCGGCGAATGGCGGAGCTGCAGCCCGTGCACCTGGACCTGCAGCCCTGGAGGACCCGGCGCCAGAGGAGGTGCCTGTTCCCCAAGCAGCCCGTGGCTCTGTGGGCAGCCTGCGCTGGAGCAGCTCCTGAGGGACTGCACCTCGTGGGAAGGACTCATGGCGGAGGGCTGGGGAAAGACTCCCTGCCATGGCAGGGACCCCGTGCGGAAGCAGGGAGGGCTGTGAGGAATCCCCCTCCCTGAGGAGAAGGCGCGGCAGGAACCACCAGCCTGTGAACGGGCTGTAAACCCCATCCCTGCCCCCTGTGCCGCTGGGGGAGGAGGCAGAGAAGGCGGGAACAGAGTCATTTGAGCGCGGGAAGAAGGGAGGGTGGGCTCAGGTATCTAAGCTCTGCTCTTTGTTTTGTCTGTGTCTGGGGTGAGTGCGCGGCCGAAGGGCTGGTTCTTTGTTGTCGCTTTAGGCGCAAACGACGTCATTCTCCAGAGGTATATAACCTGACTCCAGACATCGCTCTTGCGCATTGGATTTAAAAAGTGAGCAGGCTTCTGAAGCAGCTGTGTGGGGCATTTAATCGGACAACAGGATTCCAAATAAAAGCAGGAAAGGCTGAACTCGCACAACTTTTTCCATTATCATTTGGCACCATCTTCCAAGAACGATTTATTTCAAAACGTGTAAAGTTTGCTTTCGGCCTGAGAGATGCTGGTTTTCATAATGTTCCCGTGAAAACTTGACAGAACTGGCAGAAAGTGAGCCACTTACCCAAAAAATCCAGCATAGAGCAATCCAACACACAGCCTGTGCTGATCTTGCTTGGCGTTCAACAAGACTAATTCCTAGGGGTTATGGATACCAGTTAGCCCTAGCTGTTAACAGTCAAGGCTGGTAATCAATCATACAAACCTTATTAAAACGTGTATGAAATTATGCAGTCAAAATTACTTGGAATTGTGAGCAAAATGCAAAATACCTCTAATAGAGATAATAAAGACTGATAAAGGCATAATGACATTTTACATTGAAACTTCTAATACAGTAGGGTTAGACTGGAGCCAAATGTTTTTGTACATTTTTAAATACTGAACACGGCTATTAGCTTAATTTGTAGAAAGTGATTTTCATTTCTTGGTAGGTTAAAGCTGGCTGTCAGCTTAACAGAGGGCTGGCAATGAAACCAGTGACAACAATGCTCTCTGTCCCTTCCCCTGCCTCCCTCACAGATCGGGAAAGGAGAGAGGGAATAAGGAGAGAGGCTTCCGGATTGAAAACTAAACCAGACAGCTTTAATTAAATACTAGTGATAAGAGAAAATATGTACAAATATATACAAATATGTGCAGGAGTGTACAACCCACCCCCCCCCAGCAACTCCCACGTCACTCCCCTGAGCCGGGCAGTCCCAAAAAGTCCCATACCGCTTCCAGAGACAGCAGCAGAGCAGGCAGGAGCTGAGGGTGGAGGTATGAGGGTCAGGAATGCACAGGACTGGGGATCTAAGGGGATGGACAGACAGTCCTCCCTGGATGCCAGCCATGCACAGAAGAGAACCTTACTTCCATGATCCCTGAATTTATACTGAGTATGACATGTATGGGGATGGAATACTCCGTTTGGCCTGTTCTGCCATCTGTCTAGTCCCCTCCTCCCTACAGGAGGGCTGTAGATAGGACTCTTCTGCTCCCTTAGTGGCCAAAGCAGCAGATTCAACAAGTGGAGATAAGTGGCCTTGGTCTCTCAGCACTAACTATAAACATTCAGGTGTTATCAGTCCACCAGCTGGAAAACTTGCTGCTAGTTTCAGCAAGTGTGCTGCTTAAAAGAGAAGTCACTGAAGAAAAAAACAAATCAGTAGAAAGAAAATTGGCTGATCTCAGGAAACAGAAGCGGTGATTATGACCTCTTCATTTATTTATTTTATAACTTTCCCAAAGGAAGGATGAGAACTCAGTCTGGTGAGAGAGCCACCTCAGCCCATCACTGGTGTGGTAATATGAGAGGCACCAGGAGTTCCACACTTGAGCTGAGCCACCATTCATGTTGCTCCAAAGCTTCTCCCAGGTGGGTGAGAGCAGAACTCTCTCACAGCAGGAGGAGCTGTGGTATAGAACCACGAGATACAGGTGGAGGTGGGCCAGCAAGCCTTGGCCAGAAGATGTACAGCAAGCAGATGCACACCCATCCTTGGGATGCAAGCAGTGCCTCGGATGTTGAAGCTGAGGATGAGCTTCAGCATACCATTTCCTGATCCTGATTTCAGACAACACCATTCCCTGGGCACTCAGATGCATGGTGAAGGATACCCACTCTGCCAAAGTGTGGGCAGTGCCACCAGCAGTGCTCCTGCAGCACTGCACGATGCACTGAGCACAGTGTTAGCCTTACATTTCCAAACACTGCTAGAAGTGCTAATACCTTGGTGGATACGCATGAGTTTTGGTCCTACTGTGGGGAATATCTATGAATTTTACAATAGACAAGGATTTAAAGGTTTATTTAGGATCAAAACTGCTGTCACTTTCTCCAAAATGTGTACTCTAACCACTGTCATGCAGTGAGACACTGCTGGTACCACACCTCTTTTATCTTAGTTGGGTGGTGATCCACCTGCAAAGAGCATAGAGGCCTTTGCTCAACCAAGTCCATATTTTGTACTTTCTTCTGAGAGGTGGGAACTGATGTGCTCAATCACCATTCACATCTGATTTATAAGCCACAGGCCTGGACCAGAGGTAAGACTGCACTATCAAGTAGGTAGAGAAAATCATAGACTATCCACAATTCTCTGCATGCATGAAGACCCTTACAGGAGCAATACAATCATCAGTCAGTTCACACTGTGACCCATTCTGGGCACAAGCCCTGAATAACATCCCCTGCAAAGAAGGATTTAAATACATCTTGGACATTGTGTCCTCTCCTCTCAATTTCAGACCTCAGTCCAGCCTTGCACATTGCTCTATTTCAGCACATCATTTTCGGAAATCCCTCATTTTAGTTTTGCTTAATTAGAAGATCACTTAAAAATATGTCTAATTATTTGTATGTTTTTTCTAATCTACTAATGGTAATTGAATCCAAATTAATCAAGTAGGTGTTTTTTTTTTTGTTGGGTTTTTGTTTGGTTTTGTTTTTTGTTTGTTTGTGTTTCCCCCCCAAAAAAAATACACCATTGTTACTGTAATAACTAACTCATAAAGATTTTTTGGGGGGAGGTGGGAACCTAACATTTTGAATGACGTCAAATATTTTTGCTGTTACTCTGATTAAATCTGAAGCCGTGTCCAAAGCTTTCTAGATTCTGTCTGACTTGTCTGAATCTTTACCTGTGTGTTTACTTTTTCAAGTCAATAAAAGCAACAGGGAAGGGTCGTAGGTCTCAGATTTCCTGCTTCTTGGAGCCTGAGTTCCAGGGGTGGGCAGAGGCAGGCACTGCAGCGTGTCTCCCAAGTATCAGTGTGTGTGACTGCTCCAGCTGCCTCTCTGACAGCAGCCTCATCCTGTTCTGTTGTCTGGAACGTATTAAAGAAGTAAAAGCAGATATGAAGACTTTCTTCAACATATGGCAGCACTTTTTCTGCAAAGCACATTCTTGGGTAGGTGCTGTCAATGTGCAGAGCATTTATGTACCTCTGCTTACTACCAGCTCATCTGTCTTTTAGCCCCGTGGGGCATCAAATGAAAAATTTCTGTTACAGAAAGGTTAAGGGTGAGCTTTTGTAGTATAAAAGACAGGAAATTCAGAGTTAAGAGTCCATTGTAACTTAGTAATAAGTTCCTTCATTATGACCCCAGGGCAGCAAAGTATGGAAGCACAAGCTTACCTCTAAAGTTAGGTGCCTTGCTGAAGGACACGGCTGAAACAGGGCCCGTGTGATCATCTGGATCAATTAGTGTTTTTGTAAAAGCACCAGGGTAATACTTGCCCTGAAATATGTTTCACCGGGTCTTGCTAAAAACAAATGATGAAAGTTCATTACTATTGACCATAGGTTTTAGAAGCCTGTTGGATGTTGCTAATTGATCTCTGGTGATGTCCATAATTGGTGTCACCTTCTGGACAACTGTTAAGACATAGTCACAAGAATGTGAGAGACAGAGAAACCCCAGAGACTGGAAAGCCAGTGGAAAAATTGAATTTTGTTTGACAGGTGAGATTTGGGGCTGAGAGACTTGTGTTTGGAAATGGTCACAACAAGCATCTTTGAACAAGGCCTCTTAACTTTGGCACAAATACAGACCTGAAAGAGAAGGAAAAACTGTTAGAATGCTAGAAATTATCTCCACGATGATAATGAAAATAAATATATCTTCCAAATAGAAAAAAAAAATGACCTGTAGAGCCTTGGAATAATTTATATATCATCTTCACTGATATAATGTCACACAGAAGAATTCTTATAATTTCACAGATACAAAATATTTTGTTTCACTACAAGATGAACATAATTATGGTTAATGTTAGAAATATGCAGATAATTTTTTTTGTTTGATTTAGAGGAAAATTTTTCTTTAATATCCCCTCTATCCCTTTTAGTAGTGGGAATATCTAGAGAAAAGTGCATTTACTGTTTCTTCCTCAGCACAGGCAGGCAATATTCTGGGCCTCATGGGCTGCATCCTTTAGGAAATGACATTGATGAGAGATGTCAGGTATTTCTTGGGCAAAATCCAGCTTATTAACCAGAATTGTGCACAAGTGTCTGCTTCACTCAGCTCAGAAGAACAATGTCAACAACAAAGCACTGTCTTTGTCCAAATATTCAACTTTTCTCTAGCAAAATGTTGGGTCCATTGAGGTCTCAGGCCTCTGGTTCCTCCTGGACCTGTTCAGCACTGGCACTTTGGTGTGTTCCTGCCCCACTGTTCCTCTTGGCTCTTACAGCAGCACAAGCACATGCTGCTCCAAGCAGCAACCCCCTCTGCTCCCCAGGAAAAGCACCTGCTCTCCCAGATGTAGCTTATTCCAGACATCAGGGTGACCCCAGGCCAAGGACAGTAGCTGCCATTTTCTCCAGTGATCCTTCTCTAGGAGAGGAGAATATTGGAACCTTCCATCCCTGTGGGTTTTGGGTTTTGCACAAATGGAGGTGCTTGAAGCAAAGCTGCCATTGCACCAATGAAACTCCACTTGAAGGCAGTCATTGTCATCCTTTACTGTAACTGGATGCCAGAAATGGCTTTCTTTACATTCTAACACCTATTTCACTCCATCCTTACTGGTATGGATTTGTGAATGTTAAATATATTCCCCCCCAAAATAAGGGAATAAAGAATGTAAAAAAAAAAAAAAAAAATATATACATATATTTAGAAGATTTAGGAAGAGAAGAAATAAGACTTCAATTTTGTTTCAAAAAAAACCTTTCAAAACTTCCTGGAAAATGTGTCATTTTTAAGTTTCATTCTTTTAGAATTTCAGTATTTTTTTTTCACAGTGTTTCAGTGCAGGGTAGTTGCAGTGACATTTTAATACATTCTGGTACTTCTGATGTGCATTACACACAAATAATTGAATTATTATAATGCTACATTTTAAACACAGTGATTCGAAATAAAATATTTTTCCTCTTATTGCTTTTAAAATTTAAGTAAATAAAACTATTAAAAAGAAAACCCCAGAGAGTCTGAATGTAAGTAAAGAAATAGGTTTTTTTTAAAGAAGGGTCTGTTCTGGAACGCACTTCTTCAAACAAATTCCTGGGCAGTGTTATTGTTTGCTCAAGTCTGTAAGTAGACTGGTTTTCAGCCAGAGAGTAATTTGGAGTGAGCTTAGACTTAGGGTGGATCAAGTCTTCAGAGAAAAGACTAAGGAGGCCTGTGACTATTAAGCTATCAAACCTAAATAAATATAAAAATATCCCTTAAATATAATATAATATAATATAATATAATATAATATAATATAATATAATATAATTATATAATTATATCTTATAATAAATATAATATAATACCAAAATATCCCTTAAAGACAAAGTTTTCTAATTTAGATACACTCTTCTCCACATGCAATTACTTTTTATTGATTTTTTTTCCCCCAGATAGAACGTACAGCTCTCTGGGTGGGCAGGTTCCAAAGAGGGCTCAGAAAGAAAAACAGTTGTTCAAACAACCCATCCTGAAAGATGGATTTTAGTTGAATTTCTTGCATTTGACACCTCTGCTGGAGAAGTCCTTGTATGCTTTGTTGTTGGGCATGCAGCGTGCATATGTGCACGTTATGGATGCTGAGACAAAGACTTCTCAGAGCATATGGTACCACCTTTGAAGAGGAACTAGAAGCTTCCTCCCCAGAAAACACGTCTCGTTTTTATGACTTTTGGTCATTACATCTGTTCACAAGTCAAGGCTTTCAAAGGGTAGTCAAATCAAAGCTAACAGAAAAAATACCTTTTTTCATTTGCATTGGCATTTCTCCCAACACACAACAGATAAAATACCATTTTCTCTGGTAAGATGGGCTATGAAATAAGACAAGAGGTTTTCTGGGCTAGCAGACCATTGGCAGACTCCATGTCTCATTGCCCATTGGGGTGGTAACTACCATTGGTAACGTAAGACAAGATCCTGCTCTGGTGAAGAATGTTGGGTAAAATTCACCATGGGCAGAACTGAAGTGATGCAGATCTACAGATGAAAGACTGAGCTGGAATGCCTCCCTTGCCTCCTGCTGAAGACAGACTTCCCACCCACCTTGTGGACTAGGGGAACCTGGATGGCCAACAAGTCAGTGATGAATTGCCAGCTCTATCTCCTGGAGGAGGACAGGGTTGCAGTAATACCTTGGCTACTTCCTATTGAAGGACTGTATTTTATTATAAGTGTGGTGACCACCAAGCTAAAGCCAGCTTCAGCTGATGCCAAATGATGTTGTCCATCTCTTGGCTGGTTGGGCAGCTCTGCCCTGCTCAGCTTACGCTGCTTAAAGCCTTGGCTCTGATCTCCAATACAATTAGTGGCCAGAATCTAGCAGAGGTCATAATCAGTGGAAAACAAAGACCACTGCAACCTCTGAAACAGGGAGTTGGCAAAAATAGTGCAGCAAAGTGTCTCAGCTGCTGCACTGCTGCTGTGGATTGCTGTCCCCAAGGAAGTCAGTGCCTGCCCGTCACTGTAAAGCAGTGCAAGTCAGTTCCTGCTGACTGATTTCCACGTGTAAACAGAGCAGTGTTCCCAGCATCCTCTGTCCTCTATTTACTCATCTTCAGCACACACAAGAGGGCAAACTTCATGTGAACTATCAAAGCAGGTAACTCAGAGGAACCCAAAGAGATGACTTTGCCAGGGAAAAGGGTTTTCTGACAAACCGTGGAGGCAGTGAGCCTCTGGGAACCCTAATCTGGACACTTAGTTTAAATGTAAAAAGACACACAGATACAGAGACCCTTTCAGCTGGAAGGGATCTCCAATGATCTTCTAGTCCAAGTGCCTGAGAAGGGTGTGCTGAGCAGATCATCTGTATTCTGAGGATGCATGAATGGTGTGAAGACTTGGCTGTCTGTCCATGGGCTCAAAACATCCAGGAGGTCTGCAACTGAAGCATCCTATAGTTGCATAAGGGGTAATAAACATCATCATCTTGTTGTTCAGAGACTTTTCGGTTAAAAATGGAAGTTTTCTGCCTCATAAAACAAAACAAAATGAATCCCATTTAGGTTAATGGGACATTGAACTGAAATATGGAGCTTTTCAATGTGTCATGGTATGTCTCTAACACCTGTAACAGTCGTGGTTAATAATTTGGAGAGGAACACCTGGATGTGCCTGTTGATAACTGACACCTTGAGTGTTAACCAAGTTGCAGTTTAACACTCGAATTTGATTTACCATTTCAGCAGGCCTGCAATGTCACCTCGATGTGGATACCAAACAAGAAAAACCCAGCTGACTTTTTGAATGTGTTTAAAGGTTTATCTGCATTGAGTGACCTCAGCAGGTTTCAAGAGATCTCTTTCATGTAGTGTGAACTATGGCCTTTGTAGTTCGTTTTTAATAGCCTTCTGAGAAAAGGAATGTGGAAATCTCAAATGCAAAGGAGATTAGTAAGGTTACCTTCTAAAGGACAAGATCTGTGTTTCTTGACATTGTGGAAAGCTCCACTGTTGCATGGCTGATAACAGAGTACAGAAAAAGGAACTTATCTTTCCACTCTCTTTCCTGCTAAATTGAGGTTTCAAGTCTGTATTAAAAAGAAATCTGACTCTGAGGAGCAGAGCAATTGTCTGGTGCACACTGCACAGGGAGAAGTCGTCAGCAAACACAAGGCTTTCTTCATTCACCTTCATATTCAGCAGAGAAACCTGCTGGAAGGACTACAGACTGCTGAGCAGAGTGACACATTTATTACCAGCATTTATACTTTTAGATTCCATGAATCTCTTAGACCCAGAAATGCCTTTAATGGAAAATGCTGTGTTTATGTGAATTAATTGATTTCACTTTTTTGTGAGTGATTACCCAGTACAATAGAATTTTGTGCTTCTTTTTCTTCTCTAACGTAGTTTTTCTTGTTACGATTTTCCGTGCCTCATTGTGAAAATTATTTTCCACAAAGACCTTGCTTTTCATGCATTTCTTGTCTAGAACCAATCAGGGGAACTGACTGAGAAGCTACCTTATGCACTGAAGAAGCGTGGGCTCAAGGACTTGGTTGTACACCAGTGCCTGCAGGATGTGCTAGGTGTGGAGCAGCAGTAGCAGTGTGACCTAGAGGGTCCTCTTGGAGCTCTGAGGTGCCCCCATGTTGATGTGACCCAGAACACAAAGTGGAACCAGGGGGTGTTGCCCTGGCAGTTTAGAATTGTAGAATCATGGAATGGTTAGAGTTGGAAGGGACCTTAAAGATCATCCAGTTCCAACCCCCCTGCATGGGCAGGGACACCTCCCACTAGACCAGGTTGCTCAGAGCCCCATCCAACCTGCCCTTCAACACTTCCAGGGATGGGGCTTCCACAGCTTCCCTGGGCAACCTGTTCCAGTTTCTCACCACCCTCACACTAAAGAATTTCCTTCTGATCTCTAACCTAAATCTCTCCTCCCATAGTTTCAAACCATTAACCCTTGTCCTCTCACTATGTGCTCTTGTCAAAAGCCCCTCCCCAGCCTTTCTGTAGGCCCCCTTCGGGTACTGGAAGGCTGCTATGAGGTCCCCCTGGAGCCTTCTCTTCTTCAGGCTGAACAACCCCAACTCCCTCAGCCTCTCTTCATAAAAGAGCTGCTCCAGCCCTTGGATCATTTTCATTGCCCTCCTCTGGACACACTCCAGCAGGTCCATGTCTTTCTTGTGATGGGGGCTCCAGAACTTGACACAGTATTCCAGGTGAGGTCTCAGCAGGGCAGAGCAGAGGGGCAGAATCACCTCTCTTGATCTGCTGGCTGTTTAGACAGGTAGTGCTGGGAAAGACACAGACAGCAGGCTGCAGGGGATTGATTAAGAGAGGAGTCATTTTTAATTCCTCATGCAGCTTCTCAGTGACCCAGCCTGCTCTCCTTAGCAATCCTCTTGGGGGCAGAGGTTTTCTCCCTCTCAAGGTTAGTACCTTCCAGTGTTCCCACTGCACACAAGAAATGGAAGCTTCAACACAAAATGAATCTTTAGATGAAATCACAGAATCATTCTGGTTGGAAAAGACCTTTAAGATCATCTAGTCCAACCATTAACTTAACCTAACCCAACTCTACCAAGTCCAATGGTTAAACCGTGTTGTGTCCCTCAGCACCACATCTATGTGCCTTATAAACACCTCCAGGGGTGGGGGTTTAATCACCTCCCTGGGCAGCCTGTGCCAGTGTTTCATGACTCTTTCAGTGAAAAAGTTTCTTCTGATATCTAATCTAAACCTCCATTCTCTTGTTTCCATGGCCTGTGTGTGAGTGCTGAGCAGTGAGACAGGATGGTAACAGCTTGACAGAAACTGTCTGTCTTGATGTGTAGTACCCACAGGTTCCCAGGGACAGTCCCTTGTTGTCCTTTTAAATGAGCAGAAGAAGGATTTACTGCAAAGATTTAACCTGGTAGGGATTTTTTTATAAGAGAACAAAAACTGGTGTTCTGTGTGGCTTAAGGAGAACCCTCCTGCCATCAGCAATCGTTCTCTCTAGAAGGCTATTATTTTTTATAATATATGGAAGTAATTTCCTATATGAAAGATTGTATATGATGTTGTAGTGAACACCAAGAGTTTATTATAATGCTGCAACTGGATGGGGCAAGTTCTGATGTTACTGCAGGGACTGAGTCTATTTATTTAAAAATTTTAAAAAGGCACCCTAAGTAACAATGTCCCTGCAGAGGTCCATCAGTCCCCGTTCCATTTATTGTGCTCCCACAGGCATGGACTGAACTAGTTGTGCTTGCAGGTGTTTCCTCTTGCACACATTTCTGCAGAGGAAGAGTGAGGAGTTCACCAAGGTCTGACAGCACTTTAACCTCTGCCCACTGTCCTCTCATGGAGACCATGAGTGCATGCAGTCTCCATTCAGCATACACCAGTCCCAGCCCCCCCACCAGTATCTAAAGCAACAAATTGTGTGTGATTTATTAGTCATTATGCAAGTTTTCAATACAGAAAAAATAACACTTTTACTTCAGGGCTTTAAAAAATATGACTAAGTTTGGCTGTTTGATAGTGATATCTTCCAGGTGGTTAGGATTGAGGCTGGCTGGGATCACATCCTGAGAGTATTCTGATTTGAAAATGTTTATACTCTACTCAGCTGATGAATACCAGTGCTAAAATATCTCTTTTTTTTGGAGGCTATTTCTTGCTTATTTTCAGGAGTGTGTGGTTATTAAAGTTGTCAAATTTTGCTTCTATACGTGCTTGGCATTAACATTAGATGCTTAGCACAAACATTGTGCTGCTTTTCTCCAAATATTTGGAGGAATAAGTGGTTCTCTGTTGTGTATTAATGCACCTCTATGATGTGATAGAAAAAGCATAATGTCAGAAGAAATTCCAGTAGGAATTTTGCTTTTTTGTCCATGTATTGTGTAGGTACAAATATCTAATGATTCATCTAGCTAAAAAAATATGCAAATACAGTGAAATTTTTATCAAACTTTATGGCTATAAAATGTGCCAGGACCTATGACAGGCAGAAAAAAATATTTAAAAAAATCCCCAAATCGCCTTTGTGGCCTTATGACCTGTGGTTCAGTAACTAGAGATCTTAAAGTCAACAGGTTTTTGCTCCTTGGTGGCTCTGATAATGTGTCACTTCAGTCCTTCACGGGAGATCAGCACAGACGATCGCAGTGACGCTGAGAGGCAGTTCTCAGACCTTGCTCAGTGCCCTGCTAACAGAGCTACAAGCCTCGCAGTCAGGGAGACATTGTTTTACACAAAAAGACCATCAGTTCACTCTTAGAATTTCTCTGTACGAAAGCCAGCAGTTCACTTGGAGTCCATCAGTCTCTGTAAGTGATAATTTTTGCCAGTTTATTCCCTTTGTGATGATAGGAGCCATCTGTGTCTCTGCTTCGCGCACCCTCAGATGGGTCCTCACGTGTTAAGGAAGCCTTTCCACTTCTACTCTTAACCTGCCATTGTCATTTTGACAGAAATTATAACACTTCCCCTAAAGAGTTCCTTTTGAACTCCACTGTTTCAAAAATACCACCTTAAATGGGCTGCTTATTTCTAGCTAGAAGCATGATTGAAATGTTCCATATTTCTCCAAGCTGTGAGTATGAAATGAATGATACTTGGGAGCAAGTTCCTAAGCTGCAACATCTCAAGCTGCTGTTCGGATTGGCTGAAGTACTGAAGCACAACCTTTTATTTAATCAGGATATAATCTATTATTTCCAGAACAATTGCCATCTTTCTCCTCATGAGGTCCTTATAGAATCATAGAACCATGGAGTGGTTTGGGTTGGAAGGGATCTTCAAGATGACTGAGTTCCAACTCCCCTGCATGGGCAGGGACACCTCCCACTAGACCAGGTTGCTCAGAGCCCCATCCAACCTGCCCTTCAACACTTCCAGGGATGGGGCTTCCACAGCTTCCCTGGGCAACCTGGCCCAGTGTCTCACCACCCTCACACTCAAGAAGTTCTTCCTCATGTCTCACCTCAATCTCCCCTCCTCCAGTTTTAATCCATTGCCCCTTGTCCTCTCACTACAAGCCCTTGTCCAAAGCCCCTCCCCAGCTTTCCTGGAGCCCCTTCAGGCACTGGAAGGTGCTCTAAGGTCTCCCTGGAGCCTTCTCTTCTCCAGGCTGAGCAATCCCAACTCTCAGCCTGTCTCCAGAGCAGAGCAGCTCCAGCCCTTGGATCATCTTCATGGCCTCCTCTGGACTCACTCCACCAGCTCCATGTCCTTCTTGTGTTGGGGGCTCAAGAATTGGAGGCTTATCCCAGAGGCTTGCCTGGTTAGTGGCTGAGATGTGGTACACATGAGAAAATCTGTCATAGCTTGACCTCTGGAAGGGAGGAAAACATTTGTATTTTGTTAGGACTCTTTGCCTGACTTTGGCCTCCTGTTGAGGAGAGTCCTTCTGTGCTCCCTCCCACCCTCCTGCAGCTCAGACCTGGCTCATCCCATAAGGGTGTTTTGCTCCGGGCTGTGACATAGGAGGTTGCTGGAGCCCTCAGGTCACTGTTTGCTTTGGAGGCAGATGGTTATTGTAGTTTCCAATGCAGCAAGGGAGTCCCTCACTGAGCAGCATGACCCTGGCTGCTGGGGCTTCCAAAATGCTGTCAAAAATATGTTTTGTTGTTGCTGATCCTGCAGAAAGACACGAGGCTGTTGTGAGGTAGTGCAGGAACAGCAGGACAGAGATCAGTGGTAATTCACACCTCAAAGGCTTCAGAGCTCAAAGCAAGCAATGTTCAGACAACCTGACACACTTCATTTATGCTTTGTCTAATTTCTTCCAATGCCTCAAAGAGTTTCTTGAGAGATTTCTGATACTTACTGCACCAAAATGGAATAAAAACAGTCCTTACATGATTCTACCTAGAATCCAAAATTTCTAAGAAACAAAAAGTGTATATAACCTTTTTAAGCAATTAACTTTTGTGTTGTGCATTTAACTTGTTTCAAGTGCAAGAACTTCAGCCTTTCGTTGAACAGGACTTGTGTCTAAGAAAAGCTAGTCAATGTTGTATATTTAACATATAAAAGGGAGAAATTTATATGTAAAAAATTGGAACGACCTATATTTGTATTGGATTAGAGCAACTTGCAATTGCAACACTGGAATAATCTAATTGCTATGGGCTTTGGAAATAAGGGAAATGTATCCAGCAGTATCCTTGGAAACCTCTGCCAGGGAGCTTCAGGGATGTAGTAGGTGTTGTGAATCAACTGATGTACGTGTGGGCCCCTTCATTTGCTGATAGGAAAGGGGGTGTTGCAGACAATTCCCTCTGGAGAGCTGTAGGAGGAGCTTTTGCCTCTCAGATGGATGTGTGTCCTATTGCTGCTGACACTGGGAAACACAGGAGGTGTGTAATAGAACATCTTGTCAGGAATCCACGAGCACGTGCAGAGCTGTAACAGTAGTATAATGCCAGCACAGATATCAATCTGGAACATCCCAACAAGGTGATCCTATGAGGACATGAGCCTGAGATGCACTGAATGAAGTGACATTTGATCTCCACAGAATACGACACCCTCGTGTTGTCGTCTGTTGAACTGGGGTGTCCTTAGAATCAGCACAAAGTCTCTGGAGGGACATGCTTCATGTCTGCTAAACACAGAGTGAGCAGTGGATATGTTGTAGGCATCCTTGCTCACTTGTGCATCTGCCAAGGTTGCCTCAGTAGGCTGGAGCATTCATTGTTTGCCTAATTACGATACGATAGAGACACACAGGGATAAATATTCCCCTGTATTGTGTTTGGACCTCTTAAAAAAAAAAAAAAAAGAGACCTGCATTCCTGATTTTCTTACAACTGTCTTGATGCAACACATGGAATGGATTACTCTGGTCTGGGTTGCTGGAGGGCATGAATGGCTCCTAAAAGGAGGGGGTTTATTGGACCGTGTTGTCTCTCGTTTGGCAGCAATGCTGGCTGTAATCTGGGAATGCTCCTTGTGACTAGGAGAAATGTGGAAAGCTATGCACTCACTGGAAAAAAACAACGTGGGATGGGGAACTTACTTATTTTGGTGTGTGGAATGCTGGCTGAACAATATTCCTAAATAGAGCAATTGGAAAAAGAAAAGGCTTTCTCCACCAGAGGGAAAATTAAGTCAATTAAACATACAGTAGTAGATCATCAGCTATTGCTTTCTAATTTTAGCCTGTCATGGTGAGGCCCATCTTTATGGTTAACCAGACTTTTGGTTCCACATATCTTAAGGTCCTTGGGTCAGTCAGTGAAAGGTGTTCCTTGATCCCAGGTTCACCAAAGGAAGTAGATGGCTGCTCAAAGGAGTATTCCAAGCATAGCAGGATACTTCTTCCCAAGACTGTACTTCCTTGCAAAAAACCATGAGCATATCTAAGCCTCTTGGGGGTGGGAAGGTGGAAAGCCACCTCCTGGCTGGCTAATGCTGAAGTCAGAAATTCAGATGACTTCTTTTGTCCTACTCAGGTGACTTCCATACACTTCTGTACGTGTTCCAGAAGTGGATGTAGTGCATAGCTGTTGTCAAGCACCTACTTTGTCCAGGGATCCTTCATCTGCTGCAGCAGGAGGTCATTTGGTGCACAGTTTTTTTCACACCCTTCTTTGGAATATGACTGGTCACCACTGACAATGAGAGTTTACAGCAGTGGTCAGTGAGGGGAAGGAATTTTGAGGTGAATGGGGAAAAGAACCTCCAGAATGTGGTTGGAGGTGTGTGCCTCTACTGACCTTCATCTGTGTAATGTGTGTAGAAAGGAGCAAAATTATTTTCTTTCTATTCAGAAGCCCAGCAGCCTTCCCACCCATGCCAGCTCAGACCAACACTTCAGGTTAGGCAAGGAGTTTTGTTTTGCCTGAAGCTCAAAACAAGCAGCAGTTAGAGGGCAGGCTCAAATGAGTCCTCCAGCCTCCTGACATCCCATGCTAACCCCTTCCAGCCACACTCAGGCCTGTGTTTTGGCACTTGGAGAGGAGGATGTTGTTGCATTGGCAGGTGCTGCTGCTGGGAACACAAACAGGAACCCACTGTGCTCTGCAGATGTTTGCTCCCCCACCTCCCCCAGGTGTCCTGCTTGGAGCATGGTGGGACAGATGGCAGTTTTCTGCCAATACCTTGACAGATGCTTCAGCATCCTTGGGATGGGAACATACTGCTGACATGCAAGATTATTTATAAGTTATTTATAAGTTTGCCTTTGTCCCATTAATCCAAAAATACTTTGATAATGTGACAAAGGTTTGCATGGTTTGCCAAGACACTTGGCTGAAACAAAAAGTTTCTGCTGGAGAGAACTGAGAACAGAGCCTGTGGAAGGACTTTTCCACTGGGTTCAATTAGTTGAATCCCATAAAATATTTTATTCTAACACTGTTAAAGAAATCCAGTATTTGCAGTCTAAAAAGCCTTTGATTCTGGGGTAAGTTGGTGGCATTCTGCTCCTGCCTATGGTTAGCCAGACAGATCATTGCCCTGCCTAGGAGCAGCCTGGGAGGAAAGTTCCTACCCACAAGAGCCAACTTCCCTTTCACAATCCCTTCACTCCCAAGGAGGGCTGTGCTGTGGGAGGTCACTGTCCCACATCTCATGTGTTTCTCTCACCTGTCCCAAGCCTGGTTTGGAAATCTGGGAGAAATCCTGGATAAAAAATAGGAGGGTATGGGAAATACTGGGAGGGGGAGGCACCAGGATCCATCCTGAACACATCAGCCCTTACTGCACCTCTCTGTACCTCACAGCACCCCCTGCCCACTTTTCCTTAACATCTCCAAGGTGTACATACAGCATTTTACTTTGCAGCTCCAGTGGTGGATTAAGTGGCTGTGAGTGTATTCACAGTCCTTCAGGGTTACTGAGTATGTGTTGTGCCATGGGTCTCCACATGTATTGTTGTCAGTTGTCAGAACTGCTTCCAGATGTCCAGAAAGCTCTGTTGGATGGCCAAGTGTAAGGGAATAGGAGAACAGAGGAGTGGGATCTGTTCATTCCTTGATTCCCAGAATGTTGGCTGTCATGGGAGACTGCAAAACACAAAGACTCCTTTTGTCATGTCATGTCCTTTTGCACTGTTAAGTTTTTTACAGTACCCAAACCACTTTGCATCAGCCTCCTACAGGCCTTATCAGGTTTGAAAAGCTATTTCCTGGAAATCCTACTAGCCCAATGTTTTGAACAGCGTGGAGCTGATAGCAGCAGGATTTTAAAACAAGCAAAACTTGGGGCCTCAGCCCAGTGGCCTTGCCACTGCCACAAGCACGGGGCTTTGATAAAATAATGGATGCCATATGTTGTTTCTTAGAAATGTCATGCTGTTTGAGTGGGAGAATCATTTTCTAATCCAGGAAAGCTCATGGGGAAAAGAAAAGTCAACAAAAAGCTCCTAAAGAAAACAGTAACAGCTCCTTACCACTGAGCCCCGCACTTACTTTGCATTTTATTAAAAAATACTTGCAAAAGACATGATGTGGTGACCAAAATCTGTCACTTCCTGAGTCAGGATTCTGACTGCATAAAATCTCTGCCTGTTTCTGCTTTTTACACACCACTTCTGCAAAGTATGTGGATTAACATTTTATGTGGGTCTTTATAACTGTGGCTAGGTCAGCAAATGACTGGAGTACAGCTTCAGAGTTGATTTAAGCTGACAATTACTATTTTCAATACTCAGTTCCAAAATATGACGTGGATGTAGAAGCCAAAATGCTCTGTTTTTCTCACAAAGCACTTTTCAGGTAAAAAACATTTTATGACCTGAAAAACATCAGTGGTGTGGGGCCAGCAGGTCACAGGAGTGTGGCCATTTTTGGTCATTCCTAACACTGATGTGATCAGTGCATCCACACAACAGGGAGGAGAGCAACCTTGGATATTAGAATAAAACCCAGCAAATAAAAAATTATTATTGTTCTTCTAAAATCTATAAAACAAGCTCTTTACAATGAAAACACTGTTGAAGTGCTTTTTTTTTTCTCCACAAAACACTTTATGCTTCTTCATTTTCAAACTGTCTCTGTTTTTGAACTCTGTTCAAGCTGTCTTGGTTCTCCTTTCTGCACCATATGCTCAGCTTAGAAAGCAGGGATATCTTTTGGTCTATGCAACCATGGGAGTTCTTTATTGTAGCTAACAGGGATTGAAAACACTCCAAAGACAAAATAAAGTGCTCAGCTTTGGATGGCTGAGGAACTTCTTGCTCAAGTATCAATGCCTCTGCTAATTTAAGAGACGTACTGAAAAATCCTTAAAAGATCTCTTCAGCCAAACAGATAGTTATTTGAACTGGGATTTCTCAGAAAACAGGGATGAAGATGTAGATAAATGAGATCATTCTTCAGCATGGGGAAGGCAGTGGAGAGAATGAAAATCATCCCAGTGGATACTGCAGGACTTGGTTTCATTGCTCTTTTCTGTTTAATTAGAGAATTTACTGCCCAGGATCTAGTTTGTGAGTGTGTGTGTTTGTGCTAATATTTATGGCTTCAGTGGGAAAAAACACAATTTTTTATGTGTATCTCTGGAGCTGAAGACAAAAACCTGCAAATTATTTACAAACAAGAAGAGAGATTGTACAGTTCATGGAATATAGTGCAGCAGGCAATGCCTGCCCAGTTTTCCAATCACGTAACATGTACCAAAAAATGTCATCTCCAACAGAGTATAGGAGCTGTTGTAGAGGAAAGCAGCTCCTATTTTTTAGAGTGGGGATAGCAGCAAATATGAAGCCCATGGTTTAGCTTGATTTTTGCCCATTACACATATGTATAGGAACATATGGGAGAGTCACTGCTTGGGGCAGATGGGTCGTGCTCCTCGGGGACACTGGGCACGCAGGGTGCACTCTTCCACATCACCTGAGACTGCAGCAGACAACGTGGATGCATCTGAAGAGCTTTGTCTCCTCTGCTGCCTTTGGCTGCGTGGATGTTCGGTGTGAGATTGTATCTTCATGCTGTCTGCAACTGGGCTGTTCTTATTTGATCCTCTGGATAATAAATAAATGGCATCTGCATTTTTAATATAGCCCCAGTGTAGTGGAGGCCTGTTCTTTCCACAGCAGCTGGGGCTTGCCTCTCCACTGATCTATTTCTGAACGTGTTTTGAAGACTGTGGTTCTCAATTAATTACTGTTTTCATCCTAAAGACAAAGCAGGTACATTTACTGTTAGAAACTTGGTGTATATGTTTCTTCATCATGTGTCAGGAGAGCTTATAAATATTTGGCAAGAAGTGAGTTGTAAGAGTAGGAAAGGGTAATTTCGTGTTTCATATCATGTTTCTTAGTGAGGCAGAAAAGATGGAAAATGTGTGGCAAGATAGGAGGTGTGTATGAGAATAAAGCAGCATAAACAACTACCTTAGGAGAAGACAATAAATCAGGGCAGTGCTGCACACAACTGACTCTACAGGAGCAATTTCTAGTTGCCTATATTAAAATTGTCTATGACACAGAATGTAATGATTCTACTGTTTCAAAAAGTGTCCCACTATGTGAGGTCTTGATCTCGTCTCAGTTGTTGGCACCTTGCACCTCAGGCTGGATGAAAAGGCAGCATCTCTTCTTGACATTGCCCTGCATGCCTCTTACTGCACTTGTTCCATCCTAGTTGAGAGGGAAAATCTCAATGCCTGAATCCCCATGAGATGCAGTTTGCTTGATTATATCCCATTCATGTCCTGTCCCCCTGAGTACCTTGGCAGAGTCATAGCATTTGTTACAAATGGTAAGAGAGTCTGAGGTTAAGTCTCTCAGATCATATATGGGTATTCAAATAAATGTTTTCACTTCAGATATGTTGAAAAGCCATAAACCCTCCTATAAATCAGGGAGAACTTCTGCATGTTCCAGCTTCAGGGGAAAAAAAATTACTTTATTCACATTTACATGGTTTGGGGCATCACTGTTGAAAAGTCTGCTCTGAAATAGGTGGTGCAAGACACAAGGAAGCACAGAATCATAGAATGGTTTGAATTGGAAGGAATCTTCAAAAATCATCTAGTCCAACCCCCCTGCATGGGCAGGGACACCTCCCACTAGACCAGGTTGCTCAGAGCCCTCAAGCATTTCTTCCTCATGTCTCACCTCAATCTCCCCTCTTTCAGCAGAAAACCATGATCTGTGCACTGTGTTTCATTGCTGAGTGGCCACTGGTTCATTGCCTGCTGCTTCTGCCCTGCTAGTTCTTTACTTAAGCCACGTGACATGTTTCTGACAGGGCTTCTGTGAAATTACTTAGGAAAATATTCAAGACTCAACCTTTGTGAGAGCAGAGCTGTGAGCATTGTGTTCCACCAGATTCCACAGATGCGTTTTAAAGACTATGGGTGAAAAAAGAAAATGTCCAGGACTGTAGGATTCAGGCTGGGAAGGACCTCAGGAAGTTATCAATTTATGTGGTGCCAGTAAAAAGTTCTAGTATGAAGAAAATGCTAAAAAGCTATGGGCAAAATCTTGGCTGCCAAATGGATTAACAGTTGCTTCACTGAAAAAAAAGTGGGGGTTTAAAATTGATTTATTAATTGATTTGAAAATAATTTTGGCTGTTGTTCTCAAGTGGAATCTGAGCACCAGCTGGCTTTGTCCAGGTTCATAGAGGTGATAGGATAATGGAAGTAGGAGAGGACTCTAAGAGGCCTCCAGCTGAACCTCATGCTGAAGCAGGGTTAGCTGTGAGATCAGACCAAGTCTGAGATGGGACCACCAAATCAGATGAGTGCTGTGCACAGTCAGATCTGGAAACCTCCAAGGACAGACTTGGGACAACCTCTCTGGGCAACCTGCTCCACTGTCTACTGCCTTCTTGAACAAAATTATTTTTCTCGTATCTAGTCTGGTTCTCTCATTTCAGTGTGTGCATGTTGTTCCTCACCTTGTTGCCACGTCCTTCTGAGGAGCCTGGCTCCAAGTTCTCATTTGCCTCCCTGTAGGGTGCTGGGGCTGCTGTTGGACTCCTATACATCTGTCTTCCTCCCAGTCGAGGTCTGGCAGGGCAACAGCTGCAGCCCCAGGCAGCTCAGGGAGCCCCTTGCTGAACTCATGCCCATCCATCCATGGCTGCTCTGTATCGAAGGGCCCAAGCTGGATGCACTATACTTGATGTGCTTACAAGTGCTGAGTAGAGAGGAATAATCCTGCTGCTAAATAATTTGTAGGTTCAGGTTCTTAATCTGCCCATTGGTTCGTTTTTAATATTCAAGAAAGCGGTTTTGTGTCTGCTCTGAATTCCAGTGTTCCAAGTTAGCTGTGGCTTCCACAGATTGACAGGCTCGTTCCGTAGCTACAAATAGCACTTGTGAATAGGGGAAGTCACACTGTGTGGTTCCTTTGGCTGAAACTGGTTAAGAAAATGTAATAATTAGTGTTTCATGACCTTATCTGTTTTCAAAGAACGAAGGAAAGATATTGCTTCTTTTTGTACTGGCTCCATTCAGTGATTAGCTACCCAAAAAGTGTCCCCTGCCTGCATGTGACAGTTATAAGTGTTTGAAGATATTCTGTAGAATTTATTGGTAAAGCTGATTTTGTTCCATGTAATTTTGGAGACACATTCTAGTTCAATTTAAATGAACTCAAAACATTTTAAGTATCTTAATGGATTTCTAATTATATGTTAATTGAAATCTTACTTCCCCAGGGGAAGCAAGCTGTTCTATGAGATAGTTCCTTTTATTTATCAAAAATATTGTTTCCTAACACATATTACCATCTGAAGACATTCTCTCCCGTTTGATTCCTTCTTATTACACATTCCTTCCACTAGGAAACTGAGCAGTCGGGCATGAACTAACTTGGATAAAGGGAGAGCTGATCTGTACTCCAGCTTGAGAGTTATATGCTGTTGAGCCATGGTTGCTTCAGAGCCTGGAAATTTCTATTACCTACATGCTAACAACAGTCCCAAAGAAGCAATCAAAAATAATGTAGTGTTCATGAAAGCTGCTGGATTTACAGTTCTGAGAAATTAAATCTTGCTTTTGTAGAAGGGGAGATGTTTATCACACGCAAAGTGATGATCTAAACTTATCATCTGCTAACATACTTCAAACCTCACCTTGAGGAGGAAGAAATATTGCTGTTTACATGCCCCTCAGTCCACATCATACACTGAAAAAAGCAGCTAATTTTGCTGGCAATTTTCATAATCCACTAAGAGAGAGTCCATTAGCTAGGGATGAGTGAGCAATTCATTTTTCATTTGAGTGGCTAAAAGGAGACAAATATTTGGATATAACAGAAATAGAAACATTTTAATTATTTTCATCAGGGGGATTTTTTTTAACCTGAGAAAAATAAAAACATTCTCTTTTGGAAACTGGTAATAAGTGACAGAGGTATGAACATCCACGTTCAGAATGTCTGTCTTCTGCAGTAGTTCCATGGTTAGCCAACTCCCCCTTGGAGAGACATGCACACAGAGTCTCCTCTGCAAAATGTGGTGCAGCCATGTATCCAGGAACGTTTTCCATTTCCTCCTGTGCCTCAGGGACTAAGCAGGTTGGAATCCACATTCCCATGATGTTTCAGTAACTTTGAGTTCCACCCCTTGGGAGTCACTGACTGTAGCTCATGGAAGCAGCCCACACAGGGAGTCTCAGCAACAAACCCCAGCTTTCCTCACCCCATGGCCCTGGCCCTGACAGTGACAAGAGGGAGACCTGGGAAGGATGCTCTGCAGCCAGAGTGAGGGCCTGAGTTTTGCTCAGCCTTGGGAAGACTGAGCTAACTACAATTCTGTTGGCCAAAGAAGTCTCTCTGTGTTGGCAGCAGCTGAGGATGCAGCCCTTCATGTGCTCAGCTCTTATTCCAAATAAGTTCAAATACAAGGTTTCTGAGTTGCTGACGCAGTTTATCTCAGGCCAACTGGAGCTTCACCATTTTCATTTTGGCTGCTACTACTGGGGTAAACTGGAACAATTTGGCACATGCAAGAAGCATTTTTTTTCCAAAAAAAAAATTGGGGAAAAACCCCCAGTATTATTTAATCTCTACCACTAATACATTGCAGCCTAAATTTAGGGAGAAGCAAGAATGATACGTATTTTGAGGCACAAGCATCATGCCCTTCTGTTGTTTGAGGTTTCCAGGCAGAGAGTGCAACCACAGATTTTGCCTCCTACTCCACTGGTCAGAAGAAGAACACGGAGACACTCGGAGTTTGTGCACATAAGCACTGCAAGGACAGGATAAATTAACCTGGTGGTGAATTGCCACTCACCTCTGGAAATATATCCTGCTTTGATCACCCGGCCTCAAATGCCAGAATTTAAAAATTAAGAGTATGAGTTACTCAAGCCTGAGTTCACTTGTGAGCTATTGGCTCCAGAAAACAGAGATCAGTGACTCTAGAGAGCAATGCAGCTGCTCTTTTCAGGAAAATCCTGTATATTCGGAGAAATTTATATTCAATAAGACTTTCAATTCAGAAATGCACCATTTCATTGCAAATCAGTTAATGTCATGGAAGCAATTTTTATACATGTGTATAATATTGATACTGGTTAATGACATGAATAGAGCATTTGAGTGCCTACTGATCAATAGTGTTTGCTTCTTGAGTGTAGTATATTAAGTTTGTTTATATAATTTGGGGCCCTTAAGAGCTAATCACAGCAACACTTTTGTAACCTTTCTGTCAAAATAACCATTAAAATTGAATGCTAGAAGTACACATAATTAATTTTATTTATGTTTCTCCCTTAGTTGTAAAAACACATTCTGCAGGGGAATCCCTGATAATTTCTGTAGAGAAATCTGAACCCAAACAACTGTTACATTTTATGTTTGAACTTCCATGTTCTTCCCATGGTTCCTAACTCTTCTGTTTACCTGAAAGTCATTCTCAAACTTCAGTTTCTGGAAGGATGTGAATAAGTGAGGTCATAGCTCAATGTTAAAAGAAACAAACAAACAAACAAACAACAAACAACAAACAAACCCCAGAAATGCAAAATGTAGTTTTCAAGCATCTGTATTTTCTGAGGGATTCCCAGACTCTGTTACAATCATTGAATCATAGAATCATGGAATCATAGAATCATAAAATGGTTTTGGTTGGAAGGGATCTTCAAGATCATCTACTTCCAACCCCCCTGCATGGGCAGGGACACCTCCCACTAGACCAGGTTGCTCAGAGCCCCATCCAACCTGCCCTTCAACACTTCCAGGGATGGGGCTTCCACAGCTTCCCTGGGCAACCTGGCCCAGTGTGTGGTGGTACTGGCAGCTGAGGGCACGTTACAAGCTCAGAAAATACCTCTGGCATGTCTGACTTAGGTTGACAAAGAAGTGCTACCTGATGGCACCTGGAGCTGCCCAGAGCTTCTCCTGGTGGCCTGTGTGTGCAGGTGAGACATCTGCATGTGTCTGTGTATGCAGACGGTGTGTTCTGGGGGATGGCATTTTCCCAAGAGTTGTTGAGTGGTGTTTAGGAGAGGTGTACCAGAGTAAAAGGCTCTGGAGTTCTCTCCTACCACTTTTACCAGCTCATGGCAGTGTCTAACTATGTAAAAATACAGAGGAGTGTGTGTTCATGTGGACCTGTGTCTGAACTGGGAGTGACTGTGTGAGGAAGTGTTACTGTTCCTAGGGCAGGGAGACAGCTCTGGTTGCTGACACTCTGCTGGTGCTTCTCAACAGCCAGTTGTGGTGTCCTACCCTCAGTGCCCTGGGTGTTGTGAGTGCAGCTCCAGAACACCTGGCACTTGTCCAGCCCATATCTAGCAGCCTTGGACACCCAGTCAACCTGCATGTGTCCTACTCCATGGAGCAGTCCAGCTTTTCCTTCTCTGCTGTTGCAACACCCAGCACTGAGAATGCTAAACCCACCCTTTTGGTTACAATCCTGGCCTGTGTGGTTATTTGGTTATTAAAAAATAACCTGAAAGTGCTCTTAAAGTCCAGTAGTTAAAATAAAAAATGTTGGACAATTCCTGTTCTCCCAGTATTTTTAAGACTTCCAGTGTTTCTGCATCTCATACCTGCCTGTCTCTGAGGGGTGTTTAGGGGTCTCTGACAATAATTATATTGAGGGTCTCCAGGTTTGCAGAGTCACTAGAACCACTCTGTGCCACCCAGGGCCAGCTGCATGGCCTAGTGACAAGGCCCTGTTTGCTCTCAGGGATGAGGCAGATGGCATGCTTTGCTCATTCTGTTGTGTTTGTTTGCTTATTTTTTTTTATTTTTTCTTTATGCTCGCCCTCATTTTTCTCCCTAACTTTTTGTTTTGTCACTTGTCCTCCAGAACACGTGTGGTGGTTGGTAATACAGCAGTGCAGTAGTACAATGCAGTCCTGATCATTGTGAGTGATGGACCACGTCTGAGTCCTGAGCTATCTTGACCAGTATTAAATGGAGACTTTGTGACCTCAGTCACTGCTGAGTCCCATTCTAAGTTTCTGATTTCCCAGCACTGATGTAAGGCATGGAGGGGCTACCAAAATGCACAGGAAAACAGAAGAGAGTAATTTAAAAAATTTGGTTGAGTAAAACTTCTCCTAGGATTTCAGGAGACTGCTGTTTCTCAGAGTCCAGGCACTGAGCTGGGCAGCTGGGCTCTCCTCAGAGTTCTGCTCTGTCTCTCTCTGCAGACTGAAAAGCCATTTCCAAAAAGGGGGATATCTCCAATTAAGTTTGGCCACAGTTGCCACTGAGTTTCCCAACAGCCCTCCATCTGTTCTGCCTCCTTTTCTTGCTGAGGTTGATTGGCAGTCTATAGAGGAACTCTACAACTGACTTTGAGTGCAAACGCAATTTATACCTCTTTAAATAGGTGATCATAACATCAGTCCATAAGCAGCTGCACTAGTTTCCAGTGTCATCACTCCTCCAGCTCCTCTTCTGCAGGCTCTCATTCCAGCTGAGTGTGGTAGAAGATCAGTGCTTCTCACACAAAGACCCAAGATGGACCAGAAATGGTTTAGATTTACTTGGCTGACTTTGCACTGAGATGGATGAGCTGGAGAGGCTCTGCTCCCAGGAGGACAACTTCTGCAGGAAGGCAAGATGCAGGATCAAACACCAGAAAGGTTCTAACCTCTTACAATGCTCCAGCTATATTCTCAAGTCATGCCTGCCCCTGACTTTTCAAGTCTGTTCCTGTTGCCAAAATGCTGTCAGGGGAATTCAGGGTTGGTGTGGGGGTGGACATGCACAGCTGTGCATGGGATTTACTGGCTGGCTGACCCAGCCCAGGAGCAGGACCTGTGCGAGGTGTCCAGAGGGAGCCCAGGTTGCACAGTTGGCACTGTGCCCTCTGCCTTGAGGGCTTCTGAGTTTCATCCTTGGCACAACACCTTGCACGACACTGGCACCGGATGAAAACAGCACAGACACAACCCTGTGCTGTCCCCCAGAGCTATGGGAATGGGAGAGCTCTTGGTTGCTCAGTACTTGTGTGCAGAAAGCCTGTAAGGGGAGGTTTGGTTACAGTTTGGTTGCCTAATCTAAACAGCCTTCAGAGTTTGCCTTCAGACTTTTAAAAAAGGGAGGAAATCTTTTGATGAGAATTAATGCTTGTCGTGTTTATTACTTAAATATAAAACTATATTTATATTCTAGAAATGAGAGAAGCTGAGAGGACAGGAAGATGTGTGTGGTGTTACTACTCCCCAGGCGAAGCCATGTTCTTCCCTTCCCACTTTCCCTCTCTCTCATACACAAGTTACTGGAGCTGGTGCCAATTTTAAAATTTCAAAATTTTCCAAATGGGAACTAATTTGTATTTCTGGGAATGTTAAATAGGAGTGAAAAAGCACACACCAAAGATGGAAAGAGTCTTCTCACTGAGGATGGGAGGTAGAACGTAGGAAGCGACTTAGAAGCAACTGTAGAAATCATCCCTTTCCAGGTGGGACTGGACAGGTGTCTGGTACTTTGCATGTGGAGGACTCTGACAGGGTGTCACCACAGCTGTTTGGAGTGCCATGTGCTGTCACTGGGGAGGTGACAGGAGTTACACTATTAGCAGAGGCTCAGGGTGACTAAGGAGTGTGGCAATGGATACAGGTCCTAGCTGCAGTCAAAATCAAATGGGAGATAAACAGGCCTCTGTTGTGCTTAGCCCATTTTCCTGAAGGACACTCCACTCAAGTGCACTTTGAGGAGAGGGAGCTTTTGTTTCTTCTTCACAATATGCCAGTACATACTCCAGGTCTGTCTCAGACTCCCAGGGAGAAGGAAAGACCCAATGCAATGCTTCCAGGCAGCCTGCACCTGGGGGGCCCAAGGGGGATTGCCAGGCTAGGAGCTTGGCTCCTTCTGAAGGGCTGGTCACAGAGTCATGTCTTCTATAAAACCATTTTTGTGGGCACATACCAATAGCCAGTTGCAATGTTAACATTCAGTAGCTTGCAGAGGAAAAAACTAATACTTCTTAGGAGCAAAGCTGACTTGTTACTTTTATGCATGAGGTTGAAGAAACGATCAAAAGTAGTCCCAGCTTGATCCTTAGTGAGAAGCTGATAAATAAAATGAATAAAAGATGCTTTAGGAACGAGAATGTTGCTTTGCCTTGTAACATTCTTTACCTGTTTAAGAGTCCTATGCCATGTTTAAATTTAGTTTTCTGAGTAACGTGCAATATTTTCAAGAGTGCAAGT
Organism: Hemiprocne comata; assembly: GCA_020745705.1. Classification (NCBI taxonomy): domain Eukaryota; kingdom Metazoa; phylum Chordata; class Aves; order Apodiformes; family Apodidae; genus Hemiprocne; species Hemiprocne comata. The sequence continues at coordinate 122,374,025 of CM036588.1, forward strand.
CAACAAATCAGGCTTTGATTGTCTCACTTCAGCCTTTGTATAATTTAAAGACTAGTAAAATTATGTATCCCAAGACTTTCACCTTCTAGGGAAGTTGCCTAGTTTGGAAGGAAAACAAAACATTTCTAGAAATACTCCAGATTTTATGTCTGTCTGCTCTGAAGCACAAACTGAATCCCCACAGACTGATAAAAAAGAAAGTGCTTCTTGTCTGCTACACACATGGAAAGTTCAGCTCATAAAGCTGTTATGCATAATTCACATGGATGTTCCACAAAGTCTGCTTGGGAATAGCAAAGAGGAAAAATTAATTACAAGTTTTTAATATTCATTAAACCTTTTATCCTTCTGAGCATGTGTTTCAACTTCAACAATACTTTTCTAAAACTGCATTAAAACCAAGACCAATGGCTAGAGGAGGATGAGGTATCACTGGAATAGGGCAGGAAAGGAATACTGGCCCCAGACCAGCTCAGCCCCTGGCGTGGGACTGAGGGGGGGGCAGAGAGGATGAGGCAGCTGCAGCCAACCTGCAGTCTGCAAACACCCTGATATGGGAAAGGAGAGCATTCCCTTGCTGCTGCTTTTAAAGAAAGATGCAACATCACTTGTTCCTAGGGGTGAAGGATTTCCTCTTTATGGAAGGCACCATTTTGAGACAGAGGTACCAAACATGTATTGAAAAAAGGCATGTGCAGATCCTCAGGTGCTTTAATCCAATGAGCCAAAACGAAAATATTGCTCCCTCTTCTTGAATTCCCTCTACAGAAGTTGTGGGTTTGCTTAGAATAATGAAACAGCCCACTGAGCCCTGGGAGATGCTCTGATCTAGGGAAGTTTGTAAACAAGGCAGTTACAGGAGAGCTCATTTCCCATCCCTACTCTCTGAGCAAACTGGAAATACAGACCTCAGAACCTCCACCTTCATCTAGCAAGCAGAAATGCTCCAAACCATCATACTGCTTTTTGTAGCTTTATTCATACGACTGGTTTCATTGCTTTTCATTCCAGAAACTAGGAACAAACACTTTACTTTATAAACACTTTAGAGGAAGAGAGCTCAGAAAGTGGGAAGAGCATTCAAAGAGCTTTTAACAAGATGCAAAAGAAGTGTTGCTGCAGAACTTCACACTCCTTCCAAAGATTAGGTGGCTGCAAGAACAGGCCTGCACTTCAGCTTCAGTTTCTGGGTCTTCTGAAAGTTCCCGGGATAAACTTACACGAGGCACTTAATCTTTTTAGGCCTTAGCTCCCAATCTGCAATGTGAAGATAACAGTGCTTGCTTCCTCTCAGACTTTATCTGTTGGAAAGCTCCTTGAAGCCATGAGCACCTCTGGCTACTGGTGGGCAATTCACTGGTGATACATTTACACCCCGTGATGCTGAGCATAACAGCAAGAAAAGGAGGGTTAGATTTAAAGCTACAAAGACATCAAGGTTTTTGCTCTGCAAACACATGAAAACGTTTTTGTTCCAGAATCAGGACATGAAGTTTAAAGAGGGAATATTTTAATAGATAAACAGCCGTTTGTTGAATCATTTCAGCATTATGATGCCTCATGGAAAGACATTATTTCAAGGTGATGCAAAATCAACTTGTATCATTCTCTGACTTTTAAGAAGTATTTACTACCTTAACATTTCCCAAGGAATTTTTTTTTAATGACAGTTCTTCCTGCCTTTCAGAGAGAAAAAACACATTGCAAAGTTTCAGTTTTTAATCCTTTCCTAGAAAAAGCTGATTTATTTCTACAAAGTTTATTAAAGGATTCCTCCTTGAAAAAGTGTGTTGTTTGAACTCTTCTTTAACCTCTCAGCAAACTAAAAAGAATATAATCACTTTCACTCTAATACCTGGAGTTATTTACAAATAATTTACTCACAATCCATCATCTGGTGAAAATGGAAGGCTCTTCCTTGATCCCACTGGGATCATGTAGGTATTGGTTCTGCATTAGTGCTATTATCTCATGTGATATTTATGTTTACCATTTTTTTGGCTGTAATTGGGGTGTCTTTAAGGTAAAATGAATGAGTTGTGAAATCAGTCTACATTGTCCCGATTTGAAGAGATGAGGTTTATAAAGTAAGAAAGGAGATTTGTGAAACAAATTATGGGAACTCCTAATATTATACAGAATATACAACTGCAGGATATTGCCTGGCTTGTGGCAGACATCCTTAACTTTAGGACAGGAGTTAGTCTTGGGATTTTTGCATGAAACCTGCCCATTTAAACCCATGTGTCATCTAAGGAAATTTCAAATGAAAACAAATATGAGGAGACTTGATGGCATCCTCCATGTCAGTCACACACAGCTCCGTTCTCCAGAGGGCCCTGAACTTCTCAGGCTTCATTTCCTGAAGAACATGTTGCTTGAAGTTTTGTCTGAGCCAAAGCTCTGCAAACAGAACATGAGGGCTGGGTGATGTATTCAGTTTCCCAGAAGCTGCCAGCAGCAATGCCTCTAATGACTTCCACACTCCAGCCAGGGTGCACAGCCACCTTCTGGGGGGGCACAGGTAGGAGATACTTCTCCCTTTATCTCTGCTGCCTACTCTGGGCTGGTAATAGGAGTGACCTTCACTTCCAGCTGAAAACAGATGCAAAGGACTGAGATAAGTATGCATGACTGGCTGGTGCTTATTAAAAGTGTACCAACTTTCAGAGGCCTGCTTGCACTTGACCTTGATCTGCTTCAGCTAAGGACTGAAAGCTCAGTGCTTTCCATTCAAAACAACAAGCAATATCACTTGGAGCTTGCAGGGGAATTTGTTTGCTTGGTCCTTTTAGCTGAATAGAAAAGGGAAAGTTCAGAAACAGGTTCAGTTCTAATAGGCTTGAAAAAATAGAAGGAACCACATTTATCTAAATTAGTCTCACTGCAAAAGAGAAGGAGAGAGGAGAGGAGAGGAGAGGAGAGGAGAGGAGAGGAGAGGAGAGGAGAGGAGAGGAGAGGAGAGGAGAGGAGAGGAGAGGAGAGGAGAGGAGAGGAGAGGAGAGGAGAGGAGAGGAGAGGAGAGGAGAGGAGAGGAGAGGAGAGGAGAGGAGAGGAGAGGAGAGGAGAGGAGAGGAGAGGAGAGGAGAGGAGAGGAGAGGAGAGGAGAGGAGAGGAGAGGAGAGGAGAGGAGAGGAGAGAAGAGAAGAGAAGAGAAGAGAAGAGAAGAGAAGAGAAGAGAAGAGAAGAGAAGAGAAGAGAAGAGAAGAGAAGAGAAGAGAAGAGAAGAGAAGAGAAGAGAAGAGAAGAGAAGAGAAGAGAAGAGAAGAGAAGAGAAGAGAAGAGAAGAGAAGAGAAGAGAAGAGAAGAGAAGAAGAGAAAGGAGAAAGAAAAGGAGACTTTTATGGTGTTTCTTGTTTCCAGTGATATTGGAGATAAAGATTGCAAGTATTCTCATAATTATTTCTTGGCATGACAAGAGCCATAAAAAATGGTACTAATGTGAAAGAAGCTTTTTGAGAGATTTCAAAAGGAGCTGTGCAGATGTCTTAATGTTTAAAGAGCCCCATTCCAACAACTGTGCCTCAGTCACATTTTCAGGTCTGAACTCCTTGCAAGCTTCCTCATTGACCCCAGAGGGCTGTTAACTTCATGTTCTCCTATATCAGACTACATGGTTTTCCTCTTCTGCAGGCATGCAGATCCTCTGTCACAATCTATAATTCTACTGTAGAAAGGATATGAGCCTGAGTATGTCAGCCACAAATACTTGTCCCATTCTTTTCAGCAGAAAATGCTGACAACTATTTTCCTGTTCATCTTTTTCCCAACAGCTAGGAAAAAAGCCAGCTAAGCTAAGGTTACTTCAACTTGCTTATGGACTTGAAGTATAGTTTCCTTGGACCTCCTTAGAGTCCCGGGTGTGTGATATTATCTGGGTTCTGGAGGGAAACTCTGTTTCTTCCAACTCTTAACAGTATTTGGGACAACATGTGGGAAACTGCTGCAGTTTCATCTGTGAAGGTAGTTTCCCTTTCTATCAAAGCAGATAATAAGAATCATAGAACAGCTTGGGTTGGAAAGGACCTTGGAAGATCATCTGATCCAATATTTCATGGGAAATGAGGCCTAGATGAGATTATTTACCACACTGTCCAATCATATCTCAAAAACGTCCAGAGCTGAGGACTCTACCACATCCCTGGAGTGGTTGTTCCAGTGAGTGATTGTTCTTACAATCTGTAAAAAACATCAAGACGAAACTTCTGCCACTGAAATTTGTACCCATTGCCCCTCTTCATGTGGCTCCTTGTGAAGAGACAGTCTCTGTCCTCTTTGTAGCTGCCCCCTAAGCATTGGAATGCTGTGATGAGGTGCCCCCAAGCCTTCTCTGCAGGGAGAAACCTAACTGCAGGTTCTCCAACTTTTTATGGTCTGAACCAGTGGTCTGTGCAGTGGGTGGGGTGCTGGCTGACAGGCTGCACCCAGAGGGGGTTGCTAAACAGCTCTTTTTCAAACTGACAGCCTGTCAGAAGTAGGGTCCCCCAGGGATCAATGCTGGGCCCAATGCTGTGTATGATCTTCCTAAGGGGTCTGGATGGTGGGATGAAGTGTATCCTGGTGGAGTTTGCTGATGATACCAAACCCAGTGGGGAAGCAGACACTCCAGAAGGGAGACAAACCCTCCAGGAAGACCAGGATTGGCTGGAAGAGGGGGCTAACAAGAACCTTATGAAGCTCAACAATGACAAGTATAAGGTCTTGCACCTGAGAAAAAGAAACCCAGCAGTGCAGCACAGACTGGGATCTACCTGGTTGAAGAGCAGCTCTGTGAGAAGGGACCTGGGGGTTCTGATGGACAATCAGCTCCACATGAGTGCACAGTGTGCTGCAGTGGCAGAGAAAGTCAATGGGATCCTGGGTTGCATCAACCAGGGCATCACTGGCAGAGATGAAGTCATCATCCCACTTTACTTGGTGCTTGTCAGGGCACACCTGGAATAGTGTCCTCAGTCTTGGTCCCCACGGCACAGAAGAGATGTGGACAGGCTGGAGAAGGTCCAGGGAAGGGCCACAAGGATGATCAAATGACTGGGAAGCCTGCCATATGAGGAGATGATGAGAGAACTGGGCTGGTTTAGCCTGGAGAAAAGAAGCCTATGGGGAGACCTCTTCACCATGTCCCAGTATTTAAAGGTTGGCTGCAAAGAAGATGGAGACTCCCTTTTTACAAGGAGTCACAGGGAAATGATGAGGGGTAAGAGCTACAAGTTACTCCTGGGGAGATTCTGATTGGACACAAGAAGACAATTTTTGCAATAAGAACAATTATCCATTAGAATAATCTCCCCAGAGGAAGTGATGGATCCCAAGCATTGGACACTTAAGATTCAGCTGGACAGGGTGCTGAGCCATCTTGACTAGACTGGGCTTTGGCCAAGAAAGGTTGGACCAGTTTGATCCTTGAAGTCCCTTCCAACCTGGTGTTCTGTGATTGGTTTGGTCATCAGTTATTAGTCAAATAAATAGATTATGCAACAAGGAGAGCAAACATGCTAGGTGTGGCTAATCTATGATTCTATGATAGATTAGCCACACGTAGCATGTTTGCTCTCCTTGTTGCATAATAATAAAACATGATGAGCACAAAGCAGAAGTTCATGGAAAAAAATCCATGTAAGATCCAGGGAAGAGCTCTAGTTTAATGTCATTGCATTCAATATAATGCCAAGGCATTCAGAACTATCCCAGGTTTGCCCTCTTATATATTGGTTAGCTATAAATTGTCAATCAAATCTGATCAAATTGATTGTGGACCATCACCAGGTCAAAGCAGGAGAGCCAATGCATACAGCAAGTATTTCACCAAGTACTGTAATGACTGGGGAAGAAAAAGGGATCTGCCTAATGAATGTTTGTGTCATGGAGTCAGGTGGATACGCCAAGGGAGCTGCTGCTGTTTCACCCATGTAGGTTGTCCAGCTCCCCCACTTGGATGTGGAGACATCACTGACTGGGCAGAGTGAGGAGAGTGGCTGGGAGAAAGAACTACCTGAGATTCCTGTGACTGAATTTCTGCTGGTGTGTTTAATTCCTGTTGTTTTGGAAGTGCTTTCTGGTGAAAAGAGCAGCATCCCTGCAGCCAGGGGAGTCCCGTTAGCCCCAGAGGCTTCTGAGGCTGGAGCTGTCAGCAATGTGTTTCAAGTGTGTTTCAGCTTGAGAAGCAGCTGGAACACAAGCAAATGCATCTGAACATTGAAGTACCCTCTGATTTCAATTCCAGATGATGTACCACTCCATGGAAAGACTCACTCAGAGGCATCCTGAGCTTGTTGGTTTGAAAACTGCAACACTAAAACTGGATGAGCAATCCGTAGCAGAGTTTAGTGAATCCAGCATCCACGACACAGTATAAGGAGATAAGTAGGTATGACAGCTCCCAAGAACATGTCAGACAGGCAGATGCTGTGTGAAAGGAAGATCTATTCTTTGGCTTGGCAGCTGGGGATTGTGGTTGTTCGTCAAATGAAGAAGCACAAAGAAAATGTATAAGAAACATGATGTGATGTTACCTCCTATGTGCCCTTTCTGCAAAAGCTCCAAAGAAACATTCCTGTGCACGCACAATAACATCCAAAGCCAGGGATCTAAATATGAATGTAAGACACTAAATATGTATTCCACTTCTCCAAAGCCACCCACCAGCTCAGCTGGCTGTATTTATTTACCCCCAGCCCATCTGCTCCCGGGCAGTCAGCACCTTCCCCTGCAGAAAGGCCTCGTGACACGTGTGAGCTGGGGCTGCCTCTTGGCAACAGCTGAATTCAGGAAATGCCTCCAATATTGACACAGTGATGAGCATGGGAAAGGAAGAAGGAATGAAGCTGTGATCAATCTAGTCAGGAACTGGACAGTGGCCACTAGAGTTAATCCCTGTGCAGGGAGTGGGGAGGCAGGAGATAGAGCCTGGGAATGCAGGGGGTAAGAAAGGAGGAAGGATACTTTTAAGCTGTGCTGAACTGATTTGTAGAACACATTTATGCAAAATGCTATCTGTGTGGAAATTTAAGGTAATCAGTCCCAACACTCAATGGCAAAAGCTGAACAGGAGGTGAGGTGGGAACTCTCTTCTACCCTGACTTTGGAGTTCTGTGCTTTGTGCACATTGCCCTCAACAAACCTGTGAATATCCCATGAGGACACCAGGTTACATGGCCCTCATTATATTCTTATGCTTTTCATTCAAGATAGAAATGCTTACTCTCTGGTTCTTATATTTCTGTTTAATATTTTGGCTGTTTTTTTGGGTTTTTTTCTTCCCTCTACCCTACACCCAATGCCCAAAGCCACGTTCTCCTGCAGAGAGTAAACAAACCTTCTGCAGAGAAGAAACAAACCTAAAGGTGTTTTCTAGCTTCTTTGCTGGCTTCTGCTAGCTTTTGTCAGGCACACAAGGAAGCAGAAATCTCATGTGCAAATCTGCCCCTGGCCCAGAGGCTTTGGGTCTAAAATGCAGCACTGTCTTGTGCCAGAGGATGTGTGGCATGTGCTCACACTGCCTGCTCAGGTCTCCTCCCTTCCCATCCACCACCCCATGTTTGGCCTTCATGACTTCATGATTACCAGCAAAAATCCCAACAGTCAGTTGTCTTAAGCTTCCCTTTCTGATTTCCTTAGATGTTAGCCATGTTGTGAGTGCAAGATGCTTCATGATTACTTAAAAAGTCCTGCAGTGACACTGAACGACATGCTAACCTTCCAAATGCTGTCTAGGAAAGTTGGTCTTGTTAAAAAATATTCTTTCTGTCCTTAAATTTACTCTGAAGACTAGCTGGAGGCTTTCCAACAGAAGTACTTCAGGACTAACATGTATGCTGGTTCCCAGATAACCAGGCAGCTTTAAAGCAATGGCAGGCTCAGCCCGAGATGAAGGTTTGGCAGCTAATCAGGTGGAAGGCAGAGATGTCTCAGCTAATAAGCATGTTTCTGTTCTTCACATAATTAGAATGAAAAGGGGCTGCACAGAACACTGGCTGCAGCAACATGTTCCCACTGTCACGGAGCAGCTTCCCACTTCTGTCAGTAAGGTTAGTGAAAAACCAAGAATGTCTGCCTGCTCCCAGGGATATCTGCTTGTGCAGATGGACCTTACCCAACTAAAAGCAACGGCCTGAGCTATTAGCAGCCAGTCCTCAGTGCTGAATCCTCCTTGGTGCAGCAACATGAAGCACTATATTATCCAACAAAACGAAAATCTCCACAAAATAAGCCCAAATGGCCAAAAAAACCTTTTGGAAGATCACACGTCTTTTTAAAGAGAGCTTTGAAGGATACTTCAGCTATGTGATGTGTGTCCTTTTTAAACATGCCTATGTTAAAGATCATTGTATTACAGAAAAAACATTCTTATGCCTGGTTTGTTTCTAGGGTGGTGTGTTTAATGACAGCTTCAGCAGGGATTCCTGAGCCTTAGTGTCCCCCCTCATTTCTGTTTTTCTTGCTAATCTCTTCAGAAATGACACCGACTTGGGGTACATGGATAAAAAATGAGAACCCCTAAGAGCTTCTGTCTGTGCACACTTACACAGACATTGTCTGCCCGTAGCTTTTCTTGCAGACTTTCTGCAGCTGAAGCAGTTCTTTGCTGAGAGAAATGATAGGACCTGACGTCAGTAAAATCTGAGTCAGGTTAACAGCCCTTAGGGTCTCTCTGGCAAGTACAGCATGTGTCACAGGCTGAGGTGGGACCTCTCAATAAATCTTTGACTTCTGTGGAAAAACAAAGAGGTGTGAAGTGTAACCGACTCAAGGAAAAAGCATCATGCTCTGGTGTTTCAGGAACAGCACTGGCTAATTAGCAATAGATCTGTCATAACTGCTGTGGAATGCCCTGTCTTTAGTGACGAAACCCATGCTCAAAGAGAGTAAGAAGTGCTTATATTTTAAAAAACTAGAGATAGTCTTACACTTCTTGATCCTCTGACACTGGAAGACAGATCTTTTAACCGGTGAAACACAATTTACGGTATCATTGTGGCACCGCTGATGGATGATGCTGCACAGACACAATGTGACAGCTCAAGAAGAAAGCAGTTGTGTTTTTCCAATCCTTCTTTCCCTTATTTAATCTTATTTCTTCCAGTTATGATTCTTCCCAAGCCAGGATCTCTTCTGCTTTGGCCATGACACTCCAGATAACTATGAACGTGGGTCATACTGTGCTTGATTCTGTCTAGAAAAGCAGTATGTCTTTGGGATTTCACTCTGGAATTTGATACATGATTTAATCATGAGGCCCTTTCTCTACAGAAGCCAATAGTGTTGCTGTGACACCAGGCCAATGTAATGGAGCAAATATAAGAGATTTTTATTTTTATCCTGTCTTCCTAGGAAAAAACCTTCAAAAAGGTTAAGGACAATTCTGTCCAGACAGGGAATTCTCAGAATAAAATTCAGTGGTCCCAAACCACAAAGAACATTTGCTGTAAAACCACAAAGAACATTCAAGAAATAAACAAATGCTTGTTACTAAGTTTAATTCAGTACAAGAGAGGCTTATTTGGTTGACCATGATGAGGAAGACCAAAAGAAAAACATTCCTTGAAAGTGTTTATTTTTCCTATCAAACGCTCTGATCCTTTGTATCCAAATTATTCCATCTCCAGTTTTAGATATCTGAAGCCAGACTCTGGGCTTAGTCACATTGCTGTAAATAGGATGCAAGGGGACTGTCCATCCCCTGGAACATCTGTGGTATTGAAAACTGACTCCTCCACAAAGATTACATTCAGAAAAGTGCCAAATACAAGTGTGATTTCATCAACCAGGAATTTCTCTTTCCCGACAGCTTTGGCCCTCGCACAGCTGAGCAGAGCTGGGCATCTTGTAAACAGGGACAGTAACTGTTCAGGAACTGGCCTGACTCCTTCCTGGGACACAGGCTCCCCCAGGAGCCTGACACATCCCCTTAGCAATCTGTGACAGCAAACAGAAGCCTCCTTCAGATACTGTCTGGGATGGGATTCAGTGTCTGATGGTTTCTTTTGATCTTGACACTGGTGGACTTCATCACAGCTCTCCTACCTTGTGTGGCCAAAGAATTACCACTGATAGCTCTCTAAGACAGCAGTTTAGATTTCTGGTTCAAATTTATTGGCTTATAATGAATGGATTTGCTTTAGTTCCTGAGGATTTAGAAGGTTTTCCTTTTGCTTTATTCCCTGCTCTTACATTTCTCTTAGCCAGAGTGATATTTATGCTACTTAAATGGCACATTTGATTTAACATCCTAAGAGCCCTTATTGTGTCTTTGCACACAACAACTGATACCAAGTGTTCCTTAGACTTTGTCCTCTTTTTGTATTAGCCAGATTTCTTCTGCAGGACCTGGATAGAAAAGAGCCTGCTCCCTGCCAGGAGCAGACACAGGTTACAGCAGTTGCCATTAAATGGCAGGGCAGAAAGGTTAGACAGCTTTATTCTTTAAAAAGACACAGCGGGTTTTTTGGTTGTTCATTTGTTTTTGTGAGGAAGCAGTATAATTAACTTTGTGCTGTTATTTCTCTTGTGGAACAAATTTGTATCCATTTAACCAAAATTACTCTTCTTAAACTGGAAGCATAAACAAATAAGACCCCTCTCTTTGCTGTCACCTGGAATTACAGGGCGACCTGCAGAACTGTACCTCAGGCCTCTGCACAAAAAGGATTTAAGTGTTGGGGCTGCTGGCAGTTGGTTATACCTGCATGAAGACAAGAGGAAATGGCCTGAAGTTGCAGCAGGGGAGGTTTAGACTGGACATTAGAAAGGATTTCTTTACCAAAAGAGTGGTTGGACACTGGAATAGGCTGCCCAGGGAGGTGGTGGAGTCACCACCCCTCGAATGTTTAAAAGAAATACTGATGTGGTGCTCAGGGACATGATTTAAGCATTGAACAGGTAGATTAGGTTAGGGTTGGTGGATTTAGGTCATGGTTGGACTTGATGATCTTCAAGGTCTTTTCCAACCCGGATGATTCTGTGATTCTGTGAGAGGGCCACAGGGCACTTGTTGCCAGTGTGATCTCTGGCACCATCTCATGGAAACCCAGGCAGGCAGGTTTCCTGGAACAGCAATCACCAGCTGGGGCTTTACAGCAGAGGTACAGACATGAGCTGGCTGGGGGGTCGGTCTGGGGGCTGGAGGTGAGCTGGGCTACAGTTACTCAGTGGTGTGAAGATGGAGGCACTTCTGGGCTCCTGTGGAAGAGAAAGGTGGTGTCTGGGGAAGGTTCATCTCAAAGGCACATGTTAAAGATCTACATGGGGAATATAGGTGCCTAAATCCAGCACAAGTCCTTTGGTGAAGGGCATCCACATCCCGAGCTGCACAACCAAAAGCTGTCAGGAGAAAAATGACAGTGTTGTAATCTCTTCTATGCTGAACCAGGACCCGAGGTGCTGTCCATGCCCGGAGCCCAGCCCTGTTGGTGCCCAGCTTTACTCCCTGCTGTTCCACTGATCCCTCTGCAATTACACTGGCCAAAACCCCGTGCAGTGCAGAGTGGGACCCAGCCCCTTGTTCCTGGGAAGATTAAAGAGGAGGAATCTCTTAGCACAGGGATAACGAGCTGACATTGCTATGCTGGTTTGCACTGGCTCAGGCCAGTTTTCTGTCATTTAATAGAATGTTTGGGGGGAAAGTTTCATGACTTGGGAGAGGCAGAATGTGAGTGATGTGCAGCTGGGGCAGAGCCAAGTTGAGACATGTCAGAGCAAGCTTCCAGGTATTATGAATGTTAACACCTCTTAAGTAGGGGAATATATTTAGATTGTTTGTGCTAGCAGGTATTTTTTAGTAGGAGTTTTTGTTATTGTCTCTTATTTTGCTTATGACTGTCACAGTCTCAGTGAATTCTTAGTCAGAAAATTTCCTTTCATAGTGTCACTTCAGGCTAAAATAAAAACCTTTTCCCAAACAGAGATTTTTTACAGCAGACTAGGTACAACGGGCTATTCAACTGTGTTCTAGTGACTCTGTAGATTAGGTCTTAATGTTCCTTGTTTTATGAACTCCTCCTTTTTGTTTTAATATTGTCCTGCTTTTCCTTTTTGTACGGTGCATATCCTACTCTGTTCCACTGAAGTAAGTTTGTAAGGAATCCTTGGTCAGGATCATGCTGGCTAATCAGGCATCACAGGCACAGTTTTGTTCTTTGAGCTTTGGCTGGCTTACACACACACTCCTACACTTCCAGTGATTACTTCCAGTGCCAGCTGGGATACCTATTGGTGAATTCAGAGCTGATTAACTGCACAAGGCAGTTGTTGCTCCAATTAACCTACTCTGTGTTTCAAGAGATTTCATTTCTTTTCATTAGGGAAACAAGAAGTGCAGGGACAGACTTTATTTAGCCAAATTGCTCCATCCTTCTCCCCACAGGGAAAAAAAAAAAAGTCAATTTGGTGAACAAAGAGTGATCATTACTGGACATCTGCAGCTCGTAACTGGGACACAACAGAAATGTGAGGACTGGATGCTTAACAGTTCATTGGAGGGTTTATTTGCATATAGAAAGCTCCTTCCCAGCAGATTGTGAAAAAACCCTTCCTTTAGCTAATTGTGGTGGAAATTGTTAGTTTTCCACAATACAAATGTGTTAAATGATTCATGTAACCATGAAGGTGCTCTGCTTAAATGTCAGCTTTCAAAATCTATGTATTTTTGCTTCACAGAAGGGTTTAAATCTTGTAACTCACAAGGTAGGACTGAGACCAACCTCTGTGGGAATGCAGAGAAAGAAACGTTTCCATGAGTTTCCTCCTGTGCACCCTCTCTATGGGAAGAAGTAAACAATTGCAGTCCTTGTCTTCGAAGACAACGCTGACAGACAAGCTCTGGAGAAGCTTGGGCAGCAGCACAGGAGGTTAACACACCCACAGGTTCACTCCTTCGTTTGCTGGGTGTTTCTACTCTCACAGCTAAGTCAGTATAAGGGAGCAAACATCCACACCAGAACTGTCCATGGAGGTGAGCACAAGCACGCTCAGCACTTTGCTGCAGATCCAAGGTGTGAGAGACAGACTCTATAATGGCCTTTAATCCAGATATTACAGAATCACAGAATCACAGAATCACCAAGGCTGGAAAAGACCTTTAAGATCATCAAGTCCAGCCTATGACCAACACCACCACACCATCTAGACCATGGCACTAAGTGCCACATCCAGCCTTCCCTTGAACACCTCCAGGGACGGTGCCTCCACCACTTCCCTGGGCAGTCCATTCCAATGTCTAATCACCCTCTCCATGAGGAAGTGCTTCCTCATATCCAACCTAAACCTCCCTTGGATCAACTTCAGGCTGTGCCCTCTTGTCCTGTCACTGGTTGCCTGGGAGAAGAGCCCGACCCCACCTGGCTACAACCTCCCTTCAGGTGGTTGAAGAGAGTGATGAGGTCATATTAAAGATTAATCAGGAGACACGCTGGGATGAGCCAGCTGGGCCACCCGTGGCTAAGGAGCAGGGTGCAGGGCCTTGCCTGCTGCTCGCCCTGCTGCAGAGAGAGGCAGTTTACATTTCCCCACGCCAGGACAGTGCCAGGAGAGGCTCCATCAGGCAGCAGGCTCTCCTGATTGCCCTGCCCAGGGTCAGCTCCCAGCCCAGCCCAGCCGCTCTCCTGGGCTCACCCCCAGGCTAGTCTGGAGTCACTCCAAATAGAAACATTCCTATGGAGACCAGTAATCTTTTCCTCGACAGATCAAAAGCATTTAAAATCGTATGCCCTGCTTGAGTGTCCTTTGAACATGGTTCTGTGTTCTGTGAAGTTTTATGTCTGTATTTTGTCCCTGTAAATATGCAATTAGTACTACTGCTGCGTTTCGGGTTCATCTGGGTGTGTGGATCTCTGTGACAGGAAGCTTACAAAAACACAAGGGCTAAGTCCTGATTTAAAATAGGTGGTAACACAGCGACCCACCAGAGCACACCATCTTTGGAAACCACAGGAGACTTCATCTTGAATGAAATGTTAGAGGGTGTGTGAAACAGGCTGGCTGCACTGACACATGGAACAGCTCCCACATGCAAAATCATTCACTGACATCCTTAAGGGACTGGGCCTTAAATTTTCTGTTCCTTTATAAGCCTCTGGATCTGAAGGTACCATTCTGCAGTGTTCACCAAAGGCTGGTAAGAAATTGAGTTACAATTATATTTACACTTATTTTAAAATTAAATTGAAATAAGGTTCTGTCTCCTCACTGTCCCTTATCTCCACTTGGTCTCACCATGTATCACTTGTGCAGGAGCCCCATGGCAGTGAAATGAGAGTCATATTGAGATCAGCCTTAATGCATCCAGCAACATGGTGATGGAGACAGGTAACTCCAGAGATAACATATCCCAGAGTTACACTGCTTCCAGAGGTCTGCTCTGGGCCAGAGTGATGTGGCTGAAAGAAATGGGACATTCTTCCCTGGCTGTGGGACAGCCTGAGATACTTTTCATAGAACCATGGAATGGTTTGGGTTGGAAGGGACCTTGAAGATCACCTAGTCCCAACCTCCTGCATGGGCAGGGACACCTCCCACTAGACCAGGTTGCTCAGAGCCCCATCCAACCTGCCCTTCAACACCTCCAGGGAGGGAGGTTTATTGACTCCTGGGAGAGCCCCTGTGTGACCCTTCCCCATGGACTCAGGGTGCTGACACGGGAACAACCACCTGCTCTTTTCAAACTTTATGGACTTGAAAACAACTCCAAGCGTAGAAACACGGTTCCAGAGATGATGGGTTGTCCAGCTGGAGGTACTCAAATGCAGGCCCAGTGAACACCTGTAAACTGTAGTTTCAACACTGCAAAACCTTCCTGAACAGCTGGGGCAGAGTAAAGCTGTAGGATTTAGGGAGTTTATTGCTGGGCTGTGATAGAGTCTTTTTCCAGCCCTGGGTACACCCAACACAGAGTGCTCCCAGGAATGGGATTGGCATGCAAACATCTAGCAATGAAATGAAGATACAGAAAAGCAGTTATGCTGAGTAGATCGGGCTGTGTGCAGCCACCCTGAGGATGGGCTGCAGGTGCTGCAGAAATGCAGCTCTAGCCTTGCAGCACGGTGCCATGTAGGCTGCATTCTTTGCACTGAAGGACAGATGCAGGAAAATGCACATTCATAACATCTTATCCATATCAGAGTTCAGGAAATGCCCTGCAAAACTGGGCAGTAGGGTGCAGTAAATCTAATTGAATCAAAACAGTGTGGATAAGGAGTGAGGGTACGAGACTTCAGGGGAAACATCATCATTCTTTGGAAGTTGTTGCAACTGAATATTGCCTACAAAAGTTGGTTAGAAATTTCCAGGTGAAAATCTCTTTGTTGGACAAGGTTGTTCTGTGGAACCTGCTTGCAATGCTCCCCAGGAAGGACTTCACAACATGATGTGTTGTGATCTGAAACATTTCAAAACCAGAAATTGCCAGTCTTATCTTCCCAGTCTGTATTCTGGAACATCAGAAATGGTCCATGTTTACTCCTCTTCTTCTGGGTCCATGTCATGGGTTGCCAAATTCTTCCCTCCCAAATCTTTGAGGCTTCTGTAGAGGCTTTCCTGAGGTTATCTATTGTTCCTTTCTCACCTTTAGAAACACAGATCATAAGACTCTTTTGATGCAACCCAGATATCTCCATTTTCACCTGTAATGTCATGTTCCTGTAAATTGCTCATAATAATGTGCTGTTGGGAGTCATTATCATTTTACAGAAATAAAAAGCAGATTAAGAGCTCCTCTTGGCCATTCTGGTAGGACCATGTTCACCCAGAGAACAAACAGAGGGGAAGAGGACTGTGCATCATTACTGGAAAAACTAAAAGTCTAAAGAAAAAAAATAATTAAAATAAATTAGTTGCCAAGAGTTTAAGAATTTTCTGAAAGTGAAACAGGTACCAGGGTTGTTGTAGCTTTTTTTTGTTACTATTTTTTTAGGAGCTTTGGAATGGCAATAAAGTTGTGGTAAGGTACAATGAGACATTTAATCAATTCAGTGGTTCAACTTGAAATTAAATTTACCTCATGAAAACACACTTTCTAAAATGCAGCTGAAGAAAATGAAGAATCCTTTAACCAATTTCAAAGCAATTCTGCCTGCATGTGTTGCTGGGGTGCTCCCTTGGAGTCTTAAGCTGTGTTCACACTGAATGGCCTTGAAATTATGAAAATTGATTCAGCTCAACTCACGTGCTCAGAAAATCTATTCAGTCAAAACACTTTCTCGGTGCTGTTCCCTGCGGTGAAGGGTCTGGCCTGGAATAGAGTCATTAAAGAACAAAATAAGTTTTTGAACACAGTGACTTTTTGAACACGAGCACATCAATGACTCACTTTGCTGTGAACACTTGGCCCCGTGTTGCCCAGTGAAGAGACACTTGCCCTACCTGGCAGAAACCCAGTGCACCTCTGTGTCTTGGCCTCAGACTCTGCAGCAGTATTGCTCAGCACAGGAGGGTTAGTGTGCAGGAAGGTTGGGGTTACCTTATGGTGGTTACACCTCTTCACCTCCCCAGAGCTGCCAGCCCCCTGCCAAGGGGAGCTGAGCTGTTCTGCACCCAGCAGGCAGCCCCAAGTGCTCCTGTGCAGCCTTGGTGGGGCTGGGTGCAGGCTCCAGAGGCACCTCTTGCCTGAACCCTCATTTCCATACACGTGCAAACCTGAAAGCATGGAAAAGAGGCACCAGAAGACAGAGTATTTAACAAACATCACGACTGGACAATGCTGGTGAGGGACTGGATGAACTCCTGCCCTCAGAGCAGGGATAACACTGTAAGTCCTGCCACCACCAGTCACTACAGTTTGAAGTTAAAAAGAAGATAAAAAAGTACCAGGTGGTTTGTGGTTTCTGACCACCAAACATTGTTTTTAACTACAGGGTATTTTTTTTTCCAAGCCAAGCAGCTCTGTGACTGCCCTGGCAAAGGCAGCGGTAAGAGAAAGACTCTCAAATGTTGCCAGAAGCCTGAATTACTCAGACAAAAACTTCCTGTAGCAGAATCTTACTCTGCATCCCTGAATTCTGCCTCACAGCCTGGCCTGGACTGGATGGGGAGAGTCCTGAAACAGGCCAGGGAGCAGTACTAGGACTCCTCTTCTCCCCCATTCTAGGTATTAATCCACTACTAGGTTATGGATCCAGGAAATCTCCTTGTTCTCTCTCTACATTTTAAACCTTGGATTCATTTTGCACAGTTACCCAATGTCACTGGAGTGGTGGAGAAACTACCAGAGAGCCAGGAGGTAGAGGTTACCTCTAGGGAGACAGAGGATGTCTTTAAATCCCTTTAGCCTCTGGAAACCTTGCATCTCAGGATGCTCCCTGTTTCCAGGCATATATTCTAGCTGCTGAGCTCTGTGCAAACTGTGTCTTCTTCTGCTCACCACACTTCTCAGTCCAAACTTGCTGTGTCTTGGTGTGTCTTTGCAGAGCTTTTGAGATGGCATAATGGCCAACAGCCCAGGAAGGAGAAAGCAAGAAGGGGTGCATCTGTTTAGGTACCCCATCACTGGGATGTGCCAGTTAATGTTGGGTGCCTCTCAGGTCAGGCTGAGGGTGGGAGAAGGGCTGATGTTTAGATGGCAGCTGTGGTAAGGCTGGCCATGGACATTGCTTCCTGAATTTTTGTTTAAAATAAAATCCTAGATGCTAGGAATAGAGCACGAATGGGATATTTTTCATTTAGTTTTAATTTTCAGCTATAAATATGTATTTATTTACCAAAACCAGGGAGAAATATGAATCATCTAGGAGATATGGAAGTGATAAGGAGATGTGGAATCCCTGTATTGAAGAAGAAAAGCAATACTTTAATTCCTGATATTAAATGGACGGAAAACTAGTCATGAAACCATTCTAATGGTGAGATACACTGGGATGTGAAACAATCCTGCTAAGAAACTAGAGGAAAAGCCTTCCCTTGGGAGTGTTAAAAGCAATCTGAAAAAAATGCTGGAAATATAATGTTAGCCATTGCACTTAACAAGGTGGGTAGACTAGGTGACCTAATGAAGGGATAAGACATGACAGGGTGTGTGTTATGGTCTCACAAGGACATGCTTTGGGGCCTTCAAATGTCAGACAGAGTGCACAAATCTGCTAAGCACTCAGAGGTGTCATCACTAGGCTTTACAGCCCTTGGATGCCCTCGAATTGTGTTCCTAAAATATTAATTTCCAAAGGTACAACATCATCAACTATTAGAAAGAGAAATACTCCTCAGATGAAGCGATCCCTTTGGGGTTTTTTAATGCACTGTGAGGTCATATCAAGGGAAATTGTCTAGGCAGGGTTTATTGTTACTAATTCTTGATGATGATAATAATAATAATAAACTTTGTTAGCAAAAGTGGAGTAGAACAGAAATATTTGATCTTTAAGGCTGAAGTGGAAATGCAGGTGGGAGCAAGGGCTGCTTGGGAGAGAGGACTTGCAGCCCTTGGAACCAGAGGAAATGGGAAGTATGCAGCACTGACACTAACTGCTGGGTCACTGGAAATCTGTGTCCCAAAGGCCAGCCTCCCACAGGCCCACTTGTGTGAACAGACCTGGCAAACCACCTCTGTTTTTGAAAGGTTTAAGTCTCATTAAATTTTCATTTACTTTATTATTGAAGCAGATTTAGTGTCCCTGGGACACTCCACGGCACTTGATATTTTTTTTTAATGGGTGACTTTCAAAACCTTGTTATACTTATTAATTGGAGTATTTCCATTCCTGACAAAACATTTGCAATTACAAGGAAATGTTTTTTCTCCATTTTCTAAAAACGTTATTACACTGAGAAGGGCCAGGAATTATCCTGGGATTTCTGCAGGATTTTAAGACTCTTTGTACTGAACAAGCAACTGTTGAAGTTCATTTGGCATTTTACGTGTGAAAAAGACAAACTGGGAGGGTAGTAATTGTTTTTCAAAAGCAAAATTATTCACTAACAATTTCCACCTTAAAGTATAAAAGACTTCATTCAAAAAAAAAAAGCAAAAATCCAAACTGGTAGTTGTTATTTTTGTTTATTTATTTTTTAATCCTGTCCAAATCCACGTGCTCCTTCTGCTCTGTAGTTATGCCTGAATGAAACAGGCCCATGAAATACCTGAGTGGAGCAGTGAAAATTGCCCATTATTTATTCAGAGGGCTGGTCACTCATATTGCATCTGTATTTCTTCCACACACAGTGTGGTACAGCCAGGCAGCCCCCATCCCCTTCTCCAGCATCTCCCACTGTCAGGGTCAGCTTTGCCCCCATCAGAGAACTACCAAGGCTGGAAAAGACCTTTAAGATCATCAAGGCACTTGAAACACAACGTTTGCTTAAAATCTGTGTCACCTTTCCTCCCGTGACCTCACCACGCATCCACCCACGTTCCTTATCCAAAAATTAAACTAGATGATCATCTGGAGACTTCATCATGAACTTGACCTTATCTTTCCACAGCTCTGCTGGATGTGGTGCTGGCTGAAGCTGCCTGTTCAGCATCCAGCTGACTGGGTGGGGCTGGCTTTATTTTCTTGAGCACTTTTCTATTCTAGTGCAAGCCTGTGCACATCTTGTACAACTGCAATAGGTGCCCTTTTTGTCCAGCTGTCCATGAAACACAATATCCCCTGGCCTCATGGTTAGATCAACAATTTTATTCTCTAGTAGATGTAAGTACCTTCTGAATGTCTCATTCAAGGCATTTAGAAATATTGGATAATGTAGCAAGGAAGGTATTTTTGAACAGACTTGCATGAGAATTCTCAGTTAGGAGGCACATGTTCCTCTCAACAAACAGTTAATTTCTAGGCAGGCTGCAACCACAGAGGGTACCAGGAGAAGGGATGGGGGAAATGCAAAGACTCCTTTTTGTATTATGAAGAAAAAAAATGTGTCTTAGTACCCAAAACCAAGAGTAGGACTTAGTGACCCCCCCCAAACCCAGTATCAATCTAAAAAAATTAATTACCACTCTGTCTACTTTTTAATGAAACCTAGTAGTGATTTGCCTGGGTTAATTCTGGTAATATTACTGTGTAAGATACAATTATCAAATGATATATTTATATGGAAATGGAAGGTTTTGGTGGAAGGCTCCTGGAGTGGAAGCCGGCTCTGGAGTGCTAATGGGTACTTCTCTTGGCAGGGCTCAGCCATCACCATTCCCTGGTGTGGGACAAGGGATGCCCTTGGCTGGACATGCCCAGGGAATAGTAGCATTTCCAAAGCAGAGGTAAGCAGTTTGGGGACAGGAGTTTGAAAATAGCTCTTATTAGAAGCTATCGATAAGAAATCCTGGAAGAACAGAAGGAGGAGCTAGACTTGCATTCCAGCTCACCCTAAAGAAAAGTCTGGGGCCTAAAAAGGACCAGGATTCAGCAAATCCATCCTTCTGTGAGGCAAGGGAAAGACACAGGATTTGCACCAAGTGAGACTGACAAGGCCACGAAGCATTTAATCACCTTGTCAGTTGCATGCTGGGGGTAAGAGGGACCCTTTGGAGCTTTGCCAAGTGTGAGATACAGATGTGCCTCTATTTTCACTGCCATTCATCTCTCTCTAAAGCTTTTTCAATTTTTTTATTGGTATTTGGTAAATACATGATCTGTTTTATGTTTCACCCTAACCTAGCTTGCACTAGAGGTGATCTCAATATAATTTGAAAATTCAAAGGCCTTTCATCCCTGGGACTAGAAATGCTTAAATTAACTGTGTGATCTCATGTCCAGCTTTCAGACAATATTTCATGGAGTATTTAAAGTCTAACAGAATGTGCCTCTGTACAGACCAGTTTGGGAGGTGGTAATTCAGCTGTTTGTTGACCTGTTTGCTTGTAAGGACCAGTGTTATTTGGGAAATTGCCTTGTCTTGCAGTACAGCTGTGCCTCAGCCATGTGGAACCAAAGACAGCATGGAGCCAGATTAATCTGGAAAATCTAGTGTCAGTTACAAGGCCAAATCTCCTATCTATGGGAAAGTGATTTGCAAGATTAAAAAAGGTTTCCCAGTGGCAGAGAATATCACGTCACACACAAATTACCTTTGTGGCTCTTGGTTTCCACTCGCTGTGACAAAAGGGTTCTTCAAAATACATAGGATGCCTTGGAAGCTGAGATCAAGCCCTTAATCCCTGCTGTGCTGGTGCTGACAGAACAGACCTCTGGACACACAGGGTAGGGCTTGTGTGACAAGAAGGAAGCTGGGGACTGAGGTGGACAAAGGGATGAAAAGTTGCTTGTCTGTAACAGCCCAACCTCTCCTTATAATTATATCACAGGATATTTAATTTGCTGAATGGGCTTTAATTCAATCATGGGCTTTAGGGCCTGCTTATCATGAAGCACAGACTTCAGAAAAATAAACAGGGAATGGTTTTATGCTTGGAACAGAAGTATGTGAGCTCAGTTAGTAACCTGAGAAAAGATTTATAGCCTGCAGATTAACTACACAAATGTAGGGAAGTGTGAACCCTCTGTTTCCTGTGCACTGCTTTTCAAATGCTGAGACAACTCCAAGAATCTTGTTGGACAGAGTTCCCTTTTATTTCTCTTTTCTTCTACTTCTCATTCCAAATGTTCCTTGTGATGTTCTTACTGAGCACAAAGGATTTTCATGTTAGAGCTGTGTATCATCAGGTTGCACTTGTCTGTTGCTCCTGGCCTGTGTCTGTACAGCAGGATGGTTCAGGCTGGAGTGGTGAACCTTCCAGAAATCCCACCATTTTCCTGTGGTCACAGGTATGTTCCTGTTGCAGGGGGTGCTAACTAGTGTGCAGTCAGGGAAGGGAAGGAAGGGCAATGCTCCTTTCCAAGTTTCCCATGCAGCAGAGTTTCTCCCAGACTAATTCCAGGCAAAGCTGCTGTCCTTGCTGGTTTCCTCCAGGTGCCAGGAGGGTCCTGTGCTGGGGGCAGCCCTGGTAAGAAGGGGGGGTGGTGTTGCTGGCATCCCCAGGAAGGGGCTTGCCTAGTGGTGAGGACTCTCCATTGCACCCAACCAACCAAGCAGGAGCCAAGCTGCCTTCTGGTGGGGCCAGTCCCTGTCCTGAGTGCCTGAGGCCACTCAGGCTTGTTTATAATTCAGGATAACTGATAATTCAGCCCCCAGAGCCAGAAAAATGGAGATCTGACTGAATTAACCAATTTCTGTTGCCTAATTCTGCCCCTTTGACAAATTTTCTGAATTGCTTTGTCACATATTCCTGGTGGAGATCCTATAAAATCTGCAGAAGAGGGCAACAAATGCCAGCTGCAGATCACTTGTATTTCAGTGCAGAGTATTTCTTTGTGACTGTAAATGAAGGATAAGACATCTGGGGAAAAAAAAAAAAAAAGAAAAAAAGAAAAAAAGACATTCTCATTGACCTTGAGATGTTTTTGACTTCTCTTACTCTTCTCCTTGTAAGGTGCTTCAGTTTCTCTCTCAGGGGAGATGAACTGATGGTGATACTGAAAGACAAAATAATTACATTTTCAACTCAGCTCTTAACTTTGAGGTGGTCTCTTAGGGGCTAACACATTACCTGCAATTTGACTTTAAAATGACATTGTAATTGACTACTATTAACCTGCTTCATTTGTAAGGTGCATGTACTAAATAAATGATACAAATAGTTGTTCTTATTCATGTTCAGTTACCAATAAATGTTCAGTTACCAATAAATGTTCAGTTACCAATAAAATTCAAGCTCAAAACTGATGAGACTGCTTTTTAGGCAGCACTCCAATTAATCCAGAAGGAGCTGATTCCCAAGGCAACCTCTGCAGTCATTATATAGTATCTACTTACTGTGGAATTTTCTGATCAGGACAATTAATCTCTACCAAACATCTGCTTTGACTCAGAGCACACACCTCTCATGGATAAGCTGGAGACACATTTCTCTGGCTTTATGTTAAAGTCAACAAAAAGATACCCACTGATTTAGCAGGCCTTGGATTAGGTCTTTGGCTGCTGTGCTAAACAGCAGGGAAAACCATCCCTCATCAGTGCTGGGCTATGTCTGGAATATGATCCTGCAAACATGCATTCCTACTGCTTCTTGCAGCTTGATAAGGTCCAAGGCAGAAAGAAGGCTCAGCTGTGCTGCATAATGGAAAACAATTGATAAAACAAGTACATTGTGTATGGGACAGAAACACCATCACAAGGAATCCTGTTCAGTGCTGGGCCTATGAGGCTCAGGCTCTTCTCCAGCACTCTTGATTGGGAACCTAAGCTCATGCACAAACAAAACTGGGATCCAGCAGAGTCTCTTACTCAAAACTCTGGGAAATAGGTGTTGTGTTCCTGGGTCTGTTCCAGCCCTGGAAGTAGGACAGATGTGTCCATGATTGCTGAATGGGGCACCAACCACCCTGATGGACACAGGGCTTTGTGTCCCTGGCACCCCTGAGCAACAGAGCATGGTACCTGCTCTCAGATAAATGAGAGCTGACTCCATTGGCCAAACAGGGATTTGTCTTTCTCATCACAGAATCATATCATAGAATCACAGACTGGTTTGGGTTGGAAGGGACCTTCAAGATGATAGAGTTCCAACCCCCTGCATGGGCAGGGACACCTCCCACTAGACCAGGTTGCTCAGAGCCCCATCCAACCTCCCCTTCAACACTTCCAGGGATGGGGCTTCCACAGCTTCCCTGGGCAACCTGGCCCAGTGTCTCACCACCCTCACACTCAACAATTTCTTCCTCATGTCTCACCTCAATCTCCCCTCCTCCAGTTTTAATCCATTGCCCCTTGTCCTCTCACTACAAGCCCTTGTCCAAAGCCCCTCCCCAGCTTTCCTGGAGCCCCTTCAGGCACTGGAAGGTGCTCTAAGGTCTCCCTGGAGCCTTCTCTTCTCCAGGCTGAACATATGGCACATAAACTTGGGGTTGTAGATGGGATTTTGTAGATCATAAGCTCCACAGGATGCTAACTGACTTCCTCATTGCTAACAGAAAAGGAATGCTGGTAAAAAAGGAATTGTGGGTTCATCATATATACAAAAAAAAAGACAAGCTGTGATATCTTAAATTTTTTAATAGGCTTTTGCTTTGCTATCATTACATATTGTAAAACAAATAGAATTTTGGTGTTTGCTTTGAACACTTTGTTGCATTGCTGTAAGAAGACCTGAACCAAAGTTCTTGCTGGAGATCAATGAGAAAAGAAACTAAATGCAGACCAGACAGTGTAACAAGCAGTAAGAATAAGAGTAAATATATGAATGAGAAATAAATTAATAAAGAAAAATAGTGCTCTATTGAGACAAGAAAAAACATGGAAAAACTAAAGAATCTTGTTAAAGACCAGCATGGTAAGTCTCAAAGAATTCCTGCATGTTGCCAGGCTTATGTTGAGGAAAGAGGGTGTCAGAACCTCCTCTGTATCTCGGGAAATTCCATCCTTCCTTAGGAAACAGGAGACCATGGTGAGCAGCAGCCAAGAAGTTGCCTAGTGCAAAACTGAAACCAAAATTGCTTTTCTGAGATGAGGTAAGAAAGAAAGGGCTGATCCAAACACACTGGCAACCAGTTTGGTATTTTTATTTTGGACTGTGAATCCAAAGCATAATCCTGTTTTCATTGGCAGTGAAGATCAGAGGCAGCATAGATAATTCTTGGCTAGGATTGTGCTACCAGAATCTCAGCAGTTTGCCAGTTAACTCCAGCAGAACACAGCCTGAATATTTTCCCTCTGATTTCCACCTTGCTGTACCTTGTTATGAAGATGTCAGCAGTTCCTCTTTTTGTCTCTTTTAAATGGTGACCCAATGAGTGACCAGAACCTGATCCCTGCACTGATCAGTAATAGCAGCTTTACACTGACCAGTCCTAGGCAGCCATTAAAAGACATAAGAGAAGAAGTTTTTCTAATGGCACAGTGTGGGAATTCTGCCATTCTTGTAGAGTCTTTGTATCACCAGCTCTTTGCTCCTGCAGCAAAGGGTTTATCCATGCAGTTCCTAAGCACAAACCTGAACTCCAATAAAAGCTCAAATTAGCAGCAAAGCACTTGCAGCTCAATAAACTGAAATGAAAAAAAAATTAAGAAGGTAATAGTGAAGGATTCCAACTAATGTACGTATGTTGAACTTCAGCACCAGGTATTATCTCTTCATCCAGTGTCTGCTGTGCCCTCTGTTTATTGTGCACTTTGTGTAGCTGCAAAGCTGGGAAGGGGCCTGGGCAGCAGGTCAGGAAACTGCTGCCCCAGCCAGCAACCCTGACTGGGTGTGAGAACACAGAAGGATTGATCCTAGTGGGAAAGTCTGGGCTTTCCCGGGTGACCCTTCTCATGAGGTGAAAGCAGCAGCAGTTACTCACATGGGAGCAGTGCCAGGGAACTCCCTGAAGTGGTGAGCCCTGCAGAGCTCCCAGCTAAGGCCCCTGCTGGACTGCAGGACAGAATCATCCTCCTTGGAAAGGACCTTGAAGATCATGAAGTCCAACCATAACCTAAATCCACCATCCTTAACCTAATCTACCCATTCAGTGCTTAAATCATGTCCCTAAGCACCACATCTATATTTCTTTTAAAAACTTCCAGGCATGGTGACTCCACCAGCTCCCTGGGCAGCCTGTTCCAGTGTCCAAGATCTCTGATCTCCCTCGGCCCATCTGTCTTCCACCTGCCTTTAAACAGGCTTTGATCTCCACCACGCTGGAACTGTAAGCAGGAATTCATTCTTAGTTTCTAAAACAGAAGCAAGGAAAGAGTGTTTATTATCACTCTTGCGAAGTTTTAACAAGATGAAACAAATGAATGCCTTAACCTAGCTAGAGATGGATTCATGGGGTTTTACTTTCTCTAAATAAAAAAAAAAATAGGAAGTGATTCCAGTCTGGGAAAATGAACTTATGCTTTTAATACACTGAAAAGAAATAATCCAACTTGCAGCAGCTACACTGGCATTGCCCAGGCAACCTGGGCAAGTGCAGAAATGGAGGAATATAGTTTCTAACTCAGCTGGACTCAGCTATGGCATCAAAACTGCCTGCAGGAGCAGCCCTGTGTGCTGCATCCACGTCCACATGTCTCACAAGGGTGTTGTGCTGAGGAGGAGGCAGTGCTGTTTTCCTTCAGGTTATGTGATCTGTGGAGGGAAGGTGTTACTGCTTATTCTTTGTGGTTGGTTGTGTCTGTGTAAGGTTTATATTCCTCACTGATAATTAAGCATGTGTTAGTAGAAACCTGTTAAGGAAGCTGTACTAGTTATTCAAGCACAAAAAAGCTTGCAGAAATACTGTGTTCTGCAAGTGAGCTGTGATTTTCAGGAAGCTTTCAGAATGTTTACACATATAAAGGGTTAGTGGGAAAATTTCCCACCAGTCGTGGCTGCTGTAGCAATATTGTATGAACAAAAAGGAAAATATTTACTGATTTTGTGTTTCTTTTCCAGTCTCTGTAATCTGCAGTGAACCATGCACTGAATTTCTGCCTCTGGTGGTGTAAAACTCACTCGTCCATTTTATATGTTCTGCAAAAGGCAGAAGACAAATAACACGATAAGAAACATCTACTCATAATTTTAGTCCTTTTTTTTTTTTTTTTTTTTCTTCAGGACAGTAAAACACAGGCTACCAACTAATGTATCTTATTTCTGAGCT
Organism: Hemiprocne comata; assembly: GCA_020745705.1. Lineage (NCBI taxonomy): Eukaryota > Metazoa > Chordata > Aves > Apodiformes > Apodidae > Hemiprocne > Hemiprocne comata. The sequence continues at coordinate 122,400,565 of CM036588.1, forward strand.
GATAATGAGGGATGGTAAAGAGATGGGGGCAGGAACCCATTAATTTAGATAGTTTAAATTACAGCTTAATGGGCTAACTCCACACTAACCTTATTTTATATTCCTTATCCTCAGCTCTGTATTACTGATCCTACTCCCACATGGATTCTCTTGCCATTCAATACTCAGAAAGTGCTTCTCTGCTTTGTCTTTTAGGGGCTAAATAACATTCCTAACCTCTCCACCAGAAGCTGACTTCCATGGGCTCTGATTCCTCCTCCCCACACAACCACCCCCCACCGAGGGGCAGAAGGAGCAGGAAAAGTGACACCCTGGGTGCAGCCTGGGAGGGTTTGCTGGGCTGCAGCCCTTTCCCCCAGACAACTGTGGAAATCCCCTTCACACAGGATCCCCTTAAAATGACACTGACCAAAAATACTAATGAGGACATTTTGAAGACTATCATGTGAACCTATCCTGGGGATAGAAGACTTGATCTACGAAACATGCTGACTGACAGATGTCTGAATCTGTGTATTTTAAATAGCAGTCTTGGATCTAGTTTCTAGACCTTTTTCCCCGACCTCCTCAGCAGTGCCCCAGCTGTGAGTACCCCAACCTGTATCACCATTGCTACTAACCCCTTTTTCAAACCAGCTGACAAGATTTGGGTGCTTTTCTTCCATTAAAATGCCAAAAAAAAAGGTGTTGAACATAGAGGGCAAAGAGGGGCTGCAGGATCCTGTCTCCGTGGCAGATAGCCAGTGCACTGGTGCAGTGTTATTCTCCTGGAGAATAACATCTGGAGAGCACTGGCCTCTCCAGAGGGTGCCAGCTCTGGCACTGCTGGGGCCTGTGCACAGGGACCTTCCTTGGAAGCTTCAGGGAACAAACAACCTGCAGTGCAGTGCTCAGGTGCAGAGTGGGGCCTCAGCCAGCAGCACAGGCAGGACAAAGGACTGAGCTCTCTGTTGGGCTACACTTGCTTTGTGCTCATCATTCTGGAACCAATGGAAGGCACCTTCATGGAAACAGGAGTTGCTTGTTTGTGCAGTCAATGGCTTTGAGCATGCACTGGCCAGGATGCACCTACTTTTGAGAGCTGCAGATGAGCTGTCAAAAGCAGGAGCTTAATCCTTTTATATGCTTTTCCCAAAGGAGGTATCAGCTTTTCCCACATTGAGGATCAGCTTGCTACAGAAAAGGTCATTAAAGTTATTCCATTTATGTTTTCTGAGGATGAAGGTTCAGGTTCACCACAGAGTGACACCAAGATCATTGCATTTCCTACAAATTGCCTCACACTCTTCCTGCTGCTGAATATCTCAACTGTTGAATTTTTAAGAAATTAGGTAAGATGGAACCCAATTAAATAAAATGGAAACCAAGGTTTTTTCCTTTCCTTTCTAAAAGATTGGACGTTAAATTCACATTTCTGTCCTATGCTATTCTTTTTCCTCAGACTGCTCCTTTCTCCACTGAGAACTGCTCTCATCTTCTGATTAAGAATTCACTGGTAACCACACTCACAAAAATTTGGACGACATAAAACATAGAATGCCTTTTTTTTTTCCCAATTAAATACTGAATTATCTTAGTTCACAAGGAATCTTCCTTATTGCAGTAATTTTAAGTTTTATGTGCATATATTTTATCTTCCTCTAATGGCTGGGAAATTTCAATTAAAAAATTCTATTGGAGTTGATAAAAGAGGTACCCTCAGAGAAATAAACCATAGGGTTTTATGCCCAAATGCTGACCTGGTGTTTCCCATTAAGCTACTGGAAGGTGAGAGGTGATTGTTTCCTTGCTGGATATTGTAATTCTGAAAAAAAGGATGGGTTTGACTCATGCAGGTCAAAGTAATTCCCTGTGTGACCTCACTGAAATCAGAGGAATTCTAAGTGCAGTGTTTGCTGCATGAGTTTTGTATTGGTTGGGTATAGACCCTTTCCTTCACTTGGGAGGATTTCTGAGATTCATTAACCTTTCAGAGCAAGTTTTATGCCAAACGTTCATTTTGTCTGGGAGGTTGATTTAATTTAATATTTTCTATAGCAAACAAAACAATAGTTCAATTGGAACAAAACCTTAGGTCACCCTGTAGTGAATCAGTTACAGGTGGTTAATGGAAAGATGTGTAAGAGAAGGAAAAACAGCCACATGAAAATGCCTCTGAATGCTCAGGGAAAGACCCGATTAGCAAAGCAAGTCAGTGTGACAGAGATGAGAGAACTGGGAGTGTTTCATGGGGTTGTTGAGCCAGTTTTATACCAACACAGTTGTAGCAGGACGCTCCATCTCTCAATATGCCTGCCTCAGTTTCCCTCTTGATTCAACTGCTTTTGTCTCTCAGTTTTGCAGGCCCAGGCCTGTAGTGGAAGGATTCCCATGAGAAAGGAAAAGGCCTGGCAAGCTCTGAGCTGGTAACAACTTGGAAGGTACAGAGGCCAAGTTGACCTTCATAACATCAGCTGCTCTCTGGTGTTGAAGAACACAGAGCCCAGCCCAGCCACAACTAGGCCTGGAACGGAGATAAAGTGAGAGAGAACAGATGAACAAAAGTTTGCTTGGTGAGCACAGGGCCTTCATGGGTTTTCTGTTGTTTTCCTTTTATTCTCCAATGAGAGATGTTGGAGGTATGGCTAAATAGCTAAATGACAGCAGTCAGTCCACCTTGTTCTATAAAAGCCTGGTCCCATCTTTGATGGGGAGACTGCCACACACTTTCCCAGGAGGCTGCTGGACCTTCTCCTCTCCAGTGGGGACACCTGCCAGAGGGACTGATTCTTGAGAATCTAGACCCACCCAGGGACATCCAGCTGGGGCCAGGCAAGGGTGAGAGATACTAACTCCTGTATTGTTTTATTAGCAGAGTTAACGTCAAGTAATTTTCATTATTAAGTTTTAAGATTATAGAATCCTTTAAAACTGACAATTAATGTTCTAGGCCTAGTGTAAAACTTGATAATAACTAAGTTGCCAACATTTTAATGGTTAGTCTTTACTGTTTGATCTAACTGCAAGTAGTACATTTTATTAAGATACCTTTTGCATTCTAACTTCATCTTCTGTTCCAATCTCCCAATTTACCTACAATCTGAATGTGCTTGTGCCTTCTGCTTTAAGCAGTTAAGACCTCAGGGTTATATGCAATAAATCTTGATCTGTGCATACATGTCTCACCTGCCATCCCGTCCTGTTGGGGACAACAGTGCAAACACCTCCCCAGAGCTGTGTTAGTGCAGCTGGTATCCCCAGCAGTGGCTTCACTGCCATTTAATGAAACATCTCAGTCCTCACAAGTGTGTCAAGTTAGAAGTCTCTTCCATGAAGCTTGGAGACAATATTCAAATAATGTGTATTTCTGTCAAATGTGCACCCATAGACTTTGAATAAATTGGGCAGTTTCTTGACACAAAGCCAGTACACAAACTCTTTTGAGTTTTTGATTTTCAAAGAGAACTATTAAACAGCTCTCAGTCTGGGATAGTAAGACTTGCCCAAATAATAAGAATTTTTTTGTACCAGCATAAAGCAAAATAGCTCTTTTTATATTCAGGTAGCTGAAGGCCTGTGTTAATTAGAAGTTACAAGCATATTAGTAAGGAAGGAAAAAACACTGCCTGCTTTTTGTAGGTATGTCCCACAAAAAGCTGAACAAACTCCAAAACTTTAGAGTTAGGATTAAACTTCACAGCAATTAAAAACTCCTACGGTGTGGATATATGAGTTGGGATAAATTAATACACCCTCTCCTCCCAACTCCCAACTCTACTTGAAGTCAGACCATAGGTTAATTGTTTATTTAATAATCAATTCCTAACAGCTTCCATCATGCCAAGTGCAATAATCTGATTATCTTTTAGCCCAGCTGCCACTACAAACAAGGTTTATATCATCACCTCACGCTTGTGTGCCACAAGGTCTTTCTTCCCACTTGCTTCTGATTCCCTTTGGCCATTTTTAAGCCAAGTTAACTGAGGGCTGAGCTTTCTGAGTTCCCACATATTTTATGGAAACAGCAACCAAGCCAGAGAAAGGAAAGCTTATAAAAGCCTCTGTGAATAGCCCAGCTGAAGGAAATCCTGTACTATCAGTCTGTGCACTATTAGGCACCCAAAAAGTCACGTAGGAGATAGACATTTTCTGATACCCTCTGTCCTGAGTGGAGCTTTGGTTTGATCTCACAGGATCCATGGCAGTGCCCAAATCCACACGAAACCACAGTCTGTTACTTCTAGATGGCACTCAACCCACTCCTTGGTGGTGCTACTGCTACCATTGTACAGCTGCTGCAGTGCAGATTCACTCTATGGAGAAATGCTACAAGTTCAGCTGCCTCTCTGTTTGGTGTCTCTGTGCACTGATACAGAGCAGGGTTGTTTAGTCTTTGGCTCTGGGAGGGGAATGGCTGGGCAGGAAGCCTGGGGTCCTCCCTGGGACAGACGATGTAGGGTCTGTTCTTCCACTGCAGGCACCACCAGGCAATGGGCTCCAGGCCTGAGCTCTGCTGGCTGGGAACAGGGGTTCCTGCCTTTTGCCTTCTGGAGGACAAAAGTTCTGACATTCCTTGAAGGAAGCGAGGTGTCAGCAGTCTTGTTCCTCGTTTCCCACCCTCCCTCCTGCTGGCATGGAGACACTTCTCTGTCCATTTTCCTGCTGTGGTCTAGGGTGTGTTTTCTGGCTGAGCTGTCTGCTTTCCCTGGGTGCAAGAGCACTCTGCTCTATACAAGGTGTTTCTAAACCATGAGAGAGAGGACAGAGTGAGCTCTGGACCCAAATGTCTGTCCCACTTTCGAATAAGAACCCACTTTCTGCTTCTAAAGCCTCCTGGTCAATGCCAGTAGCACCACCAGGATAAAAAAACCTGTGCATGGAAGGTGCTGGAGCACGAGTGCACAGAGCTTCACCTTTTGTACGAAGGCCAGGTGACAACCATTTAATGCTTATATGAAACCTAATAACAAAAAATAATGGCAACTCTAAACATCCCTGTAAACCACCACTGCTCTTGTTGAGCATTGATGAATTTTCACCAGTCTTTCACTTTTGATTCATTTCAGTTCAGTAAAAGGCTGCAGGTTCCTTCAGTACTATCTGCAAGTGTTCTCAGTGTGGGAAAGAAGTGAAAACATAGTTAACTAAATGCTGGGAACAAACCCCAAGTATTAGTACCTGTCAGAAATAGTCTTGGCTGATTAATCTTTTTTTTTTGCTGACATGCAATACGTGAACTAAGGCAGTATGACAGAGTTGTTATTCCCCTTAAGATAGTTATAAAACTGAATTAAATATGTCTTAGAAATAAATGACCATTCACAAAGGTTATTTTAACTAAATCTCAGTTGGCCATTTCAAACCCTTTGCTTGTTCATTACTTAAGAAGCAGCAAGCAAATCCCAACCTTTCAAGCCTTGTTAAATAATTCCTTCAGAGGATGCATGTAAATACAGCTCAATTTATATTCCAGAGGGTTTCAGTAAGGATTTTTCAAGGTACATGTTAGTTCTCTTCTCTCAGTGATGAGAATTCAAGAGTACAACTGCTGGTTTAAAAATGTTTAACTGCTTACAGCCAACACTGAGATCTTAAAATCATAAGGATTTTATTTTTCTCTCCTCTGCTTTGTGGCTCAGTTTTATGGGGGTTCACACAAAATGCCACAAGGAGTTTTGCTCTTGGGAAAAAAAAAAAAAGTTAAAAGAAATGAGAAACACTCTTGTAATTGACTAACAGCTTTGTGTGAGCACTAGTGTTTGAAAGGAGTCTGGAGGCTGAGCCCTGAGTTGTTGCTGGATGTTAAATAAGAAATAAATTTTTTATTTGTTTTTCCTCTTAGCCGCAGTGATGGGGAGCTGTAATGCAGTAAGTGCATTCTGCTGTACCATCCCTGACCTCAATGGAGAGGCAGAAAATGGGCTTTTGCTGTCAGCTCCTCATCCTGTTACAGATTTGAGTCTTACTCCTACATTACTTCCAGTCTAATTGCATTTGACCCAGCGCTCCAGTGTCAGCAGAAGTGGAGGCCTGTGTAACAGCAAGTGTCACTGCTGGCTAAGCCCTAGAACCATCAGCCTTATCAACTTCCTCATTTTCATTAAAATACAGGTTTCTTTCCACTTGCTTAGGGAGGCAACAGAGACAAGGTATTCATGTGCTCTCAGCGGGGCCTGCCTGCATGGAGAAATAAGGCTAGGAAAGTAACAAACAGCTTGCCCTATTTAGTGTGAGTTTAAATTAAAAATAGCAGCTTGTGGGGAGGTGTAAAAACTCGTGCGTATGTTTACTAACAAAATAAGGATACATACAAATTACTCATGTCTGCATGTTTACCTCTTAAAATAGCAGAGCTGTTTATATGTTTGCACAGCGTAGGGGATGTTAATTCCCTGCTGCCTTTGATGGGGTAAATGCAGTACTCCACCCGTCAAGTTTTGTGTCTCTGCCATGGCAAAGCAAGGTACCTACATCTGTTTGTTTGCCTGTGCAGACTTGCCTAAGGTTTTCTTCAACTGGAGAGGGTGTTTGGCATTTCAGGATGAAAACCTGGGAGTCACTCCTCCCTGGTATTCTGTTAACACCTGAAACCACACGCAGGCTGGGCCTGCAATAGTTTAGGGCAGAGTTTTATTGCTCCAAGATCCCAATACTGTGAACATAGGACGTTCATGTCTCTGAAGTGCAAGCTGCACTCTTCCTGGAGCAAGCTGCACTCTTCCTGGAGGAAGCTGCACTATTCCTGGAGCAAGCTGCACTATTCCTGCTTTCAGGTGCAGTGCTGCACGGTTCCAAATGCATCCGTAGGGATGATCAGCAGCCCCTGCTCGGGGCTGGTGAACACAAGAGGTGGAAATGCAGAACTTTTTGCAGCAGCAAGCTTTGCATTATGCAGAGCCATTACTCTCTCAACTCGAAAAATGACAGTGTGTGGGTTACAGTGAGGGGCTGTGTGTGTGCCGACCTCGGTTCTCTTTCTCCAGTCACTTTAATATAACAAAGCAAAGCCAGCTCTGGTCACCGGGCAAGCTCTGTCATTGTCACAATACAATCTTTCCCTTCCCACTCGGACTGAAAAGCTCTCAACCAGCAGGACATCCACAGCTGTGTGTTGATACAAACCTGAAGATTCACGTCTCTTTTCAGTCAAGGTAATTTTAAAAAGGAATTGATCTGTAGAATTTTAGTATTCAGGATTCTATTTAGTAAAAAATGAGCCAATGCAAGATCCACGCACTAGGATCCTCTCCTCAAGGTCCTGTGACTTCCCTGTGCGTCACATTCCCTAGGATTCCACATCTTTCCCCTCAAAACAAATCTTATTTTCTGTATTTTAAGCTTTAGTGTAAGATACTCCCCAATAGTATCTCTCTGCCTGGATGCTCAGATGGAAGTTTTTAATTATTAAAGAGCATGAATCACTTATTTCCACGTTTCTGGTAGGTCATGTCTTTCTTTGCCTTTGAGCTTATCCATATTTTCTAGTAAGGACTCTGTTTTTGTCCTGGTGCAGCACTGAAGGCCTCAGCTGTGCACCCGGGGCTGCGTGAGCCCTGAACCTGACAGGGGCTGCCAGGTGAGCACAGCTCTGGTCCCTCTGCTTATGTGCCAAAGTGGCTTAGGGCTCCTCTATTTTTTCCCTCAGAAATCCTGGACAGAAAATGCCTGCGTGCAATGCAAAGCCTGTGTGCTGGGAGCCTGCTTCAATTCTGGGTGCTTCAGACTTTTCAGCACATGAGCAGGTGAGTTTTCCAGCTCGTGTACGTTGAATCCAACACATCCAGCTCTGCAGTGTTCAGAGAGCAGAAGGGGCAGTCCCAGAGGATTTGTTTTCACACGGAGAAGTGTGGTATGTGTGGGGCTGTGTGTGTGTGATTCCATTTTCCTGCACATTGAGCAGTTGGGTCAGATCTTCTGCCAGACTTTCTGCAGTCCCTTACAAGCCGAAGCATGGCAGCCTCTCTGAGGGGCTCTGCAGCTTCCTCACGTTCCCTAGGACTCCAGGCTGTGGTGTTCAGCAGAGGACTGGCCCTCAGGTTTTGCTCCTGACTTTATGAACACATTTTTTCCCCCCCTGTGAAAACAGTGCAGTGCCAGATGAATGTCAAGGTTTTGCTCTTCACCTCCTAAAACACCTGTGAATGTTACGATAGCTTCTAGTGCTGCATTTTTAATGTGCATCACATCTGTACATCTCTAGAACGACCCATCTACATGAACAACAGCTGAAACACCTCATTCTGTGTGGCTGCCAAATCCTCCATGTACAACACATTAGTCAACACAGAGGGAATTGGTTATTTTTATAAGGAAAGTGTCACCAAATCCTTTTTCAAATATTTAAAATATTTTTGGCAAATCACATTTTTATAATCCTTATACAGCTCTTTCATGCTAAAACAAAACATAATACTGGACATGATAAATGTCCCAGAACCTCCACTCTGATTTTATTAGCTCCTTTGCAAAGGGGGATGAAACAGTCCAAAAAAGAAGCAAATAGCTGAGCTTTAAATCCACATTTCTTTATGCAGTCGGCTTGTTATGCCCCACTCTGGCAGCAGCAACAGCTGCAAAGTGGGAGCAGCCAAGGTAGTGTGGGACTGTATCACAAGGCCATCCCATGGAGGCACCCAAAAGTGAGGTTAGAGGAGAAGGGAACACATAGATGGTCTTCTACAGAGCTGCTGGAGGCTGGTTCCAGGCAGTGGTGAGGGACTGGGGACACTGCAGGTGTCCGACTGGCCTGTCCTTCTGCTTTAAAAGCACCTGAGAGGTGTGATCTGTGGGGCTGGTGTGACTGACTGTAGGACTGGTCAAACCTGATGAGAGGAGACTACCTCTGGTCCATGTTGCTACAGAGGAACACATGCTGCCAGAAAGGCTCAGAAGGCTGATAGTTCCTTTTGCCCAGGCAGCCCAGAGATCACTGAGCACTCCGGGGCTGCCCACCTTCTGATGCTGAGGGGAGTGGAGCATCTGCCTGTAAGGAAAGGCTGAGAGAGCTGGGGCTGTTCAGCCTGGAGAAAAGGAGGCTGAGAGGGGATCTCATCAGTGCTGGTCAATATCTCCAGGGGGTGTCAGGAGGATGGGGCCAGAGTCTTCTCAGTGGTGTCCAGTGACAGGACAAGGGGCAATGAGCACAAACTGGTTCACAGGAAGTTTAACCTGAATATGAGAAAATACTTCTTGACTCTGAGGGTACCAGAGCCCTGGGACAGGCTGCCCAGGGAGGCTGTGGAGTCTCCATCCCTGGAGACATTCCAAACCCACCTGGACGTGTTCCTGTGGGATCTGCTCTGGGGGATCCTGCTCTAGCAGGGGGTTGGACTAGATGATCTCCAGAGGTCCCTTCCAAGCCCCACCATTCTGTGACGCTGTGATTCTGGGAGTCTTTTAATTTCATTTTTTCTCTTGTTTGCTCTGTGTCTTATTATTCCCCAATGCATCAGGTTGCACTGTTTTATGCTGTTCCAGAATACCAAGACTACAACAAGTGAATTCACTCCGGACTTACACCGTGAGCAGGATCTGGCACAATTTCTTTGTGACCACCCTGAGGACTTCCTTCCTCTGCCCTCCCAGCTGCATAGCTTCAGAGCCTGGCAAATGAGAAGCACTATTTTTAATGTCTCATTCAAGCAGCAATGTGGTAGAAGTGGCAAATAATAGTTGCTTTCAATACAGGAAACAACACACAGTGCCGCTCATTCCTATTTTATGAGCTACATTAAAAAAATCTCTTTATGTTGATTGTAATAATTATTTGTGCTACTCCAGCCTATAGACTTTTCATTTAGAAGTTTACTGTTAATCAATGCTGTATTTAGAGCAATTTTTTGGTGTGCATGTCTCTGAATTTTAATATGCTAAAGAACCTACTCAGTAGGGTGTAAAAGTGATTTGGAAAATAAGTTTTTAAAGTACTTCAATAAAATAGCATATATGAAAAATATGCTGAAAACATTATTAATAAGGCTGCCAAATCAAGCACTAAATGTTAATTTTGCATGGATATCCTTAATATAGAACAAAGACATTTGGGTTTTTTTCTGAAATTGGGGCTAAAATAGACAATTTCCTTTAAATGGCAAAAGTTGTGCATTAATACCAAGGCTACCGTGCCAGTCAAATTCCAGTCCCTGCTCTGACAGGGACAGACATTGCATACTACAAATGTAGTAGAAAATCACTTTTTAATGTGGGAAATGACAGAATTTATTCTCAGCTTTGTTCCAAGAAATGGGATTTGGGCTGGTTTTGAAAAAAACACTCCAGAATATAATCAGGCAGAGGAAAGCATTCTGTATGAGAAGGTGGGAATTTGGCAGAGAAACAAGTAAGTAGAAGCACAGTCACACTGGAGTGTTGGACATTACTAATAGGATGCTTCAAATGAGACACATACAGAAGTAATGATACAATTAGTTAAATGTTTTTCAAATTACAGAAAGATAACATTATCACCCTCTATCTGAGACAGGTAGTGTGGTGGTATGTTCCTTCAGATCTGACCTCCAAACACTGGAATTCTCTGTGATGCACAAGCAGTTGGAAGAGAGAGCAAGCTTGGAGATGGATAAGAAATGGGGACAGGAGGGAGCCTAAAGTCTTACTGAGCAGAGAAGTGTCCAGCTAAACTGAACAGCCCTAACTTTCCTGCTGCAGAGTGAAAACAGACACAAAGAACTGCTGGATGAAGCCTGTACCACTCACAGCTTGGGACAGTCAGCGCAGTTGCCTGCACAGAAGACCTGGGTGGAGAAACTCCCATTTTCTACCCTGTGATAAAACTGCTTCTGTGAGTCAGATCAGGAGATTTTGCACTAACCCTTTATTTTACAAATTATGAAAGCACTGTGCAGAGCGTGTGCTTGCATTCCTGGCAACCTTACCACACGCTGGGCCAAGCAGACAGGGTCTGTGGAAACCTGCTGAGAAAATCCTGAAGAAAGCCTGGTGCCCTAACCCTTTCCCTCCTTCACCTTCCATGGGGTGATCCAAGGGCTGGAGCAGCTCTGCTCTGGAGACAGGATGAGAGAGTTGGGGCTGTTCAGCCTGGAGAAGAGAAGGAGACCTCAGAGCACCTTCCAGTGCCTGAAGGGCTCCAGGAAAGCTGGGGAGGGGCTTTGGACAAGGGCTTGTAGTGAGAGGACAAGGGGCAATGGATTAAAACTGGAGGAGGGGAGATTGAGGTGAGACATGAGGAGGAAATTCTTGAGTGTGAAGGTGGTGAGACACTGGGCCAGGTTGCCCAGGGAAGCTGTGGAAGCCCCATCCCTGGAAGTGTTGAAGGGCAGGTTGGATGGGGCTCTGAGCAACCTGGTCTAGTGGGAGGTGTCCCTGCCCATGCAGGGGGGTTGGAACTAGATGATCTTGAGGGTCCCTTCCAACCCAAACCATTCTATGGTTCTATGGTTCTATGATTTTATGATTCTATGATCATAATCCCCTTCCCTGTACAATTATGCCAGTGTGGGGTGGCCACACAGCCACTGACCTCCCCACATGCTGTATCTCTTCTTTCTACCCTTTGGTTTTGATTTGGGATTTTTCTGGATGCAGCACTCCTTGCTGATTGCTCTGGAAGCACTTGGAGGATTTGTAACAGTAATAATGTATGGTAGGTTTGGCTGGGAAAGTTCTTTTTAACAAAAAATGTTGAGGTTTTGAAGCTTATTTTTGTTCTATGTTGGAATAAAATCAAAGTCTTTCAAAAAGTATTTTGGAAACTGAGCAGAGCAATCCATTAGGGGCCCACTGGGAGCTAGGAGGTCCTCATTTGGAGCTGAGCAAAACAGGATTATGGGTCTGGGTCTCTCCTCCCCTAAAAGTGGACCCTAGGCACAGAGTATTTGGAAGTGCTACTCCTTTGTTCTGGTTCAGATGAGAAATTCCATTCTGGACCTTTTTATGGAAAACCAATATAATTTCATTAGAAAAGTTTCCTTGCAATATATTTGTATTTTGAAAATCTCCAGGTTGACCTGAAATTGAGGCCATGCCACAGAAATTAAGTAGGCAGGTTCTCAAAATTCACTTCATTTTTTCTTCTAAGCATGTATTGGGCTACATTGCTTAACCTGGTGTTTAGATTTTTACTTTTAGAATGTGTCATTTACAAAATAACAATATAAATCAAAAACACGGCAACTGAATTTCTGTGGGAAATGGCCTGGCTTGCCTTTCAGCCACTGCTTGCCAGCTTCACTTGAGAAAAATCATCTGAGCCTGGAGCTGCCTTCAGAAGTGCACTGAAGGGATTCCAAGGCATGTACAAGATGAGTAAAATCATTTCAGGAGCAACAACAGCACAGCTCTCCACCTCAGGGCCCAGTGGGGCTGGAGGGATGAGCCAACAGCAATCTCGTGAAATTCCAGGAGGATCAATGTGAACTCCTGGACCTCTGCAGGGATAACCCTGCAGGGGTGTGGGCTGGAGGTGGCCACGCTGGGGAGCAGCTCCAAAGAAGATGCTGGTGCCCTGGAGCACCATGAGCCATGTGGGAGCCATCAGCAACCAGGCAGCAGGAGCATGATCCATCCATCTAAGGATGAGATTATCTGCTCTGCAATCCTGAGACCTGAGGATATAGTGCCTGGTTTGCCCCCCTCTTGATAGAAGATATAGAAGATGTGGATCAACTGGCAGGAGTTCAGCAAGGGGCTCCCAAGCTGGCTGGGGCTGGAGAAGTTGCCCTGCAGGGAGAGGCTGAGGGATGGGGCTGGTGTCAGAGGATGGCTCCAGGGGGTGTGACAGCAGGGGAGGTGGTCCAGACGAGGGAGCCAGGGTCCTTAGCAATGAAATGAACTCTCATTTTGCTGTTATGTAGACCATTCTACAACAATCTTCTTACCATTCTTGATAAACCTGCACACTGATGGTTGTGTGACTTGTCAGAGCTTCATTTTGACAGTCTTTGAAAGAAAGGACCTCATTGTGTGGATGGAAGGACAGGACATTTCACCTCCTTTAGGTTATGAGAGGAGTACTGCTTGGGAAGCTGCAGGAGACACAGCTCCTAATGTGGATCCCTGGATTTTGAAGCTGTCACACAGTGGAGAACATGGACCTCAGCTGCATTTTTTTAAAAGGGTGGAGAAAGATTTGCTGCCACATACACTCTGTTTGAGGCCCAGGGGAAATACCTGCATTCAGCATTTTGTTTAAAATGACTGTGAAATTTTCAAACACCCACAACTGCTTCAGCCTGACTACCAGAAACATGGCCTAGCCCTAGAGATGGAGTAGGCCTATAAAGTAATCTCATCCATCTCTCTTCTACTTCAGAATTGTGTCCTATAATGTGTAATTTCAAATGCTTTGGTTAATCAGGTCTGAGCAGATTCCTGTGTTGCCATTTCTTGGAACACTACTCCCCAATAGTGTCACTGTTTAGTAAATGGCACATGGAGAAACCACCGTAAGAGAAATCGATGTCAAGAGAGACATTTTATGCTGCACTATCTTGTTTCTTGAGCTGGCAATAAAAAAAAAGAGGTAGATGGTCCCTTCAGACTGAGGAAGGATTTTCTTCCATTGACTTTGGTTTGGTTTTACTGGCTGAATGTATACCAGGCATTTAGAACATCACTCTAGGCTTCATGTAATAAAATAAATTTGGACTCAATTATGGGATCAATCTCTTATTTGCAAATGTATCTGCTGTAAATTCATTTACAGCAAGAGGTTTTTTTTCCCATTCAGTGGAAACTGGTCTTCTTTCACTCTCAATTATGTATGACAATCTAATACAGGCCTGATACATACATGCAGGTGGGAGACCACTTTGCCCATTAGGGGGCATTAATGACGTTTATTCCTCATTTCACAGAAGGCCTTTGTCATAGTATCACCTCTAATCTCATTTTCCGTGTCTAACAGGAAATGTATTAATACTTGCTTCTTAAAGAAATGTTGCAGCTTCTTCTTGACTTTGCCCCAGGCTTATCTTCAGCTCGTGCAGCTGGGGCTGGGAACAAGCTCAGCATTTGGAAGAGAGGAACTGGGCAGTTGCAGTGAGAGATGTTTCTGTCTGAGGGGAAAGCAGGCTACAAGGCTCTGCTGAGAATTTCAGCCCTCCTAAGTGGTGGGGCTTGCTGAACTGGGTTTTTGTTTCAGTCCTGGAAAATGACTGGAATCCTTTGTCCAAATGGGGTGCAGATGTGGGGCTGGGTATTGCACATCACCCACCTTCTGAGCTCTTTGCATGTTGGATTTCATTTGCAGACCATATCCAATTTTCAAATGGCATTCAGTTTCTTCTTCAGCTGCTAAAGTACTGGCAACTATCACCAAATCCCCCTTGTCCCCTGATCCCAGGGAGGGGACCCTGTTTGCCAGAAAAGGTGTTTGCTTGCCTTGCTGTGTCCCTGCTGGATGAAGAGAGGGAATAAGTTTAGGAGCAGGGCCTGGAGCAGAGTGCACCATCCCTTCATGATGGCTGCCCTTCCTGGTACTGTGGGGGATCCCACAGCAAGAGGATCAAGGGCTAATGGATTTCAGCTGAAAGGGGAGATTGAGGTGAGACATGAGGAGGAAATTCTTTAGTGTGAGGGTGGTGAGACCCTGTCCCAGGTTGCCCAAGGAAGCTGTGGAAGCCCCATCCCTGGAAGTGTTGAAGGGCAGGTTGGATGGGGCTCTGAGCAACCTGGTCTAGTGGGAGGTGTCCCTGCCCATGCAGGGGGGTTGGAACTAGATGATCTTGAGGGTCCCTTCCAACTCAAACCATTCTATGATTCTGTGATTCCATGATCCCCATATGTGATCACAGGCTTGGGCAGAGGGCCAGCAGGACTGTGGCCATGCCACCACGACACATCCTGCCTGTGCTGGCCTGAGCACGGTGCTGCTGCCTGTGCTGCTCAGTAGAGCTAGAAGCTGGTCAAACCCAGGTTTTCTGGAGGCTGGCTGTTCTGTAGGGGTGGCTGGGTGTGCTTTCATACGTGCACAGTGTCAGAGCATGGGGGAAGCTGCTGCTTCCTACCAGCAAACATTCCCCCTATCCCATGGAGGGCTGGGCCGTTCCAGTTTATCTTGAGTACACTTTTGTTGTCTGCAATGGATAGAGAAGAGCCCTGAGGGAATTAATAAAGCTCATGCTGAGAAGTTTTAACTTAGACATGCATAAGGAATAAGTTAATTTTTAATACATTTTTTAAGAAGCACTTTTTTGGCTCAAAACCATCATGCCTGGTATGTTTATAAAGGCACCCGTAGCATGCTCTGGTTAAGAGTCTGTCAGTGTTTCCACTGTAAACCCTCTTCTCAGAGGTTTATATTATAATTCCAATATAAAATTCAATCCAGGCAAGAAAAAACTGGCATCTGTCTTGGCCTGGGAGTGATGTTTTCTTTAATGATTTTTTTAAATTTATTTTTTTCTCTCATCAACATTTGATTAATGTTAATTAATATGAATGCTTTCATCTTTAATCATTGTTAAACTTCACTTGGTATCCTGACGAGGTACTTAGGGTTCAGATAATCTTCTGGGTGTTCTTCACACTTGCACAGCTTCAAAACATAGTGTGAATCTTGCAAGCCATAATTTAATTTTCTGCAATGCCCTTACTATAAAATTTATGATGAAATATTATCCCTAGTGGGAATTAGAACAACCAAGTCCCACTGAACAACCCCCCCCCAGCAGTGCTAGAGGGCACTTTGTAGTTTGGGCTCCTGGCCCTGCTGCAGTCCCAGTGGCAGATGATGAGCAGTGGAAGCTCCACCAGGTGAACTCAGCTCTCCAGCAGACAGGGTGTTTATTTGGCCCCATTGAGAGGAGGAGACCAGCACCCACACCAGCCCCCCCTTGCACAGTTTTTCCCCTCTCATAAACATGAACGCTCACCAAGGAAGCCAAGGGGTCAAAATGACATTCACCTACTTTTAAAAAAAAATAATAGTAGTTTTAAATAAAATGCTTTATAGTTCAATATCTGCATGAAAGCAGAAAAATCCAGTGCTGGCCTAATGGTGCAGCTTCCCCCTTATCAGCTTCTTTGTGCCTCCAGCCTTTGTGGAAGCCTCTCAGCACTGGTAAGGTTAAGACCATATGTGTTGCCTGCAGCACCTCAGCACAACAGGGCAGACTGAGGACAGGGTTTCCGCCCACCCTTTGAAGATTTGTATCAGACCTTTTAACCTCCTCTGAAAAAAGTTTGGTGATTTAATTCTTTTTATGATACTCAACAGAAGCTTTTATACTTCCACAAACACAGTGTAGCTCTCCTGCCTGCAAGCAGTCATAAATTCAGCCAGACTTCTCCATGTTGGAGTAAGGCATGACAGAAAGCAATGGGGCTCAAGGCTTGGGGAACCCAGTTGGGCTTCACAAAACTTGTTGAATTTGTAAACTTTCCCCTCCTCCTCTAATCCTCTTGTCACCCCAATTTAAACAAAATATGCTTGGGGTTTTTCTGTTTGTGTTTTGCATTCTGTTTGGGAGAATATGCTTGGAATTCAAGACTGACACATGTGGAGACCATGTACAGCACAACGTGTCTGTGGTCTGCTGGCCTGTGCCTCCCCCACCGGGCTGAACATGGTGCATGTCAGGACTTCCAAGGCAGCTTCCTTAGAAGACGTGTCTGTGATAGGATATTGAGCTTCCCAGCTTTTATTCACCAAAGAAAGTCTACCTAGCTGCCTTGTGGGCCTCCCACTGCCATTCCCATGTGCCTTACAACTGTGAGTGGGTGCATTACACACTACACTGCTGAGGAGCGCTTTTATGGTCGTGGAGCTGAATCAGAGGGAGATTAAATGACTTGGTGAAAGTCACACAGGAAATCTGTGACACAGCCAAGAATTTCCTGAAGGCCAACCTACTGTTTTTAATTACTGTTTTTCTAGTTCTTCTGTAGTATTCAAAGTTGAGGTGAAGCCTGTACTGAGTATTCCTCTCTGTATATGTACTCATTAAAAGAAGCTCTGAAGACCTTTCTCTAAAGACCATCTCCAAGTAGGAAAAGGAGACAAAGGGCAGGAGAAAGGGCTCACTGGCTGCACCCCACACACGTGTCAGAAACTAAAACACAGAGCCAGTTTGCTCCAGGCCACACAGGAAGTTTGCAGCAGGGACAAGGAATTTAATCTGCATCCCCTGAATCCCAGTTCAGCACTTTCAACATCTTCCCTAACCAGTTAATATTTCAGATTACATGCAGCCTATACTATATGGCCTTGGAATTTTTTTACTTTCTCTTCCTCTCTGAAATAATGTAATCCAGGAACATTTGCACTGAACTTTTGAACCTTTGATGTTTAAGTAGGTTCGAAATGAAGCAAACTGTGTTTCGATGTTGTTAATTGGAATCACTCTGCCTGGATATTTTAGCAGCCTCCACATGGTTAACTTCAAACTCTCATGTCAGCACACCTCCTCCCCCAAGAAAAAAAAAAAATCAGGTCCCATTAAATCTGTTAAACAGTTTAACTGTACAAAATGGGGAGTGAAGCAGGTCTTTTGAAAACTGAATCAAGAGAACGAAGGGCATCTGTGTGTGCACTTCTTCCTGCCTGGGTTGAAGGTCATTATTTTGAGCTAATAGCTGACCTCTTTGGCCTCTAGAAGGCATTATGCTTAATGGCCTGAGCTAATTTGCTGTGCTACAGGGTTGGCTGATCTTTATTTTAATCTCCTGCACCTTCTCCTGCTCTTGTGGGGAAAGCAACTGCTCTGATATAATCCAGTTGGCACCAAATTGCCAAGGGGAGGGAACAGGCGAGCTACTATGAGACAGGACTACACAGTGATTTACTGAGGCTTGGCTTTCCTGGCAAAAAAAAAAAAAGGCAAGGAAAAGAAAGACACGTGGATATATATGCACACACATAGGTGTGCACACAGTGTGATAGAGTGGGAGAGCAGGAGAGTGAAGGTGGGTAGAGGGAAAGAAAGTGCAAGAGAGGGAATGAGGGAAGGTGTGAAAAAGAGAGAGACAGTTCCATAAGCAAAGCTATGTTTCTGACCCCATTTTCCTTCCTTTGATCCACTTGGAAAGAATAACGCCCAAATTATTTGCTGCCAGGAAACAGGAATAACTTCACTAGGACTCCTTCTCACAAAATCAAGTACGTATTTGAAAAGCAAAATCCCTTTGCCAGCCGTGCATGCACATGTCTCTCCCAGCATTACCAAAGAGGTTGTCATGAGTGACTGGTTTAAAAATCAGCTAAAATAGGAAGCAGACTCATAAAAAGCTTCAGCTGCTCGAGACATATTCTCAGAGGTAAGGCCAGGTCTTGCGGGGTGCTGCTCTCACAACCTTTGTCCAGATAGAGATTTTTGTCTCCTTGAAACCTCTCTGCAGGTCGTCAGCCCAGTGATGATGGAGAAAAGTCTGACCCAGGGAGGAAAAGCATTGCTTTGCTGGGGTATGGGGCTCCACTGCCCACAGAGCTGGGGCTGCAGGGGTGCTGAGCAAAGAGGGAGACAGGTTCTTATCCCCTCTCCACCCTCGCTGCTTTTCCCCTGCTCCAACAGGCAGTACGTCAGAGAGCCTTCGCTTTCTGTCTTAGCTGACATCATGTTGCCTTTGCTCCTTTCTTGGCTGATCCCCATCTGCTGCAGGACACAGTGAAAAGGGGGAACACCACGAAAAGGGGGGGACAGAATGAAAAACTGTCCAGTCAGCAGCAAGCAGAAGGTTGTACAGTATGCCAGAGCTCACATGCTGAGTAGCAGAGCTGCTTTTCAGACGTGAGGTTTTGTATCTGCAGCCACACATGCATGAAATATCCCAGAAATGTGCACAGCATGACCAGCTATTTATTGCAAATTGCAGGTCCTCGTTCCTCCCTTTTCCCACTAATTTTCCACGGTCTGCTGCTCTAGCTGATACCTTGTCTAACGTGCTGTGGCTGGCTGGGGAGGCTGGGACACTCTGCTCCGTATCTCTGCTGTGCAGGAAACTGCAGAATAACGAGGCCTGCAGGAGTAACTGGAGCTGGGCTGGACCCTTCTGGACATGGGTGGTGAAAGTCCCAGCCAGCCCTGACCCTGTCGCCGAGGCTGGATCCCACCAGACAGCCCAGCCCTGCCAGCAAGGCAATGGAATGCAGTGTTTGTCTCCACGGCTCAGCCCTGAGTCTGGGGCTGCTCCTGTTAATGGTGTCTGCTCTATCGTCACTAAATTACCTACAACAGCAGCCTCGATATTCAGGGGTGGGATTAAGAGCTATCAGCTGATGTGCTCAAGCCTCTGCACTCTTAAATATATCAAAATTACACACTTGTACTTGGTGAGGGGAAAAAAAAAAAAAAGGGCACAGGGATTAATGTTTATGTCATTCCTGGCCCCAACTCAGTCCCTGAGGCTCCTTGGACTTGCTGTGATGGATGCTCAGAAGCCCAGCAGGGGCAGGGCTGCTGGATCAGCACTCCTGGGGCACTGCACACCCCCAGCAGGTGTGGGGGGCAGTCTCCCTGGGGGGCAGCCCCGGGGGGTGGCCCAGGCTCAGCCCTGTGGACCCCAGTCCCTGGGCAGATTTGTTGCACAGGAGAAATCCTTCCCTGCCCAGCTCCCAGATCTCCATTGTTGGGGAGGGTGTGTGCACCTCACGGGTACTAAACACACCTCTCATCTTCCTGTCCATGTCAGCCTGGCAATGTGTGTTATTGCCCTCTGCATTTTAACCAATCAATTGGAAAACTAATTTCAAAAGCAATTTCTTGCAACAGATCAGTCCAAAGAAAACAATTAAAAATCAAGAGCTAAAAATTATCTGTCCGAAACAGCACACATTTGCATGGTTTCGCCATTTGTGCAGCAAGGTTATAATGGTTTTCTTTAATTTTTGATTTATTTATTTTTAATCCCCTTGTAAGACATTTGAGTTTCTAATGCTTTAGGTTGTAATGTTCCCACACAAGCTTGCCCGTGGTAAAGTGAGTAAAATAAAAGGTCTCCTGCAGGTGGTGCTACAATGCTGCAAGTATTTTTAATTAGAAAAGGCACAGAAAATGCCCCCATTATAGTTTTCACTCCCA
This sequence comes from Hemiprocne comata, assembly GCA_020745705.1. NCBI lineage: Eukaryota > Metazoa > Chordata > Aves > Apodiformes > Apodidae > Hemiprocne > Hemiprocne comata. The sequence goes on from CM036588.1 coordinate 122,420,541, forward strand.
TTACAACAGATGAAAACCTCTGTGTGAGAGTAGCTCATTGTAGGCAGCAAAGTTCATACTGGCTTCAAATGGCAATGTACAGGTAGAGCACCTTGGAGACCTGGACTTGAATCTCAGTAGCAAAACTCTACTTTTTCAACGTAGCTGACCAATAGTTGTCTATTAAGAAAACCTTTTCTTGTCCCTCTGAACATTTTGAAGAAAATCATGTCCTTATTCTCCATTCCCAATGACTTGTGCAGTCGTCTATTTTGCAGTGCAAAATGAGGACCAAGGAGCTCTAAGGTGTCATGGAGGTTAGTGTCTCACACCCCACAGCAGCAGCACTAATGCCCAAGAAACAGATAAATGTGTTTTTTTAAAAAAAAAAAACCACAAGTCTACTAATGAAAAAAACTTTGTAGTTCCTGAATCTCTGATTTTCCACAGCCTGGATAAAGCAGATTGACTCATCCAGCCCAATGGGTCACCTTGGCACAGGCCTTTTCTCTTGGCCTTTAAATGGCATTGGGTGGCTCAACAAAACCAGGCTTTATGTGGGAAGCAAAGTTAACCTGTGGACCAAGATGCTGCCAGTTAAAACCTTCTTCACTTAAAGGGTCTTTAAAAGAAGATTGTTATTCTGCAGATTTTCTTGTCTTTAAAAGTGGGGTTTTTTCTCCTTCTTATCTGCCAACATGTTTTTCCTCCTTTATTTCTCGTTTTTCTCTTTATAGATCTACTTGTTATTGTGAAAGGAACATGGAAATAAAATGGAAATTTAAAAAACCAAAACCTTTTGGGAAAAAAAGCAAAAAATTGACCTTTTCTCACTCAACATTAGACAACTTGCTTTCAAGTGTCCTTTACTATTGCTTCTGCCTTCAGTTTTATTTTTTATCCCAAATGTTCTTGTAACATGTTGTTTTCTTTTTTCCATGAAACATAAGTTCTTCTGTTTGCTAGTCACAAACCTTCTCCATCCAGGTGGCCTGGTAGTTAAGATAACCTGGCATGGCATCCTGTGAACTTCTCCCACTTGTACTTGATGGGGGAAGAACCACTGAAGCCATCCACACAAAAGCACCTCAAGCTGTCAGATCAGGAAATAAATGAAGGCTGAAGGATGATGTAGTACCAACACTTCCATAAGAAACAGCTTCAATTAAATTAAAAATGCAGTGACAATAATTAAAATGTATGAGATATGTCTCTCAGCTAAGCTTGAACCTTACGCTTTGATTTGATTTCATATTTTCTCCGTTCCTTATGTGCAGCACCTGAAATTTCCTAGGGAATTTACAGGCAGCTGCATGGATTTGGAGACAGTAATATCCTGCTCCTCAGTGCTGTTTCGAGGAAAGTCACTGCAGGTACAACATTCATGTACCCTCCATCCTCTGGTTCTCAAAGGGGCACAGTGTGTCTGGGTTAGCATGGCCATTAGATGTTCAACAACAAGTTGTTTTTTATAATTAGAGAAGAGGTTGCTGCTTATAAATGGAAAGCTTATTAACACCCAGCAATTCAACTGCCAGGCTGCTGTGTTTATGTGCATCCATCTAACTCACAACCTACTACTGTCATCAAGTAGATATTCCTTATTTTATGTACTATTACAATTGGCACACCAGATTTTTAATTTATTTTTTCATGAGATGAAACCCTGTGTGTAGATACGGTTTTAAAGCTCAGAAAACAACCCCTACCATAAAACACCCTGGTATTCTTGAAAAGGCAGATGGGCAAAGGGAACATAGTGACATTTTCTGACATTTCTTTGGGTAAGTCCAGTATCCAGCTGAAGTCCATAGTGAAAATAAGGGAGAACAGAAAGGCTCAGGGTCTGCACACACACACACCTTTCCCCTTCCTGGGAAGAAAACTTTGCTTCAGAGGGTTAACTTTCATATTTTTAGAGACACTAACCTTGGGGGCTATTCACAGGGATGTTATTTATGGCCTTCTTGAAGGTGTGTCCTTGAGGGTAGAGGAATGACACCAGTCCCAGAGTTAGCACTCCAGGGGTGTCTGCAGACAGCAGCAGACTTCCCTGGAGGATCCTTCCTCTAGGACTGATCTGTTTCATGACTCTCTGCCTTTCTTAGGATGAGGCCAGAGCTCTGTGTGGATCAGACCACAGAAGCAAGAGTAGAGAGGGGCACCTGGTTTGCAGACCCAAGGGATTTTTGTGGTACTTTGTGCTTAGCTGCTCAGTAGTGCAAAGACTGGGGTGATTTATGGGCAGCAGCAGAGGTTTCAGCATGCAGGGACAGGGACATAGAGACTCGAGGCCCCCTGACAAGAGGGAGTTTGGGCAAAGCCAGTGTTGATTTGAGACAGTTCGTGTGGCACTATTAGAGGAAATTGTCTTTTTGGTTTGGTGTTTTGTTTGGGGGTGGTTTTGTTTGTTTCTTTTGTTTATTTGGTTTTTTTCTGCAGGATACAAAATTCCTCTCCACAAGCATTTTTGTTACTGCCATGTACACATCATCACACAGATGATGTGAAGGCCAACCATAGCTGGTTGGAAAGTAATTAGGGAATTATTATTATTATTACTATCATCACTACTTTGTAGGAACATAAGGCTCTCCCAAAATAAAATCTCTGCTTCTGGATTTCTTAATATATGAGAGTTACAGAGGAAAATTTCAGAGACTGGAAAACAGCCTGCACTATATTTACCTGTAAAAGGAAACACTTGTGCTGTCTCCTTGGTGAAGCTTTAATTTAAGATATTTCTGGTCCTCACCATTTAATATCTGCACCCATTTTAAACAGGAAACATGATACTGACAGAGGAGACATCTACCTAAAATCATCAGAAAAAGCACAGAGCCTAGTGAGGCAGAAAGAGCAACATATTAATTATATCAGGGAGCCACAGGCTTTTTGTATTTACTGAAGAATCTCCCCTGGCTGGGGAGTCTGTGGACATAAACCTGAAGTAACTAACAGAGGAGCCATTTCTGTATTAGTGCTCTGCTCAGCTGCTGATAGAAAGCCTGATATAATACTTTTTTATATAAAAGGAAGCAGAACAACTTCTTCATTTGAAACCATCATCAGCTTTGTTTAATGTAACATCACTGCGAGATTAACATAAGCAGGAAGCCTACAAATTGAATTGAGAGGCTTTTGGTCATAACCAGATTGTCTTGCCTCTGGGAAAAGACCCAGACAGGAACAAAGCAGCAGAAGTCCCTCTCATGCTGCTCATTTATTGCTCTACTAAACCTTGAAAGTTCTTCCCTCTATTCCCTGTGGAAAGAAGAAGTCATGATCCACCACATCTTTCACAGTAACCTTGGAAAGCTTTTCATAGTGTATCCTGAGAATAACTTCATTATACAGGTGAGCAACCTACATGAAGCCTTCCCATAAACCATTTCCTTCTTAACTCCTACAGGCCATGAGCAGAACGTGAGGCCTTGGGAAAGACTAAATAACTTGTTAAATAGGAGTTTATCTGTTAATTATTGGAAAGGGCTTAAAGCCAATATTCAAAATGTCCACATTCGAATTGAACTGACCATGGATCAGAGGAGGATCTCAGCTGACTGAACTGGCTGTTTGGCTTCTTTGGCTTCACACATTTCCTGGCCTACCTGATAATACTGAGGAAAAAGTAGAAACAGAGTGGAAGTGTTTGCCTTGTGGTTAGAAATTAATCTTAGTTGCTCTGGCCATCTATAAACATTGTAGTCATTCTTGGGTAAAGTGGTGGCTGCAATGCCTTGCACAGAACCCACAGTTACTCTTTGTTGCTGTTAGAAGTTTATAGCCACATTGTCTTAAAGAAAAAGATAAAAAAACCTGTCATAAAATCATAGAATCACAGACTGGTTTGGGTTGGAAGGGACCTTCAAGATGATCCAGTTCCAACCCCCCTGCATGGGCAGGGACACCTCCCACTAGACCAGGTTGCTCCAAGCCCCATCCAACCTGCCCTTCAACACTTCCAGGGATGGGGCTTCCACAGCTTCCCTGGGCAACCTGGCCCAGTGTCTCACCACCCTCACACTCAACAATTTCTTCCTCATGTCTCACCTCAATCTCCCCTCCTCCAGTTTTAGTCCATTGCCCCTTGTCCTCTCACTACAAGCCCTTGTCCAAAGTCCCTCCCCAGCTTTCCTGGAGCCCCTTCAGGCACTGGAAGGTGCTCTAAGGTCTCCCTGGAGCCTTCTCTTCTCCAGGCTGAACAGCCCCAACTCTCTCAGCCTGTCTCCAGAGCAGAGCTGCTCCAGCCCTTGGATCATCTTCGTGGCCTCCTCTGGACTCTCTCCAGGAGCTCCATGTCCTTCTTATGTTGGGGGCTCCAGAACTGGACACAGTGCTCCGGGTGGGGTCTCCCAAGACAAGTATAATTATTTTCCTGTAGTGGAGGGAACCTTTTCTCCCCTTACTCCCAGAGCCCTTAGATGGTTCCCTTCCCAGGTGTTTTTGTAAAGAACAGCTTTAGTTTGTGAATCACAGGATAAAGTGCTTCAAAGGGTGCAGCAGGATCGGAGCTTTTAAACACCCCTGAATATCAGGAAACAACATACCTGGCCAGAAGGTAACTCAAGAGCTGGCTGGATTGCCACTTGGAACTCCTGCTGGGCAGAGGGAAGTTTTCCTGTCCCAGGGAGATTTTCAACAGTTTGAATCTTCTATTTTGAATAGTGATCAATAGTTACTCTCACTTTTTAAAACTGAAATCATCTTGGGCAAAACCAATACTGACTGGGCTATTTCAGTAGTTGGAAAGTGCTGAATTTATTAAAATATTCCGCTCAAAAAATGTTTATATTCTACTTGACAGTCAGTTGTCTTTCTAAATGAAAACTTCCACAACAGAAAGGCTGGTAATGCCAGGGTCTGCCTCACCTGCTGACCCCCTCCCAGATCTCTCACAGTGCAGTTTGCATCAGGCCTGCTTTGCCTTGATTTTTTTTCCCTCCAAAGCTGTAAAAAAACCAACACATTGTTAGAACACTTTTTAAAGTAAATATTCACATGCCATCCTAAGAATAGATAAAGTTTGTTGTAACTGTCTAGCATTTACTTTTAAGGTTTTTTCTGTAGTAGTAGAAAATAAATCAGTAATAGCTAAATAAATCAGTTTTGCTATTTGAAATCCAACACATGAGGCTGGCATATTTTCAATATTTTGTGTGCTATTTCTTTGCAGTAATATTTAGCTATTGCTGGTGGCTTTGGAGCATTCTGAGCTCTGGGTGTGCAGAAATGGTTCCAAATAGTATGTCTCAGAGATATGAAGGCAGAAGGGCTTGTTAAAGGAAACTTTTTTCCACTGTGAAATTTCATGTAGGAGTGTTGCTTTTTTAAGTTCCCTACCATGTTGGGGGGACTGGTGGAGCAGCAGATATAAACTTTAATATATTCTGGGAGCTGACAAAAATCTTTAATTAGATGTATATTTTTTTGCAGATAAATATTTTGCTGATGATTAATGTCTGCTTTCCCAAAAATATTTTGACCTTTAGGAAAAAAAACCAAACCAAATAAAACACCGAAAACAGAAAATAATCTGGAAATGTGGATTAAATCCAGCAACATGAACATAGTTATGGTGTCTCCTGCTCCACTTCTCTTTACTGTCTGGCTGCTAAAGACACTGTATCTGCTGCTTGTCCTTGTGACTTGAGTGGTTTACAGTTTTTCAGCAAAATGGGAGTTGAGCATAAGTTGGTTGATCTTTCTGGGAGGATGGGGGAAGCAGAGAGCACTTGTGGTGTGATTGCTGCATCCTTCCACCTCTGGATGTGGCATGATGGGTTCCAGCCCAGGGTTTACATCTGTCAGGGAAAGACAATGAGCAGACAGATTGACAAGCAGATAGAGCAGAACAACAGGCTGTAATGCTGGTTTCTTTCTTCTGCAGTGACAGAAGTTACTCAACATATTTATGATTATTATTATAATCATAATTATCATTATTATTGTTGCTATTATTGTTATTGTTATTACATCATATATACATTACCAATGAGGAAAGCTATCTTATGTCTGTAATAATTTTCTGTAAATGCTGAGTTCTTAGGGTCAAACACATGAACTCTTCACTAATGGAAAAAGGAAAATAATCTTGCTGTGCAAAATGGCACGTGGGAAGGAAAGAAACCAACCCAGAGAGACAAAGAAAGAACAGGAAGATTCGTGTGCAGATGTGCTTGTACCTCAACATAGCTCATACCTCTCTGTGTATCTTCATTCCAAATATTAACATTCAACATCAAAATGTAGACTCAATCTGAAGAGTAACTCTTTGCAGGCTGCTTAATACGTAGAAACAAGGAGAGAGCTGCCACAGGATGGGCAGTTTCATCCTAAAGCAGAAGGTTAAGATCAGCCTGATAAATTCCTCGCTCCTCCCTGTCTTCCTCCTCAGCCACCCAGGAATTTCTGGCTTTCTCTCCCACAACCTGTAAGGGTGTCATTGTCTTTCCAATTATTTTAGGAAAAGCAAATCCCAGAGGTGCACCACACCAGTGGAGCTCAGAAGGAACAGAGCAGGGATGGAGGCCACGTTCAGCCTTGTGGAATTCACTTAACCATGCACAGCCTTTTTGCATTAAGCTTTCTCCTACTCTTCCTAAAAACCAAAATGTGCAATGGGAAGACAAGAAAATCTGAATGTTCTGAAGTTCAGAAAAGCTTTTTTTTTGTTTGTTTTTTTGTCTCTTTGTTTACTGAGAGAAGAGGTCTCAAAAAGGACATGAGAAAATGGGTTTTCTGAACAGATTCTGATGATCTGCAGGAAGGGTGCTCATCTTCATCTAGCCAGATAACTGGAGATTTTCTTAGAGTAAAAATTATTTGCTTTATGTCTTAAAATCTGGACCTGACAAAGTTTCAAGGAGAGGTTTTTTTTTACTCTGTTGGACCTATAGTTTCTGGGTTTTTTTTGTTCACTAAGTGTCCCCCTGAAGTCCATCTCCACTATGATTTTTGCATTTGACTTATTTTTCATCATATAATCCCTCAATGAAGACACTTCTTGTGCACAGTGTGTTGCAGATGCAGGATGCATTTTCTTCCCTTGCTCTGTAAGTACTCTTGGTGCCAAGTATGGCTCACTAGACATGAGGGGAAGGAGCCATCTACAGAGCTCAAGTCAGGGGAATTGCTCCTTGCCAAAACTGGGAGGCCTGAAGCAAGTTTTCATTTCTGGATGCAGTTCAGGTGAATGTTGCATGTACCTCAGCAGTGTTGGTACAACTGCTATCATAAGAACTGTGTCTTCAGTGTGTGTGAAGTGAGAAATTGCCTCCTTTTCAGTAAGGACAAGATTCAGGTGGATGCCAGGATTTATAATCTCCACCTCTGTTAATACGTTTGAGTGCCAGGCCTCAGCCTTTAGGCTGCCTCATTACTAGCACTGCTTTGGCCAGGGCCAACTGGTGCTCTTCCAGGGATGTCCTAGGGAGAGTTCAGGAGTTATTACAGAGCATGGACCATTCCTAGCAAATTCCTAGCTGCCACCCTGTCTTGGAAGGTGGGAGACTTTAAAATCGTGGACATGGGCCAGTCCCCACACAACCAAACCCAGAGAATGGTCCCCAATACAATCTCCTTTAATGCAGCAGATTTTACTTTAGACTTTTTACTGCCTGTGACTGTCCAAACCAGCAAAGAGTGATGAAGTGAAATAGAACACTGAACCTAGATTAAGAATCCTTTAGGTCTGCTAGAGTAAATTTTTTGGGGCAAAAATGGATTCAGGGATTGTTTCCTTGAATTCATTTCCATTCCTTTCCTGCTCTAACTAGAAGGAGAAGAGGACTTGAAAATCACAACACTTCACCCACGAGGAGGTCTCTGCTGGGTTCTGGTGTAACCATACCTGAGCCTTTTGGCAAGGTTCATTTTGAAAGAAATCAGGAAGCCAAACCAAAGCCTTATTGGGAGGTCTTTCTGCCCTTGCTATGATGTGGTCTCATCATGTCATTCAGGAATGAGGCACTTGCTGTTACATTAAACACAAAAATAACACAGGAAATTGATTTATGTTGGCACAGTTTTCCTATTTTAAATTATTTACCTGAAATCCAAACCAGAACTGGAGTCAAAGTATAGTTCAGAGCTCAAATTTCTTGAGCTCACATGTTAGAGAACTCAACATTTGTTCCAGATGGTCCATCTGCCTTTGATTACTATTTTCTGGTAAATAAAATGAAGAGAGCACAATCATTCAGTGCCACACTAGGAACAGATAAAATAATGTCAAGAGGTTTATTAAAAAAAAATAATGAAAGTAGCCAGAGAGTGACAACAAATATTGAAGAAAAGTATGTCTCCTTTCAGAATACATCTTTAATACTCCCTTCTACCTGCTGATGGTTGTGTTCAGAGTTGTGAGAAGAAGGCCTGGAGACCCCCCTCACATTAGGCAGTAAGAAATTCCACCCACTGTGCAGCCAGTGGAATCGTTTGCAAATGTGGACTGAAGTGAAAAGTATTTTTCAGTTTTTGAGAATGCCCTTTACCTGAAGTAACACCAAACTACCCCATAGCAAAGAGGCAACTGGAGGCCAGAGGGCATCTTACCTATGAGGGCACTGAGGTGGGGAGCCCAGGAGGATCGGCTGGTACCACTTCTCCCTGAGTGCCTCCCAAACTGCAGTGCCAATATTAGTGGAAGTGTCTTTGAGATAGGAAGGATTTGGTTAACTTTCTGATTATCATTAGGTTTTATTCCTCATGCTTTTGCACTTTGGATTGGAGCCAGAACCTGAAAAGGAAATACCTCTATACCCTGAGAGAAACTATTTGTGAAGAATTTCTGGCTTGACCTTAAACAGGAATTGTCTGAAATTACAGGAAAGACTTTTTACAAGATTTCCCTCCTAGCTTTGCAAATGCAAGCCATTCAGAGGGTTTGGGTGCTTATCAGCAGCTCTGAGACATTTAAGGTTTGTCCAGTTTAGAGCAAACAGGGAGTAGTCCTTGCAAACAGCAAAGAATAGTGTCATTCTCTGAAAGTTACTAGTTTCCTGACTATGGGCTGGGTGGGAACAGCATAAAGACAACAGTGAAGACAGTACATGGGCAGAATATTTTAATTTTCAACCTTGATGTGTTTAGCATGCCCATTCAGTGCTACTGTAGCTGTGGAAAAAAATTGAAGAAGGTAAAAATGTGTGTGCTCTAATTCATTAATAGCAGCTCTTTAAATTATGGTCTAAATTGGACTGTTCTTATTGTGCACACAGAAGGTGTTACCCCTCCATAGCCAACTTAAAGCAGCTCTGTGTAATGAAAAGGCTCATTTGGCCAAGCTTCCTGAAAAAAGCAGGGGAACATCTCTGTGAAGGAGAGGCTTCCAACTCCATGGCTAAAACTGTTGCCACAAGGAGCACAACCGTGAGGTGCTCGTGTCAGATGCTGACAACCTTCCTGTGTGAGTTCCTGCCTGCCAGTGTGCCTACTTGGCCTTGAGGGATCTCCTGCCAGGCTGCAGGAGTCCTCACTCCTCACTCCAGGCCTGCTAGGAAGTTTCTGAAGCATCAGCGTGCCCATATGGGCAGGACCTCCTGCTCAGTTTGCCTGTGGCACTGCTCTCTGGTGCTGACACAGTTGTTCCCAGGAGGGCTGCTGGCCATATGGCAAGAAGATGCACTTACTGGTTGGAGGCTTTGGTCACTTCATCTGAACTCCAGAGTGACAAACAGAGAGAGGTGTCCCAGTCAAAATTACTTTCCCCTTTCATTTCCATGAATGGGGACTGGTGCTAGCATGGGGAAGTCTCCAACTACTTTTCTTATTCTCTCCTTCAAGAAGTGTAGGAAGCAGTGTCCCAAATTCAGCTTTTTGGGGAATGCCTTTATCACACAATTTCAGGAGAGAGAAGAGGGTCTACTCCTGATCAGAGCTTTTTTAATTAAAATATAATAGTTTTGTATTAATAGGATCACTATCTCCTCCTGATATTTTGCTGTTGATAACTAATGAGGCAAACGTGTGTGTTATTGTCTCACACTGAAGGGCTGTTTATTTGAAACTCTATTATTGGAAAACTCAGATATAGTTAAAGACCTAAAAGCCAAACTAAAAAGATATTCAAAGATTTGCCAACTTCCTAATAGTGACTACCTGCAGATCATCTTCAGATCTATCTGCAGGTCCTTTTTTGTCATCAGATTATTACTACTACTACCTAACCTTAATACTCAATCTTCTTGTATCATGGAGTAAGATAGTGCTAAATATGACTTTATTTAAATTTGCTTAACATAAGAATTGACACAGGAAATCAAGCATTTTTACTGGAAAGTTAGACCAGCTCAAGCTGGTGCCCTGTTTTACCAAGAGGTTACACTTCTAGTGCAGCCTAGACCTAAACTGGGGTCAATGTTGACTTTTAAATGTGGAAACTGGTCTGCAGGTTTAGACTCCCCACTGGCCTCGCACTTGCCTGTAAACCCCAGTAAAGTTTGTTTCTGCCTTCATAACCTTTACTTCCCTTTGTCACTGTCCCCGTTTTCTGAGAGCTCAGATCCTCCTGATAACCTTTGTCTTTTGCTTGTTGGTTTGCTTCTCCAGTTCCCCCAAGCTTCTGTGTTAGGTCAGTCTCAGCCTGTGGGCTCAGAGACACTGGGATGTTTTTCCTCCAGGACTCTTGTCCCTACTGTACCAATCATTCCTGTTCCTTTCTGTTAAAAGTGCTTTGATCCCAAAACAGAGTCAGCAGACTGAATTGCAAAAGCATCCTGGGGGGATGGAAGTACAAGGAATGTACAGGGACATTGCACTGGACAAAACCCCCATCATTTGGTGCTCTACCTGAGGCAGTCTCTCAGGGGCTTATCAACTGTGTCAAAATTTACAGATTTATTTGAAATAAACGGGATCTCAGCACCTATACCTGACAGCCTAGGGTGGGCCGGTGCCAACGCTGTGTGGCTGTCTCCATCACAAATCGATATTCCTAAAAGTGAAGGAATAGCAGGTGTAGATTTACCAGAGGAGAAAAGGGACTTTCCTTTCCACCTTTCCTGGTTGGTCACTGTAGTGAGCTGGCAGTGAGAGGAGGGCCGAGGTGAGCAGATCTCTGAGAGCAGAACATCTCTGTCATGGGAGGGAACATTGCAACCAAGGATGAGGAAAAGGCTGAGATACTTAATGCCTTCTTTGCCTCCATCTTTAACAGTCAGACCAGCTCCCCCCAGGGTCTTCAGCCTCCTGAGCTGGAAGATTAGGACAGAGAGCAGAACAACACGCCCACAATCCAGGAGGAAGTAGTTAATGATCTGCTTCTGCACCTGGACACGCACAAGTCTATGGGGCCTGATGGGATCCACCCCTGAGTGCTGAGGGAGCTGGTGGGGGAGCTCACTGAGCCTCTCTCCATCATTTATCAACAATCCTTGTCAACAGGGGAGGTCCCTGATGACTGGAGGCTGGCTAACATGACCCCATCTACAAGAAGGACCAGTAGGAGGATCCGGGGAACTACAGGCCTGTCAGTCTGACCTTGGTACCGGGAAAGATCATGGAGAGGCTCATCTTGACTGAGCTCACATGGCAAATGCAGGGCAGCCAGGGGATCAGGGCCAGCCAGCGTGCGTGTATGAAAGGCAGGTCTTGCTTGACCAACCCGATCTCTTTCTATGACCATGTGACCCACCTATTGGATGAGGGGAAGGCTGTGCACATTGTCTACCTGGACTTTAGTAAGGCCTTTGACACCATCTCCCACAGCATTCCCCTGGAGAAGCTGGTGAATCATGGCATACACAAGTATACTCTTCACTGGGCAAAAAACTGGCTGGATGGCCGGGCCCAGAGAGTTGTGGTAAATGGGGTCAAATCTAGTTGGTGACTGGTCACCAGGGGTGTCCCTCAGGGCTCAGTTTTGAGGCCACTCTTGTTCAATATCTTTATCAATGATCTGGATGAGGGGATTGAGTGCACCCTCAGTCAGTTTGCAGAAGACACCAAGTTGGGTGAGAGTGCTGATCTGCTTAAGGGGAGGAAGGCTCTGCAGAGAGACCTGGTCAGGCTGGATCAATGGGCCAAGGCCAATTGTATGAGGTTCAACAAGGCCAAGTGCCAGGTCCTGCACTTGGGTCACAACAACCCCATGCAAAGCTACAGGCTTGGGGATAAGTGGCTGGAAAGCTGCCTTGTGGAGAAGGATCTGGGGGTGCTGGTTGACAGCTGGCTGGATATGAGCCAGCAGTGTGCCCAGGTGGCCAAGAAGGCCAACGGCATCCTGGCTTGTATCAGGAATGGTGTGGCCAGCAGGACCAGGGAAGTGATCGTGCCCCTGTCCTGGCACTGGTGAGGCTGAACTTTGAGCCCTGTGTGCAGTTCTGGGCCCCTCACTGCAGGAAGGACATTGAGGGGCTGGAGTGTGTCCAGAGAAGAGCTACCAAGCTGGGTAAGGGGCTGGAGGACAAGTCCTACAAGGAACGGCTGAGGGAACTGGGGATGTTTAGTTTGGAGCAGAAGAGGCTGAGGGGAGACCTCATTGACCTCCACAACTACCTGAAAGGATGTTGTAGGGAGGTGGGTGTTGGTCCCTTCTCCCAAGTTAATAATGACAGGACCAGAAGAAATGACCTGAAGCTGCAGCAGAGGAGGTTCAGATTGGATATTAGGAAGAATTTCTGTACTGAAGGACACTGGAACAGCTGCCCAGGGAGGTGGTGGAGTATTCACGAAATGTGTAGATGTGGAACTCCTGGGCATACTCTAGTGGCTGAGGTTATGGGGGTTTTTATGAGTGTTTTTTTGGTGGGGTGTGTATGGTAGTTTGTGTTTGTTTGGGTTTGTTTGTGTTGATGGTTGGACTCTGTGATCTCAGAGGTCCTTTCCAACCATGACGGTTCTGTGATTCTGTGATTCTGTCTCTCACACTCAATCTGACAGAAACATGCTATAAAAACCACCCAGATTTCTATTACCTGCTCACCTTACAATACTGCCATGACTGCAGATATCTAAACTACTCCAAGGGGCCAGCTTCAGGCAGTGCTGCTTTACATCCTGACCCGTAGCATGCTGGGAGAGATCCTTCAGCAAACGATGGCTGACAGCTCAACCACTGGCATGCTTGTCCTCAGGATTTTCTTTCTTCGTTAGTTAAGCATTGTCTCCTACCAGCTACAGAGATACATTTTTAAACACACATTCAGAGCCAAATCCAGAACTTCTGTGCAATAAGCAATTGAATACATTTTCATTAACTTCCTAGTAATTTTGTTACAATGCTTTACATTTTTGAAGCAAAATGTAGGAACAGTGGAACCTGGTTCAGTTTAGTATCTTGAACAAGGCAACAAAAATAAAACATGTTTTTTGTGCAAAAATTTAATGTGTTCTTTATTTCATGTGACTTTGAGTTTTCATTGGTGCTGAATTTTTCTTCAGGAACTATGTGCTCTATCTTTGTTTTGCCTTACCAGAACCTTATATTCATCCAGATTTGAATAATTTGTGCCCCAGAAGTGATTTTATATCTAATAACTCAGCTACTCATGAATTAGCTATTTAAATCTACATAGTTTAAAAATATTTAATATGTTGTGAGATAGACTGATCATCTGCCAAGTGATGATTTGTGCAACAAGTTGAATTGTACAGTCTCGGATTAAAGCCTAAAGAAATGCAACTTCTTTTCCAGCACATAAAAAATAACGTGTTGTATGAATATTAATCTTGTGCCATAAAAATATGGAGCAATCTCCCCATGCTTGCAACTGAAATAGTGAGAAACTCTTTGCTCTTTTACTTCTCTCAGTGTACTTAAAAGGGTGTTTCAGTCTTTCTTTCTTCTTTTCTTTTCTTTTCTTTTCTTTTCTTTTCTTTTCTTTTCTTTTCTTTTCTTTTCTTTTCTTTTCTTTTCTTTTCTTTTCTTTTCTTTTCTTTTCTTTTCTTTTCTTTTCTTTTCTTTTCTTTTCTTTTCTTTTCTTTTCTTTTCTTTTCTTTTCTTTCTTTTCTTTTCTTTTCTTTTCTTTTTCCTTTTGTTTTAAATTTGTAACTCTTCTTTCTTGGAAATACAGAAATAGGATAGAAGTGAAGGTTTGGGGTTTTTTGCGACAATGTCATGGAATTCTGTGTTTCTGTGTCTGCTCAAAGGGCCTGTCAAAAGAGCTGGACTTTGGGAAAGATCTGCCTCCTGAAAAGCAAAGCCACCTCCTATGTACCTGCAGGGCCAGGTTGTACCCACGCTGCCACAGGAGTGTCAGTTCAGGGAAGAGATGACAAGTCATTCAGCTGGCACTTCTCTGCAGGGGAGGATGAAGGGTAGGAGTGTAAGATGGAAGAACATCCTTCATTGAGGAGCAGAGCTCTTGGAAAAGGGCAAGAGGGAAAGACAGAAGTCTCTGGTGTGAACAACACTGCTGCAGATTGGTGAGGAGCCTCCAACATGAAAGGAAAAACCAAGTGATGCAGGTGAGTATCATAGAATCCTTCCTAGGGACTAAGGAGCCGATGGCTTGGAATGTGTTCCAGGGATGTAGGTGGCTGCAGAATTTCTTTCCTAAAGTGTCCTGTTGCACACAGACATAACTGCTGATGACTGAGTGTTAAAGTTATGAGGTCACTGGCCAGCTTCCCTCTTGGAGCCAACTCTTTCCAGCTCCTTCCATTTAATTGCTGAGTAAAGATTTCTTCAGGTTCCAATCAAACACTGCTGACCGACAGGGAGCTGCTCCGGGGCTGCAAACCAGGAGCAGGCTGCACATTAAGAGGTGGTCATTGCTTTACACTCCACTTGCAGGGATTTCCTCCTCAGGACATTGATGGTTGCCTGGCTGGCTCTAGAGATCTAGCAGAACAGTTCTGGCATGCATACAAGAAATGTTCTGTCCAGTATCTCTGCTCTGGAAACACACAGCAGGCACTCCTCCATTTTTCATTCAATTTACAAGGAAAAAAATATTGCCAAATATTGCCAAATATTACCTCTCCCATATGGACTTTTTTCTTTAAAATAAATTCTGAATGCTATTGGTGAAGTATTTGACTTAGGAGAATTTAGAGAATGCTACTTTGTTTATGCATGTATTATATATATAATGTATTTTCTAATAGTACTTTCTAAGTACATAATTGACAGTGGTCAGCAGTACTGCTGCTGCCAGGGACAGCTTCTGGACCTGTGCTGGGGACTAGTACCTTGGAGTAGGATGGGTTCCACACATTCTATTGTATTATATTATGTAGTGTTTATAATATTTTAATCTATCATGTTGTAGTTGAAGTTTCTTCTTCAGTTACACTTGAAAGGAAGCAAGCTGCAGAAACACCAGAGGCTAATGAAATGTATCAGTCATAAGAAAAAGCTCAGAATTTTATATTCTTTAGATATCTACTACTTTTATTTTGCCCACATGATCAAGCACAGATCCTTGTCCATTGACTCATAATAAGCATGGCTGTTCTTACTTTCCTCTTATTCTCCTCCTTGGATTCACAGAATAACAGAATTATGAGACCATTCCTTATCATCCCACTCACTGTAAAAGTCATCCAATATTTTCAGTAAAGGAATATTTTTTTTTTCCCTACTGGCTGATCCTCTGTTATGAAATTTAACCCACTTGGGTGTTCAGGGAGAGCATCTCAGTTTTCCAGCCCCAAAATATGTACTTTTGTGCCAGAGTCAACAGGAAAAGAAGACTTACAATATCCAACTGACTTAGTTTCATATTTCCCTGATGCCCAAACAACCAGAAAGCAGCAGGACCAAAACATTTCATAAATTTCTTCCTAGGTGGTACAGACACGGAGACAGGATGCTTGGATCTTTGGCCAGTCCCTGCAGGAATATTACAGTACAGGGAGATTTTGTGCACACTGCACACGTTTATGAGGGACATTTAAACCTTAACTGGACACCACGTGAGTGAGTGTACTTGAGGGAACAGCCCTGATCTGCTGTGCATTTGAACTGCTTGATGTAGGATGCATTTGCACTTTCCAATCCTACTGTTGGACCCTTTGTCACTGTGTGGTTCCGTGGCCACACAGGAGCTCAGCACCCTCTTCAGTTGCCTTAGAGTATGAATCAGGTAACCCCGAGCTCTTCTATTCCTTTCAATGTGAGAATAATGACAGCTGCAATAATAACAGCTACTAACATTTCTTAGCAAGGAAAAGAAGCAGTTTAGCAGAGAGAGGAGACAGCACTGCGTGTTATGTGCAGATGTTCACCTGCACATCTGTGTTAGGAATTTCAGTCCCACTTCTGGAGGAAATTAGAATAAAAACTTAGCCAGTTTCTTGGTCTATGTCATATGCACGTGGTTCATAGAATTTTCATTGATATTTCATTTTGTAATTAGAAGCTAAACAATACTCGTGGCCTACTCATGTTTTATCCACAAAACATCCCTTTCTTTAGTTATTATTAACCTTTTTGTTTCTCTAGACATCTCTTTCAATCAGATATTATGCCATCAGTAGGAAAAAACAAAACCTACCCCAAAGAGCTTGTGATCCAAGTGATCAAGATAAAAGCAGAAATATAGTAACTTTTCCAAGATCATCCAATAAGCAGTGGGTAGAAACAGAAGTGAAACTCTTCTTGACTCTTGGTGTCCCTTTTTGTTTTGTGAGACACAAAGCTTGCATTGAAAATGCTTGTTGGAATCGGGTTTCTTTGATATAAAAAGAAATGTGGCATATTATGTTATAACTTTACAATTTTTATTCAAGTGAGTTAAGGTTACACACTCTTCAGGTGATCAAGTTATTTATTTTTGAGGAACCCTTCACATTAGAAAAAAAAAACTAAGAAGATTTTGCCTGACATGAAAGCCATGTTTATTCTGTGCGGCAATGTGTGTGAACTTGAACAAAGACTATGTGTGAGGAAGGCTAAATTCCCAACACTTGAAATACATTTGAGGCAAATAAACCCTTTTTTTAATACACAATTCCTTATCAATTTGAGATTATAAAATATATTGAGTACAGTTCTTGTGTATCTTCAATCAGGTGCATCATTTCTGCATAGAGTAACCAGCATGTTTTCTGTGCAGATTGCCTCAAGGATCACAGCACACAGTCCAGTGTCTCCTACCCAGAAGTTTCTTGGGTAAGAACATTAGAAAATTGCCCATGATTGTTTTGACCTCTCTCTCCTGAGTTTCGCAATCTGCTTTCACCATCTGTTGGGTCTGCAGTAGAAGTTAGGCATGTCAATTGTCTTCCTGGTCAACTAGAACAAGGGTCCTTCAAGAAATGGGTTGTCTGAGTTCTCCCCACTGCCTACACAGAGGATAAGATGATGATCTTGAGCTTAGTCTAGATGGCAACTTGTAGTTAGATAGATATAGGAGGGATGAATTCTTGCATGTAGTAGGACAATATCTTCACAATTAGAAAAAAGAACTGCAGTTCAGTGACAATATAGTAACTGATGGTAGCTCTTCATTCTACCACAATGGCTTTAGTTCTTCTGTGGTGTGTGGCATTCTCCCATGTGTGTTAAAACTTCAAAATTGAAAAAAACCCAATACTTTAAACATTTAAATATGCTGAAAGGGTTCCATGGCATACATCAAGCACTTACAGTTTAAACTTCCTCCAGAAGTTCTGCTGAATCAGAACACCTATCATTATCTGCAAAAGAAGTCTTTATGTTCACAGTAGTTTACTCCTCCTGCTTTTCCTCCTTCCCTCCTTCCTCCTTCTGTGGGTATTCTAATGAATGAGTTTATTGATCATAGTTTTTGCAGGAACATTGAGTATTAGGAGATGTTAATGAAAACTAATTTTGTTTTTTTTTACAGCATCTCTGTAGAGGGACATCTGGGTTCTAAAAGCTGAGGAGCAGAAGTAATGCTGCGTGAGCTCTGTCTCTGGTCAGAAATATCTAGAGGGCTCAGATTTCGTATATTGGGAAGGATCTGCTGGAGTACAACTGACAGACCACGGAGTATTTGCACAAAATAGGCAGCAATTTGGAATGATGAATGTGTATGAGAAAATTGCAAACTGCTTATCAAAAATCCTCAGACAGAAATAAGCAGAACATTTGTCAAATGTCATATTCATTCAAACATTTCTATCCATCCCCACTGCTTCACATTTGGAGAGCAAGTGAGGACTGGTAATATTCCTTCTGGATTAAATACCACACACACGTTGAGGACTACGGTAGATTTGAAGGCCCTCAGTGGCTGCACTCAAAGCTACGTGACAATGCAAGGTCCTGCACCTGGGTCGGGACAATTCCAAACACAAACACAGGTTGGGCAGAGAATGGATTGAGAAGAGCCCTGAGGTAAAGGACCTGGGGGTGCTGGTGGATGAGAAGCTCAACAGGAGATGGCACCATGTGCTGGAGCCCAGAAACCAACCGTGTCCTGGGCTGCATCAGATGCAGCGTGGGCAGCAGGGCCAGGGAGGGGATTCTGCCCCTTTGCTCTGCTCTGGTGGGACCCCACCTGGAGAACTGTGTCCAGCTCTGGAGCCCTCAGCACAGGGAAGACATGGAGCTCCTTGAGACAGTCCAGAGGAGACCACGAAGATGATCCAAGGGCTGGAGCAGCTCTGCTCTGGAAACAGGCTGGGAGAGTTGGGGCTGTTCATCCTGGAGAAGAGAAGGCTCCAGGGAGACCTTAGAGCACCTTCCAGTGCCTGAAGGGGCTCCAGGAAAGCTGGGGAGGGACTTTGGACAAGGGCTTGTAGTGAGAGGACACGGGGCAATGGATTAAAACTGGAGGAGGGGAGATTGAGGTGAGACATGAGGAAGAACTTCTTGAGTGTGAGGGTGGTGAGACACTGGGCCAGGTTGCCCAGGGAAGCTGTGGAAGCCCCATCCCTGGAAGTGTTGAAGGGCAGGTTGGATGGGGCTCTGAGCAACCTGGGCAACCTGGCCCAGTGTCTCACCACCCTCACACTCAAGCATTTCCTCCTGATTTCTAAATTTAAGACCATTTAAGCAGTTTAGCACCACCGCCCCTTGTCCTATCCTTACACTTTGCAGTTGTGCCAAGCTGACCCAAGTGATGAAATGAAAGAAATACTTTCAGGGTCACTCTGAATTGGAAGCATTTTCAGCATCACTAGTGAAATGCAACATTCAGAAAAAATCACTTCAATGCATTTCAAAATTAAATATGTTGCTTCATGTTAGGTTTTTTATGGATTTCTAATGAAAACTTGGTGTATTTTTAGAGAAAGAACCATTTAAAAACAGAGAAAATGGAAATACTTTATTTGGAAAAATGTTAAAATGAAATATTTAACTTTTTTTTTTTTTTTAATTATCTTTATTTGACTCCCTTCCTCCCTTTTCTCCGTTTATTCAGCAAGTGTTTGGCAACAGTTTTGGTCAATCAGTGCATTTTAGTTCAATCAAAAATTTTACCTGGCTCTGGGAACCCTACTTTTGCTTTCTACAGCCTGATGCCCAGCTACAATTTACTCACAAAAAAGAAAAGGCTCTGAATCAATAATAGATCACAAGTGAAGGAAGTAATTTGAGCAAGAGTTTCTGTAGCTCAAGAGAAACAGGAAATGTGGGGAAAAAAAAATCAACAAGGGTTTAAACTTTCTCATACAGGATTTTCTGCTCTGCTTCATTTAACAGTGAGGGAGGGTGATTTTCTGCTTGCAACCTTGTCAGAAAGGACTTATTTTCTCTTACAACATACATCAAGTATCAGAGCTTAAATGTCCTGATTATCATTTCCACACCAAGATACCTACCCTATCATTAAATTTGTCAGTAAAATCTGGAGGCTGATATTCCTCAGCTATCATCACTATTTTATTTTCTGTGCTGTCCTTTTTAAACAAATGAGGGAACATGTACTTTAAGGTATTGGAATATCTGCTGTGGAATATATACATGGTAATGCTGCTGATGTCCATGTCTCCTCCATTTGGGATGAGACCTTGTCCCTCTTTAAAATCACTGACAAAATCAGCATTGTCTTCAATAATGGCAATTATTCAATTATTTGCCTTTATTCTAGGATTCATCTACAGTCATTGATCTACATGTCTTGTTCTGAGCCACTGAATTTAAAGAATGGCTTGAGGTTCAAAGAGCAACACTGTGTAAAACCTTCCACAATTTAAAAATGAGAACTTTTAGGCAAATTTTGAAACACGAAGTATATTTAATAATAAACTTAGTAATGAAGTTGTTTTATCAGGTTTATTTCTATGCTGGGTCTCACATTTTTCTTCTCAGTGGAATCAGTGTTAAAAGACTAACAAACCAATTCAGTCGCTGGAAAAAAAAAGTTAAATACTATAAAAATATGTAGTTAGTCTAAAGGCTGTGCTTTGGTGAATAAAGGCACATCTCCTTTTGACACTGCAGCAGTCCTGGGGATCACTGGGTGGGATCAAATCCACGGGTTAAGCAACCTGCTGGTGGAAGCCATTTGCTCCTAGGCAATGCCTGGAGTGGTTTGGGAAGTATTCAAACCAGTGGGTGGATTCTGAAGCTGCAGTGCAGTCAGCAGCAACGACATCCCCCAAAGAGTTGTGCCAGAATGGGGTTATTCCTTTTCCTGCCATTACATTTTTGGAGATCATGATTCTAGATTCCATAGACTATTGCTTCAACTGCCTGTCACAGTTTCTGTGTCTCTTGCAATTTTCAAGCTTTTGATTATGTTTATTGAATGGGCTGATGAATTATGACTGATTAAACAAGAGAATAAATCTTCTTTGGCAGAATTCTTTAGCCATGTTTAGTGGGGAAGCAGGGCTGAGATGGATCAAATTGCAGATCCACTGCGTTTCTGTGACAACAGCCATGGTTTCTTGCACTGCTGTGGTCCTGGCATCATTTCCAACCGACTGGGTACTCAAAAAGCATAGACTTTTGGGATTTATTAGTAGCTATAACATAGGCTGGAAAGCTTGTAGTCAGCAGCAGCAAGGAGAGCTGGAGAGGGTGATTATTGGAAAGGCTGTATATATATAAGATGCAGCTTTCCCACATGTCTATCAGTATAGGAATTGAGGTTTGGATCAGGATTGTACAGTTTGATAAAAGAAACAGTCCTACTGGCTTTGTCAGCAAAGTCTGGTCTCCCGCAGAAATTAAGAGAAAAGGGAACAGAGAGTTTTCTTGGCCTCTCTGAAGGGCTGTGGCACCAGGCAGAAGGGAAATAAGATTTTTGTCCATGACTTTGTACATTGAGTTTTATTTTATTCATAGGGTAATGTACAACCTTTGTTGAGCACCAACATGATTTAAAGTAAAGGGTGTCAGCTCTGTGAAGAACATACACCTCTTTGTTCATCAGCACATTCAGAAGAAAAGGCCACATTGAAGAATCTACACTAATGATGTCTAGTTACTAATTTTGCAGTATTTCTTCTTCACAGTCATGGACCAAACTTTTCATCTCTCTGAAGCCTGGCTTAGCTCTATGATTGAATAATGATAATTCCCACAGCCTCTAAGGAGCAGCAATACAGCTCCTGTAAGGAGCTTCCAACCACCTCTTGAGCTTTCAGGCACAGTCCTTCCACTAGACCCAATGAAAGTTGTTACCTCCCTATAATCACCTGGAGCTCTTACATTGCTGAACTATCAAACACTTTGGTTTTCCACAAGGTTGAACTCCCTCTGTGTACAGTCCTCTGTTACAAGTGAAGGAGAAGGTGAAGACTGGTGTACATGATACATGAATTTCTGGAGTTATGAAAGCTGGGTTTTTACCCTGGTTTGATTAATGATGAACAGGTTACTGGTCAGGAAATTGCCTTGTGTTTATACACTCATTTCACCTTTCAGGTGGAGTTAGTTACTTAAATCATAAATATGTGTGTGTGTCTGTATAATGTCAATCTCAACAGGTCTTGACAAGATCTGCTACAAAATACTGTAATATCACAAACCCAAATGCTGTCATAGGAAGTGTCAATGGCTGTATCAGTCTGTGACCCAAGTGTTCTGAAACAAAAGGATGATTTAAGGGCTACCTGGAGATGAAGCTGAAAACTTACATACAGCATTTACAGAAGCTACATGATCAATAACTACATTTGGAACCCTTAGATTAAACCTTTTTGTTCATATAGAACTTCTACATATCTTTGAGGTAGTCTGGGGATTGGTTTGGATGCATTTCATCAGTGTCTCTGAAGATCCAGTGAACACTGCTGAACCAACGGAAGTCTTCCTACACTCTTCTAGTGAAAAAAACTGGGATTTTTTTCTGAAATTTGATGTCCAGTGATGTTCTTTTTACCCTTTTAAAAAATAGATGTGATGTTTCCCTTTTTCCAGTCATGGGTGACTTTGTCTGACTTCTCAAATATCATGGAGAGTGGCTTGGGAACTTCAGATGCCAGTTCCCTCAAGACCACAGTCTCATTTATTAGGGAAGGATATAGGGTTTTTTGTCTTCCTTTTCTCAGTATTGTACCTGTAGAAGCCTCTTTTACTATGCTTCACATCCTTTGACAAATTTAGCTCCAGCTGTGCCTTAGCTTCCCTGATCCTGTCTCTAGACCCCTAAGAAGTATCCCTATATTCTTCCTGGGAAGAGTATCCCTGCTCCCACTGCCTGTGTATTTCCCACCTGTGCTTCAGTTTGACCAGGAGGTTCTTATTCACCTGTGGTGGTCTCCTGCTTTCCATGGTGCTTTCCTGCAGGGCCTGTGGTGTCTTCTGCCATATGTTCCAAATCTCTGGCCAACATTATGTTCACCTTACAGGTCTGCTGAGCAGTCCAAGCAATTTGAAAGCATTTAACTTCTTGGACATACTGGTAGCATGGAGAACCCTGACAATGGGGCTCTCTAAAGTCATATAGTAAAAGATGGAAATGGTTTCCCTTTTTTTTAACTGAAATTGCCTGTGTGGGAGGGTGTTGTCCTGTGGCATCAGGCTGCACTAAATGATGCTTTTTATCTTTTGCTTAGTACAGAGAAAGGAAGGGTTCGTTGTGAAAAGAAGAAACACATTCTTTAATGTGTTTCCAAAGCTGAGAACACAACCTGTCCTGTGCTCACACAACCAAGGCAGGAAGAAGTTTTGGTGTTGGGATAACTATTCACGTTACATTTATTCAACCATTCATACTTCACTGGCATTTAATCACTTAGGAGTTAATTTTTCATAATTAAAAAAGTTGTTTTTTTCTTTCTTTCCATTTTACAGTGGTTAGGCATAATCCTTCCTTTTAAATTCCCAGTGTCATGGCAGGGAGCCTATCAGCTGAAACCTTCATGTTACTCCCATGGCCAGACTGAATGTGAGAAATCAATCATCTTTCCACCCACTGTCCATGGTATTCTGAGTCCAGCTCTCAATGAAATACCCAATACAAACTAATACCTGCTGATACTGTACACATTTTTTTCTCACCGTGTAAAACAGAACTGAGCTTGACAGAATTCACAGGTTTTTTTTTTCAGCTACCAAAACAAAACCAGCCATTGTGTGACTTATGGCAAACTGCAAGCTTTGGAGCACAGAGTTCCAGGAAACAGCAAATGCAATTTTATGATTTAATAACACATTCATTTCTGTGGTTAATTTGTAAGTAGTTATCACAAACCTGTAGGAGCTTTGCACGCAGAATCAGTTGGATATTATTTGGTCATTGGCACAATTATTCATTATGATTTGGATTTTCCTCATCTGTTTTTCTGCAGGAGCCCTCTGCCTAATAGCTTTGGGCATTTGATTGTATTTCAGTAGGATTTGACCCAGGATGGGTCTTATCCTGTCCACAAAGTCACTGCAGGTAGGAAGTGCTCAGACAGGGACTCTCCAGTTGGAGAAGTAACCCTGTGAAAACTGATTGATCACAGTAGCATCACGTGGACAAAAAGCAATGTAAAATCTATTGTTTCTAAAATACTTCTTTTTTCTAAGCTCCTTTTCAGGAGCCATCTTTCCTGTACATCAGATTTAGAAAAAAACAAAAGATTAGAAAAACGTGGAGGTTCTGATAAGTGCCCATCTTTCAAAGTAACTGACCTTGCTCCCCAAATGGTCTAATTGAGTGGAATATGGACAAGTTAGTCAAACCAAAACAACCTTCTGAGTCAACTTTCCACTGTGACATTTTGCATTGTGTTGTAACTAAAGACATCAGTACACCTCAAGAAACACTGCTGGACTCTTCTGTTGGACAAGGGGCCAAGAAAAACACTAGGATTGGAGCCCACGTGGAAGGAACACATGACTCATTCCAGATGTTTAAACTCTGAATTATCACAGTAAAAGGGTAAAGGAAAATAATCTCCAAGGTAGATGGGATTTAAATCATTGTAAGGACTTTATAAATAAGGTCAGCACCTTGCATGGACCTCAGATCTTTGTAGGAAATTAGCAGAGTTCTTGGCAAATATGGTTTTGTTAGCTGGCATTGCCAAGCAAGCTGGGGTTAATTAGCAACCCATCTTGGTTAATTAAATGTATGTGTACTGAGGGGAAAAAAGATACTACAAAGTGTTATGTAAAAAGTGGATAGTTCAATATTTTCTGCCTATAGTTTGTCATGGTGGTGTTTTTTTATAATCTAATTGCTCTTGGTCTTTGTTGCTAGAGCAATTCCTGGGTGGGAAGGTCTGATTTTCTTCTTGCTTTTAATGCTTTAAACAGTCATAACTTGAACAACAGGTGATGATTTATTTCAACTACCTTTAAGGTTCTTTATTCTTCTCAATATGAAAAAGGAAGAGTGGATGTATTTTTCCCTTCTTTGCAGGTGTCATGTATGGTGTGATGCTTAAACAGGGGTAGAAAGTTAATGCAATGCTGCTAAAGACCTGGAGAGGCAAAGCAGGCAATGCAAGTGATGTGTCGGGTGAGCTGGCAAATAAATGGAATGTAAAGAACTACAATAACCTTCATACACTGTGCAGCATCAGGCTCAGGAATTAAAGCATGTGTGTTCACACTAAGTGGAGAGGACCTTCGAGATGGAATCCTGGCTCTGAGATCTACTGGAGACATCCAAGTGACTCCAAAGGAGCAGAGCTTTCCCCATGGCACTGAAACCACATTCTCATCTTATTTTGTGTACCCAAAAATAAGTGAGTAAATGCTAATACAAAAGAACCAGCTGCTTTTAGTTGTTAAAGTTTTGTCAGCCAAAGTCGGGAAAAAATTAAGGGAGGATCCTGAAATGCTGCTTTGGTGACAGAGGGGCTGTGGGAGGAATTTAGGAAATGAAATCCAGGTGGGTGGTCCCTAGAGCTCCCATTGGAGGTTACCTTGCTTTTGTTGCTGGCCTTCCCTTGGCCCCCTCACAGAGGCCCTAGAGCTCAGCACTCTGTTCACACCCACGTTCCACTGTGATTCATAGAATCCCAGGCTGGTTTGGGTTGGAAGGGACCTTCAAGATCACCTAGTTCCAACCCCCTGCTTTGGCAGGGACACCTCCCACTAGACCAGGTTGCTCAGAGCCCCATCCAACCTGCCCTTCAACACTTCCAGGGATGGGGCTTCCACAGCTTCCCTGGGCAACCTGGCCCAGTGTCTCACCACACTCACACTCAAGAATTTCTTCCTCATGTCTCACCTCAATCTCCCCTCCTCCAGTTTTAATCCATTCCCCCTTGTCCTCTCACTACAAGCCCTTGTCCAAAGCCCCTCCCCAGCTTTCCTGGAGCCCCTTCAGGCACTGGACAGGTCCCAGCTGTCCCCCCCTTTGGTAGTGCAGGTGCCCATTGCCAAGCTACTGGAGCCCTGGGGCCTCTCATTGACAACCCTGGCAAGGCTCAGTGCTGCTGCCTGCCCCCTTGGCATGAGCCATGGGGCCAAACCTTGACCCTTGGAGCAGGAGAGCTGTGTGGACATCTGCCCCAGGAGCTGCAGGGGATAGGAGAGGAGAGCTGGAGGACGCCTTGGGCTTCTGTGTAACAGGGCAAAAGGGGTAAGAAGAGAAGCATCCCCAGAATCTTCCCAAAGAATAGCCCTTGCTCAGTTAGCTTCCTGCTCCAACATCTTGGGAAAAGCATGGAACAGCTGGCATTTCACCTGTGCATTGTGCCCATTTGTTTCCTTGGGATGAGCTGCAAATGGCTCCACTCTCTGAAAGGCTTCTGGTGGGAAGTGTGCACTGCCAGTGACTTCCTGAGAGGCTTACCTGCCTTTTACTGCTTTCTAGGATCTTGCATCTATAGAAAGACCCTTTTAGGCTTTTTAGCAGTGATGCTCCAAAAGCTGGAATTGCATAAAGTGCTTCCTTCTGCTTCACCCTCAGCCTGTGAGTTACCAAACTACCTGTACAGGCACGTTTGGTGAAGAGAGGGTGCAGTTCTGTTAAACATCACCATGTACCACAAACGCTTCTAAAATCTTCTGATAGCTCTGCATGACTTTTCACGATGAAAATTGTGTGTGACAGTTGAAAATTTCCCTCTGGAAAAAAATTCCTTTAGGAAACAGTGCAAGCCTTTGAAACAATGTGTAGACAGAGATGCAGGAACGTGCTGCAAGTCGCCGGGGACTGCACTCTTACTGGCACCATACACCTCCTCCTGGGTTGTCAAATTAGTCAAAGCTGCCTACCAAAAAAAGCCTTTATCAGTTTCAGCTAATTTCAAACCCAGCCTCATACCAGCTTCACACTGAACCCAGGTTCAGGAAGAGCTGGGGAGTAAAAAACATTTGTTTCTGAGTGAGTGGTGCTTTCTGAACCCTAAGTGCTTGTGTAGACACAAACTGAGAGTTTGTTTGAGAGCCTGTCTTGCTTCTTTCTGTTTTGCTGTGGATGCTAGCATGTGTTTTGATAGCTTTTCTTTCAAGATAAGACTATTTAATTACAATTTTACTTGAATGTGGATCCATGAAGGAAGAACACTCAGTTGTTTCACTGAATTTTTTCCCTGGACCTTCAAAACAAAAAGAGTTATCCTTGTCATGTCCTTGTCCCACCCAGTCCCACCCACACCCTCACTGCCTCCTACTGCTGTCCCCCTTTTTCATGGCCATCCATGTCCAAGCAACAGCCAAGGGAAAGAGAAAAGGATGTTAAGTCCTTTATCTGTGACTGGAAAACCATGAAGGGTGATACACAGTTTATCAACTTCCACACTGTCTCTCTTCTTGTTTTTTTTTTCCTGCATGTAGCAGCAGGTGATGCACGGCAGCTGCGGGAGAGATCAGTCCCCGTGTCTGGGCTTCATCTGAGCTCAGAACTCAAAGTAAAGGTCAGGAGCCATGACACTAAAAAGATTAAACTAAATAGAAAGGTATAAAGAAAACCTGTAATGTGAACTATTAACCTGGGGGGAAAATCACTTTGCATTCATCTCTGGACAGAGGTTAAACTGAGTTGGGAGACATGGTGCTTAAGCTCCACTCAGAGTCAGTTCATACATCTGCAAAACTGAATAAATGAGAATAACTATGTATTCATCTTAGATATTCTGATTAGGTTTTGAAATTATCATATCCCTACAGCCCTGCAGCTCCCATTCCTACAGCCCTGAAGCTCCCATCCCTACAGCCCTGCAGCTCCCATCCCTACAGCCCTACAGCCCCCATCCCTACAGCCCAGCTCCCATTCCTACAGCCCTGCAGTTCCCATCCCTACAGCCCTGCAGCTCCCATTTCTACAGCTCCCATCCCTACAGCCCAGATCCCATCCCTACAGCCCTACAGCTCCCATCCCTACAGCCCTGCAACTCCCATCATCACTTGTTATTTTTCTTCCAGTTCAGCACTTGGTGGGATGGCCCACAGGAATGTCTCTCTGTGAAGACTTGCTTGCAAATAAAAAGAATGAGTTTACACCAAGAATTTACCAAGCTTTGGGACTATTAGGTGGAAAAGACATCTCATAGCCCCGAGGCTTTATATTTTTTGCATTCTTAAAGATGAAAAAATATTAAATATCTTTTAGAAGTAAAAAAAAAAGTTTTTATTAGAGAACAAATAAAAAAACCAAAACAAAGGCAGAAAGAGAAAGACATTGATAGATGGACAGAAAGTGTAGATTTGATATAGAAAAAAGTTCTGTTTCAGACTTACTCCAGTGGTACTCCTTACAAAGCAAAGCACTCCTGAAGGAGTGGCTCTGCTGGGAACCTCACATTAGTGACAACTCACTAAACACTGATTCTGAGTTGAGACATTTGGTTTTAGTGAAGTGCTCTCCCTACACAGAGCTGCCTGTCTTTTTCATTCCACTTTGCTGCTTGTTACTGTTTCTGAAATGGGAGTGAGAAGCAGCAGGATTAGTGTATGTGTTTTAGGTACAAAACTTCATAAATTGGTTTATTGTAATATTGCTTGGTTTTATTTGTGATTAATTATAATGGTCAATATGGTTTCTATGAGTCTATCCTGCAGCCTTGATTAATGCATCAAGATGCAAGAAAGAGTCTTTCATAGAATGTGTTGAAGGTTTTTTTGTTTCACAAATTATATTCATTCACTTGTTGACAGTACATTTCCTGAGCTGTGAAAATGTGAAAACCGTGTGAAATCATGTGATAATCCTGCTGGACAATCTCTTTTTAATGCACCTTCTGAGCTCAGAAGTCCTTGTGGCACTCAGTTATTCTCTTGAGCTTGTACTAGTATATAGAAATCACAATATTCTAAGAAAATGTCTTTGCTTTCCAAATGTCCATGTATTTCATAGAATCATAGAATTAGAGGAGAGTTTGGGTTAGAAGGGACTTTTAGAGACCATCCAGTCCAACCCCCCTGGATGGGCAGGAACATCTTCAGCTAGATCAGGTTGCTCAGAGTCCCATCCAACCTGCCCTTGAATGTTGACAGGGCTGAGACATCCACCACCTCTCTGGGCAACCTGGGCCAGTGTCTCACCGCCCTCATTGTAATTTTTTTTTTCCTTGTACCCAGTCTAAACCCACCTTCTTTTAGTTTAAAACCATCACCCTCTGCCCTGTGGCAACAGGCCCTGCTAAACCATTTGTCCACAATTATTTGCACCATTATACTCACGTTATCATAGAAATAATACCAATTTGCAGTCACTAATAGCAATGATTTTAATCTTTTATTTAGCATGTTACATTTCAAAACTGAGCTTAGTTTGAAGATGGAGGTAACTGTGATTTCACTGTTGACATGGAGTGACAGTAGCAAATGGGAAAAGAGCTCATATCTGTGTCTAGATCTTCCCAAGGTTTTTCATATCAGACAAGATTTCCACTGCAAATTGTGTTTGGAGCATTTGGGTTTTTACAGGCACATCTATGTGTGCACCAGATTTGGGGGACAATGGTTTTCAGGTTTTGTGTGAGATTGCATGGGATTCAAAACCAGAGGCATAAGTATGAATAGGAGACACTATCCATTGTGAAGATCCAAAAGCTGCAGGATCTGACACACGTGTGGGATCTAATTGATTCTGGAACTGTATGTATGGAGGCTGGGAAAACCCTTCCACATCCAACTCTATTTCTTTCATCAAGTCCTGAGTCCAGACAAACAAGCAATGTGATCTGAAGTTGTGAGCATGATATTTCATGGCTACAAAGAATGAAGTGAGATGAACTTGTCTGGAGAAACAACACATTGTCTCAGGCCAACTAGTGGAGTTGGGAAAAATACACACATTTTTGTGGAACAAGCCCTCCCTGCTTTTAAATATGACACATATGAATGTAATTGTGCCTGAACACAGCTTAATTTCCAAACTAAAATGTTACATACATGTCCAGGCTTTACATTTTTTTAGTGCTATGCACATGTATATGGATCATTTTGTTTTCTGGCTAAATCCTGGGCCTTGGACTTAGGCATTCTGGGGTTTGAATCCTCCTGACATTTTATCATACTTCTCATTAGAAGACAAGGGAAATATGCACAAGTTACTTCTTTTCCTATTAATGTTACTTTATAAATTAAATTCAGAAGGCAATTTCCCCCCCTCACTAGGACTGCCTTGGCTCCAAGGTTAAAATTCCTGGCTGTTTTGAATTTGGAAGGCTTCCCATGGTAATCATATACTGCAGCAGTGTGGTCTGTATGCTCAGCACTGCCTTATTTAGCTTCACCAGGCAGCACTGACTAGCTGAAACCAGTTTAACTTTCAGCAGAGGAACAGGAGCCCAGCACCAGTCTTGAATAAACCAGCAGGAGCTCAGCAAGAGGCTCTTCCCAGATAAGCAAAAGCTCAGTCCTAGGGAGTGCTTGTCTCCACTGAAAGACTGGAGACACATTGTTTTAATGACCTTGCCTCAAGCTGCTGAAATCATTGGAGGGAAGAGCTTTGGGCTTTACGATTCCCTTAAATCTCTCCGATTTCCAAAACATGGAAAGTTTGATTTGTATCAAGATTCCTTCTGTTCAGCCTCTGTCCCTGCCACATGCACGTGCTCTGCCGGAGCGGCTCCGTGCGTGTCCGTGGACATTCTCTTGGGGAGATGAGGACCCTCCAGATTAGGATTTTATACATGTTTTCTGTGACTGCTTTGCTGTAGATATGGAACTAGCTTTGACAGGGCATCATTCACAGCTTACGATTTAAAAAGAGAAATAAGAACAATCCCTTCCTTTGCCTGGCTGACAGGAGCATTATTGTCGCTGCTCCTTTGCTTCAGCTCCAAAGAAAGCTTCTCTCTTCCCACGGCCTGAGATGATTCTGGTGGGAGTTTCCAACCTGTTGTGTAGCCTCTCTTCCCGCTGTACCTCATATCTCTGGTACTTCTCTGCCCACTTTCCTTCAGTGCAAAGCTCAAGCCTGAGGACAGCAGGGTGTGGGAGACATTCCTGCTGCCTCCCGGCTCTCAGCTCTAGAGCAGAGCAGCTTGGCTGACCAGCCAGGAAACGTTTTGGAGAGCAGTTTATCACCTGAAATTACTAGTGTGAAGCTGCTTAGATAGTGGTTCTTCCTGTGTGCATTCCTCGTGCATTTAATTATTTCTTTATTAGTGAGATTGGCATCTGGACTTCAGAAGGATTGCTTTTGCTTTACACCTGCTGCTGGAAAACAGGTACTTTTGGGAGGTGGGCATAGAGGAGGAAGGAATGGACTTGTAACCAGGCTCCACAGCCCTGAGGGGAGCAGTGTTGCAGCCAGCCCTCTCATGGCATTCTCTGACCTCTGTGGGCTGCCTTTGGCACCTTTGATAGACATTGGATAGGACAGGAGATGGTTTAGGTTTTGGCTGTTTGGCAGCTATGCTTTGAAAAATAACCTATCCTGAGATGGCTTCCTACAAGTGACCCAGCTGAAAATGGACGAATTTAGTGTAAAGAAGCTATGGATTTTGGAGGTGGTGGCAGTCTGGTGCCAGCCACTGCATGACACACTGTCCTGCTTTTCAAACTAAAGGATGATGGACAAGAAGGAAAAAAAAAAATGGTTTGTCCTTGCCTTTTGACATGGGGTTGAATATAGAACCAGATTTATCTGCATTTTTTACAGGTGTGTCTCTGTCCAATCTTCTCCACACCTCTCTCTTCATCCCTTTTCTCAGGATGAAGGACAAGCATGAGGCTGGGTTGCAAGCTGCCTTTCCCAACACTTGGAAAAAAACAATCTGTTTTGGAGCTTTTTGATGCCCAAGTTGTGAGTGGTTCAGAGGTGGAAAAAAATCTCAGATAAGGCTTCTGCCTTATGCAAGTAAGTCTGCTGCTGCATCCAGACTCGCTTTGCTGAGAGCTGCCTGCTGGCTCCCTAGGCAGCACACACCAAACACATCATCACACTGTGCTCTGCCTTGTCTGGGGGGGCTGGAAGGGGCAAGGAGCTCTGGGGATATGGGTGACATAAGGACATAAACCAGTTCTATTAGATCCACTGTTCAGAAAAGAACTTATAGTTTATAATAAAAAAATAATCCTGTAAATTGCTGTCTAATTTCTTTCTGTTGTGTATCAGCTCCTTGTCTTGCAACTGTTAAACACACAGAGTGGGGAAGCTGAAGTGCCCTCCTTGCCCAGAGCTCTGCACCAGCTATGGAGTCAGGGGTGCCCAGTCCAGCCACAGCTCATACAGGACAGGGAAAACCACCAGACTCATGATGATCCAGGGGAAAATGTGGCAATCACTTTGACACACTGAACAGATGAGAACAAGGAATTTACCTCTAACCCCATTCTTGTTATAGCTCCATTTCGTGGTCAGTATCAGGCTGTAGGCTCCTATTTCAGGTGCTGTTGTGACCTTCTCTAGAGTCTTCTCTTGTCTCTATGAAGAACTTTGGCTTCTAAGCCTAGGACCCCCCAATCTTGATTTTAAATTTGAGACACATTTAAAATAGTATGAATAGTACCCTTGACCTATTGTAAACTTGTTATATAAATTCCCAGGGCACTACAGATTTTCCTGATCTTTCCACAAACAGTGAAAGCAAACATCTAGCAGTGGGAGCCATGGAGTCACGAGTGTAGATTTCATGGCCAGGAGTTACCATTAGCAGCTGACAGTGTTCCTGTGTCTGTGAAAATCATGAAATAAATGGTTATCAGTAAAGTCTTACCTAACCATCACCACCAGAAGAGATTCAGGCTGGCTGAGCTATTAGAGGGACTTTTGCCTTTAGTCCTGAAGAATTTCTTTCCTGTTCAAGGATAACATGCCACTGGGAACACTAAAGGAAGATTACTTTGCCATATCCTTTTGCTACTTCTTTTGTACAGATAAGCCAGGTTTCATCTACCAGAGTTGTCAGTCCACCTTTTACAAGAGCTACATTCACTATAGAGATGAAAATAAAATAAAAAACGTTGGGAAAAAAGAAAAAAAAAAAATTGTTGCCAAATCCAGGATGTCCAGGAAAAGCAAAACATGTATTAATTATAAGGTGGAAATGAACCTGAAAGTGCAACAGGGGTACATGGATATTAGCTCACTTACACCATGGAAAAAAATAAAGTAGCTGATCATACCCTGAGCAGGAGATATGAAAACCAGATGGCTCTTAAAACAGAGTGGAAATCCACAGCACGTGCAGCAAGAGCAACTTGTGAACTATGGAAACAAGAGTCATTGCAAAGCTCAATTAGCTCTGGTATAGTTGATTCAGGATAAGACATTTGGAGATCCTGTGTTGAGGCCCCTGTCCTGTAAAGTAAAATCCCTCCCTGTCATTACTGCAAAGGTCTCCTCCAGGTACAAATCCACTGGAAGCAGAGATGTGAAGTTAGCCAAAGAGTTGGACTGGATGAAGCTAAATGGTAAGAAACTTACAAAACCAAAAAGCTGAAAAGCTTCTCCAGTCTAGTTGCAGACAACACATTTTGCAAGCAACAGAAATTAAACTAACTGAATGATGCAAAAAATGCAGGCTGTGACAACAGAGCAATGACAGTTTATCAGCCTTAGCTGATCCACACGTGCTCTTGAACATGTAAAAACTCCAACTGGGTGGAAATAACGTCAGACACAGCTGTAACCAGTAACACTGGAAGGAACAATAGACTGGTGGCACTGGTAGATGACACTTGAGAGGAGAATTGAAAGATCTTTGTTTAATATGTAATTCCTGAAATACACAGCTAGAAGAACATTTTTTCAGATGATCATACTTTTGATAATAATCAGCTACCATGTTCATCATTGATGATTACATTTAATGGAATACATTAATCCAATTTTTCAGGATGGATTTTTGTTACCAAAATGTTTTCATTCTCTTTAGCCTCTGCTTTAAAAAAGTAGCAAGGGGTTTCTGGAATACAGCTCATATGTTGTGTTATTCATGCTGCTTTGCACCACCCCTAAGAGCCCTTTTTCTCTGTGCTGTCACTTTATTTAGATGACTTTTTATCAGCCATACAGACAAGTAACTGCAGAGGCTGCAATCCTGAGTTAAGGAGCAGCAGGATGAACATTGCCTCTTGGGCAAACTTGGGCATCCTCCTGTGTGTGCCTGCATTTGTGCAGGAAAAAATTATTCTGTATGACCTTTTCCATGGGACCCTTCCCTCAGCTGCTGCCCAGCATGTCTGGGTCCCACCTCACCAGCAGCCACTCACGGGTCTCTTTCTGCCTCCTTGATGGGGTCAAGTCTAATGCTGAAGTTCCTGAGTGCTTCTGAAATTCTGGAGACAGATTTAATGATTTCTTCTCTTGTTTGTGTGTGTTTCTCATCATTCTTCATAATTCTTATCAACAGAAGAAGTTACTTTATTTTCACACAAATGCTACTCAGAGGGGAAGTTTTGTGGTTTGGTTTTTTTTTTACATTTTAGACAAATCAGACAGTGGGGGATTAAAGTCAAAACTACTGACTGAATTATCCATGTCCAGGCTGAGACTGAGATCTTCATTTTCCTCTTTGCATTATTAGCTCTCTGTAATATTCTGTAAGTTAATTTCTGGCAATCAGAATTGAGCTCTGAGCTGGGGCAACCAGAGAACAAGGAACACCCCATTTAATGAAACCTTCATAGAATCACAGAATCATGGAATGGTTTGGGTTGGAAGGGACCTTCAAGATCATCTAGTTCCAACCCCCCTGCATGGGCAGGGACACCTCCCACTAGACCAGGTTGCCCAGAGCCCCATCCAACCTGCCCTTCAACACTTCCAGGGATGGGGCTTCCACAGCTTCCCTGGGCAACCTGGCCCAGTGTCTCACCACCCTCACACTCAACAATTTCTTCCTCATGTCTCACCTCAATCTCCCCTCCTCCAGTTTTAATCCATTGCCCCTTGTCCTCTCACTCCCTGCCCTTGTCCAAAGCCCCTCCCCAGCTTTCCTGGAGCCCCTTCAGGCACTGGAAGGTGTTCTAAGGTCTTCCTGGAGCCTTCTCTTCTCCAGGCTGAACACCCCCAACTCTCCCAGCCTGTCTCCAGAGCAGAGCTGCTCCAGCCCTTGGATCATCTTTGTGGCCTCCTCTGGACTCTCTCCAGGAGCTCCATGTCCTTCTTATGTTGAGGGCTCCAGAACTGGACACAGTGCTCCAGGTGGGGTCTCACCAGAGCAGAGTAGAGGGAAAGAATCCCCTCCCTTGACCTGCTGGCCACACTGCTTTTGATGCAGCCTTCTAAACCTTCTTAAAACCTTCTAAAGTCTGGATTAAGTGACTGAACCCAGTGCTGCAGAGGAATTCCTGGCACTTCCTGATCCTGTCACCTACCTGCAAGAGGGCTGCTGTGAGGCAGAGCACAGGGCCCAGGAGACACTCTCTCCTGCTGGCTCTGGGGGTAGGGCCAGGGCTTTACAGCAGTGCTTCAGCTTCCTCTCAGCTTCCTCGCTCTGTCAGGCTGACATGGCTGCACAAATCCACCTGATTTAGCCCAGTCAGTCTGAGTTACCATTCTAGAAATGTGTTGATTGACTGGGAAGTTTGCCTTATCAGTTTAATTACGAAAAAGATACTCTGAACCACAGAACAATTAAAAAAACCCAACCCAACCCAAACGAATACCCCCTAATCAGTGCCTTATGATCACATTCCACTGTTGAGAGATGGATTCCAAGGGGCTTCCAAGAATATTTTGCAAAAATGCTAAATTGGAAATGTTTATATGTAGAATTCAGCATTATAATAATAGAATAAGTATTGTCAGTCACTCAGTATAGAATTCCAATGATATACTTACATTCTATATTAAATGATAAATATTAAAAGTTATATTTAAATACTTTAAATTCTGGCTTTGTTCCTTGACTTATGTAAAACAAGTAAGACCCTGCTGGGGTGCAGAGAGGGGCAGGCTTTATTCCTGCCATGGTAGTGAAAAAAGGATTGCCATAGGGATGTTCAGGGCTGAGGTGGGGTGCATTGCTAAGGCATCTTGGGGTCCTGGTGGATGACAGGTTGACCATGAGCCAGCAGTGTGCCCTCGCAGCCAAGAGGCCAGTGTCATCCTGGGGGACATTAAGAAGAGCATGGCCAGCAGGTCAGGGAGGTTCTCCTGCCCCTCTGCTCTGCCCTGGGGAGGCCTCCCCTGGAGCACTGGGTGCAGGTCTGGGCTCCCCAGTTCAAGAAGGACAAGGAATTACTGGAGAGAGTCCAGCACAGGCCACTGAGATGCTGAAGGGACTGGAGCATCTGCCTGTGAGGAAAGGCTGAGAGAGCTGGGGCTGTTCAGCCTGGAGAAAAGGAGGCTGAGGGGGGATCTCATCAGTGCTGGTCAATATCTCCAGGGGGTGTCAGGAGGATGGGGCCAGAGTCTTCTCAGTGGGGTCCAGTGACAGGACAAGGGGCAATGGGCACAAACTGGTTCACAGGAGGTTTTACCTGAATATGAGAAAATAGTTCTTGACTCTGAGGGTACCAGAGCCCTGGGACAGGCTGCCCAGGGAGGCTGTGGAGTCTCCATCCCTGGAGACATTCCAAACCCACCTGGACGTGTTCCTGTGGGATCTGCTCTGGGGGATCCTGCTCTAGCAGGGGGTTTCACTGGATGATCTCCAGAGGTCCCTTCCAACCCTGACGACTCTGTGACACCGATGGTTGAGGAGGACAGGGGTTTGCAGAGCACAGTGATCCTCAGCACTGTACTCCTCTTGTGCTCTGATGGGAGGCAGAATGGGAAGTACCAGTGATACCAGTGCTTGGACTGTACTGGTATTCATGTGTACTGTCCCTCCACACTTCAGCCTCCCTCTCCAGCCATGTGGTTTCTCCCTGGCTATAGGGGTTGGTGCTTTGGCCACTCCCAACAGAAAGAGCTGCTAAAATGAGACCTCCAACAAGCTCTGTTCCTGGCTGCTGCTCTCTGCTTGATGTACCAGTAGAATAAAAACTTCTCCTAGGACTAATGTCTGGAAAGGTCTTGTCTCTTGCCACTAGATGGGAGTTTCCCACCCTTGGTTTTGACTCTACTGTCATGCTGCTAACTTCTGTGCTATCAAGTTCCTCTTGGCAATGTACCTTTGGGTCAATCCTCCAAACCTTTGTGAACAGAACATCAATCACTAATTCACAACTTGTGGGCAAGGCAATATCCTCCATTCCCTTTTCTTTTTTCCTTTTTTTGTTTTCCTTTGTTTCTACAACAATAGGAACTTGAAACACAAACAGAGAAAATAAAGGAACATGTTCTCCAGCACAGCTGAAAAAGATGTTTTTTCAGACATAAACATCTTTAGAGCACCAAAAAAAAAAAAAAAAAAAAAGCACACCATTTATAGCCTTTAACAGCTTCATGGGTATTATGATCTGCAACAGAACTTAGGTGTAACCTGGTTACCATTATATTACCACTAATATTTGCCCAAAATATCACAGATGAACCGTAAGGAAATCATTACCCAGATGATGGTCTAGGTTTGCCCAGGAAGTTCAATGTACCACCACTCTGCCCCAACTGTGACAGCACTGCCCTTTACACCTAGTGACAGTTCCAGTCAGTGCACATAATACAGGAGTTATTTAAAACCTACTGTGGTGCATATTATATTTGATATGAGAAGATTTTTCAGGGTAAAGGAACAACACACTGGGTATGCAATAATTGTTCTGATCAGCTCCAGGAGGAGCACTAGTGAGATGACATTCACTTTGTCACTATAACCTCCTCTTCAGAAACACTTGTGATTGTCTGAAAACAATCCTAAAGCATCAAGAAAGTTCCATGGCTGTTGCAACCAAAGATACCACAAATGCCATCACTCCATTTTAAGGCAAAAGGGAAAGGGTTGTTCTGCACAGCTGAGAGAAAAATGGTTGCACTGCAGGTAATTTCTAGGGTGCTTGTTCTTGGAGCAGGTAGCAAAGAACTGTGAAGATAAAGTTGAGACTTCCTAGAAAACTTCAAAAAGGAGTTCAGGAAGACTCTGTCTATGTTTTCTTTAAGGTAATCTCCTTGTGTTCTGCATCATGTGGCTGTTTTGAAAACTAATGAGTTAATTATAACAGCTTGCAATGAAATCAGTTCATTAGTAATTAATGTCATGTTTGCAAATTGCTGTAGAAACATAAAGCATCATGATTTCTAAATCAATAACAGCATTTCCACAGGAAGGTATTCATTTATTCCCACTGAACAGAAAACCTGTGTATACAAACAGTTTGCTAGGCATATTGTGATTCTGTGATTCTGTGATTTGCATATATAAAAAAACACCTAATTTGAACTGTTCCTATTCCTGCTGTATTATGAGCAGAACTATCCCTCCAGCCAAAGAAATCTCAGTCCCTTAAAGAAAGAAAAGGGTCATACTGCCAAACTCTCTTAGGCAGACTAACAGTTTCACCAAGCAGATGAAAGGCTTGAGTACCTGTAAGATGAATTGCTGTTTTGTCTCCTATCAACACATCTGTAAATAAGGCAGGAAGGCTTCTAGAAATCTGACATGTCTGTCTGTGGCTTGTCACCTCTGCATTTTGTCGTGTCTTAGCTACTAGCATGAAACTCAAGGCTGCTGAAATAATTAGCCTTCAGGCTAGAATTCTGTGCACAGTTAGAAAACCTTAGATTGCACCTAGAAAGGCCCAACTATCCGATAATTAATCAATACATTAATATATTCTTAAAAATCCATCAAATAAAAATGAATGGAGATAACTAATGCATGAACCAGGAGAACACTGCAACGTGGTAACTGCCCTGTCGTGTTGTAAATTGGTTTGTTTTCCAGTGGTGTTGAGTAATAAAACAGTATGTTAATTTCATATGGAAATATGTGGGAAAACCTGGCTTCAGATGTACTTCTCTGTTCCCTAGTTAATGGTATGAAATTCTTTTTGTGGAAAAATGCAAAAAATTGAAAGGTTTTTTGTAGTACTCATCAAAGAGAGATTTTCCACAGCAGAAAGAAGCACATTCTCTACGCTCTAGCAGAACACAACACATGGATTTAAAGACACTTAAAGACATCAATCACCTTGCAGCACTACTTTTTTCAGAACTGCAGAAAAGACACATTATTCAGGATCAAACCTGGTCAGATTCCTGGTGCTAAAAGGTATCCTTTGTGCAGGAGATCTTGGTACAATTGTGGCTGGCACTAGTGCCATGGGAATAGCCTTCAGGTCTGGTAACAGCAAAGGTGTTTGTGGTGTGCCTGGAGACCTAGAGAGTAAGGCAGGCTGTATTCAAGCTCCAAATAAATGGCTTTTGTTCAACATGGTTTACATTTGACTGTGCCATTTTGAGAGAGGAAGTAGATGATAGTGGCTACCTTACCTGGGCTTGAGACCCTTCAGCAGTTGGTCTTCATCCTGTGAATGCTGGTGATCACTATGGACAGACACCTGTGAGTTAGGGACCAGCAGGACAGAAGCTCATGGGGTGGTTATGGATTTTACTCAGCATAAGGGCCAGTTGGTGAAATGTTTGTAAAAGGACACACAGAGCTGTGGCCAGAAAATAGTAGTGATCATTCATATCACCTTGACTCCAGCTGCCTTCCTCCCCAAGGTGAGGGAGGCTGCATGCAGCCTGGACCCTCTCTCCTCCTCACAGATCTGGACCTCACCTTCGTGTCCTGCTGGCTACCAAGCCCAGCAAGCAGATGTGGCAGCATCCACCCCTCAGCCTTCTCTGCAGGAGGCAGCTCAGCACTGGAACAAGGGGGTGCAACACCTCAGGATTGCAGCCTGCCAGAGGAATGGGAAATGTCCCACATGACATTGGTTACAAGCCAGGCAAAGCAGAAAGCTGCTTCCGTCAGAGTTCTTTTATAAATGATGTGGGCCTGTGTGTTTGAAAAAAAAACCCTTTCTCTTTCTAATACACCCCACTCTTGTGAGTGTTTTCCATTCATCACCCCTGGCAGTGCTCAGCCCTGAGCTCTTTGCTAGCTGTCTGACACAATGTCAAATGGAGTCCCCTGCAGAGAGGAGCGGAGCCGTTTTGTCTGACCTGCTTTGAAATCAGTTCCTGTTACCTCAAAACCAGCAGTAGCAAAGAGCTTGACATAACCTGGCCCAGCCAGGAAAAAAATATGTTCTTGCATGGAAAACCTGGAAGAATAAGCATGCACAGGAGAAACACTATGCTCTGGTTTCTGTTACTTTGAGGCTGTTTATGTTAAGGTTAAAGGCAAGCCCCGGGAAGGAGAGAAGTTTACACAATATAGAATATGTGCAGACCCTGGCTACATGATGGAAACAACACCTCCTGAAAACTTGCATATATTTTCCATGCAAAACTGCACACTTCCCTGACTCCTTCATCCCAACTATTCTATCCATCACTTGCTCTACTCTGTGTTCTGTGAATGGGGATTTAGTGCACAGGCTGACAGTGGCAAATGCAGTCTCCACGTGTCTCCTGTGTAAACATGAACTTTTAGCATATACCCTGAGTAGACTTTCTAAATAAATACCATCTGAGGGCAAACTTCACTCAAGCTTGTGTAAAGCTGGAGTTGTTCTAGTTTATACCCCGTCATTATGAACAAGCAATTAGTTCTGAGTGACTGCATTTGCTGATTACAAAATCTTCTGTGAACAAACATCCATCCTCTTTCTAGACCCCACCATGGGGCATATAAAGCTTTCTTGTCTTGGAACATGTTCTGATGCCAGAACTGACACCTCACCCACTGAGAATAATCTCATTCAACCAGGGGGAGAGAAAATAAATGGGAAATGTGGATTAAATCCCAAGAGTACATGAGCTGGAATTGCCAGGACTGATGCAGATAGCAGTTAAATGAAGACTCCCTTGTGCTGCATAATATTACAGCTGCCTGAACCATGAGCCAGTGTGAGAGCAGGGAGAGGCTGCTCCTTTGTTTGTAGCATAAAGAGGAGAACTGGGCAGTGACTTGACAGCAGACCTGATACAGCAATAATCTGCACAGCTTATTTCTGACTGGGCACAGGTGAATAGTCTGGGTACCAAAATGTGTGTGTGCTCTGCCATCTCTGCAAACATCAATTAGTTTTCCATAGGAGTACCATAATTTCTTGCCAATAGCATCTGCTGCTCTTTACCCTGCCTTTAAAACTGGAGCTGGACTGTCTAAAAGCTGGACTTCCAGCTCTTCAAACTGTAAAAGGCTGTAAAGATCAAGAAAGGCCATGTGGAGAGCAGCAGACACATACTAGTTGCAGCTCTTGGGCGGGTGGGTTGGTCTTTAAATGGAGGCATTGTCTTCAGTTCAGCTTGTCCCCTTCACTTAGTCTCAACCTTGCCCCCTTTTCAGTTGCAGTTCACAGACTATAACAAAGGGGTGTGTGGAAAGCAAGTCTGCAGTCTGTAAAGACACTGAAATAATAAAAATCCTGACCTATTGGCAATCACAGAAAGTCTTCAAGGTATTTCATACTGGAGAAACTTTGCAGACATGTTATCACGGGTGGTTTGTTCCATCTCTGTCAACATGCCTTCAACTTATAAACCCAATTGCAATGAGCACTTGTGGTTTTCTTGCACTTCCATTAGTAGGATTCATGTAAATACATGTTAGAGGCAAAGCTGACCTAGATTGTTGCCTTGCATACCTCTGGAAAGGCTTCCTGCTCATGTTTGCACAGATGAAGCACCTCTTAATGTAGTGATGCAAAGACTACATGTAGAAAAAAATAGAACTGTGCTTCAACTCGGACCCGTGGGGAATGTTCCCAAACTGATACTTGATACAGATTCAGATTTGACTGCCAGTGCTGCCCCTATTCCTCTTCAGCAGCAGCAACATAATGGCTGAGGAACTCACAGGGAATTGATTATTACTTCACGGAAGGTTACTTGGAGGACCAATGAAGATGCCATAAGAATTAAAAACTACAAGTAAAAGAAGAGAGAGAGATAATGTACTATGTGGAACCCTTAGTAAAACTAACCACTAACACTCTGTAATTTATATGTTTTTCAAGGTTTGCTGACTCTATTCCCTGCAGAAGAAAGAGAGGGATTGTTTCAATTCAGGCTGGTTATGCAGCTGACCAAGTAGGGCAGAAGCAGATGCTGAGCAGCTGAAGTTTGTTGAGCTTGTTCTGATCTTCAGGTCTCTCTGTGGACAGGGGAGTGAGGCCATGAGCATTTTGTGATCAGCAGCAGCAAGCCTGCAATGCTCTGGAAGCAGGATCAACTGCCAGCTGCTAAAACCCAGCTACATTCCAGTGTGCATTCCTGCCCTAAGACTGAGACCT
Organism: Hemiprocne comata; assembly: GCA_020745705.1. Taxonomy (NCBI): domain Eukaryota; kingdom Metazoa; phylum Chordata; class Aves; order Apodiformes; family Apodidae; genus Hemiprocne; species Hemiprocne comata. The sequence continues at coordinate 122,462,404 of CM036588.1, forward strand.
AGAAACATGAATTTCTGATTTAGCTAAATTTCACCAAGTGAGAAGAGGTTTCATGATGGCAAGAGGTTTGCAAAGCATTTCCATGGTGTGAAGGGAATTGATTCCTACTACTTGTTTGAGCAGAGCTGAGCTTTGTTCCGAGCCCAGTGCACAGGGAAGGCAGCCAGTCTGTATGTAGCAAAACCACAAGGGTTTGGGACACATTTGGACAGAAGATAATGACTTTGTCATAAATGCCTAGAAAAACTGTATCTGTAAGCATTATACATAGAGATATAGAAAAATACACCTGACTGATCTTGTAGTTAAAAGAACCAGAGTAAAGGACATGAGCACCTCTTGGCTATGGCTCACATGAAGAAGTATGTTTAATCCCTTTGCTTTCCTCTGTTGGCTTTTGGGGTGGGTTTTTTTTTGTTTGTTTTCAGTCCAAACATATCAGGACACTTCTCTAGGAAGCTGGAAGGGCACAAACAGTCCATTGGTAGCTAGAGGTCTCAACCCCAAGTCCTTCTCCAGGTTTGCCTTGTGTTGCATGGTAATACTATTTCCCTGAAATAGAAATGCAATATTGAAAAAAGCAGGAGTGAAAAGCAAGCCCCTGACAGTCTTGTTTGGGCCTGTGACTGCAGATGTGCATTGCTGGAACTCTGCCCTTAGGATTCTGGGCTGGACTTAAATACCGTGGTAATGGGCAATGGGAAAGCGTGGAGATCTTGGTCACCAGCAGCTTGCTGGGTGTGTTTGTTTGTTTGCTTTTCTAAAGTTTCTGTCTTGAAAACCTGTTCAAAACCATTAACAGCAATGAGACTGAGGGGCTTTCACTGAGGGCATAATTTGAATACCATGGGTTTATTCAGTTGTAGCAGCGGCCTAATTTCTTTGGAGACCCTTTATTGTTAGTGATGCAGGAAAAGAAAAGACCTCCAAGCACACACGGAGGCTGTTGGTGGCAGTTGAGAAAAGAAAATCTTATTGCTTATAAGCAGCACATATGTGCCATGGAATCACTGAGAGAAAGTAAACACTGAATCCTATGGTGTTTTTTAATAAAGGGTTTCATTTCAAAGAAGAATTACACTTCAAACTGTTCCTTTTTTTTTTTTTTTAATCTTAGAAGATATAAACTTCTTAAACACATATTGACAGATCTGCACACAAAAACCCTGGTGCATTTGGACCAAGCCCACAAACTTTCCTATAGTTCTAAACAATCCTGCTGTCTTTGATAGAGTTGTGCTATGGTATGAGAATCACTGAAAACAGTGGGTACAATAGCAATCCTCTTACCAATAAATATGAAAAGAAGGCCAACAATAGTTAAGCTCTTTAATAAAACCAGATGGCAGAAATAGCAGCCTCCAGAAAAAATAGGTAGACATCTTCATCTGGAACCAAGAAGATATGCAAATCTGATGTGGATGTAAGACTTTTGCTGAGTTCTAGCCAAGGATATGTAATGGAGGTCAGCAGTTTGAAGGCAATGTTGTTTAAGATGAATGTAATTTTAGTATTTTTACTGTTTCTCACATCAAACCAATTTTCTCTGTTTGGCATAACGTTCCTGTTCATCCTGCAGGAAAGGTTTTGGTATTTGCAAGGAAAGCAAACAGAAGTTTCAACGAGATCCTAAGGAAAGGTTCTGCACATACATCAGCAGTGTCAGAGCAGTGTCAGTGGGATGCACAGGGGCTGGGCTGCAGACCTGCACGTGTCCATGTAGGGTGCAGAGAAGCCAACCCTGCCTCCTGCAAGGGCATATCTGCACTGCTTAGATGAGAGAATCACCCTCACTATTTTGGTCAATGTGTTGCAAAATCTTTACTGAAAAAAGAAAAAGAAGAAGAAAAAAAAAATCAACTGCAAGGATTTCATGCTGAAGCATCTCAGGCAGCTAAAAATGTGGGGTTTTTTTCCTCTTATTGGATTTACGAGGCTTATGTTCACGTTTGCTTTCTGTCTGATTCAAAGTAGGCATCTGACTTGGGTTTTCCAACGTTGGAATGAAATGGGAAACTTACTCCAGAGTCCTGGGTATCTAATTCCTCCCAGGTATAACAATTCCACCTTCTTGGTCTGTATCCTCCTATTCAGGGAGCTGAGGGTCAAAATCACCCTTTGTCTTGGAGGCTGGAACTTTCTGGAGCACAACATGTGGGTTTGGGTTCCTGTGCCACTGAAGGTTTAAGTATGAAGGTGCAGTGCAGCAGCACCACAGGTTGAGCTGGGATGCTGCCTGGTGTCCAACTACTCTCCTCCAAGGTCAGATGGTTTTGACTCCCCCAGCAGAGAATGGGAGTCTCTGGGTGCTATGACTCTCCTGAGAGCTCTAGGCACTGGCACAGGATGTTAAAGGGGCTGACACACTTTCTTTCATCCCAGGCTTTCTCCAGCTGAAAACTATTCAGTCAGGTTGATCTGAAGTGAGGATCCCTTTTTTTTTTTGGCTGCCAAACCCACATTTTTCAATGAGTTTCCTCATTTTTACGAGTTTCCTCATTTTTCCAAGAGTTGACAGAAATATACCTCAGAATAGAGACAGCCTTGCCCTTTCAGTCTCTTATCTTCCAAAGAGCCTCTGAGGTAGCCCAGATGGGAATGAACTGTACTTGCCATACTATGTCTTGAAAAAAAGGAAGATCACTCAGGTCAGAGGAGCTTTCATGCCTTCAGGGATCAAGCCACAATGCAGGAGCCAGAGAGCACAGAGGCTGAACTGAAGCATATTCTACATCTGTGCTGAGCTTCTGGCTCACTCCTGGGGACCTGCCCTGCAGGCCAGGAAGGGACAACTCTCCACCAGGGCATCTCTCCATGGAGAGTTGGTGGCAGAGAGTTGTCCTAGACCCCTGTGGGCTATATGAGCTGCAAGTGATGCAAGTCCATTCCATTTCAAGATAAGAACAAGGAGAAGAGTGATGCCATGCAATACTTTAATAGGGCCTTTTCAATATAAAAAAAATCAACAGGTTTTTAAATGGCAAATTAAATGCAATGAAGACTGAAGTGGTTTTCTCCTAAAGATAAAGAAACGTGGCAGCAAAGTCTCAGTAAGCTGGAACTGAGTCTTATTTAACACAGCTGTTCAAACAGCTACATTTGTTGAATGTGGCACTAACAAAGTTTTCATATTTTGATGTGGAAAAACTGCTCTAAATTGGCTTATTTTATATGAGGAAAGTTTTTGCTTAGGTAGATAGAAGAGTCTGATTTCTTGTTTTGGTGGAGAAATATAGCAAAATCTTAATCAAAAAAATGGAGAGTTGCAACGATTGACTTACTTTTTCAATTTGAGAACTTAAATTGCAAACATGTAAACAGTGGCCATGGCTCTCAGCACCACAAAACATCAATTTGAAATGGTCCCATTAGCAAGTAGGATGTCCAGTTGGAAATGTTTACAAGATTTGGCCCTAAAATAGAAACTACAATTACCAGGCTGTGTGCTCTCAGCTGGACGCCTGTAAATATTCTTTAATGACACCAAAAATAAAACATAAATTACTAATGTGAGAGCTATTGAGCTTAAATCAAATGCATTCCTTGTTTTATTCAGAGATCAACTGCTCTACTAATGCAAAACTTCATGCAAATCAGGCATAAAATTCTGGGGGTTTTTCTCCCATTACATTATCAAGAGGTAATGCAGCAAAGCAAGAATTTTCCTACTTCTAGTAGTGTTGCATCTCTCCATAAATAGGGACTTGGTCTGGATTATATTTGTAAATGATGCTAAAACAAGGAGAACCTAGACTACGATATTCTAGCCTGATAATCTCTATGCACAGCTTTTGGAAGTGGCTGTGCTGACATAAGGAGCAAGAGACTTAGGAATTCATCAGAAAGGGGAGGCCTCGATGTTTCTTTCCGGTTGAACCATCTCAAAACATGGACCTAGAACTCATTACAAATGTAGGGGTTAACTTATCCTGTGGCTCATTATTGCTCTGAGAGTGAACACCAGGAGCCCAGAGCCTGACCCTGACAGGTTAATATCAAATGTGCAACAAGCCATGGAAGACCAGGAATGTATCTGGGCCCCAGTTTCCTCATGTTCTGACTCAGCCTCAAATTGCAGTCCCAGGATTGCCAGGCCTGTTGCCTCGTTTCAAGTCCTCACATCATCCCATGGAACTATTTTACTGCCACGTTGTCCTTTCTCAGGAAGCTCAGAGATCAGAACCATGTTGGAGGCTATCCTGAGTTAGTGCCTTGTCTGCTGTTAATGGGGATATTAGCTTTTAGTCTGAATGATTAGCAAAAGATCATTTCCTTTCTAGTTTTGTGCTGATTATATCACTGAACCCTATGTGTAATTGAGAACATTGAGCCTTTCTATAATTAAAACAGACAGTGATTTTTTTTCTGTGCTTTTCAAGCATAGTATGAATTGGAAACCATTACACAGGGAGCATGTTCTGCATCTCTTATGGTGTGTGACTCAAGCTGCTATAATAGCAAAGCAATATCATTGCCTTTTTTATTTTGCAAATAGGCTATTTTTTCCTTCTGTTACTTAAAATTGCTTCTAATACTTATTATAGAAAGATCCAATAAAGCAGAATTTCTTTGTAATTACTCAAACAGCAGACTAATTTTCTAATTAACAACAAAAAGTCATGATATTATAATTGCTCCATTTCCATAGCACATAAGTTACACACAAAAAGAAGTCCTGATGATATAATTGTTTCACATATATTTTATAGCGCCATGACTGAATTTCTCTTCCACTGTCAATTAAAGAAAAAGTTCTTCCATATAATTAGAAGTTATTTCTTTCTTCCCTTTTCATATTCATGTAATTAGAAAACAGAAAAGAATGTATTTTTGAAAGCAGAATACAATTAAAAAAGCACACTCCCCTTGCATTTTTGTGCTTGTACAGAGCAAAATATCTCAAGTTGGAAACTCTTCAAATACAACACTCAAGTTATTAAAAAATTATCAAGAACCTAATGAAGTTAAGGGTCTTCATTTTTTACATTTTACCAGGTTTTTTATTAAATTGAAAATTTTAATGAGAAGTGTGGTTTTCATAGAATCATAGAATGGTTTGGGTCTAGTCCCAACCCCCCTGCATGGGCAGGGACACCTCCTGAGCCCCATCCAACCTGCCCTTCAACACTTCCAGGGATGGGGCTTCCACAGCTTCCCTGAGCAACCTGGCCCAGTGTCTCACCACCCTCACACTCAAGAATTTCTTCCTCATGTCTCACCTCAATCTCCCCTCTTTCAGTTTAAAACCCTTCCCCCTTGTCCTCTCACTCCCTGCCCTTGTCCAAAGCCCCTCCCCAGCTTTCCTGGAGCCCCTTCAGGCACTGGAAGATGCTCTGAGGTCTCCCTGGAGCCTTCTCTTCTCCAGGATGAACAGCCCCAACTCTCTCAGCCTGTCTCCAGAGCAGAGCTGCTCCAGCCCTTGGATCACCTCTGTGGTCTCCTCTGGACTCTCTCCAGGAGCTCCATTTCCTTCTTGTGTTGGGGGCTCCAGAACTGGACACAGTGCTCCAGGTGGGGTCTCACCAGAGTGGAGTAGAGGGAAAGAATCCCCTCCCTTAACCTGCTGGTCATGCTTCTTCTGCAGCCCAGGACACAGTTGACTACGTATATTATTTCTAGACAAGAACACCACACATAAACATTCACACACAAGCACAAGCACACAAAATTTACCTAGTAGCATGGAAAACAGAAAATTATATTGTAACTTTTAATATATTCATAGTTTTAAAATTTCTTAAAAATCCAATCTATATTTATGATGTTAAAACTGCATTCTTTTCCATTTTGCCTAACGCCTCCCAGGGGAAATGCATCTCTTTTCCTGATGACTAGGAATTGCATGTTGTATTCTCAAGCAGACACAAATCAACTTTCAGTACTAAGCTCAGGTTTTACACAATTTCCAAGATTCAGAATTCCTAAAAGGCAGCTGTTTTCCTAGAGCAAAGGCCTCCTATGGACAGTTGGGGTGCAGATCATGGCACTGGCTATTTTGAAGACACTGCAAATAGTCTGTTTGGACCAAGCCTCTACATGACACCCAGTAGCTGGGATGAATGCTACCTTAGCTGCCTCTTTTCCTGTGTGCAGCTGGTGCTCCCTCAGGGTGGGCTCTCAGGCTGGGCAGAGATCAGGGATGCCCCCGTGGCCTCATCCTGCCTGTCTCTCCTGCTGGTGGGCAGGAGGTGCCTGAGCAGCAGGGCTGGCTGCAGCCCCACCACACACAGGGAACCCCTGCTCACCAGGGCTGGCTTGGGCTCTGGAGAGCTCTGTCTGGACTGGGGAATCTGAGGCTGGTGGAGGAAGGAAAGAGAAGGCACCATGTTGACTGGCTGCCCTGGCAAGTCCTTTTGTCCTCACCTTTGAGGCACCAGGATTCAGGTTTGCTTACTGAGCTGAAAAGCCTTCAGCAGACTCCAGCTCCATTTTTGTTCACAGAGGCTGATCACTGGAGTTGGGTCTGAGGCAGCTGGGGTAGATCCTTTGATGAACAGTATCCATCATTTTCAGGCACAATAAATGATACTTTTACCAGGAAGAGGAGAGAATAGCACCTTTCTTTAGCAAGACTCACTTCTGAACAATAGCCCTAAGGTGTGGCATGCTGGCTTTCAAGAAGCTGTGGTGGAACAGAATAACAACAGTTTTTCTCACTTCCAGTACAAAATATTGTGAGGTATTTGATCAACTTTTCCCCTTACACAAAATTCAACACAGAAAAGGCAGAGATTAAATCAGCTTTTCCCTCCTTCATGTGAGGGTCATGTGCCTCACTAGCCCCAAATTTCCTTTGCCCTCAACCTAGAGCCCCATTTACATCCCAGGTGAACAACAGAGGTCTTCAGAAAGGCTTTGTGTGGAATCATTGCTAGAGGTTACTTAGAAATTAAACTTATATTCATATTTTTAAGGAAAGCTACAGCACTGAAGCAGGATGGAAGGCAGTTGATGTGCAACAGGTTTGTACTGTGTCAATTCCCCAGGCGGGGGAACTTGGTGTGCTGACTGGCATGGAGGGTGGAGTGGAGACACCGTGGCCATGAACTGTGGCAACAATGGGATCTGAAGGTCCTATGGAACAAATCAGCTGCATGTCTGAAACCCTGGGACAGCAACTTGTCACCTTTTGACAAAATACTGTCCTTTAGGTGAACTTTGCTCATTATAATCTCCTTATAATACCAAAACACGCCTCTATCCCAAAAGCTACCTGCCTCCCAAGGTGTGACCACCTCTCACCAAGCTTGTGCTCTGGATTTTCTCTAGTCTACACCTTTAAATGTGGAGGGAGAGAATTTTGCACCAATCGTGATAGAGGTCTGTAGGACTTAGACAGACTGGATCGATGGGCTGATGCCAATTGCATGAGCTCCAACAAGTGCCAGGTCCTGCATTTCAGGCATAATAACCCCAGGAAACACTACAGACTTGGAGCAGAGTGGCTGGAGAGCTGCCCAGCAGAAAAGGACCTGGGGCTGCTGGTGAACAGCCAGATGAACATGAGCCAGCAGTGTGCCCAGGTGGCCAAGAAGGCCAATGGCATCCTGGCCTGCATCAGGAATGGTGTCGTGGACCCCACAAATGGTGTGTCCAGCAGAACCAGGGAAGTGATCGTGCCCCTGTCCTGGCACTGGTGAGGCTGCACCTCGAGCCCTGTGTGCAGTTCTGGGCCCCTCACTGCAGGAAGGACATTGAGGGGCTGGAGCATGTCCAGAGGAGAGCTACCAAGCTGGGGAAGGGTCTGGAGAACAAGTCATACGAGGAGAGGCTGAAGGAACTGGGGATGTTTAGTTTGGAGAATTGGAGGCTGAGGGGAGACCCCATTGCCCTCCACAACTACCTGAAAGGACGTTGTAGAGAGCTGGTCAGTGCTGGTCTCTTCTCACAAGTAAATAGCAATAGGACAAGATGGAACTGCCTAAAGCTGCACCAGGGGAGGTTTAGGTTGGACATTAGGACAAGTTTTTTTCTCTGAAAGGGTTGTCAGGCATTGGAACAGGCTGCCCAGAGGGGTGGTTGAGTCACTATCCCTGGATGTGTTTAAAAGTCATATAGATGTTGTGCTTGGGAATATGGTTTAGGAGTCAACATGGTAGAGTAGGGTTAAAGGTTGGATTTGATGATCTTAAAGGTCGGACTTGATGATCTTAAAGGTCTTTCCCAAGCTAAATGATTCTATGATTCTATGACTGTAATTTCAATTAGCAGCTACACCATCCTCTGGGACTCCTGAAAGTGCACACATTGTTCTTCATTACATCTACTCAAGGCTGACCTTCCAGCAAGGAACCATTTCCCATCATTTCTTCCTTACAGAAAATACAACTTGGTAAATGACAATAGTTACTGTAATTTTGGTTGGGAGTATGGCAGGTCTCAAAGCAGCATGCCTTTTTACCAGCTGTAAGAGGAATCATGAGAGTCTGTGTTTCCTTCTACTTAACATGCTATCAAGGTGAGTGTTGAAGGAGCTTTTTTGTTGCTCTCTCTTTCTGCCTTCTCTCTGCAGCTGAAGTTGCCAAAAAAAAGACAAACATGGTAGATCTCTGCTGGATTTGACTGGTACAAAAATTGAAATTAAATCTAGAACAGGGCTTCTCAGAAATTTTTAGAGGAAAAAAAGGGAAAGAAATAGCCTGCAAGGTTAACATAAGATTTCTGTGTTGCTCCTCAAAGGGCCATTGCAGGAACATTTCCAGGAAATTTGTGCACTACTGTGGTTGCTATCTGTGAGGAAGCCACCATAAGAAAGTATGGTATTGCTGGCTACATTCCTCACTTGTAATATTAGTTACCTCCAGCCCTGTTTGACAGTTTGGTTCCTGCACTCTTCTGGTGCATTTCTGCATGAGAAGAAAAGAACCAGGAAAGTTACAATTAAGTTGTTAAGTTCAAAATACAGTTCCCTTGGCTCAGCCACTCTACCCTTGGACACCTTGGCTTCCTGCTACAGGAGAAATTTGGTTTAGCATTTTAAACTTTGTGCCTTTATTTCAGCTGTTTGCACTTCTCAGTAAGTATTGATTTTGCCCCCATTTAAAAACCAGTGGCAAGGGTGAGAGGAAGGGGGCTTGCCTACCTGAGCCAAATAAAAGGTTTACACCAGAGGAACAGAGTTTAAGGCAGATCTGTCAGGTCCTGGGCTGACCAGTGAACAGGGATTGTTCTGATTTGCACTGTCAGCCTGAAAAATCCTGTGCACATGATGCTAGTGTGGTTTGTGGTTTATTGAAACCCCATCATTTAACTTTGGAGAGTGAGTTCATTCTTATGGACCCAAGAAACTCTGTTTCTTGTCACAGTACTCCTTCCAGTGCCTGACTTTGAAGAATTACACTTGCTGATTCTTCATTTGTTCTGTTGCTCCTGTGAATATTTTTTTTTTTCTTTTTTCCCCCCCAGCATTGATTTTACCAGCACAGCAAGAAGGATATCTGCACTGGTAGTCCTGGATCTTCACCTCACGCTGCAGTCTGGCAAGCCTAACATCCTACCAGTGCTGCCCCCACATTTAGAGGAAGTCAAGCATTTCAGAGAGGAGAGAAAAACTGTCCTCCTGGAGGGAATGTGGAGGTTGCTCAGGGCCTGGCCACATGAATGCTTGCCCTCCTCTCCCAGGGAAAGTCAGCCAGGTGAGACTAAACCACAGGTGGCTGAACATCGTGCCATTGTTCTCCAGCATTTCTCTCCCAGCAGCACAGAACACAGGGGCTGTGTTGTGTCTTTTAACTTTGCCCTAAAGGGGAGCCAGGTGTGCCACTAAAGCTGAGCTGCAGTTTATGAAGCTGCTCTCAGAGGTGAATTTATTCCTGACTTTCTGTATGGCTTGCTGATACTTCATTTAGCTTGCTGTGGTGGGCTGACCAAGCCAGCAGAGTGGCACCCACACAGCCACTTGCTCATGGTCCTCACCAAGATGGGAGAGGGCATCAGAAGAGAAAAATCAGGATGGATTGAGATAAATTTAGTTTAATAAGTGAAGTTGTGTGTATAAGGAAAGCAAAGCAAGGAATTTATTCCCTGTTTTCTGTTGGCAGGCAGGCTCTGGGAAGCAGGACCTTAGCAAGCACAATGGTTACTTGGGAAAACAAATTCCACAGCCATGAATGTTCCCCCTTCCTCCTTCTTTCCCCCAAGCTTTTATTGTGGAGCAAACTATCACTTGGTGTGAAGCAGCCCCTTGGGCAGTTTGGGATAGCTGTCCTGCCTGTACAGTGAGCTGGCTTCAAGTCTGCCCCCAGCCTGCCTGCTGGACAGGCTGAGTCTCAGGAAAAAAAAACAACAACAAACAAAGCCACAAAAAGAAGATCTTGATGCTATGCAAGCACTGCTCATAAACTACTAAGACAGTGTTGTGTCATCAACACTGTTTTAGTCACAAATTCAATCCATATGGGCTGCTCTGAAGAACATTAATTCCACCCCAGTCAGAGCCAGTACACCTGCCCACAAGGTCACCAAGGAGGGTGGTTGTCTTCTGATGATAGGATCTCTAAGAGTTTCAAGTCAAGAGAAAAATAACGCAGGGTGTGGATTGTTAACTTTCAGAGTAGCCAATGATTTCAGGGATAAACTTGCTCTTAGCAGTGGTTCAAATGGCCATGGAGCTATATCCAGACAAATCATCCTGGCTATAAGCCAAATTCGAATCGAGAAAGTTCTATGCCAAGAGTAAAAGACTTGGAAACAACTCAAATATTTGGCTCTAGATTGCTTCCAGTTTCGTTTTGGCATGCATTGGAGGGGTGTTCCTTTCTTCCTATTGAAAATTCCCCAAGGAACTCCAGTATACCCTACTAGCCAATTAGGTATGTGTGCTCAGGAACACAAAAAAATGGGATACTTCTGTTTCCATGAATAGAAGAATTTAGATACACAGAAGGATTGAATCACATTGAAGGTTTAGGATTTTTTTCTTTTTCTTTACAGGGTTAAGAGTTCTAAAAAGAAAGCTGCTGCTCAGAAAGTGGTATCTAAAATAGTAAGTATTCCAAAACTTCAAAAAGAAATGGTTGTTTAAAAAAAAAACAACAACAAAAACACAACCAAACCAAATTAAAAAAAACCAAACACAACAAACCAAAACAAAAACAAATAAACAAACAAAAATCCCAAAACAAACCTGTTGAGAAATAGGTTGGGATTTGGTATTTTTTAAAATATCTCCAAAATTTACCTTCCTTTTAATAAAATTTACTTTGGCACCAGCTTTAAAACACTTTTGCTGACTAGCCCAGCTGATTGCATAGGGCAGGAGTGTTCATACAGTTGCTCCTGAGCTGTTTGCTCTTTACCACCCGTTCAGCTCTCTCCTCTGCTCTGTGTACATCATGGAACAACAACTGCAGAAGTGTCAGTGTCTGAAGCACACTGCAACTGCTACAGCAGGAGCCTCAGTGCCCACAGCAAGTGAGACATGGGCACAGTCTGGCTTGAGCTGCTGCTTATTAGTAATCCTTTTTATTCATTTTACACAGTACTTGAGGGACTCAGTAGCACAATTCAGTGAAATAGGTAGAATCAGGAGTTCCATATGCTTGTCCTGACATTACTGAAATACTCAAGAGAAGCCAGTATTTCTTCCACAGAAGCCAAATAAAGTTCTTCCTTAATATTAAGGGCAGAAATTAATACAAACTCAGCATTGTGAACCTTGAATATAGAATTCAAAGTGCTTGCTGGGAGATATATAGTTAATATATCATCTACATGGAACTCATATTGTGCAATGATTGTCATCTGAGGCACAGAGAAATCTGTGTTAAACTTCTATTCAAGTAAGGTGGAGAAAAGCATCTCCTACAAGGGGCTGTACTTTGCTAGGAGAGTCAGCACAGTAACATGAGAAGCTAAAAAAGGACCCGTGAAGAACTGGATTACTGCAGAGAGGCTGGTTTCTGTCAGCAGAGCTAGAGAATGAAGTGTGTGAACAGGTGCATGGGCAATAACAAACACTCTGGGATACTGATAACAGATACAGTGATTAGTGTGGATGCCACAGCTAAAAACCTCCCAGACTCTGTGGAAAATAAAACAAAACCCCTGTGATGTTGTGCCTTCTAAAAGGTATGTTAAGGAAAAGGCCAGTTGAGAGGAGAGGGCTGTTGGCTCCAGGCTGAGCACTGCTGAGGACCTACACCCCTGTGTCTTGCAAGCCAACAATCTGTGCTGCTTTCTGAGACTCAGAGCCTCGTGGTGACCTTGGCCCGAGGCTGAGTGTGGCATTCCAGCTCCTCTCACCATGCTGGATTTATGCTGCCACCTCACTTAGCTTTTTGCCACCTCCCTCTTTCCTCTCTGGGCTGTGACCCAGGACTGCTCGCCTCTAAAACCCACTCTAAAGACTGGGGGTTTAGTTCCCAAAGTGGAGAAAAGCTGTAGAAGAAACAGGAGAAAAAGCTTTCAAAAGCCCTTATGAAAGTGAGAGGCAATGACTTTCAGTGAAGCTTAAGCTCCTAAATGATGTGACATCTTTTCAAAGGAGCAGTCTTATGCCTATCAACTCTATAGGAGTATTTAAACATCTGCATATTGCCAAAGTAGTTCCACTCAAGTGAGGCCAAAACATTCAGATCATTCCAGCTGATGTGTGTTTGCAAACATTCCTCCCCTTGGCTGATATTACACAGACAGCTCCAATCAGCTAACTTCAAAACCCATTTGCACCAATTTTACACAAATCAATTAAAACATTTATACCCTTACACTCCCCAGTTAGTGGGGATATGGGAGATTGCACCCACTGAGGAAAGCAAGAAAAAAGAGTCACTATCTCTATAATTCATGACTGACCTAAGCTGTTTAATATGTATTAAATACTGTATTCCTCATTATCTGTGGAATGCCAGTTGTGCTGTCCTTTATTCGATGTAACATTTTACACAACTGAAAGGACCAATAATTTGATAAAAAAGCAGAGCATGCCTCAGGCTTTGCAATAAATTTACTCTAGCTAAAGCTTTCTACACGGCTTGATTTATTGTTTGTAAAACAGCATGTCAATAACTTTTGTTTATTTACACCTTTATTTTTTCGTTGTTTCTGTAATTATTGGTGCAGTGGGGAAGAGCTCACCATGGCAAAATCCAGTTGTACAAGGCCTGAGTGTGTAACACCTCCCCTGACACCTCTCACATCCAGGTTTCCATGGGAAACAAACCTCCAGGCAGGAGGAGACCTTCAACAGGTTCCCTAGCTGGGCAATGAGTGACCAGGGCTGCAGGATACTACAGTGACTGCAATACCCCAGACACACTGCCAGCACCATGGCTTACAATGGTCAAAATTACTTCCCTTATTTTCCTTATTTTTAATTGAGCAATTTTAAATTTTGTGGGTGTCTAAAAATTTTGGAGATTAATTACTGGTCAGTATTAAAAAAGGTTACTTTATTCTGAAAAACTCTCAGCAGAAAATTCAAAACAAGCACTGAATACTGTCTATTTTTCTTCCTCTATCTAAAAGTCAGTCACTGAAGGGAACAGGCATAAGGAAAATACTGATAAGGGATGTCCAGAAGTGATGACTGAAGGGAATTGGATGCCTGTGTGTTGGCAAATAGAGACTCATAGAATCGTAGAACCATAGAAAGAACCCCAAGCACCAAGCACCAATATAGGTTAGGGGTGGAACTGCTGGATAGTGGTTCAAAGGAGAAGAATCTTGGGGTTCTGGTGGAAAGTAAATTATCCATGAGCCAGCAGTGTTTCCTTGCTGCCAAGAAGGCCAACGGAATCCTGGGGTGTATAAAGAAGAGTGTGGCCAGTAGGTCGAGGGAGGTCATTCTACCCCTCTGCTCTGCCCTGGTGAGGCCACAGCTGGAATCCTGCATCCAGTTCTGGGCTCCACAGTTCAAGAGAGACAGGGAACTGCTGGAGAGAGTCCAGGGAGGGCAACAAAGATGGTTGGGGGATTGGAGCATCTGTCTTATGAGGAAAGGCTGAGAGAGCTGGGACTGTTCAGCCTGGAGATGAGAAGGCTGAGGGGAGACCTTATCAATGTATACAAGTATGTAAAGGGTGGGTGCAAGGAAGATGGTGACAGGCTCTTCTCAGTACTTCCCAGTGTCAGAACGAGGGGCAACAGGTACAGGCAGGAACATGGGAAGTTCCATTTAAATATGAGAAAAAACTTCTTTACAGTGAGGGTGACAAGGCACTGGAACAGGCTGCCCAGGGAGGTTGTGGAGTCTCCATCTCTGAAGATATTAAAAACCTGCCTGGATGCAGTCCTGAGTAATGTGCTCTAGGGTATTCTGCTTCAGTGGGAGAGTTGGACTAGATGATCTCTGGGGGTCCCTTCTAACTCTGGCGATTTTGTGATTCTGTGATAGAATGGTTTGGGTTGGAAGGGACCTTCAAGATCATCTAGTCCCACCCCCTGCATGGGGAGGGACACCTCCCACCAGACCAGGTTGCTCAGAGCCCCATCCAACCTGCCTTTCAACACTGCCAGGGATGGGGCTTCCACAGCTTCCCTGGGCAACCTGGCCCAGTGTCTCACCACCCTCATACTCAAGAATTTCTTCCTAATGGAGAATGTGACAACAAAAGAAGAAAATCAAAACAAGCTGAAGAGAAACAACTGAGAGCCAGAAGCCTTTGGAGCATCACAATGCCCTTCCCAGCCAAGAGGCCTGAAACTTTAGGCTTCTGAAATCCAGAGAAAATAACTACCCTGTCTGCTGCTAATGGAAGGCATCAACCACAGCTTAGAGAGGTGGATCTGCCAGCCCCTGTGAAGAAAGTGCAGTTTTGCCAGTACAATATGTATTTGTCAAATAGTTCAGCTACTGCTCTCCATCCAACCTTTCACTCCCAGCCAAGCCAGCAATAACAGCAGCTCCATTATGTGTAGAATTCCATCCCTGGGGGAAAGAAGCTGCCCTGATCTTGTGTGGAGTGCTTTTTTTAAGGCTGTATCCTTGACCTTCAGGGCCATCAGTGCTTTAAGCCATCAGTGACTTCAGCCAAACGGCATCCCTGATTGCACACCCACAGACAGGGCAGAAAAAAGACACTGATCCTCTTGGAACCAACACCTGGCAAGCACAAGGAAAAGTGATGAAGAGCTGAAGAGAACACCTGTCAGAAATAGACTCAGAGTGGGTAGGAATTTCAGAAGAACAGATATAATCAGGAATATAGTCATCTTCCACATGTAATAAACTTTCTGCACACTTAGGCAAAAGTTTCCTGTTATAAACATGTCAAAGGGGAGAGACTCAAAGGGAAAAGGGAAAATACAAAATAATCCCAGGCAAAACCCCAGCCAGTACAGAAAATGAAATAAAGTTTCCACTGTAACAGATTTTAACTGATTTAGGTCAGTATGGATCTAGAAATATCCAGGGAAATTTTGCTGTGTTATATCAGGCAAAGATTAAGGTTTTGAAGTAAATCAGGGAAAACAAACTAAGACATTTTTGGGTACCATGTAGACAGGTATTATATGAAAAAAGGATCTCGGAGATACATGAGGTACAGGGATTAGAAAAATCTACTGCAAAGGTATTTATTTGACTTCTAGTCAGATTCCTCAGTCACTTCATGAACCAGAGAAAGACAAAAATGATAGAAAACAGCAAGTACAGAGAACCTTACATTGCCTTGGTATGTTTTCCTTTTTAAAGGGATTTTTTTGTTACTTATTCTGCTCAGTTTGGCTCAGTGAATGGGTTGACTTAATTGTACCTTCAGCCAACAGAAAGAACCTATTTCTCCCGTTATGAGTGTTGCTTACTCATACTTTTATTCTTCCATTATTTGCCTGTTGCTTTCCCTTCAGTATTTGATCTGATGGCACAAAAGCCACATTATCAGGTAGACAGTAATGTTCTGCCTCTCCCAGGTGCTTTGCAGTCTCATTACAATAACCTCATGATGCAACTTGATTCAATTATTGCTTTCCTTTGAGCTTTCAGCTGCTTTTGTTTCTTCTTAAATATCTCAGCTACAGGAGAGCAGTGAGTGGTCTCTGAAATGCCCCATTCTCTCACAGACACTATTCTACTGCTGGTATTTTAACTAAACAATTCAGTTCCTGATTGTTCCGTTTCCTTTTTTACGAATGAGGAGGTGAAAAGGTGGCTAGAAATTTTTCCTGCCAACTGAAACTCCTCAGAAAGGGAAGAGGAGCTGTGCAGGTTACACATTCTGTTGTATGCAACTTTTCCACACATGGAACTGTCTCCTCTGCAGCCAATGCCAGGGCTTCTATAATCAAGTGAGGGAAAGAGCAAGAGCTAACCTGAAGTCCACTAACCAACTCCTTGTTCAATTGCCTTTAAAAGCTCTAGATACCATGCTAAGGAGAGCCTAAACCAGCTCTAATTAGATTTATACATTGTAACGACTAGCTATTATGTTAATTATTTTCTAAAGGTCAATAGGAAGTGGTCTTGGTGATAAATTATAGTGTGCAAGTTAGAGACTACAAGAATAACTTATTTATCGTCTATTTTTAGTGCTACATGAATCTAAATAACACTGATAATTTATGTATCAGATGTGATTCCTGTTCAGAAGAAGGTGTTTGTAACTGTTGTTCCTATGGCCAATCCAAGCTTTTTTCAGTATTGCAGCTATTTTTCAGAGGAGAGTAGCCCTCACAGTGTTATTGTTCACAAGAACATGACAGCACTTTATTTGCTTTGACATCCTTTCAACTTGCACTTACAAGGGGGATATTTTTGCCTTGTCACAGTATGGATGGAAGTGACAGAGGGACTTGTGTCTCTGAGCTCTCTTTTCCTCTTTTAATTCATACTGAAGCTTGGATGTTAAGCAAAAATAGTTTCTTCAAGCACTAGTTACTGCTACATAAGAGTATCTCATTCCACTAAAACCTGAAGAAAGATCAAAAGTGTGATTGCTGATGAGATGCTGATAGAGTAGTTTTCTATGATAAATCTTCCATGAAGGACAACTGTATCCCTTTAGGTCTGCTCCTCACTTTCACACATGGAATGATCACAGTTTAACAAGAGAGATGCTTATTGACATCTCACACTTTGGTCTTCATCCTTTTCACACCCACTTGAAAGCTGTTTGGTTTGGGTTTTTTTTCCCCAGGAAGAACTAGTGCAGGAGGTACAGGGCCAAGGTCACTTGATAAGGAATATCTACTGAGTGTTTGTGTTGGCAAACAAGAACTCATTGGGAAATTAGCTTATCTCCTCCTTTTCAAAACAAGCAAACAAAATAATTTTAAAAACCCCAAACCACACACCAAACAAACAAACAAAAACCAAACCTGCTATAAAATGCCCCCAAAACAGCTCCCCTCTGGGCTCAGCCTTGCACTGCACCCCTCTCCTCCTCCCAGCATCAGCCCCTTCCACTCCTGCCACTTTCTCAGGGCCACTGTGATCCAGAAATACCAGTTCATTTTCTGTTACAAGTGACTGAGGGTTTGCAGGCAGGTTGGAGAGTGTTCAGGGATGGACTAAAAGGGGCTTCCTGAGTAAACAAAAACTTTTCTTGGAAATAGCTAAATGTTGTTTAAGCAGAAAATATGCACTGAGTTCATTAAGTGGATGTGGATTTGCAAGGCCCCAACTTCATTAAATGGATGTGAATCTGTTCAGCAACGCTAATTGGAATTTTGACTGAGATGATTTTGGTCATATTCCACATTTAAGACAGGAGAAAATATATATGTTTAAAGATCTACTGTCAGGGAATCTTGATTAGAGGCTGATTGCTCAGCCAAGGCAATGATTTCCCTAGAAACTTTTGGCTGAAAAGTTAAAAAGAAGCAATCAGAACACCAGAACAAACGTGGGTAATAGGCAAGTACATCTTGTATATTTTTTTACCCAAGGTATTGAGATGCACCTGCAGCATTTATATTTTTCCATATGTTTATGCTTTTCTGCAAAAATTGAAGAAGCAAGTAAATCTGAGGACCCCTTCATTCATGCTGGAAATCCTCTGTGTTCTCCTCATGTTTCCTTTGACTTCACGGGAAGTGAGTGATTCATGTCTTCACAGAGGAAAGCACATGGATGGAGACACGTGGAACAGGACCCACCTCCCTGTGGTGTTGAGAAGAGCTTTCCTCAGTAAAGCTCAGGAGAACTTTCAGAATTTGTTTTAATACCTGCCCCATCCCTGGAAGTGTTGAAGGGCAAGTTGGATGGGGCTCTGAGCAACCTGGTCTAGTGGGAGGTCCCTTGTGTTACCTTATGGCAGCCTTCCAGTACCTGAAGGGGCTCCAGGAAAGCTGGGGAGGAGCTTCAGACAAGGGCTTGTAGTGAGAGGACAAGGGGCAATGGATTAAAACTGGAGGAGGGGAGATTGAGGTGAGACAGGAGGAAGAAATTGTTGAGTGTGAGGGTGGTGAGACACTGGGCCAGGTTGCCCAGGGAAGCTGTGGAAGCCCCATCCCTGGAAGTGTTGAAGGGCAGGTTGGATGGGGCTCTGAGCAACCTGGTCTAGTGGGAGGTGTCCCTGCCCAGGCAGGGGGATTGGAACTAGATGATCTTGAAGGTCCCTGCCAACTCAAACCATTCCATGAGTCTATGATTCTATGAATACTTTGCTTTCCAGTTTGCTTCAAAAGAGATGTCTTCCTTCAATTATGGTTTTCAGCAAGGGGGAGAGCATAGTGGAAGACTGTATCTGCTGCAACAAGGGTAGAGAAACCAAGAGACATTTCTTGAAGTTTAGCAGATTGGACTGTTCTCCTGATTAATCATAGCAAGGGCTCATAACAGACTGTGGCTTCATGGCAGGATTTTTTGTGATGTTTCCCACACTGAGGCCACTGTTGCACTCTGAATGATGAGATCTAACTCATGGGTTACCAATAAACACTCTTCGTCCTTGTTGTTTTGTACCACAGAAGAATGTGACCCTCTGACATTCGAAAATGCTAAAGCAACAGTAGCTGTTTTCCAAAATGCCCTTGAGATAAACATTACCTTTGTGTTAATTGGATGGCTCTGCCAGCCATTGAGTTTATCCCCGGGTATTCTCTCTTACTGAGCAACACGTGTGTGTAGCCTCACCTGTAGAAGGTGACATTTCAAATGCAAGTGCAAGAGCAATAAATGCACGCAGTGGAATTCTGCTCCACACCACTGGAGCTCTGAGAGGACAGGAGTGTGGGTGGCAGGGTGCTCTCCTCATACATCTGGGCACAGCGTATTTGAAAAGGGAGAAAGGTTTGCAAACAGTATTTTGCATGTTATTGCATTTTCAAACGTGATATTTAAGCAAGAATTTTGATTACATAATTAATTTAATTAGATTTAAAATACCCAGCAGAATTATATAAATTGCATTTTACATTGTGTACTTGTATATTATGCTATAAAATATACACTACATGTATATAAGGTATATTTAATAAATGAATATACATCTATGTTGCTGTTTTTAAATCCTCATAGCTGGCTCATGCTTAACAAAACAAGCTGACAAACCATCACTGCTCCAAAGAGCCTCCCTGTGACACCCGTCTGGCTCCTGGCAGCCTCCCAGCTGCTGCCAATATTCCTTCTTGATTTGTTTCCCGAACATCCAGCCATTTTGTTTACAAATCAGCTTTGTCTGTTAGTCAATTTAACGTGCTTCCAAAGTCCTGTAACACAACTGGCTAATTGCTTACCAATTAGCAAACAGTGAGGGTGATTTTTTTTCCCTTCCACAAATCCCTGCAGCCACGGTTGTGTTTAGTTTTTATTGAGGGGAATTGATAAACGTGATTTAAGCGCAGCTTGAGTATTTACAGAGGGAATCCGTTTTTGCAGCCTTCAATGTCAAAGTCCACCCCAGAGCCCTTCTGTACAGGGCAGGGGTCTTGGTAATGTCAGTTGCAACACGGCCTCCACGTCAGGGACACGAATGTGCAGCAATGGCACAACCCTGGGTGTTGTGAATCCCCAGCTCCTGGCAGGTACCGATGCCTGTTGCCATGGCACTGGCTCCCATTCCTGCCACTCCTGAGCCGCAGACTGTAGCTCCTCCTGCATCCAGATGTCACTGTGTCACAGAACGTGTCCCTCTGACACCAGAGCACTCAGCTTGTCAACTCACACTCTCCATCTCTGGCAAAAGAGGTGGGGACATAATGCATGTATTGCCCCAAAATGTTTGTGCATCTGATCTGTAGTTTCAGTCTGCAAGGAGGTGTGAGGAGAGAGAGAGAGCAGAGAGCACCACGACTGCAGACATTGCTTGTGCAAGTGAGGCCGAATGACACTGGTTTCTGAAACTCCAGGAAATCCTCACTGCCTCTTGTCCCTCTCAACGGCAGGGGGTGTGAGAGCAGCAACACAGCACAGAATCCATCATCATTCATCAGGTGTGGAATTAGGGAGCTGAGGAACTGGGTATTATCCCTTTGACAGAAGACATCGGGGGCCTATTATCTATGAGTTTCAGGAGGTTCCCTGGGTATGAATTTTTGAGATAATATAAATCACAGAATAAGCTCATGTGCTTAGTCTGCAATGCTGGGAACCTCTCTGAGCCAAAAGAAGGAAGACATGGACTTCTTGCCAGCCTCTGTCTCTGGTGATGTGAAAACAGCAGTACACTTAGAAGGTCTCAGAGGCATCTAGAGGAGAGGCGGAGAACAACAGTTCTGGGGAGCTGCAGCAGCAGTCTCTGAAACCATGCAGGGCCCTTTGATGGAGGCCAAGCAGCCTAGCAGCTCCACACGCCCATCAGCTGAGAGCTGAGCAAACCACAAGCTGAGCATGGAAAGGTTATAGTTTGGCAAGATGGATTTCATACCTCGATAATCCATCATGAAGATATGCCTGAAGTGAAAGGTTTTTCTTGTAACGACGGCAATCAAGATGGGTAAAGTGTTAAGGCTGTTGTGTTGCTTTTCCACAGTAAGTTAAAACGAGGAGCCTTAAACTGTGTTGTGATTTCATGGCACCCACAAGAGTTAACTGTGAACAGCCAAGCTTGGCCCTGCTATTTTCCCCTAGGAATGGCTGGGATGATGCTGCTTCTGTGGACTTAATGCCTCAGCAGCAGAGAGGGGAGGTCCTAGAAGCAGATCTTGCTTCTCCTCCCCTTGCCCTGCTCCATCTGTGGGGCTCCTCTGAGCACTGGTGCTGTGCTGCAATTGGAAGAGGCCCCTCATGGAAGGGACAGAGGAGAAGAAAGGGTCCTCATCTTGTGCTGAAAGGTGAAGTCCCAGAGGAGCAGATCCCAGCTGCTCACACAAGGTCAGACTGGCTCAGAAGGTGCTAATGAGACTAGAGAATTCATCTCCTGCTACCCACAGAATATTTATACATATATATGCATACATTTAAATACATATCTTCTGAGGAATCATGTGGCTGTGCCTTTTGGGAATTTAACTCTGTGCTGCAGGCTGGGGGAGAGAGACCAAAAGATCTGAGTATCACGTTCATGTTCTGGGAAGTCTGAGCTCTGGCCAGTGACAGCAATGAGGAGAGGAATGGCTTTTGTAGTGTCTCTTGAAGTCTTTAATAAGCATTACTGTTTCTTACACAGCCTTGCTTTGCCATTCTATCTGACTACTCTTTCCTATGTTTTCCCAGTTGCACAGGATGTTGTGGGTCACCTCTTCACTGGCCTATGTGCTGCTGCCAGAGTTCCCTGGCCATTTGTTAGGGTTCCAAAGAGGACCAGAAGTTCCAGTAGCACAGGGGAGCAGGTGAATGACAGTTATTACTTCACAAAGTGTAAACTGAGGCAGAGAAACTTTCAGTTAGGACAATTTTGTGGTAAAGAAGCCAGTCCTCTGGAATCCCTCTTTCCTGCTTTAACCCCTAGACCACAACCAGGAACAACATAGTGTGTTCTGGAACAGAACAATGAATTTTGCTGGCAAGTTCTGTAGGTCTCATGCTTTCTGTATTCACTAAAGCCTGAGCTAATGGCTTCCTTGAGCTTTGTGTGCACACCCCTCAGGGGTGTGAGCACAAGCCAAAAATCAGGGAAAGGAGGTGGTTGTAAATACTTGGCTCCAGTACAGTGTGCTACATCTGTCACAAGGGGAACAGTGAGAAAGGTTTAAAAAATGCAAGCCAGTGCAATCAGTGCTGGCCAGAGGTAAAGCAACATTTTCAAAATTTCCTTTCAGTGGTGCTTCTGCAAGACAACTTTATGTGCCTGCAGATTTTAAACCTACAGTTAGTAGCAGGACAAAAAATAAATCATAATAAAGGAAATGTTAGCCAAAGATGCTGGTTCAGCCCCTATATAACTCAGCTGGAGTTACCCAAGATGTGAATATCACTCCAGAAATCAGTACTGGCCCCACTGAAAAATTGCACAAATTTGTATTTTTAAAAATAATTTTTACAATAACAATTTAATTATGTTCCAGAATAGAATAACCACATGCCGCAGAATAAAACTGAGATGGAAGTGAGGGCAGGAGCCATCCATCTAAAAAAAGGCCATAAGAACACACTACTAAAAAACTGTATATTCCACTGAATTCAGACTTACGGACTTTCAGAAAAGCTGCCTGAGGAAGGCTCAGAGGTGACAGTTTAAGGGAGCTTCGAGTCCAGTTCCTTGCCTGCCATAAAGAGCTTCAGAAAGCAGACAGTGCAGTCCTCAAAAGAATTCACATCACATATTTTATGATGATGATGATAATCCCTGACTTGCTAGCTTTGATCTCATCTAGGAACCAGCCACCTGACTTGAGAGACCTGGAGACTGAAGATGTTAGAATCACCTACCATATTTTAAACAGCTGTGTTTAGAGAGTTTGTGGTCCAGGCCACCTCTGTGCTGTATGCATTAGCATTGACATCAGGTGTGAACTTGAAAGAAAATTTTACTGTCTCCAAAGTTGTGTTTCATTTTTAAGAGCAGCAGCTGGATGAAGCTGCAATCCTTTATGGGATATTTAGCTGCTGATCTGCATGGGCAGCTCACTACTGGAACCTTCTGCTCCCAGCAAAGACCTGTCTCCAAAGGATGTGATTGATAGGAGCTATGGGAGCATGATAACCCTAAAGCATGAGATATTCAGGCTAACAAATCTCAGTTGGTTGGGCTTTTAACAGTAGTGAAGACTTTTGTGAAACCTTTAAGGAAGTAGGGACAACTTCATGAGGTGTCAGAACAAGAACTGGCTCTCGTTCACAGGAGATATTTTATCTTAAGGGCTCTGTAAAGTAACAGCTAGAGGAATAAAAGAGGGTTATGCTTCAGTAGGGCACTTAAGCAGTATTACCCTATCCGTAAAGAAGTGAGACTGGTTCATGGTCTGCCTTGCAGGACATCAGAATCACTACCACACACCAGAACTGGCATGGTGCATTCATACCTGATGGAGAAGGAGATGCTCCCACCCCTTCATCGTTCTGTGGTTAGAAATGCAGAGAAGCCAACTGGATGTCTGAAGGGGTTGACTGAAATATCACAGAACTGCACAAAATAGTGGAGAAATGGGGAATGTTGAACTCAGAAAAAATGTGTTCTCTCCCTTCCTTTCACAAGAAGGAATGTCAGATCTTTGATACTCCCATTTCCTGCCTCTTTAAGTTGGGCAAAGAGCCAAAACAATAGTCTTATGAGAACAAGAAGAAAAAAAAAAAAAAACCAATTATTTTGAGGTCACATCTACAGTATTCCGTATGAAAGCTCCTCTTGCTCATGTCCACCATTCTCAGATGAAAAGACACGGGCAGAAGAGTTGGAAATCCATTAATCCCTCCCACACGGATGCTTTCCCCTCTCCCTTTGAAGAGACAGGACATACCAGCTCACTGTGAGCAAGTCAGAGCGTGTGTCCAAGTGGAGCATATCTGAAAGTTGTCCACAAAGGGCTGGTTCAGCTGGTGTAGTCACTCAACACTCAGTATTAAAGATGCACAGAGTCATGGAATGTGTGGAATCGATTTTATTTCTTTGTTTCCTAATAGGTTGAAAAGTGGCTTGTTTGACTGCTCAGACACCAAGTGCCACTGGTTAGTAACCCTTCTGTTGTGTTTGTCAGTGCTTGGGAACACTGTGGCATTCTGGGATTCTCCCCACAGAACAATATTTCTCATTAAAGGATTTTACTATTCTTTTTTCTTGGTGGTGGTTCATTTTCCTTAGCTCAAATGGGAGAAATGAGGGGAAAAGGAGGATCGATATTGCACTTAAAATTGTTTTCAGCAAAAGCCATGAGGGGGGGCAGCAGTCTGTAAGGAATTGCTGATGTTGCTGGCCCCCACTGGCTTTCTTTGAGCAGTACTACCATCATCAAGTGCAGCTGACCTGCTCAAAAAAGAAAGGACAGGTGGTTGGTTTGGGTTTTTTTTCCCTTTCTTTTGAGGGCAAAATTATAGGTTAAATAATTACTCGGTGGTTTTAATAGTGCTGAGAGCTGAGAACTACATACAGAGATGGGTGCATTAGAACTGGTCACATCTTTGAAAAGTCAGCTGCTTTTCACTGATCATTTTTCCTTTTAAATCACATTCACTTTCTTTCCTGTGGGAAGCGCAATAAAAGGGACAGTCATCTGGTTTTACAGGGAGACACTGGAGAATACAGTGACACCAACAGCAGCCCTTCTTTGGCTTTTGGGACAAACTGTGTTTAAGAAGTCTAGAAATATTTCTTTCTCCTCTATCTGGTGAAAGTTATTTTTATAAGCCTGACTGAAGGTAAAAGACTGATGGTGTCACCATCTCCATGTCTGATGAGGAAACTATTCTTCACCCTCTACTGCCACTGCTGCCTTTTGTTTCCAAAGGCTGGTCCTTCATAAATTACCATATTCCTCAAAAGTTTAAAGTTCCCCTTGTTTCCTCCCTTTGTACTTCTGCACAGCAGAGGCCTCACGGTGCCTGCAGTGAAGGATGACGCCAATCCTTTTCAGTGCAGGAATGTTCCCAAGGAAATGGACGGCTCCTGGGCCCGGGGAGACAGCCAGCAGGCAGGATGTGCTGCAATACACAAAGCAAAGTCTCTCTAGCAAAGGCAATGCCACCTGCGAGGGAGAGATGGGCAGGATGTGAGTGATGCACAGGAAGTGATGCAGGCAGGAAACATGAAAGCCAAGTGAAGAGATCTGCAAAGTAAAACAGGAAAATGGTGGAAAGGAAAGAAAAGCTAAATGACGTGGAAAAAGGTGACGAGGTTTTGTTGCGTTCTGTTTTCATCTGGACTTATAGCAAAGCTGTGGCAAAACAGCAGAGGGGTGCTTCCTAAACTGATGCAGCGTGGAGACCTTTCAGGTGTGAGGTCTGGAAGGGGCTTCAGAAAAGGCTGGTAAGGTGGAAATGTCTGGTGTGCATTCCTATGCAGCGTGCATGACAGCTGGATGGGCACAAAGCATAACAAAGCCTGTATGTGCTTCAAAAGGATGATTTTAAGCAGACAGTAATCTCAAATTTCCTTTCCCCACCATAAAATCCCTTCTGTGACAAATTCTGGACATAAAAAGAAAGATTCTATCTCACACCAGGGATTTCAGCAAGTTTGTGTCCGAATTGTACCAGTGCCTCTCTGACTGGAATTAGGGTCAGACTGTTTTTCTAGGACATACTTTAACTTTGACAGGATGTAAACTGGATCTTGACACATGATACACTTTATTTCTAGAGTTTAAAGCAGCTCAGACTCTATTTCTTCCTTTTAGTTTATTTCCAGTGTCACTAGTGTATATAATTATGCAGTTATTCTATCCTCACAAGAAAGACAAACAAAATTAAATATTTTTAGAATGATAAAATACTGTAGTTTTTAGGAAATTGCACACACTAGCTCATAAAACACATTACTACTTTTACTGCCTTAGAAATATGACATCATCATTTGCTTCACTTCCCTCACACACACTTTGCAAAAACACATTATACCAAAAAATATGACATTACTAATGTCTCAAAAGTATTATTTACCCAATTTTAGACAGTTCTATTAAGCTGCTCTGAGCCCTCGCATAGGAACATTGTAAAGAACAGGTATTTTTATTTTAATTGTCATTACTACTAAAAATAGCCAGTATTATTAAAAATTGTTCTATTAGTGCTCATAATGGTCCAGGTTCATTTCTTACGTTGAGATGAATCCAAAGGGACTACAGAGCTAGACCTTTCTCTGCTCACACTATTTTTCAGGGCCCTGAGCTGCTGCAAATGGAACATTCTGATTATTAACAAACCAACAACAGTGCTTTCTGAGAGAGGAAAAAGGAGATGGAGATTACAATGTATAGATTCTAATACGAGCATATCACAAGATGGAGCCAAAGAGACTGAATAGGAGAACTGGAATGAAAAGTGTCTAAATGTGGAGAAGAAAGCAATGCTTTCCTCTCTGGTAAGTGGGAAGAACTCCACAGTGTTCAAAGAGCTATCTCCTAGCAGTGCTATAATTCACATGCCCCTTTGACAAAACAATCACTTTCAAGTAAATAAAATAGTGCTGAAAAACAGTGTGGTCTTATGCATTTGAAACAAAGAGTATTACATTTGGGGCTCGATCTTGAAAATAAAATAAAATAAAATACAACTGTGGCCCATTAAATAAACTGATAAGAAAAAGTGCTTGCTCAGAAGGCAACAGGCTAGAACCCAGCAAAATGAGGGCAAAGGTTTTAATACCTTGGGGCCTCTTCATATACTTGCTGAGTTCATTTGTGACTTCAACAAGGTATGGGGTAACATAAACTGCCATTCTCCAGTTGTGATTAATGGACAGTGCAGCTTTGTGAGCTCAGTCCCCAGAGCACTTCGACAGAAACCACGGTGCTGCCTTTGGTGTTTATGCAGCCTGTGCTTGAAGTCACCCTGCTTCACTGACAGAACAATTGTGTTTGACCTCATTTCTGGACTGGACTCCATTCGGACTTAAAACAACTCCTCCTGGGGTTCATGTGACCTGCACCTTTTGAAAGGGCCAAGGAGCCTTCCAGAAGAGGGGGAAATGAGAGGCAGACGTGGCATTTCCAGTGGAAGAGATCCTATTTGCAAAGCATACAATTTAGGTGTTTGTTTGCTTTGGTTTTGTTAGTTCTATGATAAGCTTGAGGTGAAGACAGACTTTACATATTGCTATCTGATAACACTATTAGGATGAAGAAAAAAAGACAATGCGTGCTCCTGACAAAAGGGATTTTTTTTGCCATTCCTGAATGTTTCCTCTCAGCTCCAGCATGGGCAGAGCACCCCAGTCTCAGGGATGGCCACGTTAATCCACAGCCTTGGTGCTGAAGTTCTACATTTCCTAAAATGGGGTTACTTGGGCTTTCTGTGGTCAGATTTGTAAAGAACGAAAGTAATCTCTGTTTGATGACTTCTTATCAGAGCCTGCAATATGGATTTGACAGATATACTCTAATTTTCAGGAGATATAAAAAAATAAAGCCCACTGACATGGTTCTTGCCTTGCAAAGAGCTGCAATGTTGGGGGTGCTCTTTCATGGAACAGATGATGCCCTTGGCCTGGGAGGAGCCCCTGTCTGCTCAGACCACACAAACTCTGAATAAATATGAGCTCTCCTTACCAGAGCTGTTGATTCAGATCCTGAAGGCATTCCTAACTCTCCCACATGTTCCTTGTTCTCATTCCCTGCAGTGATGGATACCTGCCTGTTCAAGTGATGTTGTACAGATGCCAACTCTAAAGCAGAACAGAGCTCCCTGGTTGGAAAGCTGACTGAAATCAGAGCAGTAGCCTGCAGTCTGCTGCTCACATAGCCAGGTTCTAGCTTGTGCTGAACCTAACTATTATCCAATTAGTTCAATGAACTTGCACTGAGGTTAAGGTAGATTTTGTTTTTTGAAGGAAAAAACAGCCAGTGAAAACATATTCTACCACAGATCTAGTATTGAAGGAGCCTGGGGGGAGGTGGCTTTGGCCTAATGTGTCTCTGGCCCTGTTTTCACCTCTGTTATGGTTCCTTCATGATTCTTGCTTACAGAAAGCAAATCTGTGCCTCTAGCTTATGCCATGCAGCAGGTCCTCTACCCATGAAATTGGGTCAAAGCCCAAAACTAGTCCTTTTCCTGGCACAAGAGACTAACAGATCGTCTTCTGTGGAGCTGAGGGTTAGATTCACTTCTCAGAGAGTGCCAGGGAGCATTTGCTTGCTGGGCTTTAATTATTACATGGTTGCTGCTGCACCTATTCTTAATTCTGTGGAGATGTATGGAAAAAGTGCTACCTCTATCTTGGTTTCAGAACAAAATTATTCCTGGTAGGGTTGTATAACTCACATGGTATTTCAAGGGTGTCCCATGTGGGCAATAGATTGGATGCAAAGTTATTTTTATTTTCACATATCCATCTGCCACAATTCATGTTTTATCAAAGCAGTTTACATGATTCCAGGCAAGGCTGCTAAAGAGCATTGGTTTCTGAAGTTGCCATGGATACCAAGCAACATGTTTTCCTTCTATGACATGATCATTTTTTGCAATTCTGTCTTAATTTATTTTTTCATGACACCAGCTTCTTCATCCACCTCTCAAACACGGCTTGTGACACAGCCTTGGCAGAGGGGACTCTAGTCTGAATGTGAGGATGGGCCTGCCTGTAACCACAACGAGGAACCAGGCAAAACCAGACCACGGGCATGTCAGTTTAGTTAGGCTAATCAATGGGTACACTGGGAGATGGTGTTTTCATGAGCCATTCAAGACAGATTATCTTCTTCTTGAGCACGATCCCATCCTCATTAAAGATTTCCCTGACCCTTTTTGAGACAGTATGATTTTTTTTCTTTATGTTCTTTTCAGGAAGTCTCTCTTCCTTTCTTATTCAGTATGATGCAGACCAATGGTTTGTCAAGGTCTCTTACTTTTACAAACCCAAGCAAGCAATTTGTTAATGGGAATTAGTATTCCAGCTTATATCCACTAAACTTTCATACATTTCCAGTATCACACAACCCTTTCCTCCACAATGCCAGCTGCCCTTTTGTACCAGAGGATAGCCTAGTGCATTTCAGTGATGTTGTACACAGGGTAGCTGGACTTTGTAAAGCACTTTGGGATCTATCCTGACAAGCACTGCTCTGTAAGTGAAAGCTGTTATTAGCTGTCAGAAGAAGTGTGGCTCTTCTAAAATTCTGTATGTTTCTCCCTCAGCCAGCTGTAAAAGTTTTCAGAGGCCTTTTTCCTTCTTATTTTTCTTGCCTTTTCAGACCAGATATGAGATCTGTGATTTATCAGCACTAAGATTTCGTTGTTGTACAGCAATATGTCTTAAAATATGTTCTTCCAAAATGTGGTGCAAATGGAGTTGTGATAAATCCAGTGAAAGCTGAAGGCAAACAGGTTCCTTCTGCAGAACCCTACTTTAATATTTGACTAAGCTCTTCTGTTCAGTGAAATAAATTCTGGACAGCTAAAAGAATTGAAAGCAGATATTTGCTTATGTAGGAAAGCTCTACATCTTTACTAGTCCTTGTAACTTGGTGTTCAGATGTAATGAAAGTGAAATGTTTTTTCATAGAGGAGGAACAGCCAATGACTACTGGTGTGAGGAAAAGAACTGCAAATTAACATCAGGAAAAACTATAGAATTGATCAATCCAAAACCACAGCTACGAGTTCAGAAATAATTACAGATAAGCAGAAATAAGTTTGTCTGTACTTGGTGGGGCTGTAGCAGGAGGATGCAGTTGACAGGGGTGTAAGGAAAGCTTGGATGCACTATCCAGATGTAGTTCATGTTTCTGACCTGGTGTTCTCTCAGCCTTGGTGACACTGGGTATGGGATCACTAACAGCTGGCACGCTTCGAGCAAGTTGTCATAGCAGTACCCCAGCCATCTAGACATGCACCCGTCCAAATCAGCAAGTCCAAAGTGTTCTGTTTTGGTGCCCCTGAACCCTGAAATGGATCAGAGTCCTGTGCTGGTTTGGTTGTGGGTTTGGTAGTGGGGAGGGGCCCCAGGGGGGGCTCCTGTAAGAAGCTACTGAAAGCTCCCCTGGCTCCAAAGGAGCAGAGAAGGCGGGAACAGAGTCATTTGGGCACGGGAAGAAGGGAGGGTGGGCTCAGGTATCTAAGCTCTGCTCTTTGTTGTGTTGTTGTTTTTTTTTGTCTGGTTTGCAACTGATGAGTGATAAATAAAATTGATATTTTTTTCCCCAAGTTGAGTCCATAGTTGCTGAGTGAACCTTCTTTGTCCTTGTGTCGAACCCATGAGCTTCTAGTTGGATTCTCTCCTCCCCACCAAGGGGAGGTGGGGGGATGTGAGTGAGTGGCCACTTGGTTCTTTGTTGTCAGTCAGGCCCAAACCATGACAAGTGCCATTCCCAAAGATTAAGTCAAAATCCTTTCTTTGTTTCAAAGGGAGTAGCACTAGTCTGTGAATAATTGCTCCTACCAGCCTTAGTTATAAGGAAACCAAGGGATGGGTTGGAGTCCATGTTTCTGGTGGTCCTCTCGGCATGGCTTACCTGAACTATCTGCCTTCTGTTTGCCATGGTTCACCTGTTCACTGGCACCTGCCTCTGTGCTGGATATTTTCCCTGGACAGACATGAGATGACAGAGTAGGTCTCTTAAATAGAAGGCAGCTGTGAATCACATTGCCTGTGTCATTGGATAAAAAGAATACCCATGGTGGGCATGGTTGGACTTGGGGGTCTTGATGAAGCCGAGCTGGAGAAAGAATTAGAAATGGTGTGAAATAAGAAATAATGGAATAAGGGCATCCAATTTGGAAGGAAAGAGAGTGAGAGGAGGCTAGAGGAAGCTGGAGGAGTGAAGCAGGGAAGGGTGTTAGAAAAAACCCATATTGAGGAAGATACAGGTTTAGAGTCTGGTCTGGAAAAGAAGAAGGTGTGATACAAGAACGGGTGAGAGGGCACTGACTGAGATTCAAGACTAGAGTTGAGCTATTTCCTTTGTGAAGCATTTTTCATTTACACTCAATTTGTTAAATTGATTGTAATACAATTACCAGCCCACTAGATTGCAGGATGTTTCTTATACTTGTCTCTCTCTGCTAGCTCCCAAATGAAGCATGGGCTGGCTGTTTGCCAACACAAAATTAACAACAATTTTATGCCTTTTAAAATAAATATTTGAAGCTGTTAGCTGTGGCAGAGAATGCTAAAAGCAGCTCAAAACAAGATCAGTTCAACATGAAAGCTTGTCTAAGTGAGAGAAACCCTTCATCCATGCACCTCCTCCTGTATGTGTGGGCATTCTTATTTTGTTTTAAGAATACGGTGCAAATCGGTGAGAAATTGCTTTTTAAAGACCTTTGGTTGAGCTGGAAACATTTTTCTCCTTAGAGAAAACTTGTGTTTCGACAAAGCTATTTATGTGGTTCAGTGGGAGGTACTTTAATGCCCTGTCTCTATTTACAGTCTGGACTAGTCCAACACCCTTGTTTAGGAGATGCATTTGCCTCACCTCTTCTGCCCCGAGCCAGGCAAACCTGCACCAGGAACGACAGGCAACAGTGACGAGGCAGCCTGGTCTTTGCTGCAGGCTGCTGCTGGAAACAGGCTGGAACAACAAATTACCACTACTTTTGCAATTATTAGTAACCAAAATGTGATCCTTTCTACTCATTAAAATGAGCTCCAGAGGAACTACCAGGAACCAGTAAATAATTAGCTGTAGACACAGCTGGCAATTGCTGATTCAGAGAGGTGCTGGTGCCCTTAATGCCTCCTTGTGACAAGGACTGGTTGGGACATTTTCCAAATTGCTTTTCTAGAGTGATTAGTGCCACTGATTTTACAGTGTGACTGAAGCTATTTGGTTCTATCTTTCCTTTCACAACAGATCTTTTTCTCTGACTGAAATTGTAGCTACACTTTATAACCTTAATTTGATGCCGATCAACTGTTACAGTAGCCCAAGAAAGAGAGCAGTGCAGTAATCCTCATATTAAATGATACACTAAATACTTTCCTATAATTTTCTCAAAAAGTTTAATCAACTCTTGATTTTTAAAAGTGTCTGTCTGGGCAGCTAGAGGCCACTGGTTGCTGAAGCAGTGCCAGCTTTTTCACACTTTGCTACTAGTGCTTCTCAAGCCTGACCTGCAGAGAAAATGTATTAAGAACTCCCCAAGGCTCTGATGCACTAAAGCATTTTGCTTGAGTAGTACCTGAATTTATCAGAATCCTTATGGATGGCCAGTATATTTATATATTTAGGATATAATTTTATATATATATATATTTTATTTTTTTTTTAAAATCATTGAGGGTGATAAAAAAAAGCTCCTTCAAGATTCCTGGCAGACAGGAGCTTGTGTTACCTTATGGTAGCCTTCCAGTACCTGAAGGGGCTCCAGAAAAGCTGGGGAGGGGCTTTGGACAAGGGCCTGTAGTGAGAGGACAAGGGGCAATGGATTAAAACTGGAGGAGGGGAGATTGAGGTGAGACATGAGGAGGAAATTCTTGAGTGTGAGGGTGGTGAGACAACTGGGCCAGGTTGCCCAGGGAAGCTGTGGAAGCCCCATCCCTGGAAGTGTTGAAGGGCAGGTTGGATGGGGCTCTGAGCAACCTGGTCTGGTGGGAGGTGTCCCTGCCCATGCAGGGGGGTTGGAACTAGATGATCTTGAAGGTCCCTTCCAACCCAAACCATTCTATGATTCTATGAGGGTTTCATAACATGTGACTGAGAATCTCTCCCTTATTTCTTCTCCCCCAGGTTTGCACTGGCTTCAAGCTTCAGTTGTGTTCCTGTTTATCATAACAGTTTTTGCATTAAATGTGGGAAAAGCATTACCTGCTCCTGTTGAGAGTGCCCCTGTGTTCATACCATGCACTGTTCTGGAATGGACTGAACAGCAATCAGCCCCATGGTGACAACACCAAACTCATCCTACCCTCCAGCACCATTACACCTTCCAGACTAATTGCTTATCTACTGCAAGTGGCTGCACAACACCTGCAGATAATGCCTGAGACCTGCAAACATTTGTCTTATTTTCCTGTATCTCACTGCTACCTTGAGATATTTGTAACACACTTTATGTACATGACACACTTTAGTTCTGCAGCTCCCTGTCCCTGAACAAAACTGTCCTCTGATTTACTCAGAGTTCATTTGCACTCTGAGGTTCTGTTGGTGCAACCATCTTCTGCTGGTGTGTAAACTGGTTGTCACTGACTTTCTTATCACATGCCCACCTGCTCAGCATGCTGAAGGAATGGCTCAGCTTTGCTGTCCATGCTGGTATTTCTTCCAAACCAAGTTTTGAAGTGCTGTCTTCATTTCAGAGTGTCTTACTGTTGTTTTACATAAACTAGCAGTAGAAAGAAATAGTTGGAAAAATAATCTAACCAATTTTCAAAAGCTGCAATTAGTAATTACTAATGAAGAAAGTGGATCTAGTCAGTCTCTCTGCATGTGCTTCTCTATGCAATTATAATCCACCAAGGAAGCATACTTACTTTTTTGAGGGTGTTTTTCCATATTTCATGTCTGTGTTGCTTCATATGATGATCTACCATGTACTTGGTGCAGCAATACTAAGTTTTATGCTGCCCCTCTGTTTCTAAACTCTGACCAGGAATTCAGTGCCTTGAAAGGATAGATTTGAAGTTATTTATCACTAAATCTCACTCCATGATATTAGAAAACTGGATTCAGTGTGTTCCAAATGCCATATGGCTCCAATATAGATTGTCTGAAGGTTGTGGTTTGGGTTTTTTTGTTCTAGTCAAAGATGACAGAGGTAGTAAGCCTCTGTGATCCATACTTTGGGAATATTTAATATTACAATACATTAGCAAGCCTTTCTCAGAGGAAGACCAACTTTGTAATAGATTCCTCTGGTTCTCCTTTCACAAGTATCACACCTACATTCCTCATGAGTGCATGATTGATGGCCTCACCCACTTCTTTTTCTCCAGTAACTGTGAAACCAACAACCACCCATCCCATGAACAGATCTTCACTATCATCCTTAAAGACTTTTTTTATTTCCACTTTTATCTTTTTAAAGATGCAAGTATCTCCCTTCTTGTGAGACAGGCTGCTTGTGTCACCAGAAGCAGCTCAGAATTCTACTGCAAGAGACATGGCCTGTGTGGTAGTTATTTGGAGAGGTGCCTTGTTTGTCCATAGGGCAGAGCAGCCAGATTGCTGAACCATTGGGATGAGGGCCTCTCTCTTCTTCTTCTTTATCCTCTGTTTCAACTTTCCTCTCTCTGCCTCACTTACACTCACTCACTCACACCCTGATTGCTTTCTCTCACAACATCTATTTTCCACAGGGATCTCACACTATTTTTTCCTGTGCCACCATCCCTTTCCCATCCTTTCAGATCAGGATGTCAAAACCGAAACTGGCTGGAACTTCTCAATTTTGTCCGTTAAAGGGAAAAAGACCAATTTATGAATAATTTCCTATTCTGAAATGAAAGATTGGTAATTAAAGCTGTACAGAAACACCAGAAAGCAGATTTCATTCGATTTTAGCTGTGAGGAAAAATCACTTTCTCTTCAGGACTTCCAGGTTATATTATGAATGACTGAAGGCAGCAAGTTCATAAACTGAGAGTCTCTTTCACCTTGTCTATGGAGAACACCCAGGGAAGACATCTGCAAAAGCTTTTTTTCCACAGGCATGTGTATTGTGGCATCAGCTTCAGTGAGTGCTTGGATTTTATCTCTTCTTTCTGTACTTCAAAGTATAAGCTCAGGCTCTTCTTGTTGTAAAAGCACAGGTTAAATCTATGCCTTATCTAGACCACTGACAGCAGAAAAATACTTAGAAGGAAGTGCCAGCAATCAGGGTCCAAAAAATTAAGCTAGATCTGCTTCTTATGTCAAGTTCTCCATATGGGTGGACACTGTCACTGGCCCAGGGCCACACTACTTGCAGGCCCTGCAATGCTGTGAAACATTCTGCACAAAGCTGCTGCTATGAAAGCTTGTATATTAATTAGGAAACCACCTTCCTGTGTCTATTTATATGTACACAAATCCCTTCCTTTTCCTTTTTTTTGTTTGTTTTCAAAGCTTCATAGTGACTGCTGAAGCTAGCTCTTTAGCTGGTGTAGATCAACAAAGATAAAACCATTGCTGTCACTCGAGGATGCCATGCTTTGCTCTTTTCTCACTGACTGAGGGAGAAGAGATGTGGAAAAAAAAAGGGGAGAGACCTGGGATGTAAACAGACTTCACAGGTCTTTCTGGACCTAATCCCTGCCTACCTCCTTCTGCTGTGTGGGAGTCACCCTAGGGAACCCCTCCTGCCCACAGGACTGGGCAGCACGAGCTGTTAGTGGTTAGGGGGTGGGCTGTAAATCAGACACTGTCCTCTGCAGTCCAGCTGTCTAGCCAGCCTGGAGTCTGCTGGGGATGGTGTAAGTCTGAACTACATTGAGATGTCCCTTGCAAGTCACTCAAGATATGTAGGTATAAAAACCAGCAGCCACTGAATGCAATACAGCATGCTCATTGAACACAGCTTAAATACAGATTTAATTCAATGCAATTTTGCATATTTTTGCATATTTATGTACATTCATTTCTCCATCCATCCCTGTGAGTTGTTAAGTGCTCCTCAAGATGTGCTTCTGTGACTTACACTTTTCCATTGTTGAGGAGATAAGGTTCTGAGGAGGAAGTCCTGACCTTGCTGAAGTCAGTGATAAACGCTGCTCTCTCCAGTGGGGTCACAGTTTCACCTGGGTGTTTATTTTGTTTTCTAAAGGTCACCTTTGACAACAGTGCATTGATGCAGTCTGTTTTGAGGGTGTTGAAACAATGACTCTGAGAAAGAGCTGCTAAAATCTTGGATAATAACCTTCCCAACTAACGCCCTGCATGGAACAGTTTGAGTTTCAGCTGTGGATAGATCTCAGTGGAAGTTTCCTGTCAAGCAGAATGTTCTTAACAAGAAAAGAAAAAGAATTTACAGCAGAACTGAAGCCTGCTCTCTCAGAAAACTGTGCTCTGCAGTTTTTACAGCACGCTGGTTTTCACAGGCTGGCAAATGATTTTCTCTTCTTCCCTTAAAAAAAATAAAAAAAGAAAAGACTGTTGTATGACGAAGGGTAATCCCCAGTGGGCTTGACATTTTTCCAGAAGAAATTAAGAGCAGAATTCATCAAACATTAATGTTAAGAAGTCAGAAATTCTGGAATGTTTGTCCAAAGTCCCAAGACCCTGAGCAAACACTGTCATCCTGCCGGGCTCCAGCCGAAAACCAGAGCCAAAATAAACAGAGGCAGAAACTCCATCTGACTGATCCTGTGGAAACAGCTGTAACCACTTAGGTGGAAAACCACCTCAAATTCTTCTCCCAGAAAACACTGATGACATGGGAGATGGCGAGCAGGAAAGCCCTGTCAGGGTCTCTTTTCAGCTGTGGTCAGGAAAATATTTTCTTTCTCCACAACTGTAAATAGAGGGGTTCAATCCTGGTCACAATAAAATGCAACCACAGAAATGTTAAATACCTTCTTTTTCTTGTCCTTTTCTCTTGAGTATTTCTTAACATTTGATCTTAACATGCTTTCCACAAAGGTCCTATCTGCAAGTAAAGCTCTTCTTCCATAGGAAACCCGTGCTTGTCTCCAAAAGTGTAATATGATGAGGGTCGAGATTGTGATTTACAAAAATGGTCTGAAACACACTCGCTTCTTGATTTGCTGAAATGAAGCCAGCTTTCAAATTAAACACCTTCTGTTCAGCTTTTTCCTTATTATTCTCTTTTGTCAAGTGCTATTTGGCAGAAAAATAGGAAGCATATTGGAAGAAACAGCAAACATAAACAAAGCTGAAGGAGAAAGAAATCCAGCTTGGGTTGTTCAAGCTGCACATGGCTTCCCTAAGGAATCTGACAGGTAGAGGAAACAGAAAGAGAGGATAAAATAGGAACCATTTGGAGGCTAACAAGAAAAGAAACCTGGATGTCTGCCTCTGTGCTTCCTCTTTCTGTAAAGTAATGCTTGAGTGTACTGGATCTTGAAGGTGGAATAGAGAGCACAGCAGAACCAATCTGCTTTCATATTTTATTCAGTGCCAAAGGCAATAATTCTCAGTTTTCTATATTTATAGGAAAGTAGTGGTAATTTTCCTGAAATTTTCACTCTGGTCCAGGAATTATATTTGGTTTTAGCCCATCAGCAAGCTTAGCACAAATGCATCAATGGTAACATGTTAAGATGTTGACAACATGGGAAAATTATTACAATTTCTTCTCCTCTCTTCTTCCTCCATCCAGACTGTGACCTGCCTGCTTAACTGCAATTCCTGTCAGCTGGTTTTCCTGTACTTCAGCTAAGAGCATCTTATTTTCCTCCTTTCTGATAGAATTCCATGTATGTGATGCTGGTTTTCATGCTGAGCCATATTTTCAGGGAAAAGTTTCCATGCAAGTAGCAGGAAGCTTAAGTGACACATTTGTTTTGGTCATTGTGGATGGACCTGCTAAGAGCACCTTCCATTTATTTCATGGATGAAACTGTGCAAAACTAATGTTAAGATCGAGTGACTTTTTTTTTCCCCCCTGCTCAAGCATTTCCACAGATAAATGAAAAAGGCAACAATCACTCCTGTCAGGATGGCATCATTTAAGGAATGCTGCCACCACCCAAACGCTGTGAGCACTTGTGAAGGCACAGCCATACTGTGTATCAGGTAAGATCTGTAACATTTTGGGTGTGTAAATCAATGTTTGTTCACATATTCTGTATATACACATGGTCTGAATTTTAACCAAGTGTTTTATAATATGTTAAAAATACATGGTGCCTCACAAGCTTCTGCAGAATTACCAAGCATTATAGCAGGCCTCAAACTTGAGACGTTTCCTTACATTTGACAACTCAGACTGCACAGCTTATTCCATCATGAATGCACAGCATACTCTGACTACACT
Organism: Hemiprocne comata; assembly: GCA_020745705.1. Taxonomy (NCBI): domain Eukaryota; kingdom Metazoa; phylum Chordata; class Aves; order Apodiformes; family Apodidae; genus Hemiprocne; species Hemiprocne comata. The sequence goes on from CM036588.1 coordinate 122,500,169, forward strand.
CCTTTCCCCAGGCGTGCCCCCTGCCTCCCCTTCATGCTTTATGCTCACAGATACTGGTCTTCCTTGCAGTAGGTGCCCAAACACAGTAGGTGGGGACTGTTTGTGTGGCAACTTGAAGCTGCAGTGGGCATATTTTTGTCTGTACCATTCGAAAAAGAGGCAATGCCCTGTAATACAGGTACCCTTCAAGGTATCTCCCAAAGCAACAGGGATCCTTCAGGGATGTATCCAGCTGGGATATTGCTTGAAATCCTCTTTGAGCCTTGGGTAGGAACAACTTAGGTTTTGGTGCTTCTAGAAGGTATGAACCAAATAAATGTCTCTTAGAATGAAGGCCAGTGTAGGGATTTGCTATTTTATAAGCAACCCACTACTAGATGGACATGGGTACAGCACAACTAAATGGATTCAGGTTTCTGTGTTTAGCAAATATCACAGTTAGCACATGCAGGAGGCATGAGCTGAGGGAAAGCACAGTGGTCAGCAGAGAACCCACTCCTTATTTACCAGATCTGAAATCATTCCAGTTGGGAAGAGGTAAATAAGAGCAGACACAGTGTGGTGCTGGAGACTGAAGGGTGGTGGTTTGGAGAAGAAATTCACAGAAACCCTGTGACTGGCTGACTAATGCTACCTTGACTGCTGGTGCCAAGATGATGTAAACTGAAATGACAGCAAGAAGATTCCATTATTACTATATGTATCCTTTTCCACAGCTGCAGCTGGATGAGTGCTCAGGAACCCAGAGAGGACAACAAAACCCCTTCCTCAGAATAACAACATAACAAGAACATCTGCTGTAGTCATGAAAGTCAGAAATGTGGTACATCAGCGGGATGTACCCCAGATGACACCTCTCTTTGGACAGACAGTACTCTGGACTCACATCCAGTAATGGCATGGGGTATCTCTTGTGACCCTCAGAGGAGTGGAGCAGGTGTGATCTCTCAGTTTCCTCGCAAATAAGTCGTCTTTGGGCTTGTTCTGCGGGGCCAGGACGGACTCTGTGCCTGAAGCCCCCCTCTCTGATGCTTGTTAAGATTCCCAACAGATACAGTAGGAGATCACAGCAGCCAGAGGATGAGCACAGCATCCATATGTCTAGGAACCTCTTGGGATTCAGATTTGGGCAAAGCTGAGCAGCCAAACTAGCTGCAGCAAAAACAGTCAGCAAGTAAGCAAGGAAAATAATGAAGGTCTGCTGGAGGGGAAAATCTTGCTGAAACGCAACTCTCTCTGTTCAAATTGTCATGGGTGGCAGCTCCCTCTGTCACCCCTCAGCTCTTCTTGCAGTCTGAAACCAGTTCTCTAAGGATCACAGTCCAGTCTAAGTCAATCTGTTCTCTAATAGTTTCTTTGCCATTCATCACAGCACATGAACATGAATAGCATCTGTCTAGAGATTCAGATGACTGGAGGAGCAGCTGTGCAATTCCACTGCCTATATACTTAATGACCTGCTGTGAGGGTTCATGGCTTAAATCAGGAAAGGTTTTGGAGTCTGGGCTTTAGAAAAGTCTTTAAAAGAGCTACTAGTGTTGGATAAAGTGTCACTTAAATATCGGTTGTCCTTTTCAGGAATAAGTTATTTCAGTGCTTGTGGGTTTTGAAATTGATTAAACTGAGTAACTCTAGAAATAGACTCCATGGTGCTGATCTGCACAAACCCTTCGTTGTTACCCATTGTGGTCCAACAGGAACCTGAGAATTTCCAGCAGAGAAGTTATGAGCCGTGGTGAATTCCTGTTGCCCCTGTGCAGAAAAGGGTTAATTATCTTTCACCCTTTGCACTTCTCTAATATTCTGGGAAGTGCTTCTGTTACGTACCATTGTTGATCAGTCCATCCACTAGGTCCTGACTGATCTGGCTGCTCCAGGTGACAGGGTGAGTGGTTATCCAACAAGAAGGTTTTGCCTCTCATGCTACATATCCAGCCCAGCAATAATGACTAAAAATATCACCATCAGTTAATACTGATCCAGATGGTTGGTCTAGATGGTATAATTGGAGTTTTCAGGCCAGCCTGTAATAGACTACTGCCCACAACATGACAAACAAACAAATAAACCTACAAACCCATGGAGATACCATCCTTGTTGGAAACCACAGTGGAGTTGCCAAAGGCAAAATAGTTGGGAGTGCAGAAATATTCTCTCAGGGCTGCATAGGAGGATGCAGCCAGTCTGTGGAGTTAGCATAAGGATGGTTATGCTTTTCTCTGAACAGAAGATGGATGGAGAAATAAAAGCCTGTCAGCTCAGCACTGTCCATCAGCATGATGCTAGAAGAAAACAACAAATTAATCTTTAATTTTTGAAAAAGCAAGAGCCTTTTGGTTTTGCCAAGCCATATGCTCCAGTCCTCAGCTACAAGGACTGAGCTGGTAACACACAGCCCTGAGGGTGAGATCCTCATCATTAAAAACACAAGATGTGCCAGGACACTCTTTGTGAACCTGACTCTTGGTATCCTGTGCGTTAACCTCCCCAAGCCCTCCAGAGATTTGCTGACTGGCTTCTGTGATCTCCTCACCCAGTGTGAGCAGGCACAATGCCATGCTAGCAGGTGGACTGGGGCATACATTTACCAGTGGACATGTGGTTTTGTGGAAACTAGGGAGGACTGTCTTCCCATGCAGAAGTGTTGATTTATGCTTTGTGAAAAATCTCCACGTAGGGTAAAGGAGAAGGCACATCACCCCTCCTCCTACTTAAAGCTGGAATGATTCACATCAAAATCTCCAAAACACAGATTTTTTTTTTCTTCTGTATGACTGTGATTTATAACAGAGCCTTTACCTTTTAATGCACATGAATGTTTTTTCTTCTTTTTTTTCTTTTTTTCAATCTGAAGAATTAATTGATTTTTACCTCTTTACTCAGTTGTTCCTAGCATTAAAAGAATGTGGTAGGTTAAAAGGAGAAATGTTGGTAAGAAATAATGTTACCAAAATAATGTTACCAAATTATATTATCTCCAGAAGTAATTTTTAGTAGGCTTTATTGAGGGTAGAAAGCAGGGTTAGGTAGCAAAATGCCTCGATTTATTGCAAGAGGGAGAAGGGAAGGGGGAAATCTAGTGCCCTTGAACTTAGCTCCTGAACTGGAAGGAGAAAAGCAGACCTCAGAGGAAGAGCCAGTGCACTTTGCTTGTGAAGGCCTAGCTGGGCATTTGGGCATGGCAGGCACCCACGTGCAGTTTGAAATACACATCATACCTAGATCAGGGCTGAAGAAAGAAGGAGCATCATCTGCTGCCCATCTCCTGGCAACCTTCTGGTTATGTCACTTACCCTGGGACAGAAACCTGGCTTTTAGTTTTACTGCATCTGAGTGTGTGGAGGAGGGAAGATGAAGGTGTATCTTACAGACACACTACAGTTTATGAACCTCTGGATGCCAGAAACAAAAGGAAAGGCTCCCCCCTGGGCTTCCTGGGGAAGTTGGACCCATGAGTTGTCATGGACACAAGCCATGGGACAGGCCTGTCTCCATGGAGGATTTGGGCTTCCACCTCTACTGCATTCATGTCCTATCTTACAGGTGAAGGAGGAAAGGGGCCAGAAGCAGCTCTCCCCTTGGCTAGCTGAGTCCTCTAACTTGTAGGGTACATTTGATTTCCTGCTTTTCCCATTTTCCTTTTTCATGCACGACTCCTGCATTGCTGACTGCAGGACAAGTCTGGAGGTGGAGTGCCCTGCCAGCACTGCCCAGGGCTGCTGGCCTGGCTACTCTCCTGAGCCTCCAGCTCACAGGTACTCACAGGAGTAAAGTCCTAGTGTGTGAATACACACTTCCTGGCCCACTGCTCCCACCAGCATTTGGTCTTGTGAAAGGTTTCCCTCCAGCCTCTGGGTGCTCCTTGGCATGAAGGAGTGCCTGAAGCTAATGGCTCAGGAGGCTTTCTGGTGAGGAGGAGTGTTTAAGGAGTTCTAACACTTAGGGGGGTAGGTCGTCTACAAAGGACCAGGACTTCATGCGCATCAGGTGGTATCTGAACTGAATCTTTGTCCTCTGCTCAGGATCTCAGCAGAGAAACCTTCAAACAGCTTGCTTTTTATTTATTTATTTATTTATTTTAAAGATGGTTAGTGTCATTCTGCCTCTTCCCAGGGGAGGTGTGACCAAACCTGCCTGCACTTTGAGCTGACTTGTCCTTGAACAAAAATCACAGAATCACACAGAACCATGGAATCATCTCAGCTGGAAGATGCATCTAGAGATCAGCTAGTTCCAACCCCCCTGCATGGGCAGGGACACCTCCCACTAGACCAGGTTGCTCAGAGCCCCATCTAACCTGCCCTTCAACACTTCCAGGGATGGGGCTTCCACAGCTTCCCTGGGCAACCTGGCCCAGTGTCTCACCACCCTCACACTCAACAATTTCTTCCTAATGTCTCACCTCAACCTCCCCTCCTCCAGTTTTAATCCCTTCCCCCTTGTCCCATCACTATAAGCCCTTGTAAAATGTCCCTCCCCAGCTTTCTTGTAGGTCCCAAAATCGCAGTGGTCTGTGCAGCATCCTTAGCATGGGCCTGAGTGCCAGAGGAAACACATGAGATCTTGCAGCATTAAGCCATTGAGCTGTGTTTTCCTATTTTTTCGATACAGCCTGAGTAGCATTTTAACAGGTCTTTTGAATTGTTGCCATCTTTTGTCCAAAACACCTGCATTATGGGGGCATTCATTCTTTGCACTTACAGGAATGTTTTATTTTTATATAAATGACCACAGATGAGCACACATTTGTATCCCCAAATCCGTGTAGTTGTGGCAGAGTTGAAACCAGCTGCAAACTCAAGTTTTAAAGAATACTGATGTGAGCAAAGCCCCATTTCTTGCAAATTCTGAATATTCAGTGGCACTTCATCTCTAAATTCTACTGAAGTGACCTTTTCTCACTCTGTATCCAGAGATACGTTATTCCAGTCATGTATGTTAAACTGAGGTCCAAAAATAATTTTTGTTCCAGGAAAAGATATTAGTTTAGAATGGAAAGCATGACAGCCCTCATCTGTAGAATGGCAAACGTGGTGCTGTAACATCCCCATCATCTCTTCAAAAGGTATGTCACATAAATATGTCAGAATACTTGTCGTGTTGTGAACACTTGCAAGTCACAATTGGAGCAGATTTGCATAAATATATTAGAGGGGAAAAAAAATCATATATCTGGAGATCCAAATATCACAGGAACAGAAGCAACCAGTAAGGATAAAACTGTACACACATTCAGTTTGTCTCTATTTCTTTCATTTCATAAGTAAGGCACTGGCACAGGTTGCCCAGGGAGGTTGTGGCTGCCCCCTCCCTGGAGGTGTTCAAGGGCAGGTTGGATGAGGCTTGTGCAGCCTGGTCTGGTGGGAGGTGTCCCTGCTCATAGCAGGGAGGTTGGAGCCTGATGGTCTTTAAGGTCCCTTCCAACCTGAACCCTTCTATGATTCTATGATTCTATGATCTATAAAGAAGCTCTTAACCCTAATTGTGGATACTGTTCTTGTGCAAACAAGAAGTTTTGTTAAGTATTTTGAAATAATATTATAAAGGTCTTCCATAAATGCTGCTCTAGGAGTATGTGGGGTCTCCCAGGTGCAAAAATCCCTGTGGACACCTCAGGGACCTTCAGGTAACCCTTTCAGACAGCATTCATGGTGCTTACACTTCAGGAACTGCATTGATCCCATTGTGGCTGTTCATCCAAAAGGCTCACTCAGCCAGGCAGCACTGAATGACCAAGGATACAGGAAGGGCCTGGAGATGAGGACCTTGACCCAGTAAGGCTCAAAACACTGAGGTTACAGAGGAATTGAAGAACATGAAGGAAAATTGTAGCCAAAATCCAAAATAGTTTTGCATAAGCATAACTAATGTAGACCCTCATGGATTCTCTGGCACTGGTTAAAACCTCTTGGAAAATGAAAATCTCTTCTTATGTTTTTCTGTGCTGTCCAAGCTGACATGTAACAGTTGGAAACTATTTTGAAAGTGATTTCTTGTTTCTTCTTAGGATATATAAACCAAGAAATGTATGGAGAAATAGAGTTTGGGTTGTAAAATCCAATGAGTAGATGAAGAGTTTTTCAATTTGAAGAGGGATCACTTGGGTATTAAAAAGCCTTGTTAGCCCTGCTGCTGACCCTTGGGAAAAAGAGATTTCAAAGATTGCCAAATGACATAATTTATGACACTCACTGCCTGATTCTTTAAAGTATTTTAAGGGATTTGATTATTTGGAAGAAAAGGAAGGCAATTGCACAGAGCTGCCTGCTCTTGAGCCAGCAGAGTGCTATTCCAGTTACCACCATGTCTGGTGTTGTTCTGGGTCATCCAAGGCAGGCTTTTCCCCTCCTGCTCCCTAAACCTCCCATGTGGATGCAGAAGGTCACTTACAGTGTGTACATGCATATTTACATCATCTCAATTTTCTTAGCATCTCAACCATCTGTAGGAAGAAGCTTCCACAAAAGGTAAATACTCTGGGCCTGGTGCTGTGGAAATGCAAAGGGAATCTCCACAGGAACATGGGGAGGCAAGGATAGTTTAGAAAAACTTTCAGGCTTTAGTTCATGTGAAAGTCAGATGTTTCCAGAGCAGAGACTGCTTTACTGCAGACCAGACTGTACCACTGGCCTGCTCCCTGGTGTTAAGTTAAGCTGCCTCTGGCTGTGCTGAATGGAAAAGTCTCCAGGTCGCCAGGGTGAGGAGTTAACAGGACTGCTGAGGAGAGCTCATATGCCTCAGCAGTTTTATTCAAAAATTCCGTTTTAAAATAGCAAGTTTTACGGGGCAATAGAAACTCAGCTCCCTCTTACTTAAGACCCAAATTTACCCACATCTATACAGGTGCAGCCAGTCTTACCTGAATTTTTTTCAAATGAGTTTAGTTAAGACACTCTCAGTTAAAAAAAAATAGTAAGCTGGAAGGAAATGAATCCCTGATTACATTCAGTTCCTTGTGTTCTGTATCCTTGCCTGCTCTGCATGTTCAGGGATCTTAGGAGGCCAAGAGGGAAGAAATGAAGATTACTTCCTTGGGTCTTTCATGCTTTGATTCAGAGAAAGCTGGTTTCTGAAATTCTCTGTGTACATATATCCAGACACACACACACACAGAAAATAAATCTCTCTCGTGATGTTGTCAAGATTGAAACTTCTTTCTCAAAGCACTTCTTTCACTTGCCATTTAATATCAAGCAGGTTTGAAATGGAGGCTACTGTAATGGAGCATGAATAATGGAAAGAGGATGATGCCATTATCTGCTCCATACCACTCATGACCTGTAAGCAAAAGTATGTATTTTTAAAAAGGGGTGTTTTTACTACATGATCTCATATTTTTCTGGCCACTTACTAGGGCCAGTTTGTTATTTTTGAAAGGAAAACACTAATTAATTAGAAACACAAGAACAGTTATAAAGAACCAGAGAAACAGATTAAATTAAAACTTTACTGGTAAAGGAAAATTTTCATATTTTGATAAGTGTTGGGAAAGGGAAAGAAAATAAATTGATTTTATTTAAACTTTTATTTAATTGCAGCTGCCTGGCTTTACTTCTTAGGACATTTTTTGTACATGAAGAATAATTTATCACAAGTTTTTTTTTATGGAAAAGTTTGTGTAACAGTAGAATATAATGATTTAGGACAGCTGGAGTGAGTTTTAGTGTCCCAAACCAATGACATTGGAGTTGCCTAAACTTGCTGCTATGTCACAGCAGCATGTCCAGGTTTGTTTGGTTGTCCTAACAAACCAAGCACCCTAAAGGCTTATAGTGAAAGGCACCTGATACAGAGAGTTCACAGGCTGAAATGCACAGCTCGGGTATTTACTGTGATTTGAATGACAGAATCAGAGAACAGTTCAGGTTGGAAGAGACCTTCAAAGCTCATCAGGTTCCAACCTCCCTGCTATGAGCAGGAACACCTCCCACCAGACCAGGCTGCACAAGGCTGCTCCAGCCCTTGGGTCATCTCCATGGCCCTTCTCTAGACCCTCTCCAACAGCTCCATGTCTCCTGTGCTGTGGGCTCCAGAGCTGTATGCAGTATTCTATTCCAGGTGTGGTGTCACCTGAGCAGAGTCTTCTAGGCACAGCCTGACAGATGGGTTGGAGTTTTACACCTTGCCTTCTGGATCAGGCTGCTCCTCACCAAATACAGAGTGTGAGCACACCATGCAGCATGAAAACAAGAGTGACACAAAACCAGACCTGGCAGTGAGTCTAGGTTTTATCCTGTTCCACTGCTAATGGGCATCATTTGCCAAAAGCTGAAGCAAAATGTATTTTTAGATCTGGGCACCAGCTCAACAGTGGCAATTGTTTATGCAAAATGCCTGGGCAGAAATTGTTCCTCAGTGCTTTAAATCACTGTTTGCTTTCAGAATTATATCTTCTGTGTTCACAGATTACATGACAATACATTCAGAACCTCAATGCCTTCTTTCATCCAAATAGAAGAGGTTTTGGAAGCAACTGAGGATAAAATGAAGGCCTGTCATGTCTGTGGTTATTTGAAATCCACTGGGATTTAGACTCAAGCAAATTTCTTCTGAGGTTGTAGCACTGCCCCTGAACAAGAGGATGGATAGAATCATAGAACCATAGAATCATTAAGGTTGGAAAAGACCTTCAAGATTTTCCTGGGTTGAGCCAGGATGAAGCCAGTTTTTCTTTCACTGATTTTTTTTTTTCCTTCAGTGAGCTCTCTTAACTAGCAGCAAGTGTTCCAGCCAGTGGGCTGATAATGCTGGAAAGTTTCTGTTAGTGCTGAGATTCCAAGGTCTCTTCTTCACTTTGCCACCACAGAGGCTACCAAGGCAGAAGAGTCGTATCTGTAACCCCCTCAGGGAGGGGTGGACTAGATGGACAGCAGAATTGAACAAGTGTTCCATTCCATATACTTTTTCACTTGTTTCATCTTTTTCCAATAATTTTTCAGGGATAGTATATGGGACTAACTAGACTGAGCAGAGACAGCTGCTGTAATATTTTTGTCCAATTGTAAATACAGTACTCATCAAGCAAAAGTAAATTCTTGTTGGCATTTTACCCTCCTGTACCTCAGCTCATCCCAGTTGGGTACTGCCATTTATTTTGTATTTTTCACAGAAATAATTTTGCAGCTTCAGTGGAATGACTTGTTATAAGGAGATACAGGAATGTGACAGGAGAAAAGTGATTGAGTTTTGTGTCACCTGTAGTATCTACACAATTTATGAATCTTGTCACCTCAAGACTTTAGTACCTATGAGTTTTCTGTATAACCTATGTTATTAAAGGCTTTATAAAAAGATGTAACAGTAGAACTTTGATTTTCCAGTTCACAATGTTGTACTAATTGCTTAAGCCTTGGAAAACCCTTCATCCTGGATTTTTGAGGAGTGGAATGAGTCAAGATTTCTTTTTATTGGAAAGGTTTTCTTCAGGGAGACAGGGTCTGCCTGCAGTGCCTCTGGGGGGGGAGCCTGGTGAGGGCAGGGAGGAGGTGGTGGCCAAGCTCTCCTTTCTCCCAACATTTCTGGAGACCTGCCTTAGAGAGCAACACCTGCGCCAGCAAGGGGAGCCCCAAGCTTCCTAACCACACGTCTGGAAGTGAAACAACAGCCACAGTAGAAGAGGACATTTTAAGGAGTGCAAAAAAGACAAACATTGTACCTAGCTACTGGAAACAGGATCCAGGGAACTGCAGGGTGACCAGCAGCTCAGTCCCTGGGAAGATTATGAAGGAAATCCTCCCTGAAGACATTTCTAGGGACACGAAGGATGTATGAAGGAGGTGACTGGGAACAGTTGGCATGGATTTAGCAAGGGCAAGTCATACCTGGCCCAGCTGGTGGCATGAGTGGCTGTGGAGATAAATCAGTGAGATAAGAAAAAAAAAAAAGACCATATCACTGTGAGGGTGTCTGCAGTGGAACGTGTTTCCCAGTGAGGTTGGGGAGACTCACCCGTGGAGACAAATGGACACAACCATGGGCAACTTGCTGTAACTGGCTCTGCTTTGACCTTGTGGCTGATCTAAAGAGATGCAGAGGACTCCATGTTCCTGTGATTCAATGGCAAAGTGAACTCCATGATCCTGCAGAGCTTCTCCCCCATCAGGAAAACAACTGGAACTCTCAGTTTTTAAATGTCAGAGGTTACCAAGATATAATGTGCCAAGATGCTTGCCAACATTGTCTGCATGCCTCCTTAGTCCTTCATTCCCCTTTATTTCAGATGGCTCAACAGAACTTGCTGTTTTTCAAGGGTCCTATTGATAAAGAGGGAGAAGTTATTTTCCAAGTCTTTTTTTTTTTTTTTCTACGTCTGGTTTTCCTGGCAGGATGACTAGACCAAATAGAATAATAGGTAAAAAAAATATAAACCAGTTGCATTTAATTTTCTCTTGACTGACAACAGTTTTGAAATGCAGTTACTGACCTGCTGATTTGTGTCTTGGATGCATGGTCAGAAAATTGGAACAGCTGAAATAAGATGTGTTTGTCTTGGATCCCAGCCTGATTTTTGTGTATTTTTATTTGCTCAATTCATAACTAAATGTTGGAGGAATGAGGAAAGCAACCTCCCCTCCCATTTTTTAGGCAGAATCAGCTCTAATGCCGTACTCTGGGGTTTATTTTTTTATACTTCAAACTGTATAGACACTGAGATTTTTAATTACTTATTTTATGTTACAGATAGATTTCCCTTTCTCTTTTCTTAGCATTAGTCAAGCACAGGCAGTTGATTCAAAAACTGCAAATTACAATGTAAATATAAACCACAAGAAGCTGCTAACAATTCAGAATTATTGGTATGAGATAGAAAAGTGATGAAAAATTACCCCTGTGAATATACTTAATTATGTATTTATTTATTTGATTTTTCACATTTTTAGACACTTAGGAACACCTACAGAACAGCAAGGAAAACTTTTTCCTGAGAAAAAAAGAAATTTACCTAAAAGCATCATTTCACCTTTACCATTTTTAAAATCCTTGATGACTTCAACCCAAATTTGCCAAATCCTTTTAGCCACAAAAAAATGTGGAGTTCATTTTATTTGCCTTTTAGTCAAAGCTGTGTCATACTCTCCTTCCTCTGCATCTCTTAGGGCTCCCAAGTAGTAACTTTGGTATCAAGCTTCAGTCCCTCTGTGGGATGGGATATTTAGGTTGTTTCTCACTAGACTTTTCCAAAAGTGTCCTGGAATTGCTGGGGTATCACCTCCAGGTTCAATACTTATTCACTAAGCAGCAGAGTCATTCTCATCTTGAGGTCAACAGCACCTGAAGGATTTTGTATGAAACAGCAGCTGGAACAGATGATCTTAAGTTTCATGAACAAGATACTGTCTTGGAAAGTGGGATTGACAGAACAAATTCCTTCAGGTGCAGGTGGCACTGTGGTGTGCTGCTACCTCCTCCAGCATGAGAGCCTAACACTTTGTGAATCCAGCCTTCAATTCCTCTTCTTCCTTTACAATAAATTTAATGCTTAATTCCACCCTACCTACAGCAAAGCTTCAAAGTCAGAAAAGTTTTATTCCTGTGGGATCAGATGCAACTAAAATAACTTCTCTGCGAAACATAAAAACCTTTAAAAAGAGCCTTTGGAGGCAGGTGTGCAGGCAGTTTTGAATGGCAAACACTGTATACTCCCCATCATCCATTCTTTAGCTTAGGATGGAAAATAAATGACACTAGTCTTCAGAAATTGCTATTTAAAGATTCATTGTCCTTCTTCCAAATGTCAACAACCAGGATAGGAGAGAGGAAAAGTGTAGGTGATCATAACAGGCAAATTTGGCTGGTGGGGGGGAGGTAGAGAGGGTGAGATTTCACCTACTTTCTGGAAAGTCATTCTTCTAATTTGAAAAGTCCTCAAGATGTCACAGGCCACTCCCACCTGGGCTGTGCTTCTGAGCTCTCTGGACTGGAGCAAATGCTTTTTGTTTCACAAAATCCTACAACTGCAGATTAAATCTATGTGCACAGTTGGTAGTGACACTTCTTTAACAGCAGTGAAATAAAATAACTGGTTCTATGACAAAAATATCCTTTTAATTGTCCGTTCTGGGCAATGATCCAAGGTAAAAACAAGCAGGCTAAATGGCCCATTGCCATATCTCTCAAGAAACAATTATAATATTGTTCTTCCATCCCTTGTGTTGGCTGAGTTCCCATTTCTTAATCTGTCTGTAAGGGCTGACATTATTATTTGTCTGTATTTACTTTTTAAATTGTGGTTTCTAGAGTTTCTCCTTTCATATCTCTCTCAACCTCCTTCTCACACTTTTCTACTTTGCTACTGAATTTTCTCATCTATTCCATTTCCCTGTTTGTTTAGTTCTTCTGGCATTGGTTGCTAGTGGTAGTTGTGAGGTTAACTTAAATCTATCTAGTTTCCCTTTGCTTCTTCTCTGACTTCCCCAGAATGGGATCATGCTTTTAAATGCTGAAAAAATGCCAGTTGTGCTTTTAGAGAGGGACAGTGTAAAAATCATCCTGTTCTTCAGGTAAAAAGGAAGGCATCAAGAGGCACATCAAAATATATGACCATGGGTGTCATATCCTGGTGAGCTGGTCTGCAGGCAGTGAGCTCAAGAGAAGGACCCAAAAACTTGGAGGCCCATCGTCTGCTCCCTTTGTTCTTGGAGTAGAGCTCAGTGGGGAAGGGTTCTAGGGGAAATGTCCTTGGGCAGCTAAGAAAGAAATAAGCTTTTCAGCATAAGGTAGACTGAATTTTATTGGGTTTGTTTCTCTGTGACCCTATCTCATACTTTTCAGCTGAGATCTTCACTTCTTGTTTTTCCACAGGAAACCAACACATTTTTCTCCATTAAGTTGTCTGATATTAAAAACGAACCCAGAGGTAACTGTCAGTCCAGGGTACACACATCTCTAGTACTAGTGAAACTAATTAAAGTGATGAATTAAAGCGTTCACAGGGGAGACCTGTAACATGAGACACATTTGAGAGGGCCAGCAGCTGGGTTTGCCTTCAAACAAACTGTTTAGGTAGCATGAGAGCTGGGATTGCCAGGCACCAACTCCTAAGGAAAATCTCCTCCCGGGCTGCAGCAGCCAGCACCCATCTGGCCAGGAGCAGACAGCAGAGACAGAGCTCTCAGCCCCAGCTGTGTCCAGGCTGTGATGGAGGCTCAGGCCTTGGCATCACAGTGTCAGGAGTTGCTGAGCAGTGCATCACAATGCCTAACTGCTTTTAGGACCTCAAACTTTCATCATGAAAAATCATTGTGTACAAGTACCTTTTCTGGCAGAGCAGTGCAGAAGATGTAGAGGGAATGGGTCTCAAGTATTGCTGCAAGAGGGAGTGGAGGAGCTGTGTCAGTCCCCTCAGCATGGAGGTTACCATTGAACACATGAGCAGGAGCAGTGTGCCACAAAACCCACCATCAAAGGGCAGCTGAAGGAATTACATGGCCCCCTTGCTCCCTGCTGCAGTCTCAGCAGCCCTGTGGAGGCAGAAGGATAAAGCCACCACAGGCCCACTAGGACACATGGATCTCTGTCCCTGTGTACTGATCAAAGAGAGACCCACAGCACCCACAACCACAGGGAAACATTTGTTTTCAGCTGTAGTCCTTTGTTGGCAGCAAGTGATCAGAACAATTGCCTTTCAACAGCAACAGAGTTAGGGTTTACCATTATTTTTAATGGGAAGCAATTGTCCTTTCAAGGTAAAATTTAAAGATAACAAGCTGGAACCATGCACAGCTTTATTGACAAAGTGAGCTGAATTCCTCCCTGCCCCTCCAAACACAAACCCATGCTGGGCCTATGAAATGAAAGCTGTCTTTAATGAAACAAGGAGATGACATGACTGAATGAATGGAGCTGCCTGACAGACCCCTCTCTGCTGGCTGAAGACATCCTTGCTGAGAGAAATGGACTGTGAATGTTCATTACAAAAACACTAATTAGGAGAAAAAGGACAACAACTTGACCCCAAAACAAATGTTAGTTAAGACCTGTCCCCTGTCAACTTTTATCTTCACCTATATATTTCCTGAAACTGTTGGAGTCATGTCATCCAAAGAACTTCCTCACAGCCTGCTGGCCATTCCAGCAAAAGGCCAGCTCCAACTGGGGTGACTCTCTGGAAATAAAAGTGAAGTACAAATTTCTGTATGATTTAGGAGAGTATCTCTAATTACTGGGAGAATATATATTTCTATTAGCATTTCAGACATGGTGGTACTACATTATATTTGTTCATATAATGCATTTGCTCTCCATTTTCTTCCCACCCCTTCTTCCCTCAGGGCTGTCTCAGAAAGTTAGGATCAGTATGTGCCTCTCTACAAAGCTGCTGTAGCCAGCTGTTTCATTTACAGAAGGAGCAAGAACAGTATTGGCTTCCTTTACCAACCTGGTAAATCATTGTCTTTTTCACATGGTCAGCTTGGTCTAGTTCCTCCTCTTTAATACCTGATTTTGTGATAGCCCCTGTCTTCTTAGGCCAGATCTTTTCACAGCCTTCCTGCCTTTGATAGACTTCACTCATTTCTTGTGTCTCTTGGCCATCTGCTCATCAGTTTTCACTTAGTTTCCTCAAGAATATGAGGAAAAATTACTGCACTAGCTCTGATCAAATGTTTCATTAGCTTACTGTCCCTCCTGTGGTACTCATCAGCAGAGAATATTACAGAAGGCAGGGAAGGAGTAGTTCTTCCCTCTCAGCAGCTTCCTAACTTGTAGCAGTTGGCAATTTAAGGGCTTCCTTTGCAGTAGATTGTGTCCAAGCCACTGTCTTTACTAGCCTGCTCATAACTCTCCTTCACCTGTTTTTTTTCTACTTTACATCTATTTTTAGTCTACACAACATCCCGTGACAATATCAGCACAACGCATGAAAGTAAGTTCTTCCTTTGATTAGGATTGTAATTGTGCTACTAGTTCATTTCTTTGGATGACTTCACACTTGGACATTGTGAGAAATACCACCATTTCATTCATGATCTTATGAACCATGATTTTCTTGACCTGCACTATACTATCCTTTGGCTGTTCTCTTCCCATCTTGAGGAATCTTGCTTTTTTTGCATTTTACTTTGTATTTCTGCTTGGATGAGGGTTGATGGGTAGCTCTGTTCTTTCCCATTCCCAGTGGTTTTCCTTTCTCACTTAACAATATCCTTTTTGATATAAGGAACCTAGAACTTCATGCAGCATTCAAGAACAGACACTAAGTGGTTTCTGAGTTTGCTTGCCCCTATGTTTTCCTTTATTGTTTTTTACAAAGTATCTGGACTCTCTCTATGGCACTTTTTGGCACTGATGTTTTTCTCAGATTGTACACAATGCTCCCCTGATATCTTTTCTACACCCTTTAGTGGACATCATCACATGTGTATATAAGTAGGCCATTTTTGTCTACCATGTATATTGTTTTGCATTAATGAATGCTGAATTCAGCTCATCAAAACTTAACATTTCCAATGGTCAGTTCCAAGTTTAACTACACTGAAGAATTTTGTATCTTGCTAACTAAAACAATGGGCTAAACCCATTAGTTGGTGACTTACTTTGTATTAGAGTTCCATTTGACTTTTGGGGCAAATAATGTCTGGTTCTCATGATCTGATTGGTATTCTCTCTGTCCAGTTTTTCCTAAGCCCTTTATATAACTGGGGGGCTGAGGGAGGAGTTGGATCAGATTAACTCCAGAGGTCCTTTCCAACCCCAACCATTCTGTGGTTCTGTGATAGTGCTTATTTTGGACACTTCTCTGGATGGCCAGACTGTGGCAGGAGAACCCTTGAACCCTTCCATCAATACTAATATAACGAGTCCACTTAGCTTTTCTGTCTTATTTTCCTTGAGTTCTTCTTTTGAGCTCAATTATCTTTTGTCCCTACTAGCTCTCAGCAAGCTCCCTACTCCTGAAGTTTTAAAAATGTTTATATTAATAGTTTTTGTGCCTTTAGCAAGTTGCTCAGAAAAAATATTTTCTGGCTTGCCCTGTTACGGTTTACATTTAACCTGCTGAACTTCAATCTCTTTTCCATGTTCTTCACTTGACTGTTACTTTTGATTTTGCTGAATGTCTTTTATTCTTCTGGTAGCTTGGTGGTGTGAATATTTATTGTGGGCTTCTAGTTAAATTACTTTTACATGTTGGTTTTTATTATTATTTCCTTTCAAGTAAATGTGTCTATGTCATAAAAACCTTCACAACGTAAAGATTTTTAATGATAAATCTTACATAGTGGACTTCAGGCTCCAATCATTAAGGCTGTTGCATTCCAGAATGTTGTGGTCACTGTTACAGAATGAATCTTCAAGAATGAGATTTATGCATGTTCAGTTCTTTTCCTTTCTCTCCAAGACCTGTCAAGAACACCATTTGTACTCACTAGCCCTCGGTGCTGTGGCTGTGACCAGAGCTTCAACTGACTGTGCAAAGTGAAGCACAACCACCACTGACCTGACAGCAGCCAGAGCCTCCCCTGCTGAGGAACTGCTCCTTTATCTTATGACTCAATTGCAGACCAGGTACCATGTACCTTTTCTGAAAATTCTACACAGAGGATATTAAGGAATGAATTTTTAATTAAAACAGAATGGAAATTCCTTTGAAAACCTGATTCCTGGTGCTTCTTAGCAGCAGGCAAATGAGGTTCCTCCCCCTGCCCTCCTCATCTTATTATTTTTGGAGACTTTTTTTTGTTGTTTATAGGAAGAAAATACTTACTCTAACATAACTTGCTAAGTAAAATGTCCCTTTGGCAACGATCCCAGAACAGCAACTATAAACACGTGTTTAGGTTTTAAGCAGTGTTATACTCTAGATAATTTATCATTTCCCTGCTCTAGCCATTTCATTTCAAGTCATTAGTCGGACCTGTACAAATAAATCACAACTAACAAAACTTTAACAATCCATATAAAGGAAATGACATTCTCGTCTTTTCTCTATTTGCAGAGAAAACTTGTAAGGAAAATTTAAGAGAGGTGTAAAATGCTTACTTTGCTTTCTACCTTATTAAATTATACCCCTGGATATTTTGTTTCTCTGGGGGATTGGGCCTGTCAATAGCACTGCTCTCACTTCTGTTTTCAAAGCTACATTCCTTCGTGTTTTGCTTGGCTGAGGAGCCCCTCCCTGGCTGCTCTAGCCTGGAGGTTACTCATCACTTGGCCCCAGCTACCTTGAGCACAGGGTGTGTTTTTCAGGGGTGCACATCACATAGTTCCAACAGGTAGGCTGATGGGAAACAGACTACTACAGATGGAGATTGCTTCACCAGTCTCTTCGCCAGATTTATTCACCACAGTGACAGGCAGTGACAGGACAAGGGGGAATGGTTTTAAACTGAAAGAGGGGAGATTGAGGTGAGACATGAGGAAGAAATTCTTCCCCATGAGGGCAGTGAGGCACTGGGCCAGGTTGCCCAGGGAGGCTGTGGCTGCCCCCTCCCTGGAGGTGTTCAAGGCCAGGTTGGATGAGGCTTGTGCAGCCTGGTCTGGTGGGAGGTGTCCCTGCTCATAGCAGGGAGGTTGGAACCTGGTGATCTTTAAGGTCCCTTCCAACCTGAACCAGTCTAAGTTTCTGTGATTCTATGATTCTATGTTTCTATGTTTCTATGATTCTATGATCAGTGAAGATCTGGAGTTTCATGTACCTACATTTTAAAGGAGAAATTCAGGGAGGTGGAGCTAGCCCAGGGCTGATTGCTGCCTGCAGTGACATCTTGGCTGTGTGTGTGCTCCCAGCAGCAAAGTTTGGCTTTGCCTTAAAAATAGTGGTTGTGAGTAAGACTTTAAAAGAAAAGAAAAAATAATATTAAAATCCACTCCAAACCTATTTTGGCCGTCATCCTCAGCCCTAGGATTTTTTTTTTTATTCTGTGAACTATGAAAGTTATAAAAACTAAATTGGTTTACTAGCATTTCCTAATCATGCCACTTCAAAGCTTCCTTGATTCCTCACAGATACCTGCTTTGTTCTCAAAAGCAGATCTAGGAATGAGACTGTGCAACTTCAGAAACGCTCAGTTTTAACCTTTCTAGCAAGTTTGTCACGTAGCTCAGGAAGTGTTTTCATCCATGCATTTCAAATCAGACCAGGGTGGGCCAAGGAAAATCTTATCAACCTAAACCCATTAAGATTGCCATGAATGTGGGGGGCACAGGGAAGGACAGGGGGATTGTCTTTCATGGGCCTTCTGTTTGATTTTGATTATCTTTAAATTTGTGAGTTTATTACATTTACAGCTGTGACTACATTGCTATGACAGCAGGAACACTGCTGACCTTTCCACAGGAAAAGGACAACTGTTCACGTATTCCTTCCTACAGCTTTGGTTTCACCCTGTCCTTACACCTTTTTCAGCTCCAATTTCAGCATCAATACATTTTGCCTGGAGCCTCAACCATTCTTTTTCTTTTTTTTTTCTGGGAAAAGTCACTTCAGAGAAGCTTAGGTACAAGTGCCTGGGCAGGGAGGAGCAGTCGTTTAAATCCTTCTGCAGGGCCAGGTCTCGACACTTGGCTTAAATCTTCACCCTTTCTCCCTGGGCACCTGAAGGGTGCTGCATGCCCTGATGCAGCCCCACATGCCCCTGTCTTCATCACCACAACCCCACAACTCAGAAGCAAGCCCCTCTCTTGTTTCTTGGATAGAGGGGCCCGTCTGCCTGCCTGTCTGTCTGTCTGTCTGTCTGTGAACTCCTGCTGCTCCCCAGAGTGCTGCAGAAAGCAAATCCCATCACGCCTGCCATTTCCTAGCCAACCCCGGCACAATGGAGAGCATGTAAACAGTTGGCTGGGCTGATTGTCACAGTGACTGAAGCAAATCAAGGGCAGCTTTGCCATGAACAATGAAATCTGCACTCTGTATGCAAATTCCTCCCTGCTTTCACTTCTGTTTCTCATCTGTGCCAGCGAGTTCTTAGCAAACCTCCTATGAACTACAAAACAAGTTGTCAGACCTCGCACATCACTGGTCTTTTATCAGAAGCTTTCAGTTTCACTTACTTTGCACAAAACATGCCTGAAAGCAGAACCCAGGCTGCACAGCTGGACTCCTTCAGGCAGCTGTTGTCTTCCCCACCCCATTTTTTTAAATACTGGGCTTTGTCATCTTATTTGCAGTGTTATTAAATGCAGTGATCAACAAATGAAACAAAGAAAGGGTGACTGCAGGTTGAGAGTCCCATGGTTCTCCATCTTTTTCTATTAATCACAGGGTGGCTGTTAGTTAGATTTACCAAACTCATTAGGGTTCAGGAATTCTTTGTATCATTTAGGAAGTGGCATGATTTTTGTCTTTGGTGCAGAAGTAACCTCACGTGTCCCAGCACCTGCTTTACCCTTTGTGAATGGCCACATGCCAGCTGCTGGATTTAACACGTGCTCTCCACACTGCTGAGCTGGAGAGGTTCAAGAGGCCAGTTCCCTGCCTCTCACCGTTGTGCTAAATGACCTTATGAAAGCTGTTTTGGTTTGTTTGTTTTGTGCTTTGGGAAACACATTTGTCCTTTCTGGGCCCTTGTGCCTGAATAGGGTTATACTGTTAATTCAGGTATAAATAGTTCTGGTTTGTCCACTCAGCCCATTCCTGTGTGCAGCTGGGATTGCAATGTTTTGCTCAGACTGTTGGTACTCATTCTTAACCATCATTCACTGGCCACTCTCTGCTATTAGTTTCAGTTGGAAGGCAACATGGTAATTTCACCTCCTAAAGGAAAATCCTTCCTAAACTTCTTGTACAAATGAGCTCCAAAGCAGGGTTATCCTCCCAGACTACCTCACCTGGTAACATGCACGGCTGCTAGCACCCTGTGTTGGCTGGGATAATCATCCCCACTTTGCAGACAGGCTGTGGTGCAGGTTACAAACCATGGCACGAATCCAGCACAGCAGCTATGAATGCTGAAGTAGGGGGAGGGAGGGAGGGAGGTTCCTCACAGAATCATCGTGGCTTTCTTGTTTTGCTTGTGGACTGAAGAACTGTTCAGCTTCTTGCTACTTGGTTTCTTTCCTGCATTGAGGTCCCAGCCAGAGAATCCCCCTTTTTTCCCTAATTTGCTGGAGATGGTATGAGAAGACTGAAAAGCTGAATCAGAGGTCTCCAAATTAAGGCTCTCTAAAGATTTTCAAGGGAGGTCTTTGGACCAATCTGTAATATACAGAAACCTGATCTATCAAGGGCTTGCTTTCTTCAGGCCTGAGGTTTGTGTGACTGGAGGAACAGCAAGGCCAACACAGGAATGGAGCAGGTTAAGGAGTTTAAATGAAGGGAAAAGGAGCAGATAGTAGGCAGAAAACCCCACCTAGCAGGCACTGTGGGAAGGCAGCAGAAGACAAGGAACACCTAAATTGAAATTGATGACCTGGAAGCCAATACTGCTGAAGAGGTTGCTCACAAGCCCATGTTGGGTTGGTGTTGTTGATGCTGTGATCTGTGGCCCTGGAAAGTTCAGTCAGACAAAGCTGACAGCAACACTAAACTGAGGCCAGAGGTGTTGGGGACTGCACAGAACCCTGGATGGAGAGATCAAGTACAGAAGTGTTTGTATGAAGACAGTGAGCATTTTTAATTTATTTAGTATCTTTTATCACAAAAAACAAAGCAAAGTCATCTAAAATGTTGTTTCTTTTCATTGTTGTTCATTTGTGTTGGTTTGGTTTGGTTTGTTTTTCTGCAGGAAGATCCCCCTTCACAAGGAGATGAACAGTGTCACCCACAGCCAGCCAGCACCATGGTACCCACACCTTAGGTATGACAGCTTTGACTGCTTTTTTAAAAGTACATTTCCACTGTTGTCACTGTAAAACTTTGCACAGCCTCAGCTGTGTCATGTTGTAACCACATGTCACTGCCAGAGCAAGGTTTGGTGAAGGGGTTGTGCACATCTGGCTGGGGTATGAACCTTAGCTCAGTGACAAGCCATGTCCTCTCCAATGTTTCTGTATAACCAGAATCTTCAAACAATTATGAGACCTATCTTGAAGAGCCTCTGAGATAATCCTCTTTAAATATAATTTTATTGGTATCAAGTGTCCCATTTTTTTCAAAATTGATGGTTATAATAAATCTTTTAGTCACTCCATGTTCATATCATTTATATATTAAGAAAGGAGTGACCAATTAGCCTCTTCAACCTGGTTTCACAATAAACTCTACTTAGCACAGAGTTTCAGACTTTATTTAATATTAAAAAACCCCACAAAAACAAATAGAAGAAGGAAACAAATCAAAGGCTTTAGGTAGACCCTTCCTGATGACATCCTGCTTTACTTTCCCTTCATTCATTTTTGCCTTCAGTCCAGACATTTGATCCTGACAAAATATACTTTCCAACAAAAGAAAATATTTTAAATTCTTACCCGACTGTTCATTACTTAATCAGCTATGAAAGCAAAGTCTCCTAAGTTGGATTGTTTAAAGAAGCTGTATTTAACTTACAGTCAGGTAGTGTTCTCCCAAGGCCTTTTTCAGACAACCAAGGATAGCTCTTGTGCTGTGTATTTTTTATATCCAAATAACAACCTAATTGTAAATGGAGATTGCTTCACAGGCATTGTGCTTAGCATGCTGTAATAGGCACTGGAAATAATTAAAAATTATCAAGCCTGCCTATCAATTCTTTCCCCTGTAAGAGTTTCACCATGAATCAGCCCATTACCCAGTGTCCCTTGGCTGTGGTTTCTGGCAGTGCTGGCACCAGGGCAGAGCTTTGCAGGGAGAGGCTGTGCAGAGCAGGCAGACAGATCCATGGCTCTTACTTGGAGGAAACAGTTTGGCAACAACTGGAGTTTAGATTTTTCTATCAAGTCAGCACTTTAGCAGGGCAAGTGGAGTTTGTGACCTCCTGTCACATACCTGAGCTGGAGCCAACACCAATTGGCTGCAAAAATGTAGAGATCATTTCTCTTCTAATCCATCCTGCTATATGTCTTGGGATGGAATTTTGACATATGTCAGGCATTATTTCCTCTTTTGCAAGAGGCAGAATTTAATTTGATTTCCCATTTGCCTCATGGGTATTTTAGATACAGGACTTTATACAATTCAGGCAAATTTTTTGTGCTACAACAGCCTACAATTTATCTTTTTTTTTCTGGTTACTCAGGATCTAATACATTTTGCTGCAAATTATTTGTTACTATTTACTAATGAATTTTGTGTTCAACGTTATCTTTGCTAGTCAGATTTTTTGGTGCTTGACCTTACTCAGGTCCTAGTGTTCAAAGGTGCATTTCAGGATTTAAATAAAAATCACTTCTCAACGGAGCTATGTGTTAAATTTGATGGTATTTCAAATGTTTCTTAGGCTGTTTACCAACATGCAGAGTAGTAAAAATTGAAATCTGGAATGCCCATTTAAATGTACATGGATTAAAAATTGGGCAAATAAAATAACCATTTTATTCAGCTAAAATATTACTGATATCTGAATTTTTAGATATTAAACAGAGAAAGCTGCCATTAAATTGCAGCTGACCTAAACCACATCAGCTACTTTCAAAATCAACTAAATAAAAACATCCATTTCCTTCCTTCCTTCCTTCCTTCCTTCCTTCCTTCCTTCCTTCCTTCCTTCCTTCCTTCCTTCCTTCCTTCCTTCCTTCCTTCCTTCCTTCCTTCCTTCCTTCCTTCCTTCCTTCCTTCCTTCCTTCCTTCCTTCCTTCCTTCCTTCCTTCCTTCCTTCCTTCCTTCCTTCCTTCCTTCCTTCCTTCCCTCCTTCCCTCCTTCCCTCCTTCCCTCCTTCCCTCCTTCCCTCCTTCCCTCCTTCCCTCCTTCCCTCCTTCCCTCCTTCCTTCTCCTTCCTTCTCCTTTCCTTCCCAAGCAGATTTTTTTTCCATTCTTGCCCCCAACTCCCAGTTTTTCAGACCTGACAGCTGAATGCAGCAGGTTTCCTCAACACATTGTACAATTGCATTCAGAAGTTAAGCTCCTGCTGTAGATGATATGACGTTTGAGCAGGGAAAGGCAAAACCTGTGGTGCTGAAAGAGTCACGATAGCTCCATTAGATCAGACTTCTAGAGTGTCTTTAGTTATATGAATAACAGAGCTGGGTGAATATTTCAGAAGGAAAAATTCAACTTTAGTATCTTTTCTCTTTTGCTTGCAACATGTATTTGATAAGATTCCTGTGCTAAGGAAAATTCTCAGCTGAGGTTTTCCCTGCAAGCAGCCCAGGATGAGGATCTAGACAGTGAAAAGTTCATAAATATTCATCTTGCTCCATGTGCAACTCAGCTTTGACTGGGTGATAAATCACAGGGTTTCTTTTCCTTCATGAAAACATTGTGTAAGAACCTGAAGAACATGTGTTTCTGAGTACAAAAGTGCATGTTAGAAAGAGTTTTAACAAAAATTGCTGAATACAGCTTTATACCTCCTTTTTTAACAGCTCTTTGTGCCAGTAAAATCCGGAATGTTTCAATGTGTAAGATAACCAACACTGGACTTCCATGACACGGACCAGAACATTGCATTGCTGGTAGAGTAAAGGTGTAAGTTTAAAAGGAAGGAACTCCACCTGGGTTCACAAGTCATTCATAGGAAAGAGACTTAATCTAAACTTTTGCCAAGTTTGCCAGCTTGCTTCAGTTGTTCATCAAGTTGGCTTTGGAAAAGAACATATTCCTATTTCTTATAATCTTGTATGTGGTGGGGAGATCATGACCTCTCTGGCTGCCTCATTTTTCACTTGACATGGGTAAAATTCCACCCAAGACCATTGAATACAGAATCTATTCAGATAGAACAGAGGTCCCAGATTTCACATTCATATCTGAATTAACCGTAGTCATTATCCTTCCATGATTCAGAGAGGTCAAAGAACTTAATAAAAATGGGTACTATTTTGATAATGGAGTTTTATTGACTATCCATGTGAAAGAAGTAAATGATGCTATCTGGCATTCAGTTTGAATGGAGAATTTTTTCTTTTTCCACAGAAAATAGAGAAAATAAGAAAGTAGAAAGGTCATCAGAAACAGCTGTGAGAACTACAGACCAGAAAGCAGGGGTACAGGCTCTGGATCAAGGTAAAGCAATAACACAAGTACAATAAACAATTAAAGGAATGCAGGATTCTGGAATCACTGCAAAAATTAACTAGGGTCATCTGGTTTGCTTTTACATCATAGGGACATCTTTCTGCATCAAAACACAGATGTAGAGCCTAGTGATCCAGCAGCACAGATTTCTGACTTGCTTACTAGTGACCAGAGCTCCTTCTAAACCTCAGTAATACTTTCACTGCAGGTTACAGAAACCAAAATACATGTCAGGACCCCCTGGGACTGTAGAAGCACCTGTGGCTTCATCTAAACAGGCTCAGGTTTGAACACTTCCACAGCCATTCAGTCACCAGCACACTTCCACAATGGGATCTTGGCTTGTGCCATGTTGTGATCACCAAGACATTGTCTGTGGCTGTTGCAAGGGATGGCAGAAGTCAGGAATGGTTCCTTGGGGTGGCAAAGTAATGTAGGACTGTCCTGGGAAGGGAGAAAGCTGAGATGCAGTAGGGAGTCCTGCTGCATCCTTCAGCCTGGAGACTGGAGAGTAGGCCCAAGACCATTTTACTTGCTAGCATAGGAGGAGTCTTTATGAAAGCTTAACAAGAAGATAGTGTGGCCTACAAAAAGACTGGGGTCTAAACTCTAACAAGCAGGAGACATCAGATAGACACAGAGAGCACTTCAGGGTAAGAGTGACAGAGGGAGCAGTTGTAGTCAGTGATCTCAGCACACCAGCTGCTGCTTCTACTAAAAACATTTCAGGAGCAATGGTTTTTAGTGTGCCTACATGTTACAGGCACTGTCTTTAAAGCTATTGCAAATGCTGCTAATCAAAGGCATCTCTGGGCTGCAGAAATCCAAACAAGTTAGAGAGTAGGTTTTATTTCCAGATAAAACCTGTATAATAAAATATACAAATATGTGGTAGAATAATCTTGCTAATTGTTGTTTGCTAATGACTGCTTATTTGAGATACAGGAGAAGCTAGACAACAGAAAGAGACTCTCCTACACCTCCTCCATGGTCAAGGCTCTGCTCATGTCTAGAGTGACTCACAGTCTGAATGTAGCTCAGATCCTTGTTTATGTTCTCCAGGAGCTAAAGGAAGTCCTTAAAATGGCATCTGCCTGCCTTTTAGTCACCAGACTGAGAGACCAGATGCCCTTTTAGAGGATGAACCTGAAGTCATGTGCAAATCTGGGCAACTGCTATCCCACCATATCCTACCCCTTCTCAGCAGCACTTACAGTGACAACCAGGCAGAGGAACCCCACTGTTGACAAAGGGAGGAGGACTGCAGATTGCTTTGGGGAAGGCACAGGATAAAGTCCTTCCTGGCATCTCCCATTGAAGTTCAAATCTTGTAGTGTCCTTCCCCATGCAGGGATATCTTGGTGAGGACTGGAGGACAAGCTAGTCCATATACTGTAAAATAATTCATAGAGCTTCTAGGAATTCAATTGAGTGAAGATCAGTGACTTTCTTCAAAGGGGAAGAGGGTGATGATTTCTATTCCAGATATTCTCTCATTGAGAACTTGCCTGCTGTGAAGACTATTTTATGAGAGTGTTATAAACCCCTGAATATTAAGATTAATAATTAAAGCACTAATATATTTTTAACTATAAAATTGCAAATGCAGACATAATGCAGTTGCACAGGATCTACTTAGCATGCCTGCTGCAGAAAGGGGCCTATGAAATTTTCATGAACGTTTTATATTGCAGAGAGGTGGAATCATTCAGCGCTTAATGCTGCTTAATAATAGCATTGCAAACAGTTTTCCAAGGAGGCAAGCTGTGCTGCCAAATATATATGAACTGTCACCCCTCCCAGCAAAAATAAGCCTTCTGATTATTACAAGATTATACAGCATAAAACATGCAGACAAGCACCCGCACACCCTGACACACTCCCTCATCTCCTTCTGTGTTTACTTACAGCCCCTCACGTGGAGCAAGCAGCAAACATGATGCTCATCCTTTACACGGGGGAGAACTTCAGCCTCACCCAGTTCCCATTTTCCCTCCACAACTGTGTGTACCTACCTAAGGATAAAGACAAGCTGGGCAGGCAAAGAGCATCCTGAGATCATACTGGCTGTTATTGCCTCAGTCCCATTTCAGCACTGTGCCAAGGGGGAGGAACTGGAAGGAATGGGAGGAATGAGTTAAGAAGAAATGCTTCTGCCATGACATGTGCCACTCCTTATCAGCATGCTCTCATTTAGCAGATATCCTATGTCCCTTTCAACACTTTCCTTATTGACCTTCATAGAAAGAACTAGGCTAGAAATGGAAGAATTTTGCAGGAAAAATGCACATAACCCCAGAGCATGCCTTTGTTGTTGCTCCTTTTTCAAAGTGTTGGTGGTGCTTGTTAATGACTGTGTGTGCCAGTGAGGTTGCTCCTGCTTCCTGTCTGCAGGAATAAAACTTTCCAATCAGGAAGGGGATAAGAGGAAACCACTGAGACTTCAGCTTTCTGGAGGATTAGTCAGGAGGTGATTAGTCAGTAAGTGACCAAGACCTGAGCAACTTAAGAGCATTTTTTAAACTTTTTTTCCTTTCCTTTTTCCAAAAGGGTTTCTTAACTCCAAGCCATCATCTGAGGTATTCAGCCTGTTATGACACTTAATGGCTCCAATGGGAATTTTAACCAAACTCTCTCATCAGGGAAGTATTTGAAGACAACCTGTATAAGGACACAATTAGAGTTCTAGCTCATTCAGTGTGCCAAGGGCTGGCCAGAAAGGAGCTTGCCAAGCCTTATCTTAACAGCAGGCAGTCCCTTTCCTGACCTGTGGCTGAAGGAGCAGTCTCTCCCCAGTCCCTGCTCTTGTTATTTGGGCACTTTGATTTGAGCAAATGGAGAAGAGGCAAAAGCAGCCAGTTCATTTTGCCAGAGTGTCTTACATACATCATTGTTCACTCCCATTTTTTGTCCAATAACCAGATGAGAGAATGTTTGAGGCATCCACATGAGAGAGCTCCCGGGGTCTCCATCCCTCCCTGATGCACATCAGAGCCACAGTCTGTAGGGGGACACCCCCCAACCCACCTGGGAGCAGCTGCAGACCCGAGGCCTTTCTCTGCTCCTCAGGCTGGCAACATTCATGTGTGACAGCCCAGCACAGTCTCTTCTGACATAATGAACTTCCCAGGAAGTGTTTGTTCTTCAGGATTCTTGTTCTTCAGGATTCTTGTTCTTCAAGAGTTACTTTGGTAGTTACCTTTGTTGTTTTTCCAGACAAAACTCTGATGATTTGGGATTAGCAAGCACTGGTTAGCCTGCAGAAGGTCTTTTTTTTTTACACTGGAAGACAAAGTTATTTTGAAATAGGCAGTGAGGTGTGTGAGTTTCCTGAAGGAATCTATATTTTATGGTTCCAAGCTACCTCAGGGTTACACCAGGGTATTAATTACTTTTATGAGCTTCATTGATTATATTGTTCATTTCTTTCCCGTTTCGTTTCAGCTGAATCCATCCCAATGCAGTGTATCTGTGCAAGTTAAGGAATTGTTTAATATCCTTTACACTTTTAAAACTAAATTCTGTTTTTGTTGAGCCTTCTTCTAGTGGATATATTTACATCACATTATGATTTTACTGCTGTGAAGAGTATTATATTCCCCTTGCCTACCATTATCTCACCTTAACTTTCTCCATGCATTGTGATACTAATATGCCATTCAAGAAAATAACGAGACACATCACCAATGCATCAAGAAAATACAAGTTTATCTTCTTTAACCAGTGTGAGTTCCAGCATTTTTGACCTGCTGTAATGATGTCTTGCCTCCCCTGTAGAAAAAAAATACGTAAATTGTTATTAATCAAGGTGGAATGATTTAGGTTATGTATTGCTGGACAAGCTTTGAGAATGATTTTTCATTGATCAGAGCAGTCTGCTACTACAGCTCAACCATCATCAAATGTGTGGTAGCCATGTCCATGGACCGAGCTCAGTCAAAATGTTAGTTGGAACTTTTCTTTTCCAAAGGTGTATTTTTGGACTGTGTAATGAAATGGGGTAAAGACAGCAGGGGTCCCCTTCCAGTTAGCATAAGTCAAGACATCAGGAATTAGGCTCCCTGATGGGTCACAAAATACTTGGATAGGGAGACACTATTTAACATGAAAAACTCCAAAGAATTTACTAGGCATTATACTAATAGCAGTCTTGGATTCATGAGATTTACCCCCCATTATATTCCCTCTAGCAACCCCACAAAACTGACTCTTTCTCAGCACCATAGCTGCTCTCTGGTTCCTGCCCAGCTGATGAGACCTCACGCTGCCTTGCAAGAGCTGAGAGTGTCTGTCTCATGTGACCTAAAGCTGGGAGAAGGAAGGGAGAAGAGCTCAGCTCAGCCTGCTCCTGGCTTGGCTGCATGCACTCCTGGCCAGTAACCCCTTTGTGTTCTCAATAAATGTGTCTTAAATCCCTACCAAATATCCTATGTTCTAAAGAAACGATAGAAGGAGGACATCAGGCATGAGAGAAAAACAAACAAGGGGGGAGAGTGTTTATGCTTTTACTTGTTTTACAGTGATGTCCCTAGATAAAAGCTCAGCAAATATTTTCAGCCTTGTTTTCAAAACTCCAGACGTAAAATCTTATCTGACTCTTCGTGATGAAGTGTTCAACATGCCCTGTGAAATGTGGCACAGTGTGAACACTGTAGTGGATGCAGACAAAGGGAATTGTTCCCACTGAGCTACGCATTGATTATCAAATGATAAATCCATGACTGTTTATCTGCAGGGGGAAAACATTGGACCTCTGTTCTTTATCTGCAGCATTTCTCAGCAGTCCTCAGTGAGATACAACAGAGCTCTGTAGTCCTACAAAGACTTTATGTCTGGCCATCGTTGCATTAAAAAAATGTCCCCTTTTTAAAAATCAGCTTACATTATCCCATATTTCATTGTCATCTCCACATCTCTGGAAAGTCTTTGCTAATGAGAATATGTCCTGGAAAACAGAAGTGCTGTGCTCTTTTGATTTGTGTCCTGCCTCCCACCACGTGGTCTGTCCTAGCCAATAATAAAGTAATTGATTTTACATTGCTTTTCGGTGGCTTAAGAAGCTGTAATTAATCTCCTTACAGTTTTTTAGAGACAAATCCCATAAAGCTGGCTAATATGCTTATGAGAGCAAAACACCAGGCCAGGGGCTTGGGATCTGGACCATGCTGCCCTGCACACCCCTTTGTTAGGCTTTTACTGATGAGCTTACAAATGGGAGGGGTGAGATGGTGAAAACTGAATTCTATGGGCTTATAATCATGTCTTCCAAAAATGTCACCAAACCTAAATACCACAGGAAAACATTTTAATCTTGGCTGCCAGTCAAGACTCTGTGTCTGATATAGGGTGGCCTGTTGAAGATAATGAGCATTTCTTCTGGCCTAGTGTCATCTTGGCAGCAGATTCAAAGGATTTACACTGAAAAATAAGGGCTCTCAGTACCTATTGATGCAGAAAGCTCTGCAGATATCTCTGACTATGTGGAGACCGATTGGCTTGAATTTGGAGGTGAAAGGAAGAAGACATTAATACATTAATACTCTTGCAGTAACAAGTAAAGAAAATTTACTTGCTAACCTAATCTGGTGAACTAATGCACCATTTTTCTGAAAGCAAAATAAATCCTTTGCTAGATGAACATATGAAATGAGATGTGGCTACTAGGTACTGAAACATTTGCTTTTTTATCACAGAGATTGCATGTAGAATGTCAAATAACATGTATACATTTTTATATTCTAAGCTTTCGAGCAGGGAACCTGTAAATAGCATCAGTAGCAAAATAAAGGGAAAGATCTGACAGGAGCACAGAGCAGTCTCAACGTTGAATATAGATTTGGCTCCTTCAAGTGTGGGTTAAAGTGAGCTTGAAATGAAATAAACAGAACAGCTCCAGAAGTTTAAAGCTGAAAGGAAGTCATCCATCACAGGGGAGGAATGTTTGATCTGATGTACAGTAGGTTAGCTCACAAACTTCATTGCTAAAAACATTTATCTCTGCACTCACTGCAAAGTCTAATAATAGAAGCCATGTCCTGAAGAAATTCAATATGCCCAGTAATTGTGAGCATCAGTCTTACGGAATGTGTAAAAAATAGACACACTGGACATTTAGATACATTCTGCTTCTGTCTGTGCTTGAAAAGAATGAAAAAGAGTCCCAGAACAATACGTACAAGAAATGCCTCAGCTGTGTAACAAGCATTTATAAAATTTCCCATTCTCAAAGATGACATTTAAATGTTTGTTTCTTAATTGTATGTTAATTGGCACCTGAACGCTCATGGGAACTCTTCTGTCATTCCTTTGCCTTGTTCTAGACACTCCAGTCTTATTAACCAATTACAATTCTTATTGTGCTTGTTGGAAATTGTGATTTCCACAGTGTTGAAATGTATTGATAGAATGAAAAACGCCACCTTCTCCTTGGAGAACATAGTTATCATTTCTGGGATACTTCAAGGTTAATTCCTGCTACTTAAAGGAAATTGCACTTGGACAAGGCTGCGTCTTGACTTCTAATGTACTTGTGAAATGTGGTGGCCTACAGAGGACACAGAGCTTGTCATCCATTTGTAAGGTAATTACAGTATCAGCATACCCTCAAACCTGGGGTGCATGTCCTGCCCCTCCAGAATATACACGAGATGGAGAAACAAGGAAATTAGTCATTTTTTTATACAGCACAAACCTACAGAGTGATAAAGATGTAGAATAGACAGCAGGGTAATTCCCTACCACTGGATAACTAAAGGGTAGGCTGGCAAAGAGGGAAGGTCTCCCATAAAATTAGGTGGAAAAACCCACCTAGGTTGTTCTAACAGCCTTTCATAGGATTTCTTCATATTCAGATTAGAGCAAAACACTGGGCTCTTTCTGAATGACTTGTTATTTTAATTGTAATTGTTGCATAACAAATGTTTATAGAAAATTTTCAGATTTCCATAAATTTAATTCATTTTTTGTGGTGTGTTTTTTTTTTAGTGTGGATATAGACTTAAAAACATTGACTGGAGGATCATCTTTGTGGTAAAACTTGCCTTGTTAGATCACACAGCCTTTTACTTTGTTGAATTCTTCTTCTTTTGATGTCTCCAGAGTTCATGGCAGTGGAAAAGGTGAGTTTTGACCTCTTCCAATTTTATGAGGCCCTGTATGAACTCCCCTCACTCAACAGCTGGCCCTCAAAATACCTGGGGAGCCATAAATACAGAGATGTGATTTTTTATGTGTATGTATTGGATAACTATATTATGTAGCTAGATACCAGAAGGATCATGGAATAAAAACCTAAAAAGGGAAGACAGATCATGTTTACTAAAAGTATACATAGTGAATGAGGGACCATATCAACCCTCTTATTTAGAAGATGCTTGGAAATTTGAAGTCCTTGTAGATGCTTCTTCTTCCAGATACTTTTCCCTCATTATCGGTCCTATTTAGGTATCTTTGTGTAGCCAGTAATTAGCTCATTTAATACTTGCCTCTACCTTTTTTAGCAGACTTTTCCAAATCCCTTGCCCTATGAAGTAGGCTTTCAGAATACTTGGACTACAATTTCCTTGTCTACATTTTTAGTAACACAGCCATATGTCCTCTTGTTGTAAAGAACAATCTATTTTATTCTCTTGGAGAATGTGATTACTTTCAGAGGTAGATGTCAAAACCAGATTTTTTTTTCTCCTATTTTATCAAATAGTTTCTAGCTGGAGAACCACTTCTTTTCAGCACAAATCTTCCAACCAGCTGTCACCAGTGCACACAAGAACATTACCACCTTAATGCTTGTCAGTTCAATTTTGCACTCATCTTCTTCACTTGCTATCTTATGAAAGTCTCATTACTCTTCCCACTCTTGTAGGTCAGATCCTAGGTCAACACACCAAAAAAAGAAGTATTTCAGCTTCCAGAAGGTAAGACACCCAAAGAGTCTTAGTTTTAAATTCCATCTAGACATGCCAGAATATCATCCCACCACGGAGAGCTATTGCACAGGCAGCTTTAATGCAGTCATGGGGTAAAACATAGTCATGTGGATCAGCTGAAGGAAAATGTATTCCCAGGAAGATAAGGGATGAAAGCAGGAAAGGCTCCAGGGGCTCACATAGCTATGTAAGGTCTCCTTGGGCTATAATCAGGTGTCTCTAACAAACTTTCTGAAAAACCACAAGGTTATGAATAGCAGTGGTGCTTTGTTCCTTGGTGTTGTTTAGGAGGGGAAAGCAGGTTCTGTTGGTGCTGTTATACCAGCACTAATGGAGGTGTCACTGGTGGAGAATTTGTAAGGAAATTTATCATAAATTTAACAAATCTGGCAATTTTGATACATGCCTACTACTGTAACAAAAGTTATGCTTAGTTAATCAAGTTGTCAGTACTCTATAAAAAATCTTACACTGATAAAACTGTATTTTGAAGGCTCAATCTGCTTTCCATGACAAAAGGCATCCTCAAGGTGTTCTAACTACAGCATCAGGTGCTATTTCAATTAGAAATGTACAAACACAGCAGTAGAAGCTTTGACAGATCTGGTCTTGTCGAGGCATTCTTCATAACTCATACAAAAATCAGTGAAGTCCTGTCAAAGAATGGTACCAGTATCTCACACAATCACAGAACACCAGGTTGGAAGGGGCCTCAGGGATCATCTGGTCCAACCTTTCTTGGCAAAGCACGGTCTAGTCAAGATGACCCAGCACCCTGTCCAGCTGAATCTTAAAAGTGTCCAAAGTTGGGGAATCCACAACTTCCCTGGGGAGATTATTCCCATGGCTAAATGTTCTCATGGTGAATATTTTTTTCTCTTGTAGGGAAAGTTGTATTATTAATAGATGCTGAAAGCACGTAACAAAGTAGGGTAACTCACTGCAATGCAGGCAGGCGTCTGACATCTAAGCTTGTTTGCTAACCCAAATCTTTCAATAGATAACATAATTTAATAATATAATAGCAGAAAATGGAAATGAGAACACTGACATATTTTATGTGGGGCTTAACAGCAATAACAGTGCTGAGTCTACAAAAAAAATCTTCCTTTGTCATCACCTCGTCTCGGTTTGTATTGGTCAGTCACTACAAATATAAAAGCAGCTCTAACACCACACACAGTGATTTTTCCTAGCCACTTACATTTTAAAAAGGTGAGCTGCAAAGATCATGTTCAGTAATTTAACACCATAATAGGAAATATGAAAGCACTGCTAGACACGTACAATCTTTTTCTCACACTGTTTTCAGTGTACATCTCAAGAAGCTAGAATATGAATTTTCTGCCTGCAGCCAGAAATAGCTCATAAAGATGAGAAATATAAACAGGTGACTCAGGTGAGTGCTTTATTCTCCTGCTGAAGATCCCAGCTGCGATGGTCTTACCAGTTGGTAAAGGACTGGCTTCTCTTTTAATCCAGGAAGGATGGAAATTGTGGCAGATCTTCTTAAGATACATAGATATGACTGACAGAAAAGATAGCATAAGCATAAAGAAACGTCCTGGTGATCCAAGAGAGAGAGAATTATCCTTCACTGTCACTGCAGATGAGTTTGTTTATCAGCTCCATGAAAGCTATAGAACATCAAACAATAAGTGTCAGAAAAAGCAGCAGATTCATCAGTTCAGAGAGCCATGTTCAATGGATGAACTAACTGCAAACCAATTCCCTTAAGAAAGGCAAAGGAAAAATTGCCCTTGACAACACCTGAGATGAACCGAAAAATCATTGAACTAATTCTTTAATGGATCTTCAACTACTTAGAAAATCCCTGAGCACTCCTGCAACTGAGTAAATTTGTATCAGAGCAGAGGAATTTCAGGCCTATGCCTTATTCAGGTATCTTTATGACTGAAACATCTCTTATGTTGCTGATCACTGTTTGTTGAACAGAGCATGTTTGTCAAAGAAACTGAGCTCCAGGCAGGAAAGTAATTTACTGCTTGTAGCAGGACACTCCATCTCTCAAGATGCCTGCCTCCATTTCCCTCCATGATTCAGCTGCTTTTGTCTCTCAGTTTTTCAGGCCCAGGCCTTGAGTGGAAAGACTCCCATGGGAAAGGAAAGGGTCTAGGAAACTCTGAGCTGGTAACAACCTTGAAACTACAGAGGGCCAGGTTGATATTCATAACACCAGCTGCTCTCTGGCCTTGAAGAGCCCAGCCCAGCCACAACTAGGCCCAGAACACACATAAAGTGAGAGAGAACAGATAAACAAAAGAGTTTGCTTGGTGAGAACAGGGCCTTTGTGGGCTTTTCCACTGTTTTCCTTTTATTCTCCAATGAGAGATGTTGGAGGTATGGCTAAATAGCTAAATGACAGCAGTCAGTCCACCTTGTTCTATAAAAGCCTGGTCCCATCTTTGATGGGGAGACTGCCACACACTTTCCCAGGAGGCTGCTGGACCTTCTCCTCTCCAGTGGGGACACCTGCCAGAGGGACTGATTCTTGAGAATCTAGACCCACCCAGGGACACCCAGCTGGGGCCAGGCAAGGGTGAGAGATATTAACTCCTGTATTGCCTTTATTAGCAAACTTAATATTAAGCAATTTTTCATCATTAAATTTTAGTTTTTAAGATTATAGGATCCTTTAAAGTCATTAGTTATGGTCTAGACCTAGTATAAAAGTTGGTAATAAGTTGTCAGCATTCTAATTGTTAACATTTATTGCTTGATCTAACTACAAGTAGTAGATTTTATTGCTAAGATACCTTTTGCATTCTAACCTTAGCTTCTGTTCCCATCTCCCAATTTCCCTACAATCTGACTGTGCTTGTGCCTTCTGCTTTAAGGAGTGAAGACCCCAGGGTTATATGCAATAAATCTTGTGCATACACATCTTGTCTGCCACCCTGTCCCATTCAGGACACTGCTCGAGTATCTCTCAGTGTATTGATAATGGCCTTGACAAAGGTACAGTCTCATGAGCACGTTTGCATACTAGGTCAGTGAAGGTTTCCTATCAGAAGATAAAGCTCTAATGGTGGTGACAATTAATAACTTGCCAACAATTTAGCATGTTGATGTCAATACTGTTCAATATCTGCAAGGATAATCAGCCCATCCATTCTGGTCATATCTTAGTGTCCAACTTCAGCCAAAATGAAGGATTTCTCAGTTAAAGCCACATGAATATCTGCACATTCCAGGTTGTACTGTATCATATACCAAACACACAGTGACTGGGCTAGAGTCTGGTTGACTCCTTTGTAGTCAACAGGCCAATAAGAAAATAATAATAATACCTGCTATGATCTGTCTTACACTTCCATGCTGGTTATCTCACCATTTACAGTTCCTCTCTCCCATTCTCTTTATGGTAGCAAGATAAACAGTTCTGTGTCTCTCTCCATTTGAAACAGTTTTTTGCTTTAAAAGGTACCAGCTCTCTTGTCTCACAGTCTAACCAATTAACATAGATTATTGAGCTGAGAACAGGGTTTCCAGCCTGTATTTAGCTTTGAAGTGTGCTGACTCTATTGACAGAAAGTTTTTGATGGCTTGAACACATATCTATTTTTTACAGCTCTACTAGTCACGCTGATGATTTTTTTTCCTCTCTTTCTGCAGATTCTGACTTACATCATGGAGACATATCATCTTCTTTGGAGCTGGCACAGAACAGCTCTTAATATAACTGCCGAGCACAGGGAGGTCACCCTGCGTGAGTGGTGACAGCTGGATCCAAATATTTGAAGGTTCTCATTGCTTTCCAAATTAGCCCAAAAGACAGAGGGATTTCATATACATCTTGATACACAACAGACAACGTTTCAGAAGAGCTCCCTCCACAGATAGCTGACAGGCTGTCAGGACATGACCGCTG
The DNA here is from genome assembly GCA_020745705.1 of Hemiprocne comata. Taxonomy (NCBI): domain Eukaryota; kingdom Metazoa; phylum Chordata; class Aves; order Apodiformes; family Apodidae; genus Hemiprocne; species Hemiprocne comata. Next base: position 122,536,011 of record CM036588.1, read on the forward strand.
GAATAGGCACTTGAGAACCTCTTACTGTAATTTCCTGAGAGAAATACAACCACAACAGGAACAAGGGCCTATTAATAGAGCTGATAGGATCAGAAGGGGGTCTGGTTATGCTCCCTTATACAGAAACTAGAGATAACAGCTCCTTAAAACTGATGTCTGCACAAAGCAGAGTCTTGCTTAGCGGAGGAACTGCGAGCCCTTGTAGCGAAAGCTTAATCAAGGAAGATAGCAGGGAAAAGAAATTAATTTCCTTTGGAAACTTTCTGTCCTTTGACAAGATAAACAGAGACTGTGGAATCAAACAAGAAATAAGAAAAAGGTTTGCAAAAAATGCAAAAATTTAGAGCTTTTTGGGAAGGCTAACAAAGTCAGTATGGGGTCTGGCCCCCTATACTGCCTCTCCTCCTCCCGTGGTGGTAAAAATAATATTGCATCTTAGCACATGTAGCATCAATGTTTATATGGACCTCATGTGTGGGCACTTATCTGAAGAGATCATTCTTCTTGACCTTCTCAAGCTGACTGCAACTCGTGTCAGCTCCAGCTAGTGCTACATACAGCTCATGTCAACTCCACAGAGCTGCAAGCTCTTTGAGAAGCTGTCCTGCTGTAGTGGGCTTCTGCTAAACCCCTCCAGCAAAGCCTCTCAAACAAATACAGTGCTATTGATGATGTTATCAATATTTTATGAATAAGTGGTTTTGTGCTCTAGATTTGCAGATTATTTTTCTGGTGTTCCTCAGATTCCAATTTATTATTTTTGAGAAGACATTTTTAAAACCAAAATTGTTTCGTGGAATAAATAAAAAAAAAAAAAAAAAAGAGAGAGAAAGTGTCAGCATAGAAAAATCTGATTTAATTTATTTCCATTTCACTTATTCTCAATCTCTGAGCACTTGCTGAAGAGAAAGTGAGATCATGACAGACTGACAGACATCAATTTTTTTACAATTACCTCATGTACAGAAACAGAAGAGCACTGAGTGTCTGTGCACAGAGACTCTACTAGGATTACAGAAAGTAAACATCTTAAAAGAAGCCCCCACCTGTTGGACTTAAAATCCACTGTATAAATAGGTCTAGAAAGTACAAGACTAACAATTAGACCTAGTAGAACCTTAGCTCTCTCTCTCTAGATCAGGTAGAAATGCCTATTTAGAGCAACACTTGAAAAAATTTCAGCCATGTAACTTGTCAAATTTGGCTGTCAGAATTTTCCAGAAAGCAAATTCCACCAATTATTGTATATCAAAATCTCATTATTTTAAAGAGATTCTGATGTTCTGATTCAGAGACTTTTGCAAGCTTTGCATGGCCAGAACTGCAACTTTCCAGGTCACATCTATGAGAACGTTTCCTGTGGTCCAGCTGGAGAAAGAGGTTGTGTTGGTCTTCATGAGAAGGGGAGAGTCTTTTACCCAAATACAGAGTCCTGTAAAACCATATGCTAAACTGTTAAGCTTGGCCTTGATATTGAAATCCTAGTGCCACTGACATTTATATTAAGAAGAATAAAACCCTTCCTTACTAAGAAATGAACTCCTAATCAGGTGTGCTACCTCACTGGCTGCCATAAAAGATGCTTTGGCAAACTCAGACTCAGTTTAGTGACAGAAAGACCCTTGCAACTGCATCCAACCTGCAGGCAGGACCTGCAATGAGAGAGAGCACTTTCAGTGAGGGGTTTGAACAGCACAAACCTTCCCCCAGGTCTCAGGTTCAGACCACAGCCAACTTCAGCTGAAAAAATAGTTATTTTTAAAGGGTTTTTCAGAGTTTTATAGAAAAGGTCTACTACTTATTGGACTGCTTTACAGTCAGGCATATTAATAGCATGAAGAAAATAAACAGGATAAAGTTTTATGGTCTATATTGTAGGGGTTCTCAGGCAAGATAATTTCAATGATTTTTTCTGGCCTTGAAAACTGAGGAACCTGTAGTTCACTCTGACATCTGTGCAGCACTTTAATTAGTTACATTATACAGGACTGACCCTTATTTATAGGCAACCTTAATTTGGGGGAAAACCAGACATATTGTGTCATTTTCTTAATCTTGGTCATTCAAGCTGAAAAGATCTCCTTTTATCTTTTATTTTAGTCCCCTTTATGGGAAATGTTATGATAAATAAAGACTGTATGGAACTTTGTTTCAGAATTAGTGTTTTAGACATTCAATTAATATTTTATTAATACATAATAATTACTGTAATCACAGCTTCTATGTGTTACCAACCAATGCTCAATTGTGAATGTGATAGATTTTCTTTCAATCCTAAGAGATTCAGGAATGTGTATTTCAGTGATCTGAGAATACATTCCAGCAGTTTAAAACCTGCTCAAGTCTCTTTTCACTTGTCCTTATATTTAGTTCTGAGCTTAAGATTTCAAACCTTAGAAATTTAGCTTATATAGAAAGGCACCAGAGTCCACACTTGGGCTGAAACAAAATATTAGTTTTCATACAATCCTGGGCTGGTTTGGGTTGGAAGGGACCTTCAAGATCATCTAGTTCCAACCCCCCTGCATGGGCAGGGACACCTCCCACCAGACCAGGCTGCTCAGAGCCCCATCCAACCTGCCCTTCAACACTTCCAGGGATGGGGCTTCCACAGCTTCCCTGGGCAACCTGGCCCAGTGTCTCACCACCCTCACACTCAAGAATTTCTTCCTCATGTCTCACCTCTCTGATGTCTGCTATGCTGCACTTTGGACCACTGCATTTTGTGAGTGGTTTGTAAGGGAATGTGACTGTTAGACCAAGCCTGGGGTTCTGTGCAGTGTTCTCAACTCGTTGGTTCCTTCAGTGCTGACATTTCAGATTGTCTCTATCTGGCTGGGCCTCTTTCCTGCCCATTGTTATTCTGCTGGAGTGGGCTGTTTAGAGTGCACCCAAGGACTGGGAAAGGTGTCTGGAGATATGTGTTGCAAGGTAACACTTAGCTGACATGCTCTGCTGAAACAATTAGCTGTTGTACCCTGCAGCAAGTGATTAAAAATCAAGGTGTCTTTCCTTGGGTATCCATGAAGCAAGGGGTTGACAGACTGGGCGAAAGTGGCAACTAGGAGATAGACAGTAAAAAGCAAATGGAAAGTCAAAGAACTACTGTGTCCTAGGACCTAGATAGCACCTGCTCAATATAACCTTTCCATGAGGCAAAAACCTATTGTTGTGCTTCAGAGTATAGTATGAGTGTGAGAATATGAGTGGACAGTGAGGTGGATTGAGGTCATTCTCCCCCTCTGCTCTGCCCTGGTGAGGCCACAGCTGGAATCCTGCATCCAGTTCTGGGCTCCACAGTTCAAGAGAGACAGGGAACTGCTGGAGAGAGTCCAGGGAGGGCAACAAAGATGGTTGGGGGATTGGAGCATCTCTCTTATGAGGAAAGGCTGAGAGAGCTGGGACTGTTCAGCCTGGAGATGAGAAGGCTGAGGGGAGACCTTATCAATGTATACAAGTATGTAAAGGGTGGGTGCAAGGAAGATGGTGACAGGCTCTTCTCAGTACTTCCCAGTGTCAGAACGAGGGGCAACAGGTACAGGCAGGAACATGGGAAGTTCCATTTAAATATGAGAAAAAACTTCTTTACAATGAGAGTGATGGAGCACTGGAACAGGCTGCCCAGGGAGGTTGTGGAGTCTCCATCTCTGAAGATATTCAAAACCCACCTGGATGCAGTCCTGAGTAATGTGCTCTAGGGTATTCTGCTTCAGTAGGAGAGTTGGACTAGATGATCTCTGGGGGTCCCTTCCAACTCTAACAATTTTGTGATTCTGTGATATGTACTATGAAGTATATAGATAGACTCCAAGTATAGTGCATGGGAAAGTGTGAGGGCTGGAAAGCAAAACCAGTGCAAGTTTGTGGTCCATGTGGGACAATGGGACCAGAATCAAACTGCTCTGGCTTGAGTTGAGCCTCCCCCATCCACAGGGCCAGTGGGTGAACTCTGAAAAGATGTCTGCAGCTGTGGCTGAGAGCAGTCTGAGGAGAAGTAGTGGGAATGGGGGAGGAGTGGAGACAGGTGCCAAGAGATCAGAAAAATTCAGGGAAGCTGAGTGAGGATATGCCTCCTCTTTCTTTCCTGTTCCTCACTTCTGGAACCCTCTTGTCTCTTTCTCAAGTGGACAGGGTCCATATTCCCATCTCAGTTGCTTTTCCCCAGTCCCTCTTCCCTTTGTTGTGGCAGCCCACCCTTAACACCAACATTTCACACACAAGAATCCCTGCTCTCCCCTCAAGTTCCCAAGAAATGTCATATAAATGGAAGAGGTCCTGCTCCTAGTGATGGGGAGCCGGTGACTCTTGGGCCAGACCAGGGAAGACAGCCAGAAAAGAGTTTCAGAGGAAGAGCCATTGTTGCTGGTAAATGCCTCCTTCCCTTCTTTCCAGTTCTCCCTCTGGTCTTTGGCAGCACCAACAGGAACCCAAGTGCAAAGATGAGGTGAGGATTTGCTGATCATCCTGGAAAGATTTTTTCTTACATGTTTTTCTGACATGTTTCTTTCCTCAGGCATGCTTAGAGCAGATAGTTTGCAATCACTTGGTGGCTGCCACATTTTTTTGCATCCTACCTCTGGGACTCCATGAAGTTGTGTATCTATCACCATAACCTGACCAGATGTCACACTATTTCATGTTTATTCCCTTTGGGCCCACGCCTCCTCAGTGCCCTTGAACTCCCAGAGATGTCTCTGTGCCCTGTTATTGGTGTCATTCCAATCCCAGTGCAGCTTCTGCGAAGTAAAGGAAAGCAGGATGCCAGGAAACCATTGCATTTCCTATAAACCAGCAGGAAAACACATGCATGGTAGCAGTGGCAGGCCTGCAAGAGTTATCTGTGTGTACATTTTGAGGTACTGATGACAGACTGACATTTGTCCTTGAAGGTGAAGGATACAATGGGAGTGAAAAGGTAAGAGTTTGTTTACACTAACTGTAATAAATTGTTGATGCTTCACAACCCTGTGATTACTTTTGGTGACCTCTGGAGACATCATGACCCCCTTGCTGAAGAGACTCTGGCCTAGAACTTGGCTTTACAGACTCAAGGAAAGGTAATGACTGGCTTTTCATTGCATAGGGCCTTCCCTATGAACTAGTTGTGACTTTTCAATCTTTGATTGATCACCCCTGATTGATCCTGACTCTCCTAATGATTCAGGCTGCTGGGATTCTGGTGAGAGCAGAACAAGGAATCAATCCCTTCTTTACCCTTTCAGTTCCTTTCCTTCACTTCTTCATCCTGCCTTCTTAGAATTTGTGTGATTTAATTGAATTTGCTGTCATGGCAACACCGAAGTGAAAAAAGTATTGTCACAGGAGGGGTTTGTTTTAAATCAGTGACCAAGGAATGACAATGGTATGGATGAAGAGAATGAGTTGTACTGGATCTTCTAAAGGGCCTGGACCACCAACTGTACTGAAGGAGGAGTAGATTGTTCTTATGAGGTTGAGAAATGGAGATTTCCATTATGAGGACAGCTATAAACTAGGAACAATGCAGGAGGGACATGAAGAGCCCCCATCAAGTGAGAAAGTGGTAGACCTGACTGGCAAGCAGAACATGCACAGTGAGGTGGACAGAAAAGACCTCATAATCCAGTCCAGGAAATGTGGTTAAGAGACTGGAGCATCTGTCACATGAGTAGAGGCTGAGGGAACTGAGCTTTTTCAGCATGGAGAAGAGAAAGCTCAGGAGGATCTTCAGTGTCTATAAATACCTGGTGGAGGGTAGTAAAAAGGATGCAGCCAGACTTTTCCATGGCATTTAGTGACAAGACAAGAAGGAATGTCATATGTCATATCTCTGGGTACATAGAGACGGAACTGTCAAGTCTGCCAGAGGTGCAGAAATCAACATGAACTAACATGTTAGAGAAAATTAAGAAAACAATTATTTAACAAAAATACTTTAATATTGAATTCTTGCTGTAGCATCCCACAAACATTACAGCTCAGGCTAGACTAGAAGACTAATATCAGGCAAACCCATTGCCTGAAGTAACCTTAATTTTTCTTATACAAAATTTGGTTCATTAAACATATTTTAATTTGACCAAAACCATCAGGTTCATCATTGCCTCCACGACTGAGCCCAGAGGCGAACTCAGAGGAGGTAAGAAATGATCACAGGGAAGGTCCTAGAACAGAAGCTGCAGAATGAAATACCTGGAGGCAGAACAGTGACATAGTTAAGATCTGGTTGTGGATATGGAATTGAAAATGCCTCTTGCTGCTCTAGTTGCTGACTTCTACAAATGTACATGAACATGACATTTTCCCCCTCTCCTCTCCTCTCTAACTCTCCTCATTTATTCCCATGTACTGCTTTATGATGCTGCTTCCAGCTTTCTGTATTCAATGCCTCTCTCTTTTTTTCCTTAAACAAAGTGCATTTCTGAATTACTTTTTTCATCTTCTCTGACCCAAAGGTCAGACTGCCTTTGACCTCTGCATTCTCACTCTCAGCTGCTTTTCCCTGCATAGATCACAAAGTTGGTACTTCAAACCCCTCTTTTCTTGATGTGGTTTTTAGGCTGACTTGTTTTCAGCTGCTCTGCTTTTTGCTAAATTCTCCTTAAAACCCGCATTGAAATAGTGTAGCATGAAGGGAGCATTACACTTGTTATTTCAGATGGCTTTAATTCTTTATGTTGTACAAATTGGATGATTTGTGCAGGTCAGTATTATTCACAGCTCTCCCGAGTTTAACATCTACAGTATAAACAATTTACCACTACAACCTCTCTTCACTTGCTAACTAGTTTCCCAAAACTTTCACCCACCTTACTGAAAATTTCCACATCTCTATCTTTCTGAAAGGTGACTTATGGTTTAGAAAACCTCAGCAGAATCTCACCAGCTGTTTTTAAGTTGCATTATATGATTTACACTCTTTTAGTTTAACACAGATCTTTAGACACAGCTGTGCTGGTTTTCCACAGCAGAGATGGAGCAGAGAAATCAAATCTTCACATGTAGGACCTGCATCCTCTACCAAAATGATGGGAGGTTCTGAGGCAGGACACTGCTGTGCCCTGAGGGACAGCACATGGCAGAAGTGAAATCCAGAGGTTCACCAGCCATGCTTTGCTCTGCTTGGCAAGACTTGAGGACTTACAGGGCCCATCCCTGGAAGTGTTGAAGGGCAGGTTGGATGGGGCTCTGAGCAACTTGGTCTAGTGGGAGGTGTCCCTGCCCATGCAGGGGGGTTGGAACTAGCTGACCTTGAAGGTCCCTTCCAACACAAACCACTCTATGGTTCTATGATTCTGTGATTAATTAAAAATATGTAAATCCTTCAAATATTCAGAATCTATCCACTCTGCAAAGAGCTCAGGGTGTGGGATGCTGCAGGTACTGAAATGCATTAGCCCTGGAATTCTAAATTTCTGCCACGGAGAGGCAGTCACCTGGAGCCAGGCAGCCCTTGGCATGGTGTGGGTTGTGATGGTGCCAGCCTGATGTGGTGACTGGGAATGGCAGCAAGTATTATTACCATGTGATCCCATATATCTGACAGCTACTTCTGTGCTAGCTCAAGAGAATACAAAAAGAAAATATGAATAATAACAAAACAATAATACAAAAGAAAGCGTAGTTACTGCTGGTAGAGGTTCCTCAACAAATTCTGCTGAACTGGTGTTACAAAAATTCCAACTCTAATGAAAGAAAGTGAAGTTCCATTTCTAAGTTCTTCCATGAAAAAACATTATCTGATGATGATCCAGCCCTTCTTTTGAGCAGTGGGAATTTTAATCAGGTTTAATTTGTTTTTCTATATGTTCAAGGAAAAAAAAAAAGCAAAGGTTTCTGGAGAAAAAAAAAAAAAAAAGACAAGAAAAAAGGCCATGATTCCCATCTGCAGCCTTGCACTGAGCAGACTTGGCCATCTGGGCTCCTGCAAGAAGGGTCAACTTGTTTTATTTTTTTTTCACTGGGTACTTTGACTCTGTGTGGAGGTATCTGTGGTCAGACATGGTTGTATCTAGGCATCAGACTGCCTGGCAACACGTAGTCCTACAGCTGAGATCTATAGGAACTGATCAGAATAATAAAGATATGTTTTAAAGGTGTTTTATCATCCATCTTCTTTAGACACATGTGGAAATTTTAGCTATAAGTAATGACTTGAAGCATAACATCTTAAAGCAAATTCAAGCATAAGTCAAGTTTCTGACAATGATTTCTTTAAAACAGTGTCCTCATTTCTTACAAATCAGTTAGTGTAACAACTGGGGAAAAAAAAAACAACAACAAAAAGACCCAAAAACAACCAACCAAGAAAGAAGGAAGTCTCTTCAAGAGTCATTCTTTTCTTGTTAAAAGTTGTCAAGTGAATGTTTAAGTTGTTGTAAGAAGTATCAGTGAGCAATATTTTAAAAGGATTTTTCAGACAGTGAACCCATTTGGGTTTCTATCCTTACCAAGTTATTGTTCAATAAAAAGCTCCCAAGCAATGCTTTGAAAACTACTTTATCTTTTTTTCTGTTTAATAGATGAGTTGTAAAATACCTCCTCTTCCTAAAATACCTTTTCCTTTTGCCACCTTCTTTCCCAGCTGGGTCAACTGGTGCTGTGCCATGGTCTGCAGGGAGCTGGTGGCATTTTTCTCCTGCCTGAAGCCTTCCCCAGCAGCAGGGAGAGGTTCAGCCACAGCTTCACCCCAGCAGCCCTGCTGGCAGCAGGGGCACTGGAACCCCTAGGGAAACTAACTGCTCAGAACTGGCATCTTGAGAAAACCCTTTTTCAAAACAATTTTTTGTGATGTTGCTGTTGTTGTTTTTTATTTTTGTTTTGGTTTTTGTTTTTTTAAATTGCTTATATTTCTGTCTCAGTAACATTTCCCATCAAGCCCCACTCCAGCACACACAGATGAACATTTAACTTCCTGAATATGCAGTTCAGCTGAATCCAGACTGGTACTGACTCATGCATGTGCTGACTTAGGCCTTGAAGCTGCATTGTGAACTTAGCAAAATAAAAAATGAAAGAGGAAGGAGAAGGGTGACAGTCACAGGAGTGTCCCAGTTGTTGCTTGAAGGCACCTGATCCAACACTAACATTATCATCTTGCCAGAATTCCCAATAAGTCATTTTTTGTTTACATCTGCAATCAAAGCTTAAATCAAAATATCAGAGTGCAATATTCTTATCTGCACTAATTTGTTTTGAAATGTTTCACTTAGATATTTCATGGCTGAAAATAAAAATTCAAAAATGAAAAAAATACATTTCTTATAGAAAAATCTTCCTCTGAGATTGACCTCACCAAACATTGGCATTGCAGTTTTTATCACAGTCACATCATATTTGTTCATCTCCCCAAAGATGTGATATTCATGCATACAAGACAAAGAAATGGAGAGTAGCTGTGGGCATGGTAAAATAGATAGAAATTATTTTCTAATTAGTCACTATTGTTTTTTGCAGACAACAGGACAGTTTTGAGACAGGAAGGCTTTAGACTCATAAAGGAACTGATAAATCAGAGTGAAGACCCCCATTTCCTCTGATGTGTTACTTTTCCATTCATCCTTTTCCAGCCCTGCAACCCAAACTTCTACTGAGGACACACCTGAGCTCCTGACCCGGGTCTGGATAAAGAGGGAAATGCATGTATGGTCAAAGCAATGGGAAGAGTCCTCCTCAGGCTGAGCAGAATTGCAGGTGTGCATCTGTAGAACTTACACTGAACTGCAAACACACAACGTGCTGTTCCAGGCAGCCTTAATGGACAGGAATATTGGCAAGCTGCTCCCAGTGCTGGGACTGGGGTAAAACAATTACCTGTGGATCAGGCTGACTTCAAAGAGAAATCACCTCATTTAGATAATCGTTAGAAACACATCTCCCCAGGTGCTAGCAGGGTTTCATTCCTTCCAGTTGCTAACTCCACCAGTTTGTGTGCTCATACAGTTAATGTTGTCTCTGCAAGGGAAAGAAACAGGATTATAAAAGGAACCTTGAACTGATACAAGCAAAACTTTACATAAAACCAGAAAATGTGAGTATTTACAGATTTTACTGACCTGCAGCAGCAGATTTAGGGGTAAGAGAAATGGCTTATTGTCTGTTTATTTTTGTTAAAGACATTGCACAAACAAAACTATCAAAACAATGAGAATTGTTAGTTTGCTTTCCAGTTTCTCAATCATGTCATAAATCCATTACACCAGTTTACTTCCAACTTGCTGGGAATTTTCAGTTTGTTTGTGTTACAGCTGTGCTTTGTCCTTGCTGGTTATGAGCACTGCAGAGATCCCAAGCTGGGTTTCCAGGTACTTTTGTCCACCCACTCAAACTAAGGTGACTAAAACCATCTCAGCTGCAGCCTTCCATGGACAGCCCATGCTTCACTATCTCCAACTAAAGAGCTCCAACAAGATACCTGGTTCCAAGTGCTGCACTTTATGGCATGTCAGGAAAGCTCTGTTTCTTAAGAGGATATTCCTCACATCCTTTCCTGCTAACAAGTGGGCTAGATGCAAACCAGCTCCCAGTCGTTAAGCCTTCCCAAAGTGGTAGTTAAAGAGCTGCCAGAGGAAGCAATCCATCACCCCAGCTGGAACTGAGAGAATGCATCTTCACAGCTGAGGAACCACCCTACCTCTTCACTTGGGAGGAGCTTCAAACTAAGTATCCAAATTATTCCTTATTTCAGCTTCTGCATATCCAAGGCCAATTCCAGCTCTAGGTGTTCTCTGTAAAGATGATAAGCACTAGGCTGGCCTGTGCTTGGCCATATCTCAGAGCAAATACCAGTCTGTGCCCAGTACTTGTATCAATCACCTGTGAGGTAATTATTCACTTTTTAAAATCATGGCATTAGTTTTCTCTCACACTTTCGCATTGAGAGGATAAATAGCATATTAACTATCTGAAGGGATGGCAGCAAAAATGTATGCATGATAAGCCTTAAAAATAAACATTACAAACACTTCCTTGAACTCAGATGTCTCTGTGAGAAGCTTATTCATTTCTTCAGCAATTAACTTAGGGAAATAACAAAATCAGAGAGCTGATATAATAGATTTTTTCTGTGCTGTAGATTTTTACAACTACATTTTCTGCTTTTTCATTTCTTAACCTAGGGAATAAAGAACTAAAAGATATTCCTATATCTCCAAATTTTTAGGACTTAGCTATGCTTAACCTGGAGGCTGCACTAAAAATACCTTCATGTTATTTCATGGGAGCAAAATCACGTTGTTATCTAAAATCTACTTGTTAGGAAAAATATTAGCTAAATGGGGGGAAAAAAAAAGGCGAAGGAACTTCTTCTTTACTGTAATTATATTGATTTCAATCTGTGTGCAAAATAGTCAACACAAGCTCAAATAAAACTGTTGCCAGAATTTTCAAAGGGGAAAACATCTTGTCTGCATAGAGGTCTGTGTCAAATCTGACTTGAAGCAGTGGAAAATTTTCACCTAAATACTTCAAGGCACAGCTTAGACATATGGCTGTTTTCCTTAAAGAAAATCCTACACATCCACCATCAATATTTAGTTAATTAAATTCCTCTCAGTCCTTCTGGAAGGGAACCCCAGTTTATTCCCCACGTCTGCTAGAAAGGCTCACTGCACAAGGAAACAGTGATCATAAAATGGCTAAAGATTATGAGTTGTTCCAAGTTTGGGATGTCAGTATTCAAGGCCTCTTTTTCCAGAAATGCAAATTCTAAGAATGAGGCTTCAAGGGGCAGCTGAGATGAGAGCAGAATGAAATGTGAGAGTGAAGACATGGCCAAGAAAAGGTAGAGTGTAATTTTCTGTACTTTGGGGAAGCATGACTTCCTCCCCTTGCTCCTGGCAGTGTTATTCCCTGTCCTTAAGCTGGTGCCTGGCAAAGGAGGAGTGCCCCACCAAGTACTCACCCCAGTAAAAATACTGTCAGGTGAAGATGACTGGGAATGTTATCACAGCTCATGTCACTGCAGCAGTTCCCTGTACAGACAATAATGGGGTTTCTGTACTGTAGCAAGGCAAATGAACAAGAACAAGGTTTCCAAGACACCAAGTTAATTAGAACTTCTACCACTTGGCAGCACAGGTAACTGATGGTGTGAAACCCCCTTACTTGTCCCCTTACAGTGTGGACAAATTGCTTGTTTTATTGAAATTTCTGTAGCTGTGTTCCTATTATTGTTCTGTTATGTTTTTGGTACATCAGGCACTTCAATGGAATGGATGAAATTACATTAAATAGTATTAGGATAGTGTAGTATAATACAATTAGAGTATCATCACAATGTACCATGGGAATGATGGTAAAAAGAAGTGATTTCAGATAAATGAACAAATGTTCATTTATGAAATGCAGGAAACAAAAAAATAAAGCTAGGAAAATTAATGAGGGAGTAGTTGGATGATATTGGAAGAGTAGTTTTTCAGAACTGCTTTCACAAAGATGAGAGGCTCTCCTCCTCCTGGCCATCCTGTTCTCCCAAGCTGAAGAAACCATTAGCATGAAGGAGATGAGAGGCTGACTTTCTTTTTTCTTTTTTCAGGAGTTTGGCTCCTATCATACTGGAGCACAGAGACTGCAGCATTAAATTAAAGGTAATTGTTCAGAAAACTGAGTCAGAAAACTTGTAAAGGCACTGATACCTCATCTGCCTGGACCTGCAGGTGACACTTCACTAGAGCAGAGTTTTGAGCTAGAACAGTGTCTAAGGCTGTGGCTGTGGCAGTGGGATGAATCTCATCCACCCCAGACATCCATGGGAACACCCACGCTGGTGTTTTAGTTCAGCTTGTTAGTGCTCATTTGAAGCAAATTTCCCAGTTATCCAAAATGTACTGAGCACCAGTTGGTATCACAGGGCAGCCTCAGAGCACACAAATGGCCACCCTGAGCTAAAGCAAAGGATTATTGAAGGAATGCAGCTAGCCCCCTTCCCCTGCTCATGTACCTTCCCACTAGTCAGACTAGGACCAAGCCAAAATAAAATCCTCTAAACACACCCTGAGCACATAACAGCTCCTCAGCATTGTGAGCTTCACTCCAAAAAGCTCCTACTGCACCATATGACTTTCTAACATACTCCACTGCACATGCACTGCATAACCCCACCTCGGGAAATCACCCTGGCAGTGGAAAGAAAAAAGTAGTATTAGGCTGAAATTCATGGGAATTATTTTAGATGTGCACTGGGGTGGGGAGAGAGGGTGGAACTGCTCTAAAAAGGAGATCCAGACAATGACCTCATTTGGTTAGATAAATCCATCTAGGGGGATTGAAATGGGGCACAGGGTGGCATCTACTGAACTGCCATCTCACAGACCCTAACTTCAGTAACTTACAGGGTGTTGCACGTGGGTTTGTGGCAGCCCAGGGAACAGAAGTTATTTCTGAGGGAGTCCAGCTCTAAGAACTTCAGTTTTTCAGAAAGATTCCTTCAGGTTTTATTATGCCAGCTATTTTTCAAAGAATACATGCATTTTGTTGATCCCTAAATTCAGAGTTTTATTAGTTTAAATCTACAGTGGGAAGAGAACATTTGCCAAAAGAGAACATTACCTTTGCCAAAAGAAAAATTGAGTGATAACGGAGCCTGGTACTATTCTGCTCTCATTTCATGTTTCCATATCAGACATTGCAAATCACCATACTTCAGATGTAGTATATTAGTGTCTTCCCATATTTAAGAAATGACTAATTGTTTTGAAAAGACACTACAGTAGGAATGACATGACAACCTCAGAAAGCAGGAGCCTGCAGAAGCCAGGGAACCCCTTCCTGACCATTCTCTCATAAGCTAATGTTTTGTTCCTTCTGACAATGACATATCCTGCCATGCCACAGAACACTCTCTGTGCTTCCAACAGATGAGGATGTGCACTATATACCACATAATCTCCCTTACTGTCCAAAGCCAGCCCTTACTTGCCTCTTGAGCACAGCTGCCAAAGATTCAGAATTGATAAGTGTGCACCAGGGAACTTCACAGCGGCCAGGCAGGGAAAATTTGAGGCTGTAGCTTCAATGAAGGCAGGTGGAAATCCCTCTGGATTCTTTTTACCACGGTTTGTGAAAATAGGGTGTCAGTGAAAATGCAATTCCAAAAAAGAATCATGGTTGTACCTGTTACAATCACCAGTTATTGATGGTGTGCTCTGAGATAATGTAGCTCTATAGGTCTGTGGGAAACACCCGTGTGTTACTGAAGAAGCAGAATGCAACTGATTAATGATGCAACTAGAATGCAACTAGTTAATTCAGGCAATGGCTGTGCAAAACAAATAGAATTGAGCTAAGTACCTGATACCCTTCTTGGCACTTTTTGCCTTCCTAAGGTCCATTTTATAATGGCAGCATTTTAGTATTTTCCATAGAGATGGTGAAAATAAGCTGGTGATTAATTTAATTATTAACAATCTCTCTTCCTTTGGGTACTTTACAGCAAAACAAACACTGAACAACAAATTAATTCCCAAGTAAAGTTGTCTCTAAGATAAAAATGCATGTTAAAAATTGATGCTGCACGTGAATATAAATGTGCCTCACCAAGGCATTCTCCACATGAATCCTAGACAAAACAAGCCCTCCTCACAGCTTTATGGAGATAAATGAGGAGTTTAAGAACACAGAGTTTAAGATGAGTTTAAGAACACAGATACCTTGACAGGAGACAAAGGAAATAGTCTGCTAAAATCCATCATTCTTGAGAAGTAAAAATGTTATGGTCAGCTGAAGAGTGCTGATGAAATTACCTGAGTAGTTTAGAGAGTGAGATCAGAGCTGGAGACCCTCCACATGTTATATGGGTGACAGGAATGAACAGGGAAACTCACAGACTGTCCCAGCCCTGAGCACACCACTAAGTCCTGACTGGTGTCCCCCAGGACACCCCCACAGGTTGGTCTGGGGTGTCCATTTCAGTTCAGGTTGGGCACCTCAACCTGCCCCGAGCTGTTCCAGAGGTACTTGTGCTTGGGCTGTCTCTGCTGGCCTGGCACCCCTGCTGCTCCCACACACCAGCCCTGGAACAGGTTCGGGATGAAGGCCCCATCTTGCAGTCAGGCTGAGATGGAGCAAAGCCTTCATCTGCATGCAAATATCATCTGTTTATACAGATGCAAATTTGTCAAGCAAGTTCCACAGCGATTCAAAAGAGTCAAACCCAAACTGGAAGAGTTTGTTTAGTTCTATTTTGTGTATGTATGTCAAATATACAAACGTGGTATTTTTGAATTTAAACCCAGATACCACTTTCTGTTTCTCTGTTTGCATTAACTGTTGCCAAAGCATTCACAAATCCCTGTTTTAGTCAGAAAAATCACCCCTAGACAGTCTGTGTCTAGAGAGAAGGTGTAGATGCCTTCAGGACTCAGATGACACCTTGGCATATGTACTATAGACACAGACATGACTGGTTACCAAATTGTTTTTCTAGCAATGGCCAATAATGTGTTATAATCAAAATTTCTATTTAGGGGCCTGCAGTGTCAACATAGTAAATCTGTGGATATTATGTAACCTTCTTTCTTGTGCAGATGATATTTCTAAGAGGTTGTGTTTTTTTGCTAGCTGCTAACAATTTGGAACTTTCCTTTAAAGTGAGGCTTAAATAGAACCTCTGCTGGTTGATGGATGTGATTTTGCAGCTTAAAAACAGATGCTTTTCAGATGGTCTGGTTTTAAGTTTGCAACCAGTGGTCGTTGGTCATTTATTTTCCTTAGGGCTCTGTTCTGAAACATGACTGAACACTACAGATTGTCTCACCTCTCCAAGGTCAGAGGAGAATTTTCATATGGTTCAGTACTTATCTATGATCTAGAAAGTGTGTTTATTTTACCTTGGTGTATATCACAGAATTTTGCAGAATCTTATCTGCTCTGTTCCTTACTGGTGTGGACGATCAGCCACAGTCCCTGGTGCTCTAGCACAGGCAAGTGCTGGATCTGCCCTTGATAAGCTGTTTGACAAATGTATTGAAGACAGTGACCTGTTCAGATACTATTGCAACTGCAGCTGCAGGAGACATAGCTGCTTGGCTCATATTTCCTATTTTCTCTTCCCAAGCATACTACTCCAAATGAAGACAGACCTTTAAGGCTTAAAAGCAGGGAAAAAACTCAGGATCAAAGCAGTGTCTTCAGCAACCATATACAAATCTAGTAAATGTACAAATAAATATTTCAAGGGAAACCACCTCATGTCAGAAAATGTCCACTGTTAACATTGGTGGAAAAGCTAATTGTTTCTTAACACCACTTTTCCCCTGTTTACTGTCACTGCATGCAATCCCCCTTCAGCCCACTGTTCTGAGGGGGTGCTTCTCCAGCCCAAGTCCCAGAACACATTCCTCTCATCCCCTTCCCTCTCAGGACAGCAACTGGGCTTCCAGGTGCTCCCCTTAAGCACTATCCTACAGCCTTTCTGTTTCATAGAAATTTGCTCACATCTGAAGAAGATGGGCATCCCCTCATGTCAAATATTCTGTATTGTTGCTACAGGAAAATGAAACAGTTTTGTTTCATTATTAAATTACAGTAACACTACAGTAGCATCAATATTTCTCATTTATTATGATCTTGTCTCTTCTGATTTGTGATGATTTGTTGCCATTTTCATCTTTCTTTTGTAAAATGACTTAATGCTCTGTGCCCTTCTCTGAGTGCAGACCAAGAATTATCTGCTTCGAGTGGTTGGTTTTGTTTCTTTGTGCTGAATACTTTGCTACTTTTGTAATGGTATGAGCATGTGTATTTCAGAAAGAATAGGATATGGGGAGTGGTGTGGTAGTACTGCTATATGAGACAGCACAGAATGGCTTTGGGTTTTATTTTTATTAGTTTATTTTGCTGAATTGCTACTCAAATGCAAAACCGGCAAATCCAAAGAGCAGTAACCATAATTCAGTCAGTGACTTTAAAAACTCAGGCTAAATGCTTTTCTCTGTAGAAAGCCTCAGAAAGCAGTAATGAGAGTACATGGTCTCCAGCTGTGGGTTACTTACATACTCTTCAAACTGTGTATGCTCTAACATCTGAGCATCTCCCCAAAGAAAACAGTAGAACAATTGCAGTTTCCACCCTTTTCCGGTCAGAGTGTCTCGAAGAGATCCAGTCTAGTAGCTGAAGACTGCACGATGAGGTGGACTAGGACCTGCCTTGGAGGACTGATATTGGTGCAGTCCTTCCCTGCATTTCACAGCTGGATCTGGTCCTGGGAGAGCTGACCTGAAGCCCTGATGTAGAGATGTCCCCCATGTACCAGTGAGGAGTGACCCTCTGAGCAGCTCCCTGAGGATGCCTGCAGGCAGGAGCACTGCCATGGGGCCTTCAGGACAAAATGTGAATATTATTGATTAAGACTGAATGGCAGCTAAGGAACCACCAGGAGTGCTTTGATTAGGAAAAGCCCACTCTTCAGCATGGCAGGGACTAGAAGTCATGAAAAAGTGTCCTCATAACCTCCAGGGTTAGTTAGAGCTGGGAGTAATAAGAGGAAGGAGAGTTCTCAAAAGGATGTCTTGTGAAGAAGATGGATCCAAAGATCTGTGCTTCTCTCTAAAATGGGTGAGACACTGTTGCTGTCTACCAGTAAGTGCTGCTGTCAGATGCCATGTGGACAGAACCAGAGGAGTATATTAAACATCAGCAGGAGGGCAGTGAGGTAAAGTCAGCTGCACGGGGTGAGGGAATTAGGTTTGAATGAAGTTTTCAGAGTGGGAGCTTCACTAGGGACTGCCTTGCACTGGGACTGTGAGAGCTCAGCTGGGGTAGCCAGGGGTGCCCTGGGAAAATGCAGCTTTAGGAGCTCAGAACTGACCTGGGCCACAACTGTTGTTTGGGTTTTTTTCCATCTAGAATGAACATGCTTAACTGTGTAAACACAGTGTCTAGGTAATGTCACCCTGAGCTGATCACAACTGTGTGGATCTGAAAGCCCTCTAACAAGGTTGGTGGCTTGCTTTCTGTAAAAATGGCCCTTCTGATTTCTGCTACCCTACGTGGGCCTTTTAGCTTGACTCTGCCCAGTCCATCTCTGTAACTGAGGTTTGTAGCAGACCACACAAGAGGGTCTTTTCTTGCAGGGACAAGGTTTTTCTGTTGGGTTTTAGTGGTGTTTGTTTGTTGTTTTTTCCCCTTACGATGTGCAATCAACCTCACCTCCTTAGGCAGAGCTCCTGTCTGGAAAAGAAAAGGGTAAAGATGGCAAGGTGTGTATGTGCAGCACCAGGGGGGGAGTGGAGGCACTTTGGAAATGAAGAGGATGGGAGGACGGAGCCTAGGAATGAAGGATGGTGACAGGTCTACCTGCTGGGAGCTGCCTCCATGGGTCCCCAAAGTCATCTCTGGTGCCAAACCAAAGCAGGGGTGAGGGTGACACTGTGGCAATGGTGCTTCTCTTATTTTGAATTCCACCAGTTGTATCTCTTCTCCTTTCTTGATTCTGTGAGTGTTAACCTGTGCTCTCCAAGTGATATGGATGTGGCTGCTGAAGAGTAGGGGTGGATGTGGAGTGAAGTAGTGGGATCATAAGGTGGCTCAGGAGCAAAGTGGTATCTCCTTGGGGTGAGTGAAGGCTCATCAGGGCCAGCAGTTGGCTAAGCATCCCAGAACTTTGGAGTTCACTTATATTTAGTCCAAAATACTCTATTGAACTTTAAAACATCCTTTCAATGGAGGAAAAAAGTGAGAAAGGAGAGGAAAGAAAGCAGAAATAAAAAAAATCCAAATAGTCTAATAACGGATTTGTTGGTGGGTTTGTGTTTTTTTTTCTTATAGGTATATTTTATTACCGAGATTTATTTTTCCATCCTCCCAAGAACAACTTACACAAATTGTAATAGATGGTGGAGTGTGTATTAGAGGAAAAGGAGACTTAATACTTACTGGAAACTGACAAGTGGCATGACTGGTTTTGTTTAGAATCTGTATTGCAGATTGATAAGCAGCAGGATATTTAGGTTCAGACTTAAGTCCGAGGTATTTTAGTACAATTTAGTAGAACCCACAATCTTGGGTGATTAAATACGACAATTTATTTTTAAATACTGTAAGCAATGGACTTTCACAATGTGGACAGCACCTTGTTTAATTACATGGCTTATTGGTGGCATTGTGCTAACATTTTAGAACTCCAAAATTTATTCCAAAGTAGGAATAAATCTTTACTCACTCCTTGACAACGTTTATTGTTTTCCAATCTATAGCTCAGACAATAATATTTACACAGCAGAAGGAAGAACAATCAGAAAAGTGACTAGGAAGAAGCCCCGTGCTTCCAACTGCACCCACAGGCTTCAGAATCAGGATGTTAAACCTCCTAGAAATGCTGTGAGGGGGACACGGGGGGATATTCAGAACATGCTTGTAGAGAATCCAGGTGGCAACTCATCTTTTCCCAGAGGTTGTCTCTGCTCACACCTCCATACCTTCCCCATGAGAGGAAGTCAGCAGTAACTGTTAAATATTTGCAGTTACAAAATAAGTGATTATCTGTAAACTATTTTATTACCTGGGTATTTCACTTGTAAATGCTTATGTTATTAAATGTTTTGTGATTAATTTGTTAAAAAAATACTGTATTAATTACACTGCTTGTTGCCATAAAACAAGCAAGAGAAATTGTTCCCATGAGGGAGCTAGAGGAAAACCTTGTTTAGGATAGTTTGGATAATGCACTGCTGCTGTTTTCAAGAATGAGCTACCAGATTTAGAAGGCCAGCAATTTACAAGGTGCCATATACATAGCAAAAGTGTGTGCACGGGGGGAAAACAAACCCTGGGAAAATATCAGTTTTGGTCAGTACTGTGGGTGTTTCCTGACCCATTTTATATGAGGTTTTGTTCACTCAGTAAACATTGAGAAGACTTTATTTTCCCCCATGGGGAACCTGAAGTTTTTCAGTCTTTTGTTGTATGTGTGTGTATATATATATATGAATGATGTATATTAGATGTTTTAATACATATATTTCCATGAAAAATGCCTTTAGGCATAGGTATTCCTGGCAGGTACAATATTCCTCTCCTTTCCAAGGAAACAAGGAGGTCTCATGAGTTGTTCTATAGCTTTTGGAGTGTCAAGAGCTTGAACATGTCAAGTCAGAGCTCAGAGGTGAGAAACTGAACACCTTCCTTCCTCAATAACTTGTTGCAGAAATATTTGGAAGCTTTTCCAAAAGCCAGTGAAATACAAAGGCTTACCAAAGTAGAACCAATCAACACTTTATGTGACTGGCAGTCACTACTGCCTGCCCAGGACAGAGTGAGACACCATTTCTTTGCTTTGTAGGCACAAATCCCAGCCCTGTGGCTGCTTCTTACCTTGTTGTTGCTCTGCCTCTTTGTATTGCCAATCCTGTGCAGATTTGAGGTGCAGCTGAGCTGGTATCCTGTGTTATGAGGAACTAAACACACAGATGGCAGATTCTCACTGACAGTTGCATGAAATGAATTCTCTTTTTCTCACTGGGTTTTCCTGCAGTGTCTCAGGTTTTGTCTTCTACAGGCAGATTGATTCTCTAGTAATGAGCTCCTCATGGGTGCCTTTGTATCAATTGTGACAGAAAATTGAGCAACATTTTTACCTTCATCAACTTTATTTCAATTCTTATCACTGAACAGTATGATTACAATTATTTCAAAGAATATTCAGAACAAAAAGAGAATAAAAGCCATACCAAACACATCAGGAATGTGTCCTTTCTGCCAACACTCCATCTCTTTAAGTATATAGAAGATTTCTACATAGACATCATAATTTTTAAAATGACCCAGTTTAGTGCCTGGTGGTTTTAACTTTTCTCTCAGTTATTGAGGAGACTTTTGGAAATCCCTTGATGAACCTTGAACTCTTAACAGTTTGTTGTTTTCTTTTTCATGTGAAACTATTTGGATTGCAATAATGATAATCCTGTGAAGCAGTAGGGGCTGGATAGCATTAGAATGAGTGCAGAGCAACAAAGGACAGCTTTATGGCTCATTTGATGCTCAGGAAAGGGCTGGTTGGAATTTCTAGCAAAGAAAAAAATAATTAAAATATGAACTTGGCTGCTCATATCCCCAGCAGGCATCAACAGGCAGAACAAAGTGGTAAGGGGGACACCCTGAACTTCCACAGCTACTCCCTCCAGCTCAGGGAAAGCAAGTGTGAAAACATCAGGCTGCATCTATGCTGGGGTTGTTTAGTCTGGAGAAGAGGAGACTCAGGGGGGGCCTCATCACTCTCTTCAACTACCTGAAGGGAGGTTGTAGTCAGGTGGGGGCTGGGCTCTTTTTCCAGACAACCAGTGACAGGACAAGAGGGCACAGCCTGAAGCTGTTCCAGTGTTCATTGTAAATCCTTGCTGGTGCTTGGAGCTGTTTTAGGAAGTGTTAGATGAAAAATTTGGGAGACCTCTGAATATTGTCCAACCTCCTGATCCACCTGCAGTCATATTACTTGGAATTGACAAATAGTGAGTTTTCAGTTTCTTGTTACTTTGATGCCAAAACTCCAGAAGTGAATATCAGTACAGATTTTGAGTTCTCTATAGTCTGGCTTTATTTTGCAATAAAACTTAAATCCCAGGGATTCTTTTCTTATGCTAGTTTCAGGCTCCCATGTGATCATATGTGCATGATTTCTGTAGTGCCTGCATCCTGAAACCAAAGGCCATAAACCAACAGTTCTAAGAGGGCAAATTGTTACTGAGGTAATCTGGTGTCTCAGAACACTGGGATCCTTCCACCAAGAAGCCAACATAAACATACAACAGTTTCTACAGATGTGTAGAACAATGTATTTTGCTAACATGCTTTATTTTCTCCCCTCCCATTCCTTTTCTTTTATCTCTTCTCCTTGCCCCATCCCATAATTTTCTGCTTTGGAAAGATATGAAGCTATAGGATGATCTTCAATTATCAGCAAATTATTTATATTAGTGAACTTTCAGTTATGAACAGATTATATTTTAATCCTGATTCTGAGCTGGATCACTGAAATGAAAACAAGTCTTTTGGCAAATTTTGTTATAGGTTTGAAGGAAAAAAAACAAAACAGGTTCACTTTCTAGTTTCAAGAATGATTCTTAATGTCTACAAGGTGAGACTGGAGACCTGAAACCTGGCCAGGCATACACAAGAACCAACTACACCTGTCTTTTTTTCTGAAAGAATTGTCTTTTTTTTAAGGCTTAAGTGTTTTTAATTATTACATTTGTTTCTGAGTGGATCAGTCCTCACCCTCCTGTGGTAAATACCAAAGCAGTCACCCCAGATAGTCCCTGGGTTGGTCCATTCCATGAGCATCTTGTTTATAATATGTCCAGTTGGGTACTGAACAACAAGAAGTTAGGACCCAGTAATTGGCAAGTTTGAAATCAGGAATGTTCTTCTGGACCTCTCCTTGTCTTTGTGTGTGTGTGTATCTGAGCTCAATTGCTGTGAAAGTTCATGTATTCCTTACAGAAATGTGAACTTGGTAGAGCTGCTCTCTGTCCTGCTTTTTGCGTATCAGTTTTCTCTCTTACTTCCCCACTTGCTCAGACTCATCTTTGGGAATGTTTTCTAGGGAGTGACACCCTGTGGTAAATAAATGTCACAATTTTATTCCTTACTACAAATAACATTTTTGGGAGTGTCCAAATTATTAGAAATATTCCCAGGAAAAGTAATTTTCTCCAGCTTTGTTTTAAGCATCGTAAGTTCTAGAAGGAAAATTTGAGCTGTTACTGCAATTTGCCATCTTAGTAAGTTTCATCACATTTTTTTGTGAAATCTTGGCCACTATTTCTCTACTGGCCATGATGTGATAACAAAGCAATGATTGCATGGAAACGTGGTTTCTTCAGGTCATCACAGCTTGCATCATTAAATAATGGTCAGGTTGTATTGATTGTACACTCATTTCTTCAGCTGATCCTCACACAGGCTTTCAAAGCCCACAGAGTGTAAAGCAAGACACCTCAAGGCTCAGCCAGTTTCAAAACAAATCTTCGGCAACAAATGAAAAATCTTGGCATGATACAGCTGCTGGCATCATCATCCTATACAGCAGGGCTCAGTTAGCTGGTTTTGGGAAGAAAAACGCCTCTGGGTGCAAGAGACTGTACCAGTAGAGGGGCTGCATGAAAAAAAACACAGCAGCCCCTTTGCTGAAATCAGTAGAACCTCATTTACCAAAGTGAGCTTCACAGACAGAGATACCCTTTGCCTAAAGGGATCTTTCTGTGAAGCACCCTGATATCACCCAGAAATATTGAAGCAACTTCTTTATTAATAGCAAGAGTCTGACTTTTCCTAAGGAAAGTCCTCTTCCCTGTATCCCACCCCAGCATTACAATTCCAGGCTCTGTCCAAGTTCAATCACTTCTAACAGATCCATCAAGCCTCCTGCTGCCAGTGCTCTTTGTAACAGCAGATGGGCCATTGCAGACACACCAACACCTCTGCTCAAAGAGTAACCCCCAGCTCTGGCAGGAGAGGTGTGCAAGTCAGGGGACACCATGGTCCCAGGAAAAGGGAAATGTGGGTGGCCCACATTGGCCTTGGTAAGGTTGTGAGGAGGGCATGTAATTGTGTAAATGTGGGTGAGAATGTGTGTGGGTCTGGGGGTTAATTACACTAAAGTGTTTAGAAATTTGTAGCTGTTTATGAACATTTCCTAAGCATCTAATATTATAGTTTACTTGTTGAGTTACTGAATTTTCAATGTACAGTTTACCAATTGCCAGTAATTGTATGTCATTAATAAATAATAAACCTTTTCAATTTTGATTTGGTAAACCATGTAAACTGAGTATTTTTTTCCTTATGACAAACCTCCTCTGTGTCTGTAAAAAAATACATGCTGCAGCAGAATGTGACAGTCCTATTTCAGGGTTTATTTGATCCAGGAGAGGGAGAAAAGCCTGAAAGATGTTCCAGCCTGGTCTAAGCACCTTGAGAAGTTGTCAAACCATTGCAGGACTACCTAGGATCACTGGACTTTCATTTTCATTGTCTCTCTGTCCTTTCCCACTCTATAGATCCTCATGACTGCACCTCTTTCTATAGCTGTGCAAATTTGGGGATTTCTCTGGGCAATTCCTTCTTCACTTCAGAGTGTTTTGTGCTGAAACAGCAGAGTACTGAGTGTGAAATCATAAATCAACTGAGCAGCATAAAACTGGGAGAGAAAGTAAGTGTACATGAGCACCTGGTACCACTGAAGCCAGATGAACAGCACCAATGAGTCTTTGCACCTCAGCCTAGTTTTTTTGTAGCACCATATTACAGATTTTGGCCCAGATTAAGACCTGGTGGTGTCCTTGGTTTGGATGCCTGTTTCGGGCTTGCTGCTGTAGGTGCTCCTGAGGAGGGGAGGGAGAGACACTTCCAGGCTGGGCAGCTGCCATGGAGTTCCAGCATTGCTGTCTCTGTGCCCTGTTGTGGGTCAACTGGGAAGTGTTTCTGTGCAATGCTCCCCTGTTGCTGTTACTGTCATTTATATTTCTGTGCAGGTGTAATAACACAAGGATACTGAGAAGAAAGATCTGCCAACCTGAGAATTCAAGCAGGAGCAGGGAGTAGTATTTTGAATTGTATTAGCAGAATCTTTTTCTGCTCTCAGTCACAATTTGTTATAGAGCAGACTTGGAAGAGTTGTACAGGTAGACTGAAAACAGTCTCATAAAACATGCTGCACACAGTTCCCTTTAACTTCTAGAGAGTGAAACTCATTTGCCAAAAACCATATGTGAACACGGTTCCCCTTCCTCTTCCATTTCTGTGTCACTGTGCCTGGATCTCATAATCAAAACTTGTTGCTTGAAAAAACACTCATTCTAAAAATTATGGGCATAATGTATGGTTGTAATCTGAGTAATGGAGGGCTGTTTGGATGGCTGAATGCAAGTGTCTACTTCAGGTGGAGCTCAGTGGTTGAAGGTGGCCTAGTAGCTTCCTTGACTAGATCACTAGATCTCCATGGCCATGCCAGGAGCTCAGACACCTGGTCCATACACAGACCTGCACTGTATGTACCCCCTGCAGGTGACTGCAACTGGAGCTGAATCCCCCCCTACTCTCAGACAGTACTCCCTAGGAAGGGGACAATTTATTCCCACAACTGAGTTTTGGGGAGTCCCTTACAGAATTTATCCAGAAATGTTTCTTTATTTGCACTGACAGTGAGCATTGGGTGCATTGAAGTGAGCAGAGCCTACACAGGTGAGTCTTCTGTTTCCCAGCATTTAGGTTGCACAAACGAGATGATCTATTCTCTAGTCTTTGATCATTATCTAATTAGGATTTTTGTTTGCTTTTTTTCCACAGGTCACAAGCCCCTTTTTTGAGGGTAAATAAACCAGCATTTACTGGGTAGCTCTGCTGCTGTGTTCTGAAGCTGGTGAAAGGCAGGGGATCACCAGTCAACCAGCACTCAGGAGGAGACCAGGGGGTGGTGAGCACACCCCTGGGGACACAGCTGCCCCAGGGACTCTGCCAGGAGAGGAGACTGATGAGAATGTGAGTTGGTGTTAATGTGTTTTCCTCTTCATGAAGCTTGTTGTTGTTCAGACGTGTCCCAGAAATTAAAGACTGTATTTCGGGCTGCAGAATCTTTTGGAGAATGTAGGTCAGCCTAACACAGGAGCAGGATCAATGATCTTCCAGGCTGGCTGGCACAGAGCAGGAAGCTCAGGATCACAGCAGATAAGCAGAGCCCATGAAAATTGACAGACAAGAAGGACAGAAAATGCCAGACATTGATCTCTATGGCAGAAAAATGTCTGATGGTTGGCACACAGAGGCTGATGTCTTCTTTTCTGAGGATGGCTAAGATATGATGGATACTCACCCTGAAGCTAAACTGTAAGGTTTGTATGGCAGTTTGGCACTTTTCTTTTAAATTCTTGTTGTTTTTCAAACACTCGGGAGCATTTTGAAACGATAAGAGATGCACTTTGTAAAGACCAAGCAGTGAAGAATATTCTCATCTGAATGCTGGCTGCATTTGAAGGCTTGCCTGACATCTTTCTTGATGGGTTCCTGTTATCTCTGATAATTTTGGAGGTGCAGCAGTAGCTGCAGTGTGTACCAACAACAATACACTTTTGTTGTGAGAGCTGCCAGAGAGCAGCAGCTGCCTGCTCCCCTGGGGAACATCCCCAGAAATGCTGCCCAGCTATGCCACTGCACCATTCCCAAACCTGTCCTTGATGTGAAGGAAAAGGAATGGGACAGAAATGGAGGGAAACCTTATTTGTTCAGAGTATAAAAGACATAACAGGCATCTGTGAAGTGGAAATACCATAAAGAAGATCTGCTTTGTAGGAGTAATTTTGTTTGCTAATTATTCAATTAAAATACTGTCAGTAAAAAGGACTAGCTGACTAGCTGGGAGGACGTGCAGTTGACATCTGGAGGGCCAGTCTTGGGGAGGAAGATGATGATTTCCAAGCTGGCACTTTCTTCCTCTTCCCTATGGGATGACTCCAGAGGCTGAGGAGAACCACCTCCTGCTCTTCCAAGTTATGTCTTAAGACTCTTAGGCAGTTCAAAAGCATAGCAGGAAGCTCTGAGACCAGCACCACCTTATCTGCACTGGCAATGTCTAGCAGCTCTCCTGGAGTCAGGAGTGCTGGCAGGAAGGAGGTTCCCTGTTGGGGATGGACTCCTTAAAAACTTCATGTGGTGTCACAGCACTTGGGATGAAGTGGTGTCACTGCCTTAATAGAGCCTGGACAAATGGAGTGTGGCAGAAAGCATCTTTGCTCTCCTGGCTGATTGGAGGGCTGCCAAACACCCCTCAGGCTCCACAGTGGTTGATCTATGGACACGCTCACTAAGCTGCAATGTCCATTGGTACCTCAATGCCAATAATGTACAGGGAAGAGGCCAAAAGAAGGTCTGCTGTACTTCACATTCCTGACAGCTTTCCCAAGTATCACTGTGGTGGCTCACAGGTTCAGTAAGTACTCAGAACTGTGACCAGTTTAACTCCCTAATGTTTGTCCACAAATGGCTAATAATTAGTCTTTTAAATGGAGTCTCCTGTCACTCGTCTGGATGTCAACCTTCTTTCACAGAAGACTGGCAGATTTAAACTTTAGCATCACTATAAGATTTACCTTCTATTCTAAAGTAAACCTTTATTAACTTTACTATAATTGCTATTGTTCCTTGTCCATATTTCTTTTAGTATTTTTATTAAAAAAAAATATTAAATAGCTCTTTCTTTTAGATTTTGAAATGTGTTGCTGTTAAAAGCTGCTGAGTATCAGCAAATTAGGAGTTTGTGGTCAGAGCTCCTGTTGTTTTAATTATGCAGTTTGGAAAGTTGACACCTCTTCTGGCAAAAAAATCCATCACACCTATGGAAGACATAGATGATGAATTATTCCATCCTTCTTACTAAGGTCAGTGTAGGTGTTTTCCCCAGTGTACAACTTGTGGATATTCCTACTTTAAAATTCCCACAGGATGTAGCTTTGTTCTTCATCCTTCTCTGAGTGGCCAACATTATTTTTCCTGCAAGTGCCCTATCAGACTTAGCCCTTCAAACCCCCTTCTAGAGGTATCCTGGTTGGATATTTTGAGGGAAAGCAAATTCTACTCTGGTGAATCATCTATCTGATGAACTTGAAGAGAGTGTTACAGTCCTGCTGCATTTCAGAAGCCTAAATGAAGCAGATCCCACTTCTCATCCATAGATGTAACTTGCCTCAGTCTTACAGTAAATCAAGCTGCTACAGCCAAGTGCTGGCTAGACCCATTTCTGGGGTGCTCAGGATCACTAATACATTTTTTTAATCTGTTCTGGGTTTGTGCATGACAACATCTTATTTCAGACACATATTTACCTAGAACTTCTGCTACTCCATCCAAATGCAGATGATTTTGAAGGGCTCTTAGGAAGGACATATGGAGCAGCTTTGCAATTTATGCCCTTTTGTGTAGGAGGGACACATTTCTTTATTGACTGTAATCCTGACTGACTACTAGTATTGTCTGTGATACTAATTTTACCATAAAACCCTTGTGTAGTTTAGAGCCTGCAAATATTTTCTCAGAGGCTGAACTGGATGTTATGCTAATTTTTCTCAGCACCACTTCATATGATCATACAGCTGAAAGGATTCACTGAAGGGTCATAAGCCTCGGGATTAATTTTTTCCTTTTACCCAGCAAGTCTTTAATGTGTAGGCCTCTGAGGCTGTCTGAGATATCCCACTGCTGGAAGTCATGGCACAGGTCCTACAGGAGACTCACTTACTTTCTCAAATGGCAGCTGTTGCCCAAGCAGGGCGTCCCAAAACACCTAAAATCCCACTGGCCATCTATGTTTAGCCACTCAGGTTGCTCTCTCTCATAGCAGACTCTCTCTTCAGACTGAAGGGTTGACTCTGTAAAGCTGGTATGAATTTTGTGATGGGGTAGGAGAAGGAAGAGGGGCTATAACCTAAGAAGTTGCCAAGATAACTAGGTTTCATAACTCGATTTAAGCCCATGAATATATGCCTCCAACTTGTGGCCCATATACGTTTGGAACAGCAAAGCAAAAGCACAATGAAGAAATAGTGAACAAAATACACATCTGAATCAAAAGAGTAGGAATTTTCCTTGTTGCTGGCTTCAGTGGGACTTGAATAGTTTTAGGATTGCATCAGTATCATGAATCTGTCAGATTCAAACACTACATGCAGAGGGTTCATGCCTGAGACATGAGGGAGGGCACGACTCCATGACAAACTCATGGCTACGCCTGCCTGGCCTTAAGGAGGAGCTCAGATCTGCTACTGTCCTCTTGGCTAGACTCCTGAAACCCCATCTTGTTCCTTGAGATCAAAAAGTATACTCCTTAAAATTCAAAGTGTGTTTAAAGATTTCACTGGGAGAAACTAAAACAACAACAAAAGGTTATTTCCTTACCTGCCCGCATGTCTCTTTTCACTTGGATTTATTTTTTGCTTGACTTATTGTAAACCTCATTTTTCCTCAGTAAGCACTTTCCACACAAATGTTCCCAGATGATTTGTTACTTCTTTCCTATTCATTCCCAGATGTGTGTGTTCCAGTGATTACAGTTGTGTACCTGATTTTCTACAATATGCTACTTATGAATTAAAATTTTGTATTTTATTGCCTATTATTCCTTGATGAAATTCTCAGCTGGTGTCAGTCAGTGTAGCTTCATCGATCTCACTGGTGCTGTTTGGCAGGTTGAATCATTTGCAGATGATTCATTTGAGGATCTGATTTCATGTACTAGTCACCCACCACAGACTGATGTGGAGGGCAGTAATATTCCCATATTCCAAACTGAATGAAGGTGATGATCAAACTAACCAGTTATGGACATACTTCAGTTTTAGCAGGTTTTAAATGTGGCCATGTAGGTAATGCTGCTTAGAGCTAAGTAGGTGCTCTAGTATTCTGCAGAGCATGAGCTAAATATGTTTGTTAAGAAGCCAATAAACTTCCCCAGCACCCTCCAGTGAGCAGTAAATACAAATAGCACATAAGGTACAAGTATGAGCATAAAGAGAGAAGGCACCATTAAAATAAAAGGTCTGTTTGAAGGGGGGATTGCAAATGTGTGTTGCCATTCTAACAGTTTCCTGCTACTAATGAGATTCTTGAGTGTTGAGTGAATGGAGTAACGTCTAAAAATTAAGGGATTATCTTTTATTCACAGCCTGGGCAAGATCCCAGCACAATAATGAGGTGTGTTAAGCATCCTCTGGAAATGAAATTACCCAAAAAGTCACAAAGCAAAGGTCAGTGGTCCTAAGGCCTTCACATCATCCTTAACAGTGAGGTTGACAACCTAGTTACCAATGTCTTGCTCAATACTTGCACTGAGCTAACAAGCCTGGAAGGTGTAACCTCTGAGAGAAGCAGGCCAAAATCTAACTAAGAGAGCACGGAATTTGTGCCAGGGTCTGAATGGAATGTGCAGGACCCTGCAGTAGCACCAAGCAGAAAATATCAACTGGATAACAAGTTCTTCAAGATGTCCTCTTTGTCCCCTCTGTCCCCAGCATTTTTATTCAATACACTGGAATCCAGTAAATGACAAAATTTACAAAGGGAAGAAAAGAAGTGCAGTTATCTAAAAATGTGCCATGAAACCAAGAAAGCAGCATTTCTGATGAACTCATGAGATTATTTTGTTGATACCTTTGGTCACTGTGAGCATTTTGATCACTGTTTACTCCAGCAGTAGTTTAATGAGGCCAAATAATGTTTTAATTGTAGATATAATAAAACGTTCTCTTCAAAGCTGAGAAAACTGGAGCAGTGAGATAAGGATTAATCTGTGTCTCAACTAGTCCTTCTGGTTGTTAATTATAAAACTTACAGTACAGTTCTATTAATTCAAGATTTACTACTCCCATTGGCAAATACTTCTTTGTCTTTAGCAGATGCTGTTTATTTTTATTGTTGCTCAGTAAAGTTTAAAAGATGTTTAAGTCTTCAGAGCTACCAGGGTGGTGAAAGGCCTGGAGGACAAGTCCTACAAGGAGAGGCTGAGGGAACTGGGGTTGTTTAGTTTGAAGAGGAGGCTGAGGGGTGACCTCACTGCTCTCTACAACTGCCTGAAAGGAGGTTGTAGGGAGCTGGGAGTTGGTCTCTTCTCTCCAGTGAATAATGACAGGATGAGAGGGAATGGCCTGAAGCTGCACTAGGGGAGGTTCAGACTGGGTATTAGAAAGAATTTCTTTACTGAAAGACTGGTTGGACAGTGGAACAGGCTGCCCAGGGAGGTGGTGGAGTCACCATCCCTGGAAGTGTTTGAAACAAATACAGATGTGGTGCTTAGGGACATGATTTAAGCATTGAACAGGTAGATAAAGGTTATAGTGGGTGGATTTAGGTTATGGTTGGACTTGATGATCTTTGAGGTCTTTTCCAACCAGGTTGCTTTTGTGATTCTGTTCTCTTTAATTAAATTTTTTACACTAGACTATTTTTTTTCAGGGCTACAATACTAAAAAAAATAAGTGCTGGTGCTGTGCATAAGGTTACCTGGAAAAGACCTTCAGTCCAGGATCCAGGTAGCTAAAGCAGCAGAAAATAATCTGAAGTCAGATGCCTGGAACCAAATGATATGAGAGGGAACCAGTAGAACTGTGCAATGTATCAGACAAATGCTGATGGTACAGAAGTGGATAAACCTAGCTGGAAGTTGGAAAATCACAGAATGGTGGGGGATGGAAGGGACCTCTGGAGATCATCAAGTTTAACCCCCCTGCTAGAGCAGGATCCCCTAGAGCAGATCCCACAGGAACACGTCCAGTCAGGTTTGGAATGTCTCCAGAGATGGAAACTCTGTGACCTCTCTGGGCAGCCTGTTCCAGTGTTCTGTTACCCTCAAAATTTACAAAATGTACAAACACTTTTACAAAATTTACAAAATGGAAATGGCTGCTGCACTCTTGAGTTCATATAAATAATTATTAATGAAAAGTTTAAATTCATACCCTTCCAACCATGCCTTTAGAACTGAAGATGAGATTGCAATCAGAAAATGGGGCCATCACGAGAGTTCATTGAGGGGCTGGACACAGAGTTCTTGCAGGCTAATGTAAGTAAGCTTGGGGTCCTTATTTTGCTATAGAAAATTCACTGACAATTATCTGAATGACATATCTGAACATGAAGATACTAAACTGAGATGTGCCAAGGCAATGCTAAGGCAGTAGAGCTGAAAAGAAAATAACTTGTTGGGAACCCACCATAATAATGATTTCATAGGGCCCCTTCCAATTTACTGATATTCCAACAAAGCCTGAAGGAGAAGCAGGCAGAGGGAGGAGAAGAGAAAACTGCACTGACAGCTTTGGTATCTTGAGCTACATCACAGTGGATTGTGAAAGGGAAGACACTGAGAACAGTGTGAAAGCCATGATCAGTGGCTGTCCTACCCAAACATTGTCTCCTCAACAAATCCCAGTATGGCTGTGGATAATACAGCACAATCTGCTCCCAAGTAGATTACTGAAAACATCTTCCTCCTTGTACATCTTATTGGCATCTGGATCACTGAGTAAAATAAAACAAGCTAAAGCAATTTATATGTATGTAAACATAAAAGTCAGCATTCACTTTTCCAAGAGATTCCATTAGGTCCTGGATGATTGGCAGGATCTTAGCAACAAATAATTTAAACCCTCTTTCTTGTCACTCTGGCATTTAGCATGGAGATGTGGGTCAGGACAAGCAAAAAGTTTTGAAAAAGATTTGTAATAGGTCCACTATCAATCAACTGGTTTTGCATTACAGTTCATTAACAGTCTATTTCTAGCTGGGTCACTAAGGAGCTATTCTGATACACGTTTGGCTGGGAGATTTTTACATCATTTCCTTGTGTCCTAAACTACACCAGTTTTTGCTGAAAAAACTCCTCTTTAACATTCCTTCACATAAAAGCAGAATTTTTCCTCAATCACCCAGACCAGTCAGATTAGTATATATATAATCAGAATAAAAGTCTTTCTCAGAAAGCTCTTTTCAGAATATTTCATTAAGAATTGAAACAGGCTGGTGAATGAAAAGGACGTGTCACATATATAGTTACACCAATATGGGCCATTTTATTTGGAAGCTGTATAAGCCTATGACCAAGTTTCACTAATGGAGATATATTTTCTTCCCATTTTCCCCACAAAATGAGAATAACCTTCTTTCCAAAATGTCTTGTAATGAAGAACAGGGTGTGTGAAGGAGGAAGATAAGTGGAGCTGGAAAAGTCTAACCCACTTAAGGTAGACAGAAATGATTGCATTAAAAGGGTTCAAGAGCTCCTCTCATGTAATAATCTGTCTCCCAGGAAATGTCAGGTGGCCCCTGAAATGCAACTTTCAGGTTTATTATGCAAACAACATAAATGAGAAAATTCTTATCCCAAGAATGAGAACTGAAGAGATTGCATATGTTTTGTCATCTGGAGATTTTCTCTATTTGTGATTCACGGATGAAAAGACATTTTCAGTCAAAGTATCCCTGTGTTCAAGGGCTGAACCTAAACATTTGACCAATGTACCCAGAGTTTGAGATGACCTGTTTTCAAATGTCTTACATTAGTGGCAAATCATACTCAATTAAGCACTTGCACCACTGTATTTTTTGTCCTATGGTTTTTAATGTTAACGTATTTGATCCTTTTTTCACTTTAGACAAGAAAAGGCTTCTACATTGATACCAGCACTGTGTAAATGCCCTGCAAGGCTGGCCTGTTGGGACCATGATAAAAGCTTACTTGAGTGGCTCCAGACATGAGACTTGGAGTGGTGTTTTGTTTGCGGCAAAACCACAATTTGATTTTGTTTTCCTAATCACAAAGCCAAAATAGGGTCTGATTTTGGTGTTAGACCCTTGACTGATAGGATTTAACCCTGTTTTTATTCTTAATCATGTATTTTTCCCAACTAACTTCACAAACCAATTATTGTACATTATTTTGAGACACATCCAGACTTTCTCTTTTACATCTCAACTGATACCTTGGTTAAAGATACAAATTTTTTCAATAAAGGATGTGCTCCTCTGCTAAGCTAATGGAATTGCTTATCAAGATAACATAGAATTACACAAGTAATTAAAATGTTCTTGATTTTAGTGTAAGCGTATAACCCTTTTTCTCTTACCTTGACAAAAAGCCAGGCAGTCACTGTATTCCAGGTAATTTTTTTCCAAATGTTTACAAGAACTTAAGCCACTTTCAGTTCGGTCATTCTGCTCAGGTACGTCAGCTGAAACATTTTCTTGTCAGCCTCTGTCAGGAGTAAATACAAACCAGATAAATCTTCTTCTAAAATATCCCATATACAAGAAACTACATTAAGTTCAAATTCTATCTTACCTGTCCTCCCCTACAATTTCATTTCTAGGATTAAGAAAAGGAGAACAAATCTAGTGGCTTTTCCGTGAAGTGTCTGAGTGTATCAGAGATTTGGGAATGGGATGAGCTCATCAGATTGAAGTTAAGAACCCACCACTTGGAGGGCAGGGAAGCTTTGCTGCTTATCAGATGGCAGTCACCAGCAGGGCAGCATATCCTTGGGCTAAATCAACATCCCTTTAGCAGTCTATTGTTCATTCCATGGTGAACTTCCAAGGGAATGGAACAGCTGAGCTGGTGACTGTCACTGCTCAGCTCAGGTTGACTCTGTGTGGAGGAGTCTGATTTGATTTAGTTTTCTTACATCCTCATTATTTCTTACATCTAGCATCCTCCTTTGAAATAGAAATTTCTCTGGCAATCCTACCTTAAAATCCCTTCAGTGATCTCATATGGACACGCACAAAAAAGGATAAAATAAAAATAATGTGTCAGGAGAGGCTGAAACAAACAATACACAAAATTCCCTCTGCTTTGTATTTAGACAGTTTCTTAAAAAATAGTGAAGTAAAGCAGTGGATACCCTGCCCTGCCACATAACCTATAGACCCCGAGGTTGAGGGACTGTTATGTTGGAGAGGGTGGCTGTGAGAAACAAAAGAGGGCAAAAAAGATGGAGCAAGGAGACCCCAAAACAGGGGAAGTTTCCTCTGGTATTACCTGGATCTGTACTGCTCAGTTACATTTCTCTCTACATACACATTCGTGCTTCAGATGTAAAACTTGTACACGATATATAAAAGCCACAATATACTGTACATATGCATGCAATATCTATATATATTATATATACAATATGAATTTAATTACAATGAAAGGGTTAAATGCACAAAACTATATTTGTCATGCAGCTATACCTTCAGCATAGTCTTAATTTGACCTTTCTTCCTCAACTGTTCAGTTCATGAACTCACATTTTGTCTGAGAAAAAGTGCCTGATGCAAAAAAACTTGTCCATTTTATTTCACCATTCAGGTGTGATGAGAAGGCATTTTATCTGCTTTTTTTAAATAAGGCTTTAAATAAAGAGAAAAAAATAAGATAATGAAAGGGTTGTCCAGAGTGATCTCATCAAAGTAACCACTCCAAACATCCCTGTTCACCAATTTGTGGGGTTGCATTTTAAAAGCTGGTTGCTATATCCCCTTACTGCTGGCTTTGTGAAACCATGTAGAGCTTTACCCTCTGATGATCACAGAATGTCATCAATTCCCCACTTGAATTATTCATGGACACCTTGGCTTTCTTTATCTTTGAGTGACTATTAATGTTTAGCATTTCTCCCAGTTTGTTCTAGTGTTTCATACCTGCAGAATGAGATGTTACCTGTATTGAATGGGTACAAAGGCTGAAGCAGCCAAGGCTGGTGAGGGGCAGAATACCTTTGGCTGCAGCAGATGGACCAGCCCAGAACCTCTTTCCTGGGCCATGCCCAAGTGCATACCAAAACATTGGCATCAGTTAACACCACAGGAAATACTAAATCCATATTCAAATAAAAAGGTTCAGTTGACTTGTTCAAGGAAATTTTTTTCTGTGTTTGTTTCAGTTGGGATTTCTAAAAATCTGCCATCAGCCCCATTCACTGTAAATTAATTAACACACATTTTCCCAACCCTGATCTCTGACTATCACTTCTTTAGCTTTACCCAGTATACAAATCACCAGGGGATTGATCTCTGGGAGAGTTAAATCCGAGCTTGGACTCTAATACTTTTGTTCTGTGATCTCTCTCAGATTTTCAAACCACAATAAGCTTGTCCCTGCTACACCTGGCCTGAGAAATGTCTACAAAGAGGTCTGATACTGCAAAGAGAGGGAACAACAGCTCTGCCTTCCTTTCCAATAGAATCTCTCACTCCTCAGCACACTAAAATCTGTGAAACAAGATCCTGACCCGGGGCCCTTACTATGGCAAACATTTTCAGCTCAACAACTTTGTCTGTATGAACTGGACTAGACTGGGGAGGGGGGTGGTGTGGCTGAGGGAGCATTGGAAAAATATTACTTGAAATAACTTTTTTACTAGAATACAGATATTTCATTAGAATTATTGCTTCTGTGCTTCACAGGTTTTAGTGGTTTGTTGAAGCCCAGGATGGAAGATGATAGCTCCTTAGGTTCCCCAGAGCTGCATCCCAGAAGGGAAAGCTAAAGTTCATCCTCAGGGGAGAGCAGAGACAACACAGCTGAACCACAGTTTTTAAGACTTGCACCTATTTGTATTTATAGAGATAATTCTCTATTTCAGATGTCAATCAGAGATATCCCTATTTTCAAAATAGTGTATTTTATTTATTATTTTCAAGCACTCTCTGTTTTCACAACAATAACACAACAACCACAGAAGGAAGGCAATTTAGGGTGAGGGGAAAGGGAAATATCATTATATTAAAAAGCAAATTTTGTGTCAGGGTGGTCTCATTAATACATTCAGCCAATCTAGATGACAGGATGACGGAACTAGACATTTTTCAAGTTTGGAATCTCTGTTTTTGACTGAACTTCACTAACAAGCTGCATTTCTGTTCTACTAGGTACTTAATCTTGAGCCAAACCCCCTGACTGCTATTATGGAAAGCTGGGAATGAGTCCTCTACTTGTCTTTTCGTGGCAATCAGTGAACTCATGTCTCAAAAACATACATATCCTTTTGAAGGCCCACAAAGCTGGTCCACAAAGATTTACAGCTTCAGTGTCTGAATAGGAAAACAAAACAATTATTTGTTACTATTTGTACAAAGATGGAGGTTAATTTTTCATTATTCATAGAACTCATTACATCCTCTATACAAATGAATAAAGATTTGCATAATTCCAGAGGTATTTGTAAAACCTCAGTTCCACATATTTTGAGTTTTATCATTCATTTATGTAGAACTAAAAGCTTATACAAACTCAGAAATCTGTAAGAAGGGACCTGGACAAATGATATAAAATGAGTGTCCTTAGAAATACAGGTTACATAGAGGCTGAGAGCCCTTCTCTCATGATAAGCAGGATCTGCAACCCAGGAGACTCAGCACCTCATTACAGTCTGGCACATCACCTTTCAGACATTGCTTCCTTGTTTTTAATTATTCCATTGTGTTCTAGAAGTGAGAAAAAGCACAGTGTAACTTACCTGACCTAGCCTCATGGATTGTGAATTGTGACATCCCACAGTTTGCAAACAATTTTTAGTTTGAATGTTGTGAATGAAGATATTGAATAAGACCATCAGGACTGGCTCATGCAGAGTCTGACACATAAAATAAAAAGAGTTTTTCTGAGTAATGATATTTGCAAACAATAAATTAGTAAGTCACAATATCTTCATTCCTGAATAACCACGAAGTTCTGTGAAAGGATATTTAAAGAGTGAAACATCTGATCTGGAATGCTGATCAATGCATGGCTGAAATATGCATGGGTTTGAAATAAGTTAAAGCTAATACTGTATGTAAGTTATACAAAAGAGTTAGGCCAAAAATATATTTCAGTCGTTCTTTGTTAACTTTACAGTGTCTTACAGAAGATTCAAGGGCCAAACTCCTTCCACCAAAAAAAACCCCAAACCTCCTCCCCCTGAGTTGTTCCTTTTTCTTTTTCCCCTCATTTTAGTTACCTAGTATTAGGTCTTTTGATTCTGACTTTTTTTCTTACCCTCTTGCTGTCCTCTACCTGAAGGGTGCATCTGAACCTTGAGCAGCTTGGGAAGCAGCTTCTTTCTGTAAAACACACCCTGTGAAATAGAGGCTCCTGTGGAATAATCAGGATATAATGGTAGAAACAATATGTTCTGAAGGTCACCCAGTGATGCTGCAATGTACAATCTCTTATGTCTTTATTGTGGTTTTTTGTGTCTTATGAGTGAATTACAACAAATCTCAGTGCCCATTGTTACGATGACTGTCCACAGCTTTGAGCTGTGGGAAACTGACAAGTCCTAGGAGAGCAAGATATGGAGTCAGCTCTTGGTGCAAAGAGGTTGTTTGGAACTGGACATTGCTACAGGAGTAAATTTCTGGATGTAGGTCACTGTATTATAATCTGTTTGAGGACTGTCATAGATAAACAGCATAGTTACATTTAGGACACACTGCAGCCCAGCATCACTGGTTCCCTCTGCAGTGCCCAGACTCTCTGCAGGAGCCATCACCAAGCTCTGCTTAGAGAGGGGCAGGGCCCATCTGTCTGGAATCAACATTTTCACTGTCTTGTGGGAGTGTGATGAACTGAATGGATTATCATAGCATAGAATCATGTCATAGAAGGGTTAAGGTTGGAAGGAGCCTTAAAGACCATCAGGTTCCAACCTCCCTGCTATGAGCAGGGACACCTCCCACCAGACCAGGCTGCACAAGCCTCATCCAACCTGGCCTTGAACACCTCCAGGGAGGGGGCAGCCACAACCTCCCTGTGCAACTTATTCCAGCACCTTACTGCCCTCATGGGGAAGAATTTCTTCCTGATGTCTCACCTAAATCTCCCCTCTTCCAGTTTAAAACCATTCCCCCTTGTCCTCTCACTGCCCTCTCTGGTGAAAAGCCCCTCCCCAGCTTTCCTGGAGCCCCTTCAGGCACTGGAAGGATGTCGTGTGGGACAGTGTCAAATGCCTTGCACAAATCCAGGTAGATGACATCAGATTACAGACCCTTTTAGTCTTAGTATGTAACTAAATAAGCTCCAGGTTTGTTTGTTTGCTGTATTTGCATGCTGGATAATCAGTTTAAAAGTGATGTTGCACTAAGCAAACTGCCCTGAGCCTTGACCGATACCACTTCAGAACACTGCCCTTGAATTCCCTACCCTCTCCTCTAAAATTTATTTCAATGAAAATTGTAAGGAATTTCCAAGACTTTAAAACTGTGTCATTTTCACTGTAGAATAACACAGTGGCAGGTAGTCAGCTGGGGAGTGGGGTTTTTCCTCACCTCTGTATAAGCACATATACAGACATGCAGGACATGGACACCAGATTTTTTACTTCCCTGTGTCTCCCCAGCCTAGTGTGTAATCCAAGCACTGCTTGCTCACATCCCTTTCTAGGCTCTTACAAAGTCCCTTTCTTACAGCAGTGCAGCCTTCCCAGGGAACTGATGAACAGTCAAACTGACAGAGTGGAAAAGCAAATGCCCAGTAGTTTTTTCACGTAGACATTGCTACAAGTTTTTTTCAACTGATAATTCCCCTTCAGCCTTGACTTTTTGCAAAATTAATGATTTTATGTCTTAAAATATTAAAATCTCCCACCAGCCCTGTGCATTTTAAATGCCTGTGCCATAATCTGCCATCATGTAAGGACAAAGGGTAAACTAAGAATATGACATTCTTAAATGATAGTTGTCTTCATATTATAATTCAGATTGTATTGCTCCATTTTCTTTTTTCAGAGCTGGAAGCAAAATAATACATTTACTGTGCATCAGAAAGTGGGCCAGATATGTCCTTGTGTATGTACAGACATTTAGGCCAAGAGGTCTTCTGATCTGATGTAGTTTGGTCTTCTTTACAGAGCTCTGCAATAGCCTTATCTAGAAAATGTCATTGTGAGCTTAATTAGTTCTGGCACAGTGATTACATCCACAGACAAGGTGGCTCTGTGTGAGCTGGGCAGGGCTCTGCTTTGGAGTGTGAGCCCCCACAGAGCTCATAAACTGCTCCTGAGCATTATCTGACACACAGAAGGACAAAACCACTGGTAGTTGATATCTTCTTCAGTCTCATTAAGGTAGCAGGAATGTTCAGTGTGAACTGGTGGCGTTATTGCTCCCTTGTCAGACAGTTGGCCTAGTTGTAAAGGTGAAGCTATGACACAACATGGATAGATCAGCTTTGGACATTACTGAACCCATTCTGCTGGCCACACAGCAATCCTGAACACCAATTGCAGTCCCAGAGGGAAAATGTCTAAGAAGCAAGGAGCAGAAGCTGAACACAGAGCATGGAATGTGACTGCAGCTTGCATCACATCTCACACCCATCATGTGGCAGCGAGTAAAAATATACCCACTTGTCAGCAACAGCACCTAGAAGGGGATGAGCCACATTTCCTTCAAAAGACCTACTCTTATTTTCCTGTTCTTCTCTATGGTTCATTTACTCTTAGTGTAACTCTACACACATTGTTCGTATCAGGCATGATTAGAGATGCAAAATTAGGCCTGAGCAATTTATTTGTTGTCCTGAAAGTAAAATGAGTAACATTCCCTTAAGAGGACAGTGTTAGTGTTAGCTGTATGATTAGGATTTGGTTCCATCCTGGAATCTCAGAGCACTTAAATATTCCCCAGCCTCACAATGAAAAAACAAGGAATAGGGAAAGAATCACAGAATCACAGAATCAACTACCAAGGCTGGAAAAGACCTTTAAGATCATCAAATCCAGCCTATGACCAACACCACCACACCATCTAGACCATGGCACTAAGTGCCACATCCAGCCTTGCCTTGAACACCTCCAGGGATGGCTCTATAAACTCAGATCTCTCAAGGTAAAGGATTCATAGGTGAAATCACAGACATTTATTAAACAATAGTAATAAACTCAGCACAGTTGCATCCATAAATTTGTCATCTAAGATGACAGATGATACAACCGTTATGAAAATATTTGATGATATTTCAGTCCTGAAATAAGAAAATAGTTAAATACACAATAAAAAGATTTTTCTGCTTGATGAACATGATAGCTGTGAAGCTGAAACAGGGCATGAGATGCAATCAGACTGGAAGCTCCTGGAGGGTGAGGTCTGTATCTCCAATAGCAGCATGAGCAGGAGCACTTACAGAGATGTTCTCTTATGTTTCAAACATGAGGTACCTACAAAACCTGAGTGACATTCTGAATGTCATTACCAGTGAAAATGTCTTGCTGTGCATGGAGCCTTTCCCCTCTGCCAGAGCCTGTGCCATTGATGCCTCGAGCAGACAGAGGTGGGGTGTGACAGCCTGCTAGATCCTTGCACCCACACAGTTTCCATGGCAGGATTGGGCTCTGTGGTTTTTTCTCATCCTTCAGCTATTTTAAGAGTTCATATGACTGTCATCCAGCTTTCCAAAAACATGCCAAAGCTCCAAGGCAGAAGGAGAGTTTAATGGCAGATAGTTATAAATTGTTCCTGCAGAAGAGTGCAAGTCTCATAAAAGGGCTGATAAAAGGGCTGTTTTCTTTTTATAGTGTTAGTGAGAGAATTAGCTTCTACATCTGATCACCATCAAAGGCAATTGTGCCCCTATGTGATGATTGGGATCAAAGGGTTATGCCTAGAAGATCAATAAATAGCATGACTTTGCATCCCTGGAATTGAAACACTTTCATTATTTATAAGCAGCTTCATGAACAGTTACTGGAATAGTAACAAATCTACAGGACTTAGGCAGTCAGGTGCCAAATCATTGAGACTTTAAGCACCTAGTGCACTTGCTCTCTATTAATATTTGAATGAAATATTTATTAAGTGACTTCTAATAGCGGATGAATTAATAAAAATGCAATATTTTCACTGAAATATTACTAAAATATAAAGGAATATATGGCTTTTTACAAATAATCAGATTCTTTATAATTTTTCCTATTAACTGGATAGGCAATGTTAGAAAGAGGCAGAGAACTTCCTTTTTTCTTCATCCCCATTTATCTGTTCAAAACACTGAATAATAGCATTAATATATACCATACCTTAGCTGTTGTTGCAAGATCTTCTGAATATTTATAAAGTAGAATTTGAAGAGTTTCTTCATGAAAATAGCAGCAAGTTGGATTTAATGCTGTAACGTGTTTGAAATACAATGACATAGTTTCCTTACTTGTTTATTGTTCTCTAGCACCATTTCAGGTTCTTCAGCAAACCACAGTGAACTGTTGTATTACCCTTCCCCAGGCTGCAAAAAAAAGGTATGTCAACACCTGTTCCAAGGAACCCAGGCTCTGGCTTTTGAATCTTCTCCAAGGTGACTGCCCTGCTGGTGCCATCTCCAACAGAACGTTCCCACTAAGGACTCACCCAAGCAGAGCCAGCAGTTGGCTGCCATGGGCACTGCCCACACTGGCACTGACTGCAGCCCAAGAAGGGGCTGGTGACCAGATCATCAGGTAATGCAAACAGTCCTTCAGAGCTCACAGCTCTGGGGAGCAGCTCCATGCAGCTGTGGTTCCATCAGAAGGAATCAGGTTGCACTGTCTGGCATATTAATATTAAAAATAAAGTCAGGGTAGGGACAGATAAATAAGGGTGCTTTGGCAAAAGTCTGATGCACACAAATAAATCTACAGAATCAAATTTTAAACAATCAAAACCAGATAGCCAATAGCAATTATTTATTTTAAAACCCAGATGATAAAGTCAGTAGCCATCAGGAACATGAGTTGTTGCTATTAGCATTAACTAATCCATTTAGACTGATCTAAAATATGTCTTAAGTCTAAAAATGTATTGGTTGCTGAAAATAAATTAAATAAATAGAATAATTTTTTAATGCCAGTGAGCAAGAAGGCAATCTTAGTCCATTAAAGAAAATGCATGAAGTGGGCATGCTAACTGACAGCAACCCATCTGAAGTGTGCTGGGTCTTTTCCATGCACCCCTTAGCTAAGGATCTCAAGTGTGGTGGCACACTTAGAATGCAGGAGAATGAAGTGACTAATGGGAAATGCCAGGAGGAACAGCAAGTCTGGATGTCCCTGCTGTGGGATTGTTGGGGAGACTGAGATTCAGGATCTGAAATCTTTTTCTGACCTTCAGGCACCTGGATTTGAGAAGTTTAATTTGCCTTTTTTTTTTTTTTCTCTTGGTAGAGCAGTCATCTGGAAAACGTGAAGCCTAACTGGAAAGCAGCCTGCTCCTCATGGTCTTTTCGAGGCTGTGATTATGTCTCAACCTTTTGTTCTGCAGAACAAAACTGGATGTGAATTGGGCTATGGGTAGAAAATAAGAGTGAGCCTTGCTCTGTAACCTGGGGGTGTTGTCTGAAGGGTCACTTTGCTCACACTGGCACCACAGCTTGAGTTAAAGACTCACCTGATCAAGTCCTGAATCCAATGGTCATTTTACTGTTTACAAAATAATTTCAGAAGTTCAATTACCTGAATAACCAAAACTTGAAAAGAAGAACCTATCACTTCTTTTCATGTAGATGTTGCAGTAATTTTGTACATTTGCTTTCTGATTTTTTTTTATTGCCATTAACAGCTTTTATGTTTGCATTTTCCTAGATTTATGGAGTTGGTGTGCTGCTCCAAAATGAGGGGTAGTGGAGAGGTTAGGAAGAGCAAGGAGAAGAGACAAGATGTAGCTCAAAGTCCCTGGAGATTTCCTGTGTTCTCAGAGTAAAGGGAAGTATGGCTATGAGTGCCAAAGCATTTGAAAATGAGAATTATTGGAATATTATTAAGAAGACTGGACAACATGTTTTCTGGACCAACCTCACTGAGGTGGGTGGCACTGCTGAAGGAGGAACCTGCTGCCCCAGTGGCAGCTGTTTCAGGGACCAGAGAACAGCTGAGATATGAGTTGAGCTCAGATCAAGGTATAATTTATTAAGTACTTTTATTAAGTGCTTGTCACGTGATCAACAAATAAAACATTAAAGAAAAGATGTGAAGTTGCAGGAGCTCAATACAAGGCAAGCAAGTGATTTCTAACCAAGTTACAGATACATAAATACCCAGGAAAGCCTTAAATACAGAATTCAATTACACTGAAAAATATAAAGTTGAAGGGAAACAATTTTTGCAAACCCATCACTCATAG
Source organism: Hemiprocne comata (assembly GCA_020745705.1). NCBI lineage: Eukaryota > Metazoa > Chordata > Aves > Apodiformes > Apodidae > Hemiprocne > Hemiprocne comata. Next base: position 122,579,577 of record CM036588.1, read on the forward strand.
GTCAAAACCTGCTTTGTACTGTACTTGTCAAAGGTGATTTTGAGGACAAATCTTCTTCTCTTGTTTTTAAATAGCATTTTGCAGAACACTAAATAACCAGCACAAATGAACATATTTCCCATATTTACTTACGCTTTAAAAGATTTTTAAAGGTATTTAAAATTTTAACTGGCACTTTACTGGAAATTTTCATTTAGTAACAGACATCCCTGTTTGTCAGGTGTGACTGTCATTTGTCTTTGCAGCTTATCATTTGACACTGTTGTTAAATAAATCAGGAAAATAACACTCTGTAACCTATTACTAATTGTGAATTTTGAAGTTCACAATGAACACTTAAAATTAATTTGATGGGATACAAAATGGGAAGAAAATTGCAAATAGTTTCAGTCAGGAATATTTTAGATGTCTTTGTAATCCAATTTTGGAATATTCCATGGACATAAACAAAGGAAAATCCAGTGGATAAAATATTCATTTTGAATTATTCACTCACCCGTATTCTGGCAAGAGCTTAAATATAATTTTACCATGTTGTACCATGATGTGATGACATCTAGTGTTACAAAATTGAAATAATCTTCTTCTATCATAACCTGAAAAAATCCCTGCAATTTGGTGTGTGGAATGCAGTCTGACTAACATCTAAGCATCAGAATATTTGGGTGTGTTTAGTAGCTCTTCCTGATGTTACAAACACAAACTTATCATTGAATTCTACTTGGGGGGGGGAAAGCCTGATTAAATCTGGAAATTCTCTGAATTTCCATTCTCAGAGATATTTTGTACAGAAGAAAGGCAAATGCACCAAGTTTTCAGAAAGGATGGGGGTGGCACTAGGGAGCAGCAGAAGTTACACAGTATTTATTAACAGTTTGTCTTGGGCAGCCAGTGATCACCAAGGCACAGAACATCTATTAATAGAAAACTGGTTATAAAAGAGGTGAAAAAAATTTAAAAATCCTTTAAAATGAATTTTTATCCACCTACATGGCAATAGCCATTGAAATAAAAAGAAAACTTTCCACTGATCTGGCTGGACTCTGAATGATATTTAAAACGGGCTGATTTTGCTGAGAATTCATGATTCCTAATCAGTAAATAGACTTTTCTGGTCTCAGCCCCACTTAGTCAGAGCTTGGCTCTGAAAACTGTGCTACAGACACTCAGGACACAATCCCAATATGAAAAATGGAGACTGCCCTGTACTTTGCCATAAGGCTGATCAGTATAAGGGAGATGTAAACGGGTCCAGAATACAGATGTAGAAATCCATGGCCTTTAAAGTAAATTCCTTGTAAAAATTATTCTCTGGTGTGTCAGTGAAACCTGGTTTTGCAAAGTTAGTAATTTTGTGTCAGGGAAATTCCAGAACGAACTTAAAATTTTACACATTGCTCTCTATTTTCTTGAATAACTGTGATTCTGCTGAATTGAAGCTTGATCATGGAAAATGTGGCAACATTCAGCAGAGCTGAGCAGAAAACAATCTCAGTTTTAAACATCCATATAAAAACTTCAACAGAATCAGTGGCATTATCTGAGTGGCATTATCTCAGCTCACTGCTGAGTGAACACTTAAGTGCTGTGCTAAATTGAGCTTTAGCTACCCATTAAATTAGCACCACTCACCCAATCAGGCAGCCTGAAACATGTAGGAACAAACAAATGCTGAAATTTAGACAAATTTGGTACTGTTTGCAGTATCCTATCCAGCCAGTTACCCTTCTATTCAAAAAGAGGCAAATTACTTCCAGGCCATTAAATATATCTGACAATATATTGTCTTTTTCTTTCAACCAGATTTAAATATGGCTCATTTTCTAAGAGCTTCCTTCAACCCTAGTCACTTGTCTCTGCTTTAAAAGTAAAGTTTTTAAAAAAAAAAATTTACGTTTCGTCTCTAAAAAACTTGAGTTGTAAAGGATGGAAAGACATCAAACACGAAGTTCAACTCGAGGACATAAAAGAAACCACTGTAGTTATAAGGCTGAATTTGAAAGAAATCTCTGCTTTTCCACAGCATAATGGGTATCTCATGATACAGCCTGACATGACAGACAGCACCACTTGTCATCACCTCCAAGTAGAACAGATCCTGAGCACAGACACTGGGTTGTCCTGTGGTTGTGTGTGTCACCTTGCATAACACAGACTGACCAACTCGAGCCCTGTCACCAGCACTGTCAGCACTAAAGGTCCCTGCCAGCGGAATTCAAACTCAGTCTAGTTCTCCCACAAAACCTTTACTTAGGCTGGAATTTCTTCAATGCTTTTGAGGTGGAAGAAGGTATATAGCCCCCTCGCAATGAAGTTAGTCTTTATGCTTGGACCCATTGAATTCATGAAGGACTGTGTGTCCCCTGATGCCCACCCTGGCAATCAGTCCCTTGAGGCACCTCACAGTCCAGAGCCAGGCAGCTCCATGAACAGGAGAAGTTTCAATGGGATGTCCAGCACACCAAGAGAGGACAGCCTCTGCCAGCCAACAGGAATGACCTAGGAAAGGATGGCCTAGGTTGCTTTCTCTGACTGGCCTGTGACCATGATCATCACTCTTTAGGACTGGAATTGATAGACAGAAACCCTTTTATGTGTGTAGGCACCTGAGACAAAGGAGAGAAAAAGGCCTGTGGTTCCCATCACAGACCAGTGATCAGGCAGGGGGTGTCTTGTCTTCTTGGTCTTCCTTTTCTGAACAGAAAACCCCCTCAGAAGTGGGTTGCATTTGCTTTCTGTCCTTCCTGTTAAAGGATTGACAGGTTTTCAGGGTCTAACAGAGAGCAAAGACCCTTTCACATGGGTTCTGGCAATGAGCACATTCTCCTGGCAGGGCCAGGCCTGGATTTCAGTTCCTCCTGTCAATGCAGTTCACATCAAAGACTTCTTAATTCAGAAAACTAAACAAGCCCCAAAGTAGACAGCATGGCAACCAGGACTTTACACAATCCAACAGTTCTCTCCCTACTACTTTCTTGAGATCATGAGAAGATTTGTCTTTGTATGTTCTATTTTGTCTGCATGTCAAAACAAATCTGGGACCAGTTTGGACTTGTTTGTGACATAAAAATATGTATTTTTTATATTCATGGCATTTCCCCCAGTGCTGAGTCAGCCATCTGTGTCAAAACTGACCAAGGTACCCGTGTCTTTTCTTCCACGTTTATTTCAGTTTCTCATCCTAGAGTCAGCACTTACAACATTAATCAAATTGCATATGCAGACAAACCTTGCTTGAAAAATTGGCCCACAAATTATCTTTGAGTTCAAGGCACAAAGTCCACAGCTTCTTTTCTGCAAGTGTCTTCAAGGAAAATTCTACAACTGCCAACAACACCAAAGAGTGGATTTTAAGAACTTACGTGCAATCTTAAAGTCAAGATCTTTATGATTACAAAATCCAGTTCTACAAACACTGAAGATTTTATTTTCTTAAGGTGTTACATACACTTAAACACCTACAATTACATGTATCACTATTTTTGAAATAAAATACCAACACACTCACTGACATATAAAGGTGGCATCTTAGCTTGATATTTGCATGACTCCAGTAGTTTGCCATATCAGAACATCATGAATACTGTCATACAAAATTAAATAAACCATTAGCACTTTTTTCCTGTATTTCACCAACTGATTTTTATTACACCAGTTCACTCACAAGCTGATACAAAAATTGCAGCATTCTGCATGGCACGGGGAGGCACAGTAGCACTTGGCAGGACCCACTTGTGCTGTGCACATGCAAGAAGCCACGTTCATGTTCATGATTCTGTTGCTCCAGGTGTCTTTGAAATGTATTTTGTGTTTTAAGTTGCCAATGGTATTTCTTCAAGAAGGCAAGGATCAGGTTTGTTATTTAATTTTTCCTTCAGTGTGCTTTAGCTCCTGAAGAGCTGCTCCTTGCAGCTGAGGCCACGCAGTCTGTTACTCCAGAAGCTCAGTTTGCCAAAAAGTTTAATACTGATTCTCTAGGATCTGCCACCTGCCAGAAACAGTTTGCTATGTGAGTGGTGCAATATTATCTCACTGATTGGTTCAAGCCCAGTTCATTTTCACTCTGATTTTTGGCTTGATAACAGTGTTTAGAAAATTTAAATTAAACCCTTCAGGAGGTTAACCAGCTTGATAGTCCAGACAGTAAAATGCTGCAAGTTATTAACTTATTCTGTTATTTCTATTTATGCTTTTTATGACAAGTAGATCTCTTGATCTTGAAAAATAGGAATGTTGGAAAACCAGTCATCCATGATAAAGCTAAATGTGTTTGAACTTGCTCAAATAGAAAAAGATTTTTTTAATGTAAATTGGAAGTTGGGTAAATGTGCATCCTTTGGGAAGTATCTTCTTTAGTGCTTCTAGGACATTAACATTTGGGTGATGAGGATGGGAGAAGAGCACTACCATGTCCAACATCTAGTTGCTTGGCCCTGTCTGTTTCTACCAGCAAGGGAAATTCTCAAAAAGTAAAGGAAAAAAAAGGAAAAATGAGGCAGGGCTGTGCCCAGACCACCAGTGCATTCCAAACTGGGCACATGTTCATTCTCAGTCTGAAATAACAAGGAGTGGAATATGAAGCTCTTAAATCTGAAAGTCTGAAAGTAAAAAGGAGAAAACCTTTCCATGAGACTGCTTTGCAATACTCAAGCTTTCACTATAAGCTCGTTCAAATGGTCAAATTTTCCAACAGTTGGAATTACACAATTGCAATCAACTGGCTGTAAATTGCAGGGTTCCCAATAGCCCCATATCAGGGGGATTAGTGAAGAAATAAAAAATCAAACTCTTCTTTCCACACCTGATGTGTTGACCCTGGCCAAGAACTAAGCACTCACTGCTGGCCCTCAGCCCCATGGTGGGATACAGGGGAGAATCAGAAGAGCATAAGTGAAAAAAATTCAGGGGTCAAGATCAAGACACTTTAATACATGAAGGAAAAAGAAAGGAGAAAAGAAAAAGATGCAAAGGCAAGCACTCAACACCTCCCACCAGCAGACTGGTACCCAGCCAGTCTCCAAGCAACAGCTTCTTTGGAAGGACTAGACAGAGATAGGATCTGCACCCAGAGTCCAAAATAAAATATAAGGTTTCTGTGGAGATGCTGGTAGTGGCTTCTGCAGTGGAGACAACAGCTTGAGTTTGGTAAGAGAGAGGGTGAGCAAGCAGAGGAGTGTGCAGAGATATGGGACTTGATCATGGCAGGAAATGTCTTTGATTGCAGCATTCAGGAGGGATCTGACATGATAATATTTATCAAGGAGGAGAGAAAAGAGGCAAGGTGGCTTAAGTTTGAAGGAGCTGCATGCTTCAGTTGCAGGTTTAGACAGGAAAGTTCTTCGGCATATTTTGACAGAAACCATAATATTTGTGCAAAACCCAGGCAGAAAGAGCTATGGAAGAGTTTGGGTTGGAGGGCACTACCAGGCATTGGAACAGACAAAATAAGCAGTGGAAGTATTACCAAAGGAAGGTGTGGGGAAGGACATGATGAAAGTATTGTAGCTGTTTTCCTGAATGGCTCTTGGTCCAGAGAGAAGCAGATCAGTCTAGAACACACATCTGGGAGTCCTCCATGTCAAGAGAATCCTCTTTGTTTTTCTGATGAGGTTACAGAGAAAAGAATCCCTGGGGAAGATGAACAGAGAAGCAGGCCAAAGAAGATGCAGAAGTACTGGTTCTGAGATCCACCTAACAGCCAGGAGGGACTGCAATAAGAGCAGCTTTGTCATGTGTAGAAGCTAAAGGCAGATTTGGGAGGGATGTAGTGTGCATCTGACAGAGAGACTGTCAGCAATTATCAACATGTTGAGTTGACTTAGAGAGACAAAAAAATAAAAAGACAAATAACTGAAGTACTAGCAGATGATGAGATCTGGAAATGTGTTTCAAGTACAAAAGTATTTCATAATAAATAGTTCATCAGATAAATAATTATTTCTAGTTTTCTCAAACTCAGGCAGATTTACATCTTGTAATCATCTCTGATGATTCCTTCAGGCTGTGTATCCTTCATGACCTGTGATCTCCTGCTTCTTTCAATATTTGTTCATGTCTTTGAGTGCTTTCAGATCTGGTCAATAACTTCTACAGTGAGCCTACACAAGAGGAAAAATTTGGATATGTCAGTTGAACATAACCATGTCTATAATTTGTTTAATTATTATTTCACTGTGTCCCATAACTCTAATAACTCTCTCAATTGTGGAAACTTTAGCTTCATAGCTAGAAAATTGAGTTATTCAGAGAGATGATTTCTGCTTTCACAGTGAGATTCAAACTTTGTGGAAAATATTTGTTACTGAAAAATCAATAAACAATGGCTGGTTTTTAGAAATTGAGAAAAAAATATCTAGCATCTCCCTGCAGTCCCTTAGCCACTGATATGCCTGTTCTTTTAGTGTTATCTTCCAGGATAGTACAGAAAGTGGTGAGTTGGGTGTTTTCAATGTTTGTAAGGATTTTAAAAATTTGGCTTTTTAAAAATGTATTTCTACTGTTCCTCATAGAACATTTGGACACAGGGTTTTTTTTGTTAAACATTTAAAATATTACTATGCCATGCAGCTATAGTTTCAGTCATCTAAATATATTACAAGACTGCATTTTCTAAGACATGCAGTTGTTACTGATGAGTTACAGTAAATGCTTAAACATCAGGTCTTCTTCATTCCCCTTTTCTATTTTTTCTTTTCACCTTTAAGAGTGATCAAGTGGCAGGAATGATTTTGCATGTGGATTTCTCCATGATGTCAGTACATGTGCCTCTGGATGTTGGAGCCACTTACTGAGCTCTGGAGTACATCCCCTACTGCCCACAAAGTTACTGAGGAGCCTGGGACACTGGTGGTCAGGGGCTGGGCCATACCACAGTCCTACTGAAAAAACCCAGAGAAGAGGAGTAATGACAACCAAGCATGAGAAACCTCAAAAACATTCACAAAAATGAAGTTACCACCTCTGAGAAACAGAATCGAGCCAGTCAGCCCTGCTTCTTACACACTGTTCTGAGAAAGGGAACAGCAAATACAACCTTCATATTTGTCAGCACATTCTCTGGTTTTTGTTGGAGCTTCTTTAGATATAGAGATGTATAAGGGCTACATCCATTTGTCCTGTGAAGGCAGAGGTTTGAGGATATGCTGCTGTAAAGCACATGTGCCACTGTCCCTGTCACCTTCCTGAGAGATATGTAAATATCAATTGGGCTTGGTTTGGTTATGTTTCAGCAAAGACAGCCATGTCAACCAAACTGCATGGCCCCTGCTTCTCCTGGGGCAGGCATTGGAGTTGGTAGTCACAGAGTCATCAGGGTTGGCAGGGACCTCTGAAGATCATCTAGTCCAACCCACTGCAGGAGCAGAATTGCCTTCAGTAGATCCCACAGGAACATGCCCAGATGGGTTTGGAATGTCTCCAGAGAAGGAGACTCCACAACCTCCCTGGGCAGCTTGTGCTAATGCTCCTTCACTCTCACAGTGAAGTTTTTCTTTGAACCTCCTGTGTACCACTTCGTGCCCATTGCCTCTTGTCCTGTCACTGGCCACCACTGAGAAGACTCTGGCCCCATCCTCCTGACACCCCCTGGAGATATTGACCAGCACTGATGAGATCCCCCCTCAGCCTCCTTTTCTCCAGTCTGAACTGCCCCAGCTCTCTCAGCCTTTCCTCAATGAAGCTGTGCTTAAATGAGGCACCTAAGCTGGGTGGATTGATGTCATCTTAGAAAATCATACATAGAAAATAATATATTTAAAAAAATATAAAATGGTGTGAAATTGATATGAACCTTAAAAAAAGGGGTTAGGTCATGGCCAGAGGCATTCTGGCCTGAAGGAGAAACTGCTGAAGACTGGAAGATGACTGCAAAAAAAAATCCTAGCTCTGCAGGAAGTGTACACCCCTGCCTACCCGAGCCAAAATGCTTTTCCCAAACAGAGAGTGCCTTCCCTCCAGAACTTGGTAAGTACGTGGGTCCAACCTGTCACTAGCAGGAAACATTCTGAATAAAGCAAATCACAGGAACATGAGGCCCTTCCAGTTTATTTGCATTAATTATAAGAGGAAGTTGGTAGTGGAGGGAAGAAATAAACCCAAACTTCCTAAGCCTCATTCAGCAAATAAATTATAGAAACCTTTTTCTTCCAAAGCAATGCAGTTCAACTGGAATATAATTTTACATCTTTCTAACAAATTTCATGCTAGAATCATTTTACAAAATTGAAATGTACAATTACTGGGAGAGACTTAAAAGTTATAGCAATAGGAGAGACATTAAGAGGTACTGTTAAAATTTGCAATAAAAAATTTCTTCACTGGATTATACTTAATTAAAAAATACACTTAATTAGGCTGTTTCCATAAAGCTGATTAAATCCTAATGATACTATTCATTAATAATTGCTGCTTTTGGGACAGTTATACTCTTAAATGGGATTATTTTGATTGATTTAGCAGCAATCCAAAGTTACTCCATATGGTCATTTTCATAAAGGTTATGTCTGCTTCTTAACCAAAGCACTATTGTCCTGCAGTTGTAGCACATGTAAAATATTTTACTAAGCTTCAATTATGGAGTGAATAGGATGCTTTGCCAGAGACTTTTTCAACAAAGTGTCTGAAAGTGCTTGTCAAGCTGCAGGTTGAATCACCAAACACTCCCTCCCAGTCCTGTTTGGAGGACTGGCTTATGGAGCATCTCCCTTACTGGGGGCCACATCTAGTGCAACAGCTCTTAGCAGAACAGAAGGAGCTGTGTAGCAGCCAACACAGGTTTGTCACGAACAGCTTTTGTCAAACTAATCTAATTCCTTTCCACTTCAGGATAACAGGGCAGAGGCAGTAGAGGAGCAGCAGTAATGTCATACATCCTGACTTCAATGGGGATTTTGATACTCTCTCAGGTGTCATTCTCATAGGCCACCAGGCAGCTACGGTCCTGATGAAAATACTGTTAGATAAAACCTTTCTGGATAAGTGTACCCAAAGAATAGCTGGGAACAACTCACTGCCAGGAGGGATGGGTGTAACAGGTGGAGTTCACTAAGGTTTCACTTGGGCCTCAGTCCAGGCCTGCTCAGTGCACTAAGCAATAGGTGATGCAAAATGGGCCAAGTCTATTAAATTTACAGAATGAGAAACTGGGAGCGCAATGAGAAACATTAAATTAACATTCAACAGTCTTAAATTGCAGAGAGCTGCCAGGAGAACCCTCTAGGATTAGGGACACTAGTGGTCTGGAGCAGACTGCCTAGAACTTGGATCTTTGTCACTGGTTAGAGATGGCTGAACCTGGCAGGTCCCAGCTGATCCCTCCTGTCCTGGCCTCACAGAGGCTCCTGCCCCGTGCCAGCTGACTGTGCAGCTGGGCTGGCATTCCCAGGAGGAAAACACACACAGACACACACACAGATACACACACACAGACACACACACAGATACACACACACAGACACACACACATGGACAGTTCCTGGCTCTCAGGCCCTAGTCTCCTCCTGTTGCTGGCCCATGGACCTGTGAGTCTCTGAGGGCCCCCTCCAGTCCCCAGCACTTAGATCACTTGTCCTACTCCCCATCTAGTTTGCTAGTATTCTCACTTGCATAAAAATAGAGCACCTGCATGAAAAACACTGAGAAATAAGATTTAATGAGTGCAGTGATCACATGCAGGCCCAGTCAGAGCAGAGTACTCACCCTTTTGCTCTTTGCTGACATTCCTTATCCTCTTCTCCCTCTATTGTCCCTTAATTTTTCCCCCTTGATCCACCTTCATCCCTCTCTTTCCCCACTTCTTTCCCTAAACATCCTGTAACTCTCCCACGTCTTGCATCCCCTTAAAAAATTCCATAAGTTTTACATAATTCTAAAATTTTACTCTCCCAGCACCCCACAATAAACCCCAACTTCTTTATCCTTTTTGTTTGTTTGTTTGTTAGTTTTCACTGGGGTAAAAGATGTTCTCTAAACTAAGCAGAGACAAGTCATAGATCTGTGTCACTGAATCCCTTATTCCCACAGGCTGTGGGGATAATTGGTAGACTTAGGATAAAAGGTTAAATGACTCCTGTCATTTTTGCAGAGCTTTTTCTCTTTTGCCTCCCAAGAGTCAAACAAAAATGGGAGCGGAAATTTACAGCAAGATCCTGCAACTTAAATACCTCAACATTTGGTTTTATGCCTTAAAATGTCAATGAAAACAAAATGTCTCTACTGAATTAAAAACTCAGAACTGTCTAGGTCATAAAATAGACCAAAAAAAGCTGACCCATCCCAATTTTCAGGCAGTTACCCTGAGCCACAGCCATTCACAAGTTAAAGGAAACCCCACTATTTCAGTAAATTTTTACACGATTTGGAGCTTTACCTACACTGTTCAACCCATGTCACAGTCTTCTATTATTTTAGTGATTGGACATTTTGAAGAAATCCACAATAATCCATGAAATCTTTGCAGGAAGAGAAATTGGTCTATGAAGCTTTTTCAGCTGTAAGGGTTTCAACACTTCCTTTTACAGGACTATTCCAAGAGTTCTTTTCCAATAATTTCACAAATTGTTCCCAATACCTTTAAAAAGAAAACAGTGATATTCTAATGACATTGTTCAAGGGAAATCCATTTAGGCTGTGATCCCTGTCACCACAATAGTTGCAAAATAGCTGGGAGAGAACAGCAAAAGAAGGGAGAGTTAGGACACATACTTCTTCCTTTTTTTTCTTCTTCCTAAACTAAAATAGCTGAAGAACAGAGCAACTGGTTTAGGTTGCTACAGTGAAAATAATGAATACTGTCCTAACGAACAGAGAAAAAGCCTCAGGTGTTCCTTTCCTTGGCAGAGGAATTCCAGAACAGAAGCACTGGGAAGTTCGCAAGGCTAACAGGAAAAGCCAGTGGTAGAATTCATGATTATTTTTAGAAGGAAAGTGGCACTTTTTGCTTTTATGTTTAATTATTGCTATAACCAATAGAGATGAAGGTCATATTTACCTGAAGGGAAGACTATTCCACTCTTCCTGGGCAATTAACTTAAGAAAAAGAAAGAAGTTTCAGTTCCTGTTCCTCACAGCCATCCTGAGGTGGCTACCCTCTGCCATCCAGCACTGGATTAGATGGGCCCTGGGCCCAGTCAGCACAGTCATTTCCAGGCTGTGCAGACCTAAAGGAAATCCAGCCAAAACATGTTGCATGTGGAATACTAGCAGGTAGGAGTCTCCCAGATGGCTTTCTCTCAAAAAGTAGAAGACAAAAAAAAAAAAGTGCTGATACTTACCAATCTGAAAGGAACACGCAGCCTTTCAAAAGGGAGACACATGAAGCATAGGAGAGATTTTTAAAAAATCCTTAATCCTGGTAAAAAACTTCTGAAATTGTGTGCAGATAATTGTGTGTCCACTTCTCTGAAAGCTGTTATGGGTCGCTGCGTTATTTGAAGGTCTTATTCACTTTAGTTTTAAGAAAGCAATTGTTTTTTAATATATTAGGTGGATAAATCGGAAGTATTTCTATTGTTTCAATTAATCTGTTGATTGTTCTCTAAGTTTAAGAGGTAAGGAACTAAATAGAAAATGTTCTAAGGAGTTTCTTATAAAAAGAGCAATCACCCATTCTCTCTCCAGGTCCCCTTGTGTCAGATCCTTGCCTGTTTTCCAGGGTTAAATAGTTTTCTTTTTTTGGTTTATTGATGTTCTTTTCGTTTTGGTAATTGCCATGATGTATTAGATGCTAAATTTTACATTAGGCATTACAAAAGAGGCAAATGAAGAATATTGAGGAATATTTCTGTTTCCAGTTCAGAAGGATTTTTTTCCAGAATGCTAATAGAATCCACTGAGAGATGATCTATTAAAAATTGTTCACTATTTCATGGAGTTTGAATTATTCCTTAATTAAAATGAAAGCATGTTGCTGGTTTACTCTTACAAACTGTATAAAATCAGTATTTTCTCTTTTGAATATCATGTCTATCTGCTCAGTCATCTAAAGGAACTTCCAGGATCAGCAGTTATTCAACCAATCATGGTGACCTTGGCCAAGTTAAATAGTTCATGTATTTCATGTGTGTGAATGTGTTTTTGACAGCTGTCACACTCATCCCCTCTGTCCACAGCTTTCAATTCCTGACAGTTGTTATGAATTGCAAACCATAACAGCTTCTCAAATCTGGTTTTACAGTTAAAAATCCATATATTGACAAACACACCTATTCCAAACACCATGCACATACACTGGGTTTTAAAGGAGTCTTTGTCCTACTGCAGAGAAATGAACAGTTTGTTTATTTTTTCCACTATCTTTTTACCAAGTCCTACATCCAGAATTTATCTGTTCACCCTGGAGAATTCCAGGACAAAAAAAAATTGTTGAAAGGACAGTGGAGGATTCCTGAATTGATGTTGCTGTAGCAATATTCCCCTCTGCAGGATTTGGGGGAGATGGAGAGAATTCAGCTAGCTAGCCTCATTGTGACAAGCTCAGTGAAGCTTGGTGGGGTTAGGTCTCAAAAAGAGCAGAGTTCAGCTGAAAGTTTCCACTGAAAGCTTTGTGTTGGATATTTAAAAATGGTCTTTAAAGAGGAATTTCAGACCTGTGTTGTTTAAAGCAGGTAATGCTGTGAAAGGCACTGGGCTTCATTTCCCTGCTCAAACCAGGACACCTGCATCTCTGGAAATCCAAACCAACACTGGTGCTTAAACATCCTATTTTAATCCCCACTGAAATAATTTCTGTACTTCTAAGTTACCACCTGCTGCAGCCAATAATGGTTTTCCAGTGAACCCTGGCAGGCCCCCCACCCCAGCTGGTGTCCTCCTTTGGACTGGCTGCATTTCAGAGCTCTGGCAGCCTCAGGCAGCACCCCTGGCGTGGACATGCTGGGACCATCTCTTGCTCTGATATGATCTCTAACCAGAACAGGATTTGGCCAAAGCAATCACAGGAATTGCCTGTGGTCAAAAGCCAAGCTGAGACCCCCTAAAGACCCTACTGCAGCAAGTAATATAATGTGCTGGTCAGGGCACAGGTTGCCTCCCACCTACCCTAGCTCCACCTGGGGCATTCTGACCCTGCTGGTGGTTCAACTTATGACTTAAAGCAATATAAACACAACCATGCATATTAATATATTTTTATTCACAAAGAGAGTAGAAAATCAAGGTGTAGTCTCATCTCCCGAGCTTGTAGTTCAGAACATATTAGATAGTAAATATGAAATGCATGATTTTCACTTCCTTTTTAGTAGTATCTCTGGGACCACCTACCATGGATTCAATGCCTTGGATAAATGAGATTCCTTCGTCATTTCCTCTTGCAGTCTGAACTCTGTTGGGAAAGCAACTGAAAGAGCTTCTTGCTCTCTTGCTCCCACCCCTCCTCCCCATCTAACAGCACAGTCATATGGCTCCTGGTAGAAGCCCAAAAGGAAATAAAGTCATATTTTTGATCAGAGCCAAAACATTGTTTTAGAATAACAGCTGTCAAAGCCTGGCCAAAAAGCTTCATTTTGACTGTGTATAAAGTTTCACTCTTCGGTGTGTACAGTGATTTGTAAAAGGGTCAGTGCATTGTCTGAGACTGTAAGGAAGCACTGCTGAAAGCCTTTAAAAGTTTTGGGGGAAAAAAATTCCTTGTCAATCAGCTTTTCAAACGTTCAATGATTTTTTCCCCCTTTCAATAGTAAAATGTGCTCAGCACAAAAGTCTCTGGGTGTACATGCAATTAAGGACAGGGGAACACCAGAGGAACAGATTGTGCACCAGGCCTGAACTGGAAAGGGAAAAGATTTCAAGCCCTGAGTTTTGCTAAGGTACACTTCAGAATTGTTTTTGTTGGAAGACAATAAGGGCATTGTCTTCTTCTCCTTCCCCTCCACAGGCACTCTAGGTTATTCTCTTCTATTCTTGTGCCTTGTCTATACCACTGCAAAATCTTGCAAAAGATTTCTTTTTGACAGTACTGTTAAGACTTTTCCTAAATCATCTTGGTCATACTGTGAAATGAACTGCATTTGCAGTGGAAATTTGTTCTTAATAAAATTCACTTTAAAAGAGAAATTTTGTTCAAAAATGCAAGTGGAAAATTTATGCTGGCAATATTTCATAATACAGACCTGTCTGTGGTTATTTTCCTTCAAATGGGACAAGCTGCAAGTTAATGCAATAACTGCTGATGCTGCAGACTTGGATCTGAGAATCTGAAAGTCAAGTTGAACTCGTTTTTTCTAATGCTTAATCATCCATTTACAGTCGAAAGGAAAAAAAAGCCACAACCCAAGCCACTTCATCTCTCCAACAGTAAAGTAAATGCAGTTGTCTGAAGTGGACTTCCTCAGCACGTAATTGCTCAAAATTTTGTAAACAAGCCAGTTGTTGCCATACAAGATGGAAAAGACCACAGCTCTGTTATGCTCTTTCTGCTGTGCTAAAAGGTTTTAACGAGGCAGTAAATTTGTTCCTGTCAGCTAATAATCCTAACCAGATACAATTCTAAACACACAGTTTTATTATATGCAAAGGATAGAGCTCTTAAATTAGAAGACGCCGCTTTTACAGCCAATTTTTAAAGGCAGGGTGATGTCTTTATTTCTTTGGAAGAGACTGATTGGCCATGGTGACTGATAAAATACATTTTTTATATTTCCATGCTTTATAGCAGTTAAAAAAGCAAAGTTTTCTCAGGCAGCTTCATGCAACAAAATGAAATACAACTGGGAAATAATCACAGAAGCTCTAGCTAGCCAGGAAAGTATTTTCCTTATAAAACATGGGAAGAAAAACAATTCCAAGGTTTCCACCAGAGCTTTCCATTAAAAACGATCTCTTGTCTTTTCAAGAAAATAATATATCGGAAGCAAAGAAAATGTTAAAGATGAATCAATATCTGGTGAATAAAAGTATTTAAAAACTTCAGTCTACACTTAAAAATAATCACAGGCTACTTGTAGTTAAATAACATCTGCATAAGGCATTTGTTGGATGGATACTTCTTTGGCACATCTAACTTCAGTGAAGAGTTTAAGGTCTTAATCTCTGTACTTTTCACCCAAAACTACAATTTTGTTTTGCTTTGTTTTCCTTTGTTTCATTTTCAGTTAAATGGACTTTGCTAAAACAACCAAATAGAAATAGTGGAATAATCTTGTTGGCCAAGTGAATAATTTCAACTGTCTGTCTGTAAATTGCCTGAGTGAACTGAATCCAAGTCAAGTTAAGTTCACAGCAAAAAATATTATGATAAAAGCGTGCCAGTGTCTTTGTTGCCCAAAGGCTGGTTGTACATTTCAGGTTACACAGGCCATTAATATAAATCCTCCTTTGAAAGTTCAGGTGTGAATCCAGCAGCTGAGGCCAAACCCCTTCTGGGAATGCAGGACAGAGAGGGAATTCAGCATGTGAGATCAGGACAAGGATTCCATTTCTGTCTCTGATGAAGTGGCTGATTCGTTGGGTGACACCATCAGCATCAAAGCCCAGGAAGCAGAAAGATTGTTGTGAGAGGAAGAAAACATTGTGTATTTTACTATCTGTATGGAGCAAAATACTCCCTATCTGTCCAGCTATGTGTCCTTTTTCACACTACTGCTCATCTGGCTGTTTGCCTTATTTTATGTGTTGGTGAAACATTTCGAGAGGAAAGGAGAGGAAGAGGGAGAGGGAGAGGGAGAGGGAGAGGGAGAGGAGACTTCAGAAGATAGGAGTAGACAGCTACAGTGAGGGGGAAAATACCTTCATCAGATGTCTTTGTTGCCAGATAAAATCTACATGGAACAACACTTCTGAGCTCTGGTCTTTTGGTTCGAATGACTTCAGTGGCAATGCTGCCCTAAGGACTCTGCTCCTCAGTTCCATCTCTGCCCCATAGTACACTAATAAGTATTAAGAAAAACTTGAAAGAAAAAGTCTTTTTAGCCCAGGTCATCTGAGTGGGGTTATCTCTACTGGGCTACTGAGGAGGAAATGAGGAAGATGATGATAAGAATGACTAGGTGAGGCAGAAGGGAAGAGGCATGGATGGACATTCCTTATTTGGACTCTGCCCTTTCTGCCATGGAGGGAAAACCTCCAAGGGCACTGTCACCAGGAATGGCACTTCTGTCTGAAGTCAGTGTTTTAAAAATAAGTTAGCTCAATTTATTTTACTTATATCTCTGAAATGACAGTGTGCATCTAACAGAAGCACAGCTTAGCACCTTAAAAGTAACAGTACTTGAATATATTGCCAACTCAATAAACAGAAAAAAAAGGGTTCTTTCACAAGATTAGGTACCTTAATATAGGCAAATTTTAACACACCTGTAATTCATAGGATACAAAACCTTATGTAGCTTTTAGTGGTCTTGAATTTATTGTCAACTCTTTGGATTAAAGTCTACAAAGCAGGCTAAGCCACTGGGAAATACTGTTAGTATTCTACCTCTCGGGTAACACAGTTCAGCTCTTCATCCTCTCTGAAGCAAAGGCAAATAAAAACATGTTTCCCTTTGATGTCTCCTATGTTTAAGAGGCTTGAGACAATTCAACTGTGATCTCAGCAGGCATTATTACTCACACGATTATTGTCTCAATGCAGTTATTTATAAATCTTGTATATAGTTCAATTAAATACACTTAAATTGACTTATTTCCGTGCAATCAGCAGAGATATGGCTGATATAGAAGGTGCTTGTGTTGAGGTGTGCTCAATTTAGTGAATAGCATTTGTTTGTCTCCAAACCCACGTGTCTCTCCAAAGGCTGTGAACTGATGAACTCATTACTCACAGACACAAAACAAACTGCTCTGCAAAACAGGCCAGCAAACACTCAGAAAAATGGGATTCTTAAAGCTGCATTTCTAAATCCCAGTAAGTGGACTGATTTCCAACAGAAAGCATGGAACATTGAATAGGCTTTTCTTTTCTAATCAGGAGCT
Source organism: Hemiprocne comata (assembly GCA_020745705.1). Lineage (NCBI taxonomy): Eukaryota > Metazoa > Chordata > Aves > Apodiformes > Apodidae > Hemiprocne > Hemiprocne comata. The sequence continues at coordinate 122,596,482 of CM036588.1, forward strand.
GAATTTATTTATTTCTGAAGGCAAGTGTGAATTTTATAGCTTGACTTTTAGCTTGTCTTTTTTAAGTTGATAACTAGGTTTTGCCATTTGCTTCAGAAGCCTCACAGGGAAGAAACTGGTCCATACTGGTCTACTCTCACAACAAAATTATTCTGTCCAGATTAAAGTTTAAGGTCCTGAGCAGTACAAGGAGTAGGAAGTAGAAGCTTTTATCAAGAAGGAACGAAAGACAGCCTCCACAGCAGATTGCAGCATCTCGTTACCACTCACAGCAGGCATGGATGTCACTGTTAGAGACCTTGCTACAAACAGGTGGGCCCTGGGAGGCCCAGTGCAGTCACCTGCATCTGCCATGATGTTGTGAACTGCAGAATTGCAGAGCTCTCTTATCAGCAGTTGGTGTTGGCTGCCATGGAAGTATGATTTTTATTCTTTACATTTCTTTTCCATTATCCATTGTGGGAGAGAAGTGCACAAATGTAGATTTCAGGCCATTGTTCTCCAGAAATTTTTTTAGAAAATCACCTCTCTTGGCAGTGAACAGGCTTCCTCTGGCTTTTAGGTACAATTTCACCAAAGGTACTGGCATTTTCCAAAGCAGATGGTCACAAGCAGCCGTGCAATCTAGGTATATCTGGGCAGTATCAAGGGCTAGAGAGTCCACCCCTCCTCTGAAGGCTCCTGGACTTCAGCTGGAAGCACAATCAATATCAGCACCACTGAGTACTAATAAAATCTGATGTGGGCTCAGGAGATGTACAATAATTCTCTTCAATTGCTCTGGGTGATCATGTTCCAGGAATTTAAACCAATGCAAGGGAAAAAAAAGACACTGAAAAACAGGGGAATGCAGAGGTAAAGTATGAATGTAGTCTGATTAGGAAAGCAAAACCAGAAAATGTTAGCATAAATATTGAATTGAACTGAACTTCACTATCTGTGGAAAAAAAGATCTGTACAGTGGAGCAAGGGGATGTTTTGCTTTGTACATGATGGGATGGAGAGGTCAGAGGACAGGGAGTCGGGAAGGTGCAGGGAACTCTTTCCACTGACAGAGAGCAAGGGGAGCCCTGGCAGAGCAGCTTACTGATTGCTTCCTTGTCTCTAAAAATGAACTTGTCAAGCAAAACACAACCTGCTTGAAGAGGTGATGTCAACATGATCTAAATAGAATATTAAATTCAGGAGATGCAGAAAAGTTTCATAAGCTTAGATACTTCAAGTGCTTGAAAGTCTTTCTTTTTAAATTGTAATTGTTAAAGGAAATTCCATAGAAGAGTGCAAACTAAAACAAGTGCCTGAAATGTTTTGTATCTTCCTTCAATTTGTATAATAAACAGTGACTGTGGCCTTCTGGGCTCCTAAGGAACTGGGGCAAATCTCACTTTAAAGGAAATTTGTTTTCTAATTCCAAAGATAATAATTAAAAACATCACCTGGCTACTCAGGGCCCTTAAGAGTAGACCAGACAGACTGTTGATTTTACAGCTCCAGTTTCAGGTCAGATGCCTGTGTTTGAGCCTTAAAAGCCACACAGTCCCATTGGCAGGATCGAGGAGGGATGGCTCCCACAAGCAACACCTCAAGGGCTACAAGGGGCAAGGCTAGCAGAGGTTGGTGTGGGAACCTGGTAGGTGCAGATATTCCTGGTTCATCCTCTGCTCTGGCTGCATAGACCAACATCTCTGAGGCCTCCCATCTGAGAAAAGGTGCTCTTGCACAATGCCAGCTCAATTCCACATCCAGGACAACAGTCATGGTGTCTTTCATGTGAAACCAGAGCTGGCAGCGAAACGCCCACATTTTCATAGTCACTCGGAGGTAACAAGTAGGGATTTAACTTCCTCTGGAGCATGAAGAGGTCCACATCCTTATTTCTCAGGAGGACACACTACGGCCCAGGCTGTGGCAGAGTTGAGCATGTGGAGGTCTCCAACCTTGCTGCTGAAGGTAGGACAGTGTGCAGCCAGTAATGAAAGAGTTGTGAGAGCCCCAGAGTGAAGGGGTGACGCTGCAGCCCCTGGTTCAGGAGGCACATCTGTAAACGGAGTTTGACATTTAGACTCTGCTCCAAGCATTGCTTATGCATTTTATCCAAAGACTGCCTAGTGGAAAATCCATGGGAACAGGGACCAGACCACAGTCCCAGGAGAGTGCCCTTGACACCAGGCAACAGGGCACAGGCTCCTGCTTGCTTGCTAGCTCCCTGTATCCCCAGGAATCTTACGTTCCTGACTGTAACGTGGTCCAGACATTCCATAGGTAACAATCCCTGTAGGTTTCCAATGTGATCTTAAAGGAGGTTGAAAGAAAGAGCCACAACTGACTTTTAAATAGTCCTGTGCCCTTCTTGTCCTGCTATCTAGAGTCCAACTGAACTAATTCATTGCTACCCAAAGCTGAAGATTGATTATTTTTTGTTCCTCAGCCGAGTTTTTCTTCCAGCTCCCATCATCACACAGTACATACTCAGGAGTACAGCTTTAACTGTTGCCCTGCATGTACATGGTATCTTTCTCTGAGATCTTGTCAAAGTTGGGCTTTTATCTGTCAGCTTTCATCTATTATTTGGTAGTTAGGAGAGACACATGCAGGATTTCTTGTATAAATTATTGATTTTGTATTGGGAGAGTCTCATAACTGCATGTCTGAGACATTAAACAGGATAGAGCTATCACTGCTGCCTTTCCTCAGCAGATACTCAGTCTCATGACGTGTACTTAAATTTTGATGCATAGCTTCAGCCAAACTGGTTGCTTTTTTGTGGGCTTTTATGATTATTATTATTTGGTTTGTAAAATGATGAAAACCTATCATAACTTGTTGAAGGTGGGGGACTTTCCTCCCAAAAAGTAAACAGCCATGAAATCCAAAATCAAAGAGATTTTGGGGTCTGCAATTGCTAGATGTTTAATCAAGCCTATTTCCAAGGATGAGCAATAGAAGAAATCTGCTATCTGCTTGCTTTTGTATTTTCCCTTTTGATTGCAAACCCCCATTCTCCACAGAGCATTACACCTTAAGCTTCTGAGCTCAAAGAGGGTGTAGTTTCCAGTCCAGCTGAGGCAAATCCTGCATAGAAGAGACTGTGCTCCTCACCACCAGGGCTTGGAAGCAACAGGTGAATACTTTGCTAAACCAAGGAGGCAGCAAGAGAGAGCAAGGGGCAGAAAAGGCTGAGATAAGAGAGTCCTCCTGTGGTTTCCTGGCACCATATTGCAGTACTGATGAAAATGGGTTTTACACCTGAGAGGTTCTTGGAAAAGGGCACCGTGCACAAAACAAGTCCATTTTCACAGACTTTGTGGGGGTTCTTGAACCTCTCCAGTGCCACACAAAGATGGCCATGAGTCTGCTGGCAGAGAGCTGGCTTGAGCCAAAGCAATTCAGAAAGCTCCTTGAAGGAGATCTGGCCTGTCTGCTTTAGTGCAGACGTGCCCTAAAGGCAAATGTGCTGAACTAGCAAGTTGATATTAACATTACAAAACACACAAAGAGAAGTAGGCTGGAGTACCTGGGTTGACCACTCTCCAGCCTCAACTAAACCTTCAGTAGGTTGGATTTAGCTGTTCAGAGGTCAGACATCTTGAAGAGTCACCATATTCCTGGCCAGTATTACCATTTCATTGCCTCGATGTGACTAACACAAATGCTTTCAATAGGCTTACTGGTGTTATTCATTTATCTATGTCTTCCTGATGTCTCACCTCTTCCAGTTTTAATCCATTCCCCCTTGTCCTCTCACTACAAGCCCTTGTCCAAAGCCCCTCCCCAGCTTTCCTGGAGCCCCTTCAGGCACTGGAAGGTGCTCTAAGGTCTCCCTGGAGCCTTCTCTTCTCCAGGCTGAGCAGCCCCAAATATCTCCGCCTGACTTCATAGGAGATCTTTATGAGATGTATTTTATATTTATGTGTGTGTGTTTCTGCTACAACTTCACTATTTTATTCATATTCAAAGAAACAAATCTGACCTATTTTTTTCTTAACAAATGAAATTCACTACCAACTGTTCGGGTTGGAATAAAAGCTTTATGGTTGTTTAGAGAATCAAGTTTCTTCCACACTGAAATAGCATTATGCCTGGACCTCATTGACTTTGTTATGTAGGGGAAAAATGCAGTGAATGATCCCTCTGTCTAACCAATTTAGGGAAAAAACTGATAATGAAAGTTACTTTGGCATAAAAGGAAACCCTGGAGCATTGATGTATCTTTCTAAGATGGACAAAGCTTTGATGTAGCCAACAGGATACTCTTCTGAGACATTTTGGCACAAAATTAACTAAGTAATACAGACTAGTAGTATCAATGGATTAATAAAGGGTAAAAGGGTTTCCTATTCCCCAGGGGCTCCTTGCCTTACAGTTCCTAATTACCAGTGCATGTACCACAGTGATACATCTACTTTTAACCTGTGGTTCTCCCTGAGTACTTTATCACTATTATGGATTGATCTCTTGTCTTCCCTGTGCTGTAACCAGACATAGGGGTGGCAATTGCTCTTACCATCTGTAAGACTTGTAAAAGAGACAGTCCTGAGGCCCAGGTGATGTTCACAGTAAACCTGGGCTTTAACACAGGTTACCTGAGAAGACTCAGGGCTCTTCAAAGAAGAAAAAATTTCTCAAGAAAAGGACAAGTGAATCAACACGTCTAAGAATACATATTTTTACCTTAACTTTAATCAAAAATAAGAAAAGATAAAAGGATCAACAAAACAAGCAGTTGCCTGAAGCATCAGAGCACTTGAATGTGTGATTCAAAAGACCCTTTCTTTTAACTGTGTTTGGCAGAGACACTGTGGAAATGTGTGACCTTTTATATGCTCATAGGGAGCAAGATGAGTTCCTGCAACCCAAACAAAGGCATTCCCCATGAAATTAACGGGGGAGACCGTCAGTGCTGAGAAATCCCAGTCTAGTGTTTGCTCATCTGGAAAAAATCTAGACATCAGATTGTTTTGATTAATAGTACTTTTTAATGTGCATTAGAAAAATTAGTGTTTCTCATATTATGGAAGACAGTTTTTTTCTTAAAACAAGATTTAGTTCTACTTTACTGCAGTGAGCAAAGCTGGCCAAAGGGGACTGTGGGGAGACCACATGACATTTTCCATGAAAGTTTATCTGAATTATTTTAATGAAATGGTGTTAGAGGTATCTGCTAGCCCTTTGCTTTAGCTGCCACTTGTGGGGCCAAAGGCAGTCCTGGCAAAAGTCCAGTTATTTGAGAGGTGTTGTACTGGGATGGGTTGATCTCATTTTGGTTCATTTGGGGTTTACATAAGAGGGACAAGAAAAAGGATTGACCCCTCAATATTGAATTTCCTAAATTAGCAGTTAGGTTCAAGATTTGTTTTGATGACAAACTATTCGGAAATATCATTCCTTCTTTTTTCAGAATCAATTTTCAATATCTTGGTGGGTTTGGTGAGATTTTTTCCCTCACAGAGAGAAATTACAGAGTGAGCATTTTCTCTGACACCCTTCCATTATTCACATATAATCTATCTAGGCTAAGCCATTGGCAAAGGTGGACTCCAAGAAGAGCTGATTCCTGTGCTCACTGCGCTGAATCTCTTGTAGGAGACACTGAGCATCCACTTTTTCTTCAAGCACATCTACTTCATGTGGGATTTGTCCCATTCTGCTTGAATAAATATGTTTTTACATCCCTCCTGTCTTGCCCTCGGACCCACTGACCTGTCACTGAGCCCCTGCAGCTGCCCCACCAGCCGTGAAGGAAACCTCTGGTGTAATGGCACATCCCATTGTATTGCTGTATTGGAAGTCCAGTTATTGCAGCTATTAGTGCTGAGAAACTTTCTTTCTTAAATTCACATGAAGTTCTTGATGACAGTTTGCCAGCCCACTTAGTAATTCAGACGTGCAGAAACATGGCAGAGCTGTGTGTGTACATCTGCTCCAGTTTCATTAGTATGTAACAATAGCTGCATTTAAGGAAGCCAAGTTTGTATGTCTAAAGTTGTGAAGCAAACAGCCCAAAACACAGGCATTGTAAGTGATCATACAAATGTGTTGGTCTCCTGGCTTTGCACTTAGATTTGTTGTTCATTTAAAGAGATTTCATTCTCGATTGTCTTTCAGACAGATCTAGAAGACACAGCAAGGTTGACTAAAATGCAGTGTCGAGGAGCTTCTTGTCAAAAAGGTGAGCACTTCTTTGGCACAGGGATGTATTAGCCCATTTCGTTTAGTTGTCAGAGGGAATTAAGTTCCACCTCCCTGGGAGAGGAAGTCACAGGCACCGATTTTACTTTCACTGCACACAGGAGCAAAGGGACAAAACTGGGGCTCTTCCATAGGCATTCTTATGTGAATCAGTTTGAATTTTCCATCAGAATGCTGGAATGTTGGGGCTAGTTTTGATGTTTACTTGTTTCAATTGCTCTTCCCAAGCTGTTAGCTCCTCAATAGCTCAAGCAGGACCTGAAACCTGTGACAAAACATCTTTGTCTTGTGCTCCCACACACACGAGTACGGCTTGGATACCCAGTGCATTATTTGCAGTGTGCCAAAATATTTTGGGATTTGGTGAGTTCCTGTGTCCCTTTTTTTTTTTTCTTCATACCTGATCTTGGCATGCAATAAACCCTGGAAAGTCACAGTTAGCTTTCCACAGAGCCGTCCTGGCTGGCTGAGGAGCCGGGCTGTCCAACAGGATATCCAGCTATTGAGGCTGCTGTCACAGGTGGCCAGCACTGCAGCTGCAAAGAGCTTCCTGCCAGGGGGGCAGAGTGGGTCCACAGGAAGAAATGTTCCTTTCTCCTTCCAATCTGTTTCCAACTATAAAGGAAGGCCCAGGCTCACACTCCTACAGTGGATCTGCCTACGCAGCACTTTTCAGATGGAGCAAAATCTCAGCTAGCATTTCTAACAATAACTGCCTGAAGTGGAGCAGACCATTTACAGGGCTTCAAGCAGCAGGCAGCCCTGCCTTTAAATCAGAGCCACCCTTGAGAAATGTTTCAGCTTGATTATGTTACTGTGGTGCATAATTGTATCATCATTTTACTTAAGAACAGTCAGTGATGTGCAAAAAGAGGAGGACAACAAAAGGAGCAGCTCCTTTCTCTGGAGACACTACAAGTAGGCAACTTGGAAGTTTCCTCTCCTGTCCTGCAATCAGTCATAAAAACACCAATAAGAGCAAAATTGCTTCCCATCAATTGTGGATTTTTACTGTAAAGGAGGAAGGAGGCAGATGAGAGGAAGGAAGTAGATGACTTCTATCTGTGAATTGAACAAGCCAGCACTTCAAGGCATGAGCATTAAAATCCTGGTAAGGTAAAACCAGTGACAAACAAAGAGGGTGCTTGTTCCTAGCAGGGTTAGCAGAAAACATGCCCAAGTTCACCATGTTATGGGGAACCAAGCGTATTTCCAAGAAGCTCTTGAGCTAAAGAAACCAATAGTGGAGACTGGGAACAGGGCAGGTGGGAGAGAACAGATTTTTGAATGCTGTTACAGTGGGTTAAAACTTGTGTTGAGACAAAAGGAGAATAGGCAGTCAAACGAGGAGCAGACCAGAAGCTCAGCACTTTCAATGAATATGTGCAGGACTCGTCCATCTCAAATGAAGAGCAATTTTAAGTGTCTCCAGAGTTGAGGCCTTAATGCCAGTGTGAAGGGCCAGGAAAAGTTTCAAAGGATGCCAGCAGATTTCCTAGGTCAGGTCCTACAAACTCATGTGCTGCTGAAGGCAGCACCGTGTACTTTTATCCCTAAGCAGTTTTGTAGTCTTCTGTACCAGTAAGTGGCTGATCTTTACCATCCTAAAACTCAATGTTTTAGGCTGCAGGTTCTGGGGTTCTTAAACCCATTCTACAGACTTTTTTTCAGTCTCTGAGATCCAAAAGGTGAATTATCTGTGCTCCAAAATAGCTGATCTACCAGAGGACTTGGAAAAATAACACGCAGCCATTCTTTCTAAAAAGGCTTGAATTAAGACCAGTTATTCCAAGAACTATCTGGGAATGCAAAAAATGTCTTCATGGATTTACCAAGCACAATTAATTTCTCATGTGATTAAAGGGTTTCCCCCCCTCAGGGTTTGTCACATTCATCATTTGAAATGCTCAATATATACCTACTGGTAATGGTATATTCTTAAAGCACTCAAGGAATTGAAAATGACAAAAACATGGATGGTCTTACCTTATTATCCTGGACAACTGTCTTTAAAAAGCAGATTTAAATAAATAAATTGCCAAATATTTGTATCTGTTTGCTGTAAAAGAGGTATTTTTAAAAAGTGAATACCACAAGCCTGAGTGTGAGATTAATTACTCTATGAAAATTACTGTGTAAACACCATTGATAATGGAGGAATTACTTGTCACCTGATACTGATGTACCTGAGAGAAAGATCTGAATTGTAGAAGTCCAGCATAAGGTAAAAATATTCATTTAAACAACAAATAGGAACCATTATTTGCTTTCTTCTGTGCTCTCTCCACTGTAATTTTAGAGAACAATGTTCCATAATTATGATTATTTGCTAGCTTGAAACTCTTTGAAATACATTCCTCCACTTTCTCTGAAAAACAGAGCAAAATTACTGCCTTTCCCTTTGACTTGGCAGCTGCTGAGTACCTGCCAGCTAGTCTTATCTTGTCCTGTCCAAATTAGCCCTGCAAATCTCAAGATTATCTGCTCACTTTCCCATCCTCACGTCTCAGATGTCAGACAAGCAGATGCAGGAAAACATGCAGTAAAATAAAACCTCTTGTTTTGAAGGTAATCAGGTAATCAGGTCCTAGCTGATGCCCTGTAGCATCAAAACCCTTTGCAACCTCCTTCAAATATGCTGAAATGAAGTTCTGCCAGTTCATGTGGCACTGGTGAGACAGACACTACCCACAGAGACCCAGGCTGAGGACGTGGGCTGAGGTGAGCCCAGGGCTCCCCTCAATCCAGTGTAGCACCAAGGCATGGCCTTCAGTTCCACTGCCAACAGAGCATGTGACACTGGGCTTAAAGCACTCCTCCCAGGTAGAAAAGCTTCCTCTAAAAACCCCACAATTACCAAGTCAGGTATTTATTATACACTTTGACTTATGAAGACAGGCTGAGGGAGTTGGGATCGCTTAGCCTGGAGAAGAGAAGGCTCCAGGGAGACCTCAGAGCACCTTCCAGTGCCTGAAGGGGCTCCAGGAAAGCTGGGGAGGGGCTTTGGACAAGGGCTTGTAGTGAGAGGACAAGGGGGGATGGATTAAACTAGAGCAGGATGGATTCAGATTGAATATGAGGAAGAAATTCTTTACTACAAGGGTGGTGAAGCCCTGGAACAGGTTGCCCAGAGAGGTGGTGGAGGCCCCATCCCTGGAAACATTCAAAGTCAGGCTTGAGGAGTCTCTGAGCAACCTGATCTAGTCTCAAAGGTCCCTGTGCACTGCAGGGGGGCTGGACTAGATGACCTTTAAAGGTGCCTTCCAACCGCACACATTCTGTCATTCTATGATTCTAGGACAACTGTGGAGTTGTTAAAATTGGAGGGTTCATGGTACTCACCCGTTTTTCAGATTTGTAACCTTGCTGCTCCTTGTGTGATGAGAAATAGCAATGGACATCCAGCCACCACCTGACCACCTTGTGCAGCCAGTTTTGTCCTCAGTGCAGTTTCAGTACGGTCAAGAACAGATTTTAACACATCTGAGCTAGGCTTAAAATAATGCTTTAGTAGACATAGGATTATATTTTTAACTTCACAATGTTCTTTAGTGTTACCTGTTCCTGGTAGAAGCCGATAGTATTTTAGTAGGAGAATAGATCTTTCTTGCTCAATGAGGAAAATAACAAAGAAGAATGATAAAGATATATTATTTTGTGGGGAAAAAAATGCTAGATCTCATTAGTTTAGTCAGGCTGCACAAACACAGTAGAGCATGACAAATGCAAACATATGCAGCCCAGTTCACCAATCTGTGACTGACAGTCAGCACATAAATTATGTACAGAAATACATTTCATAGATATAAGATTAAATATATTTCATACTGAGACATCGGATCAACAAACAAATGATCACACAGTTTAATTCCAACATCTCAGAGCTTCCCAAATGTTATAAGCCAAATCCACTAAATAAATACCATTGAATGATCCTACTGTATTACTAGAAATATAATCTTCTTTATCATTTTTTGTAAAAGATCATTCTATTCACTTAGTGCAAATCAGGAGAAACAGACTACCATTGAAATTATTCATATTCTGTAAGATAGAATCATGAACCTCTTTTACAGAATTAATTAACCTTCAGTTTCACTTTGGAAAGACAGTAGATTTTAATGACTCCCCCAAATCATCTCCTCAGGAAGCCTGCTGGGAATTGACCAAGCCTGCTCATCTGCAGATATTAGAGTTGGCAGCCCATGGCTGCTGCCTGATCCTAAGGTTGCCTGACACGTCACATTATAAAGCCCTTTTTTCATTTCAGGCAGTAAAAATGAATAGAACTGGCTGCAGACCCTGTCCCATCTCCACACCAGTCATGCAGCTCAGCACATCCACCAGGTATTGTCAACCTTTTCACACAGCTGACCTGTACCAGCCCATCACCAAAGTCAACACCAAACCAACACACTGATGATGCCCACCAAGGGTGTGGCATCTGTTAGATTTTTCATCTTCTGGTGATCTTCAAACTACACATAAATCAATCAAGCCTTTGAATAGCTCTTTTTTTTTTTTTTGAGTTCTTTTTTTCATTTAAACTCTTACAATCTGGAGCAATACACTGAGCTGAAGTCACATCAGAATTGCAGTCTTATCACTGGGAACATATTTTGGGCCTGAGCTGAGTCCAGATTTGGATCTGTCAAACACATATTTAGTGATCCTTAACTTCCCAGATTGTCCAATATTTTTCATCAAGGGTTGCAAAAATCTGCAGTCAGTGTCCTTATGTTATTTTTCATTAGTTTTATTCTCCAAATTTTAGCTGGGCATAAGAGCAGAGACCACGTATGACTGCCAGAAATTAAACGACAATCACAGGAATGATCAGCTCGGTGTTAGAACACAATAGGTCCAGATCCAATGGAGCTTTTAAATTCCTGAGAACAGTGTAAGGCAATTCTGCCCCTGAGGGTCTAGGAAAATAAAATGTGTGTGATGAAATGCTGTAATAAACTGGTAATATATTTCAGTAGGGGATACACAGGAATTTTCCATACATCCTCCTAGGATGGCAGTAAACCAGACTTACAGCAGAAAAAAAGCCACATCCACAGTGAAAAAAAGAGGAATTAGCTGCTTAGCAGGGATGGAGCCTTAAGGTCCAGGCTGGATGTTCTGTGGAGAGATGCTGCCAGCTGTGCCCCAGGAGCTGCCCAGGGTGAGTGGCTGATGGTGGCATGGCAGGAAGGTCAGAGCTGCAGGAGGCAGTGGGCTGATGGATGGGCACTTACCCACAGCCCCCTCAGAGAACATCATGGAAGCTCTGGCTACACTGACCATCCATTGGGTCAGGACATTACTCTGCTTAGACAGAAATTTCTGGTGGTTGCCAAAAAGCTGCCCAGAGATCAGGAGGTTTTCCTCCCAAACATGCCTGAGATAGCAGAAGTTACTTGAACCTTCAACCCCCCAGTCCAGCTATTCTGGCTTGAATGAATGAACACTTTTTTATTCAAAACTTTTTTTTCCTCAAAATGTTTCCATCCACCTCTAATTCTCTCTGCAGTGAGCTTACAGAGACACAAACCAGGAGGTGTCTTGTCCAGTTTGCTTTCTGTGCCTGGTCCAATTGGCACTTAAGGCACACTTAGCCCCATGGCCATGGCTCCCCTTTTCCCCACAGCCTCATGACTGGAGCATCTGGGATGCAGGAAACATCTGCTCAGATTCTCTCCTTCCTGGAGTTGATTTGGACACTCCCTCCCCACCAGAACCTGCAGAACTGGTACACGCCAAGAGCTGAGGGAAGGGAAAAGTTCTCCTTACTTTTGCACTTTTGCACACTTGTTACTCTTACATTTCTCATTCTTGTTTCACTTTACATCTCGAGGCAAGTGATTCTCCTTACGTGCTGCACACAAATGCAGCTGTGCTGAACCTGCAGCCCTCAGCTGGATCTGATTCCAAATACCAGCACAGAACACACAGAGAAAAACAATGAAATTCTGCTTCTTCCAGCATGTGTTCCTTCAGGAGCAAATCGTTTCCTTAAAGTTTCCAAACACTGAGATATACAACTTTATAAATATTTTAGAGCCATTTTTTGCTACCTTGGCTTGTAATGATGGCACAGGCTGAGAAGCAAGGCCAGCCATCAGTGTCCTGCCTTAGGTAAGCACTGCAGTAGTAGCTGGGTGCAGGTAACAATGACAGTTCAGTACTTGTCCAGACATGCTTCAAGGGTTTGCCAAAGAAGCTGCCATGTGCTGGAAGTGCACATGTAACATGGGCTCCCTTTCTTCCCCACACACCTGTTTTGAAGTCAGTCACTAAAGTTATCAGCCTATTTGGAAACAGAAAAGGAGCAAATCTGTTGGGCTGCAGGAGGCCAGAGAACCAAATTCCATGGCTCAACCCAGGGATTAACAGCAAGGTGGTTCATCCTGGGGGTCTCTCTTGTGGAAAATGCTGTACAAGATGCAAAGAAGAAGAGGTCTGTTGGCATGGAGAGCTTCCTGTGTGAGGGAAAACAGCAGCAAAGTTGGATTTGTATTGAACTTTTAAACTGTTGAAGAAAAAACAAGATACTTATTTATTTGTAAAGTAGTAATTATAACCAACATGAGTTGAAATTAAAGTCATACCATTTGCCACCAGTTGTGACCCTTTGAATTTATGATTAACTGACTGGTAGATATGACTGAGAGTTATAATATCTATCAGTGTCTATAACTGCAACAGCAACTGTGAGTTAAAAGCTTTCTGACTCCTGAAGTGAAAGACCACTGATACTGACTGATTAGAATGACATCCTCAGTTGTTCCATTCTTGTGGGTTTTGCTTCTTTTATACTCTTTAATTATGTCATGATACTGTCTCATATATTAAATAAAGAATTTATTTCCATGTTTATCTAATTTTAAAGGCAAAATAAAAATACTTCCTCTATTGTGCTTAAACCAGGTACACAGGCAGTATTTTAATGGCACACTGAGTCAGAAGTTATTAGTATTGCCTTCCATGAGCTTAAAAATTGGATGAAAGGATGAAAGAATGAAAGCAACTAAACACTTGGGAATAATACAACACATGCTTAACAACCAGCTCCTAGAATGATACAGTAAAAGCATATCCAAGACAGAATTTCCAAAGAGAAACCCCAATCTCCTTCTCTCCTCCAAAGCTGGAGGTCAATTGAATTAAAGGATGTAAGCAGACAATATGAACACTGGGACACACCATGGCTGTGCTATCAGAATGGATGGAAAACTGCAGAAGAGTGAAAGGGAGAGATTTGTGACCCTCTTCTACTACAGGTGCCTTTGCAATAAATTTTACTTACTTTTAATCAATTATAAATACTTCACTATTTAATCAGTCTCAATAGTCTCACTCTTGGCTGAGGTCAGTATAAAGAAATATCCAGTCCACAGAATTTAAAACTTTTCATTTATTTGTCTCTGTACTTCTAAAACTGTTGAACAATAAAACCAAAGTCAGCTTCAGGAAAATGTTATCATTCCTCCACCATTGGAGGTGAGGTTAATTTCTTTTCTTTCTTTAAAGAATGACAAGGAAAACAATTTAAAACAAATGACCTTATGACTTCCAGGCCTATTTCTAGGGTTATTTCATGTGCAAGCCCCAGTGGGCTCGTGGTCTGTTTGTCTTTATCCAGCAGAAGCATGAAAACCTTCAGAAACTTCCCTTTCTATACCATCATCAACAAATGTTATTAACAGTGAGGAAATGGTTTGCTGTGCATAACATATTAATTAAGGATTTTGTTTCCCCCAGCTATTCTCACACAACATTTTCCTCTGTCATTCTGTTCTCTGAGCAGAAATCTAAAGGACCATTTTACATACATCTAGAAGGAGTTGGAAAAAGAAATGTCTGGTTCATGGGAAAATCTGGAAGTTAAAAACTGGTATTCTGTTCAGAATTGGGTCAAAGGAGTCAAAATGACATTCCAGGAAATTCCAGGAAATTCCATATCAAGTATTTTGGTTTAGGAATGTGATGAAATTCGTATTCAGTTTTGCTTTTTGTTTTTGTTTTTTTACTCCAGGTATTTATATTAATAATTTATTATATTACAAAAACTACAATAACATTTGATCCTCATTGAAAAGAGATGTTTTCACTTTATCAAACTCTCAAATTTTAATGAAATCAATATATGATGAACACACTCTGCAAGAATATTGGAAGTGGTGGCACGTGCCACAGTGGCAAAATGTGTTTTATTAAAATGTTTCCTATATTTGAGATTCATGTTTTGAGAATACCTATAAAAGCAATTCTTTCTTTATGGTCTTTTGTGTTTTATGTCCTTCCCAAGAGAGAACAACTGAGGCCAGAATCCACCAGCACAATCATTAAGAAGTGAATTAATATTTGGAGAAATAGTGAAGAAATCTCCCAGAATGTTTCTATTACTCCATTGCTTTTCTAAAGTGACGTGTCCTGACGTATTAAAGTAGTAAAGTATTAAAAAATATTCCCTCTCAGTCATTTTTAGAAAGAGTACACACAATGTAAGGAAACTCTACCATATTTGTCCAATAAATTGTCTTGACAGAAAACAAAAAAACAAAACAAAACCCAAAAAACCCCAACAGCCCATATTCAATCAGCATTTAGACACAAAGCAGCAATCAGAGACAATAATTTATATGACATCATGCAGAAAGATTAATTTCATCTGGAATACAACCCAAAACCCCAGGAGTGCTTATCAACAGCCTTCAGTGGAGGAAATGATTTTTTATTTTTTTTTTGCTGCAAAACAAACAAACATCAGTTGTTTTCAAAGCTCTGACCTCAGATCTCTCCTGCTGCATCTTATGGTGTTTTTACTCCCTCTCACTAAACCCAACAGCAGGTGTGGGGCAATTGAATATAATGTAAAACTCAATTGTTCCTTTCACTTCCATGTGAACCTCTGCAATTTGCATTCTTGGAGAAGAATTAGTTCAAGGTCAACATTATTGTCATGTTAACAGGCTGTTTGGCACAGGTGGACACGTGCCAAGGTCAGTCAAAGCCCTTGTGCACCAAAGTATGTGCACAACCTTTCCAAAGAAAGAAACACCAACTAACCAGGTTGGTTGGATAAGTGTTGATATCCAAAGGTAGTCATTTTGAAGTGAATCTTTTACATCTTTAGTGCTGGGAGGCAGGAAAGTGTCAGTGCTAAAACATTCAGATCAGTCTTGCTTCTTTTGAAGACATCATGAAGTTGGCTGTACGTTCCCATGCTAGAGGTGTGCCAGCTGTGGAAGCAGGGAAGGTTTCAGGCTGTGCAAGGAGGAATCCAGCTACACATCATGCTGCTTCTCAAAAGCCTCTGAACTGATCAAAACCAGAGAGGATCTCTTGTGACTAAAAACAGGAACGTGACACTTGGCTGCAGAGCCCAGAGCTGGCTGGGCCCTTTCACCCTGTGTGCTGCACGTTCCACAGTCCATACGTAGCTGCAGGAGGTGGGTGGGATGTATACAATTAGGAGCAGGACACAGATAATTAGGAAGTTGCCTGGGCTGCTCAACATTACAGTATCACAGTATCACAGTATTGCTGTGCTTGGGCTGGATCTCAGCCCATTCCTGTGCCTGAGGAGAGCTGTGAGCCAAGCAGCTGGAAGGGCACTGAGCCACGTGGAGAGCTGCAGGTGAGATCAGCCTGGCCAGAGAGGCTGCAGCTTAGGAAGGATGGCAAGAACAAATGGGGACATGGTTGAAAATGATAAGACATTTTCAATCCACTACAGAGTGATTTCTCTCTAAGTCCAAGTCCAAGGTGCCATCTTCTTCTATGTTCCATATGACATTCCCATCCTGTTTCTTTGGGTCCAGTGAAGTTGGAGGCTGAGTAGCTCTTTTGGGGCTTGTCTGGACCTCTAGAAAAACAGATGAGAGATTTTCCTATGCTAGAGGAATTTTTTTTCAGAATAGAACACACAGAAGTATGGCCAACAGGTCAAGGGAGGTGATTCTGTCCCTCTGCTCTGCTCTCGTCAGACCCCACCAGGAGAGCTATGTACAGCTCTGGAGCCCTCAGCACAGGAGAGGCATGGAGCTGTTGGAGAGGGTCCAGAAGAGGCCACGAAGATGATCCAAGGGCTGGAGCAGCTCTGCTCTGGAGATGGGTTGAGAGAGTTGGGGCTGTTCAGCCTGGAGAAGAGAAGGCTCCAGGGAGACCTTAGAACAACTTCCAGCGCCTGAAGGGGCTCCAGGAAAGTTGAGGAGGGGCTTTTCACCAGAGAGGGCAGTGAGAGGACAAGGGGTGATGGTTTTAAACTGAAAGAGGGGAGATTGAGGTGAGACATGAGGAAGAAATTCTTCCCCATGAGGGCAGTGAGGCACTGGCACAGGTTGCCCAGGGAGGCTGTGGCTGCCCCCTCCCTGGAGGTGTTCAAGGCCAGGTTGGATGAGGCTTGTGCAGCCTGGTCTGGTGGGAGGTGTCCCTGCTCATGGCAGGGAGGTTGGAACCTGATGGTCTTTAAGGCCCCTTCCAACCTTCACTATTCTATGATTCTATGCTCACTGACCACACAGATGAAGATGTCAGATAGAGCTGCCAGCTGGTTACCCAGCACAGAAAAGAAAGATCAGAGCACAGAAGGATTCAAGTACCCATGGCAATGTGTTGTCAGATTGGTTTGATTTTCAGGTATTCTTTTACTAATTGATAAAGCAGACACTGGGAGCTTTGTGCACTGCTCTGTGCTCTGCTTCGTAGCGTTCTGCTTTCAGCCTGTGGGTTTCCATTGGGCTGGGTTCCATTCAGCTGTGTTTCAGATGCAGCTCAGATGACTGACCACTGCAGGCTGTTAACTAAAGAGCCAATAAAACACAGTGTTTAGTCCAGTTGGGTCTTTTCCATTAATCAGACTGCATAATCTTCCAGTAACAAAGTAATGCTGATTTTATAGACTACTTCCATGCAGCCTAATAGTTCCCCACCCAGCTTCAGCCAACAGACACTGTAGCATGGATTGGGATCTCAGAGTTAGAAAGAGAAAATGGTAGTATTTTCAACAAAACTGATACTGACAAGAATTAACAGTTCCCTTCCATTTGCTTTTATTTCAAAGACTGCTGTATAAATTGCTTTCACATTATATAGTTGAGTTGGCTCAAAACATTCTGACTCCAGAAACGCATTGGTGCTGGACTTGAGTCTGTTTCTCATGGAAAGGCACTGAAGTTCCTCTCTGTGCCTGGCTGAAGCAATTCATTACTGTTCATCTGCCATATTTTTTCACAATTTTTTGGCAGGTTCTTTGGCATTATCTGTTCTTTCTTGGATCATAGAATCATAGAATCACTAAGGTTGGAAGGGACCTTAAAGATCATCAAGTTCCAGCCCCCCTGCCATGAGCAGAGACCCCTACCACTAGACCAGGTTGCACAAAACCTCAACCAACCTGGCCTTAAATACCTCCAGGGAGGGGGCATCAACAACCTCCCTGGGCAGCCCATTCCAGTTCCTCACCACCCTTATAGTGAAGAATTTCTTCCTAATATCTAACCTAAATCTCCCCTCTCTCAGTTTAAAACCATTACCCCTTGTCCTATCACTGTCTTCTTTGATGAAAAACCCCTCCCCAGCTTTCCTTTAGGCTCCTTTCTTCTTATAATTACTTTTAAATAAAATATTTAAGGTGTAGATACTGTTTCTTCCATCTCTCCAACACTTTTCCATATCAAGAAACATTTAGAAACTGGATAAAGAATTTGCCTAGCTAGCATCCGTGTGTGTTATGGTTCAAGCACCAAAGGAATCAGGAAGTTCAGAATGATCCAGTAGATGCAAATTCTGGATCTTAGTAGTATTAAGAAGAAAAAAATAATTATTCTATGATTCTATAATACCTGCTAAGTAAAAAATTGTCTATTACAGAATCTCTTCTTTAGCAGTTTCATGTTTGCACACCCATATACACTTGGGTCTGAGATTCTGTAGCTGAGAAGTAGAGTCTTTCCATCTAATTTTCTCACCAATGTCTTTATATAGTTCTATCACAAAAGCACGTATTATTTACATATATTTATAGGGGGTTTTAAATTTTAATTGCAGTGATACTTGAAAATAATCATGGATCAATTGGCTGTTTTTCTAGATGTCTGAAATCAGGATAGGAGAGCCCTTTTTGGAATTTACAGATTAATTGTTTGTGCATGTCTTGGAGCACATCAGCCTATTCCAACATTACTTGAGGCAGCTCCCTGGGGTTTGTGGATCACTTCTGAGGGGTCTGTGAAGGGCTACTAAAAAAAAGCAGGTTTATTACCAACAGACTTCAACTCTACAGGGACTCGTAACTCCTTTGGGAAATTGAAAAGTCAGCCATGGTTCTGCAGAGGCTCACTGAATGTTCTTTACAGCAGAGAACAAACATCCCTCATGATCTTCCTCAGGCTTTAATAATTTCTTTCATGTCCATATGTCCAAATGTGCATATTTGCCTGGGAAAGAGATGGAGGTTGTTTTCATATTGTAGAATACTAAGGTGATCCATTTGTAAATGTAGATTGTTTCTTCTCCATGTAAACTAAAGCGACAGTGATATCACAATTTTTTCTTTTACTGCTGTTGTTTCTGTCTTAGTCATTGAATCATTTTAACTAAAATTAAACTGATAAATGTCCTTCAAACTCAGTAAGGGAAGGAGACAAGCACCTCCTGAAACTATTGAGTAACAGAGAACAGCAAATGGAATTGAAAAACATAGAAAAATCTGCTCCCAACAAATAAATCTCAGCTGCCAAGGAATCTCAGAAGGGAAAAGGTGAAATGCAATTTATATTTTGCAGTAGGGGCAGAAATTTTCCAATATTAATGGTGTCCCACAGGATGACACCAAGAAAGCTTTGTCAAGTAATCTTCTAATTCTTCAGATAATATCACTGAGGACATTAACTGCTAGGAGGTAGTTCTGTCTTCATAAATGCATAAGGGCAGACTGCAATGTCATTGGTTGGTTATCTTCTCCAAAGCAAGGGCTTCATGTGAATGCAGATTTGTCTTTGCTAAGACACGTGTTGGTATAAAGCTGCAAGAGAGAAAAACATGGTCTAACCTTCAAGAAGTTGAAGCTCCTATCAAGAAGCAAACCTGGTTTTGAATTAGTAATGCAGAGGTGAGACTATCCAGAAGCAGCCTTTCCAGGCCAGCTGGCACTGGCAGTCTCACCTGCTGCTGGCTGAAGGGAGGGTTGCTGACCCACAAAGTGACACTCAGACTTTCTAAGGCAGTGGAAGTACCTAACTGTGCTGAACCCTTCTGAAATTCTAGTCAGAAACACAGTTCTACTGGACTGCTGGAGAACTGGTGCAACCTTTCTGAGACTTCAGTATTTACATGAGCACATTTATTTGTGCTCATATATATATATATAGTTGTCCCAATAAATGTACAAGAAAATATTGAGTAGCAAAGGATGGTCTTATCTGAAAAAGAAAGAATTCACAAAATTAATGACTTGAAGATGACTGCAAGCATATTAAAATGATAAATACAGCCAACCTTAAATACTAAGCATCGATACCCACTGAAACAAACTGCTTAGGGACATGGTGCACTCTCCATCTTTATGGTTTGGTCTAGGTTATGTGTAAGATGAGGGTCAAACATCTGATTCTATGATTCCCTTAGGAATGATAAGTCTTAAAATATGACTTAGAAATTATAGAAAAAATGCACCAAAACCTGATCAAATCTGGCACAGCAGCTGGCCTTGCTTACTGGGAAGCAGCACACAGGGGCTGGAAATTATTTTAGCACAGGCTGAAAGAATTGTACTGGGGCTTCACACAGAAGGCTATGAAGGAACTGGGGTTAAATTGATTTCTAGGACAGAAGTACCTACAGAATTAGAGAAAGATGATTTGGAAGAGACCTTTGGGAGTCATTTAACACCCCACTCGATGTAGGATTGTCACCAATGCTAGGTCAGGTCAGTTTTGTCTTTGCTTTAAAATCTTTGAATTTTTTTGTTTGAGAACTTCCAAAAATGAATGACTCAAAGCCATTTCTTGACAACTTTCAAGGATGGACATTCTAAGGTCTCTCTGAGTAACTTGTTGCAGTGTCTCATGATCCTTAAAGATTTCTTTATTTATTTAGGTTTTTTTAATTTGTTACAATGTCCAACCTGAAGCTCCCAAGCTGCAAGTTCTGGCCACTGTCCCTTCTCAGACTGTCTGGAACTACCAATAATCTAGATCTTTTTGCTCCATCATTTTTGTAACTGTCCTTAAAATAACTGTAGGTAAATAGATTGCCCTTTAGCTGCTTCTTTGCTGGATGAAATCCCAGATCCCTCAACTTCTTTCTGTAGGCCACACGATCTGACCTCTGATCACCTTGGTGATCCTTCAGCCAGACCCTTCCCCACATATACCTTGAAGTAAGGAGCCCAAATCTGGGTATGGTATTCTAGACGTGACTTCACCAGAGTCATGTGTGACCAGCTAGAGGGAAACAATATCTGAAACTGACTCTTATACTTGAGAAATATTAGCATTAGCATGAGAATTGGGTAGCTATTATCTTATAGAAGACATACTGAGATACCAGCATACAGTTCCTTCAGCTTACACTTGCAATAAATTACCCCCCCATAATCCAGGTAAGTTAACAGCTGAAGACTTCACAAGCAATACCAGAACTACTATGGGAATTGTCTGGCCCACGTAAGGGAGACTTCAAAGAGGTAAAGATTCTGTCTTCCAGACCATCCCATGCTTCAGCTGTCTGCTGGCTGAGTGTGCTACTGGACCTCTCTTGGAGCTTAGGCAGGGAGCGTTTGCTCCACACAGGACAAAACCCTCACATAGACCTCAGGACAATCTTTTCTCTGAGAACTGAGGCAAGTTTCCAAGCTCCACAACCTCCCTAACCATGTTGTCACAGTATACAGAGGATTTGGGGCAGTGAAATTAGCCTGTGCCATCTTTCCTCTTTTTGGGGTCAGGGTCACTTGCTGTGCTCTCCAAAGCTCCTTTTTGTATCATCCCAATGTGTCAGCTTGTGTCCTTTAGAACTGGGACATTTTTTGGTTGTGTCAGATTAGTTTTTGACTCATTTAGAAGCATTTTTTACATAAGATTAAGTGCATTTTTATAGCTTAGCTTTTACTCAGTGATGACTTTCAAAAGACTTAATCTATTACCTTAGATTGATTGCTGTGTTCAGTAACATGCTGCTTTACTGAAGTGTGTTCAAACCTAGTGCTCAGCTGTATGCCATTTTAATGAAAGCTTTGAGGGTCTTTGGATAAAGAATCTCTACAGTGCTAAACACAAAATAAATCTGTTTTTTACATATTTCAGTATTAATTAAATACATACTTGATTTCGGGAAAAGAAAACTTGCATATTACTCAGGCAGTCAAATAGTTCTGCAGCTGTTGAAATGGGTGTAGAGGAAACAGATCTCAAAAAAGTCTCAGTGATAACTTGAAATATTTAACCATGGCTTGTCATTCATATTCCAGTGTCTTTAGACATTTTTTATCACTCCTGTTAATGCTCTTCTAAGACTTGGTAATTCAGGTTTGTTTTTCTTTCTTATTTTATTTGTCTGTCTTCAAGTTACAGACATCTAGCTACTGGCTTGAATCTTACTATTATGAAAGAGTAACCTGGTTTTGGTGACTGGTTGAGTAGTTGACTGTTTTCTTTATGAGGAGAAACAGAGCAGGTGGACAGGTGCCTCCATTCTTGCCTCTCCCTCACCCCCAAGAACTTCTCTTCCTTAAGGAAGAATCTTCTACTTCATTTTTCCAAAACCATCATATAAACAATATTTCTGGAGCTATTGTAGATAGTAAATACATATAAACTTCAAGCAATGTGTTCTTCTGACTTTTATCCTTCACTGTCTTTATCTGAGAGTAGAGACCTCCCACTGGAAAGGTGTTCTGAAATGGCTTTTTTTTTCTGGGGATACATTGCCAACAGATGAAGAGCTATGATATGTGCAGATAACTTGGTGGGGTAGAATAATCTAAAAAGGTTTCTTTCAGCTGAGTAGGATTAGGAGGTCTCTCTCAAACTAACTACTTGTGATAGGTAGAACAGAAAAAATCAGGAGTGAGAGGTTTTAGTTCTTTGTTTCTTTGGTTTTGTTTTGTTTTGTTGGTTTTGTTTTTCCTTGTTTGTTTCCTTTTCCTCTAGCCCAAAGCTCAGACTTGCTTTCAACTTGTTTCTAATAGGGAAGAAATCCTACTTGTGACCTTTTCCAAAATGGTGTGAGTAAGGTCCCTTGTCACCTAGAAAAAATACCTAGGAATACAGAAAAGTGAAAACACTGTAAAGAGAATCCAAAAGAGAAAAAAATCATTCAAGATCAATAGCCTTCTCAAAATCCAACCCAGCATGAGTAAAATATTGAATTAGCTTGGAAGAAGTGTTATAAAATCCTCTAAGTTCTCCTTATTGAACAAAAAATTGGTACAATAATGCTCAGAAGTGAGAGTAAACAAGCTATCACAACAATCTACTGCATCCATCTGTAAACTAATCTACAAGTATCACCCCTGGCAACCTGTTGATATGAGAAAATGCACCCGCAGTGCAGACAGAAAATTCAGGAATAGGGAGCTAAGATGTCAAATTTCAGCTGTTATTGTTTGGAGCTAGAAAATACCACAGATGTGCTCTGCATTGAACATGACCCAAAAGCAGAACTGAAGAGCTTGCCTCACACTGGTGTGGTTTTTTATTATTGTTGTTGTTATTAATAATAATTTTAACACTGAAATGAAGAATGTAACAAGACAATTTATTTTCAGATGTAGCTTCTCTTCATTTTCAGGTTGTTTTGAACTATGTCCATTTTGCCCAGGAGAATTTACTACATACCAGGAATACTTAATACATCTGCTGTAGATGCTTTGGTTCCTCACTGGACTTTCAATTTGCTGCTGACAATAGCAGAGTCACAGGAGCAGCAGGAGCTTCTGCCTGTGTCTCCAAAGACAGTTTTTGGCCTTGTTCCGTGGCCAGAATGTATGAAATATCAGCTTATCCATCAAAGCTGCAGGAAACAAAGCGTGATAATCCAGCTCTGATGGGATGTTTTATTTTGCCCGTTTCCAAGCTTCAGCAAGGAGCTCCCATTCTTCTGTCAGGAGTCATATTTAAAACCCATGGAATCAAAATAACATCATCTTCCAAATACCACATTTCCCTTTGGAGAGGGCCAGGACATGCTTAACTAGTCAACATAACTGAGGCATGATGTTTTTCGAATGATCATGCCTGAGATACAGAGGGAACACACTCTCACATGGGATCTCATCTTCCTCCTATCAATACTACCAAGCCAGGAACTGGCTTCTTCCCTGCAGCCAACTCAAACAGTCACCATAGAGCTGGTGGTTATATTTTCAGCCAAGATTTAATTGGCCAAAGTGTTTAAAGAAAGCTGAGCCCATACACAAAGTGTTTGGACAGAGCCTCAGCAAAGCCAAGTGCTGACCTAAGCAGGCAACTGCCTGCCCAAAGGCAGGGGCTGGAGCTCAGTTTAACAGTATTTTAAATGGCTCCTGCTTTGAATCTGAAGCATTCACAGAACGTGCTCATCAGATACTTATTTCAATTAATTGACACCAAGAGGGAAATTATTAGTCCACAACTGAAGGAAAGTTGTGTTCCACATTCTGACCTCCTACCTACCGTGTACACTGGAATTTTCTTTGGTGAAAGCAGTGGCCAACCTAACCAAACCTACAATCAAAATCAGTATCAGATTTTTTAGCCCTAGAACTTTTCTGCTAAGCAAGTAGCTAGAACAACATTTGTCCCATTCCCTGCTCAGCTGCTTTTGAGTTTCATCCGTAGGTTATTTTTAACACTTTTTGTAGCAGATAGATAATAGCTGGATTCTACAGCAATTAAATTCTACCATTCAAATAAAAGAAGCATTTAATAATGGTTCTCTGCAAGTCCTGATTGAGGCACCGTGTGTGTCGGAGGAGTGTGGAGGGAGGGAAGGCAGGCCAGTGTGCATTGAAAACAAGGGCATGCAATCAGCTGTCTGCTTTTGGCCAGCATTTCTCTCTAGATAAAGCCCAAACCTAACCTCACACCTAAAGCCTTGTTGTAGTCACTGGGGGAGACTGTACCAGTGGGGTCACTGTGGTTGGGGGTGCAAGTGCCCAGGTGAGGCTCTGCAGGGGTGGGAGCAGGGGCTTAGCACAAGCTGTGAGGGCAGGGATGAAATACTGCCAAGTGACAGCCAATGACAGGGTGGAACTGGGGTGAGCAAGGTCAGCTCCCAAGGATATTTGATGAGGAAACTCAACAGTTTTACAAGCATCCTGAGACTGTATTGCTAGTAGACAGACAGTTTGTTCAGAACTGGAAGTCCCTGTGGTCTCAGGGGGATGGAGCTACACACATGAAGTTTGGACTTAGAGCACCCATACGGAGCTGTGATCCCACAGCTTTAAATTCAGCTGGGAAAGGCAAATTCCCCTGTAGCCCTACCTTCCCTGTTGCTGCATAAATGGGGCAATAAAGGTTTAAAACATTCCATAATTAACTCAGAGGCCAGCAGCAATCTGAAATGAGTGCACTGAGGTGGACACTAAATGATGAGGGTTTATAGCTATTGCTAACTTGATTTGTAAGAAATGACTGAAAATTATTCAGGACCATGAGAGTTATCTATAGCTTCATAAAGTATTGCAGTGACACAAGGGAACAATAAAAGTCCCTCCTCATGAAAGATGACACCAAATAAATACTCTGACTGGCATTTCTTTTGTAAGCCCTACAGCTTCACTATATATACAGTGCTTATAACACAGGTAAATAAAGATGTACCTTGGTAAAACTGTAAATAAAGATGTGTATTGTAAATATAAGATATTGCAGGTACCATGCCACACAACTCCAGTATGGTGGTGGGGACTGCAGAAAAGCAAGGCCCATACAGGGACCGTATTTTTGGTAGCTTTTATAATTTTATTGCTCAGACCAAGGAAATTAAAGAGTAGATTTTATATGAGGGTACAAAGAGGACACAAATATCTTAAGCAAATTGTCAGAGCACACAGTCTGTTCTTTATTTAGAGGGACAAAGAAAGGCCAACTTTATTTGCAAGCAACACTAGATGTACATATTTAAAGTTTCTAGATGTGAAATAACATTGTGTAATTCCACCAACATAGACTTAATGGGGAAGAATAAGTGGGAAGGGAAAGAGCACATAATATAGGTGTATATTGGGTTGCTCTTCCTTTCAGCACTAACAGAGACATGAAGGTTTTTCAGGAAAAAAAAAAAAAACCAACAAACAAATCAAACAAACAAACAACAAAAAACCCAGAAACAATTAAAAAAACCCCACAACCAAACAACAAAACCATTTTGCAACATGTATTTATTGAAATAAATGCATGATCTCAAACTTTGAAATAAATGGTTTGGTTTTGTTAATATCCACTCTAAGTGAAGGTATTAACATCAGCCCCAATAATGTGTTGGTGGGTGACATTTCAAGTACTCCAATATTAGTAACAGCTTGAAAAAGATGATGGAAGATGACCATATATTGAAGCCACAGAATTTGGCCCTTAACTATTAGAATATAACAATACATAAAAATATACAAAACACTGAACATGCCTCTGATGTGCTGAAACTCACAAATCAGAAGATGTAACAGTCTGGACCATATGTTGTTTTTAATCACTTTATCTCCAGGGACTGCAAATCTAGCACAGCCACTACTCCAGCACTTCTAGACTTTCCCTTTTGCTAGGCTACTGTGCCTGCTTTGTGTAAGATGTGACAGAATCTCTGTGATATAGAGTGTAAAACAGGGTATGGGAGTCCCAAACTTTAGGGTATAACGCCTCATGTGTGCCTCTGGAATTATTTGCTCTCTCTTATTCTCTGGGTGCCTTTGTGTCCTTGCTGGCACTTCCCTGTTTGCCTGTGGAAATGTATTTTGCTGACAGTTTTGTGGCTCTGTTTACTGTGTGTACACTCCCAGGTCCTTCCCCTGCTTTCTGCCAAATATACTCACTTAATATACGCTGTCTCTGACTGCTTTTTAAGCCCAACGCTCCTCACCTGCACCTACATATTCTCACAAACACTGGAGCTCTCCCTCCTCCTGAAGAGCTAACCAGACTCTGTAGCAATAACAGAAACCACATTTAACTAGTGAAAGCATGCTGCAGGGCTGATCACACCAGTCCTCTCTGTGACACCACAGACAGCAAAAGGCTTGTGCTGATGTACAGAATCAAGGCACCTCAGCCCTTCCCATAGATCCAGCACTTCATGGGACACCTATAGCTGTGAACTGGCTGAGGTGCCATCAAGCACACAGGGAGCTGAGAGGTGCCTTGGGGTCCTGAGGGGTTACCTGTGGGCAAGGCTGCATCGAGCCAAAGCTGCAAGTCTTTTTGGATCAGCTCTCTAAGCTTTTACATTATTTGCTACCCTGTCCAGAGTGTATTTTGTAATCTCCAGAATTGGGTACCCTCTTGCTTGCACTTTCCTTCTTCTTCCTTGCTCATAAACATGGTGACTGTGTTGCAGGGTCTCCCAAGCAAAGCAAAGGGGTAAGGGATGCATTCCCAGTGCTTGCCTCATGGTTTTGGAGCTGAAGAAACAATATATTTGAAAAGATGCTTTTGTACTCTTTTCTATTTTTTTAAATAAATGTGGTATTTCAACAAAGATGGCTGATGTGTAAGAAAAGGAGAGGAAACAAGCTGTTCCTCTGGGTTTGGGATGGCACCTTGACTCCATGTCCTCCTTTGCATATTTAAGCTATTCTTCTGGTCAAAGACAGTAAACTTTCCTTAGATAGGTTAGATCTAAATAATGTCAATACTTGTGTTTGGCTACCTACAAGGGTAACTGTAGAGCAGGCAACCCAATGATTGCAGTAGAAATACAACTAATGACCCTGGAACCCCTCACTGGCCACAGTTGTCCTGAAGATTTCAGCTCATAAGAATGTAAGAGTCCCCTCCTCATTGCACATAAACTCTGGCTTTTCAGCCTCCCATTTTCTGATGTAAAACCAGTGATAGAGTAGAAATGTTGATAACATCTATTAATCACAGTTGGATGTATTTTTCTTTTTTTTTTCACTAATATATTTCCTTCTCAGTTAAATTTTCACTTTTTCTCTATCTCCTTTTTCTTGTTATTGCTTCCCATTTTCTCAACACATTTTGCTCTTTAGATTTCTCCCTCTCTCTATCCCAGTCCTGCAACTCCTCCCTTTCGCTGTACCTTTCTCCTTGGGTATAGCCTTGCAATATTTTTCCTGTAGGTCATTTTGCCACCTTTACCTCACCTTTTCTGTCCAAGACAAAGAGCATCTTCCTTCGCTCCCCTTGCGCTTCAGCCTCCCAAACTATTGACTGGGTTGCCAACAAGCCCTGACAATTTTGCAAGCTCCTACAGCTGTGAGCTGCAGGACACTGCACTGCTCGTTGGACAGGTCTCCCTTCCTATAGACACTTTCAGCTAGATCTGAGTCACTGCTGTGAAGGCTCAATGATACCTGTGAACTTTGGGGGCAGGTGACCCTATGTCCCAAACCATAACACCCACAGGGAGTCATATGGGGTGACAGGAAAGAAACCATGACTTGCAGGAGAGCTCCCCAGTGAGGAGAAAGAGCAAGTGAGACATTGGAGATGTCTCTCTGCTCATCTGGCAGAAAGAAGCACAGACCCATTTCAAAAGTGAGAGCAAGGCTAGCAGAACTGGAGGACACCGTGGCTTGTAAACCTGCCCCTCCCCAGGCTTTTCAAATACTGACTAGCTGATGCTTACAGCACAGGATGCCTCAGGAGACACTGACTGTCTGAAAAACTACTAAAGCAACAAGAGAATGTATGCAATGCAATCAGAGAAATAGCCAGTCCCCTCTCAGTCATACAGCACTTTGAGCCAGTTTTACAACCATGAAGCACTGGATCGGGAGGGGTTGGCTGCAGCACTGCTGTTAATCCCTGGGGAAATGAAAGGAGGTTCAGCTCAGTTTCACCTCTCCAAACACACAGTTGATTGGAATAAATTATCACTGTTGCTGCTTGAGCCTACAGCTTGTTTCTAAAAGTCACTGTCAAGTGGCACTAGTGAGAAAACTAGCCAGGCTTTCATGAACATGGAAGTAAGGGCATTTGCATAGACACAAGGGCTTCTTGCCTGAGGGCAAATTCTGGGGTGGAAAGAAGTCCTAAAAAATGTGTAGGCTTGATCAAAACTCAGCCTCTTAAAATGTGGGTCTAGTATTCTTTTTTACCCTGTTACAAGCCATATTTGCTAGGCCAAGCCATGGGCAGCTTTGATTCTTCCCCATGTATCCATATAGCAAAATAGGGACCTGCTCAATATCTAATTCAGGTCACTTACTTAAAATCCAAGCTGCATTCATGATTGCTGAGGGCAAATCAAGACACCCAGTGAGTTTAGATAAACAGTGTTAACTCAGGTCCCAAGTTGTGTATCTGCTTTAGACAGGGACTTCACAACACTGGCTGTGTTCACTTCAGGATCCAGCCATGAACAGCCGTGCAGAGAAGATCACATCAGCTATCTCCTCAGTTTAATAATTAGAGTCAGGAGGGGTTTTGTTCCTGTTTGCAGTTGGAGTTTTCTTTTCTGAATTTCAGAAATGATCAGAAAATGGAAAACATATTTTAGAACCAGGTTTTGTCAAAGATGTTTTCTTCATTTTTTAAATCAAATTCTGTCTTGATCAAGATTTTCCAAGAAAACACAATAAATTATTGGGCCAAATTAGTCCCGAGTGTATCTTAGCCTCTTGCACTGAAGGATTTAGTACAGAGCCAAGGAGTTCAGGATGTTGGAAGTAAGTGTTCTTGGAGTTACTAAATTACAGTCTCCATAGTGATTTTCTTGCCATATGTTAAACAAGGAGGAAGACAAAACTCACTGGGGAAGATTCTCCTCCAGCAAAAGGAAGTATGACTATAATGGAACAACTTCCACTAGTGTGTGGGGCATTGCTTCAGGGAAGAACAGGTAACAGAACAGCTTCAGGTTGATGTGATGAGGCATCTTGTAGTAGGTGTGAGAAAGGATGAAAGGAAAGGTGCCTAGGGAAAGGGGCAGGAAAAGTGGGAGAATGGGGAAGGGAAGGTCATGGCAAGAGGTACAGAGAATTGATTTTTTTTTGAATGGGGCAGAAAGTGATTTAAAGCTCAAGTGTTTAAGGTGTCAAATAAAGCCTTGCTGCTGATAGTTTAAAGGTCTTTGCTTAAATTATGGCAACTAGATGCACAACCTGCCTCCTTTGAGTAACAGAGACACTAACACACAGCTCACTGGAATATTTCAAGGCTCAGTTGCTTGCCATCGGTATGGAATTTTAAATGTCTAATCAATAATACAGTTATTTATGCTTATATTTATTTCACAAGTCAATAATAATGTTTTATATGGCCTACTTTTATAGTCCAAAAACTTTACAGATAGCTTTACTACTAACCATAGTCTTAAACATAGCTTTTACATTGAAGAAAGTAGGATTAGGATGCTTTGAAAAGTTCTATCTGCGAGATCTGAATCTGGTTAAGAAGTAGAGAGGTGATGTTTTCACATTTGTACTGTTTTATGGGATATATATGAATATATTATGTTGGTAAATGATGTAATTGTAGAAAAGAAATAGTTTGCCTGGATAGTAAGGGATGTATGCAGGAAGTAGATATATTTTTCCTATTTTTTTAACCTTATTTTTTTTAAAATTAGGAAAAGGAGAAAACTTAGAAAAGAGGATCAGAATCTGCCTTTTGCTATCAGTTTCTTTATAAGCTAGAGCAGTTTTTTCCCACTTCCCCTTTATGCCACGGTGCACACCTCCTGGAAGGAGGACAGGAAGGAAGCAAGAGGGCAGCTGGGAGGGTTTGCAGAGTGTTTCATGCACACTAGTGCCAAGGAGCAGGGACTTGTGAGCAGCCACTGCAGCCATGCTGCACTGAGCAGTTGTCAGGTCACCATCAGTTTCAGAAAACACCTCCAAGAGCACACAAGCTGCATTTTGGGTGGATGGGAAAACCGGACTCTCATTAGGTTTTTTGCCTTGCTACAGGAAACCTTCTGGCCACACCTGGCTGGGTTATAGCTGAGGCAGGGACATGTGTGTTGTCAGACAGCAGATGCAAGAGGAGAGCACCTCAGACAGCCTCTCGAGCAGCCTCTTGCCTGGCCACTGAACAGTTCTGCCATTCTGGAGCAGACTCGTGTTGTCTTCAACCACCACTGTAATATAAGCTACCAATACTGCAACTAAACAGCTTATTTCTGCTGTTTGACTTTGTGCTAGAATAGAAAAATGGGTACTGTGCATACAGACTGGGTGGGGACCAAGTTTTATGCTGCACCAAAACTCTTCAAACTGTACTTAAAGGATACAGAAAAAAGTTTTGAAATTCAGTTGTGAAGCCTCAGGCTTGGGTCTGTGGGTACAGAATGCTCTTTAAATGACAGTTTATAACTTTCAGAGAAAAATCTCTGGACATTTCCATCTTCTGGAAATGCTGAAAATGCTATGAACAGCTTTGCCTACAGTATATCTCAACTTAATCTTCTCTCCAAAGTGCAGAGGTGGCACCACAAAAGAGTAATAGTAAAAGAAATAACATTGGTATGGTATTTAAAGCCTCATCTAGGTTGAGTTAGCAGAAATAAGAATATATATATATATACCTAGTGAGAGGAAATTCAAGCCCAGTAATCAGGGTCCAGTCTCCCACAGCTCTAGAAACAGTGCAAAAGTGGTTAGAGTCCTTGTTCAAAATTATTACAGTAATGTTCATTGAGAGAATATCAAAACTTGGGGGTAAATGGGAGAAACAAGGAAACAGCAATGAGAGGATCCCGTGTTTAGACTAAATAGTTGTTACACTGCCATAAAGTTCTGCAACACTGGAAGGTATTATCCCACTGTCATGTTTTGATAGCTAAATACAGACAGCTATTGCTGACAAACACAATATTCATCAGAGGGATTATTGTGTCTTTGTTCACTTATTTTTTTAATGAAATTCCTTACATCCTCTAATAATTCTTTTGCAAAGCCCAGTTTGGTGTTGCATGGGCATATGGATGGGAAGCACTCGTGTCATGGTATAGGGCCTACTTTTATTCAGAGTAAGTTAGACTGGGGAAATCATGACCTGGTTAGAGCAGAGGAGTGCAGGGGTGGCAGAATCACTACAGACATTCTGTTGCTTCTGCCAGTGCTGTAAGAGGTAGAGTCCAGCCCCCCATGTACCACATATGACCATAGGGATGAGCCTCTGCCTCCTCCACGTGTCTTGCCATGACAATGTGAGTGGATTCCAGCTCCCATTGCAGGAGAGGTGGGTGTGAGCATGCAGAGCCCACCAGCTGGGCTCTAGACGTGGGTCTCTAGCAACATTGCAGCAGGTGAAACAGGAGTGAAAGGGGTTGCTGGTTGCAAAGAATAGGAATGAGGAGAAAAGTTTCTGCTCCCACGAGACTCCTGCAGCCATGTTTAGCCCATGTAAGCCCTCTGAGCTTGCTGCCTGGGTTAGAAAGCTCTGTTTCTCTGGAGGGCAAATATTCTCTATATTATTTGCTGGCTGTTTTTTTTTTCTTTCAATGTTGTCACTGCTTTTATATTTGCAGTGAGTGGTACAGGTACACAGCATGGCCATGTCAGATTCCCCTTGGGTGGGTCCCAACAGAGTGAACATTGTTCAAAAAAGTTGAAAATTTAGGATAAGTATTATTACCAATAATCTTACTCTCTTTGGGTCTACTAGCTTGCAAACTAATGACCATGTGCCAGAGCAAGCACAAGCTAAAAATAATAATTGAGCCAAGCTCTCTAAAAACTGTCAAGATAAACACTAAGAAGACTTAAATTATTGGAGTCATAAACCTTTTACAAGTATATTAATTCAGCCATTTGCTTCAGGTGTATTAATAATAATGTATGTGTTCCTAGAATTAGAATTCCTTATGCCAGAAAACATCTGACTGAAAAGCAGTAATGGTTTTGCAGCTTTTAAAACCATTGCATTTTTTAAAGTGCTGGCAGTCCCTAATTTAATGGTTGCAAAGCCACGGAGATTAATTACCAAGTAAACATCCCAAGAGACATGCACAGAAAAGCCACTGTTTGCAATGTGAATTTATTCAGGTATCTTAAGTGCTAGACTAGCAGAACCACGGACTAAGGTTGTTCAACTCCAGAGGGAGCAAACCAGGTGATTTCACAAGTGTTTTTGAAAATTGCTGCATGATTTTGGCCTGGGTTTCCCTCTGACATTGTCACACATCCCCGTAATTTCTAAGTGAAAGATTCAGCTCCCAAATTGCCTGTGCCATTTTACACCTGTAACATTTTTCTAGCAGAAGTCACCTAGGGTTTGGATGAGGTCAGGCAGTTGCAGGCTTCCTACACAGGTTGTGAGGGGACTAGGTAAGACCAGAGTGCATGAACAAACAGAGCCTGCAGAAAGATCCAGGAAGACCTTTGATCATCATTGTGTTACTCCTTGGTTATCAATACATCTATGCAAACAATTTAACTTGATTTGTTCAGGCAATCACCATTTTAAAACAATTTTGTCTTATGCTTATAACCTCCTATGTGAGTGCAAGGTAACCTAAAAGGGGACTAAAATAAGCTGTGGCCTCCCCCATCCCTGTTTCCCTCTTTAAAAAAGTCATTTCAGGAGTCAGGAGCAGCTTCCCACACAATTTCTCCCTTCTCAATATTCTGTTCACAGTTCAGACAACTGCTTCCAGGATCCCAGCAAATGTATAGCTGAGCCAGTTCGGACACAATTGCCCCTTGAATACTGGAATCGTTCTCATGAGCTTTGGATAGTTGACCAATTCCTGCTGAGAATAACATTGCATACCCTTTCTTTACACTCTATTTATACTCCCATTTTTTTAAAGTTTAAGGGCCTTCAACTCCCTAGCACTCCCAAAGACAAATGCCCTGCAATATTCAACACTTCTGAGTTAACTTTCCCTTCCTTTATTTTCACAATGAATGGTTCCATCTGCGTTTCTGTCATGAGATCACCTCTGCAGGCATTCCTCACTTCCTTTTGTTCAGGTGAGGGGCTTGGTGCCATCAGGTGAAAGCAAAAGGTGAAGGGGCCCGTTTGGGAGATTAAATGCTGCCTTCTTGCATCCCACACTCTCCAGTGTCTCCCTGCATCATTTGCAAATGTTAACGATGTAAAAGAAGGTAGAAACAACATTTTAATCAGCACACTACAGTAGAGTAACTTCAGTTCATTTCTGTGGTTTATTGATTTTAATTTTCCCATTCAGTGCCACTTTACCTAAACCTAACAGTAAAAAACTGATCTGATTTGCACTGTTAGAATGATATGGTGATATCTCGAGATAAAGATTATTTGTTAACTCCTGTTATGTCTTACATCTGCCACGTAAGGTGAGTGTATCTGTGTCCATGTGTTGCTCTGGACTAAAATAGATACAAAAAGGATTTATCAGGAAGAAAAAAAAAAAAGACTAGGTTATCACCAGGACCTTCTTTCCCCATTGAGCACATATTTCTGTAGAACAGTTGTTAGAGAGTTACATTACTGTATTTCTTACTACACTGATTGTCCAACAGCAGGCACACATTAGTCTGATGAGCCTGGGTATAGTTTCCTGAATCAATACGACTTCTTCAGCAGAGACGTAGTGCAGACAATTGCATAATGGAGCTGTCTGTCTTTATTTACACAGAGTATTTCTGTACCCAGCAGGCCAGAAAGAATAGTTCTGTGTAGCAGCTGTCATTGTGGTTTTTGCTTATCTCCGTCCTGTCTGCCAACATTATAATTCACCAGCTGACACCACCTTGGCAGGCAGTGAGCGCTGGGACGTGGTGCCAGCGCAGAGCTCTGGGCTGGGACAGGCCCTGGTGTCCCCAGCAGCAGCAGGGCTCTCTCCTGGCCTTTCCTCTTGGTTTTGGATGCACTTTGGGGCTGTGGGGCTGCCGGAAAAGCTGCTCTGGGAACCAGTCAGGGCTCTGCTTCACACCATGGAGGGGCTGTGGAAGGCAGGCAGGGCTGGCTGTGGAGACAGGTGGCAAGGGGCTGGGCACCCAGGGGGAGACACTGGAGGGCTGGATGAGGACGAAGTGAAAAAGGCTGGAAAAGCTGCATTGAAGTCACTCTGCCACAGACTTGAGGTATAATTTCTTGTATTTCTGACTGTGGTTTTGCTCAGAGGGGCAGAACCTGTTTGGCCCCAGTGGGAATGCTGGCTGCCTCAGGAGTGAGGCTGGGAAAAAAGGCACTAAGGAAAGAGTCATGCAAACTTCTGAAAATGAAACATGCAGACCTGGATTCCTGATTTCCATGAACATTCTTCCCCAAAACCGTATTTTTGTTCTTTGAATATATAAATAGAAAATAAAAATAGATGAGAACGTGATGCTGAAATAAATGCTTTTTTGCCCTTGTTTTGGGTATTTTATGCCAAGATTTCTTTTTGTGTCTGTTCCCAAGAAGATATAAAGATACAGCTGTCAGTTGTGTATCCATGGACTTGCCTGCATGAGAAAGTTGCATGAGAAAGTTGCACTTCAACAAGTATCTCATCCACATGGACTGGTATTTCAGTGTAAGAACCACATTTGTTATTCAGCTGTCAATCTGAAATGTAAAGTCCTGAAATTGAAATAGTAGCTTCAGAAAAGTCTGTGATTGACAACTGAAGATAAGATTTTCTGTTCCATGCAACACCCTAATTTACTGAGGGAATCTGAAGTAGATCATAGCAGGGAGGTTGGAACCTGGTGATCTTTAAGGTCCTTTCCAACCTTAACCATTTGATGGTTCTATGATTCTATGATCATGCTTTCATTGCTAGGAACCCTGTATGGAATCATCATAGTGACCAAAGTAACTGTGGCTTTTTTCCCTGGCTGTTTGAAGTCCTATTTGTGAAATAGGAACAGGAAAAGAAAGGAGGGAAAGAAAAAGAAAAAAAAAAAAAAGGAAAAGGAAAAGAAGAAGGGAAAAGGGGAAGGGGGAAGAAGTGGGGAAAGAGAATGAGAAAGAAAAAAGGAAAGGGAAAAAAAGGAAAATAAAAAAAAAATAATGAGAGGGGAGGGGAAGAGAAGGCAAGGGGAGGCAAGGGGAGGGAAGGGAAAAAGGAACATAATGAATGGAACAACAAAGTGACTGCATGGAAAATTATCATATAGCCTTGCTTGTCATTTTCACAGTCCTTTATTCATACTAGTCTAAGGGACTTAATCATGGAAGAATAAGCTGGAGAAAAGCAATAGAAGAATCATATAATTGGACCAGTTGCCTACCTATGATTAAGATCGCACTTTTGGTAATGAACTTATGATGTAAAAAAATAAAAAAACTTGCAACTTTCACTTTCCACATGACAGGATTATAATGTCAATTTCACTGCAGTCTAGAGCTAATTAAACTGTACTTGCACATTTATTAAATGTCTTTGCTACTGAGTCCCACTCATACAATGAAGTTGAGCTGAACTAAAAAGACTGGAAGATTCTTTCACTTCTCTATTTTGATGATGCTTCCTAGTAGAAAAAGAAAATGAACAGTCTAATCCCAGAAGAGAGACCTGGAAGCTATCAAAAGAATCCAGAGGGGAAAAATAACAGTGGAACAGGAACACTTGAAATAGAGGGTTTCCCTGACACACACAGCTTCCCAGTGACTCCCAACATTGTCTCACTCTCCCAGAGGCACAGAGCCCAGTGTGTGTGGCAGGCTTTTGTAGAAATACTGACTCCCACCATGCCAAGGAGAAAGAAGAGGAAGAGAGAAAGAAAAAAGACTGTGCTGCCAGTTTCCGTGAGATGGGCCAGCTTGGAAACTTTAATTATTGAAATGAAATATTCAAGGACATATGGAAAGGCTTGGGAAAATGGAAATGAAGATGAGAGGAGACAGTCATGAAGAATTAATTGTCTGGCAATTTATATATATATGATTTTTATTGTTCCCAATAGAAAGTGGCCAGAGTCAGCAGCTCAAGTGAAGGATAATAATGGAAAGAGCAAAGAAAGGAAAACCAAAAATGACACCAGTGGAATGGATGCAAACATGGGGGTTAAAAGCTGGTTTGGGAGAGGACCCTAAAGGCTCGACGTGGGATGCTTTCTGTGTGAAGAAAAGGGCACTTCTACTCTGGAACTTAACTAGGATAAATCTTGCAGGAAGCAAATTAAAACAAGTTCAGATGCCAGACTCTTTCTTTCTTCCATTCCTCTTCCAAGGTAAGAGGAAATAGCTCACAACGAGCCTGCAGGACCTATGGCTTTCTGTGCTGAGAGAGCTGTGCAAAGCTGAGGCATGAACGTGGGGGGAGATGGTGTGACAGAATGCAAAGCAAACACAGGGTGAAGGAGAAGGCAATCGAAGTGTGCAGTGAATGAACCTCTAGTTCTGTCTGAATTTCTTTAAACTCACAGAAACAGACTTTGGGATGAAGCAGAGAGCTGAAGAAGGGCTGATCCTACACAACCCCAGACCCAGAGATGCTGACACCCTGAATCCTACTGCAGCCCAGCTGCACAAGCCCTTGCCTGTGAGTACCAATTCACTGCCAGCCTGTAATAACAGAACGATTCCTGTTTCTCTCAGAAGCAGCCCAGTTGTTCAGTCAAGCAACTGTATTACCAAGCAGTCAAACAGGATCAAAGCAAAGTATCAACCATGACCTGCTCTGAAGAGTAAGTGTTCAGGTGATTAACTACCCTTATGTCCAGGGTTAAAAGCTGAATAACACAAACGAGTATTTTGTGTCACGTTTCCTCACATTAAGGCAGTGAAAGTTTTGCCTATAAAGATTGTTTTTCACTTGTTGCATAACGAGTCCAGTTCATTCGCTATCAAGAGAAGATTGTCTGCAGCTACACTTCTAGATCTACTGAGACAGAAAAACTCATATGGACATTTTCTGGTCTGTTATGTTTGTCTGATGAGTTCTTAGAGCTCTGAATATGGAAATGCCCTTAATGTTAGCTTAGCTTCTTTCCTTGTGGGCTATCATTTCATGCCCCCACATTGCTATTGATGATGGAGACATGGGTTTTGAAATTTTTTCCTGGAATTTAGTGAGAGATGATATACAAAAAGAACTGGACCACACTATCAGTAGATGAAAACCAGTGTAATTTGCCTAATTCAGTTAAGTAGCTGGCCCAGATAGTGTAGAAGCCACACAGTGGCTGACCTCAGTGATGAGGGCTGAGGCAGAGGCTCAGGTGTCCATCTGTGTTTGGGTGATCCACTGGCCAATATGGGGACATGATTTCACCAGGCAAGGTGTCTAGGCAATTGGCCAATGTACCCAGCTGTCTTAAGCTCTAGACCACTGATCAACTACCCAGTTAAAGCCAGCTTGGTTGAGAGGGATCTCAGACTTGAGTGCAGAATGAAGGTTATTTTCAAGCATGCAGAGCTGCAGCAAGGTGTCTAACTGTTCTTTTCCCATCTGTTGTGGATGAATCAAAAGTAGACCATTCCTTATGGATGGGGTTGCTATGCTATTGCATCCTGTTCAGCATCACCCTGCTCCATGCTC
This sequence comes from Hemiprocne comata, assembly GCA_020745705.1. Lineage (NCBI taxonomy): Eukaryota > Metazoa > Chordata > Aves > Apodiformes > Apodidae > Hemiprocne > Hemiprocne comata. The sequence continues at coordinate 122,634,225 of CM036588.1, forward strand.
AGTGTTTAACTTAATGCTCAAACACATCCAGCTGCTCAGTATGACAGTCATCACTGTCATTTCTTTTGTCTTCCCAAGGGAAGAAGGACAGATAAGGGATCATTTCGGTTTTAGGATGTGAGTTTATGCTAAACCCAGAGGATAAAGGGAGAAGGAGGCTATTAAAAGCAGCTTTTAAGAACCCTGTTTTCCCCAGGGAGTACATTCTAGTCTCTGAGAAAGCTTTTTTATTTTGCAAAGATGCATTTCACCATCACCTTTGCTCTTCCAAAAGAGCAAAAAGCTACACCTAGTTTCAGTTAATTTTGATATGCCTTGGAGTCCTTGAATTCTTAAAAGATAGTGACATGCACTTAGAACTTGATTCAGCACCTTCTTTGAAGCCAGTACAAACAACAGAGGATGCAACTGATACTGCTCCTGATCCTTGAGAGATGCAGGCTGAGGTCTGTGCTACTTAGCACTTCTGATAGTGAGGCAGCTTCCTGCCCAGAGCTGCTTTGCTGGTGCTAAGATGAGAAATGATAAAGACAGCTGGAAATGAGGTCATCATTTACCATGCTGCACAAAGTATCAGTTTCATTTGAATCTTCAGCATAAACAAAGAGGTTTTTTTGCTGAGTACAGAGAGCACTTGAAAATGCCTGTAAGTGTTGTGTCTTTGTCACCAAATGAGGCTATAATGTGGCTGCATGTTCCTTCTGCAGAACTGCACATACTGCCCCATCCCTCTGCAGACCTGAGAAGAGGCAGAACACGACTGTTGAGAGTATCTGTCTGGAATCCAGCTTCCTTCACCTGCTCCCTCTCTCCCTCTGAATCCCACTCCTTCAGGAGTCCAGCTGCAGTTTGTCCCGCACCAGCCCCAAAGGTGATAAAAACAGCCAACTGATTTTGATTCCTGGTTACAGGCTCCACAGGGCTGCCATGGGGCTGGTCTCTGAAGTGTGTGTGATCCCTACACCACGCTGGGAATGCAGTATTCACCCTCCTCATGGGAGACACTGCCAAGGATCAGCAAGGTTTAAAGAGTTAGAGGCAAAGAAACTATGTCTGTCAGCAACCCAACTCTAGGAAGCATTCAAAAAACTCTCAAAGAAAGAGTTTCTTGCCAAACCCTCCTTGCAAGCCTCCTACAGAAACCTTCCACAATTTAAAGATAGGAAGCACAGAAACAAAAAAATCCAGTCATTTAGTTGATACTACTTAATGCCAAATTCTGCCTCCTGAAGTGTTAAGAGCTCTCTCCTGTGCAGCTAGCTGACTCTGGGGTGCTGCAAACAGGAAACTTCCCTAAATCAGATGGGTTTAAAAAAATAAACTGGAAGTTCTTGATAGATTTCATCTAGCTCAGATCTAGTATTTGTTTTTTTACTGAAATATTTGCACCATAAATTAAAGCTCAAAAGTTGGGACATCTGCAAAAACAAACTGAACATTGTTTTCAGCTCCTCTTCTGAACCATTCTTTGATTAGTTTTCCAGTGAAGAGCCTTGCTGGGAATACAAGGAGGTATATTTCTCTTTCCATCAAGCACTTCATGTTTGGTTATTTACTGCCAGCTGTTCAAGTTAAGAATTACAAAGATTCACATGGATCTGTGAGTGTGTGGTAGGTAATAAATCTGCCAAAGATTATTGAGGTTTGTGTATTTTAACATACTGTGTTGTGACCTTAATCTCTCTAAGTCTAAAGAAAAAGCAGTTCTGCCTCTTTATAAAAGATCCATTATGTACGTGAAGATAATGCTGTTTGCCATTTAATTCTGATGGCAAACCTGATTTTGGCTGATGGATTCTTGGCATATACAGACAGGTCAAACAGGAGATATGTCTTTCCATTGTACAATCAGGCAGAACTAGATATTGTCAATGGGATGGAACTACTTCACAAAATCTCGAGATTCTTTTTTAAGATGGAATTTCAAAATGACAACCAGTCCATTTAAGTGCAAAGTACAATTTGCAAAATTACCAACATTTGCTACAAGCAAGAATAATAAGGTTTTTTTGTACTGTTGTCAAGGATATTCAGATATGCATTATTTTGTTTTTTTCTGATCCCAAGCTTAGCACAATAGTGGAGGCTTCACTGCCCTCATGTTTTACAAAATAAGAGCGATGTTAACCTTAAATCCCTGTGTAACTTTAAAGATCAGGGGAAAACCTTCAGGAGGTGAAAAAGTAATGAGACGACTTCTTAATAGCCCCATGCAGTGCCTTTAAAAGTTTAAAGGCACATTTGTCCAAGTTTAGTCTTTAGAATGTGTCTCTATGTCCTTTCATCTTCACTGTGAACACAGCTCTATCAGGTGGCTTTTGTCCTGGCAGTTGCTCTACAGGAGAATGGCTAAAAATTAACTCCATTTGTCCTACAGAGATGTTGTTCTGTTATTCCATGTTATTAGATACTGATTCTTCTCTTCACAGGAGCCAGCTCTTTCCCAAGCAAATGGTCACATCCAGTGGCATATTGCATGAAAGAAACACCACAGAAATCCACACTGGGCACCACAAAACACCTGCCTCGATGCTTTTTTTTGCTCTCTCTGTGGAGGAAATAAACAATGGAAATTGCATCTCCTTCCCCCCCCTGTTTATTTTCATCCCATGATCTTAAGTCAATAACCATCACTTTAATCCTTAAACACTTGCAAATATACCTCTATTTTGCTGGATTTCTTGGTGCAGTATTGCAGAGATTATTGGAAAGATAATAAATACTTAGTTAAAAAAATGAGTCTTACCTCCATTCATTTATTAATAATGTATATCTACTATATCCAGTCCTTGAAATCTGCTTATGTTGTTATGTCATGTCCTTAATTAAGCTATAAATCAAATACAAGCAGATATTTCTCCTTTACTTATGGGCTGGTTTTGAAAAAAAACAAACCCAAATATGTGTTTCCTATTTCTGCTATGGCTTGTCTTTTGCTGTTACTCACCCACTGCCATCACACAGGCTCCAGGACAATTTGATATCAGGTTGCCACTTTCTTTTTCCATATAATATGTCAAGTATGAACTGCATCCATTGCATGGATAAAGGGCCTCTGCTTGAAATTCACAATTGGAATGTGACAAAATCTTTCAGTTCAGTTCAGGATCTCATTAGACAAATGGTTCTCAGATCCAAGTCTTCATACTTCCAAAGACTGAGTTCAATCATCCTGGTTTCTTTTTCCTCTGCAGGCTTCCCCATTGCTCAGACACATCCAGTTTCTAACCATTGATTACCAGCTAGGACATTCTTGGTCCAAAGTGACTGTACTGAGCTCTGTTGTTTTGGTAAGACTATTCAGATCATAACACCTGCTCTCCATTTCACCAAGTAGTTTGGTGTTCTAAGGAGGACAATGTTAAAAGGAAAAACAGGCCTTAGCTAAAAAGACTCACAGAATCACCGAATGGTTTGGGTTGGAAGGGACCTTCAAGGTCATCTAGTTCCAGCCCCCCTGCATGGGCAGGGACACCTCCCACTAGACCAGGTTGCTCAGAGCCCCATCCAACCTGCCCTTCAGCACTTCACACCACTCTTTACACCCCTCAAAAGCAAAAGTTGAAGGTGGATGTGCCTGCTGATGTTCATCTCTGGCTGTATATCTTTGCAGTCTGTATTTGTTATTCCTGAATTTCATAAGAACACTATAACCTTTATCACTAAATATTTCTTGTGCTGTACATCTAGTTGAGCTTTTTCTGTTGAACTCTCAGTGAACTTCACTAAAGCTGCCTAAAGCTGAGCAGAACTCATAACTGAGTGCACCCTGAGGGTGCAGATCTTGTGCCTAATAGGGTGGAAAGAGAAAGCAAAGACTGTTCCACTATGTCTGTTTGTAACTAATTGAATGTTCATTTGGAGAGAGAAGGAGTGGGACTGGGTTTATGAGAAGCATAGGAACATAACAAAACCCCAGTTCATTTATGTCCATTGAATGTAAACTCAAGAGATTAAAAAAAAACCCAGAGGAATAGTCCATGTCCAGAGTCAAAGGACTTATGTGATGCTCTGCTCCATACAGAGATAAGGATAACCAGACATGGTCCTCAGGTGAGATTCAGAGTCCTACATCAGGTGTAAATACTGTTAATGAATGGAAGACAAGCAGGCACTGAGGAGCACCCAGCACAGTCAGCACAGAGGGAAGCTTAAGCCAGCCACACCAAAGATTAAGGAACAAGTTCTTCAGCCATCTGTCTCAGGGCTACTCTGACATACTGTTGGGAAACTGAGATTCAGAATTTGAGTCGCTGTCTAATATCAAGCATCTCCAGGGTATTATTTCCTCCTAAAATGGCAAGAGCCATTGCAATAACAGCAATGAGAGTCCTTTTCCAGGGAGTGGCAGACCATATTTCTACAACTCCTGTGTGCAGCAAAAGGAGTCTCAGTGTTCCCATCTTGAAGCTGGGCTTTAGGTGCCCCCAGGGAATGAAGAACTGTCTATTGTAGACCTTTAAGTACAGTAAACTTCAGGTATTTTTTATAGCTTTTCAGATCATTTTACTGTTTGTTAAACGTGCAGTTAGACTGTTTCTGTCGAGGAAGGATAAGCAATGCTGCACTTGCTCAGCCTGTAAGGAAGTGTGTCAGGTCAGAAACGTGCAGACTGCTGCACAACCCTGAGCCTCTAATGGTGCTGCAGCAGCTGTTGATGTCAGCGCCTTAGAAGCTTCTTCAGTGAAGAAAAAAAACACTAGGGAACAGAAAAAAAGTGATGCAACTCAAGGTTTCTATAAAATAGTTGTTCTTCCCTCTGACACCCAATGTTTTTCATTGTTCATCGATAAGGAGTGTTTATTTGACATACAACCCTTCTCTCATGCAAGGTTCAGCACCAGTGGTGTCAGCAGCTTGCCCCTCTAAGTGATGTTTATGTGCATCTCCAGAAGAGATTGCAGGGATCCTCTTGGACAGCCTGCAGCCAGTCGTGGTCCTGTTCCATAGCAACTGACATTTGTAACAATATCTATCACAGACCAGAAGCTTAATCTTGAATTTGATCCCCTTCTTGTGAATCAGAAGGGATGTTATTGTTGCATTCAGTGCATCTAGTTATGTTGTTGTTGTTGTGTTAGTACTTCACATTTGTTTTCCAGCAGCCCTAGAGGCACTGCAGAGACCTGAGTTCTACTCAACTAAGCTCTCTGCAAACTCAGTTATGGTCCCTGCTGAAACACTATGGAGTTTAAGGACTTGTCTCCCAAGGGACACTGGAAACCTAAAATTAATGAATGCAATTTGCAAAATTAATCTGTGTTGGTTAAAATATAACAAACCTACTAAGTTCCCCCCTAGAAGTAATGGGCTTCTGCTCATTATTATTTAAATTCTGGAGGAGTTAATTACATCTTTCTTGTGTGTTCCTTTTGCAAATTTCAGCATCCAGTCAAATGCATGTGAATGCATTCAGCCAGAATCCCACCAAAAGGAAAAGCAAGTTCCTTTCTGTTCAGGACATGAAACCACAAAACCTGGATTTGGAAAGACATGCAGGAAGATGAGGGCAAGAGGCATATAACTAAAGAAAAAAAAGAGCCTTCTGCCTTTAACTCTCCAGCTGATTTTCTGGATGTGACCTTTGTATAAGCATATCTTCTTTAGGATAAACAGGTGTGGGTTCACTGAAGGAGACAAGGTGTGTGACAGCCCCATATGAGCACCCCCCCAAGCTCAACCACCCCCTCGGAGCTGCAGCAGCTCTGGGTGCAGCTGCTGAACTTCACGGGTCCCAGGCAGGCAGCCACGGTGCCTGCTCACAGCACGTGCACAGTCCCAGTCTGGTGAGGGTGAAACAGCCCCATGCAGATGGTCCAGGCTACTCTGGCTCACCATGAAGTTCACATAAAACAAGCCCAGTGCAGTCCCATGGTCTTAGGCTCCCAGATTATGAGCTGCAAGGTCTCAGTGTCTTCCCAGACTTCCTGAGTTTAATGTGTACGTGCTCATCTCTCGGCATAGATGAGTCCCCTGTTGGCTGAGTTGTGTCTATTCCTACTAAATTCTTTGCAAGATTGTCCTTGTTCTCAGCTATCAAAACACCACTCAAAGTCTCTTAAGATCCTTACAGGGTCCTGCCTGTATTTTCAAATATCCAGTTGTTGACACAGTAGGACCACCAGCTGTCTGGATTGGTGTGACAAGCTGTGAGCAGTTGCTGTGTGTGTGACAGATGTTTGGGACAGCAATGGTGGTCAGGTAAGCAGAGTACTTGAACATGTCACTTTTCTGAGCAACTATGATAAGCATGCATAAAGTCCAGTCCAGAACAACATAAGATAGGAAGGCATTAACAGATATGATATGATATGATATAATGAAGAGAAACAGAGCCCAATGTGGGACTAGCAGAATTCAGTGAGAGTCTTTTGGAGCATTTCAGTGGGATTTGGAACAATCCCAAAATACACATTAACACAGATAATTGTGCCTATATGTATTCATTCTGGGGGAAAAAAAAAAAAAAAAAAGAAAAAGAAAAAGTAAAAAGAAAAAAGGAAAAGAGAAGAATGATGGGAAAGGCAAAGCCACAGGAAATCTCATACAGACACTAGAGCCATGCTCAGAGAGTCTTATCACAAGGGTAACAGGTAACACTGCATAAATACACCTCCTGGCACTGTTGGGTCTGGGGATATAGGTTGGTTTGGAATGTACTGCAGAGTCTTTTCTGCAACAGCCAAAGTGTTTTCTGTCTGCAGTCTATGAACTTTTCATGGCTTCAGGACTTTTCATACCTCAGCTCACAGATGATAAAGACAGTAATACATGTTTTATTTTGTGTTTTTCACATGTGTTTTCTATATTATGCTGAAGTTGGTATCAGATCGGAGAGTTGTCTTATGGTCCTAAAAACCTAGCAAAATATACTCAAAAGAAAAATGTAGCAATGACATAGTTACTCAGACATCCCTGAGTTAGGTACTGCTCTGGATGCACTCTGCTTCTGAGCACATCAGGCTGGAGCCTGTTTTTTTGGGATTCATAAAGTTTAGGACATGCTCAAATAACCAGAATACGTCTGTATGTGTGGAGGATATGAATGAATTGACAAATACATCAGAGTTTATTCACACTCCATCGGTAGCGATCACTGGAGCTTCTCTCAAGGCATTAAAGCCATTGCTCTGGGTTTAATAAGCTGTCATCCTCATCCTATGGCTTTGTCTGCAGTTCTAAATTACCACAGGGAAACGTTGATGCCAACTTTTTAATACCTAGAATAACATGAAGAAGGAGAATTGGAAGAACATGGGAGGAACATGTTCTAACTGGAGATACTTTTCAAGAGAAAAGATGTTGACAACTTGAACATCAATTACAGGAATCAAATCCTTGCGAGCATGATCTGAAATCACACACATGTCTCTGTTTCCATGACTGTTAAGTTTAAAATCTTGTATTTGGAAGAAGTGAAAGCAGTGAGGAAGATTCTACATATTTCCTCAAAACAAAGCCAGTATTTAGTAATTCAGTATAAATAATTTCTTTACTTGTCTGAGTTGTCTCTCTGATGTTTACCTGGGGCCTAAACTAATTTTTCAGTCTCAAAGTATCAGTTTATTGAGTAGGTCAAAGATTAAATGTACTTTTACATCAATTTCAGCTCTCTGTAATTTTACAGCTTACATTACATGCATTCTGGAAACCAAATTTCCAAGTGAAGACCAACACTTTACAACTGGTAGTGGGTAATTAAGGGAGAGCATATGGGCACTGTGGTATGATGAGCATGCCAAAGCAAAGTGGAAAAATTATAGTCCATCCTGACGAAGAAAAATGGTCGGTTTTCCACCAAATCCACAGTCCTGTATCCAAACAGTTCACAGCTTCAGCCAACACGCTTAAAAAACTCCTTCTTTTGAGTATGATGACCCCATGGGCTAATGGAAAAAAATGTTAAATTAAAAAAAAGGTACTTTGTAGAATGAACCAAAGGGCCTCTCTTTTACAACTAGAGGGTAACACAGGAGTAGGACCAGACCCATGGACATTATTAAATATTAGACCCAGGGTGTCACATGCCTAGTGCACTGCCTATGGCTTAGTTCATGGATACTGCTCTTCAATGAGAATGTGACTCTTTTTGGTACAATCAGATGTGCATTGTTACAGGCACAAATACAGCTTTCTGTGTGATGTCACTTTTCATATGTACAGTTCACACAGCAAAGCTGGGGAGGGGCTTTGGACAAGGGCTTGTAGTGAGAGGACAAGGGGGAATGGATTATAATTGGAGGAGGGGAGATTGAGGTGGGACATGAGGAAGAAATTCGTGAGTGTGAGGGTGGTGAGACACGGGGCCAGGTTGCCCAGGGAAGCTGTGGAAGCCCCATCCCTGGAAGTGTTGAAGGGCAGGTTGGATGGGGCTCTGAGCAACCTGGTCTAGTGGGAAGTGTCCTTCCCCATGCAGGGGGGGTTGGAACTAGATGATCTTCAAGGACCCTTACATCTCAAACCATTCTATGATTCTATGGTGACTGGTTAACCCACAGTTGTACCATTCAGGAAAAAATCTAGTTCATGTCTACCAACTCAACAAAACTGTAAGGGTTTTGCAGTGCAAGAAGAAAGGCAGGGGCATCCCATTTCCCCCATCTGTGAACTATGAGGTGGCTGAAGTGTATCATGTATATATCACTTGAGGTTGCATCCATAAACTGTCTGTTTGCTTGCATGGCTAGAGTCACACACTATCAGAGAGTAGATACATTTAAAATTAAAAGCATGATTTGAATATGTATCTGCTTGGTGCATAAAGAGGACAAGAAATCAATCAGGGCCTAGTTTTAAACAAATCTTTTGAAATATCTGGTAAAATTCCATGGAAAAAACCCCTAACAGTTTGTGGGTCATTTAAGTGGCTTTTGTTCTACAGGATTCACACACCATACATCTCTTTCCATTTCAGCTTAAGATGATCTTCCCAGTGAAGATAAAGGAAATCAAAACATTCAGACATTAACTGGTTAAGGATCCAAACTACTGGAAATCAGTTTCCCTTTGAGACCATCCAACCCTTCCAGATACCAGTCTGAGTGCTGGAACACTGATGCTTCACTTGGGATGAGTTGATATGTTAGGAACCCTGCTGAACAGCCTCTCAGTTTTGAACTGCAATAAAAATGAGCACAAGGAAAGTTTTATCAACAGCCATGGGGCTTTTCTCACCTTTCTTATATTCTGTAATTTGACTAATTCTAAGTACGATTGACCGACGAGCCCAGATGTCCTCCTCTACTCTGTGGTTTGACTTATTTTGTTCCAAGCTGGAATAGTCAACCATTTTGACCTGTGAAATTTGGTTTCCTCCTCATGGTACAATTAAAGTAAAACAAAGCAGGAGTTTTCTGGCTTTTGTCTCTTCTGTAGACTTGAATGATAGAATGAAGGGTAGAATGACATACATCACACATAAATCAACAAAAATGTCCCACTTTTAGTCTTGTCACTTCTTCAAACTCTGCATCACTCCAATAGGTTGAGTTTACACTTTAGACTTCCATTTATGCAATTAACCTTTCTAACTTAAATTATTTTCCTTTGCAGCTGGTGCCTGTGCCTGTGTCACCCTGTGTCATCTTATTATTGATTAAGCATCAGATTTATTAATGGTTTGTATTTTGGAGGGAAAATGGTTGCTACTTAGGTACCATTGCAGACTTCAGGACATGATGGGCTTTTTTTTTTTTTTTTTTCATCCTCTTGTAGCTGCAATAATCACAGTGCCCTTTCCAGAATTTATTTCTCTGATAATTCTTACTTAAATTGTATCATTTTTAGAAGATATGAACAGGCATGTAGAGCTAGCAGACAATACAGGATCCTCTGTCTTTGCTAGTTCACTAACATGAAATGGAAAATATCTCTTTCTAAATGATAATGGTTGATGTTTGTTACAGTTTCTTTAAGCCCAGCAAAAATTTTAAAAGTGTTTTTACAATTTTTTAATAAACTTGTCTTGAATGAGCTGTGCTTTGTATTTAAAAGGTCTTTAAAAGCTGCAACATTTCATTATTTAACATTTTTTTCATGTTACGTAGAGCAACTAAGGAGAAGTTTCCGTGTTGTTAGCAGGGATTTGGCCACGTGGTTCTCATTATCTTCAATGAGATGCAGATGGCCAACTCACTGCTTGGACTTGGAATATTTACAGATACGTGTACACGTACTGCTGTGTTCCACTGGAGCTGTTGCTCTCCCCAGAACAAGAATGCTTCTTTCTACTTGGAGAGCTTCTTGCTGAATTTTTCTGAAGTGTTTTGGGCAAATTTTGATCCAGCAGTGATTTCACTGCACATGTACCCTTGTTATTCACTTGTCACAAAAACCTCTCTAAGTAAGTTTATGTCAAGCATTCGGGGAACGAAAGCCCATTTTTCAAGCAAATAACTTGCTAAAATAATAGTAATTCACATGTTTTAATAGATATGGTGGTGGAGGAACCACCCCTGGAGGTGTTCAAAAAATGAGTAGACCTCGTGTTTCAGGAGATGGTCTAGAGATTAGCGGTTGTAGGGTGGACAGTTGGACTTTATGATCTTGAAGGTCTTTTCCTACCCTGATGACTCTAGGATTCTATGATTCTATGATTCTATGACTCTGCCAAGCAAGCTGTGACTGGCAGCTGAAGTGCAAATATATGCTGGGAGACAATAGTTTTAAACTTTTGCTACATTTGCTCAATTAACATTAGTCAAAATTCTTCATTAAAGTGACTTTGTATTATTCAATGTCTGGCAAGGTGATTAAAGAGTAAAAACCATTTCACTTTATCACCATTTATAGTGAATAAAAAATGACCTCTCAAATGTACAGATCAGGAGATGGGCTCTAAAATATATTATATGACTCATTCAATGAAAATGCACCCGTGTCTTTTGAATTGCTTAGGTTTCACAAATTCCAGCAAGGTCAAAATGAATCATAAACGTTTGGGATGTGTAAATATCAGGAAACTCTTACTGAGATGTAATAGGATCCTAAAGTGATCGGAGTGGATCTACATTCTCCCTGCTTTTCTTTTGAAATGACCAATGCTGTTTGATCTTTAAAAATATGCTTGGTTAAATTAAAAACCAACAACAACACAAACCCACAACAACAACTACAAGGACAACAAAACCAAAACCCAACCCAACCAAACACAAAAACAAACAAACAAACAAAACCAACAAACAATCCCCCCACTCCTAAACTTAACCAGGGCAACTTTATCTTCAAATATAGACAGCTCAGTGCTTGAGACATAATAAATTAAAATCTTGAAGATAAATCTGTCTGATACTTTTTTAAAAGTACTTTGTAAACTAAGTCCTTTCCTTTAATCCTGCTTTCTAGGTGGCTAATTCCTTATGATGAGGAAGGTTTAGCCTCAAGCCTGTTCCCTGGTGCAGATATGAAAGCTGACTCCCCTCAGGAGTATCTTAACTGCCTTATTACTGCCCTTGCTTGCTTCTTGAGGCAGTGCTGAAGTTTCTCCACACCAAGCCTCAGATGGTCTCAGAGCATCTTACACTCCCCAGAGAAGCTCCCTCTGAGCCTGCCAGCAGCAGCCAGGCCAAGGCACATAAGGCTCATTCTTCTAATCTGCCCACGTTCCTGCCCCTCCTGCAGTACATCCCACACTCAGCATTCACACAGCAAACTGAAAACATTAAACAGTTTCTACTATAAGGTGCCTAAATATTTATTCAGCAACCAAACACCCAAAAAGAGCCAGCTGTAAGGATTAAAAACCCAAACAAATTCACAAAAAAATCATGTGGTGGTAACTGCTCCTGTTTGAGGAGTGACCTGACAGGACACCTTCACACTGCAAGTAATCTCCTGTCCGTCCTGGGTTTTCCCTGACACCAGAGGAAGTCTCATGCTCACAGTTCATGCTGGATAGGGATAAATTACATTTTTTTGCATAGAGGATGTAAAAATCAAATGTCCTCCCTTCCCCCTCAGGTGCAGCCAAGTCCCCTTCCTGTGTATTTGAGGAATTTGCCCCCCCCGGTTCCATTGCTCTCCCTCCTCCTCTCAGATGTACAACCTACCATGTGTAGCTATAACATGATCCAGACGTGCTATTTGGCTTTAATTTGTTTTTTCATCCAGTCAGCCCTGTTTTCTGCAACAGAACCATCTCTGGCCACATCAATTACACAATCTTGCATCAATTACACAAACATTTAGATTATTTGCCACACTGACTGAATACTAAGTGAGAAAGGGAAATGTTCTCCCTGTAGCACTGACAGCAGACACCACATTCTTGAGAATGCCCATTTTTTGAAAGGCATTTATCTTCACACAAGCCCAGACATCTGTAATGAAAGAGGTCCGTTTGTTCCTTCCCTATCCAGTGCAAGAGCTTTCCTTTACCAGTGTAGCAAACAGCTTTAACTGTTCCAGATGGAATTTCCCTGAAATATATTGTTATTGTTACAATATGCAAATTTTCTGTGGAGTGTGCTAGGCTTTATCCATGTATGAGATCAGAATTCTTGCACCTTGGGACACTACGTAACCACCAAATGGTCATCTCAGTCAACAATTTTCCCCTAATGTTCTGACCTACTTTCCCTGTTTTCATGTCTTTCCTTGGATCCCAGTTCTGACTCTTTTGATTAAGCAGCATCACGCTTCTCATTTTGGGGTGCTTGCAGTGTCTCACTGTGCCTGTTCCCTCCAGAACCATGACACTGTCTGGATTATTGCCTCCATAAAGTACCTTTATGGGGGTCGCTCAGGTTTTCCTGCTGCAAGCTGCTAAACAGAGGAGTGTGGGAATGGCTTTTTTAGTCCAGTGGACAAAAAGACACAGTGAAAATGAAGAAGACCACAACCAAAAATCAGAGTTTTTAAATATGAGTTTACTTGTCAGCATGTTCTTGTTTCTTTGCCATCCTTCTCTCACTACAAGCACACCAAGATGAGTTAAAAACTTCATGTATTTCTCAAAAATAGTTTCATTCACCATTAAAGAGAAAAGAATGTTCCTAGAAAATAAAACCTTAACTGCAAAATTTCCCTCATCTCTAGAAATGGGTATAAGAACATTAAAAATCTCTAAGATGGATGAAGAGTTTCCTTGCCTTCAGTGGTATCTATTACATCTTTTAAGTTAATCATTAGTTTGCTTTGGGTTTTATTTGGCTTTTTCTTTTTTTTTCCTTGTTTTTAATTTCTGGAAACACCCTAGCTATTACCTTGCTAATAATACATTGCCCAAATTTCAACTAAGTATCCCAGGTATATTTCCCACAAGGTAAGATGAGCAGGCATCATCGTATTCCTCCTCCATGGCACGATTTCTCCATGGAGACATTTTTAATGACATTGGTGATTTTCTTATGTATCATAATAGGAACTCCTACTATATCTTATTTGCTGTCTAATAACATCTCAAAGTTACTTTTGGCATTCCTGTTTTCCAGTTTCTCTTCTGTATTTGTGCAGGGCTTTTGAATTATTTTCTTTATATCTACCAATTTGTACTTGACTAATGTTGTTCTCTGTGCATTCCTCTGGGATTTCTTTCTAATTTCCAGTGTTGTCTGTTTTTTATGAGTTCATACTGTGTGAAAATTCGCTAACATTTTCACTCTTTCTTCTAGATCATTAATGAATTTGAAAAGAAACCTAAAGCACACTGATGGAATTTCTCAATATGCAACAAATCCCAGGACCAGTCAGCCTGTCGATCACTGTTACTTCCCTCCACCCCCGTGTCTGTTTTCAGGTTGTTATCTTCATGTTTTGGGTTTTACTCTTTAGATCAGTTCTGTGAGATGTGCAGTGCTCATATGCACACGCAGCACTTAGAAAATCACATGCCAGGAAAGTATGAGAACTGTAGTTTACCAAGTTGCAATTTGTGTTTTCTTTCCAATTTTCAAGTATCAAACATACAACGTAGAATTCCAAAGCACTGAAGAGTTGGAGACTGCAAGAATATCAGGGAAACATCATTAAAGGACATAAACCAGTGAACCATGGCAAAGTGACAGAGTTAAAGACTGAACATCAATTTCTGGTGGATATAGAACATTTTTTGGGCTTCTGTTGGGACTGGATTCTGATTGATTTTGGAAGCTCACCTCAAAGTTACATTTGCACTTTGTAAGGCTGAATTTCACTCCTGACCTTTGGTATCTCTTCAGCTTTTTTGTGTTACTTCATGTTGGATTGCTTTCTGCAAAAGATTATACTTTTCCAGAGCTAGACTGCAATTCATTTTTACAGAATCCACCTCAGACACTTCTTGTAATGCAAAGTAATGAAGGTAACAATATAATTAATCAATACAGCAGTGTGTTATCATAGAATGATAGAATGGTTTGGGTTGGAAAGGACCTCAAAGATCATCTAGTTCCAACCCCCTGCATGGGCAGGGACACCTCCCACTAGACCAGGTTGCTCAGAGCCCCATCCAACCTGCCCTTCAACACTTCCAGGGATGGGGCTTCCACAGCTTCCCTGGGCAACCTGGGCCAGTGTCTCACCACCCTCACACTCCAGAATTTCCTCCTCATGTCTCACCTCAATCTCCCCTCCTCCAGTTTTAATCCAATCCCCATTGTCCTCTCACTACAAGCCCTTGTCCAAAGTCCCTCCCCAGCTTTCCTGGAGCCCCTTCAGGCACTGGAAGGTGCTCTGAGGTCTCCCTGGAGCCTTCTCTTCTCCAGGCTGAACACCCCCAACTCTCCCAGCCTGTCTCCAGAGCAGAGCTGCTCCAGCCCTCATTCTCACCAATCAAACGATGCTTGATTACCCTGGGAATATTCCTATTTAAATAGACAGAGGAAAACAGTTTTTATATATATATGTATTTTATCTGTTTCATATGTTTTTAATCTAAGCAGCTCTTTTTTATTTTACAAAACAATTACTAAGTGCTCAGCTATGTGCTTACAGGAACAATATATACTTCTGTATTCACAACTTGCAAACTTACTAGAAAATATTTTACAGGTTTTGATAGTAAATTTTTTATATAACTCTCCCATAGGATTCTTAATGCAACCACCATGTTTACATATTGTATATCAAAATTAAATAAGGCACTTAAACTACTTTTGGCTCTACTACAAACACACCACAATAAAAATGAACCATTAGGGATTAAGTTTTGGATCCATCAAAGCATTTAACCACATACATAATCTCATGGAATGTATCAGTTCAGCACATAATTAAGTCCTCTAGTGGACCAGATCTCCCAATTGTAATAGCAAAAAGATGGAGATATTTAAACAGGATCTGTTTGTTTGTTTGTTTGTTAATTTATGTGATTCACTTGTTACACTGCATTTAAACATCTTTCTGTCCTAGATCTTGTACTTTTTGTAGTCCTGGTACACGCAGAAGTGCAACTTAAAAACTGGAACATATCACCAGCATCCTATACAAATAATGGACTGGTCAGAAAGACCATGACACAGGGTTGTAAAGCCAGTTCAGACTGATTTATCTACCATTTTTAAGTCATAAGTGGAACGTGCTGCAGATCCCACTGAAAATCTGACAGACCTGTCACTTCCTCTGTTAAAAATATATTTCTGAAATTTGCATAAAGAGGAAAATTTGAAAAGCTGAAGGCATCACTTTAAAGAAAGTCTAGTTTGAAAATTTCCCCTTTTTAAGTGAATAATTTCCACATAAAGGTACCTGATTTAAAAAAAAAAATAAAAAATAGCTGACCTTCTCCACAGCCTGGCCCCCTCACATGTATCCAGTGGGGTGCTCCAGCACTGAGTCTGCAAAGCTACAAACCACCCTTTAGCAATTAGTCTATTTTAGATCATTTTCATATTAGTAAGATTTGACCTAAGTCATAGAATGATAGCATCATAGGATAGTTTGGGTTTGAAGGGACCTTAAAGATCATCTACTTCCAATACTCACTATTGGAAGTCAACTTAGGAGTTTAAGCTAAAATATTCTATCCAAGATATATATCTGATATTAATACAATACATTTAAGATGTTCAAAGACTTTTAACAAAATAAATAAATTAAAAATTCAGTAAGGAGAAAAAAAAGCCTCTCCAGGTTTTTCACTTTCTAGAAATGTAGGGTTCTATAAAGCATATTTCCATGCCCACTAATATCATCACAGCCAAGATTTCAGTGCATTCTTTGTAACAGAAGCCAATCTAAATAATGTGAATTTTTATTAGTGGAAAAATTATAGTTGAACTCATTTGAATACTAACCCAGACTGCAGAGGCATTCCAACTGCATGTGACTTCTGTCCACGTATTTAAAAAATGCAGACAGTTTTATCTGCTTATTTTGGTGGGTTTAATATCACCAGGAGTAAAATTACCATGGCAGCTTGGTCCTTTTTTCTTGTGTAATACTTGCCTTACACCTCTGTTGAGACTGTTCCAGAAGAGTTTCCCTTACCTTTATACAAACAAACAAATCAAAAGCGTGGAGGCAAGCACTTTTGGTTATTATTCCTTTTCCAGCTCGGGATTTTTGTTGTGCTGCAGAAAGAGGAGGAAGCATCTGTCCCAGCCTACTGTAAATTCAATCAGGAATTAACTTGTACAAATTCAAGCCTGCTATTTCTGATCTACAACGGAAATGTGTTTTGTAATGAAGTTGCCAACTCCACAGACTGGTTTTGGATGACATTCAAATCTTCCCGAGCATACCAGAGTCCTTTCCTAATTGGCCTATATTTCATCATTTAAAGCCATATCCTTTTATGTGCAAATCATTCAGTAGCAATGAAGATTTTTGAGATCATTTTAGCCAGATTTCAACCTCTGAAAGCATTACTCCACAGCTGCTTCCACAAGATGCTACCAACTGAGCACAAGGTAACAAAGTCTGTAGAAACCCTTCTGTTACAGCAGACAAGCTGGGCAGAAGAATGTCCTTCCTAATGGAAAAACTCTGCTTTGCAGAAATGTATCCTTTTTATTTCCAGGAGCTGCAGATTTAGACCCATATGACTGGACAAACACTGTGGCCATTCCTAACATCTTTTGAAGCAAGGGGCAATTTTTTGCCATTCTGCACCTTCAGAGTCACAAACTGCTTTTTCTTCTCTGGGGTCCTTTTCTGCCTTTGCTTAAATGAGCGAGGGTGAGAAAATAACAGCTCAGAAAAAATGTAGGGCTCTCCTTCATGACATAGAATTGATTCTGGCATTAAAGCACTATAAAAAAGAGAGAGAATCCTGGATGATAAACATACAATGTCTTTATTCCTCGGAGAATAACAATGACGAGAAGACTCATTGCTTGTATCAGGAATAGTGTGGCCAGCAGGAGCAGGGATGTGATTCTCCCCCTGTACTCAGCACTGGTGAGGCCTCACCTTGAGTACTGTGTGCACTTCTGGGCCCCTCACTTCAAGAAGGATGTTGAGGTGCTGGAGCAGGTCCAGAGGAGAGCAACAAGGCTGGTGAAAGGACTAGAGGGAAAGTGTTATAGGGAGAGGCTGAGGGAGCTGGGGTTGTTTAGCCTGGAGAAGAGGAGACTCAGGGGGGACCTTATCACTCTCTTCAACTACCTGAAGGAAGGTTGTGGTCAGGTGGGGTCGGGCTCTTTTTCCAGGCAACCAGGAACAGGACAAGAGGGCCTGGCCTGAAGCTGCACCAGGGGAGGTTTAGGTTGGATATCAGGAAGCACTTCCTCACGGAGAGGGTGATCAGACATTGGAATGGACTGCCCAGGGAAGTGGTGGAGGCACCGTCCCTGGATGTGTTCAAGGAAAGGCTGGATGTGGCACTTAGTGCCATGGTCTAGATGGTGTGGTAGTGTTGGTCATAGGCTGGACTTGATGATCTTAAAGGTCTTTTCCAGCCTTGGTGATTCTGTGATTCTTTGATTCTGTGATTCATAGGAGAGCTACCAAGCTGGGGTAAGGTCTGGAGAACAAGTCTGGGGGAAATTTGGGTTGTTTAGCCTGGAGAAATGGAGGCTGAGGGGAGACATTATTGCTCTCTGCTTATACCTGAAAGGAGGTTGTAAAGAGGTGGGGTTGGTCTCTTCTCCCAAGTCACAAGTGATAAAGCAAGAGGAAATGGTCTCAAGTTGTGCCACGGGAGGTTTAGATTGGATATTAGGAAAAATTTCTTCACCAAAAGAATTGTCAGGCACTGGATGAGGGAAATGGTCGAGGCACCACGCCTGGAGGCATTTCAAAGACATGTAAACGTGGTGCTTAGGGATGTGGTTTAGTAGTGGACTTGGCAGTGTTAAGGTTTTGGTTGGACTCGGTGATTTTAAAGGTCTTTTCCAACCAAATTGATCCTATTATTCTGATTCTGTTGCTGTGACTGTGATACAAGAAAATCAGCCAGAGTGAGTATATGAATTGGTTTATATGACAGAGATTGCTTAGGTGCAGGTTAGGTGTTATACTTTGTTGTTGAGTAAATAGGGTGTAGTAACTCCTGCTCTATTTAAAAGATGTTCTAGACAGCAAAATACAGGTGTCTCTTTCAATTGATACAATATGGTTGTTACAAGATGTATAAAAGCAAAAATCAATATGGAAAGAAATAAACACACATAGGATCAGAATCATCATACTAAAATAGATGTCAGAAATGGGCCACATGCTCTGAAAATGCCTTGAATAGCAATATTTAGTACAGAAATACAAATCTAGGGTAATTAAATGGTCATTTGTGCCAAATCTCAGCTTCTCTTACTGCGCATCTGTTGGGCTTCTGTTCTTGGGTTTTTCCTGGCTCCTGCTGAGATCAGAATGTAAAAGTGCACAAAGAGTAGGAGAAATGTCATGTTTACAGTTCTTCTCAGTGTGGTGAGAAACAGGAAGTGACAGAAATAGTGTTCTGGGCCAATATTCTAGCAAGGGGCTCTCAGACATCATTCCTGGGGATTTGTCATAAATGCCTACATGATGAGTTTGCAGAGTGGTAGAAATGAAAATCTGAGGAATCCACCCATTTTGTTTTTCCATTAAAACAAAAAGAGTTTCCTACAACAGGAACAAGCTCCAAAAAGGAAGAAACACACTTAGCAAACAAACTTACTTTAAGAATGCTCTGCTGGAAATATTTATACTTTACTCCTGGAAATGACACAAAATATAGTTTCACAGTGGTATCACTTGAATCAAAAGGTCTCTGCATGTTAAGATATTGGATGGAGTTCCAAGGTTATCCTTTCTGATGAATTTTGTTTAAAAGTACCTGACACATGTTGAAATTTGCTTCTTCCAAAAGTCAAACAAAAACTGGCCTTTCTAAAATCTGCACAGCATTCAAAAAACACTACCTTTTGTGAGGCTGAAGTAATACAACAAGTGCACAATGAGGATCTTCATTTGAATTGGCTGGCAGTTGTGTTATCTTTTTGTCATGCAACCCATTGTTAATCTCCATCTCCTCAAGGAGGGTGTGTGAAACATATTTTCAGTCACTCTGGTTAATAACAGTGAAAACCTTATTAGGGTGTGGCAGGAGTACCAGCCATAGTCTGAGTTCTCTTAACCAGGATCCCAGTGCTGGGATTACTTATCTCAAACGTGGGATACCTGTATTTCTTGCTTTAATGAATGACTGGTTTTGATTCTGATGTAGTAAACAAAAATATGCCTTAGACTGATATACCAGAATAAAAAAACCTCATCTGAAGCCGTTCTTTTGCCACATGCTGACAAAACTGCCTCTTTTCCACAATGCCTAGTGCCTTGCTTGTGGGACAATACCTTAAAAAGTCTTCATGGCCAAATCAGTAAGCAGTTATTATTTAGAATTTTGAAGTTAGCCTGGGGGTTTGGGGGTTTGGTTTGGTTTGTTTTTTGGGGTTTGGTTTTGCTTTGTTTTGCTGGGTTTTTTTGCTCAGACTGGGTTAGAGAGAGCTGATGCAGCCAGTCAGCCAGCACAGGGTGTCAGGGGCCTCAGGGGAGGCATGGGGATGAGCAGCTGGAGCAGAAACCTCTTGGTACAGCTGAGCCTGGAAGAGGACAGCTGTCCTCAGCCTCCTCCATGAAGAGGGGTTGCTAAAGACAGACAGGCTGAACCTGGGTGAGATACTTGTCTCTTCAACTCTGGTCTGGGAATTACTGAGAAAACAGGAACATCACAAGGCACACACCTTCTTTCTTTGGCCTACAAGTGCAAGGTCCTTGTTCCCTTTTGCCTTCCTTCCCCCATAAAAATAAAGGTCTAGTTGAATGACATAGTTTGTGAAAAATAATAAGTATTTGGAGAACAGGGACGTTTATTTTTTTGTGGGCAGATTTTAAATGAAAAAGATTCAATTACTTTATATTTTTTCTCTTTTGCATGTTCAGGTTGACAGCTGAAACACCACTGCCACTAAAAGACCTCAACACTCTAGTGATGAGTTCCTCTGGCCACTGAAGTGCATGGCATACTTTTGTCTCTGTGTCCCTGTCATTCTGTGTGAGATGCTGGACACCAGTGTCCTCAGAATGAGCCCTCTGCACAACCAGGCTGACCCAGCAAGATCAAGCTTTGTCAGCTCTCCCAGGTCTTTGCCCTCAGGCTGCAGAGCTGGTGTGCTTCAGAACCACAGGAAGGAAAGCTTTCTACACTCATCTTTATAGTGAACCAAGTGAATGGGGAAGGAAGGAGGAACTGTATAAATTAATTCCATTAGGTTTTCCCCGGGCCTCTGGTTGTCCACTCAAACCTCTTTCACTGATGCTTGTTAAACACTCACAACATACTTGAAAAAAGGCGTCTCCTGACTACTCAGCTCCTCTTTCTGTATAACTCACAACACAGATATGCTGTAAGTGATTCTTGACTTCAGCCCTGGTTTGTTTCTTTCTGGCAGTCTCTGCTATTTCCATCAGACACTAGAAAGACTGATGCTCTTTCTCTAAAGAACAGATTTCTGCTTTAGCTTCTTCCATGGCCCACAGCGAAAACTAGCTCATCAGTGGGGTTTGTTCACAGAACAGATGTACTCCAGAGTGATGATACTTTTCAGATACATCTTTAACCTGGTGGTTCAAGGACTTAATCCATGTACAATGTCCCACAAGTCACTATTCTGATTCTGAACCAGAATCCAAGTAAATGAATGTAATTATTTTTTTGTGTGACTTTGTGGCTTTTACAGGAATGAGAGGCATCTGCATCATTAAAACCACTGTATCTAAATGGCACATTTGCTAGGAAAGTTTGAATCTGGATTGGAAGCTGAAGGCTGACTGTAGCCCACTAGAAATGATGATGAATGATGAGAATCAGAAATGTGCAGGTCTTCCACAGATTGTTCTGCAAATGAAATGAGAACTTTGAATTTGAGGTTTAGCAGTCCAGCATATGTCATAGAGGCAGCTCATTTTCTGAAGATGTGACCTTCTAGTGTGTATTTTAAGCCAATGTTCACCTTGTACCTCTAAAACTTTTGTTCTGTAGGTACAGATACAGACCTGCACAGACCTAGTATGGAGGGAAAGGAAATTTTCATTTGCATAGTTGCAAATGTAATCATAAAGCAAGGATGATCTGCTCCATAGCCTGTATCGTTTGGAATGGATTTAGATCCCAGTTCTCCCCTTCAGTGGCAAATCCATGTGTACTCTACACTTTCTTTTTGTGGCTCTCTGCTTTGGAAATTATCTGTTATTAAGATGGACTGCATTTTTCCATGTTGGAATGACTTTATTATGTGAAAGTTAATCTTAAAAAAAAAAACAGCCAACCAACAAAAAAGACACAACATAAAAAAACCCAATCAAACAAAAACCCCAAGGATTATTTAAGGGTAATAGGCTTATTTGCCAGTCATAAATATTCTCAGGCTTGAACGAGTGTAAGTCCAAGCCTATAGAGCAACAAAATAAAAATAAACAGAAAATAAAACTTCAAATAAAATCTGTTCACTCCACGGACTTAATATTTCAAGAGCCAAAGTTCCATATGATAAAGTCAGAGGGGCTCTTTTTTTTTTTTTCCTCCCAAAGCCTTGGGCCACAGTGTTATCAGCTGCTGGAAATCAAAGGAGGTTTCACATCCACTTCTGTATGCTGAGCAGGCTCATCAAAACAGATTATGATGCCAGGAGTGGTTTATCTATATGAAATCTCTCACAAGTGTGTGTCTTAGCTGCTGAAAGTCTTATTTCTGGCTTTGGAAAAAAACAGTATTGCCTCACCTATACTTCTTCATAAAGTAATTCCTGTCTCCACTCCTAATAATTTCCAAGTAGCACCGTGCTGTGCTCCATGGGTATGGTTTATGAACACATTCTCAATTTTCTCATCTGCCACATAGAAGATCTCTATATGGTACCCCCAAGCCTGTTGCTTTGCACCTGTGCTTTAGTCCAGCACTTACATTTTGAGAAGTGACCCGTGGTTGTGGCTGTTCAACTGGAACTGGTGTCTCAGGGGTGAAGGATCGACCCTCTGGAAGTGTCGACTCTCCATGGAGAAACAGAGCTTGATGCAGAAGTTCAGACAGACACTAAACTTTCACACAGCTGAAAGTAAAGCCAGTGAATGCCACTGTGCTGCAAATGAGCACCTGTGGATCGATGCAAATTAACACCCACTTCCAGGAGCAGCATGCACTCCCAAAGCTGGACTCTACCCTCCACAGACTGGGCACGTGACCTACAGCACAAAGCTTCTCCATCACTCGCTTTTCTTTCTCCCTTGAGCTTGTGCATATGTTTATTTGTGTCAGTCTGTTGCTTTTATTCTAAACTTAAACTGCAATAGTGAGACTTGCCTCCTGATTAAGAGGCCTGTATTTAATTGGAGCTGGCTGTATTGCTAACTCAGGCAGTGGTCTGTAGGAGGCCGTGTGAACACAGCTGAGGTATCTGCCCTCATCTGGGTCTGACCCTGACCAATAGCAAACGTGTTTTAACCCTCCTGGTTTTCCTTCATGCAGCCCACTCAGGATGTAGCTCTCTAAAGGGCTTACTAACCTCACCAAATCAGAAACACAGTCTAATGCCTTCTGCTGAAGGAGGAAATTTGAATCTCTTATTTTAATAAACACTGCAGGCTACAGGGAAGTGGAAAAAAGGAAACAGGACAGAACACAAGGAATATTTTTTTGCTTTTAAAAGAGACCAGGGAAGAAGCATTTCCCCAGAGATTAATGAGAAAATACCCACTCACCATTCACAGGTCTGTGTCCAGGCCTCCATCTGTGACTGAGGGATTTCCAACCCACATTTTCTGACAAATATAAAGGCTTAGATTCAAATATGAGACCACGTGTCGTGGCTACTTTTGAAACGCTGGATTATAAAATAATTTGTGACAATACAGGTGCAGGAATGTCTTTCTGAAATTCTCATGAAATATGGATGAATAATGGGGAAATGTATTAATGTACCTCATCCAATCTTTACAAACAATATCATTTCGTTATGAATAAGTAATTTCACAGCCAAAATTCAATAAATATAATAGAACCTGCTCAAAAGAAGTGATTGGCTTGGTATCATACTGAATGTGTCACATCTGTACTTCATATGCCATGTTGATATAACAAGGATTAGCATGAAAGGTGGTGGGCATTTCTGACATAAATAAAGCTTTTCACTGCAGCTTCTGAACTAGCACCTTGCTGTACCACATCTCAAAGAATGGAACACACTAAGCTGTAATTATTTTACCCTGCAAAGTCACCCAGATATGTCTTTGTTGTCTGAGACTTCACACTTGAGCACATTTCTGGGAAACTTAAAATTTCAATTACATGACTCCATACAAAGGAAGTCTTTAGGCTGCTGCAACAGACTCATACTTCATCTTACGATCCACGATTCTATGAAGCAGATGATTTTAAGTAGTATTCTTATATAAAAACAATGATAAAATCAAGGAAGTGTAAATGAATAAACAAGCCACCTTCTCCAGAAAGCCATGGAGCTTTAGACCCAGAATTACAGTCCTTCTATAAGCCTTAGCACTAGAGAAAATTCCTTCCATGCCAAAACTTAGAGGTTTCTAGGATAATTTATTCTGTCAGGAGTGCTTTGTTTGGTTCCTCAGACTGTACTTGCCCCTTTCAGGATGCAAAAACATGAGACTGACAATAATTCTCTGTAATTAGATGAACTACAGAAAGTACAGAGTAGATTAAGCAGAGAGTAATAGCTTGTGATTTGTTTTCACAAAGCAATGTGTCTTTGATTTCTTTTTTTGCACACTACAAATCCTTCACTTGCTATAAATGATGTCACATTGTAGCTGCTGTGTATGACCAAGCACACCTGGCACTACATTGACACCACCTACTATCACTGCAATTATAGTGGCTTGCAGATTTTCATTACAAAATCCATTTTAAACTCCTCATGTATTTCTTAATAACATCCATGCATCTCAAGAGCTGGAACCCTGATGATTTAAGGAACCCTTTATAACTCAGACAACTGTGATTAAGCCTAAAAATACATGTATTTGGCAAGCCATTCTATTTTTAATGGACTCAGCTGTGGTTTTGCCACAAGTTCTGTGGAGGAGCTGGCTTTGCAGCCCTAGAAGCCAAGAACCAAAAAGATAAGGGGCTCTGTGGAGAAAGTGTAAAAGCTCAATCAGCTTCATAGCTCCCCTTATCTGTGTGGGAAATAAAACAGTTAGACTTTTCCTGTGGATGGACCCAGCAGCAAACGACAATATTCCTCCCTTGGCTCAGCTCTGCAAGTCTCAAGGGGGGAGGAGGCCAAGTCTCACCTGCTCCCTGATGCCACCCACATGCCTGGCTGTGAGGAACCCCTCACCCTGTGGCAGCTCCTCTCCTGCTCCCAGGCCCCAGGGGGAGGCTGGGTGTCCTCCTGTGCTCTCAATCTGGCTTAGGGGAGGAGGAGAAGCAAAGAAGGGAGGAAGATATGAAGGGAGGAAGGACAGAGGGATGAAAGGATGGAAGAAAGGGTGGAATGATAAAAGGAAAGGAGGAAGGGAAGGAGGAACTGGGATTCTGAGCAGTCTGCTCTGTAGTAAAAAAAAAAGCAACCATTTTCAGAAGCAGAGTGAGACAAAGACAGAGTTATTGTCAATATGTTTTTCCTTAAACCTTCATCTTTTTGGTTTTTAACTTTAAACATTGCAAAAGGCTTTCCTTGAACATTACATCTAAGGAATTTTCACATCAGAATCTTTCTGAGATTCACAGATACTATTTTATCTACTGACCCATCCAGATGTCTCCACAAGTCTAATTTTAGAAATGAGAAGAAAAGAAATATAACAACAGTTGGGTCCACCACTGCATACACACAAGTTAACTGTGAGAGTCTCCAGCACATTCAACCACCAGATGAAGTGTTAGAAGAAGGAATCCTTTCATGCTAAGACAAATGTACCTATGAACCAGCATGCTTGCTTTAAGAGATCCTTCCCACTGCACACCTGATGTGTGCTGGGTTGCAGAACAGTGCAACTATAACCTAGACTCTCCTCTACCTCTGTCCCTCTGTCCTACCTTTGGTGCACTTTGCATTCCTGAGGTGTAAGGAAATGAAATCCTAAAAGAGAGAGTAAGGAAAATTACAATATCAATTAAGACCCCAGTATTCTATAGGAGTGATTTAAACTTCTGAGTTTTGTGCCAGCTGTGGCCATGTCTCTGGACACAATATGGCTACTGAGATTTAAATCCTGTGTACAAACTGCAGATGATGTCCCTGGGTTTACAGCCATTGATAAGGCTGATTTTTTTGTTCAATTTTGCTTTCTGAATCCTGTGTAAGTGTTGTACAACCCACTGGATAAACAGCCATTCTTTAGTCATATCAGATATATTCTGTATGCAAAACCATCTCTTAGTACTTCTGATTTTAAAGAACTTCATTAAACACAGAAAAAGCTGAGTCAGCAGAAGCCAAGTCAGCAAATACAGCTTTACTGTCTGTCTGTAATTAGTTTAGACATTCAGACAATAAAGGATGCTAAGTTATTCCTCTTTGAGAGTATCACAAAAAGGGAGAGTCAAAGAAGCCAGAGCAGGTCAGTGAACTACATGGAAGGATTTCCATGGGGAAAAGCACAGTCCTTGTGCAACATGCTGCTGAGACACCTGGATGTTTCTGGTGAAGAATTCATTATGAACACTTACTCTTTTCTCAGTGAACCCATTGCTAACTATGTCTTCACCTAATCCATTATGACATGGCTTCAAGCTAATAAAACCTTCTCCTTTGGGGTACAGAAGCTTTGGGTACTTCAATATTAGCTTTCTAATATAAGTAAATGAATTAGCTTGTTCACACAGCCACACCTGGTTGTGTTCACTGGAATGAAGGAGAAAGATGTGTATCTATCTCCTTCATCATGCATGCAGTATCAGCTTCACAGGTACCTAGTAATTAAGGCTTGTAGAGCTTGCTGATTAATATCTAATTTTAAAACTTCTCATGGTGACTCACCTCACACTCAGCACAATCCAAGCATTCCTGTGGAAGGAGCAGGGCTCAGTATAGACAGGACAGGAACTGGTGCAAGGGAAAGTGAATTTCCCAGGTACACGGACTTTCACTTGGTAAAAAAATAAAAGGATAGATGTTCAAACTCAAGAATAACCCCAAGTTCTTAATGCCAGAGTAGTAGAATTGAGGAAGCTGAGTCTGAAAATCATACTTCCTTTATCCCTCCCTGCATTCCTACTGTTTATGTTGCAGACACCAAACCTCAGCACATATCAGCAGTGTTTAGTATCTCAGTTCACCCTAGAGCACAGGTTCTGCAGATCACCAGCAGCTCAGTGCTGAGCCTACCGATGACTAGTTCATCTTTAACCCCCATTTTGGATGAACCAGCAAGTCATTTCACTGCCAGACTCACCTGTGCAGGTTGTGCCAGAAGTGTCTTGGGAGTCCACTGAGTAAAAATGCTTTCAGCAAAAGCTGATTTTGGTTATCACTTTTTTCTTTTCTTTTTTTTTTTTTTTTTAAATGGAGAGTGATGTTTTAGTATCACTGTCTCCTCCAGGCTCTGGTCAGCACTGCAGCTGAGGGGTCAAGGCTCTGGTGTAGCCTGGGAAGGGGCTGTCTTCTTCTGGCCTCTCCCCCAGGACCCCTTTCTGGCAGGTCCTCCACGAGGCTCCCCGCTCTGCCTCCTCATGTCAAACAGCTCGTTAAGGGGCCTAAACTCCCCCTGGGTGTTGTGCAGGAGCTGATATAATTGTTTTTCTGGGATACCAATTATTAAGTGCTAAAAGCCAAAATGCAAGAATATTCTTGGCTTTTGTCTTAGATCTAGGACAAAGGTCCTGTTCATTTCAGTGGCAGAGCAGAAGATCTCAGGACAGTAAGGTCCAAAGGAACTGCACCCCATCACCATGGGCCAACCAAAACACATCTGCCCCGAGGATCCCTGCAAGCACAGGTCATGTTCCTCTGAGCACAAGACTGCTGCTGTCATCTGAAGAGGAAGGATCCAGGCCATGCTGCTGGCATCTGCCATATGGAAACAGATCCTCAGAAAATCACAGGCAGTTGGTTGCTCCAATTCTAATTACTTGAGAAGAAAGTAAAACTTTTTTTGAGGTTGTGGAAATAAAAAAAGAAGGCAGAAAATTGTTGTAGTATTGGTGTAAATGATCAAAACTGTGCAAGCAAAAATTAAACTGTGTACGAAGTAACTGAGGAAGGCATAGTCTAGTCCATGGGAATATGCTGTTTGGGACAGGGAGCAGCCTTGTCAATTCTGGTGTTTCTGAGCCTACCCTTTCAGGGAGCAGGGGTTGCCCCTCCCACAGGTGACAGTGTGGATCCCCCTCAGAACAGAGGATTCCAAAGCACTTCCACTCACGGGTTCATTCGTGTCAGTGTCCAAAAATGTCTGCACGTCAGTGTTCCCTTCTTTATCATCAGTCCCCATGTTCTTTCCAGACCTTTGCTGTGTGCAAAATAGGATTATAATGGGTAGGTCTCCTTACCACCAGAGAACATACTGGTTCCACACTCCAGCATGGCAATAGCCTGGGTAAGGCAATACCTGCTCTGCCTGCAAGAATTTACACCTCCTTCCTTAGCAGAATTTGGGGACAGTCACTTTATCAGACCTTGGGCAGACTTTTCATACTTGGACCTTGTGAGCAGACCTGCACCCATGCTGCACAATACTGAGAGATGACTACTGAAGAAACTAACAGAAGGGTATATCTGTCCATGATGGAAAATGTCCCTATTCTCTCCTCCTGAGTCTGAGTCTCAGGGTACTTCATCCATACACAAAGCATACAGGAGAATCTTCTTCTCACTGCTGCTAGAATGTGAATGTCCTGGACACAGTGTCTGGTCCAGATTAAGCCTGAGCCTACAAGCTTCAGACAGGAAAAACTTCCATAAAATATCACCTCTATCTCCTTTCCTTCTCCCTTTCCCTCTCACTTTCCCTTTAACCTTTTCTCTTTTCTTCTCTTTCTTTTTTTCTTTTCTTTGAGCTCTCTGTTTCTAGACAGGTTTGCTACCACAGCAAGGGACTTTGCACGAGGTGGCTGTTTAAACACCCTGCACAAAGAGTGTTATTTTCAGCTAAATCTCCAGCTGGACTCTTCACCCACAGTGACCCATCATTCTGCACATGATTTGTTGATGTGATGGATACAAACTGTAAGAGACTCCAAAGCTGACCCTCTACTAATGGAAGTGTTTTCCACCTTGTTGAGGCCAGTGGGGCTGTGGGTTTTACAGCAGCAACTGATTGCTGCCTCACAGCTCAACTCCAGCAAATGTTCTATTTCTGCTATTTTGAGGCTGGGCTTTTTGCTCCAACCCACAGTGTAGTGAAACTGGAGAAAGAACGAGACTGAGTGTTTTTCAGATTCTGGGGTTTCTCCCCTCCATCCAGTTTTTGGTGGTGGTGTTTTCACTTCTCACATCCCTGCAATGCCCTGAGCTCCCGATGGACAGGAGGGCTCTGCTGTGGCAAGCACTGCACAGGGCTGTAAGAAAAGATAGTCACTGGCCCCAGGGCTTACTTAACCTTTTGTAATTACTGATTCAGTTTAACACTGCAGTCCTCACAACTTGAAGAATCGTCCCTCTCTCACTCAGTCTTCTCTAAGAACAGAAAGACTAGACTATCCTCTGGCTTATAAAATAACAAAGAATGTTTCTGTACTGCTCCTTTTTCATCACATTTCACATCGGTTGTTTCTTGGGTGAGTTAGCCCTGGAACACATACATACTCACTGAAATAAATGAAAACACGTGGCATGACACTGTGAATTCACCCTTCCCCCAGCAAAGCCCACGCCCTTTCAACTACTTCATTTTTTGCAGTTTTTGCCAATGAATTGCACAAGTTCAGACACTGAAATTCATCCTGTGAATACAGGAATCCTTGCGGTGTGTTCACACTGCAGCACAGACACCAGCAGGGTCACTACTAACCCAGAACTGGGCTCCACATATAAAGGGCTCTTCTTACTTTGTGGGCTCTCAGAGACTGCAAAAATATTACTTATCTGAAGTTAACAACCTGGTTTGGCCTTATTTTAATAATTGAAGCTTCATTCCATTCAGACTTAGGAAGTTAATATTCTGCTCTTCTAAGCAGAAAATGGAAGGGAATTATTATTTCACTTTTGAAATATATTTCAGTAAAAAAATCTGTACATTAGGAAATAATGAATTGGTTTAAATTTGTTTTTCAGAGAATGGCACGGTGTCTTCTCCTGACTTTCTTTGCTAAACAAAACAAAGCTGTTTTTCATTCCTTTAAAGCCATGAGCTGCTCTACCAAACGATTACTCATCAGAATGTGTTGCTGATATTGCAGATATAGGGCATCTTTGCATGAGTGTGAAACTTCCCACAGAGTGTATTCTTTCTTTGTCTTAAACAATATTGGTTTTAAGATCCCTTTTAAAAGTACTTTATTCTCTGTGCATTTAATTAAAACCAACTTTTCACGCATTTGAATGAGAAGCCTGAAGGGGAAGAAATTCAACTCCTGTTTCCTATTCCCAGGGTACTTTTTTTTTGAAGAGTGGGTTATGCTGAGACATTTCAGTCAGTAAAGGGATCTTGGATTTTAGAGTCTGGATAAGATCAATATTTTCATTAATTAAAGACAACAACAGCAGCAATATCCAATGTAAGCACTACTTTCTTCAGTTCACCTCTGAAATGCAGCTACAGCTGGAATATAAAGCACACTTGACTGGAGCTCAGCATCAAGCTGTATCAGTGTTAAACAACAGGCTTTGGGATACCTGGTCCAGTGCTCAGTAATATTGTCAAGTTAAAGTAAAGAGTATTTACAGAGGAGGGGAAAGCTAAGGAGACAGGCAGACTGTGCTTCCTCCCCTGCAATCACCCTGCTGCAAGTACAGGGCAAACCACAGCCCTCCCTGCAGCAGGTGGGAACCAAGCATTGAGCCCGTTCTAGCCCCTCAAGCTGTGCTCTGGAGCACATCTTCCAAGTGTCTGCTTTTTCACAGCAAATATTGATCAATAAAAGACATGGAAATGACAAAACAAGCTGAACAGGCTGTTCAACACAATTTTCCCCAACATCTTTGCTTCCCTCCCTGAGAACTTTGACCAGGGCAAAAGATTTACACATTAAAATTTATCTCTTTCGGTTCTTGAATATTTGTGGCTTTAAGAGATGAGCAGCTACAATGTCAAACAACTGCAGTCTGTGTTTTATGGCAAGCTGCATTTTTGGCATTGTTTGGTTTGTTTCTTTGACAATGGAAATATTAAGCACTGTAGTTGCTGCTCCATCCTAACTTAATACTCTGCCTACATCCCGTTGTACAGGATCCCACTGCTATCAGTGGCAAACAACACAGGAGTGAGTATCTGCATGGCAAAAGAGAAGCTGTACAGTAACCCCACTGTCTGTGACAACAGCACTGGGGTGGCCTCATTATAACCCAGTTTCAGACCTTCAACAAGTACCATCCTGGCTGTGTTCATCTCACCTCTTTTCTCTCTTCTCCTCTTCACAGGTTGCTCCCTGCCAGGCTCAACTCTCCTCCCAGCAGGGTGCAAGCCTTGCCCAGCTGGTGGCAGCTCCCAAGAGACAGAGAAGCAGGGAGGAAGGGGGACAGTGGAAGCACAGGGAGCAGTGACCAGGGTGGAGGTGGGGAGCAGCAACTAACCTACCAATTCCTGTCTAAGGGAATTCCCTTAAATGGCCTTCACCCCTCTGCTGCTAGGACTGACATAAAAGGAGTCTGACTGCTTTGTTTCACAGGCTGCTGCACTAGAAGGTTAATAAAACAGATTATTTTTTTCTGTTTTGGAGATGACAGGCTGAGTGGGGAGCTTCCTTTCCTCCTCTTCTGATCCTTCTTCCCTTCCTCTTTTGATCCTTCTATATTTTTCTTCACATGTTCAGAGTACAAGCTGAAAAACGAGTTAATAAATAAATTCCATGTATTTCTCTTTTCCTGAAACATTCTTTGTCATACATAAAAGTTGATTGATTTCTTATACAATGAAACTCAAAGCAGCAGCAAATACACCACTCAGATTCACCTTGAAAACAGGTGTGCTTCTCTGTCATTCTTTCTAATGTAAAATGGCTGAATATATTAACCTTAAAGACAACATGAGTCACTTTTGGAATACCCTGGTGAGTAACAAAAAGCATACTAGCACTTTCCTCTGCATTGTGATGTTGCTGTACAAAGGCAGAATTCTTCCTCTGCTTAGCTTCATAACAAAGCACTGTCAAACTGGTAAAGCCAAGCTGGAATGGCTTCACTATCCTGCCCCTATTTCTACACTCATTTGTTGATCTCATGGCAGTCCATGACACCACAGTAAAGGCTGCTGGAAACTGTGCAGGGCTTTGAACCAGGCCTGGTACCTTGGTGTGGAGAGGAGTGGAAGGGAAGAGGGGCAGGGGGATGTTTCCAGACCTAGCACACATCAGGGCGGCCTCTGGACTAGTTCAGCTCATTGTGCTGCTGAAAGGCTGAGCATTTGGGTTCTCAATAACAAGTATGGAGAAAAAGAGGAAAAGAACTGATACCAGATCAGCATGTCCTTTTCAAAATGCTCAGCCTGTCTTTGGTGTTCTTCCTGATTTGCTGTTTCTTGCTGATGCACAGGGGAACAGACTTGTCTGTACTTGATGCTGAGAAGAGGATAGTCTTGAGGACCTGCCTTTTTCCTGTTTTTTATATTATCTCCTTGAGCATTCATTTTGCTGGATGTTACAGAAGAGATGATGAAGTAGATGAACTTTGCTCTCCTCTATTATCACTGTGTACTTGGGGGCCAGCAGCAGTTCTATGGTAAATAAGTCACATGTATTCTAGAAAGCAACTATGGTGCAAAATACGGTTCGGAATGATAAAGACTTGTTTGTTGTAAAAGACATAACAGTGAAAATTACTCAGTGACATTTTCAAAATCTAGTAGCTCTTCATTAAGAATAGCCTCCTTGTTATCAGTTACCTTTAGCAACACTAAGGGCAGGAAGGTTATGTATTATGTTGGATGCTGCATGACAAAGAAATAGCACGCATAAAACTGCATAATTTGAAATTCAGTTGCAGAAATACTTCTGTATTCAGTGATAAAAACAACTAATGGAACCAGACTGACTCCAGGTATAGCTCCACTGACTCCAGTGAGCTCCACCCACAGGAAACAGCTCAGGATCTGTGCCATCAGGTTCTCAGTAGCTTTATCTGATTTATATCAGTGTGTAACAGGAATAGGATTCATTTTATCCCTCCTATAACTCCAAAGAAGTTTTGTGAAATATCCAGGAAAAAATTAAATATTTCTAAGCATATATTCCTCTCAGAAATTCACTGAATTCCTCTTGAAAAGCCCTGCACAACTCTGAATGTCTTTTTACTGGACCTGCCCTACAATAAAATATGCCTGATTAAGTGCTCTAAGAAACATTATCATTAAGGCTCTGAGTCTGGTGAATATCATTCTCAAGGCTTTTCTTTCCCTAATTGTCATGAAAGAGACATAATGATCAGCTTGTGGTGAGTTCTGAATGACTGGACTTGATTCGCTGTTGAATTGTTGCATTTAATATAAACATTAAGACACCTTTTATTCTGCTATATGTTTTCTAACAACAAAAATTAATAATAAGACTTCTTAGTTTTGTTGGTGCTTTTAACAAAAGAAAAATACAGACTAATATATCTGCACGCACTGATACTCTCTCCATGAAGAGCTTGCTAACAAAATTAAAGTTGTAGCATTTCTTCCATACCAATTAGCTTAGATATCAAACAGAGCACCTAGTTGCTGAAGCAGTTTCAGCCTTTCAACATGTGTCCAGGATAGGAAAATCATCAGGAGAAGGTTCACTAGAAACATAACTCAAGTAAAAACAATTAGGTCTAGACTTTCTTTAAGTGAAAAAAAAAAAAAAATCTTCTTTTGAGTTCCATGTCAAGATCTATGTAAAGGTGGGACCAGTTTGCAGTTCCCAGTTAAATTTGGAACCTGGAATTAGAGGTGCTTGACTCAAGTCCATTGCTAAGATGTCAAAACTTTATAAATGTATCTAATTAGCAAAGCTCCAACTATTTCTCAGGAGACACACTCCCTCTTCAGAGGTTCACATGTGTACCTGAGCATGTCTTCTAGTCTCTTACAAGGCTATTGGAGGAGTACTAAGTAGGTAGTTAAGCCAACCTTAGCCCTCAAACTTCATTAGAACCAAGCTATTAGAAAATAATTATAGATTAATTGGATGAATATTCAAGGAAAAAAAATACAGAGTCTAATTCGATACATTTTCAAGTAATGCTTTTAATTAGATCAGATAGATTATCTCTGTTGGTTGGCTGTACCAGGGAAGGATGGAGGGTTGTGCAATTCTTCCTCCACAGGCCACACTCCAAACAGCCACAATCTAAGGGATGTGTTTGTCTGTGCCAGCAGTCTCTGCAGTGGGATGTTTTGTAAGAAGACACAGCCCTGCAGACATCACCAGGGGAAGATGAAGCAGGGTCCCATGGTCAGGGGTGCACCTCCCCAGCCTGGCTCTCTCTGTGCTCTCCTGAAGCTCTGCTAGTTTGTCCACTGACACCTGGTGCCCACACGTGTCTCTGTGCTTCGTGCTTCCAAAGTTTTACTAGCAGAAGGCAGGAGAGGGACAGCAGGGAAATGTTTATAGTGCTCCATACCAAGAGCTTCTCAAGTTTGCAGAGAAAAATAATAATTTGATAAGGATTAAAAAAGAAAAAAAATAAATAATGGAATGTTTCTGTGTGACAGACCAGTAAAAAGAAAATTCTGCATCCAGGTTGTAGTCCAACAGTGGTGTGAGTAATTCCATAAAGCCAAACTGGTTAAAATATGAACAAATTGGTCTGAGGAAAAGCTTAAGCCTTATAGCTGAAAATAGGAAATGACAATGGTTCATTATTGTGGAAAAAAAGGCTTTATAAAAACAGATTTGTGTGAGTGTGTGTGAGTTAAGGCCTCTATCTTCTGAGCTGGAGCTAACGCCATCAGCACAGAGGTTTCAGTCACAATGTCTTTTGTTATTCGAGCTGAAGAAATCTTGTCAGGGCAGGATCTCTCAGGAATGCTGGTGTCTGAAAAACCAAGAAGTGTGGTCTGTGTGGCAGGCAAAGAAATGTGACAAGAATGGCTGTTTGCTACCAAAAACTATTTGCAAACTAAAGACCAGGCTAAAATCTACGAGAAATTTTGAATGTAGTATATTGATTAGAAAAACATAATATGCTCTTTGAATTAAAATTCTGTGCTCAGCCACTGCTGCAATGATCTGTAGGAAACACAAAGTTCACTGGATTCACAAAATAATGAAGGAAAGTGGGAGAACTGGAAGCACCCTAAGCATGTGGTCAAAATTGCAGTGTACAGAAATATTTGGTTATGAAAAATAATACAATATCTGAATGTAAAGAAAAGGAAATGAAACTACAAACAGCACTTGCATTGTGCCTGTAGCTTGAACTGAAACATTTGTGTAAGAGGAAAAGATTGATAATACCATTTGCAGCAGGGCTTCTTCAGAAGTGTTAATGCTTTTCTGTAGTTCATCAAATCCATCCATAAGGGGATTTTCAACCTGTTTTTCTAATTTGACAAGCATATAAAATTTTCCAGCAGATAGGCTAAACCTTCTGAAGAGAATTTAAGCTTATTGGCATTTCTCTTACTTTCCTTAGTTATCTTACACAAATCCCTTGAGAATAGACCACAAACGTCAAGGTATCCATGGATCCCAGCCTAAATATTACTGTTCAATGTTCAAGGGAAGTGGATTCAGTTTAGTAGGGATGGTGGCAAAGGAGCTAATTTCTCTCAAGCTTTTAAAGAAGTTATATTTTATATTCTACCTGGAGAGTGTCTGTACAATATCACATCAAAGGTGTGAACATGGGTCAATTCTATCTGGACCATGTAGAAATACAGGGTCTGGTAATGATCTAGATAAGACATTTATGCAGGGAGTGGTGGCCTGTATTAAAAAGTGAACAGCTGGGATTCCTACAATATTAGGTATTCCATGAAATGAAAAGCAACTCTTGTTATATAGCCTCACCATGGTCATTATGGTATTTTTTTGGCTAGTAGAAATATAATCTTGTTTTCAGGACTTGCACAAACTGCATTTAATTTGCTTTATTGTGTCAATCTAACTGGAAATACAGGTAATACTAAGCACAACTAACATTTCATGAAGGCTTCAGTGTCTTTTTGTGTGCACAAGCCATAGTTAGACATGTAAGGATTTAATAGATCTAAAACTGACCATTGTCATAGAACTGCCCTTAAACCCTTTGTGGTCAAAAATTACAAGTCAAATAGAAACAAAATGGTTGTGTTAATATTTACACTGCTAAAAGAGCACTTAGCTGGGAGGATGTTTCAGCTTTCTGCTGATTTCTGAAGTGTTTACACTGAATATGCGTCAATAAAATGTCACAGCCAAATGAGAGAAAAGGAAATTGAATTCCCTTCCTCTGCTGTTACACACATTCACACTGAATGATGCAAAATATGTTCTCATAGGTGGTATGATACCAGGAAATTCCTGACCACCAACAGAATATCAGACAGATATGGATCTAATTGTAAGAAGGGACAACCACAGATAGACAGTTTGTTGTAAAAGGTGAAGGTTACCATCTGGAATAAAGTTCCTTGAGTCTATCTGAAGTAAATCAAAACATATTCTTCAATGACTCTTCAAATCTCCTTGACCCTATTCTGGTTTGTCAGGAAGGTTAGAAAGTTAGAAAAGGCTCTTTTTGCTTTGTAATTCAATTAACATCAGTTTGGAAAAGAAAAATTCTTTTGTGGATCATAAAGAAAATGAGAAGCCAAATGAGCAATCTGAGCATATTGACATAACGCTGGTGCAATGTTTGTTAGTAAAATATTTTAAAGAAATAGTAATTTAATGGAAAATGTTAAAAAAAATGAGTTTTCTTTGTTCTTTTTTAGCAACACATAACATCCTAATATTGCTGCCAAGAACTTTATAATTGGCATAAATCTACCTCTTAAAATATGGTTGAGTGACACATCTATGAACATCAGTAAAAAGTCTTTTATTCAGCATTTTTATTTCATCAAGGGCAGTTAGTATATTTTCTTATATGACTAGATCTCCTTTCCTCTAAAATGCTGAAGCTCTTTCCTTTCTGATGCTTAGTACATCCACGTTCTTTAACAAACAATATCAATGTGAACTTTCAGATCCTTACAAAATTCCCAGTTTCTCTATTCATCTTAGATGTTGACTCCATTTTAGTTATGATGTTGTATAATTGTCATGGGAGATGATTTCTGAGGCTTATATTTTGCAGTCATAGCTATGGATGTTCAGCTTCTGCCTAATAGTAATAATCATGATAATTATGCTAATGATTATAATAATAGAAATAAAAATAACATTAATAAATATCTGATTGAAAGTAGACTGTGCTCCAAGGTTTCTGATCTCTAGCAAAGCAGAAATAATAGTAAAGAAAGAAAATAAGGCCTATTATATTAGAAGTGTAGTTCCAAAACCTTCACACCATTCCCAGCAAAATGTAAACTGAACTGGTCAGTGACATGAAAATATAAGAGAGCAGGTGATATTTGCATACCAAGTTTAGGCAATGAAACAGCTGAACTTGGAGACTGGTCTCTTCACAGCCCTTTCCCAGCAGGGGTGACACATATCCTGGATCAAGGAGTCACATACCAAATTATTTCCCTGCCTTAGAGCCATGGAGTAGATGAAATATGTCTTTCAGAGGTAAAGGAAGATTAGGAACAGGCCATGAGTGGAACACGACAAGAAGCCATTTCTCCTTATTGAGATGGATTGACAAGGGGGAATGGATTAAAACTGGAGGAGGGGAGATTGAGGGGAGACATGAGGAAGAAATTGTTGAGTGTGAGGGTGGTGAGACACTGGGCCAGGTTGCCCAGGGAAGCTGTGGAAGCCCCATCCCTGGAAGTGTTGAAGGGCAGGTTGGATGGGGCTCTGAGCAACCTGGTCTAGTGGGAGGTGTCCCTGCCCATGCAGGGGGGTTGGATCCTGATGATCTTTAAGGTCCCTTCCAACTCAAACCATTCTATGATTCTATGATCTGCTCTCACTTGTGTGTCCTGCCTTCCTGACCCTGTGGGTAGGAGTGTGAAGAGCCCAATCCAGCACTGCCAGCCTGGCTCTGCTGGGTGTGGGACAGCCCTGCCAGAGCTGTGCTGAGCTGTCTGCTCCACAACCCCAGAGCTCAACTCTTCGCCAGAATGCAAATCAGACAGCTGGGAATATGTTCCTACCCTACATTTCCCTCTGGGTGAGCCTGTTCCTTTCCACTGCCTAGAGAGATACTGTAGTCAGACCAGTCCCTCATCGGGGTGCAGAGGTAGGACACCAAATGTCAGCAGCACAAACTCATCACAGGATATAATCCACCTAAATGATTGCACACGTGTGCTGCAATAAAAAGCACTTTTCCAGAGCATGCCAGAGTTAGTGACTGAGATGGACTCAAAGACAGAAAAAGGACTGGGAGAGAAGGTCAGGGAGCTCTTCAGAATGCAGCAGTTGTGCAGTGCCTAAAGGCTTTTAAAATAAAATACCTCTTTCAAAGTCCTCCCTCAGGACTTTTAATTGAAGCCTTATGAACGAGAGGACTGCAATTGTTCCTTTGGGAATAATAATTGTTGGGAGTGCCCAAGAGAATGGAGCAGAAATACAAATCCCAAAGGTGGTTCAATGGAGCAGTGGGTATGAGCTGGGTCACCAGCAGAAAAGTGGAATGCCTTTTCCCCAAGGTGCTACAAAAGGAATGCAGGGGGGGGAACTTCTGCAGCAGGATCTGAAGCATTTTGCTGCCTGCCATTAGTTAGAGGGTGAGGCTGGCTTACAGCTAAAGAGAACAGGGCACATCTTTGCCTGCCAGGGTAAATGCAGGCCCAGAAATTTGAAAACTATGCCTACAACAGGTTAAGAAAAATGTGATTTTTTTTCTACAGGAAGTTTTGAAGAAGCTGCAAATATTTGCATTCTGATTTTTTTTTTCTTCAGGGGAACTTCCTTGTTTTTTTGTTGTTAAAATAAAAATTTTCTTTTCTTATTTAAGATATAACAAAAACAAACAAACAAACAAACAAAAAGCTATGTTTCTTTTGGGGTTTTTTTCATTTAAAATACCTTAATCTCACTCTCATATGACCAGGACTTTGTTCA
This sequence comes from Hemiprocne comata, assembly GCA_020745705.1. Classification (NCBI taxonomy): domain Eukaryota; kingdom Metazoa; phylum Chordata; class Aves; order Apodiformes; family Apodidae; genus Hemiprocne; species Hemiprocne comata. The sequence continues at coordinate 122,672,821 of CM036588.1, forward strand.
GACTCTCAAGAATGAGCTGTTTTTAGAGAGGAAGGGAATTGTAGGGGCAAAATGTGCCCCTTCTGGCCATTTTTCCTATCTCTATTCCAAAATCTTACCTTGAGAGATTGAAGATCTATTTCTGATGCAAATTTCTTCTCTTGCTGCCTCTTGTCTATTTACTTTGCAGGACACGAACATGGGGCCATCCTTCACAGGCTGCCCTAGGTCCAGAAATGGAGACTTCTAGAGTTTGTGGAGATTGTGTCTGTTTCAGCACCCTAGTTCTGAGGCTCTGCTGGCACGTGCAGCAAAGCTGGGGTGAGCAGGCACTGTAAACCCCACTCTTTGGAATGGCAGTGGATTTATTGCACTGGAATTATGCAGGCAATCTCTGCTTGGGCAGTAGATCAAACTTTCCCCAGAATTTTGGGCTTGGAGGCCCCAAGCTAGGCAATGCATACAGCCTGCCAGCATCTCTGGATTGAGATTCAGCAGCCCTAGGAGGGCCAGTGAACAGGGATGGGAACTTCTTTGCTCCTTTGTGATCTCTCAGTGCATCTGCCTTAAAAACAAGGCAGCTGTTTCAAGTCTCTTATTCCTTGTGACTTCCCTGATCTTCCTGTGGCTGCAGAATAAAGACTGTTACTGATTCCTGCTCAATGATGGCTTGGGTTTGGAAGAGGAAGGGCAGTATCTGTAAGAAATTTTCCTGTTAGGTTCAGTGGTGGCATGTGTAAATGTTGGATCTAAAAATCAGCAATCTTAGGCTGATAGGAACGTTTAACCCTTCGTAACTCAAAAGTGGTGTTCAGTGTAGGTTAAAGAAATGTTGCAGGCTGAGACGGGTAAAGTCACAACCCACTCCCCCTCCAAAAGGGGATTGAGGGCTGAGGACCACTCCCTGTCACACTCACAAACAATGCTCAAGAATCAAAAAGACTAAAGGAGAAATCATATTTTAACAGAAACTGTGGCCTAAAATATTTCCAGAAACCCACTCTGACACCTTATTTCACTCTTGAGATTAAACTGAACCCTATTAGTAGGTCAAGCTCCATTTAGCTCAGAAAGCTCATTGAGAGATTGATGCTGTATAAATTCTGTGCTGGACACTCTTGCTGTATTAAGCAAGGCAGAACTTGCAGGGAGAAGCACCATCTTTCATTACACCTACTGATTACCAGGCCACCAGAGGTCTGAAGTGCTGCTATTGCTCCACTAAACCAGCTGTTGCAGCCTGCCATTGAAATCTGTATCTGTCTCCCTCTTCCCTTGTGTCTGCATTAATCACCAGGGCAGAAACCCACAATGAAAACATTTCTATTAATTGAAGTTTTCTGGAAAGGAAAGATTAGTTTTGTAATACTCAAGTTGTTATTGTTTAATGGAGCATTGCTCCTTGCCTGTGCAGATGAAGTGCAGAACTGGAGAGTGAGCACACACTGTCTGACTGGAATGATACTGTATCATTTTCATTTTTAAAAAAAAAAAGTAAATTTAAAAGAATAAATAATTTCTGCCAACTGTAAAGCATATGGGCATGTCTTTCTGAACTTGTTTTAACTCCTGGCTGCAAAGTTGTTTCTTTGATTAGATTCTTATGATGTTTGTAATGTGTATACATGCAGGGACTGGCAATGTGTGGCAGTTCAGGATGGCAAGGCACGAAGATACAGGCATATATAACCATCAAACAAATCTGTAAGATCAATCTATATCTTCTTAAGTATTATTATATTTAAATATGAATAGGAACTGTTATTGGTTCTGCTATGGATCTAATTTATGCAAATCCCATGCAACCCTAGCTCAAGAACTGGACTGTAATGGTTCCCCTTTTCACTCTGCCGCAGCACGAAAGGGTCCTTGGCATTCCATAGTCGACTTAGATAAACTCTTCCCAAACAGCAGTAAATACTGAGGGAAGGCTCATACAGCACCAGACTAAGAGAAGGAAACTATTGCACTGAGTATTACAGCATCACAGAATTGTCAGGGTTGGAAGGGACCTCTAGAGATCATGTAGTCCCACTCCCTTGCTAAAGCAGGATCCCCTGGAGCACATTCCACAGGGCTGCATCCAGGGGGGGTTGAATATCTCCAGAGAAGGGGACTCCACACCCTCCCTGGGCAGCCTGTCCCAGGGCTCTGTCACCCTCACACTGAAGAAGTTTCTCCTCATATTTCAGTGGCACTTCCCATGTTCCAGCTTGTGCCCGTTGCCCCTCGTCCTGTCCCTGGGCACTACTGAGCAGAGTCTGGCTCCATCCTCCTGCACCCACCCTGAGATACTTGGAGGCATTCATAAGGTCTCCCCTCAGCCTTCTCTTCTCCAGGCTGAACAGTCCCAGCTCTCTCAGCCTTTCCTCATCAGGGAGATGCTCCAATCCCCCAGTCATCTTTGTTGCCCTCCCTGGACTCCCTCCAGCAGTTTCCTGTCTCTCCTGAACTGGGGAGCCCAGAACTGGATGCAGTTCTCCAGATGTGGCCTCACCAGGGCAGAGCAGAGTAGAAGGGGAGGATGAACCTCCCTTGACCTACTGGTCACACCCTTCCTAATGGATGCCAGGGTTCCATTGGCCTTCCTGGCCACAGGGGCACATTGCTGGCTCATTGGTAACTTATGGTCTAGCAGGACTCTAAGACCCTTCTCCTTCAGTCCTTCCAAAGTCCATCTTTTCTCTTGGACCCTGACACATCGAAACCTCAGTGAAGGCTTGTTTTTACAGACAGAGTTATTGCAATGTCTCTACAACTTTTGGCACTGAGTCTGGGAAAACAGCAGAAAAGGCACTGGTAAAGAGGCACAGCAGGTGATGATGCCACTCCAAATTCCAGCCTGGTGCACTGCTCCATGGCAGATGCTTCTGCCTGAAGCCTCCAAGGCTGGTTGTTACATTTACAACTTTTGAAGACAATATGGTTGAGCAAAATACAAGAGGAGGAATAAAGTATTTAGCCCTGGGAGAAGCACTCCAACTGGGGTGTGGCAAAAGAGTAAAAACAGTGGGAAGCAGGAGCAGTATCTGGAAAACTGGTAAAAGAGTCACACAGTTGGATCTGGGATTTGTGTAGAATTGTCAGAGAAAAGGATGAATAAGATGTTAATATCCATGGATATAAGGAGGGAGATCTCAGTTACTTGGCTTCCTTTGTTTTTCTGTTTCTTCCCTCAAAGAAAACAGTATAATATGGTGCAGATTAGGAACCAGATAAGTGGATGCATGAAAAACAACAGGGGTAAATGCATCCCCAGTGGAACTCCACTGAGATTACTGGAATTATTCCAAGACGTGAACTAGGGTCATAATTTCATATTTATGCTTAAACCTTGGATATTAGCATCAACTGTTTGATTTGAGTTTTGGAAAATCTGACAAAATCCTTTGTACAAACCTTTCAAATCCCACACTTGGCATATTGTCTATGTTTTGGATACTAAAACATAAGTTTAGAAAGCACAAAGCATAGGGGATTTGGGTTAGCTTTGTCACTGCACTTCTTTCTGAAATGTCCTAAAATATTATTATAGTAAAGGTGATGCATGAATAAAACATAATAGAATAGACACTACATCCTAGAAAAACCCTTCAGTTTCATTGTCCTTTAACCACAGATTTTGGATTGTTTTAGGAATGGTGTGTCTAATTTCCTGACTGTTTTCTTCTTTGTGCGATCTTTTTGGTTTTGTTTTTCCTGAAAATTGTCCAATCACTTGCACATCCAAATTCACTGTACACCATTTCAAGTTATTTCACATCTGTAATTTTGTAATCTTTGTAACACTGCATTAAGGAGCAGCAGGCATAATGTATTTCCCTACTTCTAGCTGATATCACTCTTGAAAGAACACAGAAATGTCAGTGCCTGCTCATATTTTACTCTTGAAACACAACCAGGACAATGGAACTATGTCAAAAGTGAAAGATGAGAATTTAATAGCTGTCCAGGGGTGTGCAAATTAAAGCTGCAAAATGAATAGCAATTTATGGGGCATGAAACCCAACAGAGAATGAGTAGACAATAGGCCTGGGGAATGACTGGGCAACACTGAACTGTCAATCAGGAGTTCATCTCCCTGCACCTCAGCTGCAGCCTCAGCACGAGGTGAGCAGGGCAGAACGTGAACACCTCTGGCTTCAGAGCATGCCTGACATGGTGCTGGGTAGTTTGGAGGAGTGCTGAGCCATGTGCCGAGGTAGAAGTCCACAACAGAAACATTCACCCTTAATGTGCTCTCTGCCATGCACTGTTTTCCCTTTCACCTATTGCAAAATATTGCAATATCTTCAGATTTTTTCACTGAACTTGCCATTTTTCAACAACAACAAATCACCTTTTCCTAAGACAGTGAGATGTTGGATGAATAAGGGCCTGCTTACCTTTCAAAGGCCACAGATTTAGCTGTCAGTCAAGAAGAAAGAAGGTGCCTCACAATCTCCAGAACTTAATGAGGTCTGAGGACAGGTTGATGGAAGGAAAGGGCTGCACTTAGTGAGTGAGACTGAAGTTCAGAGGTCAGAGTTACAATGCTGAGTGGGAGAGACATCAGGTTGCTGGTAGCTGTGCTGGACACAGCTCTGGGCAGACTGACTCAGAGGTGGGCAGCTGGGGGGCTGTAGCCCACAGCCCTTTGGTGAGCCCGTTGCCCTCGACTGACTTCTCAGAAGTGCAGCTGCACCCATGCCCAGGATCCCTCCACCCTGTCCTCCACACTACGGGGAGTGTTCTCCAGCCGAGGCAAATTATCTGCCTCAATCACAACAGGCAGAAAGCTCCAGAAACTTGCCCTTGAATGGAAACTGAATTTTTAAAAAAAGCACTTAAAGGGAAGAAAAATCTACGAGGGAAGCTGCAAATGTGTATTTTGCTCAGGAGCCTACTGAGTTTAAAGCTGGCAAACATCTCATAATAACTTGGTTCCTGACTGAAAATAGAACAAATACAGTTTGATTTAGGTCAGTGGAGCACCAATGATTCATGGCATTAGTCAGCCATGTACATTCCAGCAGAAATCAAACCTAGTAGCTACACGTAATAGCATCATTGAGTAGCTTCATAGTGTCTGAAGGGTTCAATGCATTTTTCTCTTGGCAGAGAACACTATACTCTGGCTTCTCAAGTCACAGCAGTTTTTCATGATCTTCAAAACCCTAGAAAAGATAGCTAGGCTGCAAAACTATCAGTGCTAACATTTCTAGCTAAATCCATTGTGCATGTACTAATATATTTCCTTAAAACTGGACAGTAGGCTTGAACTAGAATAGCTTACAGTTGACCATATTGAAACATTGACACCCACAATTATTGCTGTTCACTTACCATTTGCACAAAACATGGCAGGTTAGGCACTAGAGCTACACAAGAAATATTCTAGGAAGTGGAAACTCATCCAAAAGATGACCATGCTCTACAGAATCACAGAATCACAGAATAGTAATGGGTGGAAAGCCCTAAAGTTCCTCATCTACATGTTTCTTGAGTACATCCAAGGATGTTGACTCCACCACCACCCTGGGCAGGCTGTTCCAGTGCCTGACCACTCTTTCAGTAGAGAAATTCTTCCTAATACCCAATCTGAACCTCCCCTGATGCACCTTCAGGCCATTTCCTCTATTCCTTTTGTTATTTAGTTCTGAGAAGACACCAACACCCACCTCCCTACAACTTTCTTTCAGGCAGTTGTGGAGGGCAATGAGGTCTCCCCTCAGCCTCCTCTTCTCCAAACAAAACATCCCCAGTTCCCTCAGCCTCTCCTCATATGACTTGTTCTCCAGCCCCTTCCCCAGCTTGGTAGCTCTCCTCTGGACATGCTCCAGCCCCTCAATGTCCTTCCTGTAGTGAGGGGCCCAGAACTGCACACAGGGCTTGAGGTGCAGCCTCACCAGCACCAGGACAGGGGCACGATCAACCCCCTACTCCTGCTGGCCACACTACTCCTGATACAGTCCTGGGTTATTTGCTATGCCCATTTATTGCACTTGCAGATCTGCATCAAATTTGCACCAGTCCAAAGCTTCGGAAGACTTTGTAAAGAAGGACCTCAAGTTGGGTCTTCTTGCTCCCACCATCATAGAAAACCCATGCAATGCCTTTGCAGGACAATTTTCTCAAGGTTGAGATGAATGTCCCAGTGAATAGTTACTCATGTCCATGGAAGAAAGATTTCCGTGTTAGCAGAAACATTAGTAGAGATGTGGGCACAGAAGCAGAAGCTTTTCTTGGCATGTTTCCTTTCTTTTTCTTGTGGAAGCTGTATCTCAGCCAGGCTTTGCCTGGGGAAGCCATGATGTGTCAAGCAGTTTGGACTGAGGTGCTGTTCATGCAGCTTCAAACTTGATGTGACCTTTTTACCTCTAGAAATGCAACAGCAAATAGCCCAACAGGTGTGTGCTCACCTGCACAGGTCCACTCTGGGAATGAACTCAGGTTTGGCATTGGTGGTGGTGGCTTTAAAAGAGAGGGTGAGTGAAATAAAATGAAATTAAAGATTTAGTACTGAAGCATAACAGAGTCCTCATTTAGAAAAAGGTTTAAAATTATTTCAGCAGAAAATTCAGGAATTTTATACATGCATATATTTAAGTTCATGATGTTAATATGTATGTTCCATGAACATACAGAAAATCTGCAGAAAATCAAGAAATTAATGTAACAGGTTTGAAAAATTTTCTCTTTGAAAATAATAATTTTGAAAATAAACAAGGAAAGTTATGGCAAAAGCACCAAATCTAGGACGCTGGGTTTTGCAGAAGCAGCAGAGTATGTGGAAACCTCAATTTCTTGTTTCACCCAAGAGTCTGTTTACCAATGCACTGATTTATTTGGCTTTGAACATCAATCCTCTCCTTTTATTCTTCTTTGGTGGTGTGCTGTTGTCTTTTCCAGAGCTTCATGGCATACTCTGTTCCTGCTTGGAGTAATTTGTGTCTGTAAAGCAGAAAAACTTCGGTGTTCACTTCCAGAGCTTTTACTTTAGGGCTCAGGGTTGCCAGAGATGCAGATGACAGAGATGTTTTTGTTATGCTGTTCTTGAGTTTCAGCAAGTTAACACATGTTAAGAGTTTCATTCAATGTGAATAAAGGACTGACAAGAGCAGGATTACACAGATATGATTTTAAAGCTAATTCACATTCCCTGTATAGGGGTCATTTGAAGCAACCTACTGCTACTTCAGTACCATTGCATGACACTCCAACACAGCACACTCTAAAATGTGATTCTTCCTGTTTACTTGGCTCTCATGAGACCCCAACTGGAGCACTGTGTCTAGTTCTGGAGCCCCAAACAAGAAGAACATGGAGCTCTTGGAGACAGTCCAGAGGAGTCCACGAAGATGATCCAAGGGCAGGTTGTTGAAGGGCAGGTTGGATGGGGCTCTGTGCAACCTGGTCTAGTGGGAGATGTCCTTACCCATGCAGGGGGGTTGGAACTAGAAGATCTTTAAGGTCTCTTCCAACCCAAACCATTCCATGATGATGATGATGATTCTATATTGATATTAGAACACAACCCTGACTTCTTACACCAGCAGAAAATCTGAGCTCCAAATGCCTTGTGTTACAGTTATTGGGATCACATTTATTTACTCTGGTGAGAATCAGGTCCAAAGCAGCACTGCTTCTTTTTCAAGGGCCACAACATGTAGAAGACATTATTTTAGAGAGTAATTAAGTATTTCTATCACTTATTAATTTTAAAATTTATTTAATTTGTGATATTTAACCACAACACATCTGGAAGGATTTAAAGCTTTAGCATCTGTAAAGAATTTTTAAGCTGCTGCTGAATTTTTAGCAGATCTGTCCTATTTATCTTTCCTAGGAATGAAAGCCCTTTCTTACAGTCTCCACTGAATCTGACTGCAGCAAGAACAGATGAAGGGCTGGTTATGATGCAAGACTTTTAAACTTTCCCTGAAGAAATGTCTGTTTAGTTGATGTCTAGTTTCAAGACACATCCATCAGATTGCTTTGCTTGTGATCTGGGCTTTTTGTTTGTTTGTTTGTTTGTTTGCTTGCTTGTGTTTCATTGGTCTATGTGGAGGTCCTGAGACATGGAGACCCAGAGAATAGGATTTCATTCCTACCCAAGGATTCCACACAGGAATTTTCTTCAATGAGATCAGGCAAAGAGAGTAAAAGAAAAGAAACTGGGAAAAACAGAGCAGTAGTTGTTGGCATGCAAAGCTAAACTTTGCACTGTAAATGAACAAATACAATCTATTTTTTATCTATAGCTTTAATTAACTATTTCTCCATGAGATATGGTGTCTAGATCTAATTTAATTGGTTTCACTTTGTTTCCTATTTGTTTTGAAGACATTTCTACAATTAAAATCATAAATAGTTTTCTGAAAAAGAAGGGCTCTAAAGAAGAGCAATAAGAGCTCTAATGGTAGATTTAACAGGAACTGGTATTTTATGTTGTAATGATGCAACACTGCTTTTGCATATTTATTAAGCTCTATCAGTTGCACTATATGGATGGCTAGGTATTTCACTTTATAATTGTCAGCATAATTACAATAAAGTTAGAAGTGGATGTATAATCAGGCCTATAATTTGGACCTTTGTGTCTGTTTGGAGAAAAACTTCAAACCAGAAGAAACCTCTTTGTGCTGAAACCATAATTCAGTATTTCAATATTCCCCACTTAGAGGTGGAAGACATACATCACATGCCATGCATTTCCATACCAGCAGACTGTTATAATTCTGCTAAAATGTAGTATAATCAATAGCAACCCAGAAAAATTCACATTGAGGAGGCCAGGTAGCATAGAATTTGCCAATATTCCATTTTTATTTATGCCTGAAACTATGAAGCTTTCATTAGGAGCACTGCTGTGTCATGGAAATATGTGCAGGTTTTATTTTCACGTGAGGTATGTCCAAGGCAGATGCAAGAGAGAAAAGCTTAATAACTCTTTTCTCAATCAGACAAATGCTTGCCAAAAGAAGGGCTGGGAGAAGGTGCTAATATACCTTTAGTCTTAGAGGAACAATAAATAACTGAAATAAAACCCAAGATGCTGGAGCCACAAAATCACACAGGAAACTTCACTGACCAAACAAGTTCTGGGAAAAGAATGTGGGATAAAAGCAAAGGGCAGGGAAAAGGTGATTACTTGAGGAATCAGCCATGACCAGAGAAAGTGGACTGCCTTAAAAGTATTCTCTGATTCTGAGTATTTTGATCCTAGCCCAAAGTCATAACAAAACTTCAGAAGGAAAATGTATGTAGAGAAGAGTTTTGGTTATTGTAATTCTGTGTTTTTTTTGTAATTTGTTAGCTTCTGTGCTACTAAAGGAGGAACAACATTCTTTTGCATTGGTCCATCTGTTTTTATCTTTCTCCTGACCCAGGAGGTATAAAGCAGAAGACCATGTACCACTGGTAGCCAAGGAATCAAAGAATATTCTGTCTCTCAAGTGACCTAAGAACCCCACCCAAACCTGATGTCTACAGGTTCAAAGCCAAAACCATTATCTGAGTTCCTCTTTGTTGCCCTAAACTGACATTTTCATTTGTGTGACCTCAGAGTAGCTGCCTGAGATTCCATCAGTGGGATCTTAATCCAATTGGTCATTAAAATGGATATGTAGGCCTTTGTATCAGCCTTTGCTGATTAAAGAGGCATCACAGTTCACAGGGAACTACGTAGTGTCTTTGAAGTCACAGAATGCATGAGGGTTAAATAAAAGCAGTTGCCTACTGGCTTTGCCATTTTGTTTTAGCTAAGGAAGCCCTGCTACCTGTCCACAGCTCTTCTTCCCCAGCAGCTCAGCACTGGCAGCTTGTCCACCCTCAGGGCTTAGTTAGGACTGTGGGTTGAACATTACAAATATTTCCCCTCTGTGCTCTGTATTCTGTGCATCTGTATGTGCACGTGCAAGAGGTAGGGGAGGAGATGAGTAGTGCAGGGATGGAAGCTGCCTGCCTTTATTCTTCTTTTGTGCTCTGGGTTGATGGATGTGTCAGCAGAACACCTGCCTGCTGGGGCTGGGATCTGGGCAGCCAAACGACTTTCCAAGGAAGGGAAGAGGCTGCAAACACCCAAGAAAGTGAGTGTTTCTGAGGGTATTACAGTTGTTGCCCTCTGAAAGTTACAAGGTCAATAGGAAAATCTGGCCAAAACAAAAAAAAAAAAAGAGGAAAGAAAGAGAGGAAAAAGGAAAAGGAAAAGGAAAAGGAAAAGGAAAAGGAAAAAAATCAAGACTGTTTTAGCACTTACTTACAAGCCTTTTATTTCTACTGCACCACCTCTTTACCCCAGAAGGGACAGAATACTGCTTTAGTTCTTTAAAAAAAACATTTATTGAAAAGTATACACAGCACCAAGTACACGTGAGGTATGTTGCTTTTCAATCACTCCAAAGGCCTTTTTGCACACAGACATTGAGTCAGGGATCTTGACTCTTCAGCCCAAATAAACCTGAACCTTAGCCAAAGCTGGGGTACCAGAGGGCTGAATGATTTGATGCTGCAGTAGTTTCAGCAAGTGTCACTCAGGTGACAGACACTTTCATTGCAGGTGCTCTGCCACAGACAGAGCAGTCAGAAACACCTGTGGGCCAACTGCTGCTCTCCAGGTGGAGAGATGGTGGGTCAAACCCCCTAAAAGTGGAAGCCGTGCTGTTCCCCCCCTGACAGGAGAGGTGGTTTCCCAGACTGAGGAGTTATTTGCCACCATTGCCATGGATGTACTCGCCACCCAGACCAGCAAGCTGGAAGTGTCCAGGACACTGCTCAGCCTCCCGCGCTTTGGGACGAGCGCTTTGGTCCTGGCTGTGCTTCCCAGCTGAAGAGTTCACAACCTTTGCTGCAGAGTCATACGTTTTTCAGAGATAAATCTGTGATTTTGGAACTGCTGCCAAGTACCTTCCTAATCTCCTTGTTAACACCTCCCAGCCTCCAGTCCAGGGCTTGGACCTTACCCTCTAATATATTCTTTTTCTGCCCGTGGGAACTTCTAAAAATAACGAAAGGGTGAAGCACCGTGTCCTGCAGTGTGTTGAGGACCAGAGTGTCCCCAGTGTCCTGCATGTGACTAACTCACCTCTGCAGTTGGTGAGGAGAGCAATCCCTGCACCAAAAGTATGTCAACACACCAAAAAACAGAAGAGATGAAACGCAGGGAACAAAACAATAAACATGACAATTTGACAGAGGATGTCTTCTCTCTGCTTAAATATGGGACTGGGAAGAAACAACAGCAAATTTTATAAACTGCAGTTACCAAAATGCTTCTTGCTTGCAATCAAACCTTGTAATCAAATATATGAGCAAAGTGACAGGAAATTCTTAGACCATTCTGTACTAATTTACTTATTGAGACTGATGTAAACCTGATATAAGCCTGACTTTTTTTAAAGAATCTACTTGAGAAAATACAGAAAATGTTGTTTTGAACAAATGTGTCTTAGAAAGGAGGTGCTTCTTTTATGATCTCTATTTCCAGGACTAAGTGAAGGTGTACAAGTGTGAAAGCAGGATAATGGAGATAAAATAGCTCACGAGGAGCAAACAGAAATTCTGGGTGGAACATCAAAGATTTTCTGGGGCTTGCCCTTGTGGTAGCCATATAGATGCATAGAATACATGTGTGAAAGGCCAGTCAGTCAGTCTTTTTACAAGGTACCTAATTTGTGAGGTGTTAGTGGCCCATAGCAAAAAATCTCAGCAGTCCCAGGAGGCTTTGGCATAATTGATGGTATGGAAAATCATTCATGAAATAATTGCATGGAATCACACATGACAAATCGCTGCAAAACATTTTGAAAGATGTTCCTCATCTGTGTAACCATCCCTGGTGATTATGCACAAAGGCATCTTTTGCTACAGACTTCTCACTTATTCTTTTAAAGTGCAAGTTCTACTTTTATGACGTCTAGAATTTAATTGATAGCAAATTTATATTTCTTTTTGTAGCTCTAATCCACAAGCAGTTACACAGGTGAGGTTTTCTAAAAGTGTAAGAAGACATCTTTGAAATTACATTCAGCCTTTCAGTAGCTCTACAGTGCTTAGGAAAACTGAACTTTGTTGCACCTTTGATTGTTGATCAGGGATTTTACAGTTTTGTATGAGATACTTTTGATTTGTGAACTCTGGGAAAACAAAATAAAGCAAGAAAAACCAGCTGCATTTGCCTTAACTGGCAGTAATTTTGGAAAGGAAAACTTCTGTCTCCTATTGTTTACAAGTTACAATTCTACAAGGATAAGTTAGCAAATGAGTACAAGAGGGTTTTTTTTCTCTTTTTTTTAAGGCTTGATAAAATCCTTTTCTTTCTCTTCTGTGACTACATTTGCAATAACATCTGAGTCTTTTAACTTGTGCAAAGTTTACATTCTATGACATGGCACTTGGTAACAAATTCTGTTCACACAAAAAATAGCATTTCAGCTGTAATCAGTGCTTAAAAAATTATGAGCAGTTTGTGTAAACCTCTCTTTTTTGGCACTAGGAGAAGTCAGCTGTGATTTCAGATTATAATAAAAGCATTTGGTTGAATTCCCCTGTTGTGCTGTGAGGAGAGCTTGTCTTGGCTCATTTAGATTCTGAAGACTTTGTCCAGTGTCCAGATGCACTTTTAAAATGTAGTTAAGAGAATAATTACTGAATATACTGAAGAGCCATTCCCATTTTTTTTCAGTTTGTGCCCAGTAGATTTCACAATTGGCACAATTGCTGCCAACTCATTTGGCAAGGAGCCATTATCTTCAATGGGAATAATGCCCACTGCTCCAGTCCTCAGTCTGATCCATTATTAACAATGTGCATTTCATAACTTGCACTAATGCTCTCCAAAGCAGTCTCAAAATTGCTTAAGCTGCTTCTCACAGTGTTTGAAACAAGTTCACAGATTCTGTAGGATGCAAAGGCTGAAATCAGCAGCCAGTGCAAGAGCAGTGATGGTGCTTGCAGGGTCTGCTGAGGAATGAGCAGGGCTGAATAAAGCTGCAGCTTGAAGAAATAAGGAGCTGGAACAAGCTGCTCCTTCCAGCTCCTGGCTACCTGAGGGCACAGATCTGAAACGACAGTGAATTGAGGACCTGCTGTTGCTACAGAGAATGCTTCTGCTCACCAACAAATGACTTTGCAACAGTCTCACTAGGGAGCTCCAAGCTGGTGGAGGCTGAAAGACAAGATGGGAAATTTTGCTTTAAAGATGGAATGGAAATGTTCTCAATTGAAAAGTCAGTCTGAACTGATAATGGCTGCTTCAGGCCAGAAGCATTTTCATGGAAACTCTCCAGCAAGTTTGTTTCAAATTTAACTTCAGGTTGTTGAACTAATTCTAAACTTTGGTAAAGCTAAGGTGAATTCCAGATTCATAACCAATCAAAAACGCAATACAAGGATCTTTGCTACATTTCTTCTAAGAAATATATCTTAAACTCACATGTTACTCATTAGGATTTTGTTAAGTTAGAGGCATTTTACCCCTCTGACCTTTGGTAAGTTTGACTTCTTGACTAATTTTGAATATTTTTGAGAAAGCAAATTGAAAAAATCTTTCTATGGAAATACCTTTGTCAGAAGACAAAATGGGTTTTTGCACTGTTGAAAATAGAAGGAAGCCATTCATTAAGATCAAAGACCTTTCCTCCCTGTGAAAATGGCCTGCTAGCACATGAGAACCCATGAGGAGTCACAGGAACATGCCAGATTTTTGTTTTCTTGGCAAGTCTGTTTTAAATATATTTCCTTGGGTTTTCACAAGGAGCAAGAACTTTCTCCACAATTACATACTGGCAGTTGAATGGATGGGAGGTTAGAGATGAGCATTCCCTGAACAGTATGCTGGGAATAACACAGTCCATCTTCCACCTGCAGAGAAGCACAGGAGAATTCATGCAGTCCTCCAGAGTGTTCATGCAAAGATTTTTGACAAAAAGAAAATCTACTTCCAAATCTATCCATTGCTGCTACTAAAACATGTATTATCAGTATGGCAGGAAAGTCTGAAATATATCAAATTGTGGGTGCAGTGGACAGGAACACATAGATGATCACCTTTTGCTTCTTGTGTGGTTCCATTTGTGTTGTGTTGTGGGTTTTTTTATTATTATTATTCCATCTTCTAGTCAGTGCTGCACTCTAGCCATGTATGAAAAATAACATAGAACTCCTGGCAACAGGCTTTCCTTGAAAAGGAATAGATTTCTTCTTATTTAGACAAGAATATTCATTAATATCATCTTCATGATAACTTGCTATCTCTGCCATTTTGTACAGTCTCTTATTTCAGCTGGGCTGCTGAAGGAATGTGTGAAAAATATCATCCCAGTTGTTGGCATTCTCGTCAGAAAATTGGTTGTCAGTACCTAGAATTAGTATAAATATTAGCCCTTTGCAAAGCGTTCTCATTTTCAGGCAATTATGCTAATGCACTGCACTTTGATGCTGCCACTGTTCTAATTTTCTTGGCTGGTTACTACCCTGTTGCTTCCATTATGTCCTGCCTGAATATGCAGTGAAGGGCAGCCAACAGGGCCACCAAATGAGAAGCTTTGCAGCTCCTACTCCAGTGCTGAGGCAGGAACTGTGTGTCCCTGTTCATTGTAGCTCAGGGATGCTTCAAGGAGAGCAGCATTAACTCCTTACCCTCAGGTTAACCCTCCTACCTCCATTGCCATTCCAAGACTAACTCCATTCTGCACCAAGACAGCATCCTCAAAATCTCAGGCATACATGTTGCCTCCCTGAGTGAGCTGGTGCAATTTTCCCAGCTCTGTGTGGTGGGGAATGGGCTACAGAGCTCTGCTCCCCTGACCAGCCATGGTTATGCAGCTGATCCTGAGGTTCAGAGACCCCAGCAGACCTGTTGGAGCTTTCCCTCTGAGCCTGGAGATCATGCAGCTGGTTTCTTTCCCGTTCACTCATACAGTTTCTCTCTTCCTCCACCACCCACCAGACAGGGACAGACTGCCAGCCTTGCCCAGTGCCCACCAAGCAGGTTGTCCTGGAACTCGAGGCACAGAGTGGGGAAATTCTGTGGCATTGAGCTGCAGCTGAAGCCTCTGCTGGAAGCAGTTTCCCTGCACCTGTAGCCCTCACACACCCCCAGCAGGGCAGCAGTCTCTGCCCTCTCTTCTCCAGGGAACAGCCTGCAGAGCCATTTGGGAAGTCAGCCTTCCTACCTGAGAGCAGGCATCTGTCTGAAACTCCACTGCTTCAACCCCACAGGCTTAAGGGTTTCAATCTTCCTGAAAACACTGTGATCTGCTCGGTGCAGTAGGCCAGGCCACCCAAAATCTCTTCAGCACTTCAGAGCTGATGAGATGCCAGAGACAGGAACTGTATCCTTTCTGCAGGTTCACTTCCTAGCAAACCTGTGAATGAATTGTGTGATACAGCACAGAGAAGCCAACATCATAATTCAAGCAGAATAACAGTTATGAAAGGTGATTTATTTTTTTTTTTCCTTCCAGTGTCTCAGTGATTTAAACCTTGGTTCTGAATTTTCCAGGTGTGCCAATTCTGCTGTACTTCAATGAATGCTGTGGGAGCTCAGATTTTCCAGTTCCTGGAACTCCTAAACTCTTCAAAAATTTCTTCAAAATTTGTTTCTCAAGAAAAAAATAAATGATTGCTAATACTTGGGCTACAGGGAAAGTCAAGTCTCTAAAGGTTCAAGCTCTGAAGAGAGAAATAGAAGGTCAGCCAGTGGTTGTGAGCTTGTTATTTGATTGCATTTAATTGCCATGATTCTTAAGCCTAATTCATTACTCCTGCAGACCAAATTCAAGGCCTTGCATTCTGTTTTTAAAATTGCAAAGGTTGCTCATACTTCCAGGAGCAGGTGATGTATGACTGGAACTGTTGGCCTCTGAGTAACCCTACATCTGTATCTGAAAGTGTCTCCTTGTGAGACCTGAATGGGTTTACAATTTTCCATAAATGATTTCTCCCCTTTATGCTTCTAACCTGATGCCTTCAAGAATATTTCTTTTGTTCTTTTTTTTTTTTAATTTTTAAAAATGTTACAGGCTTCTGAATGGATCGCCATGTCAGCTTCCCTAGGCATAGTGATCCCATAAAGCTAAGAGAGACATGATTAAATTAGGAGCTTAACTACATCTCAGTGTCAGGCTCAGAAAAAAATAACAGTAAATTACATAAAATGGTCAATATAATCTATACCCCCAGATGCAGAATGTGACATCCTCAAGCAGCATGCATTAACTTTTTAATGCAATCCACTGATTGCATTATAAATCACATATTTGTGTACCAGAGGTGAAAAAAGCCTATCCAAAAGGTCATCTGCTCCAGGTTTTTAAAAGGACTCTCTAATTGGTTTCTGAGAAATTCACAGGCCATTTTACATGGTGTTTCCAGACTTATTTACAAGCCTGTTGAAATTAGCCTAGGCTTTGTTTGTTTTTTTCTTTTATTTTCCCTTATTTTGTTTGTTTTCTTGAACTCAGGAATGCTTGTGTGGGCTTTTAAAGAGAAGTGCTCTACTATATTAGCAAACATTTGTAGACCACAGAGGATACACAAACCCTACACTGAAGCATACTAATTCAGCCTATTTCTTTCCCTTTTAAAGAGGTGTATTTTTATTTACAGTGCCTTCAGTCTTCAGTCCTGATTTTGTCTGTAATGCTGTGGTTAATTGCCATCAATAGGACTGTGAAGCCCTGAGCTGGCTCGTTCATCATGGCCTGTGTTCACTCTCCCAGACTCAGGGAAGATGCACTCCTCTCTCCCAGGCAGGGTGGGGGGCAGGGAACAACCCCTTTAAGCACAGAGGAAGGGAAAAAGAAAAAGAAACCCACATCATTTGTCTGACCATAAACCAATATCATACCAGCAGCTGGACTCCTTTCCTTTCTTTTTCCTCTCATTTTGCAGTCCCCTTTCTGAGCTTATCCTTTTCACATCAAAACTTGCAAGCAGATGGGCAGCTCTGGAGAAAATTCTCCTGGGACCTCTCCAGGTCCCTGAAGTAGCTGCTTACATCTGATTCTTTCCACAGTTGACAGGGTGCAAAATCTGTGTCTCCACAGAGGCTGTCAGGTGCAGTTTAAAGCTCCCAAAGTCACATCTCCAAGGTTTGTTCAGGGCTTCACTGGCCAGCAGGTACAGCCCTTTTAGTTCTTCAAGGTGTTCTGCCCTTTCACTCTCAGAGACTTTTACTTTATCATGTTAGGAGACACCCAGTAAACCTTGTAGGAGGCTCCCCAAAGTATTGCCTGTGCCTTTGTACTCCTAAGCCTGTGCAGAGAATGGTAAGCTTGTTATTAGTATAATGGTCCCAAGCACAACAAAGGCTCCCACCTGCTCCTCCATGGAAAGGCGCCTTGGATCCCTCACAATTAGCATCAATTACAGCAGGGCTGGTCGGGAGGGACGGGCCCGGCCCTCTGTCGGCTGCAGGTGCAGGATTATCCCCCTGACCTCTTGCTCCCAGAGCTGAAGGCAGTCAGACAAGAGCCGCACACCTCCCAGCCCTCGTGCTGAGCATCAGCTCCTCCTGGCACCCCCAGAGTGCCAAGATCAGCCTCAGGAACCTGCACAGAGAGCAGGCTGCCTCTCCTTGGCTCTGGTTAGCCCCACAGAGTGCTCCCCTGTTTGTACATCCTCTCATTCCTTGCTATCCTGCAGGAAAAGTAAAGGCACAACAGCATCTCTGAAGGAAAACAGGGTAGTAATAATAATAATAATAATAATAATAGTAGTAGTAGTAATCAAAAAGAGAGCCCCCCCAGCTGGCTGCCTGAGTGGCAAACAATGGCACGCATGGAATACACTTGGAGACACTTCTCTGTTCCATGGCTTTTAGGTGCAAATGTGCTGTCAGAGCCTGCTGTGGTTGCAGTGTGCTCTGCCGTGGTTGCAATGTGCTCTGCCGTGGTTGCAGTGTGCTCTGCTGTGGTTCCAGTGTGCTCTGCTGTGGTTGCAGTGTGCTCTGCAGTGGTTGCAGTGTGCTCTGCAGTGGTTGCAGTGTGCTCTGCCGTGGTTGCAGTGTGCTCTGCTGTGGTTGCAGTGTGCTCTGCTGTGGTTGCAGTGTGCTCTGCTGTGGTTGCAGTGTGCTCTGCCGTGGTTGCAGTGTGCTCTGCCGTGGTTGCAGTGTGCTCTGCCGTGGTTGCAGTGTGCTCTGCAGTGGTTGCAGTGTGCTCTGCCGTGGTTGCAGTGTGCTCTGCTGTGGTTCTAGTGTGCTCTGCTGTGGTTCCAGTCTGCTCTGCTGTGGTTGCAGTGTGCTCTGCTGTGGTTGCAGTGTGCTCTGTGCAGACACTTGGGAAGCAAGCAGCACGCAGCCAGATGCACTGCAGAGAGTTCAGACAGCACCCTGCAGGACAGAGCATTCTGAAAAGAGGCCAGGCAACCTTCTGTCTGAAAAACTGGTGAATTTACAAGGTAAGTTATACCTGAACACAGAGAATACAGTAGCTTCAAAGTAGCAAAATTTAGCTTTTTTTCTCTTGGTTTAAACACTGCTCGTTTTTTGTGTTTTTCAAAATGTCAGGGTAGGCTTTCTTCCCTTGGACAAGTCATGCTCTTCATGCGTTGCAAGTCCTACAGTAACTGAATGTTTTATAAATTCAGTATGTCTTTATCCATGTACCAAACTACATACATACCTATATCACATTACTGTCTCCTTAAAAATATTCACCAACAAGCAAAGGGAAAGGAGGGAGAAATGAAACAAATCAATTACAAAGAAAAAGACAAAGAGTATTTTAATCCAACACTGATCCAGAAGAGCAGTGCAGAGCTGGGAACAATCACAGAGCAGCACCGAGGCTGGAAGGTGGTACAGCAGAGAAGAACCCTTGAAGTATTCAAGTAAGTCCTTCCCATGGGAAGAAAGACAGGTAAAAAAAATCCCCCAAACCTGTCTATTTTATCTGAAAGTACTGGCATGCTAGGAGAACAGTGTATGCTTCCCAGAATCCCAGGATTACCTGGGTTGGAAATGACCTTCAAGATCACCGAGTCATGAGTTTGTTCCTTTGCTTTTTCAATGTCACTGACACTTTACCTCTGGGAAAAAAGGTTCATTTAGGAATAGCCTGAACTGAGGCATTGGTTATAATGTTGTCCATAGTTCCTTCATTTTTTTCACGTGGAAATTTGACAGGGAAAATAGAATAACTTGAGACACTAAATGGTGAATTTGGCATCCATGATCTGCAATGTTTACATTACTTACCTCAATGATATTACTCCTTTAGGTTATATGGAGAATGAGAACAGCAAGAGATGAGGAGGAGTGATCTCCAAGAAACATTGTTTGGTTTTGTTTTAGGCAAAAGCCCATGGCCTTGACCCTCTCACCTGTTTGTGAATGAGCTATAACCATGAATATCCATGTAAAAACAGCATGAGTAAGAGGAGAACCAATTGTTTGGTAGTTAATCTGGACATATTTAGTGATGCAGCACACTGATAGGTCATCCTTAAAAAAACATTTAGGCTTGGAATAATATCTGCTAATAATGGTGAAGTTCGTCAGAGAGGTTTGTCTTTTATATTTAATTAGAAATCATCACTATTGCTCACAGAGGTGGGATTTCTTCAGTAGAAAGACACAGTAGATCTCACTAAAGGAAAACTGTTCAGTCCATCATGCCAGTAGCTGGGGCATTCTTACAGAGCAGGAGATGCTGTGGGATGGTCATCACTTCAGGGTAGCAAATGCTTTTAGTGGCAGACACTGTAAGAGCTTTAGTTTAAAACAAAAAAATGCTCAGACTTCATGGCAGCTGGAGGACTGCACGTGGAAGCAGGGGAACATGCAAGGAAGCTGATAGTTCAGACGTGCTTGGTAACAAGACAGGAAAACCACTACACTTTTCTCAACAAAAGAGACAGATGAAGTGCCCCAAATCTTCCCTGAAGCTACTACAGTGGCTAAGAAAGAAGCCACATGGGAGGCCTGTTCAGGTCTTTCCTACTGAGGTTTGGGTAGGGAGAGGAGGGCAGAGCCTGTGTTTTTGGGAGAAGTGTGATTTGTTTATATCCTTTACAGGAACCTTCAGCAACAGAGGAGAGGTGTTTCCCACTGTTAGAGAACATTTTGCACATATACAGGGGCATGGAAGTAAATTTTAACTGACTTGCCAAACCAGTTTGGGAATAAGTAATATCAAAATTTTTTATTTTTTTTTTTTGGTTGCTATAAATGCTTAAATGCTATAGACTCACTTGTACACATTGGAAAATTGTACTGTATTGTGATGCATGAGCTGCTTGGAAACAGTAAAAGTGACAGAAAACTATTCCCCATTGGATGGACTGCTCTCCTCCGAGTGGTGCCTGCAAGGATGCTGCAAACATTCCTCCTGTGTGGATCTCACCCTCTCCCAGCTGAAATAAACAGTTAAATAAATAAATAAGCCCATCTTTGGGGGGAATGTGGCTGTAAATACAATATGGACAAAGGGTAGTTGTTAAATTACTGTTCCAAGCACAAAGAAGGAATTGAAGGGAAGGAGAAGGGAGGGAAAATCTCTCTGTGCTTATGAGCACACATCAAAGAACCACTTCTAGAAATCTGAACACACAGTCAGGAGAGGGGGAAAACAAAGCCCTGATAGGAAACTTGAAACAATTCAGTAAACCCCATTGTGCACAGCCCTTCAGTGGGCTCCTGTTCCACACCTACCCAGGCCTTGGGAGCTGCTGTGCCAAGGCTCAGTGCCTGGGAATCCCTGTGAGTGGATCCAGGAGCCATGCCAATTGAGAAGGGCTGTGACACCAACCTGTGCTTGAACATGTGTTTGTATGTTCCCCATTTCACTGGAGAGAACACATGGCCCCATCTTTTCATTCACTAGAAGCTGGCTTGATAAATTTTAGTTAGAATTGTACTTATATTTTTAGGTTTCGTGCCAATTGTTTTTTGTAGCAGATCAATGAATTAAAGACTTCAGCATGTAGGTTGAGGCAAACACCCTGTCCTTGCAGAATATACCACATAAAATAATAAATGCTAACATCTGTGACAAACCAAAGCTATTGACTGACATGTCAGTTTTTACTCAGATATATATTTATGCACAACTACACCTAGCCATACGTGTGTGTGATATTTCTCCAACAGATATGTGAGCATATTTTCTTTAGTGCCACTTTGGCCACTGATCTTAACCAATCCAAAATGTCTTCTGCATCATGCCTGTGCCCTTAGATTGGAAAGGCAGCAGTGGCTTTTTTCTTTTTAACAGATTTAAACTAGAAAAGTTGTTGGGACTGTGAGCAAAGACTGCAAATTTATATTTTCCTTTTTTTTGGCTCTAATTAGTAATACCTGTGAATACAGGAGCACCTGGGTCATATTATCATCTGCAAATATGACACTGGAGGACATGAGTTTTATTCCTGCTCATTAGAGCATTAGTTTTACTCCCACTTAGATTCAATTGTTGGCTACATAGAATAATACCAGAATTACACCTGGTGCATATTTTCCTTCTTTTACTTTGAGACCTGCAGATCAAGGTAGTCTAGGATGGAAATAAGACACTCTGGGTCCAGTTACTGAAATCCATTCTTCAGCTGAGAAAGAAGGACCAGGCTATTCATTAGTGACAAAGGAGCTGAATTGCACTATTTTTCTTTGGTTCTGGTGTCATTGAGCTTTTTAAGGTTTTTTTTATTGTTGCTGTTAATCAAATTAATCAGCTCCAGAAATATGTTTCATAACATAAATAGTTCAAGAGCTTAACAAATAACACTCTTCAACAAAATTAGTGCTTTCTAACTATTTTCAAGACATGTTTATTGCTCCTCATTAAAAAATGTAAAAGTCACACTGTCCTTTTTCACTCCAACTGAAATGGTTACAGGTTCCTAAGCATAGTCTATGGCAGTAGGAAGGGTGTTATCTGCTGCTGTCTCTTCTGATGTTGATGGCAATTTCTCAAACTTCATGGGCCTATGTACTCACTCTAACCATTGTGAGGGTGCAGTTGTTTTCAACGGCCACAAGTGAACAACATTGTCCCCTACAAGATGGAATTCCTTTCATCACCAGTGCCAGAGCTGCTGAAAACCTTGCCTCTTGGCTGAAAGAGACTATGGCAACACTTTGTTTACAGCTGATTCTCAAGTTTCGCTCAAAATTCTCAAAGCAGAACTCCATTTAAACAACTACATTTGCCTGATTTGTTAGAAATCCATGAATCATCCCCCAGTATTGTGAAACTGGGTTTGAGTTCTCTTGAAAGCTTGTGGCCATTACAGTCCTTTCCTATAATTGCAGTCTGAGTCGCAGACTGGAAACCTGAGATGAGATGAGGTTCCCCTGAAAGGAAGAGTTAGGGGGTATATTTCTGTTCAGTTCTCTGGGGTTTTTGTTCACATGTATCACCTAATGTCTATCCAGTCATGCAAAATGTGGTCATTGGAATGGAATGCTTTATTGGGATGTAAATATATCTGTGCATAGACATGTCCCTACATGTACACCTAGGTGCATGTACACGTTTTACTTGCACATCTGGCTGTTTCCTGTTACAGGAGGTGGATCAATGTTCTTGCCCCTAGAGCAAAAGGTGAAGGTGTATTGGGATTGTGTGCCAAGGTTTTGCTAGGGGGGGAGCTACACAGGTGGCTTCTAAAACAATATACTAGAAGCTTCCCCTGTGTCCAAGAGAGACAATGCCAGAGGGCTCTAAGGCAGACCTGCTGCTGGCCAAGGCCATGTCCACCAGTGGCTGTGGGACCACTTTTGGGATAGCACAGGTAAGGAGGGGCAGGGGGAACCACTGTGCACCTGCAGGTGAAGAGAACGGTGAGAATGTGTGAGAGCAACAACTCTGCAGACACCGAGGTCAGTGAAGAAGGAGGAGATGCCAGAGCAGAGATTCCCCTGCAGCCCCTGGGAAAAGCCACGGTGAGGCAGGCTGTCCCCCTGCAGCCAATGGAGGTCCACAGTGGAGTAGAGATCTACCTGCAGTCCATGGAGAAATCCATGCCAGAGCTGGTGGAT
The DNA here is from genome assembly GCA_020745705.1 of Hemiprocne comata. NCBI lineage: Eukaryota > Metazoa > Chordata > Aves > Apodiformes > Apodidae > Hemiprocne > Hemiprocne comata. The sequence continues at coordinate 122,695,763 of CM036588.1, forward strand.
CCCCAAAGGAGGCTGTGACCTCGTGGGAAGCCTGTGCTGGAGGAGCCTCCTGGCAGGATCTGTAGCCCTATGGAGAGAGGAGCCAGCACTGGAGCAGGTTTGCTGGCAGGACCTGTGACTCCATGGGGGACCCCAGCAGTTTGTTCCTGTACCCCATGGAAGAGATGTGGTCTGGAGCAGTTGATGAAGAACTGTAGCCTGGGGTGAGGACCCACACTGGAGAAGTTCATGGATGACTGTCTCCCATGGGAGGGATCCCATGCTCGAGCAGGGGAGGAGTGTGAGGAGTCATCCTCTTGACAAGAAAGGAGGGGCAGAAACCTTTGATGAACTGGCTGCAACCCCCATTCCCTTTCCCTCTGCACCCCTGGGCGTGAGGAGGTAGAGAAATCAATAAAGTTGAGCCTGGAAAGAAGGGAGTGGTGGGGTGAAGGTGGTTTAAGATTTGGATTTATTTCTCATTACCCTACTCTGATTTGATTGGCAATAAATTAAACTACTTTCCCCAAGTCAAGTCTGGTTTTTCCATGATGATAACTGGGGAGTGATCTCTCCTGGTCCTGATCTCAACACTTTTGTTATATGTTCTCTGCCCTGTCCAGATGAGGAGGGCAGTGACAGAGCAGCTTTGGTGGTCACCTGGAGCCCAGCCCAGGTCAACCCACCACAGAAGATACGGTAGCAGTGCTTATTTACTTCCTGTCAAAGCCCATTCCAAATTTTCTGACCACCTTTGGGGACACACTATACTCTGTACAGATAAACCTGTAATTCATTACAGAGAATTTCTCTGTGACAATAAATTATTGCTTGATCTTGCACTTACACAACTTTTTCACTCGCTGCTTCGCTACAGCTCAGCCTGAGACAGATGTCTGTGTCAGTGCTATGTCTTTGTCCAAATTATTTGTTCAAGCTGCTTCTGCAGAGAATGCAGGCCTTTCAGAAGGCAAATTCTCCACCCTCTCTGAGACATTAGTCATGGAGTAGCCTTGAAACCCCTTCCAGTGGCACTGACCTGTCCCCATTGACTCTACAGGACTTCTGCAGGACTGCAAAATACCTCAGAAATCCTGCACTTCAGCCACTCGTTATCTTTGCAAGGGCTGGAGTTAGACCTTCTGCAATATTTTGTTGCTGTTGTCTCATTGAAATTAAGGAAGATCAGGAGTCCCTGCACCTTTGAGGAACAGTGCCTGTGACTTCGGGCTGCATTTGACACTCTCTGAGAAACCAAAGGACAGATTTTAGTGTCTATTGCAGTCTTTGCTACTTAGGAGACACATTGCAGAGCTTTTACTACTTGCATTTCCAGTGTGGATAGAATTCCATGTCTCCAAGCAAAGGAGTTCCCTTGCTCATGAATGCCATCTCCAAACTGGCTCTGGCTGCAGGTCTGCCCCGTTGCAGCTCCTCTGTGGGGGTTACTGCAAGTCGGGATAAGCTGTGGTCTGACCTTGCAGCAAACCTTGTGGTCTGCCTCTCCCAAAAAAAAAGAAGGAACAAGAGTTCCCAGGACAAGAAATGAAAACTGAGATGATTAGGAGTCACTTTTGGGCAAGGGAAAACAATAGTAGAAGGAACTTATTGCATCAGAAGCCGTATCTAAATTGAATTTGTAGAATAGCATACACATATAGCATACACTCTTAAATTGTAGCAATGTCCAATTTCCAGCTACTTTATTTAATTTTGCCACTTTTAATGATTGTTTATCTTAATATTTTCTCTTTAGGAACATGTTTATAAACCATAATCAATCCATAACATTTCTGCTTATTCTGGTTTACTTGTTTTATCGATTAATTTGGTTTATTAATTAATTTTGAAGTAGATTTCCAATATTTTAATTATTCCATGTTCTTTCCCAAAAGCTCTCCAGCTTATCAACTCTTTTCAAATTACTCCAGTGCACACCAAAAGTAGCCATAGTAACCTACTGATGGCCTTGCTGGCCTGCATATCGTGTGAGAGGAGTGTCCTCCTTTTGTTGGAGATTTTTTGCTTCCACAAATATATCTTATATAAATTCCTTCACCTTCTCTTTCCCCTGGGAAACCATCTTCAGTTAGTTAATGAGCCCTCAGCCTTTCTCTGTCTCCTTGCTTTCCAAAGGCAGACCATAAGGCAGTCACATAAGAATGCAACTTTTAATTCACTGTCTTGACATAATTTTCTACTATGAAGATGTGTTCAGTTTTCCATAGACTGCCCAGTGTGTGGCATTCCTGACAGGCTCTTTATAGGTGTGCATGGCAGGAGAGGGGGATCCATGGGCATGAACTGACATTGCAGAGGTTTGTACTGGATCTAAGGGGAAAAAAATCCCTGTGCAGACAGGTGAGAGTGGAAGGGGGTGACCAGAGAGCTCATGCATCTCCATCCTCCAGGACTCTGCAGTGCTCCCTCAGTAAGGCCAGGAACGAGCTGGTCTGACCTCACCACTGGCCGTGCCTGGGCAGGACACTGGATATGAGACTTCTGAGTGCCCTTCCAATCTGAATTATCTTCTGATTCCAGGAGAAAAATACAACTTACCAAAGGGAGCTGAGGCAGTCTGCACAAGCTCACACCTTTCCCTTGCCAATCCTTGACGAAATGAGGATGTGATGTGGGATTGGCCCCAAGGAGCAGGAACAAGTGACTTGGTCACAGAGGCCCCTGGGCAGGAACCAGCTCAGAGGTACCCAGAAATCTGAGGCCATTTCTTCTAGTCTTTCCAAAAACATTTGGGTCATCATCCTCTACAGGGAAATGGTTGTAAGTAATTTAACTCTGTTGTGTGGTATATGAGACAGAGAGCTGGAAACTCTTCCATGAATATTCATTCAAATTTGAACATTAATTTAATTCTGACCATGCTATTGACCCTATCTTTCTAAAATTTGCCTAAAATAAGTGTGTACATTCAGATGGAAATTTTTCAATTTTCAATTGCAGTTTGTAAAAGTTATTTGCTTATAATTATACGTTTAGCTGAAGTGAAATGCAAATCAATGTACTTTTCATTACATAAAGATGACAAAGGAGCTTCTAATGGTCTGAAGAGGCTTGTGTTGGAAAGACCTTGTGTTTAAATGCAATGGACAAGAAGAGATGACCAAGGACACTGGCATTTCACACCTTGCAGGTGGTGAAATGAAAGACAAAAATGAAAGATTAGCAGGCTTGAGATGATGAGTTAAACATTTGATATGTGAAATGTGTGGTGGCAGCAAGTGTCCATGGTGCATACCACGGTAAGAGAGACTTGTCTACTTAAAAAGCAAGAGACTAACAAAAAAGAGAGAAGATTTGATTTTAACAGCAGTAAAATGCTACATGAAATTATGGCAATAAGTGAGATCTGCCTGAAACTGGGGACACGTTGAAGTTCCTCGTCACAAAGCTTGAGCTTAGAGACAATGTTTACTGCTAAAGGAGACAGAAAGATGGAATACTCAGATACATCAAAGTAACAGCCTGGTGAAAGGACATGATTCCTCATTCCTTTTCATCCATTCACATCATTGACTCGGGTGGAGATCTTTTACCCAAGATTAAACCAGTGGAGTGGACAGCCACAGCATCAGGGAAAGGCAATGGGCACATCTCTGCCAACATTGTTTGAGAAATTGGCCCTTAAATAGTAACAGTATTAGTGGTGATTCTGACTCTAACCTGTCTGTGAGAATGTCTTTGGTGATAAAAGTATGTTCATGTTTATCAGCCAGAGCTGGTGTCTCTCCATGGCACTACTGCTCCCTTTAGAGTCAGATTCCTCTCCCCGTATGCAGAATGCTATACATTTTAAAACAGTGCTGCTTCAAGCCAACTTTTGTGTGTCTGGTTTGGATATCCAATTCCTACTACATGCTGTACATGCTGTAATAGGAACAAACTGTCTCAGTAGGACACACTGCTGTAATTCAGAGCACTAAGTGAAAGGTAATAGCAATGTGCTTATGAAACAGTATGATTTCATTGGCCTTAAGCCTTCTCCTTCCCCTGTAGCTCACCAGACAACTTTATTTCAAAGTCTATTCCAATGGCTGCACTACTGATACCCCTACACGAGCTGTCTCTTGGGTGGATCATAAACAGTGAAGACAATTGGGAGGTGGAGCTGCCAGGAGGAGCCTGGAATGGTGCCCTCAGCTGAGGAGGTTGGGCTGTTGCTCACATGCTGCTGGTGTGCCTGGGAAGGGCTGGGATGCCAAGAGGGAACACTTGTCAGCATGAACCACTGCAACCTTCTAAAAATTCTTGGAAGTATTTAAGGCCCAGTAATTGGGCGTATTCTAGCTTGGTTTTCTTCCAAGTGGGTTCTTCTCCAACTCTTCCTAGCTCGGAAATATTAATGAATTATCTTTATTGCTGAGCAATGCATTTTCCACAGAGAGCTGTTCCAGTTGTGTTAATGTGTTTGCTTCCCATTCATCCACACAGGGGATTTTTTTGCCCACTTTCCATGGCAAGTCTAGCAAACAAGCTTAGTATCTGCAAAAGAGGAGTGCTAACCTCCCACAGTTTTTGAAAAGGCTGTTCAAATTGGGGACTTAATTAAACTTGGCCAGACAGCTCATTTGATTTTGTTTCATCTGTTTGCACAATGAAAGTGCATTGTTGTTATTTGTAGCTACATAAACTTTAAAACTAAATGGTGAGATATACAGATAATAATGCCTCCTCCCTGATCCCTGACCTTTAAGAATGGAACTGGAGAAAACAGATTAAGCTTTTTCTGTTTTCATGATTCCTGTGTCAGATGTTACACCCATGAAATACTTGACACACAACAGAAATATTTCTGTGTGGCTGAGGCTAACAATTTGTCATAGTTTCTGGATGGTAGGAAGTGAGTGACAAGCTTAGCATGAAAGAAATGCAGACCAAAAGGGAATCTCTGAGGAAATATTCGGGCGCCTTGAACAAATCAATAGAAGAATTTAATTTTTTCTTTATTTATAAAGAAGAAAACAGGGACAGTATTCTATCAAATTATTGTTGACAAATCAGTCACTATCTTGAATAAGTATCTGCTGAGTGATGTTTTCCCCCTTTGAAATTCCCTCTTAGACTCCTCTTTGCTACAGCTTCAGGTACAGATGACCCACGGGGCAGACAGAAGTAGCCTCACACTCTCCTTAAGTGGTCAGGTCTCTAGCTCAGGCTCTTTAACACTCATTTTCTTCATTCTCATTTGTATTTAAAGTAACAGTGAATCCAACAGACAAATAACTTACTAAATGCTCTCCAATAAATGCCTGAAGTTCATTGCTCAGTTTTTCAATAAATAACTATTGGTGGCTAGTTTTAGGACTTAACTGAATTTTCAGGAGCCCCAGTTGAGATGCGTTCCAGGAGCCCAAATTACAGGAAATGTGAAGTCTTACTAAAGAAGCCTGGTATTTTATAAAGCAGAATGCTCAGAACATCACTGAAATTTATGCAACATTTAGCTACCTAAAGTCATACAACAGTTTTGTTGTGATGACAGCATGTAGGAACCCAAGCCACATAAACAAAAACCTGCAATGCTCAGCTACTTGTCAAGCATCATAGAAGTGAGGCACCTGACCCCATCATGGTGATTTAAAGCCCCCAGGTCTCTCTAGACTGTGTTGGAGGAGGTAGGTACACAGGAAAGCTTGAAGGCTAAGGAAGTCAAGGCCTGCATCTGAGGTGCTTCCTCCCGACAGGTATTAGGTGGCCAAGCCACTGGGGGAGTTCTTCTGCAAGAAGACCCATGGTATAGGATCTGCTCCTGCAGATCCTATGGTGCACCCATAGGATCTGTGGTGCCACCCAGAGCACTGCTCATGCTGTCTGAAAATGGCTGCTATGGAACAAGTGCTGCCTGGTTGGGCAACAGCCTGGTTATTGGGGCACTTGTAGTGAAAGTGGAATATCTTTTTTCATTTCTTTCCTCACCCAAAAGCATTTGAAACATAGGAGACTGATGTCATCAGTCAGCATAGTGGATTCAAGTATCTTGGGAGGGAAAATCAGCACTGCTACAGATGCAGGGACATTTACAACTTCAGTGCTAGCATCCTGGGACTTAAACTTGTGTAATGGGAAAGCCTGAGCAAGCCATGTGTGACAGGAAGAGCCACAACTGCAGCTTGTCATTTGCTGTTATTTTTATTTCAGAATGGGAAAAGGGTTAAAAATAGCAGATTCAGCATGTTCTTAGCAAGAAAAAAAAAAAAAGAGAAAAAAAAGAAGTGATGTGTGTCAGCATCATGGGGTAGGAAACTTCTAGGCAAAAAAAGTGGCAAGTTTCTGCCCATCTGGGAAGGAGAAGGAAAAGAAGTACTGTCATATCAGCAATTGCCAGCGGTATTTTTAAAATGCCATTATGGTAACATTTTTCCTCTCTGCAAGCTCATCTGTTGAAAGACTGGTTCAGTAAAAAAAAAAAAAAAAAAAAAAAAAAAAAAGGAAGATTGCCAACTAGTCTGAGTGAGAAAGTGGAAGCAGAAGACCTGAGTGGCATGCAACCAGCCAAAGGTCAGAAGTTCAGATCTTGCTCTTGTTTGATTATTTCTAATCCTCCCCTCAATGCAGAGAGAATGGCAGCTTTCAAAGAGAAAATGAGTGAACAAGACTGACAATTCCCAACATGATTCCAAGTTGGAGAGCAAATAAACTCATCAGATAAAAGTAATTTCACAATGATAATGCTGTTGAGTTATTACTTTAGTAGCTCCAGACTTTGTTAGTGTCTGGCTCCTGAATTCCTCCAGCGAGCACCTTTTCTGTCCTGTATCCCTTTCCCTTTAAACTGGTAATTAATCATTTTGGGCTGGGTGTGAGGTGTCCTGCATTTAATGTCCATCTTTAAAACGTGGCCTAACACATGCCTCTTTCAATTAGATGCAATGGCAAGGTGGGCTTGAAATAAAAAGCTGTGATCAGCTACAAGCGACAGTGTAATTAGCACTGGGCTGGACTTGCCAACACAGCCCCTCGCCTCTCTGTGAGGAGACTGTGTCTGAGACAAGACAGAAGATTCAAAGTAGGTCATACAAGTAACTCATGAATAGTTAATAACTGTTTAGCTCCTGTGTTGAGTAGCTGTTGGGAAAAGGGGTGGGGGGAACAACCACAAACATTTATCCGTAGCAGCAAATAATCCATTGCCTCAAACGTTTCCAAATGGGCCAGTGGGCAGGAGCCCACTTAATTTTTAGATGAGTGCATTTCTGAAAAAATGCAAAATGAGACTCCCTTGACTGAACAGTAATTGAGAAAAATAGCTTTTATATGTGCAAAACAGGATAAAAGAGCAGGATTATGCTTGCTTTCTGGAAGAGGCAGTTAACATTGAAACCATGTATCTTCCCAATTTATTTAGTGGTTGGTTCAATTAGCAAATAATGCAAAGAACAAAGGAGAAATATGACTGCCCTACTGTTTTGCAAGAGAGTGAGTTAAAAGATAACCTGTCATATGCCACAGCCATTCATCACATTTTCCTTCACCTATTGTATTTGAAATTGGTGATTAATAATATTAATGCAACTGAACGTAGGTGCAGTACATGCGGTAGGTGACTGAACAAAGAATGGACTAGACATCAGGTTCTGTTTTCTACTCCTGCCTCCATCACAAATTGCTCAGTGCTCTGACAAGCCACACACTGGTCACAATGGGATTTTATTGCTAAATATGCAGAAGAGAAACTAGTAAAATCTACAATGGAGCACAAGGAAGCTGTGTTACAGTTTTAGAAAAAGCTGATTGCCTCGCCCTCACTGAAATTACAAATTGCAAAGTGTCTGTGAAGCAGAACAAGCCATTTGAGGCTGAGATTCCTAACTAATTGTGCAGTTAAGTGTCTTCAAAATTTTTGCCTGATGCCCAGAAGTTCTCAGGTAGCAGGGCATGGTGTAATTCAGTGCCAAGTTCACTCTGCAGTGATGAGCTATGTCCTGAGTTTCTCCATCTGTGAAGTGAGTATTGCGAAACTGAACTCCCTCCTTTGCAAGCTTTTCTGAGGATTTCCTAACTGTGAAATACTAAACACTGCATCAGTCCAAGTGGTAACTCTTCCCCTAACATTTGTTAAGAACTGCAAAAGCATTTGTCCTTCCACCTTTCCCATACGTCACTCAGAGGTGTCTGTGTCGCAAAGCTGCAGAGACCAAGGGGAAAGATTCTTCTTCGTGAAACTATAGGGACACAACAGGCTCCATCTATTATCCCCCCTCAGCTCCAAGGAATGAAGCAGAAATCTGTAGCTGATTAGAGGTCTTTTTTTACACATATTTTGGCTAGAGTCAGTATCTTATCCAGCTTTTCCCCTAAGCATACTTCTATCTTAAACAAAGGGAAGAAAACTCTGATGAGGATCAGACTTACTGTAAAAAATTATTCTGTTTTGTTCCAATGAATATCACATTGATTTTATTGTCTTGTGTCTCTGTGCTTAGAGAAACAGAAATTTCCCCCAGGTATTATTGTTATCATCCTCTCTTATGAAGTCTTTGTCAATAATTGCACCATATTTTTCCTAATGTAACATGACACTATTAACTTTTTAGGATAAAATTAAGAGAATGCCCGAAGAGATACTGTATATTTCTAGCAGATATTAAAATTGCTGCTCAATTACAGATATAACTATTTGGTTAATTATCTTAGTGAAAATAATAGCTCTGACTATTCTCTCTTTCAGACAAGAAAAAGCCAGCAGTTACACAAAATCAAGGAAATTGCACATTTGTAAAACCACTGTGAGATTAGTGCCACTTAGAACAGACGTAAAGATTCTTGTTCCTGCTTTTTGTGAGGGAGCTTGGGTTGGGTTTGGGGTTTGGATATTTCTTATCTTGGGGTTTTTGTTGTTGTTTGGAGAAGAGACAGATAAGGGAAGAAATGACAAATGTTTTGAAACTGTGGAGGTGGTGGGCAAACCCCACAATACAGAAGCTGGCAGGAGCTCCCACAGCACAGAGGAGCTGAGAGAAGAGCAGAGCCTCTTCCCCTGTGGATGCCTTTGACAGAGTTGCCTTTGAGCATGAATGAGGCTGGGGCACATGATCCTTGACACAGCAGACATGGATGCTGAGGGAGTGCAGGAAGCCACCAGACTCCCATGGTCTCCTCAACACGAGCTCTGATGGCCACTGCCAGAGACAGAACATTGTGCTGGAGACACAAGGATCAACTCCAGAGCAGATGTCCTAAGTTCTGGTCTTACAAACATTTCACTTCATTCTTTAGTAAACAAGATTCTGAGGAAAAGGTGAAAAACAAAGTTGTGTTTAGAGATGGTGAAATGTGACAAACAAGATCAAGGGAAACAGAGTATTTGAAAACATCACATGCATTTTTGATTTAGCTTCACTCCAGTACAGATGTCTGGGCTTTTGACCACAAAATCACCACACAACCCTCTGCTGTGGTAAGAATCTGTGCTTCTTGTCAGATTTTACCTGTTAATATGCAGAAGGTGTTAGCTACAGCACACTTTTAATTTTATATGAGAGGGAAGGAGGAAGGCCAGACAGCAGAAACAGCTGCAAAAGCAGCCAAAAGCCAATGTGCTGGGTGGTATCTGTACTACAGCAGCCACCCAGGTCACCTTCCTTCCCATCAGCCTCAGACACACAACCTCCCCCCAGGGCTATGGCAGCACTCAAACCACAATTAAGCTTATCATTACCAGTCACATCAATTTTGGATGGCCAAATTGTAGAGGCAGATTCCACAAGCACCTTTGGCCAGTTCTGGTGCTGTCTGCACTCTCATTCTGTCTCTCTGTTTCAGGATCCTAGGCCTTTGAATATCCACACTGTCCCAGGGCCAAAGCAGCACTGCATGGGTCCTGGGGCACAAGCTATGCCATGTGAATGTGAATGGATTTTCCCTTCCCTCTTCTCACAACTAAACCAGGAATTTTAGCCTGCAAGGACTCAGTCTCTCACCTCTCTACATGCCAGAATATGCTCACGTGCTGAGCCTGAGCTCTGCAAGACTGCCAAGTTCAGCCCTGTCAGTGCTAACAGACAAAAATGTTATACTTGCCAGAATTCAGCCTTTACTCCAGAGAGAAATTTCAGCATTTCCATAACAAGCACTGATCCAGCCATAAAAATGATGAAATTCACAATGAAGATTTTTTTATTTTTTTTTTAATTTAATGGACTTGTCCCAGGCTGGACATTTTCAAGAAAATGAAAGGCTTTTGGAAGGGAAGTGCATAGGATGGTAGTGGAGCAGAAACAGATGGGAAAAGGGGTCTTCAGTAAAATAGATGCCCTCCCTGATTATAAATCTCATGAATATGTTTAAAACTTCAAATATTTTACTGTCTAGTTTCAGAGCTGATTAGCCTTATGCAGTTGCCTTGGCAAGATATGCATTCTCCAGGTGGATGAGTAGATGGAGCAGGGATTCAGCTTGTTGTCCCGAGCTTTGCAGTAAGATAGCAAAACCTGCTCTGCCTCCCTGCACCTTTTCCTGACTCATGTTCTGCCATCTATCCTGGCATTTCATTCTTCTTGCAACTGGGTGGAAGGAGGGGGTTGAGACAACTACATGACACTGAGGGACTGTCTTGAATATTTCTTGTACTGGGGGGAAATCCTTCCTTTTTTATCTGTGTTAGAAAGAGGAATAAAACATGGCCTGATTAAAATTGCTGGGGTATATGACATCCTGTGCAGGAGTGAAATGTGCAATAACAAACTTGCTATTGTCTCCAAAAAATGTCTAGCTAGCATCAGCACAGTCAAAATAAAATGGCAGAGTGCCAGATGGTGCTTCAGTGCTCAAGGCAGTTGTGAATGTTTCATGAGAGATGTCTGTGCATCCCAAAGGTCAGAGCTGTTTTCAGTGACCGAGCTGTGGTGGATATATGGTGGCTCTCAGGGCTGCACAGGAGCACTGGAAAGTCCACTCACTGCACAACTCTCTACTGTGTGCTGCTGCTGCCATTTCAGTCTTCCAAAATTTACGTTAAATGATGTCTTACTTTAATCATTTTCCTTCATGGTGGTCATATATGAAGAACAGAAATGCCCCTCAGTGACAGTTACCATCTCACTTTGTTGTCAGGATGGGGGATGCTGTTCTGCTTCATGGCAGCTGTCGTATTTTTCCAGAAGCATCTGAAATTGAGTCTCCATCTTGACACGAGTTGCCCAAGAAGACTGTTGAATTGAAGGGTTTTATATCTACTGATGCAAACCATACCTCTGCAAAACAAGCAAGAGGGATTATCTTACCCCCCTTGAAGTTTTCAGTGGTGGCCTAGAGAGGATGCCAGTTCAGAGATTACAGGTAGCAAGAATGCTGCAGTTCACTAGAGAGGCCACACACGTACATGACATGGAAAGTGAACCGAGTTAACCAAGCCAAAGTTAACCAAGCCAGAGTTAACCAAGCCAAAGTTAACTCAGAATTCCAAATGAAACTCAGGGTGTAAGGAACCCACCTACCATCTTGTGTTCAGGTCTTCAGGACAGCCACCTTTTGCTTTTTTCTTTAAGCTCGGTATTTCAAACTGCAGAATAATGTCTGAAAGTCATCAGTGACTCTCAGCTTCTGCAGAGTGTGGGAAAACATCACATCCCTTGAACACCCCAGAACCTCAAGGGGCCAAAACCTTTATTTCAAAAATAGTCTGGAAGTTCAAATCTCTGCTGTGGAGGGGGAAGTACCACAGGTTTAGATTTACAGGCAATATTTCATTAAGGAAGAAATGCCAGGATTTGTTGGTGCTGTTGTTTGCTTGTTTTATCTTTCTTTTTAAAATTCCAAAGCCCTGCTGTGAAGCCTGCCACATCCCAAGAGTGGAAGCTGTGTATGAGGAGAAGCAGAAAGTTCCTTAAAAGACTATCTGATAAGCTCTAATGTAAAATGGAAATGTATTCACTTGAAGGTTATCTGCAGAGATTCCACTACTTAACAAGTTCTCAGGAAATTGTAACTACAAAAGCCAGGCTTTTGTGATGATTTTAAGAACACATGTGTGCTGTCATGAAGGAGAATCATTCCATCTTCGTGGAGTCACAGACTTTAAAGGCCAGAATTTACTTCCTGAAAAACAAAAGCCAGAAAACTTCACTCAATATATTTTGAACTTGGTATTTCCTTTCTTTAAATGAATTACCAGTAGTATTAACTTGATAGGGTGATTAAAATAGTTTCCACAGACCATTTTAGGGAATGCCATTCTTTGAAGGAAGACGTACATAATTGGTCAAACCCTTCTCTGGTGGATCTGCACCAAGCTGGAGTTACAGATGCCACACAGCTGCCTCAAGGTATGTGCTGGGAAAAAGGACATCAGTAGGGTATGATTTCCTAGGACCTGTACCCTGGAAAGGCACAGCTTGCTCTCCAGCAGCATCAGCTTGTACCAGCAGAACTGGTGATAGAACAAGAGGAAATGGCCTCAAGCTGTGCCAGGGGAGATTTATACTAGACTTTAGGAAGAACTTCTTCACCGGAAGGGTTGTCAGGCATTGGAACAGGCTGCCCAGGGAGCTGGTTGAGTCACCATTGTTGGATGTGTTCAAAAGTCATCTGGATGTGGCGTTTGGGGACATGGGTCAGTGCTGGACTTGGGAGAGTAGGGTTAATGGTTGAACTCCATGATCTACAAGGTCTTTTCCGACCTAAGTGATCCTGTGATTCTGTGAATATAACATTTGTGTTAACATTCTCTTCCCTGTAACTGTGGAATTACATCAAGGGCTTGTGAAGCAAACAAGGCAACAAACAGAAACCAACCAACACCACCTATTTGTGGTCCAGGGGTCAGCAGATCAAACTGAGAGTCCTGCCAATGCCACACTGAGAACCAAGAGGTGAGGGAGCCAGCACACCACCCAACAGGCTGAACCAGTGCTGAGAGCATGTAAGATAAGATTTTATCTTTTCCGTCTTAGAAAATATTCTCTGGGTCTTGTCTACCACAGCAGATTTTTTTTTCCCCTCAAGTTATACTCTGCCAGTTTTCTAGGGGTTTTTTGCTCCTAGACAGTTTGCATTTTTCAAATGGTAACATCTCCTGTACAGTAGCACCCAAAATAGATCCCTTTGCTCTCTCACTGCTTTGCTCCAATTAGCAGTCTCTGAAATGGAAGGGTTCTTTACTCACCTGTCAGCAGACTGAATTGGTACAGTCTGATTTTCCCTGCTTTTCCACAAGACCCAGCCTGTGATACAGCTGAGCAGTTGCCTGCAAATGGCTACAACTTTCTCGCTGTTCTGAGACGTGGTGTAGGTCTCAGCTGGAGAGGATCCAGAAGGAACAAATGCTGCTGTACCACCACAGAAAGGCTGCATGCTCTGCATGCTGACTACTGCACTATCTGTGGGCCTAATATTATACCCCCCAAACCCAATGTTTCACTCTCACAGTTTTGCAAGCAGAGCCCTCCCTCATCTCCTGAGCTGGATCCATTGCTGCTGTGACAGAGCCTGGCACAGAGGGGTGAGGTGTGCCCAGGGTGCAGGCAGAGCCAAGCAAGGAGCACAGCACCAAGGGATGCTTCTCCTTCCCCCTCAGTGCCTTCACACACACCCAGAGCAGAGAAGCCATTTCCCCCGGTGATTTACATGTTCCCTCCTGTCCAAGGTTTATAAGCTCTCCCCTGGCCCACAGAGAAGAGAAAGGCGGGAAAAAAGACCCTAATTAGCTAGATGTTTGGGCTACTACTTGGTAAGCTGGGATGAAAGGTTTCTTACTTTTACAGTCGGCTTTTTATCCAGAGAAAAGGGAGTCAAAGCATGTTGTGAGAAGCAGTTATGGTTGCCTCAAGGGGAAGGCACAAGGAAGATTGTCATGTGTCTTAATTACCATGTTGTCTCAGAGAAAGGTCAAATGTCGTTATTTATTTTGAGACACAAAACTTACGGGGAGGTGAATAAATGATTATGTTACTTTCTCTCTCCCTGCTCTCATTTCCTGCCCTGGAAAGCAGGCACATCAGCTGAGCCACAGCACACCCGGCACAGACACTACAACATTCATCTCGGGAGGGATGAGATGTTTATATTCAGGCAGAAAATGTGCTGTTTATTTAACTCAGACACAGACATATGACCTTCAGATGGCAATATCATGATCAGCTCTGCCACAGGAACAGAAATGACCAGACAGATATAAAAAGTCCAGATGAGTTCTTGTAATAGAGATGATTCCTTCAGGAAAGTTTCATTCCCTGTCCACAGTTTGCAGCTACAAAACAGTTCAGTTTCAAAATGTTCCTGACAGATGTAGGTGGGATGCCTTCCAGCCAATATCTGATTAAATGGTATGGCCCATTTAAAGAGAATTCAAGTCAGCTGCAACTCAAAAAGTAAAAAAAAAAAATCTTTGTTTTTCATTAAAAAACCAACTCAGTTAAATGGTTGTATTAATTTCTGTTTGAACCTCAAGAGTGTTAAATAAATAAATCAGAATATTTTCTGAAATCAGTAAATATAGTAGGCATCTAAGGGAACCAGGAACTAGTAATGATGATAATTATAGTGCAAAGCTTTAGTGACTTTCCTGTATACGTTGATATGATGCTCTGAAGTGCAACTCATCGTTCTGAAACAAAAAAGGAAAATGCAGCAGCAAAGAGCCTAAGCATCCATTTGCATTTTGTTTAAGTAAGCACCCATCTAGTCATGCACAGAGTTATACACGTGTATGTAAATATTTACATGCTTGTACTATCACTACACAGAGAATGTGTACAGAGAAGAGACAAAGTTTCACGTGGGAAATTATGGGTGAAGGTTCAGCACCCAAAATGTGCCTCATTTGCTTTGTTTACACAGCTTGGGTGAACAGATATAGGTGTACTTGGCATTGAAATGCTCCTGAGAACAGGGAGTGTTGTACCAGCTCTGGGAGCTCTTACCTTTGCTCTGTTCTGCATCCCCAGCCTGTAGGGTCTGTGCCCCTCACCCCGTGCTGTGACAGCCAGGCATGGCTGCAGGCCCAGGAGCTGCTGTAAATTCCTCCTGGAGGGAATTGACCCTCTCCTGACAGCTCTTTATCATCTTCATTTAAGCTTTCAGTCGCCAACGTTTTGGAATTGAAGCCCAAGCTTCAAATCATGTCAACTGCACCTTCCTTGACCTTAATACTTAGCATTCTAGACTCAACCTTTAATTTTTTTGTTTTTAACTTGAATGCAATGAAGATGATGAATTTTCTTCTGTTCTAGCTATAAATTTCTCATTCTCGGGGTGCACCATGGGGGGTACCTGCAGGAGGTGGGAATTCAGTTTTGATTTCAGGCTCTCTGCCAACACAGGAAGAACATTGCAGTTTTGGTAACAGTTCATAGCTGAAATCATAAACAAAGCTTTCTTTACTAAGTGAAAATTGAGAAGAACAGCAGTGAGACCCAGTACATTCTCCTGTCTGGTGTGCCTCAGAAACTGTGAGTATTTAGCCTGGCAGCTAAATGTCATAAACAGAAAGTGAATCTGACTCCAGTCAGCTGAAGTCCCAAGAGAGCAGGCTGACAGATTCAAGTGAAACTCAGAAGTTATTAGGGCAGAAAGTGCTGCACACAGTACTCTGAGGGAGCAGTCTCTCCTGAAAGATGGGATGTCCTCTGCTTGCAACAGGAATTCCTGACTGCTCCTGCCTTGGAGTCTGCAGAACTGACAGCAGTGACAGAAGGCTCTGCTGGAGGCAGCACCTTCGCTCATCAGCAGTGTTGCACCCTGGTTCAAAACCACCTGCCCTCCAGGCAGGCTGGATGTTTAAATCCTGCCTTGTCACTCTGGATATTAATTTTTCTCAATTACCAAAAAACAAGGTGTCCTGAAGTGGAGTGTAGCAGCGTGAAGCACCCTCTGCAGCCCCGTGCAGGAATTCATGCCCACAGGCTCTCACTGCCTCATGTTCTGTGGGGTCTGTTGGACACGGCAGCAGCAGTGCCCGTCCCCCTGGGTGCAGCCTGCCAGCTGCCAGCACCTGGGTACCTTTCTGTCTGCTCTCCTGAAGCAGCCCTAAGGCAGCTATCTCATAGCAAGGCCATAAAAGACAGCATTAAAGACTTAAAACCCAGTAAGATATTAATGCCTGAGCATTTTAAGTCCTTCCGCTGCTTTATAGACCACCAAACAGTTTTACACAGCACCCTACAGATGAAGTGTAGCTGGGGTTGGGCTGATCACAGTGTCATGAGAAGTGTGTGTGACATATTTATGTGGCTGAGCAAGCCCCTCTTCATGGGACAAGCAGTGCTCTCAGCTGAGGTGCACCAGCACCACCCACAACCATCGTCACAAGTTATGGATCTGGAGCTCTTGAAATCTTACCAGACTTGACACTGGCCACGCAATCCCTAGCTGGGGCCAGTGATGAGAACCTCTGTTCCTATCAGGAATGTGTGCCTTTCCTCTGCAATAGAAAAGTGAGTGCAGAGGCTTAAGGAAATTAACTGAAAACAGGACTGTAACTAATCTGTGATCTAATTTTTACCAGATGTGCTAAGGTAATCTTGCAGAAGGAATTGAATGAAATCAGCACAAGCACCAAACTGTGGGGACCCGTGAGCACTGATGTGAGTGTTCAGGGACCAGAACAAAAGGGTAGTGGATTGTCAACCTTTTCCCCCGTTATGAGCAGGGCAATGAAGTGGGACTACCTTGTTTTCCCCAAACTGTTCTTCTTTATTTACCTTGCCAGGCAATCTTACAATACAAGGTCAGACCACACACTCAGTGCTGTGCAGGGCAATTTGCTGGATGTGTGCTGTACAGTTATACATTTCAGAGTATGAAATGGTGTATGAAATAAAATATCACAGTCCAGTGCACTGACAACAGAGAGTGCTGCATAGTCACTGGTAGTGGCACTGGCAGATTGAAGAATCCAGTTCAGGGCAACTTGTATCAGGTTCTGCAGCTCCTATAAATCACATGGAAAATCTTCTCTGACTCAACCATCCTGGAGTGTTTTTTGTTTTTGTTTTTAAAGCAAAAGAAACCTGGCAGAGAGAATAACTGATTTATTATGCATGCTTTTATTCTGAAAAATAAAGGTTTTTCTCCCCAGAACTTTTGCAAAGAATGCAAAATGCCTCACCCTAATGCTGTGTTTGAACAACATGCCACAGCTGCATTTTGCTTTTCCATATCAAATTGACACAATAATTTTCACTTTCTGTGGCCTCTCCATTGCCTTTTAGCTTTCCAGAAGTGTGTTGGCAAACTTGATATCCCCTAATGTCCTGCCAGAATGAGACCATACCTGTTGCTGCAGAACTGGAAGAGAAAACAAGACTATAAAGTGTGCTGCTGGTGGACAGGAGGAGGACACTGGAGTCTGCAGAATCAGCTCCCTCAAACTGGTTATGGAGGACAAGGGATTTGAATTCATCCAAACTGTCAAAATTGAAGGTTGAATAAGTGGCTGATCATCAACGGTTCCTAACTGTTCAGAGATTTTAATTATTCTCAAATTGCAAAATATGTTTGCAGGGTGGGTTTAGAGCCATATCCCAAATCACTTTAGCTAAAAGATGTGGGTAAAAGCAATTTGGCTCTTTAAAAGTTCTCGCTTTTGCCTTTCTTATTAATATCATCACCTGTCATAGCCTTCCACCACCTTGCCAACACAAAATACTGCTGACAGAGGTGCACCAAACAAGGCTTATAAATATGGCTAAAGGCACAGAGAGGATCTTTACAAGAGAAGCAAAAAGGGATTAGTCTGGAAAACGTGAAGTGTGGATTTGATAAATCTGCCAGCAGATTGATAGAACTCTATGAAAGACTTGTGTCCATTTTGTCTGATGCAGGAACATCCTTTTCCTCAACTTCACTCACACAAACTCCAGTATTCTAGTATTATTTTTATCTGGGTGATAGGTAACTTGATCAAAGCAAACTATGAGCACCTTAAATTACAGTTATGTCTTTTTTAGTGCAAGAAACTTCCTGCTTAGTATGTGGGAAGAAAAATACTTAGATTCAGACCTGACTTGAAGCATGGTGTTTCAGTTGCATAGTTAGGTAATTCTGTGGTTAAACAGCAGGGGACAAAATTTTGAAAATTATTGAAAATTTAAATAATTGCAAATGACATTTTTGTTGGCAATAATATCTGAAAGACAAATTAATAGGTAATTCTAGCAGCAAGAGAAAAGGAAAACACGATAATTAACAGTGTTGAAACGTTTCTTGACAAGTTAGCAAACAGCTTTATTTTAGAAATGTTAACACTCCTGGTTTCAATAAGCAGTTGTACAAGTATTGGTTTTGAATAGACAAGAAAATGGGCTAAAAAAAACCCAGTGAAACCTTATTGTGGGCTGAGAGAAAATTTTTCAGGTTTTGTTTTTCTGGAAAACTTTGTCAATTTGACCAGGCAATTGCTGTTTGCTCACCTGTACCTAACTGCACAAAATAAACACACAGGACTGTGCACTACATGGTGCTTTCCACCAAGCAACTGGCTCCAAAGTGTCTTCAAGTTCTTTTCAGCAGCCCAGTGACTTTCTGAAGGCACTGAGGACACTTTGGAGCCAGCTCCTTGGGTTGCTACATGGATCCTTGTGTCTGTAACACGGGTGTAACACAGGTAGCACAGTGGTGCCCTAGGATCAGTGAATGGCCCCTTTTCCCACTGGAAATGTGCCAGGAGCAGTGCCTGGCTTTTGTGTGGGATGTGGGAAGACAAATCAGTACTTTTCTGTCGGGAACAAACAAAACCCAAACAAACTTCATCACTACAGTTGCAATAGTTGTATATTGTTTTAACAGATAATGTATCTTTTTACAGCAGGAGGTTTTGTTTGTGTGAGAATTACTAAGAGCCTCTTTCACAGCAATTTCAGTCTTTATTTTGGCCTTGGAGCTTGTTACCTTTCCCATATTTTTTTCTTCCCTGTGGTACTTGTAGCAATGGATCAGTTAAAAATCTTAGCTCAAAAGGATTAATGTATGATAATTATTAATGGTGTAAAAAGCAGATCTAGCCTTCTTTTCACCTGCATCAGAATAGAGATGAAAAGAAGTGATGTTTGATGAAATGTTTATTTTTGTCTGTCAATCTACTGCATACAGTGTTTGGGGTCACATTGGCTACACAACCTGAGAGAAAAGTAAATTTTCTTTTTAGGAATAAGTGACTTATCCCTATCTGTCTTTTTTTTTTACAGAAGTGTATTGCTTTTATGTATCAGATAAAGGCAGAATAAATAAAAGGAGATATTGGACTTTGGACACCATTTGGTCAGAGTTAACTACAATAACTTATTTTTTTTAAGTGTGAGCTTATTTTATTACCAGTAACAACATTAGTGGTCATTCATGCTAAGATAAGGCAATAAAAATCTAATGATCCAGGATGCTTGATTGACAAAAAGATCATCAAGGAAATTCTACCTTGCTTACTTATATTTCACATTTCATAAATGGTAAGATACACTGCAGGATTTTGGAAGCTCTTTCTGTAACTGACTCTGGTTTATTGCCAGAGGCAAGATGCCAGACTGGATGCATCAGGGATCTTGTCTGCTCAGAAATGCTTCAGTTTCTTTCAGGAGACTGCCCATATGTGCATCCTTGCCATAAGCATATGTCTGTTTCTCTGAGTTGAAGCCTTCTTGGTTTCAACAGTATCCCCAGGATCACTATCATGTCCTGTCTCTACCTGACATGAACTGTCTGAGGTCTCCTCTTCCTGCCCAAGAGTAATCTGTGGCTGGGTTCTGAACAGTCACCTCAGCACTTCAGCCTTCTCTTTCAATCTCACTGCTTCCTTTTGTGATTTGTTTGTCCTGCTTTCTTTTCCAAGTGCAATTTAGTGCTTACATATTGAATTTCCTGTGCCTCCTTTCTCTACTCACCTGCAGGCAGGAATTTTCCTTGATTTTTATTCTTAACAGCTGTGTTGCAGCTTGTTCCCAGTTATGAGGAGACATGTCTTCCCTGAAGCCAGGTATGGCCCTGTTTCCAGTGGACATACAGGTGGGCTCCAAGCATAGGCCAGGCAGATGGGGTGCTCACCACCTCAGAAGAACCTATTCCTCCCCATCATCTGGAGGTTCTGCACTGCAGCTGTCTAGATTTGGGTGGGAAGAGACCCATCTGAAGTGTTCATTTGCCTGCCTGGAGCCTTAAAAAAAGTAATGTTTTTAGCACGCTTATAATAACAGTGGGTTCCTGATCCCATGACTGGGATCCCTTAGGTAAGCTTTTTCTGTAGCATTTCCTTCATGGGCCCTTAAGAAGACTAAAGAAGAGCTTGCCCAGGGTAGCTGTGATTTGTCTACCCCAACAAAATGGCTCTAGCTGCATGCCCTGTTCTTCTTTTGAAGTGTGGAAGTCCTACAGGGAAGCCCTTCATTGCAAAATGAAGTGTGAGTATCCAAAGGCTGATTAAAAATGGAGGGTCACACCCCATTTCTTCTTCAGTATCTCAGAGGTTTTAACTGGAAAGGTGAAGGAGGAAGTGATGCTACAGCCAATGTTGCTGCCACTTCTAAAAGCAAGGGACACAGGTGGCAAGGCCTCAATACTTCACTGCATCCTCAGTGCATTTATGTCTGGCACAACACAGCTGCCATGTTTCTGTAATGTTTGCAGAAGCTCTGTGTGTGTTCATGTCCAGGAAATATGAGTTCCAGCACGTATGTTGTGTTCTCTGCATCTAGAAATGACACAATCCTACTTTTCTTCCCAGTTTTTTGTGTAGGAGTAAAGGACATGTCAAAGGCAGCCTGGATACACGGTAACCTTAGCTCTCAGAGATACTCTAGTCCAGTGAGACCTCTTAGAAGTCAAAGATTGTAGATTTTTTCACTCCTACTGTAACACTAATGTTATTAGCCCCTGATGTTAATAATCACCTTTATTTCTGGGTTCTTGTTTTTTCTTTTAGTCAAGTCCCTAACCAATACATTTTGAATAATGTGTCAGTGAAACTGCAAAAATATCCCTGACTATTTTGCTACAACCCCTGGATGCATAGACTGGTTACAAGTTTTGTTTTGTTTTTCAATCACAGCCAATCTCAAATGTGACATGACCTCTTTAATTTGGAACAATTCACCATGAATGTTAAGAAGGAATGTTTCTGTGATTTAAGTAAATGAGTGAAAATTGGAAGTCTCTAGAAAATCCTCATTTTGCTGTGGCCTTCCAAAATGCATTATCCAAGGATGCTTTCCAAAAATTCATTCTGGTTTTAATCCAATCCAGTCCCACCAGAGCTGCACATTTCTTTGATGAATTGTTGTTTGCATTATCTGACAAAGCAGTGTCATTCTTCAGGCAGTCATTGAAGCCCTTTTCACAGTCAGAACATACTGTCAAGATACATTTAATGTGGATCTCTAGGAACAGGATCCTGGGCAAATGTTATTGTGATATTACTTTATTTTTAAACAAGCACAGAGAAAGAAACACTTCACAGTTCTACTTCTTCATACATTTATACAGTAATCTAGTGGTCAGATCACTCTCGCATGGATTTGATATTCTCTCCTCTGCATTTGAGAAGTTACATCTTCTATATTCCAGGAGACTATAGGAGCTACTAGAGTATTCTGGCTAGACACCAGAAACGAAAGGTATTTTCAAGATCCTACACTGAGCAGAAAACAATTCTGAAGTACTTGAGGCAGGAATAAAGAGCACAAGTTGAAACAGGAAAACTCAAGTTGGATAGTTAGAAGAACTTTCTTGCACGAAAGAAAAAGTTCAGCTCCCAACTCCATCAAAGCCAAAGTGAGGTTTCCTAAGGGCTCTTTAATATGAGATACATCAAGTGTTTTGGAGCAGAGACTGGCTTATAGGATGTTCCAATCAGAACTTCCACTCCTTCATGAAGGGAAGTGATACCAATTAGAGGAGCTGACCCCCTGCCATTTTTCCTAGCTTACCCAGCATACTCCCAAGCACAGTTCAGGAAACCAGCACACTACTGCACCAGGCAGTAGTCCACTCAGAAGAATATCTAAACTGACTGAAGTAACTAAACATGGCATTGAAATCTGAATCCAAGGTAACTTCCAGAAGGCAGGGGAGGCAGCTTTCCCAGGCTCCCTCTGCAGCCAACAGCTGGAGACAGGTTCCCCCACAGCATTTCAGACCAAGAGAGGGACTTCAGAGTTCCTCCCATGAGGAGCCTTTTGCTTATACATACAGTATGACACTAGCTTTCTTTGGCTAATATTTTCTTCTTACACTGCTGCCTCAACACCCTACTTCTTTTCTGGATTTAGCTCCTGCCCAGTTTTGCTGGGTTATTGATGAACAAGAAGGCTATTCCAGAAGTAAGGAAGCAGAAACATCTTCCTCAGTCCAGCTTTAGACTGCTCATCCAGGTTACTACACCCCTTCAGCCTGCTAGCATCTAACATGCCTGTGCTTAGTGAGCATCCTGCAGCTACGTGTGGAGATCAGTCATGCACAAGCTGATTAAAGAGGGGCCTGGGGTAAGGCAAAGCATGTCCCAGTGAAAATAGAGATATTTTCTTCCTGCACCACCCACACAATTGGAATGGGGATATAGGTCATTTTCTCATTTCATTCTCCGTCCAAAAAAGTTAAAACACTCAATTACAAGATACTATATGTAACTAGGGAAATTAATCTAAACCAGGGAACTCTGATATTGCCAAGAAGAATGGAAACAGCCAAGCTCAATGTATGCAAAGAGTGCACTTATTTTGTAGTGCTGCTTTGCAAGCTGTGAGGCATGCCTTCCTTGGTGAGGTCGATGGAAACACTAATGAGGCATATGCTGTGATGAGGCACAAAGGAGATGCTAACTGGTTGGGAGTAAAGCACAGGATAAATTAGTTGTGATGTACGGTTTGGCAGAGTTTAAATTTCAGGTAGAGCTGATTTTTTTCATTCTCTCATGATCCTACACACTAGAATTATATCCAGTAACTGCATAAGAGTATTATTTTGATTATACCAAAAATATGATAGCTTTTGGAAGGTCTTTTTGACCAAAGGCATTCATCCAGACTGCAATAAATGTTGTCCTTTGGGACTATGCAGTGATTTCCATGAAAAAGAATTAATAAAGGCTGTTGAAGGTTTACCCACATTAGGTAGAGTGCATCTCATTTACTCTAGACCTGGAAGTTACAATCAGTCTAACATATGGGTGGGAGACTGCCTCGAAATACAACATGCTGTGGGCACGAGGTACAGAGCTATGAATGGATCCTCATCTGCAGAAATCAAATGAGTTTGGCCTTGCTGACAAACGGGGAGAAAAGAGGCAAAAGTTTGTACCAAGAATGAACTCTCAATAAACTTGCATCTAAGTACAGGTTTAGGGGTTTGGTTCATGCTCATCTGTTTCAAAACTTCTTCAATGCAAGGGCTTGAATCTAAGCAGTAAAACTGAAAAAACAGACAGCAGACACAGATTTTGAACTGCTGAGTTTGGAAGCTCGTAGATGCTTGGTTTTAATCTTGTTGTAAAATTCATCATTGGATCAAAGCACTCAGTTTGGGGCAAGATGATTTCCTGTCCTAAATGTTCTCTATGAGCTATAGTATCCAGGAAAATCTAAACATGTAGTACAAGTACATTCTACATTTCTGAGATTACAGCTACAACACAAACAGATGCATAGAGGAGGAAAACTGGGCACTGCCAACTGACCACCAGACACATCTAAAACACCACGAAGGCCAGAGCTCCAGGAGCTCCAGTTACCCTGGGGCTACAAAGGCATTCCAAGGGGAGCACAACACTGCACCAGCATTGCTCCCACCACACCTTTCCAATCTGGGCCACCCATGGTGCTGGGGACATCCTCCTCAGCTGCAACCAACCATTAGGCTTAGGGTTAGGATCCAAAGAACAACAAAGCCTAGAACTCCAGGGACACTGGGGCTGGAAAACTCATGCCAAGGGGACCACAACACTGCACCAACATTACTCCCTCCACACCTTTCTAATCTGGGACAACCCTGGTGTTGGGGATCTCAGGCACAACCCACCATTATTATAAGGGTTAGGGTTGGGGTTAGGGTTCAGAGAGCCACAAAGCTTAGAGGCTAGGGACACTGGGGCTGGAAAAGGTGTGCCAAGGGCAACGTGGCACTGTACCAACATTGTACCTCCATACCACTCTAATTTGGGCCACCCACAGTACATCACCCTTAGTCCCAACCAACCGTGAGGGTTAAGGTGAGAGTTAGGGGTCAGAGCTCCCTGGACACTGGGGCTGGAAACAGCATGCCATGTGCAACACAGAACTGCATTAACATTGTCCCTCCACATTAGCAAGTGTTGGAAATTTCCTCAAAGATGAATCTATTTGTTTCTGGCAGTTGAGTTCTGCCTCCTTGTCTCACACTGCTGCACACCTTACCAAGTACCTCCATTAAGGCCAAGGTGAGGCTTCACATTAGAGTTGAGTTGACAAGTTGTGCCCCCAAAACAGCATTCCTGCTCCAAACCACAGCCCTTGGCTGTGCTCCCATTGTTCTTCTCTCACACCAGCTCTGGTCCCAGCTGACCCCACGGTGAGGTGACCCATGAAGCACAGTCAGCAGAAAATTATCTCACTGCCTTTCTATTTTAGTCTTTTTTTTTTTTTTTTAATTTCTTTTTTTATTCCAAATTATTAGCTCAGATAGGTTTAACCCTTGAAAATGGTTCACCTGTTAATGCCAGGGAGGCAGAGGGATGGTTTCACCAGGAAAGAAGATGTGATGTGGTGGGGAGGTGAGATGGGTACCTCTTAGAAGAGTGCATCTGAAATTCCACCCTGTGGAAGTGAAAAAGGAACTGCTCACTGTAATGAGAAACAGGGCCTGTGTCTCCTTTTGTTAATCCTAACAAAACAGGCTCGATAGTGAACCCTTCACCAGGGACATATTCAGGAATCTATGCACCATGAAAGGAGACACACATGGGCACAGGGCTGCCACGCTGTGCAGAGGGACCCAAGGCAAAGAATTGGCAGAGAGCTCCTCTTTGCCAACACGCAGGTCCTGGAGCTCTGCAGACTCACTGTGCCTGTGCCTCTGGCTGGAGGCAGCCAGCCCCAGGCTTGGGATGTGCCTCCCGCCCCCCGGGAGGGGGCTGGGGGCTGCGGGGCCTGCAGTTCCTGCTGACAGCAGTGGCCTCGGTGGGATGGCAAGCAGCAGAGTCTGCTGCTAAAATACACTCTCTTTCATTTAATAGCAACTCTTTGTACGTCAGAGATGTGTTTTCATTATTAAATGTCTAAAATAGCCCACAGTAGAACAACATTCTAATTCCCAATTATTCGCAGAGTTTATTTCTCCTATTTTTAGTAGAAAGGAGGAGCTTGAATCCTTATTTTCTAAGCATTGACATTGGAAAGGGTGAACACTGCTGAATATCACTGCATGGTACTGTCAGATTTAGTATGCCCACATTATACTCCTTTGATTCTTTCTTAGAATTGTCCCTCATGTTGCTGAAGGCATTAAAAATCCCAATAAAAGAGATATTTGACTATGCTGGCTGCTACACAAACAAGACAGTCCCTGTTCATAAAGAATTTTTCTGCAGCTTCTTCTGTCTCTGCGTGTTACAATTTATTCGCCTGCCTACTGAGTTTCAAGTCAGTGACACTTCTGCTCATCTATTAATATCTGAAGTCTTGCTTGAATATTCATTCAGAGTTGCATTCAATGCTCTGTGCAGAAGCTGCTTTTTTGCAGGTGTTAAAGGTGATTTCATGTATTAATGTTAATCTCTGAGATGTGTATTGTTTACGCCCTCTTTGAGGAAGTGACTGGGATGCAGTAGTTAGAAAGCAGAAATGGTGTGGAATCAGGAAAGAAAAAGACTTATTTTGCAACTTTTCTGATGCAGACAAATCAGGAAGCAGAGATTTTTCTAAAAGGAGCATGCTGTTCTTTGGCAATCTTCAGTTTTGTTCCTGAAGAATAGATCTACTCACTAACCCTCAATTCTTATAAAGAACACATCAGAAAAAAAAAATACGTTTCCTTAATTGTTCTCTATGAAAAAACACCGAGAGACAGACTCTCAAAACCTGAGAAAACAGCAAGGAAAGAATGAGTGACTAAGCACATAAAACGTTTCCATAAGGCACCTGTATATGATAAATACAAAATATCCTTCATGACCACAATGTCTTTTCTAGGCACAGCATTTGCTGGGAAGTCCTGGTTTACTCTTGGTGCTGTATTTTGGGGAATCATCTGCATGTGACACAGAGGTCAAAGTCAGTGGGAAACCTGTTCTCATGTTGGTTTTAAAGTATTTTTTATAGGAGTGCTTAAAGTTCTATAGAACTCCTTGATTTTGTCTCTATTAACTTTCTTCACAACGTCAGAACATTTATAGTATGTATTTTAAAGGGTGCAATCTCCATCCAATAAACACTAACATTTCTTTTGAAGTACACTTGTAATCATTTTCCACACATTTCCAGAAATGTGTAAATCAGTCTAAAAGAATTACCCTTTGTACAACTGCTTCTCCTCCACACTATACCCTGCTAAGGTTTTGTCCTCAGTGTTAGTCATATTTATTTCCAGGGATGGCACAGAAACCACAACTTTCAACTGCATTTGCTTTCAGACACATAAAAGAAACACATGTTAAAGCAATTAATACAATTCTGACATTCACAGTTCCCTGCAAGGCAGTTTCTGCAGTTTCTCAAGGCACGAGCCTGAGCTGAGCAAAGCAATGAGCACAAATCAAGCTGCTCGCTTCCAACTCTGAAGGAAGCCACATGAAAATGTCATAGAACAAGCAACACTTTTTTTCCAGAATAGTTCTTTTCATCCGATGTATGATTTCTCCCTGGGCACTTGGATTCCAAGCTCTCTGATACCAAAGCACTTCTAGTTGACTTTGCAGAGCTCTGAACGGGCCTGGGCTGCTGGAAGGGGGGAGCTGAGGAAAGCTGTGCCTGGTTCTCCCCCCTGCCCTCTCTGGAGGGCTTGCCAGGCTGCATGAGAAGCAGCAGCTCTTTTCCCAGGGCAGCGAGGCTGTGCAGAGCTGAATGCCACTACCAGCACCAGCTACCACAGCCCTGGGCAGGCTGGCCAGTGCTGAAACAGGATTTACCTCCCAGGGTGTGATGAGAGATGAGAATTCAATGCTTTGCTTTGCCTTTTCTGCTTTCCTTGTGCTAAAAAAAAAAAAAAAAAAAAAAAAAGTTCAGGGCTTTTTTCAGTGGCTGAACTGTATTTGAATTGTATTGTGAATGTGTGGTGGGGGATGAGGGGGGAGAGATGGACTAGTCTTAAGTACACTGAATTTTACACCCTTGAAGTAAGAAAGGAGCAATGAGAAGGAATACCAAGCACTAGTTTCTTGTATTAAAATGAAAGATTACTTTTTAGTAAAAAGACGTTATTTTAGACAAATTTAAACACGACTTTAGCATATATTTCTACTCTAAAGTCCTAAAGAATGCATATCTAGCAACACTATTTCCATCTTTGGAGCATATTTGAAATCTATTCTTTCCTTGAGGAGGTACAGCTACTCCTTGAAGAAGATTTCGTTCCTACCCTCAGATGTTTTCACAGGTGAGGCAGGTCACCAGAACACCCTGGCACCTTTGCATTTTAAAATGATTTTTCAAAGGAAAATATTTTTTTTTCACGTCATACTAGAAAATGGTCATTTCCTCCTTATAATTTTAAATGCACTTCCTTTTATTCATGAGAAGAGTCCAAAAAGGGGACTTGACCCTGGAGAGCCTCTCTAAACAGAGGGTCAAACAAATTTGTGCTTTTCAGGGATTAATAGAACCAGTCATCAAGTTTCTGCGTACTTGAAGTGTACAACAGCACGTGAAGCACAGGGTGTGCAGGAGAGATGTCTGCCTGGGCCACTGAGTGCAGAAGGACCACAGCTCTCAGGGGACTGACTGACTGCTGTGCAGCCAAGGATTGACCTGTTGTGGGAGTGAAGTTGAGGACAGCCTACATCTGGTCCTGCCATGCATTTTCTTCAGGGGTTTGACGTGTCATTTCATGTGCCCACTCTTCTGTCACTTTTGCTTGAGATACCTTGCGTGGCACCTCAGGCATGGCTGCCTAAGACATAGAATCATAGAATCTTAGAACCCTAGGTTTGGCTTGGAAGGGACCTTCCAGGTCATCTAGTTCCAACCCCACTGCACGATCAGAGACACCTCCCATTAGGCCAGGTTGCTCCAAGCCCCACCTAACCTGCCCTTGATTACTTCCAGACAAGGGGACTCCACAACTTCCCTGGGCAACCTGTTCCAGTGTCTCACCACCCTCACAGCAAAGAATTTCTTCCCAAAATTCCATCTAAATCTTCCCTCTTCCAGTTTAAAGCCATAACCTCTCGTCCTATCATTACTTGTGCTTCTAAAAAGTCCCTCCCCAGCTTTCCTGTTGCCCCTTCAGGTACTGGAAGGTGCTCTAAGGTCTCCCTGGAGCCTTCTCTTCTCCAGGCTGAACAACCCCAACTCTCTCAGCCTGTCTCCAGAGCAGAGCTGCTCCAGCCCTCGGATCATCTTTGTGGCCTCCTCTGGACTTGGTCCAGGAGCTCCATGTCCTTCTTATGTTGGGGACTCCAGAACTGGACACAGTTCTCCAGATGGGGTCTCACAAGAGCCGAGTAGAGGGAGAGAATCCCCGCCCTTGCCCTGGTGGCCACACTTCTTTTGATACAGCCCAGGACACAGTTACTTTCTGGGCTGCAAGTGTACCTTGCTGGCTCATGTTGGGCTTCTCATCAACCAGCACCCAAAGTCCTTCTCCTCAGGGCTGTTCTCAATCCATTCCCTGCCCAACCTGTGTTTGTGTTTGGGATTGATCTGAGCCAGGTGCAGAACCTTGCACTTGGCCTTGCTGGACTTAATGTGGTTTGCTTCGGGGCCCACCTCTCAAGCCTGTCAAGGTCCCTCTGGATGGTGTCCATTCTCTCCAGCATGTCAACCACACCACACATCTTGGTGTCACCAGCAGCCTTGTTGAGCATGCACTAGATTCCACCATCCATGTCGCTGACAAAGATGTTAAACATGCCAGACAGAAATGAATGTGCACTCTTGGATTGCACGTGTGCAGCAGATCTGACGTGTCCAGGCAGAGCTGGGATTATCTGACCCAGGTAGGAGGGGGACAACAGACGAGCTGCTCTGCAGAAGCACTGTCATATCAGGTGGGTGCTTTGCAGTGACCCTGGGCACGTCTGGTGCTTTCCCCACAGAGAGCACAGGACTTCTTGAAGAGCCCCATTCCTTGCTCCACCTCTGGCAGCAGGACTGCCATGGGGACATACAGCATTTCCCACTCCCTGGCATTTCCGCTGGCCTGGACATGCCAAAGTCATGGACAAATGGTCAGGAACATCAAATGCCATCCCAACAGTGCTCTGTCGTGGAAAGGGAAGACATACCCAGAAAAACACAGTTTATGAGAATAATCTTAACCTTAGAGGAATGCATGAAAGACCAGCAGCATCTTGCACCAGGCCAAGGAACCCAAGACTGGGAGAAGTGAGCAGCCTGGGAACCCAGCACATGATGTCAACAGAGGTTCTCACTATGTTTCAAGTTGTGAAAATAACTTCTGTATTTTTCTGCACATTCTCAGACAAAGAATATGTAAGGGGGTTTCTTATTATTATTTCCTAGCTCTGAATTCACATATTAAAATTCCCCCATGACCACTAAAACATTGACATATCAAGCTTTGAAAGAGGTGTTCCCCACTCCATGGAACATTTTTTTTTTTTAATTGAAAGACAAATAAACTTTCCAAAATACATCTGTGTGTAATATTCTTGATAAAGAGTAACTGAGAGAAAGCATCTGTTACATTCTTTCAAATCCAGGACATGTAAAGAAAAAACTATTAGAAGAGTTATTTTTGCTTGTTTTCTCATCTTCCAGAATAAAAGGAATTTTTCCTTCTGCCCACTATCAGCATTCAAAATAATATTTATACTTGAAAGTGTGATCACAGGAAATGTTACTCAAGGATAAACACTGCTTCATGGGTGAGAGAAATTAGGATGTTTGGTTTCTATCAAGGATGCCAGAGCAGGCATCTGTGTGGAGGTTATCCCATCTGGGAGCCAGGGTCATTGTCCACCTTTCTGGTGCCTGTGCTGTTGATTTTGTTCATGGTAACCTTGCCATCATATTCTTCTATTTCTCCAAGCCAGTGGGAAAATGTTCCATGTACTTTTGTACTGAGTACTTGAAGTATTGAAAAAAATAATTTAAAAATAATAAAACATCAGGATGGAACTGGAGGACAAGTGGGAGTGTCTTTTCTCAGCCAATTCCAGACATTTTCTGTACTCTCCTTTCTGCTGGCGTTTTCAGGCTCACAGAATGAGGTTGGAAGAGAACAAACCCACCAAACCCAGCAGAACATCAGATAGAAGGGTGAGCCTGCTCCTGGTCTGGCCAAGCATGTGTAGATAATTTCTCTCCTGCAAGAAGAGCTGTCTCCTGCCTTATTCACTGCCCCGTGATCTTCCTTGGAAAGCACACAAGGAGCAGTGGACCTTCAGCTGGAGCAATGTCTTTGTTTAATGGCAAGCCACAGAAGCACTTGTTTGTGTTTCTTCTTCTTTTCCCTTTCTCCCCTTTCTTGCAGTGAACATAAAATTATCAGAAATAAATTTCATTTATTTTAAATTCCAGGCCAGTTGATAATTGCCTAGGAAAACTTCTTAAAATAGAAGGAAATTAATAATTGTACTTTCCCTTAAGACTGTCCTCTCCATTCACATGCAGGCAAAGCAAACGTGCATCATCAGCAGGTAGAAGGTAATGACCTGAGGCCAGGTGCACTATTCCAGGGGAGGTCACAGGCAGGTGGTGACACAGTGCAATTAATTCCCTCTTCTCCTCTGGACTGAAGTCAGGAGCAGCAAGAGGCTGTGCAATGTTCACATCTTGGTGTGTCAGAGCCTGCACTCCTTACCTCCCTGATGGCATCCCAGAACTTGGAGTGGAAGGGATGGGAATGTGGCAGGATCCTGCAGGGGAACACCACTGCTCTCACAGCCCGTGGTTTAAGTCCCCACTGATTTCCCAGGGGCTCCAGGGAGTTACTGTCAGGGCTTCTGGTGTGTTTGTGTGTTCATCCTTCCTCTGCCTTTGCAGCTGAGGAGCTTCAGAACTGAGAAATGGAATGAACTGACCAAAGCAATTAAGACATTGGTGCCAGACTCAAAAATTAAATCCAGATGAGCCCACAAGGCAATAAATCACAGATGATTTTGGCATGTAAGAACCCTTCTTTTTTAAATGCTGGAAATGCACTTGCCATGGCCCAAGAAAAAGATGAGCCTTGATTCTTTTGTAATGAAAACCATAGTACATAGTATGTGCTAGAATCAGGACACCAGGTAAAAGAAAATGTTTGGAAAATCTCAGATTTTCCAGGAATTTATCTAATGGCTGTGAGGATTTCTTGTAATTGCTAAATTTTCTACTGATGACAATTTTTCCCCATTTTATATTTGTTTATTTGTACAAATAAAAGACTATGGAGCTGAAGGCAGCACAGCTCACAGATTGAAAACACAAGATTAATTGATCATTCTCAGGTTTTCCCCAGTGCACTGGGTGGTTCTTTCTTTATTCCCTTCCCTCCCCCTCCTCCCCTTCCTTCACTGCTGATGTTAATCAGAGAGAAAGGAAGTGACTGTTTTCCATAGAGAATGTTGATATTTGGTGTAAAAATAAGGGGTGGGGGAGTGAAAGGTGCACAGAAAAGAACAACAACAACAACAACATTACTGATAAATTTGTTTTTATCTTTTCCAAATGTTGCTCCAGTGTGGGAATGGACCGAGCTGGCAGTCACTTTCCCTAAGCCGGAAATACCATCTTTAATAAAGTCAGCTAAAGGACTGGATGGACACATAAATCTTGTTGTGTGTGTGTGACAGCAGCAGTGTAATGGCAGAGGAGATCTTAGAGCATTTAGCAGAGATCTGAGGTCAGCCTGTTTGCTGTCTTTTCCTGGTGCCTTTCTGACACTCGCCACAAAGCTGCAATATTTGTACTTAAAGGAGTGTTGCTAAGGCAGGATATCAAGGTCATCAGCATGAGAGCAGAACGACAATAGTCTGTGTAAAAAATTATACCAGCTTCTTCAAGATGCTATATTTAATTGCACTGAGACTCCCTTTGCCTTCATTCCCCCTCCCAAAGCCAACATTTTATTTGGCTGTGTGTAATCCACCCTTTACATGCCGAGCACTTCCAAGGCTCAAACTCTACTTGAGCTGCTCTCAGAAATCATCACTGTTACTTTCTGTGACTTCAGCTGTTCACTAGGAATTTTGAGCAGTATCTTAGATTAACTGAATAAGCAGCTACGGGTTCTACTAAGTGCATTAAAGCCTTCTTCACATGGCACAGACATATCTTTCCATGTCTTCACAGAGCATACTCTGCAGCCACACTTGCTACTGCTGAGCCAAGTGACTCCATCCTGCCACCTTTGTGCTGCTGAGCCACTGCCAGAGGTGCCCGTGCCAGCCCTGCCACTGTCTGCTCCTGGTCAGTGTATAACCCAAGGTTGTTTCCCCTGCTGAGTGTCTATACACATGGATTCATCTGCAACTTCTGGATCCTCGGGGGTTTTTCCCAACACCTCTGCATCTCTTTTGTAGAACACCAGCCTTGCTCTGCTAAGACTCTTCTACCTGTTTTTCTCTCCTCCACAAGGTTGTTGTGAATCCTTTCCTCAAAAAGTTTCTGAGAGCTCCTAAAAACCCAGCCCCACGACTTCCCTTCTCCTAAATGCTGAGATGTGTGCCTAGATCACAGCTACTGGTCTTCTCCCATGTATCTCCATAGCTGACTAAAAGCCACTGTCCTGTTTTAAAAATCTCCTATGAACCTGAGACACCCTGAAGTATCCCAGCATAATTTTCTTTTGACACGCTTCCCAATCCTTTGTTTTAATATTCAAATAATAATGGCAGCAAACTGCTGGAGCTGATAAATGGTGTCTTTGTAGATTTTGTTATTTGGAATAGCAACGTGACCCTCCCTCTCAGCAGCTCCCATTCCAACTTTCGTCCTCAGTTAAAACAAAGGCCCACCCCACTTTTTGCCATGTTTTTTCTTAATTTGTACTTTCTTTTGAATATTTTTCTTTTTACTCAAATAATTTGGCATAGAATTTTAAATTCATTCCTTTATTAAGCATGGGAGGATGAAAACAAAGGTAGGTGCAAATATAGTTCAAAGATTATTTTCAGTGAAAAAAAAATACATCCTGCAAATGTATTTTCCCTCTGCTTATGCTGGAGTAATTGCTTAGTTTATTGGTGTAAATCACAAATGGCTTTAAGTAATGACTAATTTTACATCTCTTAGGTAATGTTCCAAAAATCTGTCACAAAAGAATGATCACACCATAGAGCCTCTCTAAATATTATTTTTGTGAGTTGAAATCTCAGTACGATATTCACTAAGTATGGCATTTATTTCACAGGTTTTCCAACAGTGACAACAGAAAAGCCCCAAAGCTGTGACACTGAACAATTCAGCTATTATGGAGCAATCCTGTTACATGATTAATAGTAATGAACATGTTCTCCCCCTTCATGAATGATTTGGAAGATTTGTCTTCATCCTACATTTTTCTCTCCTGACCAAGACAGTATAATCTGTAGGAACCAATTAGCATTTTTAGTAAAAAATAAATTGCAGAAGCAAACTCATCCTTATTTTCAATGTTGTGACTGGGGAGAAAGTTGAAGAGATAGAGATGGGAAGCTAATTTAGTTCTGCTTGTAAATTATATTCTTAGGTCTTTTCCAGCAGTGTCTTCTCGGTTTTGCAGCAAATGCCTCTAATATTTTCCAGTTCAGAGTGCTCCCTTGCTGTGAGCTTTCTTGCTATGAGGCCACCTGGGATCAAAGCTACTTTCCCCCTCCTGTGGTGTGAGCTAACTCCATTAACTCTAATTACAAACACTTCTGTTATACCAACCAGATTTTATGGCTTCCAATGAGTGAGCTTCATAGAGCAGGAGAAAGCCCAATTGGAAGTAGTGCTGGTTCCTTCTTCAGCATTATTGCTTGCCATACATTGATCTCATTCACCGTTAGCTCTGAGATGGAATCACTTCATTTTTTACCTTGTGGAATCAAAAAAAGATGCTTAAATTGTTTCTTGAAGTACATGATTCCGAAATAAATTCACTTGGCCAAGGCAAAAGCTTTATAAGGTTTAGTTTTTCATATTTACTGTGCTGTCCAGAAAGAGCTTACAGTGTTTATTGGTGCCCCTAACAACATTTTCTCAATGCACAGTGCCATAAAACAGAAGTGTGCTGTTCTATGCAGAAAGCACACACAGGAGCATGCATTGCTTGATCTCTGCTTGTGTCTCAATACCAACATTTTTCAAACTGGTCCATGAAGCTTCAGTAAAATGGAAGATGGAAACACCCAGTTTAATTTAACAAAGATTGCTCATGAAGTCACTGGAGGGGTGGGTTGCAGATTCTACCTGAAAGGGGCTAAATAACACAATGCTGGATTTCCATCCTCACTGTGGCAGGTGACAGTCACCTTCCAGGGACAGCGGCAAGGGAAGTCCAACACTTCCCAGAGATGCAGAATCAAACTTGCTTTATGGCTGAAAGAGCCTCCTCAGTCCCTGCTATCCCAAGTGATGAAGTAAATATGTTGGTAAATAAATAGCCTTGAGATACTGCCTGTCCACAGCTGTAACCAATGTGACCAAAATAACCAATGGAAATTGTTCCATCAGTTCCATGCCTCAGGAGCGATGGAATGTATTATCATTATAGTTGCAGGAAAGAAAAAAGATCCAAACCCATTTCTTTAATTTCAACTTAACTCTGCTTTTAAATCCAAATACGTGAAATATTTCACCTTACTGTTATTCTTACTCTGACAAATTCTGGCTGCAGAAGTTTGGAATTTATCCAAGAAAAGACAGTGTTAAACTTACATCCAGATCATAGCCTGGCTGCCAGCCATACAGGAAAACAGAGTCATAAACTGTCCCCTTACTCCCTAAGCATCTCAGGTTTAAGCTCAAGAGAAATAATTTCCAGAGAGTAACTACTTCCCATCTGTGTGTTTGCCAGGACCGAGACTGATGGGATAAATAATCCCCTTCTCCCTCCCAGTTCCTGCAGAACAGACCAATGTGTGTGCTGACTCAGCAAAGAGAAGACATTGTTGGAAACACAGACCTGGTGTCAGATACTTCCCCATTACAGGTAAAACAGTCACTAGGAGGATGCCAGGCTGGCTCCAGGGTTGCTGTCAGCAAAGCATAACCCAACACATTCACCTCAATTAGTATTTCAGGGCTTAACTTTTAGTATTAGGAATTTATTGCAAGTGTTCTCTGGTTCCCACTTCCATGTGGAGAATTTACTCTGAAGTCTCCTTACAGCCTTTAACACTGCTGTCTGTGTCAGGAGGTTAGATGGTGAAGGACATAACACAAGCTGTAGGGACAGGGCAGCCAAGCTGAATTTGACCCCAGGTTCCCTCAGCCTGCCAATCAGCTCTGGCAATGGTCAGACACAGGCACCGAGGGGAGGGGCAAGGGTAGCCTTATTAATTTTTTTCTCCTGTATTATCCTCCAAACTCCAGTAAATTTCTGGATTTCCTGAGACAGAGATAGTAGTAAGTCTCACAGACTGCAAAGTCATTCCCTTGCATCAGCTCGTCCACTCTACTGTTTAACACAGATAAACTTCCTGCAGCCTTCACCTCCCATGGCAATGAGTTCTGCGTGTTCCCAGCTGCAGGGTGAGGAATTGCCTTTTTGTCTGTATTTTGAACTTGCCAGCTGCTGTGTGATGACCACCAGATCATAAAGCACAGAAGACAAATAAAAATGGATCCTCATTCACCATCTCAGAGCCCTTCATAACTCGCAGGCCTCTGTCACATCCATGTCTCAGCTGGTTCTCTCCACACTAAGGAGCTGATTTGCTCATTCCTTGCACAGAAAGCTTTGCTCACCCATGGCGACCTTCTCCAAATTTCTCTAAGGGTCTTTCCCAGGGAGTAATTCAGAACACTAAAATTAATGCTTGCTCTGAAGCACTCCCTGGTGGGAGCTTCTCACTTTCTTCATTGACAACATAAAACGCTTAAGGATGCCAAGGACCTCACTCATGCACCTGAGTTAAGCATGGGAAAGCTCTTCCATCCTGCTTTCATTTCAGTAGTTTTCTTGTTTGTAGCAGTTAAAAATAATGTAACAATTGGATTTTTTTAAAGAACATTATTCTTGTTCTTGCCCTGTGTGAGAAATCAACTATTAAGATTAAATTCTAATATGTTATGTGTTTCACAAAGCAATAAAAATACTGTATGTAAAGGGAAAGTACTTGCAGAACTTTAGCACAGGGTTTTTCCATTATAAGTTTGTCCACAGGCTGGACGGCCTGTGAATTCCTTCCAAACTGATGTGTGTGGTGGTTGCAGTTAGTAATAGTGGGACTTTTCCCAAGTCCTACTTACACCAAGCATTCTGAGCATTTGGGATTCAGTTGCTGGAATTAAGCCTGTTTGTTTGTGCCCGAAGTAGACAAAGTTGTTGACACTTCACTGAATTGTTCCCAGCCTTAATGTTATTTATTTTTAATATATAATAATGAGAATTAAATTTGGTAGAGAAATTAGAAGTTAGACAAAGAATACATGGAAGTTTCCCTTTTGTACACCATGTCATGTTTTTTTGCTCAGCATGTTACATTCACAAAAGTAATCCAAAAACTGTCCTCACAGTCAAAGTACAGAAAAACATGAAAAACTGCATATGCATGTAAAATTATGGAGGTTAGGCTGATCTTAATGTTGGCCAAATCCCATCCTCCTTTCCCCCCCTCATGCAAACTCCCATTATGTTTGCACTCACTTTGTAATTTGAGCTCTGACTTGGTCTTCCTGCATGTGCTGTGCTGGTGAGCATCAATTTTGCTCCAAAGAAAGAGCTGCCATCATTTTTCATCTAGATAGGAAGAAAGAATATTCCATTTTGTAACAATCATCTTGGGATGTTATGTGTCTGTCTGAAATGTTTCCAGAAAGCACAGATAAATGGTGTGATATTTGAAAAACAGGGCACCGTATATTTTGGATAGTGCCTAGGAAAGGTTGCAGGGTGTCCCAGACTGGCTCTGTCTATGAGGTCTGAGAGAGTCTTTTCTGACAGAGTAGATGTGTTACTTATCCAACAGGGAGCCACTTGTTTCTCCCTCTCAGTTTTGAAGGAGGAATTGAAACAATCTGCCAGCAGGACCAGTACCTCCAGATGAACTTCAGATTACTGCTTGATGCATCAAGGAGCTGCACCAAGAGCTATGCTTGGAGCTCCTGAGCAGCCCCAGTGCTCAGGTACCTTACTGAATGCCCAAGCACTCTGTGAGCTGGTGACTTACTTGACTCCTTATGCTTACTGAAGCACAGGAGACTACTTTTTTTTTTCCTCATCCTTTTCCCTTCCATTTCTGACTTTGTGGTGGGCAAGGCAAGGGTGCACGTCATGCTGGGGTTTGCTTCATCCATTCATGGTGTTGTTGGGACAGCAGCAGCAGAGGAAGCAGAAAACATGATTGCATGCTAGGATACCCTTTCATATCTCTGATGCTGGGTTATCTTCTCCTTCTTAATCTGGAATTTTCCTCAGAGCCATAATTTATAAACTGCTTTTGTTTCACTCCCATTTTGATGGGGAGTGTATTAAAATGTTAATCCAAGTGGCAGATGAGGCTTTATTTGAAATTCCTACAAAGTCTTGGACTTTTTGAGCATGAAACTAGAAAAAGACATTCCATGGTAAGGGTGGCTAGCTCTAAGGACTATGCAGTACAAAGCCATCCTTCTCCTTTTAGCTGTTCCCTCTTCTGCAGAGAGAAAGGAAAAGAAATGTTCCTAGCCAGCAGAATTGTTCATGGGGTCTTCTTCGTTAGTAGTTCATGGCTAATCCCTCCATCGTTTTATAGGTTTACTACATCTGTGGCCTCTGTTTTTAAATCTACTATGACAAGTCTGTCTGACTGTGTCTAGAAATGGGAATGGGAAAAACTCCACTGCCTGTTGAGGGATCCTGTGTGCCTCAGTGGGACTGAGCTCTACTTTCAGTTGTCTAAATGCTGTTAGGATTAATCCATTGCTGTTTTTTCAAGGTGTGCATGAAAAATAACTAGTAATTATCAGGAAATACGCAATTTGTCTGAAAATAACTGCCAAATATAACCCACCATGACCACAAATTATGTGTTGTTACGATAAATAAAGAAAAGCAGTGAGATCATTGATAGAATTACTAAAAGTTCCTATAACTATTTAGAATTGTTTTGCATTTACCCAGAGAAACACATATGAAGTAAAATAATTGTTCTGGACAAATTAAACACAACAACCACTTAGCATCTATCTCATGAGTTTGATAAAATGATCATATTCATTTTTCATAATTAATTTCCCAGAAAGGGCCAGAGTCTTAATCACTGTTGTTTCTTGCAGAAGTGTGGGAACAGCAGAGAGAGTGGTGGTCCTGGGCTGATTCTGCAATCAGATATTTCTGCTGGTTCCAATTTTGGGTGTGTAACAACTAAGGACTATCAAATATTGCCCATTTTGGCCACACTGAATGTTTAGCCAATGTCAACATGATGATAGCCAGCTCTAGAGAAGCCACTTTGCATTACTTAATTCTACTGTAAATATACAGTCACTCCTATCTTCCTCCCTGCCTCATCCAAACCAGGAGCTGAATGAAGAGCAGGGGGATGAGGAGCAGCTGGAGAACACTGCTCCAAACTAAACTGCAGTGGTGTCTGCAGGACAGCAGCACTCTGGGTGAGCTTGCCTCTTCTCCAGTGTCATCTGCCATGAAAAGCCACTGCCCTCAGACTGCTAAACTGATCCTCAACATCCATATTTTCCCTGTTGTTTTGCTTCTGCCTCTGGGAGTCCAAGTAGTTGCACTGAAAAAACAGCAGCCCAGCACCATCCCCAAGGCACCACCCCAAGGTGTGACAGTCATACAGGACAAGCATCTGAGTATGCAGGACATTCAGCACTGGCTACCTGGTTATTTGGGGCCCTGGGAAATTGTTTTGTGCCCCAGCTCGTGCACACACAGGCACACACCCAAACACACAGACACACAGACACACATTCACTGAATCCTTGGGAACATTTTTGTGGTGCCAATGGAGTCTCCATAGGCTTCTCATGGGCTTTGAAACCTCTTGTTTTAAGAGCTACGAGTGCTTGAAAATCCTAACTCCTTTCTGATTCAAATTAAGAGCTAGTTTCTTCAACTTTATTGCTCAACAATAAACTGTTAACAAGAAACAACAGATACCCAGACTACATACCAATCAAACGGTTTCTCTTGGGACAAACTGGGAAATAAAAAAGCAAAAGCTTGTGAAATATTCTGCTGCTGGAGTGCTGGAGGCAGCATGAGAAAGTAAAAAGACATTATTTGTATTTTTGGGTGTGATTGCATATAGTGCCATCTCCAGTGCCCTGCATCTTCAGAAGTCTGCCCTCATTCTTTTTGAAAATTGTGATTTAAATACCTCTCATATCTGGCTAGTTTTATGTTCCTGTGTATAACTGGGCTTGCATGAGTTTCATTAGCTTCTCAGCACCTGTTTCTTTAAAAAAAGTCTCAGCAATTCTGAAGCACAGATTTTAAAGAAGCACAAATTACCACACTGACAAATTACTTTGCTATTGATGATCCAGGAAAAAACAACATAAAGAGAAAAAAAAACCCACACTATTCTCTTTAACACTGTTTTTCAGCATTATATCAATAACCCAAGTTAGGAAAACACTCCTTCCACTGCATTCAATACCTTTTGTGATTGGAAAATATTTTTCTTAGGAGAAAAACACCTTTTTAAAAATGAAATTCACATCTCTCATTAGCATACATGCTTTCTTCTTCAGACATAGAATCATGGTTTGAGTTGGAAAGACCTTCAAGATCATCTAGTTCCAAACCCCAGCATGGGCAGGGACACCTCCCACCAGACCAGGCTGCTCAGAGCCCCATCCAGCCTGCCCTTCAACACTTCCAGGGATGGGGCTTCCACAGCTTCCCTGGGCAACCTGGCCCAGTGTCTCACCACCCTCACACTCAAGAATTTC
This sequence comes from Hemiprocne comata, assembly GCA_020745705.1. Lineage (NCBI taxonomy): Eukaryota > Metazoa > Chordata > Aves > Apodiformes > Apodidae > Hemiprocne > Hemiprocne comata. The sequence continues at coordinate 122,735,842 of CM036588.1, forward strand.
CTCCTCATGTCTCACCTGAATCTCCCCTCCTTCAGTTTTAATCCGTTCCCCCTTGTCCTCTCACTACAAGCCCTTGTCCAAAGTCCCTCCCCAGCTTTCCTGGAGCCCCTTCAGGCACTGGAAGGTGCTCTGAGGTCTCCCTGGAGCCTTCTCTTCTCCAGGCTGAACAGCCCCAACTCTCTCAGCCTGTCTCCAGAGCAGAGCAGCTCCAGCCCTTGGATCATCTTCATGGCCTCCTCTGGACTCTCTTCAAGAGATCTATGTCCTTCTTGTGTCGTGAGCTCCAGAATTGGACACAGTGCTACAGGTGGGATGTCACATGTATTTGATTTTGAGGAAAAATTATCAGTTTTAAATATTATATCAGTGTCATGATGGAATTTTGAATAGCATTGGATGGTCTGAAGGATAATTGCACCTTTACAGCACCAGCCCAGAAAACTCCAATAAGGATTCTGCTTCAGAGTACCTGGCCTCCCCCCTGCAGAGAGGGACACATCTCATGTGAATCCCTCAAGGGACATCATTGCTCCCCCACTCCAGAGCCACTGAGTATAAATGAAAGACTAAGACTGAAACCTCCGCCCTCTTTTATTCTTACCTTGAGGTAAAGTGCTCTTTGGAGAATGCAGAAGGAGCACTCCATGGCACCAAGGAAATTCAGACACAAAGTTTTTTCTAGCCCTTCTATGAGCCATTGCTGGGTGGTTTTGTACCTTTTCTCTAACTTAAGGGGGAAAGGGCATAGGCACATAGAGGTCTTGCTGCACAGTAGTTGGTCTATCTGGAAGTAAAAGAATTCATCATGTAGTGTTTACTCTTTGATAGTGAAATCTGCTTGGATATTTTCAAACATAATAAAATTGTGTGGGTTTTTTTAACCCATAAACAACCAAAGGAGGGTGATGTGACTTCAAAGTTGGCTTTCTTTGAAGCAGATGACATCCCAAGGTCTCTTCCAACCTGAGGCCAACCTGAGGTGATTCTCTCCATTATTTTATTACAGAAGTCATGTACCCTAACTTACCTATTTATTCAGATATGTAGCCTCACAGAATGTCACAGAAAGATTAAAGTATATAAATTCTGTAATGGGGTAAAAGAGAAAACCACCCGTGAGGTTTTCCTGCCTTTTCAACCATAGTGTTTCAGGCAAAGAAGAGAATATTATACGAAGGGAGCCCAATAGGCTGGGTCACATCTACACTACAAAGTGGGATGCACCATTCTTTCTTTAAGGCCAAAGTGCACAGTATGGCTGACATCCACAATTTAAGTTCTTCTCTGTCAAAAAAATGGGTGTTCACCTCCAAAATGCCCACTTGGAGTGGTCCCAGACTCACACTGTTGCCCAAATGGTGCCTGAGTGTATGTGGGAGAACACCAGTTGTTCAGGAGAGTTGAGCCTGAGCAAGAGTGCAGAGGGGTGAGGCCAAAAGCACAGGGCATTGCTCGAGCCCCTCTCCTGCCCCTCTTCAATCTAACACAGACCTGGGGAAACTGCTGGGGGAGAGAAATACAGCAGGGAAGTTTGGTGGGGCTTTGCTACGAAGACAGAAGAAACCTCATATTTGTGTATAAAGTCTTCAGCCTACAAACTAAATGGTTTTCTACTTGATACTTGAAAAGGGAAGCAAAATAATTTCTTGGTTTTTTAAAAGTCTGGGAGGTGTTAAAACATCATTTAGATTGTGTCAATTATGAATTTTTCCCATATAGCTAAGTAAAGCACATGCTTGCTACAAACATTTCATTTATAGCTTAGAATAGCACATGTAGCATTTGGAAAGGGGAGGCTGGCTAAGGAGCAGAATGGGAATGAGCAAGTTGTTTTACTTTTAAATTTCTTGAGAATATTGAGCATCTTCACTATGGCTTAATATGCACTTGAGACAGCTGGATTAATACAATACATTGTAGTTAATACTAACCATGAAGTCAAGAGGTACTGAAGATTTATATAAATTGACTCTATCAGGTCTGCAGGAACCATTATAAATTAACAAATAATGCAAACATAGAACATTCTGTCCCTGTACCAATAAATGTATTTATCTAATAGAAAATAAGTGTCCATAAGAAGTAAATCTGCTAAATAATATTTGTATAATAAGAGTGAATTTAATACAGAAAAAATGCTTGAAAAACTACATTATTTGTCAATCACTTAAACACTGTTTTATCTGCAAAAGCAGTTGTAAAAATTACTCTGGTCTTATGGATAAAACGAGGGTATTTGCTTCATAGTGCCTTTTTTCCCTCAAGTGAAACCATAGAGGAGCTTGTGTTTAAGTAACATTATGCTTGTGATGCAAGCTGACTGACAGCCAGGAAATCCAGGGCTGAGGCTGATCCTGTCAGCACCTCATGCCTCGATTTCTGTTTCCCCTTCTCTTCACAAAGCCACGAGCAAGGGATGAGGTGTCGGTGTAACGCCGAATTTTCTGGCTTTTGTCAATTCATGCCACTATATCAAAAGTGCTTAAACACAGGGAGGGGGGTTGTACTTAATAACAATATCAGATTACATTAGGCACTCCACTTTTTCCCCACTTATTGCTAAGCAGGCTGGTTTATGGCTTTTGGAATTCAAATTCCATCTAACTTGACCTGCACTTTGGTGTGTTTGGCTTAGAATGCCAATGTCCTGTCCAGTCGCATATCCTTGAGGTCTCCAACAGAAATAATCCTAGCATTCCTGCTCCCTGAGCATATATAAATCTTTGATTAAGGGCATTGTGGAAGCACTGAGGCTGGTACACATTCTCTAACACACAAAAAAAAAATTAAACAATTAAATGGTCAGGGCAGCTGTGGTGCAGCCTGGAGCTCAGGCTGAACATGCTGGCTTATCCACAGGGTGTGCATGTCCACAGCACATCGGATGTGCAGTGGGGGCTTTGCTTTTATGTTTCCTGATGAACTGTCTCTCAGGGGGCTCATAGCATGTTTTTGTCATATTCACCTATTTCTGTAAGTGTTTCTATGCTAAAGCAAAGAAAATACAGGGTAGGCTCATTCCATGAGGCTGGTAGCATTTGACTTTAAACAAATTTTGTTCTAGACCTGTCATGCACTTGGAGAAAAACTATCTTTAAACACTTACCTGTTTTCTGTTCTTTATGTTGACAACAGAAGAGCTTTCAGAGATTGACAGGACTACTGATTAAAGAATGAAGAGATTCAATTATGAGGGTACCTGCTTACACAGCCCTGTTTCAACCTGGATGTGTTTTCAGGGTCAGTCTCCTTTCCAGAAATGCTTGACTCAGCAAGAATTGATTAATTCTCCGAACTTCAGGCATAGCTTTGCTTATATGCCTGAAATAATGTGAGTAAGCCCTCTTGAGACATTTTGCTAAGAAATGTTATTCTGAACAGCAAATCACATTGTATTTTAATAGTAGATGATTTTGTACCATCTGCCAGATAACTTCCAGTAGCATATTTTTAAAGTACTTAGGACTATAGTATAAACCTCACTCAAAATAGAATGAAGACATCTTCTAGCAAAGATGACCTCAAGTATAAACAGCCTTAAAATTTCCTACATTTATATTGACTTGACAGACTAAGGCATCCTCCCAAAAGCCATTTTTTGTTCTGTTTATTGAGGAAATACAATAACAGACATTTTAACAGTATAAACAACATGTAAGTAATTGAGTATTAATCCTTGGCAGGCTGAGGCTACTAGGACTGACTGTAACTTAAATAAGTGCAATAAAGTCTATCTAGAAAATTACTTTGATGAGTAAAATACAGGCTCTCTTTGAAGGTTTGAAGGTTGGAAGGGTTGGTTGGTGGTCAGTGGTGTAATAACAGACTGCCTGAGATTGGCTCATCCCAGCCAGTGCTCTTAGGTGGGTGGTGCTCTAGTGGAATGAAGTATCAAGGATGACATCTTTTTATTTTCCTATTTCTTACAAAAATGGCTATTTGTCTTCACCCATTGCCATCTCCCACTTTCCACACTGCTCCTCCCTTTTTCAGGCCTTTTCCACTCCCTGCCTGGGGTTCTTTAATACTCCAGTTCTACCTATAAATCTGCATATTGCAACCCACACAGCAGTGAAATACAGACAGCAAGGAAAGATCACATGGAGCTCTCTCTATTTTTAGTGGATAGAAATTATACTGAGAAAGACAAAGCATGGCAATAGGGAAGAATGATATCTGAAGAACAGTTTATAAGGAAGGAAACTGCTTAAGGGAGAGTAGAAAGGGATGGATTTTCAAGTAGAAGGGGAAAGCAAGCAGTGAGCATGCAGGAGGACTTCACATGGTAAACAGGAGCTTGGAAGTTGAGCGACGAGAAATAATTTTCTCTAAACATTAAAGAATAACCTAAGGAAATCCCCAAAACCCCAAAAGTCTGCGTTTACAGTTAGGTTGCTCAAGTGCACTTCCCATCAGCACAAATCAAGGAAACCACTCGTAGAGCCAGGATTAACCAACCTCAGTTCACACATCTCACCACCTCAGCATCACAGCACCCATAGCTATTTTCAGTACCCTCAGCTTGATAATAAAAGACTTTTAATTTCAGCGCGGAACCTTGTGCAAGCGTTTAAAAAAATGTAGTCTTTGTTCTGACCTCATGTTTATCTTTCTGGTGGCTAAATTATTAGCTGTCTTCACTTGGCTGGGGCAAACTTCAAAGTATGTGTCTTTGAACAGCATTTTGAGAAATTTGAGGAACTACGTAGGTATTTTATGTTAGAGATGAAAGGATGTTTTTAAGTAGAACAGATGAGGCTGTGAGCGTGAATGTACATCACAAAGTTTACTTAACAGCCTGCTTCTCTTTTTTAAGTATTCCAGTATATTATGCTTCTTTGATCACCCTGGACATTTCAGAAATAATTTAAATTGATGCTAGTACCTTTGTGCTATATAATATAACTCATGTGCTAAGTTATCTGTTACCCTTACCTGTGCTATGTATTTTTTTTCCCATTCTCAAAGTATTCACTTTCGTCTTCCTTGTTATTCTTTACAATATAATTATGTGTTACTGTTTTCCCAATTTTTCTATACTTTTTCACTGAATTCAGCTCTTCAGGCATTAGCAGACTCAGAAGTTCTTTTCTGTGTAGAGATAACAGAACATCTCTTCCTTTGCCATACTACTTGACCTGGCATCAAAAGAGGAATTTCTTTTCATGCTTTCTCTTGATTCTGTGCTATTTGAGTATCATCCCAAGATGGTCCTTCCCACTGGTGAAGACATTCCAGTGGATGCTGCCAGATGAGGATGGCACTGCCCACCTGGAAGTCCAAACAGGTCTGGGTAGCACTAGACATACACTATGGATGTACACACGGAAAAATGTGTGTGGGAATGTGTATGTGTATGGAAAGGAATAAGCAGTCAGTTTAAACATTGTTTGCAAAGGGAGAAAAAAAGACACTGAGACAGAGGAATGTCACATGTGGTGATTGCATATGGAGGTAATTGGTATCTGATTCCAAAGTGGTCAACATATTTTCCTGGTTCAGCTAGTAATAGGTTACACAGCAGTCTCTTCAGGAGTTCATATGACTGAGCAAGTAGTCTGTCTCTTTTCCACTGTATCATTCATTTGTCTGAGGGTGAAATATTAATTAAAAACCTCAAAAATTGGAATCTCTCTCTATTTCAAATTTACCAATTTCTTACTGAGTTCAGTTTAGCTGAAGTAGCTGTTTTTGCAGACTATTTAATACCACTCTCGGTGTAAAAAGAAAATATTCTGTAATCAATTTAGCACCTAAATTGCTGGAAGAGAAAGAAAAATTCGTGATCCCACAGAAAAGAATAATAAACTGACACCTCCTCTCCCCTAGATGAGAGGGGGATCCGAGCAACTGTTGTGTACACTCCTCTTCAGAGCCACACCCTGATCCCTGTCACTTTGCCTTGACTTGTGGGTCTCGGTGGAGCTGCTCACAAGTGTTGAACAGATGCCTGTTTACAGCGAGGAGCCTAAGAGAATGAAAGACCTAATCCTGCTGCATGATTGCAGGGAGGAGCTGCAGCAAATTCCACCCAAGCATTCCCCAAACTCTGGATCCAACCAGAGAAGGAAGAGCTGTCTGCTGCAATGAGAAGTGGGATGCCAGACAGCTAGCTTTGCATAAGCTGCCAACCAGTGCTCCCAGCATCTAACCTCGAGTCACTGCTAAATAGGAATAAACATGATTTGGTTGTAGGAGGAAGTTGTGGGGAAGAAAGTCACACAGTATTTCCACAGACAAGGAAAGATCCAAGCAGTTTTTAGTTACTAAAAATGACCAAAAATGTATTAGTTTTCTGGTGAGAGACAGCACAGATAAAATACAGAAATCTGCAGCTAGAGACATCACAGGGAATGGAGCAGAGCCTGGTCAGTCTGGCGAGTCTGGCTTACCAAGCAGTTTCACATCAGCCGTCAGACGAGTCTAGGTAGTAATGCCAGCAGGCAGCTGCCTTGGGACCTCACTGAAGGTAACACCAAAAAATGCTCTTGTCCCTCTCCCAAAAGTGGAAGAGGTTCGATGGGCAGGCAGCAAGCTGCAGGGGAAGAGCTGTTTTGAAGGTACGTTCTGATAGTGAGGAGAAGAGGTTAAACAGATTGCTTCTCAAATGACTGGATTACACTTTGTTATCTGAAGTTATGACTATATCACCCTTTCATAAACAAAGCTTTCCTTGTCTGCACACAATGCTGGCAAGCCAGCATTAACAGGAGTACACCTGATCTTCTGTCCTGATAAGGCTGGTCGGTGGATTAGTCTTTTGTAGGGGCTTTGAAGTATCACACACTTGCCTTTTCTCCAGCCTGTTTCTAAGGAGCTGAAAGGGTTACTGGGAGCCAAAAAGAGCAGCATGATCCCAGCTGCACTTTCAGATTCCTCGTGTAAGTCTACATGTTCTCTTTTTTTTCCCTTTCTCCTGCTGATTATGTATTTTTCCTCTTTCACTTGGAGATTAAAATTAGCATCCTATTAGTTTTCATGGTAGTTTGTGATTACAATGACTGAAAAGAAATTCAACCTACCCAACCCAATACATGCAGATATCTGCTCACTCAGACATGAAAACTGGCTGCACCCATTTCTAAAGCCTCTCAGCTCACAGACCTGTAAATGGAAAGACTCCACAAAAGCAAGAAACTTCTGAAAGTCCTTTACAGTTGATTACCCTTTACCTGAACATACCTACATACACATGCAAAGACCACCTGACCTAACAGGACTCTTTAGGTGTCTATCATTTTCATCTCACAATCACATAATCGCAGCACGGCTGATGTAGGAAGTCTCCCCTGGAGATCATCTAATCCAATCCCTCTCCTCAAGCAAGGTCACCTAAAGCAGATTGCTCACAACCATGTCCAGGCAGATTTTTAATATCTCCAAAGATGGAGGCTCCACAATGTGTCTGGGCAGCCTCTTCCAGTGTTTTACCAGCCTTGCATTAGGGAAAAAAAAAAAAAAAAGAATTTGCTGTACTTCAGTTTGTGTTCATTGCCTCTTGTCCCATCACTGGGTGTCACTGAGAGGAGCCTGGTTCCTTGTTCTTTTCTCCCCACTGTCACCCCATCACAAAATGCTTCCAGAGCTTCCTCTTCTCCAGGCTGAAGAACCCCAGTCTCTCAGCCTTTCCCCATAGGAGAGATGCTCCAGTCCTTCCACCACCTTATGGCCCTTTGCTAGGCTCTCTCCTGTGTGTCCATGTCTCTCTTGTCCTGGGAAGCCCAGACCTGGACAGAGCATTCCTGGTGTGTCTCACCAGCTCTGAGAAGAGGGGCAGGATCACCTCCCACGACCTGCTGGCAATGTTCTTCCTAACACAGACCAGGAAACTGTTTGCCATGAGGGTGCACTGCCAGCAAGTGTTCACCTTGGGACCCACCAGGACCCCAGACCCTCTCTGCAAAGCTGCTTTCCAGCTGGAAATCTGACACATCTCTTTTATTGCTTTGTCATATAAGTAGACACCTCTGTAAAAGTGCCTTGTTGTCTCCTAAACTCTTCCTTCCATCCATCTACAACACAAGCATGACCAGGGAGCTTACTTAGTACACCTGCTCCTGAAGATAAAATGGAATTCATACATTTCCTTATGGATTCTTCACTAGGTGTGGTTATCACACACAAAGATCCAGAAAAGATGGCTGTCCATAGTAGACCCAGCAGCAAAGTTGTGAGAAAAGCTATTGGTACCTTAAAAATAGAAGTTACCAATAAAACAAGAAGTTAGGGAAGAAACTGTGTTCCATGAAGCACACATCACTGTGAGAAGCTGCACAGCACAGGTTTGAGTGCTTTGCTGCTCGAGGCCTGTGCTTTTCTCCAGCAGAACTAGTTCTGTGTCAGCTCCTACTATGCCTTCACATTATTCCTCTGAATCTTCCCAGTAATAAAATCTTTATTTCTTTTAGGAGATGGATTTTATCAAAGTGAGTTTTCTTGTCGTTTAGCAGAATGATCTCTGACTTGTTTTCTTAGTTCTGCTGCCTAATACTTTAACTTGACATATTCCTTGCCCAACTATTATTTTATATTTAACTATATATTCATTCTTCCTTCTTGTTGTTTTGTAGTCACTTAAATTATAAAAAGGTTAAGTTTTTTTAAGTTTTTGCTTCACTTTTATTTATTTTTTGGGGAAAAATCTACTTTTCTGTTTTCTGCATTAAGATTTTATGAAGAAACATTATAGTAGTTGAATTATTGTTTTCAAATTCATGTTAGTCATTTTTCTGTTGATAAAATTGAAGTTGTAACTAATTTATAATTTTTACTTCCATATACCTTCTTCTCCTTCTCCTTTGGAGAGATTAAAACTTCATGCCTTTCTGTATCTTGAACTCTACTACTTCAAATGTCTTGGTATTGATAGGTCTTCCTTAAGTAACTCTTGAAGAGGAGACTAAGGAGCTCACAGCATATGCTTGCTGTCAGAAAACCTGGAACTACTTCATTTTCTGGAAAGTGTTTCTTCTTTGTAAAAACAGCTCAAAATTTCCCTACACTGATCAGTTTGCCTAGAAGAAAAAGTCATTCTCCTTCTACCAAGACTGAGGATGGATGAGTTTCCTGCTCTGTGTAGAGGACACATTCCCCTGGATTTGCTCTTTCTCAAATGCTTAGAGGCCCATTCCATAAGTCAAGTCAAAGTACTTCCTTTTCTTACCAGAATACAAGTAGACTATGGGATTTGGAGGACAAAAAAAAAATAAATTGTCTACTCAGCATAATTATTTCAGTTTCTTAGACTGGAAGACTCAAACAGGACAAGCCAGTCCAGCAGCAGCAGCCTGGTGTCCTACATTGCCAGGCCAGGCATTCCACATAAGCATAGATTAACCATCTAACAACAGAAACCCCATCAAACCCAACAATGAGCAAACAAAAAAAGAGACATAAAGCAGAAGTTTAGCATGTTTTCCAAAACCCTGTTGATGTATGATCTGAAGAGTCAGGAGTTAAAGATGTTTTAGAGAAGTTGCTGTGTGGGGTGGGATACAAAAGAGCCAGGTCTCCAATCGTGGATCATCAGCCCTGTCAGGTTCCAGTGGCAGATTCCAGGGAAACAGGACGCTCCTCTAGTGTGCTGCACACTGCCCTGGCAGAGCAGGATGTCTCTTTGCTTGGATATTTAAATCTAGATTAATTATGAGTCTGCTTTTCCCTCTGTTCACATAGAGAAGAAAGTAATTAATGACTATTAAATGGTTGTGGTATGAGGCCTAAATTAAACAACGTCTTCCCTTTCCATGTTTAGATAAGATAGGTTATGAAAAGTTAAGTACAGATGGAATATGACAAATGCTGTCATGTCACTTCCCATTGCTTTCCTGATGGCATGCCTTCTGAAGTAATTTCTAAGTAGTTTCTACTTTCCCTTAAGACACAAAAACCTCGCTGTGTCTTTTTGCACAGTAGAAAAGGAGGCATTTCCTTAAGTAGCTAAAAAAATAGGTATTGCCTTTGAAACTCCTCTTTATAGAATGAAGAATAGAGTTAAAAACTTCCAAGGATTTCTGAATTTCAAAACTTCAGCTGGATCAGGTAGTCACTGGAAACAAATTGGTTTATTAATGAGCCTTTTGTGGAGGTTGGCAAATCAGCTGTGTGTAAATTCCAGCCTGTCAAATGCTTGCAAAGGGTTGTCTTGGAGTGGTTGCAGATCACCCTTCATGGCCTGAAAACAGTTCCAGAAGCTGCATGGAGTGTATCCCAACCACTGCTTTGGCCAACCAGAGCACCTGATAGACCTTGGTGAGTGATTGCAAACCATTCCTGCTAAGGTTTAGAAACTTTTTGGAATTTGCCAACAGGAAAACAGACCAAAACAAGAAAATCCACTAAACTAAATCTAGGCCCCACTGCAGGTTTGCAGCCAAACTGACAACGATATAGAAAGCAGAAGCCTGGCTACCATTTATTGCCCAAAATTCCAAGGACTGTAGGCATGCTTGCAGGGCAGACCACTGGTAATTCTACCTTATTGAGAGAATTATCTGCATTTATTTTTTTTCTTCTGTAGTTGCATCCTGCCTTTTACCACAGAAGTGGTATAAAACCCAGGCATCTTGAAGGCCTGTCATAGTACCTGGAAGGTCTGTTTTACCCTATGGTAGGGACACTTTTTTAGAGGAAAAAAAAAAAGAAAGGATTTTTTTAGGTTTTCAACTGATTGGACACATTTTTTATTATTCATGCCAAAAAAATTTAGTACTGTGAGCACTTTAGTCTGATACCAGAACTAAGCAAGTCCTTGAGGAATTATTGGATCAGGATGAACTGAAAAGCAAGATACTTAGACTAAGTTATACCAGGAGAAGATATAACTGATAAAAACTGGGAGCATTTGAATGCAGAGTTTTAATTCTAGCTGCTCTATTTTTGCAAAGATTCCCATCTTTGAGTGCAGATAAAGATCCAAAACTGCCTGTTCAAACTGCGAAAAAAAAAATCAAATCCACAGTGAGCATTTATGTGACTGGGTCCAAGTTATTATGTTGACAAGGAGGCTTTTTTGTTTGCTGTTTCTCTTGCAAATGTAGGATTTATTCAAGTTGGTGCAGCTTCAAACCTTTCAGGCAAACCTTTCTTCTGTCAAGTTACTGTAAGACAACGTGTGCTGCAAAGTTTAAATAGTTGCAGCTTTTCTGACTGTTTTTTATCGATGAAGAAGTGACATGTCAGTTAAATCCTCTTCCTCCTTCACTTTTCTTCCCCCACTCCCCCTCCTCTCCCCCCCAACTTATTGAATATGCAATGAAAAGCTAATTGGCAGAGAGCCATTCTGGCAAGCTGCACCGTGTGTTCAGCAGTTTGTTTGATTTATACTGTTCCAAGTTGCCAAACTTTTTGTCATTTGGTTTAATATAATGTTGTGCCTTTAACAATTTTTTCTACCATAAAGGATTTTTATTTTGCTCAGTAGGATTATAATTTGAAGGTATAATTAGCATCTTGTTAATTGTCGATAATTACATATGTCATTCAGAGAGCTCTTGCAAAGGGCACATGATTCATTTAACAGAACTTCCTCGAGCTGGTGTTCAGAGGTCCCTAATGAGCAAAGAATAGAGCAGGAGTGGATGTAATAATATAAATTGAAAATATGAACACATATAAGCAATCTAAATTTAAATTCAAGACAGTGACATGAATGAGCCTCTCTGCTATCAAGAGATGCACAAGAGTGTGAATTAGCAACCTCCATGCTCCAAAAATTGCAGAGGCAAAGAAAATGGTGTTCTGTTGATAAGCTTTGAATTTAAATTTTCTGGGAACATTTGTGCTCATGTAACATTACGTATAGAATATTATAGCCAATGTAATGATGAAAATTAATAATTACTTACGTTTGTAATTCTTTTTTACCATTGCAGTGTCATTCAGTGCTATGTAACTACAGCAGAATCTGATTGTTTCTGTGTAACCACAGCAGAATTTGATCATTTCTGCTCATACTGTAGCAATTTTAAAGCTCTCATTTAGGAAAGCAGGCTCCATTGAGAGAAATCAAGAGTATTTCTGCAGTAAAGCTTGGCAACCTTGCATACTTAGAACCTGTTTCATATCAAAACAGCATAATGGTGCAGGTCCCTATGAAAGAATAACTGGGGTTTCTCATTCCTTGGCAGGGAAAATTCTCAGTAGATCAGTGAGCTGGAGGAAATTTTATCCTCTCCTTCAGGCCCATCAGTCTAGGGCCTGCAGACCTGGAATCAAACCCTTACTTTGGGGGAAAAAGATTTGACCATTTACGCAATCTCCAAGTTACCCAGCAGAAGAAACCAGGGGTGCAGGGTCCTCCCTTTGTTCTCCTTCTTCTCAGGGCGACTCTCCGAGGGGGGAACATCCCACAGCTCTGGCTCTCCCCTCCTCCCATGCAGCAGTGTTGGTGCTGCCCTCAGGCACCTGGTGTGTCCTTATTGTCCCTGATGCCACTGCCATCTCCTCGGAGCTGGGGGGGACAGGACTGCTGCTGCTGAGGGGGAGGCAAAGGGAGGAGGAATTTGGGAGGTGTTGATGTAGCTCTTGGATAACAAGCCCATCTGCTCTCAGTTGACCAGAGGCTGGTAGGAAGGCCTGCAGGCTCCCATCCTGGAGAGCTCCACATGCTGAAGGGCAGGAGGGGCTCTCTTGGTCAGCTGAAGACCAAAGCAGTGTAAGGCAGCCCTTGCATCTCTTTTTCCCATGCTGAGATGTGCACTTCTCAAACACAACCTGGGCGTTTGCGTCCAGGAGTTGCCACAACCTCCACTTGAACTTTTGGGTTTTGCCCCACCTCACCATGGGGACTCATTCCTGCCCCTCCTCGGGAGAGCTCAGCTGACTCGGGCTGTGTCAGCTCCAACTAGGCTGTTTGTTAGAAAGCTGCTTGCTCCCAATATTTCCATTTGAATGCAGTTAATTTTCTCCACCCATACAGATGACTTCATTTCCCTGCTAGGGTTCCTCTTTGTTGTTACATGACTGTGGTGGACTGTGTGGACTGTGTTTTTCCTTTGGCTATCTGTCTTTTTGAGGAGCACTTTGAATATCCTCAGGTGTTCAGGTCAGCAAGAGTTTCTCTGTGTATTCCTCAGGGCCTCCCCAATCAGTTCCTCCTCTACTTGCCACAGAGCTGCAGCAGCTGCTTGCCAAAGCACTCCATCACCTTTGTTCACAATCAGATTTTGCTGCCTCAGTAAAGAAGGGAGAAGAGTGAGCATTTAAGAGAGATTAGCCTTTAACTGAATTAGAGGGGACTACGGATATCTCTGGTTTGTGTGAAAGAATAAAAAGGTTTCTGTCTTGAGAGTATCGATGTTTGCTTTTCATTACTTCATTAAACAAACAAATTTAAATTCTTTTACCATCTTTCCCTTGTTCTTCCTTAATACCTGGGATTCTCTTACATAGGATGATTGTTAAAAATTATGTTTGTTACAATGTAACATGGTGTTTAACTAAGAGTTTTTGGGATTTTGGGTAGAGTTTTATTTTGGTTTATTCTTTTCAGGTAGTTAGCTCACAAAATATGCACAATTCAAGAGAAAAGGCCGTACATCAGCACACAGTATCAGGACTATTAATGTATTAATAATATATTTGTGTGGGATAGCATGACTATCAGGACAAACAAGCTCTCCCTGGTCTCACTTCTTTAAAATTAAACCATCCTCAATGTGGCAAGATCCAACTAATGAAACAGCTCCACCTTCTCCTTCAGAGCTGACTTCAAGTGGCACAAGTAATCAACTTATTTTTTTGCATTATTTCTTTTTCACTCTCCTGTTAAACAGAAAATGCTGGTTTGAACCATGTCAGAGCACAGGGGATTGATCATACACCCTGCAACTCCAGGCAGCAAAACCTGTGAGCTCTCATTAGATGGCTCTGCTGATGAAGTTGGGGCCCAGCTAAGTGCCAGATGATGCTGCTGTGGGAAGAGAAGATTCCAGAGGGCTTCTGGATTTCCCAGGAGCTGGGTCCCCTCTGCTGTGCAAGCTGCTGATCTGCTCTTTCCTGCCTGCCCAGACAGCACAGAGCCCGGTCTCACCTTGGCTGCCATGGGGGGCCATGTGTGGAGTGTCTAATGAGTTTCCTTCCATGGGTAACTGAAGTCTGGGGGCAGGGACAAAGGAAGGGGCTCCCACCATCCTAACACACTCATGTGGACTACCAGTTTGACCTTCCTTTAGCTCAGTTGCCAATACCAGCTCCAGTTACTTCAGATTTTTGTTTGGTTTGGTTTTTGGGTTTTTTTGTCCTGTTGAGGGCTGAAACCATGATGCTGGGGAGGGATGTGACCTCCCATTTATTCAGTCCCCTGATAACCCATGTGCATCTACTCTGGGAAGCTCTGGCTGTGACTTATGCCCCATTTTTTGTTGAGAGCAAATAAAGTTTAGTGTTAAATCTTATGAGCACTCTTTCAGTGCCTCCAATCCTGCCCTCCCAGGGGGGCCCTAATTCCTTTTGCATTTAACCCAGCAAAAGAAGAACAAGTGATGCTGTAAAGAAATCTTACCCTGTCTTACCCCTACAGGCTAAAAAGTCTAGAAATGCTGCAGGTGCCCTTGCTGAAAGTCCCTGAGGAAACCCCCACAGGAGGCTGCTGAGCCCAGGGCAGCACTACCTTGGGAGCTACTCACAGTCTCCCAAGACAGCAGGATCCCTTTTGCAGCGCCCTGCAGGTGCCTGCATCTAGAGCAAGACTCACAGTTGAGAATCTCACGCTGAGGCTGAAACGATGCACCACTGCATGTTGCCAGAGACAGCACAGTTGCTTTAGGATTCATGGAGAGAGAAAATTAAGGGCTAAACACAGTAGCAGAGGTTTCAACATCTTCCAGGAAATGATGGGATATTTCCTGTTGTATTAACAAGATTTGAGCCATAAGAGAACAATTTAAAAGAGACAGTGTAAGGTTTGTTTCAGGCTCTTGTGGCCTCCCCAGATCTTACCTTCAGGTATTTCATCTCAAGGACACAATTACAGTCAGAGCTCTATCAGTCATTAGCACTATTATGAGACACCATGTGTTTCATATTCTCACTAAAATTAGAGAGAAGATGTAAGGTAGCTTGGATAATGCAGTTCAATATCACTAAGAGATTAAATGGTGTATATGGGTACACAGGGAGAGTTTTAGTTAAATTTGTTTTTTGTTCATAGCACCCTGTAGGCCAATCCATGAAATTGCATCTTTTACTGGCCCAGCCCAGTGCCAAGTAATTCTCTTCTCCTTTCCGTTATCTTTTCCTCATTTTCTAAGGATTCCTCAAGTGTTCTGCTCAAATTAAAGTAGAATAGTATATTCTTTTCTTAAATCTTTTTGCAAAGCATATTTATAATATAAAGCAACACAATGAAACCACTGAATCATGCAGGCACAATATATACACCTAGAGAGCAATTTTTAAGCTCTCCAAATTCAAAGTAAAGAAGAATGCAAATCAGGCTGTGGATAGTCTTGCCTTTTATCTGTGTGTGTCTCAAATATCTTCTTTTTGTTTCCTACTTCTTCTTTGCAGAACAGCTTATGGTGCCAAGTTTTTGGGTTTGCTTTTTCTCTATCCTAATTCAACCAAGCGCAGCCTGGTAAGAATGGGGCCATCACCAGATGATACTAAACTGGATCAATCAGATTTCTGATTTGTCCTGTTCTTCTTGCAGGAGACTAAATTCAGATTTATTTATTTTTTAATATGTTAAAAGTATAAAAAAAAAAAAGAGCGGAGAGCTACAAATTATCCAGTACAAAAAGGAACAGAAGAAAGTACTGATAAGTTTGTGCAAGACATTGTGAGTGGAGCAGAAAAGTAAAATCAAACAAAATGTTAAAGAAAAAATACAGCAAGGAAACGACCACCACAGAAACCTAATTGAAAAAATAATAACAAAGGTATCAGGAGACTCTATGAAATCTACCTAGGAACACAGAAATATTTTCAATTGACTATTCTGCATCTGGAGACATCTGGAAGCAGAATGCAGATAGTCAGGCTATTCATTTGGAGATCCAATAAACCTTGTGTTCAGGCCACATGCCTTCTTCAGTACTGTCATATTCTCAGCAGTTGTTGCCAGTTCATTTCACTTTGTCACACATCCCATTACAAGTAACATTTTTCTTAAACCTGATCTTCTGTGGTCACCTGAAAAATCTCTTCTTAAAAGAAAAAAAAAAAAAAGGTATGAGTTCTAAGGATGGCAAAGCATAGCTTGAAAACCACCTTCAAGTTTAAATGCCTCAAAAGTAAGTGTATGAAAAACTCCCCGTTGAACCTCAGGGCTTTTACTGCAAACTTGCAGGCTCTTTTAAAATGATGTTAGAACACGTGGCCGTGCTGCCTGTGCAAAACATGTATGGGCAGTGGGGAATGTGCCAGCAGCTCCGTGACCTGAAGTTCTCTGCAGGGAGGCTCGGCTCTATCACCTCTGCTCCTCTGCCAAGCACAGCTCAGTCCTAGAGAGCCCTGTACAGCCCAGAGCTGCAGGAGGGCTGTGCCACACAGCCCACAGAGCACGGGCAGGACTCAGAGAGTCCTCTTCTCCTTCCTGATTTCCATCCTGATGAAACAGGAATGAGCTTATGGCAATTAAGTATTGGTGGTTGGTTTACTCTGCTTTGCTGTCTGAGATTATGAGAAGAGAGAAGTAATGTTCTTTGATAAAGAAGACAGATATTTTTCTTTTATCTCTGAAAGTTGCCTGTAACTTTATCTGTTTTCCAGGATTGTTGCATTGTCTTTGTGATGCTTCAGGAATGTGTATTCAGTGCACTGGGACAGCATTTATGTACACGTCTCTAAAGCAAAAATGAAAATAACTGTGGTTAAAGCTGTCACATCCGCTACAGAAATGTGAACTCAGACAATGAAAGGCTTCTATTTTATCAAGCAGATATATGAAAATCATTCCCCTGTACATAGCAGCTGTGACTTCAGTGCAGGGTAATACATAAATAAGTCTTCTGCTGTCACTGGTGGAGACAAGCTGCCAGGAATTGCTCAAGCCACCAGACAGCAACAAGGATGCCTCAGGCAGCAAAAATTCTCCATGCCAGTGAGAATGTGTTTTCTATTGGACAGGGCTAAGACTTACCCCGTAAAAAATACTGTCCTCATCAGTTAAAGCAGAGCTCAGGAGGTCAGAAAAAAGCACCAAGTCCCTGCACAAGCTGGGGTCACATTTCACTGCATCATTCCCTCTGAGAGGCAACCCCTCCTCAAGGACAATGCTGACCCCCAAATTCCCTCATTTCAATCCTCCTGCAAACAATGATGCTGAAAGCCTCATTTCTGGGCACAGCCTTGGCTGAATTGGAACTTTTCCCTTCTTTATATCTAAGAGTTACCTGGAGGATAGAAGTACTAGATGGTGTTTTTTAGGAAACCTCCAAAAGAAAAGCATAATTCAAACTTCTGAAGAATTTCTGGTGGGACTATAAGCTGGATATAATTTCCTCTGTACCAGCATCAAGTGGACATAAAATTAAACTGTTTTGGTTCTGGTGCATTTTACCCATAACACGCACTAATTTATCCTTGGTGTCAGCACACAGTGAGGAGAAAATTAAGCAGTTAAACATTAGCACAAGTCAGTGAGACAGGGATCAGGATATTAGGAAACTTACTTATTTTGTATCTGCTCCAGCATATTTGTGGGCAGGAACATTTTGTACTTTTTACACCCTCTCAGCCCTCGCAGTACCATTGTTCCAGTAGCTAGGAATCCCTGTCTAAGGTTAAGTTTTGGCAGGTCTGAGCTGGCCACAGTGTTTAGCAAGATACCCCTGGTGTGTTTTCATGTGCTCCATTTATTTTGAGAAAGTCAAGGGACAAGTTTCAGCAAAGGGCACAGCCAAGGGTAGGACATATTCCTCACTGTGAGTGAGATATCATTCGTATCAAAGGATATGATCCTCATCACAACTACTTCACATGGAAACTACCAACACAGTCTCCCAAAAGTCACGTGAGTTCACTGAGCCTGGCAACCGAGGATCGACACGGCACAAAACATCCAAATCTGCACTCACCCCCCAGCTTCTTACCAGCCCATTTGTGCAGGAGTAGTTCCATCTGTTCATTATCTCAGGCTACTGATTTCAGTTCTTGGTGTTGTTGTTCTTGGTAAAAGAAGACGAGCATGAAAGTCATCCTTCAATCTTGTCTCCAAACAACTTTCACCTGGAAATTCTATCTATGAACTAAGTGGGTTTTTTAACTAATAACATAAAAAATATTTGTTTGCTTATTCTGCAGATAACCAATAATTCTAATCAGTTGTCTCTGTACATATATAGGTATCTTTATATGTATATGGCTTTCAGAAATGCAGTTTAGGTTAGTAAGCATTTTCGTGCCTCTCTGAATATATACATAATGAAGAAGAATGTGCTGATAGATGCTGATAAGTCAGAGGAAGCTTTGAATTCCTGACAAACTGGAATGAGCACTTCTAGTAACCTGCATGGACCCCTGCAGACAAGTGACTAAGAGCTGTTTGTAAGAAAGTGGCTCCTCTGCCCGACAGGTGGTTAGAGAGATAGTTTTATCTAGTGAGCTCCCTGTTGAACTTGTAGATATTGAATAGAATTAGCATCTGTTCTCAAGTGGTTAAAGCACTACTTTACTCTGCTCAAACTTCTGACATGCAATGATTCTAAGAGTTAACAATGCTTTTAGCAGTAATATAGGATCAGAATGGCCATCAAAAATCCAGCTTCCCACTAGAATAGACCCAAAATTATGTAGTCTTGTTCAGAAACCTATCCAAGTCCATCTTTTTTATCACTGATAATCTCTTGGAAGGCTGTTTCAAAAGGTTGTTTAGTTCTTTGATGGCTAGAACCATCTTCCTGTCACAGGTATATTTATTAACAGGAAGCTCATACCCAATTATGTCTGAGTCAGTGAGCAAAAATCTTATCACTCATCTATTTCATCACCCTTCTCTTGCATTTATAGACCTATGAAATATCCACTCAGTCTAAGTTTTCTTAGACAGATGAAGACAAATTTTTGAGGACTTAGCCTACTTAGTAAGAAAAGCATGAGTGGGTTCTGATGTAGTAACCCACCTGCAGAGCCAATAACTAATGTTATATTTCCTTATGTTTCTGGAGAACTCTGGAAAAGAATGAGGAGTCACTGAAGACTTCAGCATACTTCATAAGTACTACTGACACTGAAACTCATTAGTCTGTTATCAGTGGAAAGCTTCTCCAGCAGCAGGTCAGGGGCTGGTGCTGCTAATATTCATCACTGCTGACCTGAGAGGGTGAAGCCTGTGGGTGTTGGGGGTTAACCCCAGCTGGCAACTGAGCCCCCTGCAGCTGCTCACAGCCTCATCATTCTGTGCAAGCACTGCTCAGCAATAACCAAAACATCTCTGCATTAGCAACACTATTTCAGCACAAATGCAAACCACAACCCCATTCCAGCTACTATGGAAAAAAACCAACAACTCTATCCCAGCCAAAACCAACACAGTAGATGAGATCAAACTAACTCAATATTGATATCCTTGGTATAGACACACAGATATGGGCTGGTCCTTTAAGATCCCATCACAAGACCCTATGAGAAATAAACCATTTAGGGTATAAGTCATCTAACTGTATCATAAGTCTACTCAGGATGACAAGGTTTGCTCCCTAGAGGGACTTACATTTCCTCACTGATCATAAACTTAACCTTAGACAGGAGTAATCTGAAGCTAGCTAAACTGAACAGTCTCCTGTCTATATAACATAAGGATGACCTCAGACTAGGGAATCTCATCTAGACCCAGATTTAACTGTTCAGCCTGGTGTTCATAGTCCCTTTGCACTCCCACCCTGATAAATGGAGGGAACAGGCAGCTCTGAAGAGCAACAACTGCACAGAAGACCTGCCTCAACCTTTGTAGGTGCTGACCATCTACCTTCAGGGGCAGAAAGAGCCTATACAGCATGCCTGTGCATTTCACTGAGCCACCCCAGTTTGCTTCTAGAGTTACAAGGGATGAGTACAGGCCAGCAAATGTAATCTCATATCAATTCATTTTACAAAGACAACCAAATAGCAGACTTCTGTTATTCATGAATCTTTAGGTTAAAAAGTTTCGATCCTCCCATTGTGTACTGAAATAATACCATCACATTTTTTAGTAGATAGTGTTGTATTCACACACACCATAAGCCACAAAATATAGTGACTTAAATAATAGTTTTCAGGAGATCCAGCAACTCTTAGAACCATATAAAGGTGTATCAATAGAAACCATTTGCCAAACATTCACAGAGCTGAGGACTGCATTGCAGACAGCTCCTGAAAAGAAGGTGGGGCAATGGGAGGGTAAATTCGTAACACAGATTACTCACAATGAATAATTCAGCTAGTTCTTTTCACAACACGCTTCCACCAGCTGCCTTTTGTGCAAGAACTTCAAAGTATTTCAGTTGAAATTAAGACTCTACACTACATTGATCCGGGTGTTAGAAAAAATTGCTGTTCTCCAAAAAGCACCAATATTTAAGCAATGCAGTTTTATGCTACTTCTCTTGAAAGTCCATGATAGTATTTCTTTGAAAATGAGGACATTTTTATTGATCTCAGATGCAGAACTGTTTTCATGTTGGCCTTCCTTTACAAGAAAAGTACATGTTGAATCACAGTATTGCTGATATTTCCCTCACAATAGTCTGACCTGGGATCACTCAAATCGATCAATTTGTTTCTAGCTGCAGATGTGAACATTTCACAGCTAATGAAAAGAGTTATGTGTGAGCAAAGTTCCACAACAGCAGTGGAACTTCCCCTCTCTTATTGAAATCCCTTGCTAGGAAAAGGAAATCCCTTTTTTTTCCCCTTGGCACTAAAATGCTGTAAGCAAGGACTGTGCTGGTGCTAAATATTAATGGCTGAGTTCCAGAGTGTTGTAGAAACAGAGTTCAGAGGCAGAAATAAATTTACATATGCATTGCTAGCATAGTTTCTTTTACCACTGCAGCATTCTATACCTTAATTTGAGTGCTGGAAAACTCCTCTCTCTGTGGCTTGTATTTTTAAAACAAACTAAAATAGAATAAATAATTTCTGAGGCCACAAATGGGACTTTGTGGAGACAGCACACATTAGGACTGAGGGCCTGGGAATTCCTTCTTATTTCTTATTGTACTGCTTATTCATTCATCCTGGACTTTGAGGTCTGGCCATTTTTTTCCTCTTCTGTCAAAGCAGCTGGGGCAGTGGGTGATGTATCTCAGAGAGTCCCTCACTGTACTCCAAGACAAACATCATTTCGCCATTGCAGGAAAAGTATTTCTCATCCTCACTCATAGAAATAACTATCTAACCAGCTTTATCATCATGGTGACAAAGAATGCTTCCCATTTTTTATGATAAATATATCTTATTTTTACCTGAAAACCAAGGATATAAGAGAGACTCATGATGGACTGAGAAGTATCAAACATTTACTTGAGCTTAGAGCAGCCCTTGAAAGTTTAGATACATGTGGAATGTCCCAGATTCAAACCTTTCCCAGTGCAGACCTTAGAGATGCATGGGAGAGATTTCTACTGTTTTCTGTTTCTTCCCAGAAGACTTCTACATCTTGGGTTTCAGCTGCTGATTTCCAGTGGAGCTGTGACAAATGATGCCACCAGATGAGTACCTCTCTGGTTTGTCTTTCCTTGCAGAATTATGGTAACTGCAATTGAGGTTGCAGTGGCAACTCCAAGATTGTACAGCAGAATGGAAATGAAAGAAATATTTGAAGAAGATAGGTGAATAGTATATTTGGAGAATGAAGGTTAAAACTTTGAACCTCAAAGGGGCTTCTTTTAAGCCTGAGAAAGAGTGAGGTATTGCATTCTCATGAGACATGCTATTCCTGAAAAATAAAAAAACCTAAACATTTACAGTAGAATCTATTTGTTTAAATTCTAGTTAGGACTGGCTTTGCTTCTGGCCACATGGACCTAGGAAATACCTGCTCAGGTTGGAGAGAGATTCCTCATCCACTATGTTTGAAATTGTAATTTCCTTATGGTACCAAATCCTTCAATATTAGGGGCCAAAACCTCACACTCCTGCTTTTTGATAACAGGGAAAGCCTCTTTGGAGCCTTGAACAGAGCATGCAGGTTTTTCTGGTGCTAAAATGATTCCTGGACTGCCAACATCTAGGCCTGGGAGGGAAGCAGTGCTCATTCCAGCTCCTCCTTCAATTAGGAAGGGCAAAGGAGATAGAGCCCAGCAGCCAGACCAGGGGTGCTGTGCCACTGCTCCCCTCCTGTGCAAAGCCTCATTGCCCAGACTGTGCTCAGGTATTGAGGTCCATGGTCTGTTTTAAAGAAGGTGTTTTAATATTGGAGTGAGAGTGCTGCAAGCTGCCAGCAACAGGGAACTCTTCCCTTCTCCAGGAAGGACAGTCAGTGATGATGTTCATTCTGCTGCAGGCACCAGATTTCAGTCCCTGGCATTTAGCAGAACTTCTCTGTTTGCATGTGATTTCCATGTGCTCCTGTCATTGGCAGTTCTACAGTCTGTCTAGAAAAGTGTGGAGACTACTGGAAACTTCCCCATGGCCTTGCTTCAGAAGACCTTGGAATGGGTGGACAGCCCTGGGGAAAAGGTTTTATTTGAACAAAAGAAAGATTGCAACTCCTTTCAGATTCCTGGCCCAGATTTAAAGACCAGTAAACAACTCCAGCAAACACTTGCACATCAAAGGTTAGTCCTCTGTAGTGGTGCCAAAAGCAATTCTTAAATGACTTTAAATACAGAGGATTTAGTTCTCTTCTGCACTTCTGCAGTCAAGAAATTAGATCAGCTAAAAAGAAAGATTCATCCGTATATCATTCAATGTCCCTACAAACATAACAAATTTGTTCTAGGTTTCTTCTTCTTTCTAAAGAGTGTCACGCCATAAAAATGGCAAGTTTGCAAATTATTCACACTGCTTCAGGAGATAAAAAATACAAGGGCAAGGACCTGTGGGTGTGCACACACAAACAATCTGTGCAGGGGCATTACCCCTCATTAGCACGGCAGGTTCAACAACATGCTCTCTCTCCTCTGGGCTCTGCTCTCTCTGCTGGTTCCCTCAGACTCAGTCCCAACATTTCAGATTTCTGAATAGAGGCTTTTAACTGATGCTGTTGCTTTCCTACTAGTCCAGCTTCTTTTCTGTTTATTATCTTTTCTGTAAATGTTCAGTGTGTTCAAGATAAGCCTTCATACTGCTGAAAGAGTCTCCCTGTTAAGTTTCAATTTCCCACTAGCTGGCAGAGGCAGAAACAGAGATTGCATCCCATTGCAAGAAGAAGTTTGAGAGCTTTCCCACAGCACTTTCTTCTCCTAAACCTAGAATCATAGAATGGTTTGGGTTGGAAGGGACCTCAAAGATCATCTAGTTCCAGTCCCCTGCATGGGACACTTCCCACTAGACCAAGTTATTCAAAGTCCCGTCCAAACTAGCTTTGAACACTTCCAGGGAAAGTGGAAACCTAAAAGCTATGAGATACCAGACTGCAGGCTGAGGTTGTCTTTAGTTGTCTTTACAGGCAGGAGGAAAGATGTACCATGCCGGAAACCTTTCAGAACCTCTCTGAAGGAGTGCCAAAATAAAAAGGGGGAGTTGTCAGGATTTGAAGGTGAAGGGGAGGGGAGGCAAAGATCTGCAGAATTTGGGGGCTACACACAACATGTGCTGATGGCTTCCCTAGGAATTGCTCTTGCTCTGGTCCATGGCTGTTTGGCCTAATAGAACCACTGCTTATGAAAGGAGACTTGCTCATTTGAGTCAACCTTCATGAAACAGTCTCTGCCATCAATGCAGATGCATATAAAAAAATCACATCACGTTTCAGAGAATTCAACCCCATGTTTAGCTAGTAACTGTCCTCTTTGATGATTCATTGCATTTAATAATTCTGAATTCGTATAAAGGATTTTAAGGCTCCAAGAAGGAAATAATCCATGCATATATTCCAAATGAGAACAGCTGTCAGGCAGAGGAAGCAAGGAATAATATTTTGATTTTGTTGTGAGGCACTTCCTTCTATAAATAACACTGTTACATGGGTATAAATCAGAAGCACCATCATCCTGATGAGACCCCAGGAGACTTGGGCTCTGTGCTCACAAGAAATTGATCTCAATTAACTCAGATGTCTTGTGGATATGTTACATGCTCGTCATCCACAGAGGTAGGCTGACAGCTGAAGGTTGATATTGTCTCAGAAATGGGGGCAATTAATGGATAAACTGCTGCTAAATCCTAGCTGAAGTCCAGGCTGCAAACCAGTGGGTCTAATGTTGTTCACTTACTTTCATCTGCAAACTCCAGTATCAGCCATTTTCTCACCAAATCTTAATTTCCTTTTCAATGTAATGTTTTGGTTTTCATCAATAGAATGCTGGTACAATGGGAAGAAGAATTTCAAAACTTTTATTTGCAAGAATTCATTTCTTTCTAAAGCTAGGATATACTTTGGGGGGCTTGGGGTTTTTTTAAAGAGTTATTTCAGATAACAAACTAAAAATGTTTCTATGCCATTTTCATTCCCTGAGCTCTTTCACAATGGACTGTGGTTCATGGAAAAGATTGCAAGGGTCTTCCAGTGGGCAGGACTAGACCCAAGCACCAGAAAACAACGTTTTCTCTGCAAGTGAAAGAGGATGGTGGGGATTCAGCTTACAGACAGGTTCTGTCCCACAGTGGCATCTGAAATGGTGGATCAGGAGCTATGGCTCTCCCTCCAGTCTCATCTGAAAAAAGAAATTTCAAAAAAAAAAAAGTGTGGAAGAAATAAAAGGAGTCAGGGAAATGGTACTTAAGACTTTTGTCTCGGAAATAAATTGTTGAAAGACAAAAGTCATGTTGTTAAATATGAGAAGAAAGCAGAGTGATCAGCCTTGTGTTTAGCACTCTGAACACAGAGCTTTACCAGCATAAAGGCTGTTTTGTTTTAAGGAAAAGAGACCCAATTTTAGATATCTGGGGGGGAGGCTGGGGGATGAGAACTCAGCATTAACTGGAACCACTGTTCAAAGAAATAAAAAAGGGAACAGCAGAGGAATTTCTCTCCAAGTTGCCTACTGAAGCAGTTTCGGGTTTAATTTCTGTGTCTGTTTTGCAATCCCTTGATAGTCAGAACTGGCTGACACAACACATGAGATATGCCAGTGCCAGTCCTGGGTATTTTGGGTTCCTGGAAACAGCACAAAGATCTGTGTTGACAAAAATTTTACAGATGTGCCAGATTCCGTATTCAGTGAGAAGCAGAGGTCCCTTCAACAGGGAGCATTGCCCTGCCAGGCCTCTGAGCAGGAGGCTGGGCTGGGCTTGGTGCCCCCAGGCCAGGGACATCTCGGTGGTGAGCACCCAACATGGACTGGCTGACTGGAGCAAGGAGAGGGGGAGCCACCACAAGTCAGCCACCAGCTGACTTGCCAAATGCAGTATTACTTTCACAAACATTCAACAAATGTGAATAAGGCTCCCAGATCCCTGAATCTTACTGAGAAGTTTCTTATTATTTTAAAAGCAAATCAGGTGTTCTCTCACCTGCTTCTGCTGTGGGCAGATTTGAGATGGTCTCAAACTGTACACTCAGTGAGAAGTCTCAGGGGGAACTCAAGCCAGCTCTCACTGCGAATCGTACCCCAAAACTTGCCTCTGGAAATATGGAAGGGATTTGTTTGTTTGTTCATTTTCGTAAGCTCCCTGGCAGATGATGGTGAGCTCTGAGAAAATACCCCAAATACTGAGAGACCTGTGATATCATTGAAAGAGCTGACAACAAAGTTCAAGTAGGGAAGAAGAATGTGAAGGTTTGGATCCAAGAGAAAGGAAAAGAGATATGTGTAAGGGCTGGGTTCTTGGAGAGGAGAGGAGAGGAGAGGAGAGGAGAGGAGAGGAGAGGAGAGGAGAGGAGAGGAGAGGAGAGGAGAGGAGAGGAGAGGAGAGGAGAGGAGAGGAGAGGAGAGGAGAGGAGAGGCAAAATGTATTGTTTATGTACTAGAAACATATGTGAAAGATTGTGCAAAAAGAGATGTACTCTGAAATATGAAAAAATAAAATCTAATCTTGGGGTCATTTGGATTGATTTTGGTGAACCATATTTAACAACATGTCCTGTAAACACATTAAAGTAACTGAGAAACTATTAACCAAAAAGCAAAATTAATTTCTGTTTTCATTCTAAATTCAATTGCAGAGTGTCTTGCTCAGAAACAAGAAAGTAAACTTAATTTGATAGAAAAGAAACTCTAATGAAAGAAAGATGCCTTAAGTTCAATCAGGTTAGTAAACAGTTTTCTAAACTTTTGTGAGGAAATCCTTTTACTTTTCTAAGGAAATTTGACACACAGACAATACATTTTGCTATATTTGACTACATTATTTAGATGAAGATGATTTTACTGCCTACAGCAAATGTGTTTTGCATCCAGAGCATTTTGCCTAGCAATCCAGATGTTGATACAGTTTTTGCATCTAGAATACAACCAAAAACCAGCGTATCTTTCCTGAAAGATTTCTTTGAAAGTTATTCCTTTATATAATGTTTCTATAAAGATCAGTATTTTATACAACAGTGAAATCTTCAAATACTTCAGCTTCTGTAGATGCCTACAGTAACACATTTTAAGTGTTTAATTTCTGTTACTCATTATATATTGACAACAGTGACATTCTCAGACATCCCATGAGCACGAGGGCCACACAAGCCAAAGGAAAATTATTTACAGGTCAAAGCAAAGTTTACTTAATAGTATTGACAGAACCACAGAATTGTCACAGTTGGAAAAGACCTCTGAGATCACCGGGTCCCTCTGTCCACACAGGGATAAAACAAAACAAAACAACACAAAACAAGCAAACAAACATTGTAAGAGGCTTTCCCCTTCCTCTGTGTGATGCTTTGGTGGGACACAGCCCATAGGCCCAGCAGTTTGAGGTATCTCCTAGGGAAAACAGCAGACAGATCCTCAAGACCTTCCCTAATATGTGCCATCACGAAGGAGTGAGGTGACAGTTCACCAGCCACCCCCTGTCCCAGAGGTAGGCTGCGTGTCAAGGGAAATGGCAGCACTCCCAGGATAAGGTTCCCTGCTTCCAGCCCAACACACTTCTTTTAATTCAGATTGAATGTTTTGAGGAAATTTAGCAATCTTCTGAAGTGTATCTCTAAATCCAAGCACCCAAGTACTCACTTTGAAGCTAATGTTCTTACAGATTAAAGTACTTAGAAAGCTTGTAGAATCAGCTCTGTTATTGCATAGGTGAAGAGATTGCTTTATGTTGTAATGTGCATTTGTAGTGCTGAAAGATGTCAGGAAGAAAAGTCTCTCTGAGACTCGGAGCACTTCCACACAGGTCTGACACAGGGAAGCTGCAGGAGGAAGCACTTCTGACTGAGCAGCAAATCAAACTGAAATCACAGTTGGATTCAGGTGAAACAATAGAGATTCAGTACCTCAGCTGGTGGCAGACAGATGTTATTGGAATGTTTATATTCTGTATTTGTTACATTATATGCTATGTATGCTATGCTATGCTATGTTGTGTTATGTTATGTATGGCATGGTATGGTATGTTAAGTTATGTATGTTATGTTATGTTATGTTATGTTATGTTATGTTATGTTATGTTATGTTATGTTATGTTATGTTATGTTATGTTATGTTATGTTATGCCACGTTATTTATTTCTGCATGGATCTGAGTAAGCAGAAGATAAAGCCAGAGAATTTCGTCTAGTATTACAGAATCCATACTCCATGGATCATGTTCCATGTTGACTTTGGTGTTCTAGGGACACTGCCTCGTGCTATGATGAAGGGGAAGAAAAGGTCTTTTGTCTTCCTTTTTCTTAGACCACAGATTTATTTACTTTCTGTGTGTGCCATTTGTACACTGCTCCAGTATCCCCATTGACTCTTCACTTGCAGTGCTGGTTTCACCATCTGGATTGCATTTGGCACCCCATGTTTTCAGAATACATTGCACTTTGAATGTGTTTTCCTTGCACACCTTTTCAAAGATGCCTCTTGATGCCTCTTCCAGAATAAATGCCCTTTTGAATAGACTTTGAGTCAACCATAATAATTGCTCTTCCCAGCTGTTTGTCTTCAAGTTGCCTGCCACAAGGAGTTGCATTCATAAAGGTTCAAGTTTCGTGGTCCCAGCAGCAGGAATTTGTTTCCTCTTTTCAGAGTCCCACACCTTTGCAAAGTCCACACAAACTGTGCTGCCCACCACTGGGTTGCTTTGCAGTGGAAGGTGGGTTGCATTGGACCTTTTTCTCTACGTGACATACAAGTATTTTTTGGAAATCCGGTTCAGAAGAAAAGCTAGATCCCTGCAGAAACATTTGTTTAGAGACTCATCAGTGAACAGGGGTCCTTTCCGCAAGGTTTGACCCATTGAAAGAGCTTTTAAGACTCAGGGTCTCTTTACAAAGCTCTACATTTAAAATAGATCTTGCAAAGTACATCAGGTAGCATCAGAAACAGAAGTGGCAGGAGAAACAGGTCTCTGCGATTCCTTTGCGGTGGAATAACCGGAAGAGCAACAGTCTGTTTGGGGCTGGAGTTTCACAACAGTGTCTGGATCAGACTGACAAGCACTGCAAGGGTAAGAAAGAGAAAGACAAGGATGAGCAGGATGAAAAGGACATCTGGAGATGCTGGGCTCCCTGGCACGACATGACTATTGAAGTGGTGAAGCGAGAAAAGATAAATATGATTCTCATCCTCATTTAACCATCTGCTGTGGCTTTTCCTAGCTTCCTTCAACCCAGCATCTGAAACACAGTCCTTCCAACTACACCTCATTTGTTTACAGGTATTCTCCTCCAAAAAAAATTACTGCAAATCTCAAAATTATGTCCTGCTTCTGCAGTGCCACAGAAAGGTTACCCAGACCTTGGGGTGCATGTTGCTAAAATGGAACTGCAAAAATTTGCAACAGGTCTTTAACTCCACAGAGGTGGAACCTCAGGCTTCTGGATTTCCCATTGCTGGTTTTTAGAGCTCTCTGCATGAAGATCTTGTTCTTTTTGGTTTTACTTAAGAATTGCACCTACTGGCACCCTGCCAATTGCAGTTCATTTCTATAAAACCAAGTTACAAGGAAAGGGAGGATTTGAGGTAAAGTCTGTGAGTTCCCTTTACTTTTATCTGTGCCTCAATTCCCTCTTCAGAATATTAATTAAAATGAGTGTTAAGATTCTTGCCACCTTTTGCAGGACTTTGTGTACAAAATACAAACGTGACTCTGATTGATATGATACAAATGAGATTCCTCACCCAGTGACTTATTACAAATAAAAAACAAACACACATTTACCTACATCTAAAAGCACTGCTGCTCTTGTTTCCAGATAACTTGGAAAACTTGTAAAAAACCACTCATCATGAGACATTTTGATACCACTTTTTAACAGTACTGAAGCACAGAAACAGAAAACAAACCATTAATTGTATTGTTCATCTTTTCGAATTAACTTAATGCCAACAATTTTAGCAACTTTAGACATAATTTTATTTTCCTAGTTCAGGCTGGTATTTATACTTGCAAGGACACTGAATCCAGGCAACTGGATCTCTTCTATTTATAAAAGGCCTCACTAAATACTGCTTGAGAAATAAAAATTAATATTACAGTTTGAGTTGAGATATTGCCAAGAAACTCCCCAGTCTGGTATAGCCCTCTGATTACTATCCATTATTGGTCATACAGGCTGGAAGTGATGAGGTTGAGGAGAGAAATACCAAAACCATTAAAAAGGACTTCAAGGCACTGGGACGATTGGTTGAAGGATCAGGAGCACAGGGAGTGTTTTCCTCAATCCCTTCAGAGGCAGGGAAAACTGCACTGATCACTGAGAGGAACAGGAAAACACAGTTGCTTAACATGTGGCTCAGAGGCTGGTGCCACAAGCAGAACTTTGGCTCCTTTGATCACAGGAACATTCACATGGCACCAGGCCTGCCAGGGACAGACAGAGTTCAGCTGTCTCAAGAGGAGAGAAGGATTCCTGCAAGGGGGTTGGTAGGGCTCATTAATAGGGCTTTAAACTGGGTTGGAAGGGGCAGGGAGGGTGATAAAACCAAGCTCATTAGACATGAGCCTGGGGGTGGTGTGCCCCTGTCAGGGATGGAATCAATAACCCAGCTCAAGTGCATTTACACCAATGCACACAGCATGGGAAACAAACAGGAGGAGCTGGAAGCCCTTATGTGGCAGGATAACTATGACCTAGTTGTCATCACAGAAATAGGGGGGGATGGGACTCGGGACTGGAATGCTTCAGTAGATGGCTACAAGCTCTTTAGAAGGGATAGGCAAGGAAATAGAGGAGGTGGGGTGGCTCTATACATTAAGGAGTGCTTTGATTGTATAGAGCTCAATGACAGAGATGAACATGTGGAGTGTTTATGGGTGAAGACGAGGGGGAAGGCAAGTAAGGCAGCTATCCTGTTGGGAGTCTGCTACAGGCCACCCAACCAGGAAGAGGAAGCAGATGAAACATTTTTCAGGCAGTTGGTAGAAGTATCAAAATCACCAGCCCTAGTTCTGGTGAGGGACTTCAACCTACTGGACATCTGCTGGAACAACAACTCTGCCACAATCAGGCAGGCTAGGAGGTTCCTCAAGTGTATGGAAGACAACTTCCTAACACAGCTGGTAAGTGAGCCTACCAGGGGAGGTGCCTTGCTGGACCTGCTGTTCACTAACAGGGAAGGAGTGGTGAGAGATGTGGAGGTCAGAGGCTGTCTTGGGCTTAGCAACCATGAAATGGTTAAATTCTCAATTCTTAGGCAAATAAGGAGTGGGGTCACCAAAACCTCCACTATGGACTTCTGGAGGGCAGACATTGGCCTGTTTAGATCACTGGTGAAGCGAGTCCCTTGGCAGCCAGTTCTGAGGGGCAAAGGAGTCCAGACAGGCTGGATGTCTTCAAGAAGGACATCTTAAAAGCACAGGAGCAGCTGTCCCCGTGTGTTGTAAAACGAAATGTCTGGGAAGGCGACCGGCCTGGCTGAGCAGGGAGTTTTTGGTGGGACTCAGGGAGAGAAAGAGAGTCTATCACCTTTGGAAGGAAGGGTGGGCAACTCGAGAGGAGTACAGGGAGCTTGTGAAGACATACAGGGAGAAAATTAGAAGAACAAAAGCCCAGCTGGAGCTCAATCTGGCCACTGCTGTAAAGGACAATTAAAGAAGGTACATTAACAGCAAAAAGAGAAACAGGTAGAATCTCCACCCCCTATTGGATGAGGGGGGGGAACATGGCAACCAAGGATGAAGAAAAAGCTGAGATACTTAATGCCTTGTTTGCCTCCGTCTTTAACAGTCAGACTGGCTGAGCCCAGGATACTCAGCCTCCTGGGCTGGAATATAAGGATGCAGAGCAGACCAACCCCCCCATAATCCAGGAGGATGTAGTTAGAGACCTGCTGCACCACCTAGACACTCAAAAGTCTATGGGGCCAGATGGGATTCACCCAAGGGTGCTGAGGGAGCTGGCAGAAGAGATCGCCAAGCCTCTTTACATCATCTACCAATAGTCCTGGGTAACAGGGGAGGTCCCAGATGACAGGAGGCTTGTCAATGTGACACCCATCTACAGGAAGGGCCCAAAGGAGGATCCTGGGAACTACGGGCCTGTCAGCCTGACCTCAGTACCAGGGAAAATCATGGAGAGGCTCATCTTGAGTGTCCTCATGTAGCAAGTGCAGGAGAGCCAAGGGATCAGGCCCAGCCAGCATGGGTTCAGGAAAGGCAGGTCCTGCTTGACTAACCTGATCTCCTTCTATGATCAGGTGACCCACCTGGTGGATGAGGGAAGAGCTGTTGGCGTTTTCTATCTAGACTTTGGTAAAGCCTTTGACACCGTCTCCCACAGCATTCTCCTGGAGAAGCTGGAGGCACATGGAGCAGACAGGTGCACCTCTGACGGGTAAAACCTGGCTGGCTGGCCGAGCCCAGAGAGTTGTAGTGAATGGGGTTGGATCCAGCTGGTGGCTGGTCACCAGTGGCATCCCCCAGGGCTCAGCTTGGAGTCCAGTCCTGTTCACTATCTTAATGACCTGGATGAGGGAATTGAGTCCTTCCTAAGCAAGTCTGCAGATGACACTAAGCTGGGTGGAAGTGTTGATTTGCTTGAGGGTAGGAAGGCTCTGCAGAGAGACCTGGACAGGCTGGATCGATGAGCTGAGGCCGACTGGATGAGGTTTAACAAGGCCAAGTGCCAGGTCCTGCACTTGGGTCACAACAACCCCATGCAAAGCTACAGGCTTGGGGATGAGTGGTTGGAAAGCTGCCTGGTGGAGAAGGACCTGGGGGTGCTGGTTGACAGGCAAATGAACATGAGCCAGCAGTGTGCCCAGGTGGCCAAGAAAGCCAATGGCATCCTGGCCTGCATCAGGAGTAGTGTGGCCAGCAGGAGTAGAGAGGTGATTGTGCCTCTGTACTGGGCACTGGTGAGGCCACACCTTGAATACTGTGTCCAGCTCTGGGCCCCTCACTGCAAGAAGGACATCGAGTTGCTGGAGTGTGTCCAGAGAAGAGCTACCAGGCTGGTGAAAGGCCTGGAGGACAAGTCCTACAAGGAGAGGCTGAGGGAACTGGGGTTGTTTAGTTGAAGAAGAGGAGGCTGAGGGGAGACCTCATTGCTCTCTACAACTGCCTGAAAGGAGGTTGTAGGGAGCTGGGAATTGGCCTCTTCTCTCCAGTGAATAATGACAGGACAAGAGGGAAGGGCCAGAAGTTGCACCAGGGGAGGTTCAGACTGGATATTAGAAAGAATTTCTTTACTGGAAGAGTGGTTGGACAGTGGAACAGGCTGCCCGGGGAGGTGGTGGAGTCACCAGCCCTGGAAGTGCTTGAAAGAAATATGGATGTGGTGCTTAGGGGTGTGATCTAAGCATTAACGGGTAGATAAAGGTTATGGTGGGTGGGTTTAGGTTATGGTTGGATTTCATGATCTTTGAGGTCTTTTCCAACCAGGTTGATTCTGTGATTCTGGGATTCTGTGAGTGCAGTCAGTGCCATTCAATGCATAACAGATGTTCACAATATGCTCAGTGATGCAAAGAATGCAAAATGGGAAATTTACATAAGTGTTTTCAAAATTTTACAGTGCTGGGAAAATTGAGACATTCTTCTTAATGGATACAAAGTAGAGCGATTTGTCAGTGGTAGCTCTGACCTGCAATTCTAAAAAAGAAACTTTTTATATTACATAAATAAAGATTAAGACACCATGATGCATCAGCCAGCTAATTATTCTAATTTTTACTGTGTGTAAAGAGAGCACATTTGGGAGCTGAAAGCTATGAGGTCAAGTCTCATCTCCAGCACTGGTCAGTTGAGGTGGACTCAGAAAAGTCAAGTCATTCCTTTGTGAATCTATTTCCTACTCACTGCAAATAACTTCATTTTACACTAACTAGAGCAGAATAGACTGTGTGTACATCTACCCTCAACCTCAACACCAAGACTGTTCTCATTGTCACTGCAGAGAAAACTGTAACATTGACCATATAATCCATCTGAGCAGAAGACCTGTCTTTCCAATTGATAAATCACACCTTTGGAGTAATTCTTTCTGTTGAATGGTTACAAGTCCCTGGATCAAATTGATATGGTGGACATCTAAAGTCAGGTGAGAAGAGTGAGACTCCATTGGGTCCTACAATGACAAGTGCTCTGGTCCAGGATGAGGAACTCCCCAGAGCAGAGCACTTGTTGCTGAGGGTCTCACAGCCACGCTAGAGGTGCCTCTGGGGTTTTGCTTCAGACAAGAAGTAAAAGATACAAGAGAAGCACATTTTTGCTTTTCATTTCACCCCAGAGGAATCTGTTTTACAATCTCCAAGGCAGTTCCATGGTGAGAGCCCAGGTGCAATAGGTGGTGACAACCAGAACATGCTCTTCCAAGGTTCACTTCTCTGAACTAAAACACCAGTAGAGATGTGCCCTTTGCCTCTCACTTTCCGACTAAGCCCAGCAGAATATAGAGTTAAGACTCAGGATTATTTCACAGTATTGCAATAACAGACATTAAAAATGGCAAGATTCTCCAAAATTTATTTTCTCACCTTGGGCTGATACTTATGAGGGGGCTGATACTAATGAATTTATCTCCTTCCAAAAAAAATACTTTGCCTTTATTTTCTTCAGCCTCTGTAGCATCTCCCATGTTGTGGCTCCTCTTCACAAACTCACTTATTTTGACTAATTATCTTTCTCAAGGGTGGGGATGAGGGAGGAGCATTTGAAGATCACTCTCCAAATGACTCACACTATCCCATGACTTTCTGCACCCTTTGATGCTTTTGGTCAGACTCAGCATCTTGAGTTCTCTGCTCGTGGCAATACAGAGGACATGAACTTGATCTTTTATTGCCCATCACTCAGCACTGTCTAATATCCCTGCGTGGGATTCAGCTGTCTTTCAATCACTGCTTTACTTTGTACCTTCTTACTTACATTTTACCACCCCAGCTGTGCCTGGGAATATTTTCCATCTTTTCAAAGCCTTATTGGTGATTGTCTTCCCTCTGGATCCTGTTGTGGGCTTGATGACATTCAGATTTTCTTTTTCTTTTTCCTTAGACCCATAATTCCAAAAGTAGCT
The DNA here is from genome assembly GCA_020745705.1 of Hemiprocne comata. Taxonomy (NCBI): domain Eukaryota; kingdom Metazoa; phylum Chordata; class Aves; order Apodiformes; family Apodidae; genus Hemiprocne; species Hemiprocne comata. The sequence goes on from CM036588.1 coordinate 122,770,465, forward strand.
GAAGGATTTAAACCCTGCCTGTGAGGTCAGTGTAGAACTGCCTTCGAAGGTATGTATGAAAAACCAAACCCCCATTTTCAAAACAGACCAATTACAGGGTTTTTTCCCGTGGGGATGCAGTTGGTGTTAGATATCTGCAAGGCTTTGCCACAACTGATCCCTAGTTAAAGGCATGAAATTGCTGAATTCCTGAAGTTGTTTGGATTGTTTCTGGTGCTATCAACATTTTAAGGTTGAACAGTGAACTCTAGATTCAAGTCGTGGCAGGTAATGGAACAAGAAGGATTGATTTTCATGTGAGGTGTGTTGTTTTTTTCAGGTTTGTATTTTTTTTAAGTCCTCTTCAAGTCTGCACGTAGCCTGAGCGGCAGTAACTGCAGCCCAGGGCGGTGTCAGTGAGGCAATCAACACCTTATCTGGGCAGCTTTCATTTCCTGCTGAAAGAAGTTGCTGAGGTATGCACTGAATCCACATCTCCCCCCACAAACTACTTCATCCTCTTTGCTATCTCCCCAGGGATCTTCCTTCCCACAGCAGAGGAATAAGGCTGGGCCTCCTCAGCTGCTGCCAACACCTGCCTCCTCAGCACCCCTGCTTTGATTGAGGCTGGGGGGAACCTGGACCTCCCCCAGCCAGCCAAGGTCCTCTCAGAGGGCTCCACCAGCTTTGGTGGCACCAGGATATGGCCTTCATGACAAAAAATAGCACAAGAATTTGTTTTGTTTTGTTTTTTCCTTAGGAATTTCACTTTCCACTTTCAGGGAACCAACTTGAACTGTATGTTGCAGTCCCCAAAAATCCATAGTTCCCCTAACAAAAGTCTGAGATGTGATTATAGATGTGATATGGAAGTAATTTCATTCTTAATAAAACAAAATACCTAAGTAGCATGATATTCAGTCAGTTTCAGGCTTCCTTCCCCCTGCTTCGAATGAGATTAAATGCCAACTTGATGGAAGGTAGATTATTTTTAAATTGTTAAATTGTATTTTTAAATTACAGGGCTCCACCTAAAGTTAGTTTTATATATAGTTAGGGTAGGCTAATAAATGGTTAAAGGTTCCTTCATGGCCTTTAGACATTTCTATTTGTTTGAGTTTCTTTCCCCTTCGGGTTCTGCAGAATAGATTTGTCTGGGCCAATAGAAATTAATTTGCCCTATAAAATTTACCCTCCCTGAAGCAATGCAGCAAACTCAGCAAGATTGTTTTGTCTCAGTCACTTAGAAAGGGTTGGGTGGGTTGGGCAACCAGCTACTGTTGAAGTAAGACGGGAAAGCAGTAGAATAAAATATTTTTATAGGGATCTGGGACTCACTTCATCATTAAAAAGACCATCAAGGCCTCTGTGATGCATTTCAGAAGGGGGGGATACAGGAAAACTGACAGAATAGAGCAACTTTTCTAGCATTCATTAACACATTAGGGGAAGAAAAAGTTGGAAATTTCTATTTCCCTCTAATCTCCAAATCTCTTAACAAACCCAAGGTTCAAAGTCTTTGAGGAAAAAAAAAAAAAAAAAGAGAGAGAGAAAAAGAGAAACTCCACCAATCCCTCCACCCCAAACCCACTCCAACAGTCAGAGGTTACACCCAAACATACTGAGACAGTCACAGTGTCCACGATGGATTCTGACTTCTTCACATGAGCTGAACTCCATAGCTCAGTTTGCTGCTGGAAACTGACAATTAAAATGGTGTGAAAGCTGGAGATGACAGTCACTGAACTGTAACTCTGACCCTATTTGGGTCAGGCTGCATCTTTGCTCTCAGCTCCAGCTGCTGTATCTTGGTTGTGGACTGCTTGTACCAACAGTTATTTCATTTCCAGGTTATAGTGCTTGCCATTACCACAGCTGAAGCTATAGACTCCCCTGGAAATGGCAGAATGGTGACATCCCTGCCCCAAACTCCAGTCTGCACGACGGGGGAAACTTCCCACCCTCCCGTTAATTTCAACCCAAGTGGCACAACGAGCAGGGTGCCCAGTGTGCAGCACCCTTGTGCACAGCTCAGCTTTGCAAGTTACTCCTCACTGCCTTCTCCTTCCTGCATTAATGCTTTTATAGACATTATTCACAATTATCATTAATTCACAGACTACAGCTGAATAGGCTTGGGGGCACAAGGGGCCATTTTGGTGATGGATCCTGCTTAACAGAGACCATAGGACCTTTCCCAGTCAGTAATTCCTGCCTTGTATTCACACCTCCTGGTTTGCTAAAGGGACTTTGCTGACAGACAGTTCACCATTGCTGCACTTCTTGTGAGGAGCTCCTCTCCAAAGTGCAGACCTTGCTGCTTAAATTTTATATAATCATGGAACGGTTTAGCTTGGAAGGGTCCTTTAAAGATCATCCAGTCCCACCCCCTGCATGGGCAGGGACATCTCCCACTAGACCAGGTTGCTCAGAGCCCCATCCAACCTGCCCTGGAACACTTCCTGGGATGGGGCTTCCACAGCTTCCCTGGGCAAAATAGGCCAGTGTCTCACTGCCTTGATCATAAAAAAAAAAAAAAAAAAAAAAAGTCTAAATCAGTTTATTTGTTCTGGCTGGTTAATTAACTAAGTCACATGCTATAATTTCCTTCCCCTGGAAATATTATTCAGGTAAATAGCCAATAAAGGAAAATATGCAAAATGCAAGTTAATACCAGGGCAGGATCTTCAGTTGGTATTTTCCACTGGAATCACATTCAAGTCACCCATTATGCCCATGTACATCACCTGAGAATCTGTCCCTCAGGGAGCAGAAATAATGAGATGGGTTTTATGATGATAATCAGAAAGCACATGAACTAGATTTGTTTGTAACTTCACAAATTCACTTTTGAACAAACTGGTTAAATCATTTTATTTCATTAAGATTTGCAATAGTAGAACAAAGGACACTGGCTTATTACTAGAATATGAAATTGAAGAGTATTTAATGTGCTTAAACCATAACTTACTTTGTATTCAAACACTGAGGAGACTGAGATGGTGATAAGGAGCCATACTTTTCTGGTTTGGCTTCAGTTCTGGTTTGGCTTTAAGAGAAGTGGCCAGTGGTGAAGTGCACCCTTTGCAGACCAGAGGTGCCATGAACAGGACTGCTGCTGATGCCATGTGTAACCTCCTGCAATTAACATGACTTCTCTGCATCAGCTGACACCTTTATCCAGCCAGTGGTACCAGATGCCAAAGCATGAACTGGTCAGTATTTCATTTTATGAAAGAGGGAAGATCACAAATCCTGCTCTTAAATCAGCTGTTGCTTCAGAAAGTGTCTAATAAGGAAAACAAAGCAGAACTAAACAATATTTAAACAATTATTTAGATGTGGTTAAATCATGAGCTTTGCAAGCCAATCTACTGTCCCTGCTTGTAGGAAACCAGCATAATGGGGCAGAGTTCTGGGTACATCTCCGTGCATTACTGCAACAGCAATAATTGTGTAGCACGTTTTGCATAATTGCAATCTTTTTAATAACATTAACACTTCTCTCTTTGCACTGTTACGTATGATTCCATAAACTCGAGGCTGCTAATGCTTTGTGTACACTTTGCCTCCAGACTGTCTCTTGAAATAATAGAAACCAAATGTTCAAACCTTAGCAAACCCATTTACAAAACCTGTCACTATTACCAAAAGTGAATTCCTATTTGTTGAGTTCTTCTGTTGTCTCTTCTAAAAGTTTGTCATTTAAACATCTTACTTTTAGTTGGAGCTTAATTTTGGTAGAGACTGACATAAGGAAAACAATTAAATTAATCTGTCTTCTTTCTTCCTATGTATTACAGTGCAGGTTTTACCTTCATGGAGTTTCTGCAATCTACTTTTGAACCTCTTCCCAATATGCAGGTACCTGCCACTGCCCACAATTAAACAGATTTCACAAATCATTTCTCAGGGCTTCCATGGCTTGGGCAATATTTGCTTTCCCTAGAGCACAGCAGGCTGCACGACTGGCCTGTCCCTGTTTGGGCAGATGTACCAAGTGTTCTTCTTTCCCTTTGTACCATTTGCACTATTCAGCCCCCTGAGGTTCCAGATTTATTTGACTACTGGATTAACATCCAGTAAGGCAGGCTGAGGTGTCTTGCACTTGAGGGATCTTACCCTGCACTGCTGGAGTCTGGTGCAGGGTGTTACCTGCCTCCTCAGCTCAGGGTGTGCACCCAGCTCTGTGCCTCTGCACTGCCCTGCAGCTCAGCTTCCCCAGCAGTCCCCTCCCTGTGACCACCTTGTGATGGGCACGTGTGAAGGCCTTTATGCAGAGAGAATACTTGAGCTGACCAGGCAGTCTGGGCATGACAGAAAAGAGGGCTGCAAGGGGTGCCCAAGGGGTGTCCAAGGGGTGCTCAAGGCAGACTGCACGGGGGCCTCACTCACCCACAGCTGACTTTTCCCCAAAGACCCTGTTGTGCCTTGAGCAGAGCATCCCCCCGTGCCTCTGGATAACCCCCCCACTGCTGCCCTGTCCTGTCAGATGAGCAAATGTAAGGAATAAGGAATAAGGAAATACTGTAAGAAGTCAAGGATGTGGAAAAATGTGCCTGTTCTGAGATAGCAGCTCCCTGACCATCTCAGCACCAGCAGCTCACTTGTCTGCACCCAGCTCTCTCCAGCACTCCACTGACAAGTGCTTGGTAAAGGTCTTGAGGAGGAGATGTTAACTAACTAAACCCTGCACTGACATTTTCAATGAAGCTGAAAAATGAACAAGGCAATCAATCCAAGCTGCCTTGCCTGTGCTACGGGAGAAAAGAACAGAAGAGAGAAATACAGTTTTTGCCAAATGCAAAAATCTTGCTGAACAAGAAATGTTACGTTCAGGGTGTTGGGTTTTTTTAATCGAATTTAATAAAACCATAAAACAATACTAAAACTACTTCCTTCAGAAATTGGGTTCCTTGTGCTCTCATTGAATTGCAACAAAGCAATAAATACTGTTTTTTTTAAATCCATTTTTTATTTTCTCTCTTTCAATTCCCATTTGTTTGCCAAACCTGCTCAACCTGCATGTTCTTGATAGCTGCTAAAAGAATTGCAATAGAGTTCTTTTTCTACTTCAACATAAACTGGTTATCCAAATATTTTAGCATTAAAAAGGAAGAAACAACTTCTATCATATCAAAACCTAGCAGAATTTCTTTTTTTACTTCTTTTGAGGGAGTTTAATGGAAAATAGTACAAGTCTTGGAAATTCCCTGGATAGTTCTGTATAATAATAAATTAACATACTTCTCCCTTTTTTCTGCTTTTGGGAATATCTTCTCACAAGCTGGTATGAGACTTTGCCTCCTGAAGTATATTTTCAGAGTGAAAAAATGGATCAATTAAAAATAAATGAGAAGGACTGATTATTTTTTCTCAATGAAAATGTCCCTCCATATTCCATGGACATTTTGTAAGATATTTTTAAGAGCATGACAAAATTCTACAAGGTTTGGGTTGAAAGAAAAAAAAAAAATTGTATTAATTCATTTATGAGTCTTCAGTGACAAATAAAAACAAAAGAAACAACTTTTTTTCTTCTGAGTATTTTACAAGTCATAAAATACCTAATATTTATCTGTGGTTCTTTGCTGTGAAGATATAGTTGCAGAGGAGCTGTTTTCTTGCCTTGAGTAATTAGAGCTAATTTATTAATAGCATTAGGCTTTGGTTTTATTCACCTCCAGCTCTTAAAAACAAATAAGCTGTTTTCAAGGTCCTGCAGAGTTTTCCTAGCTGCTTCCCGTATCTTCTCAGCTCCTCATTCTTCAGTGATGTTCCTCCTGACCTTGCTAGCTTGACAGTTACTTTTTTTTCCTACTGATTTTATGGTAATAAGAATTATCATCTTACCAAGGACTATGCCCCCAGTGGAGTGCGCAACATCCAGTGGATCTTGAGATGGGGTGTCTGGAGAAAATGAACAAAATGCATTGATTTGTAGCTGAAGGGGGAATTTCTACAATTTCTCTGATATCTCACAGGGTTTATGCAGTTGTGGCTTAGGGCATAATTCCTACCAGTTTGTTTTGGTCACTTCAGCCCTCTCTGCCGTGGCTGACACGAGACACGACTTTTGCGCCCAGCCGTTCCTGTGGTGCTATGGCTACAGAGCCTAAAATACCATTTGGTTTATTTAATTTATGGTTCTGAAACAGAATGAATCCTTGAGATAGTGTAACTCCTTGTCAGAGTTGTCCTGGGGCACAGCCAAAGCAATCCAATCATCACTGCCCTGCCCCTGTGCTCACCCCACAGCACCCGTGGAACAGGAGCTCCAACTGGGCTCATCCCTCACCGTGCCCACCAGGCAGATCTTCTGCCTCCACGTGGCTCTGGGGGGACACCTGGGGCACCCTGGAATGGCTTCCTGGCAGGACCACAATAGCCAGAAAAAGATGCCTGGCAGGGCATCCCATGAGCTGTAAATAGTGGGACCAAGTGGTGAGTTCTTTTGCTGCTTCAGAAGTGGGCTGTTATTGGTTTTACAGCACGGCCAAGCTCAGGAGGGTTTTACTGCTTTCCTAAGAAGCAGGTTTATATTGTATGTCTCAAATAACTGAGTCATGTCCAGTAGTGCTGCCAGTGTGGGAGACAGAGCAGGGATGGGGAGCAGGGATGGAGCAGGAGGGCAGTGACAGTGTGTCCCCAGCCCTGTCCCAGTGCTGCAGCCTGCCCCTTGAAGCATCTCAGCTATGCCAGCCCTGCCTGCCTCTTCCAGAGCTGCCAACTGGGCTAAAGCACATGGTGACTTTGTGAGGCTGACAAATGTAGGTTAAAATGCACTGGCCAAGCTCATTTCCATTTGGATTTTACCCAAAGTCTCAGATAAAGGGCCTGAGCAATAATTTGATGCACTAATTAGCCCATTAAAAAAAAAAAAAAAAAAAGAAAGTTATTTTTAGGTGCTCAGCACTTTGTTTCAGAGTAGAAAAAGTCTTTGGTATATTTTGAAGAATTTTGTGGAGATGCCTGTTGCCTGTAAGAATAAACAAACGAGCTCTTTCAAATTCCTGGAAATGACTGAGAGATGTGTTGTGAATTCTTTGAATTAGTAAAACAGGCTGCAAGTGACCAAGCATGTGACAAGCAGGGTTAACAGGTCACCAAGGACCACCTTTTTTCTAAATGTACTTTATCATTTAAAGTTTAATTCATAACACAGAATAAAAACAGAGCACTGTACATATTATTAGAAAAAAGCCTACACTTAAACAATAAAAAAATGCAGAATAAACTTAAGAAAATATTTGTTGTCTGAATTTAATTTACGATTTAGTTTTAAGAATGTGACAGCATGTCATTTTTACAATATTACCCTTTGGTACTTGTTCCATGTGTGGTCTCACACTTTGTTTACTGCACATCCTTCAAATTTGCACTGAATAGTTGATTGTTAATTCTGAATATTTAATATTGTTACAGGATATTATCCAAAGTTTTCTGGAATAATTGCCTAGAGCTATGTTTCCAAGCCCTTATCAGTTAATTAAAAATAGTGAACCAGCAAATCCTACTGGAATCATTGAAGGCACAACAGTTCTGAGCCACTAATTGCTTATTTAGGTATCTGCATTAAGTCTGCAGCTCAAGAAAAACAAGCTCGGGGTGAACTGAGGAAATAACCCTCCAAGCCTTTAGGATTTAGTTCAGATCAGAGAACAGTTTTTCTTCTCATGAACTGTCATCCATTCCACACTCTCCCCTCACCCTGAGTTGCAGCAGGATGAAGCTGCCTGCCAGCACTCAGAGTCTGGTAGGGCCCGTGCTACCATGGGCTCAGAGCTGCTGCAAGGTCAGCACTGCAGAAGAGCACACCAGCTGCCAACAGTGACCACGCCGGGAGCACCAAGCACTCCAAAGAACCAAGCTGCTCTAAAGAACAAAAACAAAAGCAGATTAGGAAAACACTGCTTATCATTTCTATTGCATACACCAGTGCAGCTCTGGGCCTGTCTGGACTGTCCTTCATACCCACAGGAAGGAGCAACTCAGCTTCAGTCACTGCAGTAAAGCTGCTGTGAAAGCAGTGGCTGTTGAAGACTCAAAGCTCTTCTGAGGGCAGGTAAGTAAATAAAAGAGTGAATGTGCTGGCTATGACCAGCAACGATCTTATTGGTTCTCTGGCCTTCCCCTCTCAGGGGATTTTTGGTCCCCCTTTCTGTACTGGGGCAGTCTGCCCTTCAGCAGTACACAAGGAGCTGCTAGTGACTGTGTCCAGGAGCAGCTGTAGGAGCTTCAACCACACCTTCATATCAGCACATTGGCCACAACTGAGACACTGACACAATCACTGGCTGTTTACTCTGTTTATTATTGCTTTAATTTCTACCATGTTCCTGCTTTTGCTTCACTCCTCTCCTGCTTAGGAGGGTGGAATACCCAACACTTTCCTCTGGTTCAGCTCACTGACTGCCAGGCACACACAGTGAGAGCCACAGCAAAGGACACGGCATTCTTCAGATGCATCCAGTCTGTGAAAATCTCTGAGAACACAAAAAGGGAGAAAAAAAGAAACTTTTCTATTTATTTTTTAAGTCATTCTCTTCTCATAACCACAATGAAACTAGACTGTAGTGCAGACCTTCTGCTCTGTGTGTACATCAGCTTCAGTGGAGCTGTGCTGGTTCAGCACATCAGGATGTTTGCTGCTGCTGCGTGTATGGATGAAGCACCCACAGATCCCAGGTGAGACAAGAGCTAGACCTAGCTGGGCTAAGGTGCTGTACCCACCAAAATCTCCTGAAAGCACTTGCTCCAAGTGTTCACCAGCTGACTAGGCAGGAGAGGCAAGTGGGCAGCACAGAGAGGTGGCTGCTCAGAGCCTCCCAGCAGAGCAGTAGGAATGAACTCCAGGTCTCCAGGGGCTCGTATCCCTGCCCAGGGCAATACACACAGCAGCCTTGCCAGATAAAACAAATATATATTTTTTCATCTGTTGCCAAACTGCCAACTACAGTGAAACGTGCAAACAAGAAATACAAAAGCAAGTTTCACTCTCCAAATCTTTTCCAAAACCAAAACCAAACAAAACAAAACACCCCTTTTTTTCTCATTGCTCAGTATCTCTCCATTAAATATTTCAATTTTTTAGGGCATCAGACAAGTTTATTTAGAAAGCAAAAAGAAGAGATTCATTGCTGTTTATTTGAAGCTGGCCTGTGGAAACAGAATGCAGTTCTCAAGGATTGTCTCCCTAGCACTTCTATAACGTGTTGAATCTAACTCTGCTTGTCAAATGGTAGAGTTTCACAATTAGGGTGGATACCTTGAAAGACTTCTGTGCCAAATGAAGTGTTTGTTTGAGGCTCAAGCATCTTGCTCAGATAATATGCCCAGCAATACCTAACTAGTTTATCACAGCATTTGCCTTCTGACATTCACTGTGAAGTTTTACACCAGCTGTAAATTGTGTTGCAAAACTTCCTCATATTAAATCCTGTCAGCAAGAGACTGTTTCAGCTCCAAGTCTGCTGGAAAAAAAAAGTCAGCACAGCAGAAATATATTTCCTTATGCTTGACCAAAACTGAAAAAAGAAGGAAAACAAAAGAGAAGACAAACATGAGAACCAGGAGCTCTTTTTACAGTATTACTGATTGTAGCTTCAAAAAGAGAATGCAGAACCACCTTAAGACTCAGAGTTGGAGTGGAGAGGGGTTTTTTATGGCACATTTTCATAGCTTTAAATCATCATTGCCATTGGATGCTGATTCACAGCTATAAACTACTTGCAGTGTTTACATTAGGGTTTCTGAGAGAAATGCATATCTCAGGCCAGCAGATCAAATCCATCACTGTCTACAGGAACTGAACTGAGGCAAGCATGCATTGTATCCAAAGGAGGCCTGCAAGAATCTAAGGCAAGCACAAATTTAGTAAGTTACACCCAAAAAAACTACCCACAAAAATAACTGTGAGGACCAAGGAAAGGCAGAAAGTGAGTTTTTTTGCACACAGCCATGAACATGACAGAATCACACAGAATCACAGACTCACAGAGTGGTGGGGGTTGGAATGGAGCTCTGGAGATCATCTAGTCCAACCCCCTGCTAGAGCAGGATCCCCTAGAGCAGATCCCACAGGAACACGTCCAGGTGGGTTTGGAATGTCTCCAGGGATGGAGACTCCACAACCTCCCTGGGCAGTCTGTCCCAGGGCTCTGGTACCCTCACAACGAAAAAGGTTTTCCTCGTGTTTACGTGGAACCTCCTATGCTCCAGTTGCACCCATTGCCCCTTGTCCTATCACTGGACATCACTGAGAAGAGCCTGGCTCTGTCCTCCTGACACTCCCCCTTTACATATTTGTAAACATTGATGAGGTCGCCCCTCAGTCTCCTCTTCACCAACCTAAAGAGACCCAGCTCCCTCAGCCTTTCCTCAGAAGGGAGGACAGCTTTCTGTCTTTATGAAAGTTAAGGCCCATTTCACAGTGGGAAAGAAAGGCATTTTTTTGCCCGTTCAACTACAGAGAGAGCAAGTGAGGCTCTGGGGCCTCTTACAGAATCATGAGAGCCAGAGCAGGAGGCGAGGCCAAATTTTCCCAAGAGAAAAGAACTTTGGGTCACTAGCAGCTCCAGTGTGATGGTCCCTTCTCTTCTCTCGAATGCTGAACACCAGGTCTTGCCCATGCTCAGTGTTCCTGAGGGCTGCAGAGCCAGAGAGAATTAAGCTTCCCTCCCAGGATGGCAGCAAGAGCCCTGAAGTTGTCTGGTGCCTCCCTCCCAGCAGCTGAAATAACCCACCTGCTCCCAGAGGTGGAAAGACTTTTACATCAGTCCTTACGTCCCCCCCACCCTCCTTGGCTCATTTATGTCTTGCCTCTTGCCCGAATAGCTTCCTGCTTCCAGCACCAAATGACACTCATTCCACCACAAATGGCCCCTTTGAAGTCGCAGGGGAGGGGCCTGGATTTTATCCATGGCACAGAATCCTAACATAACTTTAATCCTTCTTCATTTTTTTTGGAGGAAGGGGGAGTGGAGTGAGAAGCAGCAGTTACTGAAAGCAGGAGTAAGAAAAAAATACAAAAACATAATTTTGTCAATCTGCAGTCATCAATTGACACATTAATAAAGAGCTTCCCAGAAAAAAAAAGTAGCTGCTACTGTGTCTGCCCATCCTTGTAGGCAATTGTCTCACCAACTTGAGAAGATTTCCACAGCTCTGTCACCCTGCAGGCAAAGGCTCTGGCTTGCAAGGTCGATCAGCCCATGGTCCTGTCACAGGGAGCTCCCATGAAACTCCTCTGCTCTGACACCTGCACTGCTGCCTGCCCATGGTGGGGGGGGGAAGTGAAACTGTTAATTGGTTGCCAAGCAGGATGAAAACATCGTTCCTTGGGCTTATGAGATGTTTGCACATACGAAAGCCTCAAGGGTGTTTTTTTCCTTTTCTAAATTCAATTTAGCAAATACAAAAAAAAAAATTCCTGTGAAACCCCTGGGAGTCCAGAAAGTCAGTGCATCTTCTCTTGAGTTTGAGGGTGTATTTTTTTTAAATGACAATAAATAAAATGAAAAGTTTTGCTGAAATGAGAAATCATTCCAGTTCCCAAATGACAACACATCATTTTAAAAACATGTTAAAGTCAGTCACATGGAATTTGTGGAATGTTTACATTTGGTAAGGAAAGATTTGGCAAAATGCATTCTTGAAATGTTTTGATTTCACTAAATCTGCCTCTTAAACATGAAATAGAAAAAAAAAAAAAGAAAAAGATTGGTGAAAGAAACTTTCCCTGAGCTAAAAAGACAGATGGCTCTTGGGCTCTGCAGCTTGTGTCAGATGAATAAAGTCCTTAAACTGCAGTTCAGGTCACTGCTCAGTCTTCATGTCTGTCAGTGTCCTTTAAACTCCTGTCACTCTTCTCAGTCTCCTAAGAGTGACTCTTCCACTCAAAGCACAACACAAACTCTAACTCAGGTCCAGGTTTTCTACTGCAAACCAAAATCATAACCTATCTTCCCCTTGCACGTTTCTTTTAATGTATTTAAAGTGGTTTACTGTGACCACACACAAAACATTGCAAGGAAAATTGTAGACAGCCTACAAAGGTATAATTAACAAAGACTGGCATAATCTTATAACAGCAAAGATATTTCTATTGAGACAGTGAAAAAAAAACAACAAAAACCCCAAACCAAACAAACTCCACACAGAAAGTAAGAATAAAGCATAAAAACTGGGGCAATACAATCTGAAAGGTCACAATATGCAGCACTAGAGACCTGTTTTTCAATTCATGAGAAAACTGAACCAAATGCACGACGAGCCTCCTTAAGAAAGCACGTTATGTGCACTCAGATTGTTTGGTTCAACCTAAAAGCTCTATAAAACAAGGTCTCCCCAGTGTGTTACACATTTGAGACCCTTGGGACTTGTCTTATAGTTTTATGTAATTTATTCCTTATAAACTAATCTCCCACTTCCTCTTCCAGCATGGAAAGATGTTTTATTGCTGTGCAGTTGGGTTTAGCCATGGCAACGTGCCACAGACAACACTCCAGTAAGTACACAAAGCAAACTTAACATTTTCGCCTCCAAAATATAAAATTCCACTGGGACGCACACCCAGACTTTTTTCAAATTAACTCACCTCCCTGACTCTCACTCTCCTTTCACAGTGATGTTGTCACCTTGACTTTAATCAGAAGCACAATCAACCAGCTCTGAAATGTGTTTGTTGTACACTCATGCTCTGTGCACTACCTGCTGGGTTATTTCCTTATCTGCATGGCCAAAGCAAACTATTCCAAGCATGTCAAAAGATCCTGAAGAAGCTAGTGATAATGCTAACTATTTATTCTGTTTGTTTCAGCTCTTTGGGCTGGCCTGAAGTGCTAATCCCTTCCCCAGCAGATGCTGCACACAGAGGAGCTTCAGCAAGGGTGGGAACATATAAGGCCACAAGGACCTGACAAGAATGAAACCATGATGGCCAAGAAGGAGGTGGCAGAAGCTTCTCTGCAGAATTCATTGGAGAAACTCCAGTTTGGGCTGCAGGCCAGTTTCTTGGCACCTATTGCCACAAAAGTATACTGCCTCAATGGTATTTTTGAAGGTTTTCTAGATCATGAGTTGAGAACCAACTGAAGTATTAAAACACTGCAGTGCATTCTCGAGGTTCAAAATAAATGCAAAATACCCCTTGTGTCGTGAGAATCACGATATGAAGCAGAAAACAGCTTAGCCTGGACATCTGGCCACTCTCACTTCTGTGACAACTACGAAAATTCAAGGGTAAAATATTTTAAATTGCTAAAAAGACATGCAAAACTTTATTATTTTTACTTTATCTGCTTACTGAGTTATTGATCTTTCAGACATGACATTCAGCTTGTTATTCAGGAATATAAGTAATTGGTTTGCATCCTTAGATGCCAGCTTGAGAAACCTAATCCAGGAATCAGGACCTTTTATTTGGGAACCAGTGGCTCGATAACAGATGTAATTTTTTTTCTCTAAATGGCACAGTTAACCAGGGAAATGAACCCTCCTGTTCAACATTCTTAGAGACATTCTAAGTAACATTCTTAGAAATCTTAGTGACTGAGATACCAACGTGATGACCCCTAATCTCACTAACAAAATGTTTGTTTACAGAAAAGCTATTTGATGGATTTAGCATAAGTGACCACAGTAATTATGGTGAAGGGAATTTCTGTTTCCTTTAGAAAACTCCTGGAGAGCTTTTCTGGCAGCATAGGTAGTTTAAGCCTTTAATCTCCAACAAGCATGTTTTCAACAGACTAGCCTATAAACTGTAGGATTTAGGAGCCCTGGTGTTGATGCATCCAGAACCACACGGTTTTGTGCTTGCATGTCCTGCTGCCCTGGGAGGTGCCAGACCAGAGGCAGAGGAGGGCTGCAGAGAAGGTTTCCAGCACAGGTAGAGGCAGGGAACGTTTACCCTCTGCTGGTCTGCCTGCCCTGGGGTGGGATCCTGAGCAATCCAGACTGCCTGCCAGCCAGCCCTCGTGGAGGTGTTCCCACAGCTAGCAGGTTTTGGACAGTATGTATGTCAATGATTTCCATTTCCGCGCTAGTCTGAGGCCACTTCAAACCAGCAGGGCCTGGAAAGCCCCTCAGCATTTCACACCCCAAACTCCCAGTTGCCTCCTTCAGCTGAGGAGCTGGGATGAGAGCTCAGCAAAGTGAAACTGTCCTTTTTTGTGTGCTGTTACGCAGGCTTTGTTTAAAATTCAGAGCTTAGGTATGGGAGCTAATTTCTCTTCCTTTTGGCTGACTGCTTCAGTGGCAACATTCTTAGTTGCCTGATAGGAAGTGATTAGAATATCCTCACTGTAAATTGGGATTTAGTTCACCTTCTATGTCCTACCTTCTGTGTGCTAAGAAACAAAACTTGAGGCATTTTGGCAATATGTATAATGCTGGAGAACAAAACCCAATGTTCGAATGTTTGTTGTCAAACAGAATGTACCTATGAATAACTATGCATATCTCCATAAATTTAATATTTTGCTATTCAGTAATCATATAACAGGGTTCTCAACACTTGTTTTGGTCTACAGCTAATGAAAAAATTCTACTTTATTAAACAGATCAATATACTTTTAAAAAATAAAAGGCAAAGGAAACTTGTGTCATTCTACAAACCAAGGTCTGCCCACTTGAGACTCATCAGTGAGAAGCTGGGCAGTATAGATGATGTAAATAGCTCTGGTAAAAGCAGCCTTCTAATTTCTTGTGCTCTTAAACCGGAGGAAAATACTTGAGCTCTCTGAGCCAAATCATCAAATCTTTCTTGTATCCTCAAAACTTTCTTCTAGAATTTCAAGAAATTCAGGCAGACATCAGCTACATTCAACTTTATTTTTAGCGCTGTCTTGGCCCAGAAAGGTAAACTTCTTTCAGAAAACTTCAGATTTAGGTCTCAGAATGGAATTATGTTTGGGGGGGGGGAAGCATTAGCTTCTAATTTGTCCTAATTCAAACAGGAAAAAAAATATAATATTTCTTTTCATTGGGATTCCAAATGACAAAAATTTTAAGAACTACCAGAAAAGTTGCCTCTTTTCTAAGATGTTCAGAGAATCTCAGCCATGCAGAGCTGAGATGCAGCTTTCAAGGTCTCCAGGCAAGAGCAAGCAGCCTTCAGGCCCTACCACATGCAGGGTAAAAGCTTTGCACAGACACAGCCACAGAGCAAGGGGGCTGGGGGCCCTGTCTGAAGGCAGGTGGGAGAGCTCCCTGCCAGCTCCCTGCAGCACCTCATCATTTCCAGGTGAGTAAAGTAACCCTCTGCATGTCAGAAGAGGTTGGCTCTAATTCACTGTCATCATTCTGTTTTGCTTTATTTGTCTGTCTGTGTAATTTGCTTTTTTTTTTTTTTTCCACCAGGAAATGAAGATGAGGCCACAGGAGCTTGTTTGGAAAGGAAAGGCTGTTCACAGCTGTTCCACCTGCCCACGGGGGCTGGGCAGCAGAGGACACCCCACCAGGGCAGCGGGGTCCCCACCTGGTGGGACACAGGGTGGCACAGCTCAGGCACCACCCCCACCCCTAGCCCTGCAAAAACCAGCCCTCCCTCAGCCTGCAGGGCTGGGGGACAGCCCAGCAAAGACAAACTGCCTTTTCCAGGGGCTCGGGGGAGGCCCTGAGACGCTGCCAGCAAAGCCAAGATGTACTGAATGACAGTGGGTTTGGGGTGTCAGGACTCGGTCCTGCTCCGAGAAAAAAGGCATTTTCTTTCCGATTTGGGAAATGCAATCTTTGCTACTGCACTGTGGGAGGATTTCATCCTAAAACAAACAGATCAGAATGGATTGAGAAATAAGGTGAAAACATGCTTTTTAGTAAATAAACAAAGCAGTGAGAATACAACTTGATGTGACTTTTCCAACAGAACGTGATTTTGACTCCAAGCAGCAAATCAGACGTGTCAGATGGTAAAGGTCAGCCTTGCCATGAACCAGTGTCACTGCTTTGGCTAATCCTAAATGCAGGTGCTGCAGAGAATAACCGAGGGGGACCGGGTAAGGAAAGGCACCGAGAACACCCTCGAGCTGTCTTCTCATCTTTGCAGGAAACAGAATGCCACCCAGAGATCCACTGTGACATGGAAACAAACAGCCAGTCTTTGTGGCAACATCAAACCCTCATGAAGGTTTGTGAGCCTTGTGACTCCTCGGTAACTTGACTGTTTCATTAGAAAAGAGAGTGGACCTTTTCCACAGCAATGTGTTAGGTAATAGGTCTGAGAATATCACCAAACACACCTATCAAAAAATGAGTCACTAAGCACACCAGAGGCTGGTGGCTGCAGAAGAAAGGAGGAGCTGTGACATTTTAACTAAGTTTTGCTTCTTCCTTTGGGCTAAGCCACCACCAGATCACAAACACGTTCTTGTCTAGGATGCAAATTTTCTTTCTCACCATGATTCAATGCGATATAAATTATAGTTGTTTACATCAACCTTTCACACTCTTTTGAATGTTGTTCTTCTCTTGATTTGGCTACTGGAGAGCTCACAATGTAACCAATAAACTTAATTCCCTCAGTTGTACTGACATCATTCTGGCTAAAAACAACAAGGAAGTACGCTAATCGGAGACCTCCTGATTTATATTCTGCAATGAATACAAAGGGGCAGAAACCAAGGCCTTTTAAATGGAAACTGTCAGCAAAAAAAGAAAACAGAAGAGAATTATTCTGGGAGGTGGCCAAGAAAGAGCAAAAGGGTCATGGGGGAAAAGGGGATACTAGAAAAAGAAGGAATGTTCTGGGAGATAATATACACCACTGCAGGATTGTCCCACCTGGTGAGGTAATATCAGTCAGACATTGTGAAATGGCCAGGGAAAAAGCATGGATCTTAAAAGAAAGGCATGGACATATTCTACACAGAACTCTGAAAATAACTGTGCTTGCTTATGCCTCTAAATTTTATAACAATTTCTTTTGGCCACCAAGAATATCAACTTAGAGAAAATATGCACACACACCAAAGAAGTGTTCTAGATTGAAGAAAACTCTTTCAACTATTAGGCATTTTCTGTTTCAAACTCTGTAAATACATTTATGAGTCATTTCATTTTCATTTCAAAAGACCAGAATCTCATCTGCTTCCACAATTTTTGCTCATTTTACTTTTTTTTTTCTTTTCTTTTTTTTTAAAGCAAAAAAAAACAAGTCAGTTGAATCACCTTGAAACCTCAGCCCAACATCCTGGTGTAATCAAAACTTTTTTCTCCATAAAAAGGTCACATCCACAATCATTAGAGGTAGGATTTCTCTACAGGAAAATTTAAATCTTTTGTTTCTAAAGTAGGTTGAAATTCTCCCCTCAGGACAAGCCCCAGGGTTGCTCTGGCCCAGAGCTGAGTGCAGGGACACAGCTCAGGTGTCCTCTTCTCCCCACCACTGCAGTGCCAGGGACAGCCATATGTGGGATGTTCAGGTGCAAGCCTTGCAGAGCTGTGCTGTGCTGTGACTGAAGCCATCTTTTCTCAGCTGGGAAGGAGGTCATTGTTCCCTAAGGAAGGTATCTCTGTGTGACCAGCAGTGTGCCCTGGTGAGTGTGAGTTGGAGAGATGGACTTGCTCTTTTGACTCACTGCTGCAGAAATTTCCCTGGAAAGAGAAGATTATTTTTCCAAGGATTTCAGAGATGCTGGCAGGGGCATCAGTTCAAGAATTGTAGTGTTGAAATGGCCCAGACCTTGAGTCTCAGACTTGGTCAAGCTCAGAATAAGTCTGCAAAGGTGTCTGTAATCACATGGCTCCAGGTGATGGGCATTTCCAAAACTGTTTTAACTTGATATAAAAAGAGAACTTATTCAGCTTGAATCTGATCCCTTCGGCAGGGTCTGTCTCCTGGTGCAGACCCCAGCTGCACTAGCTGGTGTGCTATGAGGTAGAGTCTCTCCTCCCTTTCCTTCTCCTGTTGTCCTTGATGAACCTGGGAGTCCCAGTAGACAGTAAATTATCCTGAGCCAGCAATGTGCCCTTGCTGTCAAGAATGCCAATGGAACCCTGGGGTGTATAAGGAAGAGCGTGGCCAGTAGATAGAGAGAGGTCATTCTCCCCCTCTGCTTTGCCCTGGTAAGGCCACATCTGGAATATTGTGTCCAGCTCTGGGCTTCCCAGCTCAGGAGAGACAGGAAACTGCTGGAGAGAGTCCAGGGAGGGCAACAAAGATGGTTGGGGGATTGGAGCGTCTCCCTGATGAGGAAAGGCTGAGAGAGCTGGGACTGTTCAGCCTGGAGAAGAGAAGGCTGAGGGGAGACCTTATGAATGCCTCCAAGTATCTCAGGGTGGGTGCAGGGAGGATGGAGCCAGACTCTGCTCAGTAGTGCCCAGGGACAGGACGAGGGGCAACGGGCACAAGCTGGAACATGGGAAGTGCCACTGAAATATGAGGAGAAACTTCTTCAGTGTGAGGGTGACAGAGCCCTGGGACAGGCTGCCCAGGGAGGGTGTGGAGTCCCCTTCTCTGGAGATATTCAAACCCCTCTGGATGCAGCCCTGTGGAATGTGCTCCAGGGGATCCTGCTTTAGGGGGGAGTTGGACTGGATGATCTCTAGGGGTCCCTGCCAGCTCTGACAGTTCTGTGATTCTGTGATTCTGTGAACTGTAGCAGCTATGCTTTCATGGAGATACTTCTTTCATAGAGATACTTCATTCATAGTGGTACTTCCCAAAATGAAACTAAGGGATCAAATACCATATTTCCATTATAGGTGATCGGTCCAGGTCACAACTGGCCCTTCTGTTGGACTTTTTCTTCGTTGTATTACCTTTGGCACAACACAGGGAGAGCAAACAAACCTGTGAACCTCAACCTGCCCTTTGGAGAAGAGCAGCCTGCCAGCCAGGTAGGCAGGTTTGCTGGCACTGGGACCAGTTCTGCTGAGCCCCCTCATGGCAGCAGGTGGGTTGAGCTGCTAGAGGAAAACTGGGATGTAGAAGGTACAGACAGTCAGGCATTGCTGCTGGGACCATGAGCACAAGGTTTGCCTTCTCTGACAGTACATGCAACAGGCAAAAGGAAGATTGGGTCATCAACTCCCTTAAACACAGAATACACACTTTTGCCTTGAATCTGAGAATGAGAGTCCTGGAGGCAACTGCTCATACAAGAGTAGAAACAACAACTATACTTTCAAAGGAAAAGGGAAAGATGAGGGAAGAAAAAAAGCAAGATAAATGAGCTGTGGGAAGACAGAAACCAGAAATACCAATCCAATAAAATATTTTTAAAAAAACCAAAACACATAATTACATTTGAGCCAGAAAACAGTGGCATCAACCATAAGTGTTCAACCCTAATGGAAATAAGGTATTAAAGCAAATCAGCTGATCCTACAAAAAGCAGTAAAACAGCTATTGTAGAGGGGTTTAATATTCTGCTTTGGCCTAAGATAAATAATCATTTGGGAGGGAAGGTTGTTTCTGACCTGGCTCATTCCAGCAATTAAGTTTATAGCACAGCTCTGCAAAGAGTTGTAGCAGCTGAAGGGCTAAGTGTTTTTCAACATGCTATGGAAGATACATCCTTAATCCTAGATGTTCAGCTGCTGGAAGTACAGTTTCTGCCCAAAACAACAATGATGGCAGATTGTAGTGGAGAAACTGGCCTGACAGTAAAGCTGGACATGCAGGAACAATGCAGTGTGAAACCACTCGTGTTTGTCATGGTTCCACCCACGGCAGTGACTGCTTTGAGATTCTCTGTTAATATTCCTGTTCCACATGAGTGCTCTGTTGCAGTGAGTGTGGCTGAATGCCCCAGGAAACACAACCATTTCTGAGATACTCACACACTATCTGCCAAGAGGGTACGTGACCTGACTTCCAAAACTGCAAGCAAATTCAGGGGACTGATTTGCCTTACCTATGGTACATCTCTTGTAAACCATTCTGTGTTCATATGCAATTGTTAATTGCATCACTTTTCCTAAGCCCTTTTGCCAGTGTTACTGATGGAAATATTTGTTTAGGTTTTACAGGCAGTCAGTCTTCGATTCTTATTTCCTGGAATTTGATTGCCCCGTGCTTGATGTTTATGTTTCTTCTGAGTCATTTTAAAAAGTCTCAGACTCAGCTGCTTCCAGTTGGAAAAAAAATCCACCTCACAGCACTGCCTTTTGTGAACACCACAGGCCAGCCAAATAACAGTGGTATCAGTTCATTTTACTTTTCAAATGTGCTATGAAAGAATTAACTTCCTGACTTTTTCTCTAAAACAAAGAGAAAAATAAAACTAGTGACCACTGGAAAGATGAAATACTAGGTCAGTATACCCTTTAAGCCCTCTGAGGATTAAACAATTTACCTAACAAAGGTAAAGGTTCTCATTATTCTTATATTTGTCACTAGAAAAACTTCCTTATAGTGATAAGCTTTGCTCAGGCAAAGCCCTTCTGCCTTGCTTTAATTCATCTGTCAAGGAGAAACAGAAAACTTATTCCAAAGTCTTTAAATATCTTTCCGTTTGTGTGACCTTTTTAGTACCTCCAAATTTCTGTAATCTGAAGGTACTGCTGGGTTGGGTCTATGTGAGCTTCAGACAAAGCCAGGGAAAGGGTTTTTCCATCCTGTCACTGACCCAGAGGTTTTCTTGCCCTGGGGGTTTGTCCACGGAGGGCTCCTGGCCCAGCCCATATCCACAGGCACCCTCTGCACTGACCTGGGTGCCAGTACACCAGACATGTCTGATTTAAAGGTAGGGGAAATTTCTTTTTTACTTACAGGAGAGGCTATAAAGGCTGCCAAAGGAAAAAGCACAAATAAGGAGAACAACAGGCTATTCCTAATGCCTCACATCTGAGCAGAGCTGTATTTGGAATTTTAATATTAATATTAGCAGTCTTTACAGCATGTTTTGAATGATGTCAAATGCTTCTCATCACTCTTCTGAAAAATAAAACAAAGCTAGGAGTCAGAAAGCACCATCTTGGAACAGTGATGGCATTACTGATGTGCAGCTGATGGAAGCACCAAATCAGACGATTGGACTCGGACTGTCAGCTCACAACGTTGCTGCATGATGCAGGGCAGCCCTTCCTCCTGAGCAGTGGGAAAGAGATACCTGGGTTTCAGTGACGTGCTGAACTGCCACCTGGTCAAAAGAAATGCCATGTGAACAGACTGGCTGTGGTGAGACACACTAAGGTTGAGAGGATCATCTTTATTTTTCTGATCCCCGGAGTCAGACTCCTTCTTGATTATTGAACGTGTGCTCTCTGCTCCTCACCTTGTTCTGTCCACTTTGACATTCTGCTCTGGTCAACTGGAGATGTCATGCTGCATTGCACATTAGTATTAGTTCCCTCTGTTGCTGACCACCTTCATTCCGTATCAATAGATCATAAATGTGATGATCTATCCAGATGACATCTTCGAGAACCTGAGCAGCTGGGTGCTTGGATAGAACTTGCAAACATGCAGAATTTGCATTTTATTTGTCAAGCTGGACTTGCACCTGTTCTTGCTTTGTACCCAAAACTAAAAATGCCATGGCCTTCTTCCCAAGCTGTTTATTGGGGGAATGTCTGAACTTATAGCCTCTGTGTATCAATTCCTTTCCTGCTTGGTGCAAATAAGATAATTCTTTTTAAAACCAATTCACTGGGATCTCCATTGTACCAACTATGTCTTGTTTGTGCCCTTCAGAAACCCCCAGTCTGGTACTGCTCAGTGTCTGGGGGTGGTGAAACAGAGGCAGCTGGACAGTCTTTATGCTTGGACCATAACTTCATACATGTCTACAAAGATTTCACGTTATCACACACATCAGTGGTGCCAGCACAGGAGCACAGACCTGCCTGGTTTTGTTTCATTCAAATGCTAATGAAGCTTAACGGTTTCTTTTCTCTTTTCAAGCATCTCGCTGTCCCTGTCCTTCCTTGACACTCATTTAACACACTGTTGTGGAGCAATGTTCCATTCCCTCATCTTCAGATGAGCACCTTGAAGCTTCAGATCCATTTTTAAGCTGGATTGGGATAAGAATCACATAGGATAGGATAATTTACTTTCTTTGGATCTTAGCTGACTATCCTGAAGCCAGATGCTTATTGAATGCCTTTATGCACCTTTAGGTCTCATTTTGTCTGGTTTGTTTCTTGTTCACATAAAACTAATAAAAGATTATTAGTTTCAAGAGCAATCCAAGAAACTTCAATAATAATTTCTCAGCAGGGATCACTGGCATCTGAGTATTTCCTTGCTGCTTTGGTTGACATGACAGAGAAATGACTGGAAAGAAACAGTTCAGTTGCTAGATCAGTAAATTGCTAGATAAGTAAACTAAGAGAAGTCAGGTGGTTTTAGGACTGGAATTGAGGTGTCTGCAGTCCCTTCAGAAAAACACACTTTCCTACGTCCTGCTCTGGGTGGTGTGCTGATCCTAGCCTGAGCAATGAGGGTATCAGCTGCTTGGCTAGGGTTTGTGACTCTTACATCACTGCACGGCAATTCTAACCAATGTTCCCTCATTCCTGTATCACATCTTATCACTGACATCAGTCTTGAGGTGCAGGAGGCTCCTGCTAGATCCTTTCTCAACACACAGGTTTCTCCCCCCCCATCATTTATGGGTGATCTCTGTTTTGTCCTTCATGTTTAACTCTCAGTAATTTTAATTAGACTCAGACTATGCCCAAAACCTTTAGTGCAATTGGTAAGAAAAAGGAAAAGCAACCCAGCCTGCCTGCCAGATGGGTTTTCCCAGAGCTCTCACAGCTCTAACTCACACTGCAGACACTCCAGGATGTGGTTGGAAGCAGCCTTGTGTTTCCTGCTTCGCATGCTTGGGATGCATGACCTCGAGATGTCAAAAAGTCAGTGGGTCATGGGGACAAGTCCAGCTTTGTGGGTTATGTTTTCTGGCTTGCAGATATGAAGCACGTAAACAACTTTTGAAGATACAAGATCTAGTTTTAATGGTTCAGGAGAAGTCACCGGGTTAGATTTTCTGCTCTGAAAGACACTTACATATTTTAACCTAAAACTTCTTGATTGCTTCAGCTTTTTATTATGCAAATTTACTAAGAGGGAAAGTGTGTCATGAAATTACATACTAAAATCCAGGAAAAGAATTAATTAGCATTTAATTTTTTAAGACTATGCCTGACTGGTGGACACTGCCTACATCTAGGTTTTCAGCTTTGTTTTTCCTCTTCGTTACCTTTGGTGCAAAAGAGGCTTCTGTTTAGCTCTTGAAGTGCATTGAGCTCTGCAGTGGTAAGAGTTCTGGAACCAGATTGAACCTTGGTGGCCTGACATCCAGAATAAAAAGAGCAATCTTAATGGGATGCAGGTGCAGCTGAACTGCACCATTGATGTGGTGGAAGAGACCTTTGGGGGGTCCCATAAGTCCCTTCTGAAAATCCACCATCACATTAAAGGACTGAGATGATTTCCTGGCCTTGTGGAGGTGACATCCCCAGGGCTCACTGCAACACTTCTGGAGAGCAGGGTATTTCTTGCATATCAATAACTTGGCAGAATATCTCATGTGTAGTTTCTCTGCAACTGAAAGACATTTCTGCACTTCCCTAGCCTGCCTTAAAAGCTACATCATGCTGAAATAAGACTCAGAAACTAACTCATCCAGCAGGACAGATGAATTATAGCCGAGGACCACAGCCCTCCAAGGAGGTCTGACAGCCAAAACATACAGCCTTTTTGACTCCAAGTACAATTCTAAAAGGTCTTTTCTTCACTTACACAGAAACCAAGTCTCTTTCCTATGCTTTCTCAGTTCACTCTACCACACCTGGAGTTTGGAGACATAAAACAGGAAGTGTCTGAGAGGTGCAGTTTTTAAAATGGTGATAGCATGTCATACTCAATGCCCCTGTCATCTCAACTAGCAGTGACCTGTCACTTTTTCCTTAATAAATGAGAATTATCATATGGAACTTCCAAGAGATGGAGCTCTGCTGAACCTCTGCTGCTATCCTAAGTGTTTGCATCAGTTGCTATAACCAGGGAACCCTGAAAAATATACTGAGTACTTGATCATGTTCATTATCATCTGTCATACACAGACGCATTATAGCCATTCCTGACAGGCACTTCAGGTAGGTAAATATTTATCCTTCTAAATGCTTTTGCACCAAGAGGTGAAGACCACTGACTGCATCTCCACTCAGCACTTGGCCTTGGGTCTCTCCTGGGCCCTGGTATCCCCAGGCCCTAAGGCACAGTTACTATTTTCTGTGTATTTTATTCAGTTTGAAGGGTCTCAAAGGGTGTGCGGACTGAGCACATCAGCATTATGCTTTTCTGTCATTAAGCACAGGGGATGCTCTGCATGTCCTGGAGATGACCCAGAATGCCCAGTCTCCTGCAGGTCTGCAAGAGCAGGACTGTGCAGTCCCAATCACAGTGCTTATTTGTAGAGGGGCCTGGAGTAAGCCTCCCCCAGAAACAAACCTGGGCTTTGAATTAAAAGAGATGCAGTTGATTCACTCTGAAAGAGTGAACAGGATTTCTGCAACACAGGCAGTCAGTGCTCAGGACCAGAGAACAAAACACAGACCCAAGCACTACCTGGCAGGGACACACACACACACACTGCAGTCCAGATCCTGACTGGACTTGTTAACACCCATCAAAGCAATGTTCTGTTTGTGCTCTTGAATGCTAATCAAAAAGTTACAAAAGAAAGCCTTGGGGACAAAAATCTCTTCTCCCAGATCTCCGGGATGCTGGATGGCTGCACAGGGCTTGCCTTGCTGGGAACAACACTGGCATTGACCTGAATGCAAAGGATAAGCTTCAGCCAATTTTTTAGAGGAGCCATTTTCCTCATAGGCAGGCTATTCAAGAATTAATTGCTGATAACAGACAAAGATGCTCTTATAGTCCTTCTAGATAATATTATGAGTGCCAGTACTTGCATGCACTGAAGGAAAAAGCCTAGAACCAGTGATTAACACCACCTGATCCAGCATTATCCTTTATCTCTGCTTATACTGTTATCATTTAGAAACAATAAATCAGGAGGGTCATTTAAGCAGCTGTGATTTTATTTTTTTATCTTTTTTTTTCTTCCCCAAAAAAATACTCAGCTTCATTTGATTCAAAAAGAACAGCCAGAGCAAGTTAGCCATTTATTTGTTTTACCTTTTAAGTGGCTCCTGGCAGGAAAAACTTTCCTTTGTTGCTGGTATTCTCATACACAGTTTCACCCCCAGCTGTGCCCCAGTGCTGAGTTCCCGGGTGGGCAGTACTTTGATTGCTGCACACTGATGTCAGCCCTCAGGAGCACGGGGTGGCTGGTGTCAGCCAGCAGCAGGTCCTGGGGCTGCCCAGAGGCACCTCTGCTCCCTTCAGAGCAATTGAATTCCCCACACCTGGGCCCTCTCGCTGCCGAGTTCTCCAGGAGCTTTGCCACCAAGAGCAGCAGCAGAATAAGATCCAATACAAACTGCCTGGTTTCAAAGACCCGTGGCCACATCCCCCTGCAGCAGTGGCAGGGCAGTAGTGACTGCCACCTTGTCTTAGTGCTTCTCACATCACTGCCACGCCAGAGTCTTTAAGCCATTGCGATGGTTTATACCCTGCCAGTGTTACATAAAGAGACACATTATTTTTAAAAGAGCCTGGCAGGGTCCTCACAGAGCCAAAGCCTTTTTTACTTTCAACCTACTTTTTCTCTGGTTTGGGTCTTGCCTGTTTCAAACTGAAGTGGACTGAGATGTGGTAGCCAACCTGACTGCCAAAATCAGAGCACGGGAGCTCATCCAAAACTCACTGTGGTCAACGTGAAACTTGCCACTAATTCACTGGGATTTGGACCAGGCACTCTTCAGCCTCCTCTCTCATGCTCAAGTTCTGCATCTCTGTGATGCCTTTGGCTTCTTTGGAATGTGCCCCGACCTGCGGGAGGGAGAAGAGAAAAATGTTTCCTTTTGTATTTATTTTTTTAAACATTTTCTTTTACATTGTTTCAAATGCTTTTGATTTATAGATCAGCACACACCCAACAACAGCCTGAAAGCGACAAGGATTCAGAGACTTGTTTACACAGCTTTAGACCAAAGTCTGCTTAACTGTGAAAAATAACATTTTTGTAGGCTGTTACTTCTTAAAGAGCTGCTGATGCCTTCTGGAAATCTTTGAGGAATAGTTTGTTTAGAAGTGAATCTGCTTAGGACAATATACAATTTTATTTTTCTGGTTTCTATCTGCTGAAAGTCTCAAACAAAACAAACATTAAAGATACTCAAAGCCACAGTGAGAAAAGCACAAAGAAAAAAAATCATATTTAACAATTAGAATCCATTAATGGAACAGAGCCAAATACTTTTACAAATAGTGTAGCCTTAATGATCTGTTTTTAGAAAGAGACTAGACTACTGAGAGTTTTTCAACTGGAGTGGAAAGCTAATCAGATTATTTTTTTATTCAAAGAAGCAACACTTTTCTGCTGATGTAAATATTGTATACACAGGCCACAAGGAATGGTGCAGAACCAGCATAAAGCTTGGCAAAGAGGTCCTGGATCTTCTAGCAGTGCTCTCCCTAAGAAACTAAGACTTCACAACACCCTTAATCAGAGTTAAGATGTAATGGGGACATAATGTGGGGAACTAATTCTGCAAGCCAGTGAAGCATTTCCAAGAGTGAGGAACCATTCATTTCTGGACATAAACTGATGCTGTCGATGCTTCCATCGCTGCCCCTGCACTTCTGGAAGTGGTGGGACAGGAGCAGACTTCATTGCAGCCAGATGCCATCTGATCTGCCAGGACCACCTGCATGTGGAATAGAGGAGAAGATTCTTGAAACTGCCTTACTTTAAACTTCAGAGCAGTCTGATGTTCCAACTCTGCTCCTCAGGTGTTTTACCAGTCACCCTTATGCTAAGCCCACCTCAGTATAGAAAGGGGTCAATATTCTCAGCAATGGAATTTCTTTTCCGTTCTAGTTGCTCCCTGTTGAATTCAAAACAAAACCCTGCCCAAACTTTTCCTGATTTTTCTCCCTCACAGTTAAGATTTTAATTACCAATTCCATCAGCACAATAAGCACAACACTGAGGATCGTGCCACCAGCCAGTGACATGTTCCTCCACCGCCTGCCGAGCTCAAGACACTGGCAGAGCACTGAGAGTTTTACAAATTCCCTTCCAACAGTTTATATTGTCACAGTTTTGCAATTCTAAATGGGTGTTCAAAAGTTGAGCAGAGAAACCACCTCTTCTATGCATGGTAGAAACTGAAAGCAAGTAAGCAACCATGAAACTTTCCATTTACCATTTCTTACTAATACATCCACTTGTAGCTTTGCATTTTGTAAGAGTTAATGAACTCCAGTGTACTGAGCTCTGAGGACGTGGGAGAAGTCAGTGTATCAGCTGGGTCCTGATGTTTCTACTTAGTTTAATTCAGCTCTTGACAAACAAAACTCTTGTTGAAGTCAATGAATATCTAACTCAAAAAAACCCACAATTGAATAAAGACAGAGAAGCAAATTCAACATGCATTTGATTAAATGTCTTTTGGCACAAGAACAGCAGGATTTGGCCTTAAGCAATATTTTGAGGATTGGATGCACAATCTTAAAGCCCAGGAAAAAAAAGATCTGAAAAAAAACCCTAAAAGGCAGAATTCACAAATTTCCTATATTAACCAAACAATGTATTTTTACTGATGTTAGTTTCCTATGGGAAAGTTTGCAGTCACTGCTCTGCATGGGAAGGGACACTGGACAATTCTATTTACTTCAATTTTCCCATTTTTTTCCTTAACCACTGGAAAATTATGCTGCAAGAGAAAGCAATTTATAAAAGCTTCCTCTAATTTTTATCAGTGCTCAGAATCTCTCCTCAGAACACAGCCTTGGCTGACTTTGTCAACCAGGCACATCTGTCCATTCCTTCACCAGCATCAGTGAGCAACTGTAGGACAAATCTTTGAGTTGATCACTGCCTTCGGGCTCAGCTTAGCCTTCAAATTATGTAAATACTTCCTATTTAAAGCCTGTCTTTATTTCCCCAAGAAAAGCTGAAGCTAACAGTTGTGATACCTAATCTGTCCTTTTTATCCAACAACAAAAACACCCCAGGCCCTGAGGAAACAAACTTTCAGCCCTAGGCTTATTTTACTTAAACTTTACTTAAATCATCTTTGCTTCCTTACCATGACCACGTCATGTCTGCTTGACAGCAAACAGTTAACAGGAACATGGAGCAAACAGTTAACAGGAACATGGAGCAAACAGTTAACAGGAACATGAAGCCCTCTCCCAGAAGTCTTCAGATGAGCAAAGCTCAGGCCCAAGTCCATATGGTATTCACCCCTAAACACAGACACATGACAGGAAAAATGCATTTTAAGTCTCTGCACTATGTGTCTTGGAAGAAGTTTGTCAAACAATTATGAAAAGAATTCGGCTTCCTCAGAGCACCCTGGGAATGTACTCAGATGCTGGGTGGATGGGTTCTCATCTGCCTTCAAAGAAAATACTTGAATAGGTCCCATTTTTACCGAATAGTGTTTATAATGTAATTTTACTTCTCATTAGGGATCTCTTTTTTGCCAATGTTACTTTTAAATAGGCTGATTAATATTTAAAGTCACTTAATTATCACATGTTAACCCACTTCCAGAACTGGTTACAGCTACCCTTTGAAGTAGAGAGGAACGAAACTCAGCAGCTTTCTCATGAAATGAAGATGTTGGAAACACAAAAAGGAAAGTTTTCCTCTCTCTTATTCTCTCTCTTTTTGGCCAAACAACTTAACTTTCCTCAGCACTGTTAGATTCATGTCTGAGCACCTATTTTTCAAATAACTTCATGTTGCTTTTCCTGAGCTGCATTTTTCCAGCAAGGTGTCAGTTGTGTTAAACATTTGATTCTGTCATGCTGGGAATTTCCACATGCAGGGAACAATATTGCGCAGAGGCCGCTTGCCACTTGCCAAGCTAAACTTCCAGTTGTTTGCCATAGCCATGCTACATAATATTTCCCACTATTAACATGTAAAAATCACTTTGCAAACAGGTGTATTTCTCCTCTTGGTTTCACACCTCACTCCCAAAAGCATTAGCGTGTAGGTGAGAAGGTGTCAAATGGAAAGACTTCTTAGGGGAAAGGAGGCATTACAAAGCCCCTGTGGATCACTCAGTGGAATCATCCCAGCTCTCCACCTCCCTGAGCACAACTGGATTGAGTGGCCACAGGTTGCCAGTCCCACCGTTGCCAGTGCTGCACTTTGATGGAGGATTAAGGACTAAAAAGTTGCAGCAGGCCCCCCAGTGCCACTGCATGGCAAAATCTGTATGTGATGGGGTGAGCAGGTTGGGTTAAAAGGTGTTCCAATTGCCCGCAAGCTACATATCTGAAAATGCCAATTAACTGACTTGGCAGGGCTAGATACAGTTTTCTGAGATTCTCTCTCTTCTTCCATTCACACATCTATAAAAGACAGAGCTGCAGCACAGCTCCAACTGGCACAAAGTGCTTTAGTCAGTGTGAATGGGAACACTGGAGGAGAATCATTCCTAAAAACATTCTTTGCAATACAAAGGGATAAGACTGAAGAGTGGTCCAAGACAATCTTCCTAAGCCTTCTTTGATGATCTGCAATTTACCATTGTTCACTGCCTGTATTAAAGTGCTTTCATGGACAAAAGATTTACTGCCAAGGTACTTTTGAACGGTTAATAAATCTGGGTTTTCTTTCTCAATTTGTTTGCATAGTCTTTTATAGCCTATGGACTAGTAAATCCAGTAATCACCAAAGTCATTCAGAAACAATCAGGTATCTAAGATGTGATCCTCAGAGCAGGAACAAGGAGCACTCTAATGCTTTAGCCACCCAGTCAGAAATGGTGGGGAAGTGAATCTCAAAGTCTTTCAAACCCGTGAGCTTTGACATCCCTGCTAAGGAAGCACTTCAGCACTGCTCTTAGGTTGGGTACCAGACCCCAGTATCCATCTCACATGCTGTCACATAAAGCTTTCTAGACTTACCATCAGGCACCCAGATGACCTCTACACTGGAGAATGAAACAAGGCTACTGGCCAGGCTTGACACCAGCCCAAAATGCTGTTTTGTTGTTGGACTGGTAGAGTACATGTCCCATATGGATGAGCAAGAGCTCCCCCAGTGAGTCCCCCAGTACAGGAGAGGGCACATGTCAGGGACCAGTATGCCACACCAGACATCCTGTTCCCCTGCAACCCTACACCACCAGACCTCACACCCTCTAGTTCTCCTCAGTGCTCCCACATACCCCACATATCATCCCATACGTGGCAAGGGCTGGATGCACAGTAGCTTCTGGCTATAATAACAGCATTTTGCTGGGATGCAAGACACAGCTCATTTTATTTCAGATACATTAATCTTAAACATGTGACACCTCAGGTTTATAAGGACCACATCTTGTGCAGGGTTGAGTGCTAAATTGTAATTGGAGTCTCCATCCCTGGAGACATTCCAAACCGACCTGGATGTGTTCCTGTGGGATCTGCTGTAGGGGATCCTGCTCCAGCAGGGGGGTTCGACTAGATGATCTCCAGAGGTCACATAGAAGATACATGATTTTTAAAATTGTTCTATTGCAATTGCAACATTAAGAACCAAAGATTATTCCTGCAAAGCTTTATCCACTAAAATTATCTTCCTGCTGCAATATGCTCCAAATGAATCATTCCAAACAAAAGTTCTCTCACACAATTCATTAGGCAGTCATCATCCTGAGTTATTGCATGTTTTTCTCCTTTCATGTAAAAGCAGAACAGAAAAGGGGTAGAAAGTAAGAATGTTCTTATGTCTGCATCATAACTTGACTGACACCTGTCAAAAACTGAGACATTGGACAAAAATAGGATTGTGTCAAATCAAATGTTCAGAAAAAATAGAAATGGAGCCTGATTACACTCCCTTGTTCTACTTCCTGTCATCCTTTCTGTAAATTATTTATTAAATTAGAAAAAAAATGTTGTATTTTGTGTCTTAGAACAGCTAGAAGAAAATATCCATAGCATTCCTGAAATTTCAATAACACAAATGTAAAGGAATTGTATATTTCAGGCTTCTTCAATGTTTGTTTAGGTTCAGTTGTATCTACCTGAAAAAAATATAAAATAGAAAGAGACAGAAGTATTAGGCCCCTTTGTTTGAAGGCTGGCTGACTTTTAACAACTGTAATAGGCAAATCCAGTTATGCTGATTGCAAAGCAGAAATTGTTTCTTACCTTGCTTCACTAATAAAAGATTGTGTTAGGAAATACCTGCTTTCTGCAGCTCTGAATGCTGTGGCCCCATGAGATGATAAATGCAGTCTGAAAGCCCCTGGCAGGTTTTTAAGGCATCTGCAAAGCTAGTACTGAGTACAAAACTGCACAGCACAGGGCATTAGGCTGGTCAAAACTCACTCTGCCACTTCTAATTGGTTCAGACAACCCTGAAGAGGTGATTTTGCCCTGGCAGACCTGCTGTTGCCTCAGGTATTGTCTGTCTGTGCTGCTTTAGCTTTGTGCTGGGTCAGAAATGTTCTGCTCTCCTGCAGCCAGCACAAACCAGCAGATCACCTTCTGCAGTCAGCTTTGCAGAGTTGGGATCTCGTGTCCATGCCTGATCTGGGTTACATCTGCACAATCTGATGAACTGTATTATGGAATACAGATTGTTCAACAAGTTAGTTTAACTGAAAGACATTATAGTCTGCTCACAGGGGCAGCTCAGCAGATCTTAGAGGGCCAAGGAGCTGTGAGGAGCAAAGAGAAAAAGCTGATGGGTAACAAGCTATTTTCTCACTGTTTTCTGTACCTGAGGAGGTCTAAAATCCATCCATTCTTTGTATGTTGTGGAATTTAAAGTGCTCACTAGAGGCAAGACTCTGATTCCTGGGTTACAGTCATGGTTTGGGGTAGCTGTGAAGCCTCCCATCCCTGCTCATCCTCCTCTCCCTGCCCCTGCATGTCCCCCTCACCTCAGGGGGCTCAGCCCTCGTGAGCAGCAGCAGCACAGGGAGGTGTTTGCCATTCATCTGTAAGGGGGTACTGTGAGATCAGCTAAGCCAGCCCTGCAGTCAAAGGGAGGCCCATGGAAGTAATAAGTGATAAACAGGTATGCATCATTTCATTGTTTTTTAATTATCTCATTTTAACCTGCTTGAGCTTGTGGATCAGGTCTCCTAGAGATTCAAATCCATGGTTGTTTCAGGTAGGCATTTCCAGCACATGCCCTCCTGAACATACCAAATTGAAGCTGAAAACAGCCTTCTTTAACAATGACAATTTTTTGCAAACTTTTATATTTTTCCTTCTCAATGAGTTCCACAGGGTTTCAAGTCCAACACATCCACCCCAGAGGGTTCCTGACATTCACCAGCCCTGCACAGAAATAACATAAATAAGGCTGACAATGGGGAGTGAAGGACTGTAAGTGGTTGATCAGCAAGGTCAATACCTGAGGAATATGAGGTATATGCACAATATATATGAGGTGTGTTGTTCATAGCAGAAGGAACAGCAAGAGCAACAGTGACTTAATGGCATGAGGATGGAGCTGAAGAGGAAGGAGCACCAGTACAAAGAACATGCTGAGGAGATGGGAAATGTAAATGTATGAATAAAGAAATAAACGTACCCATTCTACTACATGGCTCCTGTAGCCACTGAAGTATAGCAGCTGGTTTGGGGCAGACTATGGTGCCATTTCTTACCAACTCTGAAAGCCATCAGACACTCCAGACACTCTGAAGAACAACCAGAAATTGTTCTCCATTAATTCACCACACAGAGAACAGTGTATGATGATTTCATCCTTTAGAAGGACTCTCTTCCAAGCAACAACATTAACAAAACCAAAATTAACAAAAAGATGTTAAAGTATATTCTCTAGCTTCTCTTCTTAAAGTGAGTTCTGTATGCTCACAACACAAATATCTCCACTCTGCCTGCAAACTACAGGAACAGATGGTCCTTGTACCAGCCCAAAACTTAAACCTGCAGCTCAATCCCTGGAAAGAATCTGAGACACCACAGCTCATTGCTGACTGATGTTGTTCTTACAAAGGAGAAACCACAGAGGCAGAACCATTTGCAAAAATATCCACAACCAAAATAAAGCAGCAGCATCCAGTGGACTGCAAAGCCTTTCTGCTAAAGTTTGCTTTTTCCTCATTCTTCTTTAGTCCCTTTGCCATTAGCACATGATGCCATCTCTCACTGCCCTTCCCTTTGCTTAGCATTGAACCAGCAGATCACACTCATCTTCACCTTGTTGCTGATGGTCCTGATGGCAAAAAAAAAAAAACCCAAAACATTTCACGGCTTTAAAATGAGGCTTTCTGGAGAGACACACACTTCACTGGTTCAAAATGCACACATCTATTCATGAAAGCACCAGGCAGATGGAGGATTCTTACCCAGATTATTCCATTTGCAAGCAGAGATCCAGTTTGCTCCAACTCCCCTGTTCCCAACAGCCACAGAGAAGAAGGTGCTGTCACCTGAGTGCTTGCAGGTGCTTGGCTGGCATTGCCAGGAGCAGGCAGGCAAGGTTAGAATCACCTGGATGGATCCATAACAATAGGTCCTTGTCCTTCAGTGTGTGCTGGATTGAACCCACAGGTATTTAGACATTGAAACATGAATGCTGCCTGCTGTCAGATTATTCTCACAGAGGGGAACCAGCTGATTTGCTTTGGCTGACACTTTGAAATTGAGGTGTATTAAGATGAGACATAGCAATAGGAAAAACCTGAGAACGTTAAAGGCAGAAAAAAAGCTGAAGCATTAGCTGAGGTATTTTTAGGTGTTAAACTCTCCAGGGCAGTGATGGTCTGCTGTTGAGTACTGCACAAAGCTGAGCATATTGCCAGCTCTGCACCAGCACAACAGCCCTGCCCTGGAATCTCTGCACATTAGATAGAAGAGGCAAATACTGATACAAATAAAAAGGAAGACATAAATGCTTTACTCAGAGAGAACATCTGTAAATTAAATTATGCAAGAGGATTCCCTTTCCAAAATCTGGAGCAAACAGGCAGCCTGGTCATGTATTTCCACAGCCATCAGTTTGTCGTGTGTCCTGTCTACTCACTGCAGACCACAGCAAGCTTCTGGGAAGTGACTGCCCCAGCTGGCAACTCTCATTCCAAAGGCAAAGATTTCCTCATGTTTCTGGCTCAAATCAGGCTATGTTAAATCACATCAACAAGGGAATACTGTAATTGAAACAAAAAGATTATCAGCTGAAATTTCTTTTGAAAAGGCAAAGAATTCCTAATCAAGAGCATGATTTCTCATTCCTTTACACCCCAGGACATCACAATTGTGAAAACTGGGCAGCATGGAAGATAGTACCATTATACACCATCATTCTCTACTCATTTATATTAGAATTCCACTTTTCATTCGCTACACGCAAATATAAATAATTTCACAAGATGTAATCATGCTCCTGGTGTTTTCTAAGATAATAACAGTGCATTCAATAGCAGTTTAAAACCCCAGGCATTGCAAAACTAAAAATGTATTGTTCAAACTTAGAAAACAAAGGAAGTTAACCAAGGTCCTCACTTGACTACAGCTGTCCTCAGACATGAGCCTTGAGAGGTGTTTCTTAACCAATTATTAATGAGTAAACACCTGGAAAAAAAAAAAAAGACTGCCAAATTGTAAGTAACTTGTTTGCTTAAACAGAGCAACAGGGACTATATTAAAATAAGCTTTAATCAAAGAATTTATGCAAAAAAGACAGCTCTACAACAGAGCAAAGCTGCTTCTCTCTTTTAACCCTGCAGACAAGGTAAAAATATGGCTACACACGGAAAGGTCAAAGGAAAAGCATTCAGGCCTACTGCAAGATAAAGAAGGAAAGGATTTGGGTTCAAAAGGAATCTGAAATATGTATTTATAGTTTCAGATTTTTTTCAAGACATTTGAAAACAATTATTGTAATGAAAAATAAAAGAAAGGAAAAATCAACAGTTATGAGACACAGGATTCACAGTACAAACCTGGGGCTCCTCAGACAACAGAAGTATACCCTGCAGCAGCTGGGAGGATGCTGGACCTAAGTCAGAGGGCTTACTGGTTCTACTCTGATCATCCCACATCTTCTGTGGAGGAAAAAGGTTATCACCCATTTCTGAGATCTAACCAATGTCTTTGTGAAGGAAAGTGATCCCACTGAGTCCCTTTCAAAGATTCTGAGGTTTGCTGTGGGGAGGAGAGCTGTTGAAATGGGTGATTTCTCCATCCTCTTCAGCAGCCACTTCCACACTGTCCAGTCCAGGCTGCATTACACACTTGGGTGTCCCTAGGCAGACAGGAGTCATTTGGAAAGACACCTCGAGGAGGTCCACTGGCTGCAGAAAAACTGTGCCAGTCTCATCTTTGTTGCCCCTGAGCACAGTGAAGAGGAGAAATCATGAGCTTCAGAGTGCTTTGAATCATGAGTGGGCTTGTCCATGGCAGCACAGGCTGCAGCCTCCCCCACTCACTGAGGATGTGCTGGGGGTCCTTGTGCTGCTTTGGGTGAGGGACAGCAAGGAGCACTGCAGCAGTGCTCAGCATGGCTAGACAATTATTTCCAGCACCACTGATTAGAGGCTGTCCTGTTTCAGATAGGACAATTCAATATTCTTGCTATCTGAGGAGTTTGTTAAAAAAAAAATAATAAAAAAAAAAGGCAAACAAAACAAAACAACTGTGTTAGAAGCCAGAAGGGAAATGGAAGCAATTTGTGTTGCCACAGATGTTTCTGACACTGACTGCTGCTTGTGTGCTTGTGACAGTACCTAATAAAAAGGATCTACCAAGGCTGTATATGAAACAGGAGGAGTGGTGTTGCTGACCATGCACAAAAATTCCCTTTACCTGAAACATTTCACAGGAGCTAATTCTTTTAGATCACAGTCTGCCAGACAATTATTTGTAGGTGAATGGCTTCTCCTCTGTGATCCCTGTGTGTGTGTCCCTTAGAGATAGATGATGCAGAGAAAGGCTGGGAAAGGGAAGGCTCAGAAGATGTAGCTCAGTGTTGCCAGGAGATTCTTCTTTACCTCTGTGTGTCTGAGCCTTCATTAAGTGAAAAGACTGTAAAAGTTGACCAGCGGAGCAAACATGGGCCTTATTATGGAGACAACTCAAAAAATCACATGACAAAGAACAGTTACATTTTTCAGTGGTTATATATGAAAATAAGAAGAGGCAAGAAGAATTATCTAGAGGAATCTGCAGAGGTGAAATGGATGTGATGGAATAGAAATGAACGCTAAGAAATGGTGTCTGAAATAGATGACTGCAAAACAGCCTTTGCATCTCTAACTTCTCTGTTACTATATAAATCTTCATTTTAAGATATTAGTAGTGTGTAGGTGAGTGGGAGGCTAAAATCAGACAGCAGATAGAAAAAGACTGCTTACCCATGTTCTTTCTTCCCTACCACTTGGGTTCAGATGTGACTGAACAGTTAATTACTTGCATTGCTGCCTTGGCAAACAAACCAGGGAGAACAATGAACCTGAAGTCTCTCAAAATCCTTCTGTTTAGCATTTGGCCATTTGCTAGAGTAAACACCCCTTGCCATGAGACCCAGCTAGGGGTTTGCTGGGGATGCCACAGCTCAGTTTGTCTGATTTAGCACTGTGTGCTGTGCAATTTCTTCAAGAGATTTGATCACACTTGGCAGTGATACAATGAATGCATAAGAGTAGTGTTGCATCAGAGCTACAGAATATTTCAAATTCACCCAGGGAGCTGGAGAAGGTTTTACTCTAAGGCTCTCTGTCAGCCCCTGTGATCCAACATAATGCTGCCTGCTGCCAGGAAGGAGGGTCCCGTGTTCCCCCAGGGTGCCTCTCCCCACCACCACCCAACGAGCATGGGCAGGGTGCCTCAGATCACCATGCAGCTGCACAAATACTCCTGCCTACCCAAAGGAGGAAGAGGATCCAAAGGGGGGTGGCAGGCCATACTTATGTCAGATAAAGTGACTAGTACCACAGGCTAAAAAAAATGTGCAGGATATTGCTCCCAGCCTGCAAGCAGAAATGGCAAACAATAGAAAACCTCAGCTGAGAGCACTGAGTGACCTTTCAAGTTAGCATGCTGGCAAGAAAGGGCTTTGAAATGTGACCATCCGGTTTCAAACAGATAACTGGAAATTCAATTTATCATTCCTGAAGTCCTTGACTTATTAAGTACCAAATAAGTGATTACTTACCCTTCTAAAGCCATGAGGTGTACACCTCGCTGTACAGCAATGTCCCTTGCTTCTGGCCTGTAGCTGGGCACTGAGAGTGGAACAATGTCCCAGCTGCTCCCTGCATTCCTGAACACCTAACCCAGCTGAGGAGGAAGAACAGAAGATCAAAGGCCCCTGGACCAACTTCCCAGCTTTGCCTTTCCTTCTCTTTAATTTTTGATCCACAGCAAGATATAAAGGCCACTGGTGATCCAAGCTGAGAGCTGTTCATGGATTTAAGTTCTTAATCACAGCTGTTGAAATCCTACAAATCCTATTAACTGTTCTCATCATTTCTGTTTATGGAACAGAAAATTAAGCTTTTTCCATGTGCACTGAAGTGCTGAGGGGTTTTCTAGCTACTAAAGGAATAGCTATGCCCCATAACCTGTGGAAGCATTACTAACAGCAATATGTTACTGTGGGTCAGAAAATAAATGGAAGCTAAAGAAAAACTGTACAAAAGACAAGAGAAAATAAAGGGGATCACATCCCAAAAGAAAGAGAAAATTTAGGAAAGAGTAAGATCATTGTAAGAATTTTGCCAGAAGAAACCTAAATGATCACCATGTGATCCAAAATTGAGGTTTACCTGTAAGGGTTAAACTCCTCAGAGCAATCTTAAAATCTGAGCTGAAACACTTGCTGTACCTATTATTTTCAAGTGGAAACTGGACATTTTCATGACTTCTCAAAATCACACCTGTTGAACATACATTGTGTGCACAATTTTGCCTAGTACTAACAAGAGGCCTTATAATGAAAACAACTACAATACAAACTTACATTATTTTATTTTTACTCAGTTCCACAAAATGCCTTTTGTCAAATCATGTCACTTTTCCTAGTATTTATCATGTGAATATGTGCCTAGTAGTGCCTAAACCAGAAATAATGTCTATTTGCCAGTGTCCAAAGTCCATTCTGATCTACTTCTGGTATATATCACCTCCGATTCATTACATGTCCTGCCTGCTGCTTACCCTGAATCCTCAAGTGGGGCCCTTTGACAAGCTGGAGGATCCCTTAGCAGGCAGGACACTGCTGAGGGAGGGATGGCAGGGAGTTTGTGGGGTAGTTGGGGTAGGCTGAGGAAATATCCAAGCAGTATAAATCCACAATGGCCAGAGAGTTGGCAAATCCTGCCCAGCTCAGCCTGAGCAGTGGAGGGGCTGTGAGTGCACTCCAGCTCCTCTCCCCCTGGAGCATTCCTCCTGGGCTGTGGTTACCAGAGCAGGATAAAGAGCTCTTGGGTACAAAAGATCCAAGACAGAAAGGAAATGTGTTTCAGACTTGAAAGGAGACACTCCAGGCCTAAGGAACTGGCTTTCTATTTTGATTCTTTCTGCCATCTGAAAGAGCCATTCCCACTAATTCTCTTCAAATTCATTCCAGGAGTCCTCTGCTCAGTGGGCACAGCCTCTTCAGCTGCCTAAAAAAGTGCATATCCCATTGCATGAACTTCCCAGTTTTCCAGTACTCAATCATTCTCCTGAAACTTGGCCATTGTTTCCATCTTCACCCCTGCCCTGCAACATCTACAGATGCTTCCTGTAGAGCTGAGCACTTCAGTTGCACCATTCAGGACTGTGCAGATAAACTGGCTTTGAAGAATTCCGTGATATGTTTGGATGAAAGATGATGTATAAAAATAAAGTGTTTCATGGCCTGACCAGCCCAATCTGCTCTAGACTCTTCACTTATCGTTTGAGTAGGCAAAAGGCTGCTATTGAGTGATAGTTATTTATAAATAGATATACACACACCCCCCAATATATGTGTGTGTGGCTGTGCAAGCTGAGAATTATTGCATCTGAATGACACACTGGTAACTTTCCTGGTTAATCAGATAGGGAACCCAGGACTTTGTTCCTTCTGTGATGTTCATTTCTCTAGGTTATAAAAAATAAATACAAAAAGAAGGGAAAGATATGACTGTACTGTCATCATTACCCCTTTTCCACAGCTATGGAGCATCTTAGAATGTGTTGAAATTTCAAAATGGGAGGTAAACATGGACATTATTTGGCAAATGTTATTATTCTCTTCAGCACTTCTTCATGTT
The DNA here is from genome assembly GCA_020745705.1 of Hemiprocne comata. Taxonomy (NCBI): domain Eukaryota; kingdom Metazoa; phylum Chordata; class Aves; order Apodiformes; family Apodidae; genus Hemiprocne; species Hemiprocne comata. The sequence goes on from CM036588.1 coordinate 122,809,702, forward strand.
TTTCTGGGCCTGCTCACTGATCTCAGACCTCTGTTCATATGAATTCACCAGAAAATGAGGCAACTATGTTGAATAGCAGAGAAGAGTTGATGACATTTTAGAAATATGCCTAATAACCATTTATTTTCCCATGTGCAATATTTAACAACTGCTTTTTAATACGAAGCATTGACTGTTCTGTCAGCTTCAGGAATGTCTCCAACAAACAGAAGAACCATTGTTAAGAAACAATCAAGTGAAAGAATGAAGAAATGGATCATCTGAACTCTTACACTGCCCTCATTGCAATACCAGGTCCCAGGCCTTGCAGTTTTCCTGCAAAACAAACACATTTCAGCAAGGATTTTTCACTTTTAGAGCAGACCACAGTTTTCCTTGTCACATTTTACTGGAAAAGTAATATCTGCAAGTCTACATTTCATCAAACAATATTTGAGGAAGGAGGAGTATTCTTATATCTGTAACACAAACAAAATGCTTACAAAGTAAGAACAGTTTTGTACTGAAAAGAAAACGACTTTTCTGATAGTTCATCCAAGTGACGGTGGGATAAGTTTTCTACTTGTGAAGTAGCTACTGCACTGTAAAAACACTTATGACAGGGTTAAATAAGTTTATGGAATGCAGAGTTCTCTTCTGGTTGTTACAGGGAAGGTTTGCACCTAATCATTCCCTGCCATTAGAGATATGATATTATTATGGATACACCCACAGCACCTGCATAAGCTCCAGCACAGCAGGACACCCTCTCACAGTGACCTTTTCATAATACTACACTGTCTTTACCTCCATTAGCCATGTCAGTGTTGTTCTGCAGCTGCTATGCTGCTGTCCTGCGTGGGAGGCTCTCTAACGTTGGCTTTTTTAAGGGTCCTTGAAATCACAACAGGATAAATCTTCTTCAGGGAGAAAGTTCAACCACATTCTTCCAGTAAAAGGAAAGCTTTTCCTATCATACAGTCCTTGAACTCACCATTCTTTCCCCTTCTCCCTCTGCCCTTGCCGACCCACAGTGAGCACAAAAAGTGAAATCTCAGGTTTTCTGAACATTTCCTTTTGCAACAGGAAGGGTGTTAAACTCTCTTCCACATTCCCTAGTTTCATCACTGCTGCAAGAAGAGGAGCTGGTCCAGGGAAGTGTTGAGCAGACAGATGCACTGAGCCAAGCTGAAGATGCCCTTTTCTATCCTGTGGGAACGGTCTGTGTGGCCAGCAGGAATTTTACACCTGAAAAAACACCTCGGACACCACTGCTCTGCAGACCTGGACTGGAGGCAGGCCCGGGACTCCTTCACAATAACAGGAAACCCTGTTGTCAACAGGGAGCTGCCTGTGCTGCAGAGATCTGTTCTATACATGCTCGATGGGGAATGTAAAGAACATTCCCCTGTAAAGTTTATTTGGACAGCAAAGGGTGTGGGAGGGCTGTGCTGGACTCTCATGAGAAGCAAGGTGCTTTCAAAGAGCACTATTAAAGGCTAAAACTCATTCAGTCTCTTTTCAAATGCTTGGGCAAAAAGAAGAAGGAAAAAAATAATGAAGTGCTTTGCAGTTTATTTAGCATCACATCCCTGCTTGCTGTGAGGCTGAGCTGGCCCCTCAGAAGGACTGTGCCACCCCTTCCTTTCCATGGAGCTTTTATTTTCACTTCTCTTCTGCTCCCATCGAACTGCCACAGCTTGTTGGCTCTGCAGACCAGAGCAAAGCAGCTGTGCAGCAACCCAGCCTTTCCCCAGAACATCTCTTCCAGTTTGCCCTTCAGGACAAGAGGTGGCACAAGCCACCCCCCTTGTGCAGCATGTGGGGACTTCCCCAGCCCCCAGAGCAGCTGCTCAAGTGCCAGAAGAACTGCCAGGTCTGGGATCTCTGATTCCAAGTGGCCACAAGAGCTCCAGCAAAGGTCTTTTCACAGGCAAAATGGTTCAAGGTATTCAAAGCAGTCTTCTCCTCATGGAAAGACCAAATAAAGATACTGCTACACAATATTGACAACAGTAATGTCTCTCTTCCATCCCTGTCCATGCACTCACATTCCTTAATCTTATCAGAGGACAAAAATGGTAAGGATGTCTCTTCATGGAGCTTAAGCACATTTTCTTTTGGGTAGTCCTTTTTTTTAACTCAAGATATTTACTTCAGTCATCTGCATTTATTCACATCACTACGACATTTGAATTAAAATTTATCTCGTGGCTTTTTATGAAGGAAGTAATCTGGCTGTCTTTGGAGCATGTCTCTGGGTCTTGGCAGCTGGAGGGAAGTTGTCAGTGTCCTATACAGCCCTGCTTCATATCTGACACAGTTTAGCAGAGCTGTTGTAGGCAGTTGTAGATGGGCCAGAGTCACAGTACACATGTGACACTGAAGTTTGGACTAACTTTTCATACAGGAGTTTTGGACAGGTCAAATTATTTGGCCATAGAAATTTTTACTATGAGATATGGGGATGTTCAGCCTGGAGAAGAGAAGGCTCCAGGGAGACCTCATAGCACCTTCCAGTGCCTGAAGGGGCTACAGGAAAGCTGGGGAGGGGCTTTGGACAAGGGCTTGTAGTGATAGGACAAGGGGTAATGGTTTTAAACTGGAAAAAGGTCGATTTAGATTAGATGTTAGGAAGAAAGTCTTTACTGTTAGGGTGGTGAGGCACTGGCACAGGTTGCCCAGGGAGGCTGTGGCTGCCCCCTCCCTGGAGGTGTTCAAGGCCAGGTTGGATGAGGCTTGTGCAGCCTGGTCTAGTGGAAGGTGTCCCTGCTCTCACAGGGGGGTTGGAACAAGATGATCTTCTAGGCCCCTTCCAACCCAAACCATTCTGTGATTCTATGAATAGTGAAATGAAATGGGAAATAAGCAAGTTTCTTTTCCACAGTCCTTGAAATTTTATGTCAATGCTTTGCTTACAAATAGTTTTGATAAAGTTTATTTTGGAGTATTCCTGCATAAGTGGCATCTCTAGTTGCTATGCACTCTTCATCAGTCCTCAATAACCACTGCTTTTTCTGTGAAACCCTCTCTGCTGTCAGACACGTGTTTTCAACAATAACACGGAAGTCTGTGAGCAAAGAAGTCAGGAATTTGCTGGAGTGCATCTTCTCTCTCATTGTATCTATTTTCTACTGGGATCATACTATTTCTCTCCTACATGTGGTACAGCAAAGGTGCTTGGACTGCCTCAGGCTGGCTGTGGATTTCTCCTTGCCACAGAAGCAAACACATGAGCCAGTCAGCTGGCTTTTCTTCACCCTAGGTGTACAGACAAGTTTAAGTGCACTTCAGCTGAATTTAAAAAAGAAAAAAGTCTTTCTGTAGAAGCTCATCTGTGGAAACTGGATGTCACCATCCAGACAAAACTGTCCCTTTCTGTGAATCTGAGCCTCTTGAGTACCTGAGAAGTCTCTGCCTGCAGGCAGCAGAGTGGCAGTGCCACTGGGCATTCCTCTGAACAGAGGGTGACCAGGACCCAGACCTGCTCAGGCCCTGAGCCACAGCTTCTTTTTTATGTCCACCCAGGAACATAAGGTGTTGAGGACAGCTGGCAGAGCATCAACATTCAAGCTGTGAAGTCTGATTTTCAGAGATCTAAAAACATTCACATAACAAAACTAGGCAGTTTAAAGGTGCTTTTAAGAGTTATACTGTTTGGTAGACTTTATATTATTGAGCAGACAATTGGAAGATGCTGATCTCTCTTTTAAGTTCTGCCAGGCCCTTCTTAACCTTCTAACACTGGGCATGACAACATGGTGATCACAGAAATTACTTCAGGGGTTTTCAGTGGCTCCTGTTTTAGCTGGCCAGCTTGGGGACCAGAGGCAGTCTATACACAGGACTGTGAAGCCCAGCCCTGTCTGGTTTACCTTCAAACATAGCTGCACACTTGCACGCATAAAATGCACTCTACTACCAACTCACACACCAGGAAGCAATAAGAAAGTAGCTTTAAAAAAGTGCTTAAAATAAGTTGTTGACAGTCAATAGTCACTTCCAGCTGGAGGGCTGACTCAACAAAGTTGAGTGAGAAGGACTAGCTATAAGACAATGGAAAGGCCAAATGGGTAATTCTTTTTGTGCCCTAGCCAGAGGGCAAAGAGCTGAGTGGGTAATTCCTGTTGGTCATCCTTAGCCTTCCTGCAGAACAACACACTTCCAGCTCAGCTATGCCTCCAGGCCCCAGTCTTTGAGATCAGTTTGAAAGTGCACGGAGCTGGTTGGTCCAGCTCAGTGCCTGTGCTGTTTTTAGGGAGCGCTGACAAGTAGAAAAGCATGTCATTGTATGGTGGAAAAGGCCTCATCTGCTATGCTGGGTGAACCCCAACAGCCTTGTAGGGAGGATAAACACTGAGATATGAAGGCAGATAAAAATCTGTCTCTTCTAGTCCATCACAGTCTCCTTTGCTCAAGGCTGGAGCAGATGTAGAGCTGGGATTCCATCAGGGGATGGCAGACCTTACGATACCAAACACAGCAAGGACAGCAAGGCCAAGCTGGGCTCACCAAGTGGGAAGCCACACTCAGCTCAGGGGAAGCTGTTCTTGTGTTACATGGGAGACTGGGCAAACAGCAGGCCTGGAAACAAAGAATTTAAATGAACAGATGTTGTTGGCCCAGGACCAAATGGGTGTAAATTAGATGTGAATAAAGTTAGTCTAGAAATTAGGTGAAAAAAATCTGTTGTTACACACACCAGAATCACAGGCCCAGGTAGCCCTTTCCTACCTGGTGATCATCATGTCCAACTTCACTTTCCATTCTCCACCATGAGCTTTCATTTTCACTCACATTCACCCAAACTGAGCAGTGTTTAACTGAATAGCCTAAAGTCAGGTTTCCATTTGGGAACACTGCAGTGTTTTGCTTAGCTCAAAATAGTTCATGTCAACATTTCCAAATATTTTTTAATTTTTTTTGTTTTTTTCCTCATATTAAATATTTCAACGTTTACAGCAATTTTAGGCACAGCAAACACAAAAATTATAATTTCTCCTTGTGAGTAGAGGTAGTGAGGGGCCTTGCTCTCCTTAGAATAACTGTGATCCTGAGATCTGTGTGCTGCAATGCTTCAGGGAGTGTAATCCTTTAAAATGTTGCAGGACGTAACAAGGGATGTACACCCTGTGGCTGTTAAAAGCAAAAAGCCAAGGATGGTGTGGCTCAGAGCTAGAGACTAAAGCTGAATTTCCTCTTCCATGGTACACTAATGAATGCTTTTAAAGTCTAGCTCTCTTGGCTGCCCTGTTCTATTTCAGCCTTACAAAATGCATTTCAAATTAAAAATAGAAAGAACTATTAAAAAGTCAGGGGATTTCCAGATATTAATTCTGTTTGGATTTTACCCTTTTATAATGAGGAGTGGTTTGTACTTTTATTGCCATTCCCAACAGACTGCATCTGAAATGCTCAGCAGAGAAGTAAGTTTAGCTCTTCCATAACAAGCTTCTAGAGCCAGCAAAATATGGGCTCTATTCCCCTGCCTACTTCTGCAGATTTCCTCTTTGGCAACAGCGACATATTTTAACCCATCTTGATTGCTGAGATGTCTCAAGTGAATTCATTTTAGTTAATGATTAATTAATTTCCTTTGTTTGACTCATCCCTGTGGTTGGTGCATATCCATCACAGACTGTTAGAATACCTACTCAGATAAACCACAAGACAGGAAAACTCTCTGGTATGGAGAATTTTAGCCATACCTCTTGGATTTGGGAAACAATACTAGAAATCCCTTTAAGAGAGTTTCTAGGAAATGTCCTATGCTTCCAACTTCTGTGAAATAGAGAAAAACATCTAAAAGACAGTTCATGGTTACTGTCCTGTCTTCCTTTGTTTTCTCTGTTGTCTTGTGTTGTGGTCGTCAGTTATTTAGCTCCAGGGAGTGTAAAGGCATGTAAAGGAAAAAAAAAAATTAACTCCATTTAATTTATATTTTATGCCACTTTGTCTTATTTTCTAACACACATCCCCATTAGAATGAGGGATACATGCAAACTTCTGGCCTTTGTAGATCTAAATACATAAATACCCATGGAACTTATTTGTGCATATAGAATGTTTTTGTGAAGTTCCAGTTGTCCATTCTAGGAGCTGTGACCAGGACACCTGCTTCAGGACGTGCACACGTCCTTCCATTTAGGGTTTGGGTTTTTTTCCTAGTAGTACTTACCCAAAGGAAAACGTGAGTATCTATATTGCAGTTTTAGAGCATCTACCAAGAAAAAGAGCCACTGATTCCAGGAAGTGGGTATTTTTAACAACATTCCTGATGTTCTCTGAAACTCTCTGAACAATACGTTCCATTCCACTTTGTCCAATCCTCTTGTTCCCCCCAAATGAGGTTAAGAAGTTGTTTGACTCTCCTCACACCAGCCTGCAGCAAAGCTTCTGGGACAGAGGGGCACTATCATGCCCACAGAAGATTGGCAAGAGACTAAGTAACCAAGGCCAAACTTTCCCTCTCCACTCAGTCTTTATCAGCTGCCTTTCAGTCAAACTGCCAGCTTCTTGATATCCTACCCCAGTCCTGGGCTAATCAGGGAGTTTAGCAGGTTCACACTGGGATTTACAAGTTCTGAGTGCATCATATCACCTCAACATCACCAGGGTGGAACTTCAGAGCTAGATAATGCAGCACTTGCTCATGAAACTGCTTGTTAGATGGGGAAGGAGGCCAAATGATTTAATCAGCTCACTCCCAGCAGTGAGGATCCCTTAGCATTATCTGAATCTGACCCGAAGACCAATTAATAACAAGGACTCTAATGCCTCTGAACTTCTGAGTTTTGTAGATTCTTAGATCTACACTTGGAATTCTAGTAGGAGGCTTTCCTGGAGACATGTTATAGCCACAATAAATTTGTTCTTTTGTGCCTTCCACATTTTTGGAAGTGACACAAAATACAGCAGCTAACAAGCATAAAAGAAATAAAGCATAAAGAACACACGAATGCATGCATGGATCAACAGGTAGAGTAATTTGCATTTCAACAGATAGGCCAATCAATAATTACAAAGAAGAACATACTAAATTTGCTGGGATTTTGCATACTCATGTGAAATGGGTGAATGGTTCATCATTAGTTGGGGAGAGAAAAGTAATATTGCTGCTCAAGTATGACAAATTTGAGATATTAAAATGCTGCCTTTTTCTACTGATACATTTGCACAGAGAGGAATGCAAATGTGGGATGCTGGTAGCCAGAGTGGAGAAGGAGTTTTCTTGTGTTTCTGTCACAGTAAAGTTACATTTTAGTTGTATATACCAGGAACTATATCAGTATATACTTAGCTGCTAAGTAAACTATGCATATCACACATTCTGTGTTTTCCATATGAGATTGTATAGCCTACTTGTAATAACAGCAGACCAGGAAAATAACTTTTAGATCCAAGACCTATGATACACCTCAGGAATGAAGAGCAAAATCATGGACAGTATCAGAACCAATCAAATCTTTCCCTTAGACATCTACAATTCTTAGCTTGATCTTTTATTATATACTTGATATGTGAGAGTTAACTGTGAAAATATAAAGATCTTTGTTACTTAATGGAATTAGAAACAAAATGGGTTTTATTTTGTTTTCGTTTTGAGACAGTATTAATTTTGGACAACGTGACTTTTTCCTTTTCTCAGACTGAACTCTGAATTTTGTATAAACTCTTGTTCCTCAGAAACAGAGAGGATACAAGGAATGGGGGGGGGGAGTAGGACCCACACCCAATGGAATAAATGGGCTTTCAAGCTGGGAAAACCTTTGTCTTTGCTTTCTGATTACTTTATCTCATTGTTTACAAAGCCCAGATGTCTTAGAAAGACCTCATTTGTTGCCACATATTTTCTTTCTTTATGAATCACTCCACCCATTTTTAAACAAAGACAAATGCCAGTTGTCATTTATTCTAAGGCTACCTTTCAGTAAGCTCAGTGTAATGTGCTGCTATAGCTTAGGGGAAAGCTGTTGGGAACTCGAGAATCCACTGAATACATAATTAAAAAAAAAAAAAAAAAAAAAAAAAAAAGACGGGGGAAAAGAGTTGCACCGACTTAATATTAAGAACTCAAGAACTCGGTGTCTCCCTTCTCTGTCTCTTTCAGCTGCACAAACTGTTAATGGAGCCGTTTTGGAGACACTGACAGAAACTCCAAGGTTTGCAGCAGCTGGTATGTTTGGAGACAGTACCATCCGTGCCTCTCCTGTTCCAGCCAAATTAGTCTCCTGCCCAGCAGGAGGGACAGGGTGGGAAAGAGGAGCTGGGAGTGACAGGAAGCCCGGGCAGTCGGGAGCGGGGTCGGAGGGCAGCAGTGGGGCCAGCTCCATGCCAAGGCTTCTGGCTTCACTGCCCCCCAGCTGCTCTGAGGGACAGGTGATGTCTTCCAGTGACCTGATGGCCAGCTCACACAACAACCTGCCTCCTCAGAGGGTGTTTTATCTGCAAATACACCGGGACACACAGACCTCAGGGGGCTGCTTGCTGGCCCAGAGGGTTGGTGGCACAGCACAGCTGCCCTAGGCAGTTGATGCTCCCTCTCTCCCCAACAGCCCACTGCCCAAGGGGATCATGCCAAGATCTACCTTCTGCTCAGGCCTGAGCACTGCCTGTGAGAGGGCTGCTTGACACAGACCAAAGCTGTGGAGCAGTGTGCCAGCAGTTACAGTCAGCACAGGCAAGCAAGCCATCGCTCAGCCCTGGGCCTCTACAGCTTTTGTGCCCACACATAGCCCAGAGCCAGTTTTATTTGGAGACAGGTTTATTTGGAGATAAGTTTATTGGGAGATAGGTTGCCCAGGGAGGCTGTGGCTGCCCCCTCCCTGAAGGTGTTCAAGGCCAGGTTGGATGAGACTCGTGCAGCCTGGTCTGGTGGGAGGTGTCCCTGCTCATAGCAGGGATGTTGGAACTGGTGATCTTTAAGGTCCCTTCCAACCTTAACTATTCTATGGTTCTGTAATTCTATAAACAGCAATACTTTGGTGAGATTGAACGTTTTATCTATGGGAAAATTTATAAAAGAGGTTCTTGCTTTACCCAAAATCTTCCAGTGATACTTCTGCAGCTACATCAGGAGGGTCTCTTCTTCTGTGCACTCACACTCTAAGCCAGCCAAGCCTTGAGCATGTGGAGGGTCTTGAGATGCTTCATGGAGCTGGAAATAAGCTTAAAGCTGAACACATGAGGAAGTATTATCTGCAAGAGTGCAAACTTCTTTAACCCATTTTTTGGTGTCTGCTTTTCCTTCCCACGACCTCCTCTGGTAAACTGGGATGTCTTTCTGCAAGCTGTCTATCACAGCTTGGGCTGTTTTAAGTAAAATCCTGTGTATTTATAACTCATATTTATTGCTACTGCTTATAAATCACATAGATTGCAAAGTCTAACTTTATTCTCCTTTCTCTGAAGCTGCTTTAATTCCCTTGGTTTGACATATTTCTTGTGTAACCTGTGAGATGGTAAATGCTAACAAGAAGATGACAGTTTGGTTTGAATGATAGCAGTGACAAACATCTTGATTGGAATAGAAAAGCAGTTCAAGTGCCATCTAGAGTTCCCAAAAGCATGAAAAGATACAGTGAGAAGAGTGGACCTGCAATATATGTTGCTAGCAGAGGTACCCCTGCAGCCAAGCCTTATAGACAAGGAGGTCTACAAACACCTGCATCACCCATTGACTTCTGCTGGAGCTTTCCTTTCTAATGAGAGCCCAAAGGGAACTGATGTGACAGGTCTGGTAGCAGTAGCTCTGATACCATAAAAGCTTGCTATTTCTGTTGTGGCAACACCAACTACTTATTAGAACATTACAGTCCTGTCTCAAAGACCTTCAGCTTATGATATGAGGCAAGAATAAAAGAAAGAGTGGGGAAAAGGAAGAGGAAGGGAGGACAAGGACAATGGTATAATCCAACTAGTCAGAGGGTTGATGAAGCTGAAGGGGATGTGTACAGAACTTTTACATTGATCTGACTTGGCTTTACATAAGACCTGATGTGTGCATTTGGTTTTGCAAAAAATTCTTTATTTTGTTGGGTTTTTTAACAGTAATGTAATCTGTTGAGACCACTACCATATCAACTGATGATTATAAATCACTTCACCTCTCTTAGCATCATTGCTATTTGGGTGACTTCCAACTTGTAGTGAGTTTGGCAGCTACAGTGAAGGTAACTAATGAAGTCCTGTTTGAGGGCAAATCATGATCTAGGGTGGACATGTAACGGCTTCCTTGCTGTCTAAGAAAAGCAGCTTAAGGCTTTGAGGGTCCTAAGCTGCTTCTCACCTGAGTTCACACACTTCTAGGACTGGGATCGTGGCTAATGGTCAACAGGTCAACACCTTCTGCAGAGATGAGATGATTCTCTCACTTGACTACATCAACAAGGCTCAGTAAACCAGTCTAGGGATTTTAAAAATAACATGTGTACCTACTTGCATTGAAAAAGTACAAGCATGACCATTCTTACAGTGTTTTCAATATAGTTTTCCAAGCTAAGCCTATTTTCTCAAGATGTAAGAGATTAAGTTTTATAGTTGCACATGAAGTTTTAGAAGGCTAACCAAAAGGACTTGATAAACAGTCCTACTGATACAGGTACTTTTGAGACTGCTATATGTGTCTCTCCTGACACAAAAGATCTCTTCTCTGAGATAACAGGGACTGAAGATTGGTAGGAGAGCAATTTAGGGCCTCAGATACTAGGAATGTGACAGTGAAGTAAAATGTCATTGACACAAAAGGGTGTAGGTACAAATTATGAGTGTGCCTACAGCTATTTGGACTGAGTAACTGAGATTCCTGTAGCTTTTAATTACTTCTGTGATTTGCAGCAGAGAAATTGTCTCCTTAAAACATCTGTGTGCTTGTGTGCATGTGTGGTTAGTGGGAACAGCTGAATAATGGACTGAGAGATGCAGCCTTTAGTAGAAAAATATTAGGGAACTGTTAGCAGTCCTGTAGGAAGCAAGGAGAGTACCAGCTTTGTTTATATTCATGGGATGAGAAACTACAATATTCACACTAACAGAGTTAGGAAAGTAAAAAAAAGACACAAACAAAAGGAGAGGAGGCAGTTTTACTCCTCTTACTGTGTCGCTTTGTTTAAAGAAACTCAAAACCAGTTCCTCTCTGGTGAAGTAAACTCTGAAGACTCCCCGCTGAGCCAAAAGAGGGAGTTTTACAGTCCCATTCACTTTCCTCCTGCTTTCCCAGCATTGTGGCAACCTTTGCACTGTGTCACACATCCGCAGTGCGAGGCTCAGGGCAGCTGCAGGGCTCAGATCCCAGGCAGGAGGGAAGAAACCAGGCGTTTTCCTCCAAAAGCCACAGCCCGGGTTTGTGCTGCTGCGCAGCTCTTCTCGGGGTCTGCTCTCCAGATGCTCTCTGCTGCTAATCATGCCTGAAGATGGAACTTGTTTTGTCTGAAAGCTCTTACATTTTAAATGAGAATCTGCTATGGTCATGAACTGCTCCAAAAATGAACACAGTGAGAGAAGCTCAGCAGGCTAAAGGAAGAGGGATCACAGACCCGGGGTAGAATGAGGCAATTTATTCTTTCAGTCTAACAGGGGTTTTTTTTCATACTTGCACACCATTTCAGTAGCTGTTCTCTGAGCCAATGGTGCTAACTCTAGTAATAAAAAAAAAAAAAAAAAAAAAAAACAGAAGGAGGAAGAAATTAATAGATATAAAACAAACAACTTCCTGGGGTTTAAGATTTGTTTTTCACAGGTGAAACAAGTTTGGAGAAGTCCCAGAAAAACCATGTGGTTTTTCTGAATATTTTGTTATTTAAGAAGCCCTTACACAATTTCTGAGAATGAGTAAAAATAAATGCCAATTGTATATGAGCCCAGTCACAGTTGATTTTCCAAATGATGCAAAAAAAAAAAAAAAAAAAAGACACCATCCTGGATTGCTTTCCAGAGAGAGTATATGACAGTTTATGAATGGAAATCACTGCAAATGTTGAAAAACAGGAGGAAAACAAAACAAAACACAAGGTTTTTCCCTTCATGATTTGCAGGTCAGACAACATGGGACCTGTCTGAAATACAGTTTCAGTCAAAAGTAATTGCAATTAAAGATATCATATTTTAAAAAATATTTTTAATGGAAAAGTCTGGAGCAGGAAGGATCTTTAAATGAAAGCTCACATGTTTACTGAAATGTGGACATGTTTATTAAAAATACTCATTGAAAGAACAAATCCCTTTAAAAGTTAAACTTTTAAGCAATTGTTAGTAAATAAATATATCTGCAGTATAATTTAATTAAGAAAAAATACGACATTGAAATTTTCACAATAAGAATAGTTTTTACCCTCTCAAAATCCTAAATCATCATCAGAAGAGTCAGTGACCATAGTAGCTTGATAAAAAATATACTGAAGAGCTTCTGTTACAGTTCACTGTTAAAAAATCACCAAAGTAATTGGAATCAAACAAAATTAAAAGGAGTAAATTATTACAATCAAATAATGATAGCAAAATGCTAAACACATGCTTTCAAATTAATCTTATAATTACTCTTCCATCTTTTGTGGTAGGAAGGTAAGGAACAAGTACTGACATCTCCAGCTCAGACAGGAATTCTGCTGTAAGCCCGTGGAGGCCATTGGGGCTGATGTGTCCTGTGAGGGGCACTGTCCTGCTCAGCCAGCTCCACCACAGACACCTGCAGCCTCCTGGTTCCATCTGCCTTTCTTCTTCTTTCTTTCCCAGCTTTGCAAAGCCCTCTGAACAGGACAGTTCAGGAGGCAGCTGGCGTCCAGGCAGGTGTCACCTTCAGCAGAGGGTGATGCCAGGCCTGGAGGCCCACATGTTGCTTGGCCACCTCATGGGCTGTGCTTCAGATGAAGGGTGGAGGTGCTGCCTGAAGTGCCCTGTCCTCCCAGCCCCAGACCTGGGTCCATGACTCCCAGGTTGCCCCCTGTGGTGGACAAGAGTCCTGGCACACAGGGTGTGCTCCCAGGTTTCACAGTTCAACTGCAGCCAAAGAATTCCACATCTACTGCCTTAAGTTATCAAATGGACTTGGGCTTGACCTTGGGCAGTACAGTGAAGAACTTTGGCCTATAAATAGGGACAGCTAAACATGCAGAGCATTGGGATTTACAAAGCACAGAAAGAAGAAAAACAATGAGAAAAAACAATGATGCTGCTGCATTAAGATGTGGTGCTACTTCACTTGGACTTCACCCTGCAAAGCCCTGGTCTCCTCACTCCAGAAATATTAAAACCAGAAGAGGGGAGATTTAGGTGAGACATGAGGAAGAAATTCTTGAGTGTGAGGGTGGTGAGACACTGGGCCAGGTTGCCCAGGGAAGCTGTGGAAGCCCCATCCCTGGAAGTGTTGAAGGGCAGGTTGGATGGGGCTCTGAGCAACCTGGTCTGGTGGGAGGTGTCCCTGCCCATGCAGGGGGGGTTGGAACTAGATGATCTTTAAGGTCCCTTCCAACACAAACAAGTCTGGGATTCTACGATTACTGCAGCTACAGGCAGGTTGGCAAGTCTTGGTCAGTGTTAGGGTATAGAGAAATTAGCACACAAAGATGGGAAGACCAGGACTCTCTGAGAAGAAATAAAAATATAAAACCTGAGGAGAGCAGACAGAGGCTGAGGGAGCAGAAGCAGAAAGCCAACCAGGATTTTCCTCTCCTTACCACACACAGTGGAGTGTGTCCTTGTGCAGAGCAACATCAATATCCAAATGGTGAGCCCATCATGGATGCTCTTGCTCCCTTTTTCTGCAGTGAACTGCACTGAACTGAGCTTTCTCAAATGGCAAAGCCTGCTGCCCCTATCAAACAGCCTGGCCTTTCACACTGAAGTCACTGTCTAGTATGTTGATGGATATTCCTGTTTTCTGGAGACTACGGGCAGGAAAGAATCTCCTCATGCCAAAAATCCCATGCACTTATATCTAGCAGAAACAAAAAAGTTGGAGTTTTAAGGGGGTTTTTTGGTGGTTTTTCTTTGGAGGGTTGTGGGGTTTTTTTTAGTTGTTTGTTTGTTGGGGGGTTTTGTTGTTGTTGTTGTTGTTGTTGTTGTTGTTGTTTTTATGGGAAAATGTGTTTCAGTGGGATTAATGTCTCATAGTCTCATGTAGTGACCTGTGTGCTTTCCGTATATTTTGCCATGTGAACAGGTGGATTAACCTCCACTGAACTTCTGGCACACGGTTAGAGCACCCCCAAGAACTGAGCTAGCTGGTCTGAAGCTATGTGGAATCATCAGATTGGCTGTTAAAGCTCATACTCAAACTTTGTCTAACCTGTTCGTGTTCTGCCTTTAACTGTGATCAACAGTGAATGCTCATGGAATTGAATAATTATTCCATGAATAATTATGGCAACAGCTCCCACAAACCATCACAGCTTCCTGCCTCAAGGATGTCCTGGTTCATTCCCAGCTCAGGGCTTCCCTCAGCTGGAAGCCATGGGTTTGGATTTAATAGATGTCATGTGGCTTTTTTCTTCCACCTATTCATCTGACTGATTCTTGAGCTCACACAAACTGTTTTATTCCCACCAGCCTATGGGAAGGAACTCCCCTGAACCAGTAGCTGTGTTGTGCAAAGACATGTGTTGTTTGGTTTGAGCAGGCCAGTTGTTTGTTTGGTGTCACTGCCAGGATCAGCACAGCTCCTTCTTCACTGCACTGCAAGAACACTTGCACGTTTATACTTATCTGGCCTTGTGCCAGCACTGTAACCTACCTTGAATTGTTCTTTTTCCCTATTGTGTTTTACCTGCTTTGGTCCACTGATGGGAAGAGTTCATTAGTGAAGCCACGTTATTTTAGACTTTGATTATAATATGAGTATTGCACTTGCCTGATAAATCACCTCTTCTTTGCACCCACTCCCATTTCAATTTATCCTGTTAGAACTTGGCTGATTAAAACCGTGTACAGGATTCAGACAAAGGCTTCCCCAGGGTCCTGCACACCTCAGTAGGACTTCCTTACCTCTACTGGAAAAGCTTTCTCCAGTTTTTTTCCTTTGCTTCTTTCCCACTGCTGTTTTACAGCCATTCTGTACCTGACTTATGCATCTAGTTTCTCTCCTCTCCTTATTTACCACTGATAATGCCCCAGAACTTTAGTAGTCCTTCAGTGCATGACTTTGTTGACCATCATTCTAATCTTCATCCCACTTGCTATTGAGGTCATCCAACTTTTCCTGCATGCTATTCCCATCTCCCCATTATTGAGAATGTTTCCCAGCTTGGAAACAGCCACTGAAAGGCCTAACTGCTCATCCTTTACAAAGCAGCTCCTTTACAACCCTAAGCCTTTTACCCTCACCCTCCCTGAACCTCTCTTCTGGAAGGCTTTTTGCCAGAGCAGCTCAGTTGGAAGCCAAGCATGGAGGTAAGCTTCCTGAGGGCAGCACATCCCACCCTCAGGATTACAGAAGTGAAAGTGTTTGAAGGAAATGCAGTCTGTTTGGCACAGCAAGCTGCATGTCAGGTGCCTGTGAGGCTGAGCTATATTAAGGAACCAACGTCAGGACACATTAGACTTCTGACAGGCACAGTGCCTCTCATGGGCATGGAGAGGAGCAGAGTGCTGGAACAGGCTTGCTGCACCTGTGAAGGGAAGGGCCAAAGGGTCCTCCCAGTGAAGGAGAACCTGCCCACAAGGTTAACAACAGGACCAGAGAGTGTTGGAAACACAACTGCCCAGGCTTCTCCCCAAGACTTCTCCCTTTTAGCAGGACATGAGCACATCTAGACAGCACGGGAACTTCCCTAGGCTTGCAAAGGTTACTTGGAGTACACAGTGCACTGACTCAGACACCCACCAGCAGACATTAATTAGGCTAATTCTAGAAGACTGAATTCGGTCAAATAAAGTTCCCTAATCTGACATCTTCTCTTAAAAAAGATACTTTAAGAAAAATCATTCTGTAAAGTGAAAGTGGTTTTTCTGTGTATCACCATGACCAATGTAAGATGACCTAACAGAACCTGGGGAGTGACTAATGGCAAATAACTTCAAAATCCCTCAAATTTACCTCTAAAGTTGATACTGTGATTAGTGGATTCTAACGGATTCTGGCTGTCCCTGGCACCCACGCAAACCAGCCAGCAGAGGAAAGAAGTTACTGCAAGATAAGACAAAACACTTAGGAAAACATTCCAAGAGGAATTTGCAGGGGGCTTCCTAAAGAGCTGCCATCTCTTTTGTGGGAGCTGAACAAGCCAAAGACAGACCTTGTTCAGATAGGATCAGTGCCATGTCTGCATTCTCTGTGTACTACCACTTTGTGTTTTGGGGCAGGCTCCAGGTAACACCTGGAGTCACAGCAGTCAGTTATTTCTTACCAGGGAATAGTTTTCCTGAAAAGTGGAAAGGCCCAGCAATGGAGTCACTATAACTCAAGCCAAGCAAATCACTGCAGGAAGTGTTCAGTCTCACATGCTATGCATGAAGGAGAGGTACAAAATCAGGATTCACCCACTTTTAGTAAGAGTTTTCTGTATTGGGTTGGCATACAGATAAGTGAAATCTCCAAAGAGCCTGCTCCCCCATCCGGGCAAATTTTCAATAAACCTCTGCAAATACTTTGCAGTTAAAGGTTTTCTTGCAAGTCTGGCAGTCTGGGCACTGCTCCCTTTCTGTCTTCCAGCCACCCAGAGTCTGCCACACTAATTGGTTATGGCACTTAGATACAGCTATATATTAAGTAACTCCTTATCATCTTAATTCAGAGTTCTATGTGCTTACTCTCTGCCATCCAGCCTGAATCCCATTAAAATAATTTTTTTAAAAGTAATATTCTGCTGACATGAGTGAAGGCTGAGTTACCTATGGTCATGTTCTCACCATTCTCTTCAATCCCCTTTTTTTTTTTTTCATTCCATGTTCAGGTATTGTTTTTTTGTTGGTGGTTTGTTGGGGTTTTTTTTCTTTATTTTATATGATAATCTCTAGCCTTGGTGCTATGAACTAGTTGCCAGTCTCTGCAGAGCTGCTTGCCTTGTTTCCCCACCTGCTTGAGTAGTGGATCACCTCACCTTTGAACTTGCTCCTGCATTGGCTTCAGGACAGTTTCAGTGCCAGGGACTGTGAAAAGGTGTCAATATCTGCTGAAATAGATGATCAGTAAAATCTAGTAACAGGTTTCTTCTGACAGAGCCCCCCCATTCCAATCTGCAGAACGGGCTAGGATTGTATTTTGTACTGTGTTTAGCAATGGTCCTTTTCCAGAGCCTCTTTCTCCAAAGGACAGAACATTAATGGGTAGTGACAAAATTCAAACCTTCCATTCCAATGTGGAATGCCTGGGGCTCTTTTCAAGTTCTGGAAACAGATACAACAGGTAGGAAATAATCCACAGGGAACTTTTCTGTTGTAACATGTACTGGAGAGGTCAATTACAAGAGTATAAAAATGTGAAACTTTGTCCTTGGAGGAGCATCATTCAGAGCTGTGAAAATATGAGAGAAAAAGGATCTGCAAATATTGATTAGTATTTAAAAATTAATTGGCTTCGTTAAGCTCCTGCCTCTTTTCTCAAACACTCTGCTCGTATGAACATTCTTATGGAAAGGAGTTTTCTTTCACATGCTTTGAGGACATTGTCACTATTATAATATTGTTGTGAGGAGTCACAGCTAATTTCACAGATTCCCATTTCAGTCTTAGCAGCAGCCATGACACGTTTGCTGGCAAAGAATTTTTTTTACCCACAATTGAGAATTTTTTTTTACTTATTGATGGCAAGCCTATGAAAAACTGTTGCAATGGTGAAATGTGCTCAGACCTTGCAAGTATTTACCTTGCAAATCCTGCTTCTATTTCCTTCTGTTACAGAATTGACTTGAACCCAATGGCACAGAGAACTGGGATAAAACAGAGAGCAGTGGGATGTCCATTTTCTCTACTTTGTCTTTTCACCCATCCAGTCCTAGGAATATGAAATGAAAAACAAATAAGTTTGTGGGGTCAGCCAAGATTTTCAATAGTTCAGAGATTCTGCCATAGGAAAGTCAGTGCCAATTGACTGTAGGAGCAAATTTCCATATTCCTGTTCTGAAATAAGGCCTTTAGAATTAAGTCTATGCCTAAAATTGCTTCCAAAAAAATGTTGTGATAGCCCTCGTACAGTAGAGCAGTTAAACACATGCTTAACCTTGAGTGGTTGACAGTTCCTACCTGAAGAGAAATATTTTCATTCCTAAAGCAAAGCACATGCTCATGTTTTTGTTATGTAAAGGACCGTGTGAAGAACACATCCAGTCCTGTGAAAACACAGATATGAGGTTGCACCTTTGGACACAATTTTGGTTTTTGTTAGTCTCTTTCTTTGTTGTGTTTTCCTTTGTAATAGGCTAATGTTCCAAGGAATATTGTGGCAATGAAAGTTAAACTCACACACAAATTGATATCACACATAGCTTTCAGCCTGCATCTCCATCTGAATGTTGGGAAAATAATAAGGTCAATTCACTCGAGCAATAAATCCACCCAAAACTGCTCCTTTTACTGGAGGGAATGTTGAATACCAGGCCAAGATACCTACAGATATGGTACCTTTAATAAGTAAAGCAGAAACCCACAGATTAAAGCAGAATGAATATGTTTATTTCCAGTAGCTGGAAGATCAATTAGATAATAGAAGTTTTTTTAGGTCTTTCAAGCTAACTTTTCTTACTCAATAGACACATTTTGGCTAGAAAGGTGTAATTAAACAAATGGAACAGGATAGTCTTTCCAGCCACATGGTCTTTAAAACAGGTTACGATGCATTTTCTGACCTCCTGCTTGTTTGCCCTGGTACCCGAGGCACAGTGACACACAGGCTCTCAGATCCCTCACAGAAAAGGGTTCACAGCCCCAGTGTTCCCAGCCTTTAGCAATCACACCAGAGCACCCACCACTCTGCACTTTTCACCTAATCTGGGAGGCAAAGTGCTGCTGCTTTTAAAGCAAAGTGTAAAGCATATTTTCATATGCCACATACAGTTTCAGGGGGAGGTTATTTTGTGCATGTTTTTCATTGGTTTTATGGTGGTTTGGTTTGTGCTGTTTGTACTGTTACACAAAAAAAAAAAAAAAACAAAAAAAAACAACAACAAAAAAAAAACAAACAAAAAACCAAACAATTTATTGTATTATTGTAATATTATTTTAATAATTCTTACCATCATGAACCATCTTTGAGTCAACAGTTGGCCTCTCAACTTCTGATGTGGGCAGAGTGGATTTTCCCTTCTGGACAGGGATGTTGCTGCCTTAGAGAGGATTTGGTTCTGTTTCTTTAATGTTAGTGTCTGACCTTCCCCCCTATAACAGAACAGCTGATGACAGCCTCTTACACAAAGTAAGCAGAGACTAACTAATATAACATGTGGGTAGGGTGCTTTTACTTCTCTTTTTCTCTTTGTTATTCTTTTTATCACTTTTTGCTACATAGAAATGCTTCTCATTTTTTGTTATTTCCCCATAGGATGTTTTTTCCCTTCCCTCTCCTCTCCACACATGTTGTCTCTTCCCCTTAGCCCAGCAAAATGCCTCCTAAAATTAAATGAAGTCAGACACCTTCCATTTTCAGGAGAAAGCTGTTCTTACTGTCACCTGTACTGGAACACTTTTTTATCCACTGGTTTGGACTGAGTGCCAAGCACTTAAAGGGGGAACCTGACAGACTTAAGAGACAACTATTGTGAGTAAACTGGATCAGAAATAAAAAACCTCAACTCTACCAGAGTAGGAAAAAGACTTCATAAGTTCAAGATGGTGTGGTGCTTTACCACCATCAGAACAGAATCCCATTAAAAGATGTATCTCAGAAATGCAGCATTTTTTTGCCATTTGCCAACATCTTTAACATATTTTAGTATAATCAATTAAATATCTTTTCAATTAAATCAATTAAATAATCTTAAAATTAAAATCAATTTTTCTTCTGCTACTAATTATTTTGTTCCAGGAGCAGAAAGACCCTGGGAACTATAGGCCTGTCAGCCTGACCTCGGTGCCTGGCAAAGTTATGGAGCAGATCATCCTGAGTGCCATCAAGCAGCATGTGGAAGACAACCAGGGGATCAGGTCCAGCCAACATGGGTTTAGGAAAGGAAGGTCCTGCCTGGCTAATCTCATCTCCTTCTATGACTGGGTGACCTGCCTAGTGGATGAGGGGAAGGCTGTGGATGTGGTCTACCTTGACTTCAGCAAGGCCTTTGACACAGTCTCCCACAGCATCCTCCTGGAGAAGCTAGCAATCCATGGCTTGGACAGGTGCACCCTTGGCTGGGTCAAAAACTGGTTGGATGACCAGGCCCAGAGAGTGATGGTGAATGGAGCTGCATCCAGCTGGTGTCCGGTGACCAGCGGTGTCCCCCAGGGATCAGTACTGGGCCCAGTCCTGTTCAATATCTTTACTGATGACCTGGATGTGGGGACTGAGTCCACCCTCAGTAAATTCGCAGATGACACCAAGCTGGGGGGGAGTGTTGATCTGCCAGAGGGTAGGAAGAGGCTGCAGGAGGACCTGGACAGGCTGGATCGATGGGCTGAGGCCAATGGCATGAAATTCAACAAGACCAAGTGCAGGGTCCTGCACTTGGCCACAATAACCCCAGGCAGAGCTACAGGCTGGGGGAAGAGTGGCTGGAGAGCAGCCTGGCAGAGAGGGACCTGGGGGTGCTGGTGGACAGCTGGTTGAACATGAGCCAGCAGTGTGCCCAGGTGGCCCAGAAACAGAAGTTAAGAAGACTATAATTCCCTGCAGCATTGAGCACCCCCAGTGACAGCAGAGACCTTTCTTTGGGGACCTGAGCTGAGCCTTTGATGTTCACATCCAGTTACGTGACATGACTTGTTTTACCATGTCCATCACACTCACATAAAAAAGGTATCAAGTCCACATTGTTTCATGAGGCCTATTGAACTCAGCAGATATGTCATCTACGCCCATGAAATAAAGAACAAGTCTGGGATTAAAATGTTTGGTGACATGGCAGTGTCCACATCTGTGGTTACTGATGAAGGAGCAATAACCTTCTATCAAACTACAGTGAAATGTTGTGGACAATCTGTTTTAGCTTAAATTAGCAGTTTCAGTCCAAGCCTGCAGGAAAATCACATTCAGAGGAATAGACAATAGCTCATCTTCCTTTGTAAACAAATGACCAATTATTG
The DNA here is from genome assembly GCA_020745705.1 of Hemiprocne comata. Lineage (NCBI taxonomy): Eukaryota > Metazoa > Chordata > Aves > Apodiformes > Apodidae > Hemiprocne > Hemiprocne comata. Next base: position 122,830,840 of record CM036588.1, read on the forward strand.
TTCTTCATATTTATGTCAGAATTCCTCACAATCCACCACTCATCACTTCTGCTTTTGTTTCAGAAATGTTTTTGGGGAAATCCATTAACTGACATGAGAAAAGGAAGAGAGAAAAGGTAGAATTTCCACAAGCTGCAGTTCAAACCATGACTTTTTGGAAGGAAAAAACCTAAAACATTTTAAGGTTAATCATCAGCCTCAAAGCTTTTTGCACCTCCAGTTTCATTTTGGTGTAACTGAATCATGTCTTCAGAAATCTGACCTCAAACTGACTGCCCTGGGTGGCCCTGCCTGACCAGGGGCTTGGACCTGGTGACTTCCAGAGGTCCCTCCCAGTCTCAGCCCTTCTGGGATTCTGTGACTGCAGAGCTCAGAAGCCCCTTCACTCCTCACCAGTTCCCCAGCTACACTGGGAAAAGGACCAGCTGAGTCTTTCAGCAACACCTGTCACCTTAGTATCCAAAATGGAAGAAAAAAGGGAATGAAACAGCTAAAAAGGACATAAATTAAAATAGTGGAGGAGTAAATAGCATAAGGGGGAAAAAAGCAGCTAAGAGCACGTTAATTTAGCTGCACTGCATGGGACCCAGTCTCACACACTCACCTCCTCTGCTGAGCCAGTTTTCCAAGTTACTTGGCTGGATATCTTTTGCCCCTAAAACAGTAGTCCAGAATATGTTTTATCTGAAGTTGTGGCTTCTGGCTACGTCCAGCTTAAGAATGCAGTTTGACATGGACATTCTTTAGGACCAAGAAACAACCATACCTCCTGTTTTGCACAGGAAACATGGAATTTTTTGTACTCCCTCTATACTAAATAAACTTCAATAGAATGACCCAACTGACAAAGGAAACACTTGTAGCCATGACAGGATTGACAGGGGTGGGTTACTAATGTCTGATGAACACCCTTTCAGTGAAACATCCCTGCAAATATAATCCCAGGCAAACACCTGGGATTTTTTAATTTTATTTTTAAGTCTGAAGTTAGGGAGATGGAATTAAGCAACAGGTCTCAAAGGAAGAAGGAGAGAGTTCCAATTCTATGATGAAGCTAGTCAGGAATACTTGATAATAAAGGGTATGAAGGAAAAAGTTTCTCCCCATCATTAATACTAGGCTGCTGAGAGACTAGAAGAGAGAGGTCAGGAAGAGGGAGAGAACTCAGAGTCTGAGGAAGCCCAATGCAAGAAGAGGAAGACTGGACAAATAAAGAGACTTTCCTTAAGTTCAAAGACAGTTTGAGAGTAATCAGAAAAATGACTCAGGGAAATGTGGGAACCTTTTCTGGTTTGACTGCATCTACTATTTTTTTTTTAAACCAATTTTCAAAACTTTACAAAATGTGTTTGTCTGTTTACTTTAACTGCTCTGCAGACCAAACAACTTCTTGAGCAGAAAGGAGTCCTTGGAGAGGATGAGCTCAGGTTATGAAGGCATGTGGGGAAGCCTGGGCCGTGAGAGCACTGGGCCCTGTGTTTTTGTGGTGCTGTGTGATCACCTTTCCACAAAGGGGTAACTGACTGGAATGAACTTGTATCCTGAAAACAAAGACACAGTCACACAAACAAGAGCAAAAGGATGTATTTTTTTACCTATTCTGAGGACTTGTATAAAAGCTTAAGAGCATATCAGCATGAGCAGAGTAAATATTTAAATAAACTGGTTAAATTTGAGAAATAAATCTGCAGTGTGAATCATCCTTCCCTGATAATGGAACCTTGTTATTCACAGTACTGTTCTTTATAATTTCAGCCTTCCTTTTCAACTCTTTCTTTTCTCTTTTCACCTGGATCCTGCATAAGTGGGTCTGAAGTTTTAAAAAACATTTATCAATGAATCTGAACCTAATCCTACCCCTGCTTTGATTTAGGAGGTAGAACTCATTCATCAAGAGTTTATTCATTTCTTTATAAATACAATAGTTAACCTGAGTTTTGTGAAGCAAGTGACTTAGGAAAATTATCTAAACAAATACTTTTCAACAAGTGGCATCTCATTCTGAGTCTCATGGCTATTATTACTGTGCGTCACCTGAGAGTGAAACGTGAGGAAGTTGGTTTTTTGTAGTGCTGTTCCAGCACTGCTGCATTCCATTGGAAACCCCTGATAATGAAGTCACACAATTACTTCAAACAGAGGATAGATCATGGTCATCAGCAATTTTTTTTCCCTGGTATGACATTAAAAAAAAATAAAAATTAGATATTTATTTATAAATTAATTCATTGAAAACCTGTGATACAGTCACAGATAAAGCAAATCTTTAGAAACAAGAGCAGCAAGACCACTTTTGGTCACCAGCTCAATGTATCACTGTTCTGGTGGATTCCAAGCTAGTTAGTACAGAAATAGTGCATCACAGAGCAAAGAGAAAGGGTGATCTTTGAATTTCCTCCTAAACTTATTTTGCATTTTATATCACTTCTCACTTCAGAGATTTCTGGTTTGTTTTCTTCCAAAGCAAGACTTGATTTGAACTCACATTCTTCCTGCAGTCAGTAATAGGAACATTTGTCCTACCAGCCTGTCCTACCAGCCTGAACTACCAGCCCATCCTGCAGGCTGTCTCTTGGCTGGCATCACCACGTTACACAGCACTGCTGCTCAGTCCATCTGTGTGGGAAAAGCACCACCTCCAAAACTGTTTTGGTGTTCTGCAAACAACAGGACTTGAAATTTTGTATTTCCATTTGCTCAGATAAATTAATTTTGGACCAACAGATAGTAAGTACATGTGAACTGTAACCAAGCATTGCTTTCACAGGACATCTGCCCCTTAGAGGCCTAATTCTGCTTACAATGTCTAAACGTGAGGTCCCTTTTGAGACTGGCATCAGTCCTGAGGAAGCTAGCTGGGTCTGGCTGCTGAGCCTGTGCTTTGCTGCCTCCTGTTCTGGTGCTCACTCCAAAGTATGATCAGACCAGCATTAACCACTCAGAACCTGCAAATCCACTATGGATGTGGGTTTGTATGGAAAAAATCAGAAACAACAGAACAAACCTAAAGTGAAAAGAGGAGTCATAAAGCCCTGGCACTAACTATAGACTCAGTTAACTGGCTGAGTTAAAACCCAGCCCCTGCTTTGCCAGGCTGCCACCAGATACTCTGCAGAGTGAGGCTCTGGTTATTCCTGCAGACAGTGAATATCCACTGATCCTCTGCTGCTGCTGCAGCTTTTGTTCCAGGCCCTTCGTTTTCAATGGTTGCCATAGAATCCTTCCATTATCATATGAAAAGCCTCACACAAAACCCCCCAAAAGCCTGTTGCTAAAGCCATGAACACTTTTCAATTTTCATGTAAAAAGAGAAAAAACTTCTGGCAGTGAAAAGGTGTCTGAGGGAGAGGTGGTCTTGAGCTCTTCTCCCCTTTTTCCTTACAGAGGACTTTATTCTTCTTTCTCTTTTGACTACATAAACTCCTTACTGGATCTTCCTCCTGACCGCTGTAACAATTATAAGCTATTTATCCACCAAAGTGGTTTTAATTGCCTCATAAGCCACCGGATAGCCGTGTATTTTTCTGGCCTAATTTGTTATGCAGAGCACTCTGTTGCAGCGGCCTTCCATTTCTTGTTGAAGGTTTCCCTGCCCGAGTCCTGGAGTCTGGCTTCAAAAAGAGAGGTGAAGAACTACTAAGAGCTGAAGAAGAAACACACGCTCCTTGGCACATAAGCTTCTTATTATTACAGGACTTCTAATTTAGTGTAAACAGAGAAGGTGCTTGTTACTGGGGCTGAGATCCCCTGAAAAAGGTTGGTTTTCTATGCAGCCATGCTACCAACAAAGCCCAACCCCATTTACTCAGGCGTTATCTTCTGCTGGAGAAATCCCACCCCCAACAGAAGTTTTTGAGTCTCAGACCTTTGATATTCAATTGAAGCATTTTTTTTCAAAGCCGAGTTGTGATATAGACAGTATTTATGGCAATACCTTCAGACCCTGGTAAGGCAACACAATACCTTACTGCCTCATGTAATGACTGCATTGCTGAACCTTTGAAGGCTACTAACTTCATTTAAGAGCCCTGGAATGGTTGCCCATGTCCTTGCATATCATGTTGAGCAGACAGCCTGAATGTAACAGGCTCCCCTCCTCAGAGCTTCTGTAAGAAAACTTTTGCATCCCCTTCTTTACTTTCTTCCTAGGGAACAGTAGTGAAGATTTGGCATAAGGAAAAATTTTTGAGAAAATTCTCATTTTTTGGCAGAAGTAGCTGTTTCTGATGAACAGCTATTTAATAACTTACAGACATCTCAGATTTATATATTTAACCTCCCTGGAATCAGCTTCAGAGAGGCACCCAGAATACATAGTCTTCTTACCTAAACTTTATTGAATCCTCATTTCTTCTGCTGCAGTCACATTTTATGCCTATATTGCATTCTTTTTGCACTACTTCAGATAATTCCACAGGTATTAAGCCACAAACAAATAAACTTTATTTTCTGGCTAAAAATTGAGAGAAAATTCACATTCCATTCTAGTTATGAACCCATCCGAATTTTTTGTCTTCTGAGAATTATTGTTTGGTAGGATAATTTGGGTTATTCTTAATTCTTCTTCACTGAGAATTATAATGACTTGCCTGCTTGTTAGCATCTGGCCATGACAGAAAAAAAGAGTGCATCTCCAGCACCCAAAGGCAAAAGCTCTTTGGAACCTCCAACTACCACAGACTGTACCTACAGTAGTACACAGCTGGAGACAAAATGTTTCACAAGAAACATAAAATGACACTGTGAAAGCCAGGAACCACAAACAGGAATTGTCTGAAAAGACAAAACCTTACACTGAAGCTCTCAGGGAGTGCTCACACACTTGGCTTTTTTCTTATGTTTAAAATCCCTATGTAGGTTAATAGAAATTGTTTCTGCATCTGAGTTTGAATTGTCCAAAGGCTTGTATAAAATACAAAACAAGGAATGAAATTGATCCTCTCAGAGAGGCAATGATGCTCATAAATATCACATCTTGTTTACAAGGTGCATTTCCCCCAGCATCTCTAGTTCCAATGGTACACATCTTTCAATAGTTTGCCTTGGGCCCTTAGGTTGGTTTTAGAGGCTGACATGGACAGTCAGCTCCTCGGGGGGAGGGGGTTTGTGGTCAAATCACTGCCTGGTAAAAGATTGAGCATGGAGGACCATCTTTGTTTACAGTTTTGCCAACTTAGTGAAAAAGGCTTTAAACTAGATTTGTTAGAAGATGAAAAACAACGTTTGAAGAGAAATGGAGGAATGAGAAGCAGGAAGGAAGCACCTGAGGAACAGGATCTCACTGTTCCCCTGAGAAGGAAGTGTAACTGGGAGCCCAGGTCAAGTGCAGGTTCATAAACACATGGAGTGCAGGAAACAAACAGGAAGAATTAGAAGTCGAGGCCCAGTCCCAGATGTACAACCTCACGGAGACCACAGAGACAGGGTGGAAGAGCTCACACAACTGGAGTGCTGCAGTGGCTGGACACGTCCTTAGCAAGGACAGGAAGGTGAAATGAGGAGGAAAGAGTTCACTACACAAAGGAGCAACTTGCCTGTATGGGGATTTACTATGAAATGGCTGAGGGACAGAGGGCGAGCTTCTGAGCTGGCATCAGAGGCAAGGGCAAGAAGTGGATGTGATGGTGTCTGTTACAGATTGCTCAGCCAAGACAATGAAACAGGGAAAGACATCTTTAGGCTACAGGAGGAAGCCTGATGATTGCATGAGTTAGCTGAAGTTAGCCCTGTTTTGAACACAGTCTAGTCCAGATGGCCTTCTGAAATCCATTACAACTTAAATTATTCTGTGACTTCCATGAAGTGGAAAAATAAAACCATCCTTTTATATTTCTTTCTCTGCTAAGAAGATTTTAGAATGTGACTCACTGGCAACCAAACATCATTAACTGCAGTCATCTCTAGAGACCAGACCTCTAACCTTAGAGCAACTGCCATGAAGAACATACCAGACCACTGTAAAATGAGGCCATGTTCTGCAGAGCATGGCACACCTTCCCCTTCAGAAGGCACCCTAGCTCACTTCAACCTGCAGCCATCAATGCTGTTATTGGAGCTTGTCTCACATGCCCTGTAAACATGACACCTTCGTTATGCCTGCAGTGAATGGGAGTTTCTTACCTGAGCTTTAAGGATAATTGGCATAAACTGAAATTCTTGTCCTCTTGTGGTGCATGAAACACATTTTCTGGTGCTCAGGAGGCATCTACATTAGCATGTTAGTGCATATTTTTAAAAGAATCTGCTCATGCATCCTCAGTTACAAGGAAGGGTTTTCTTTGTCTCACAAAGCTAGATTTGGTTTTAAAGGAAGCTAGGACAAAAGATGTTCTTCAGGATTTCCTCTCCTGCTTTCTAAATCATAATTAAAATTTATCCATAGGACTAGGCAAGAGTTAATTAAAAGTAACCCCCACTGCAGAAATGCATGGTGCAGGCACCTGCTGCTCAGCTTTTTGTTCATTCTGAGCAACCACTTCGACAGGGCTCCACACTTGTTAACATGGACAAATCCTTAACAAAAACTGAATGTCTATTTATTAGTGGACAACTTCATGCACTTTCATGCACCACAATTTTATATGTTTGAGATTACAAAATCTAGATATGGTCTGATGGGGAAAAGTGCCCATGGTGTTTCAGTAAAATTAGCATAAAATGCTTTTAACTTTAATTATAGGCAAATGAAAACCATTTGCGTGGCTGCATTTTTTTATTTCTGCCACATTTTAATACCTTGCTTTTCCTGCAAATATTTCTGCTGCTAGGAAGCACTGGGCAGAACCATAACTACCATACTTAAATTTTCTTGACTGTTCAGCTAACACAGCTCCATCTGATTTACAGGGGTATAACACCTCCAATATTGGTCTCATTTGACCAGATAATTTATTGTGCTACATGTACAGAATTATTAAAAGTTAAGACTATCAATAACTTTTCTGTTTCTGCATAAAAATTTACACAGAAAGGTCACATCACAAGCTCTGAAAGCTTTCAGGAGTATCATATCCTCCATTTGTAAAATCAGAAACATTCATTTGACCATAAATAATTTCCTTAATACAAAAGGTAAAGTGTAAAGCTGATTATATTGCTAGTTTGCAACCCTATTAATAATGTGGTGCAACTGTGGGAAAATGAGAATCTTATTTTTAATAGGATATCAGGTCTCATTTTTCACAGGTATTTTTCAGCAGAACACTCCGTGCTGTTGCACCTGGAAAAGGATGCATCCCACAAGGGACTAACCAGTGAATAGAGATGCTTGAACTGTTACATTCATTTGCATTTTCTCCATCAACTCCACCTTGACCCCAGGAAAAAATAATTGCTTCATTTCATTCCACTCCACAAAGCCTGGTTCTTTTCACTTGCCTTGCCTTCTCTATCCCCTGTCCTGGCCACTCAGAAGCCAAGTCCATCTTCCCCTTATTCCACGTGTTGCACCAGGCCAGATTCCCTTGCTGTGGTTGCACCTGTGACATGAAGAACATAGGGACTTTAAAACAGGAATGTGTTATGGAAATGTAATCCAAAGATCACTGCAGTGTCTGCACAGACCAAGCCCTGCTCAAAGGAGGTGGGCACTGCTGACTTCTAAGCAAAGCCAGGACCACTCTTAATGCCATCAGTTACTCAGAGGTTGGAGGGAGCAGAGATGTAGACAGCATGTCACTGTCTCCAACTCTCACATCCTCTCAAGAGCAGCAACAAAGGCAAACCCGCCACTTCAAGGCTCAGTGTTTCAGTTTCACTCCTTTTTCCACTGTTTTCTCTCCTGCTAGGACCATCCAGGTCCTTGCACCAAATGAAGTCATTTTATATAATCTGCTTAGGAGCACTGGCATTGCAAATGACCTTGATTTTATTATTATCATTATTATTTATTTCCTGCTGGGTTAGTATTAGCCAGGAAAACTTTTCTTCCTATGTGATTTTAAATGTACCTAGCTACAGTCCTACCTACTGTGAAAGGACTTGTGGGCAAAGGGAGCAGAGTCTGACAGCTGGAAACAGTGGGCATGAATAAAAAGAAACAATGAACCTTTAACTAATTAAACTGAAATATAAAAATATTCATTTTAAATTATTATTCAGACAATAAATGTTTCTCTTCATCCTGTGTGACAGCAGAGTTTGGGATGGAAATAAAAGCTTGCCAATGCTTTATCTCTTCCCAATCCTGATGTGTATCATACAGTCCCAGAGGCAGAAGACATTCCTAGGCAGCTGCATAAAAAGTTTATCCCAAGCAGAAGCAGCTGCACATCTTCATAAGCACTGGACTCTAGTGATGTTTTCCAACTCTGGCTTCACTTTTCCCAGCTGAGGATCTTCTTTCTCATGCTCTTGAGATATGTATTTCCATCCCCTCCCACCTCTCTCTTGGAAGTCCTCTTGCTCCAGTCTCATTCCTTCTGCTTGCCATGTTCTCCTTCACTTGTTTCCATCTCTTTCCACAGCTCTCATGTGCTTTCTAGATTTTATCTAATTAACTAAACCATTATAATAATTGTTTTAGCTAACATTTACTTATCTGTAACCATGTGTTTATGAGAAACCAAACGAACAGTCCATCCCTCACAGAGAAGTGGTAAACTTTGTGTGGATGTTCTTGCCCTTACCTAGAGCCTCTAGGTGCTTGGGTAATATGCAGAATAGCAAGATAAACTCACTGGCTTCTAAAGAAGAGTAGAAAGAGGGAGGTTTATTTAAAAGACTATTCCAGATCCAAGATGCTGTGTACTGGGGAATGCAGATTGCAGCTGTTGCCTGTGGCGTGTGAGAACAGCAAAGATAGCATCCCTAAATTAACATCTGCAGTTTATAATTTATCCCCTCAATAGACACTCAGAGGTTCAGTTCACTTTCCAGAGAAAGTCAAAAAGGGCATTGTCTTTGATTTTTAGGAATTTTCTGATGTATCTGATGTATCTCTGCAACTTATACCAAGCTCAGTTTCCCACCACAGTGGTTTCATGTTCCATAATTCAGAGCAGCTCTGTGCCATAAGAGGATCCACTCACAGGCTGGGTCTGATCACCTTTTGAGTGGACATTTCTCTAGCCAGGTGTAAAAGAGAATTATTTGTGAGAGACAATCCCTACACCTACCTGTACACAACCTACAACTCTCAGTGTCTTTCCAATGAAGAGATCAAATGTAGTCCATAAGAGCATGTTAGACTGCTGCCCAGAGCATGGAGCATGTTACCTGAGAAATTATAGAAAAGACATGACTTATGCCTGATAAAGATCTGTTTTTTAGGGGGTTTTCAAGGTCCTGGATAATGACAAAGCCTTCAGTGCCAAGGACCCATGAAATTCAACTCAGGCTACATAAATTTTCTTCCTTTAAAACCCACTTTTGGCAAACCACACCTTTGATGGTTCTTCATCTTGGAAGCAAGCTAACAGTCCCTGTGATTAAAAATATTAGAGCCCTAGGAAACAATAAAGAAATGATCAATTGACTAAGGTGAGTCCATCCACAAGACTGGTTAATGAATCCCATGCACTCCATGAAATAACTGAAGGGCATATGGCAGTGGAAACACGAGAGAGAATATCTCTCACTTGACACATAACAGCTTTTAAACCCTCCAGGAAGCCCAGAAAATGACACTCAGGCCTGATCTTTAGCAAACAGAATTCATGAGAATGAGTGTAGGGTTATTTGGTCTCCAAAATCTTTGGGAAAGAGTCATTCTGTCTTAGAGATTTTCACACCTTCTATATTAACATTTACTTTCTTGTTGACTGCCACGTTCCCCATGTAGGTTAGGTCAGCCCAGAAGACAAAGGAACACTCAGAATTACAGTACCATGATAGTGTGACCACTGGCAGCTCAGTGTCTCTTTTCCATTTCTGTTGAAGCCTTGTCAAATTTGACTTCACTAATTTGACTTAGTTAAGGTCAGGTCTGGACAGAGCATTTCAAGTTTTTCCAACCAGTGATGACAGAGATAGATTTTACTCTCCTTGAAGCTGAGCATTACACTGTCCTGGCAGGGCCAGACACAGGCAGGTCTAGTAAAGGACATGGGAGAGGAGGAAGGTGTAGAGCCAGTCCAGGTATAGATGACAGAACTGATGCCCACCAACAGCAGTCTGCAGCCCTGGCAGCTGTCAGACCTGTCTGCACCAAAAGCCAGATCTACATCCTCTGTATAAGGACTAGAAGATAACTTTCAGTCCAACAGAGTGGAAATCAGGGCAAACACCCAGACACTGAGGTGAGGAAATGTCGTTGTTGGGACGGATACGACACAAGCTTGTGTGCAAAAAGACCCCTTTATTTTTATTCCAAACCTTTTTCTATCCTCTCCTAAACATGTGTGTCTACATCTCATTGGTTAAGCAAAAATCAACAGTCCACAATTGGACAACTTTTCTCTGCTGTAACTTCGATAGTCTTCTTTTTCACGTCCCATCTGGTGATTCAGCAGATGTTTCACCTGGTAGTCACTTATCTTGTTTACTCAGCTCTTCTCAAGATTCTCAGGCCTCTACAAGGGCACAGTTATCTGCTCAAGGGCAACTTCAAACTTGCATTCCAGTCCCTCAGACCAGCCAAAGTTTCCCACAAGGAAATAGCAGTCTTTATGGTTTTTAACTTATATTTTTATTTTCTTTGGGGAGGAGTTGTCAATAAAGTATAAGATCTGAGGTGCTTGTGTCTTTTTACAGGGTTAAATGATAGCAGTGATGTGAATTTTTTTTACATCTTTCATTTTGACAAGGAGTCTGCAAATTTCTGAATCCAATAGACATTGGAGCATTCAGCTTTGCCTTACTTCCCTCTCCTGAGGGTATTGGTCATGTATGATCTCCTTGCAATTATGATTTGAAACCTCTCAGAAAATGCATTTACAGGTTTACACTCTGAGGATGTGGGACATTATATGACCCTGAGGCATGCCCAGATGTGACCTCACAACACATTGGCAATAGAGCTGTGTTCTCAGGACAGCTGGAGGCCTTCCCATCCACTGTGGAGGCGAGACATGCACACCAGCCGTGCTCATGGCATGTCTAAGGCCTCACCAATGTACAGGATTCCTTAGGCTGTGCTGGTTTGTTGTTTTGCCCATGTCCGTGGTGCTGTTTCTCACACAGCTCACTCTGGCTACAGCTTCTGATCAGATGCAGCTCAAGGCATTGGCCATCAGCTGTACAAGAAACCTTCCCCTTGTGTGAGAGTGTAAATGCTTGAAAGAGTGCTCAGCTCAGACAGCTCAAACATCTACGTTCCTTCAGATAAGGCTAGTCCTTCTGAAAGAGGAATGTCAAGAGATGTACTTTTCAGTTACATCAGAACCACTTGGCACCCTGCATTATTTGACTGCTTTTTAAGAGCCTTGCCTAGCACCACTTTGGTACCTTGTTTTACTGGCCAGCTGGGAGAGATATGGAACTTGAGCCTCATACAACGCCACCGCTGATTAGCAAAACATGAACCCATTTGCCAGTTTCTAGAAGCTAAAAATAAATCAATCCACACAGCCAGGAGCTATCTGTCTGCAGCAGAAATGAGCCTAAACCAAACCATGCACCCAGGGTTGTGCTGCCACCAGCAAGCTCATACATTTCACGGCGTATGAATATCTTGGACTCTCTGTGTAGGTTGCAAAATTAATTTTGGGAATCCAGTTTTGTAAAATGAAATGCACCTTTGAGACCTCTCAGCCTGGAAGCCTGACTGTGCCTCTCCAGGCACCCACAAGGGCAGGAGCAGTCATGGCTGGGCTTGGGAAATGCTGAGCAAAGCTCCTTTGGCTGACTGGCAAAAATGCTGAGGTGCTTTAAGAGCATCTCAGAAATACGTGAAACATGGAGGGAAATCCAGTTTCTTTCATAGCACTTGTGTCCTTTTGACTTCCTTTTGATTTTGCTTGGTTTTGGTACACGTACATCTACCTGCCCCTCTCCAAGTGTAGCAAACATGAAGTGTTTCCTCAGCAACCTGAAAAAAAAAGCATTGAAAAATCATCAACATGTGATTTTCTCATATCTCACCACCATTATCCACAGTGGTTTGGGTTCTCTTTTTTTTTTCCCTCCAGTCACAATCATGTCTACAAAAGACTAAATGAATGTCTGAAAAGCTCTGCCTCTAAACTGCCACCTCCTGTTTCTAACACATACATGTCAGAACATGTAAACATCCATGTAAACATCCAAATGTAGGGACAACAGCTGACATACCACAGGGAGAGCAGCTTTATTCCTGGACACCTGATTCATGCCTTATCAGGAAACCAAAAACATGGGACACAATTAAATATACTTATGGAGGTAACATGTGCAGGATAGTAGAGAAAGGGGGTGGGAATGGCTGAGGGAAAATCAGGAATAAGACATCCGGGGCAAGGGAATTATCTGGCTAATTTTGCCAGGAAAAGAAAAATAAGTCCAAAACATTCATCAGTTCCAGCAATGTATAAGAACACACAAGTAATACCTCGCCTAAATCCTTTCCTGGCTCCCAGTGCTGGTGGAAAGTGTCAGTTTTTCTTCGTCATGTCTGCTAAGCACATTGGGAGGGGGCGGGGGGGCTAAAAAAAAAGAGCAGAGAGTGAACTTAATCTTGGAATCCTTAAAAAGTCGCCTGTGTGCTTTTTCTAGCCGCTGGTGGAGCAAAGCGTGTTGCTATGGTGAAATGGGTCAGAGCAGTGAGCAAGTAGCTTGTGCAACAAAACCAGAGTCCTGGAGCAGCCATGGGAGGCAGAGGCCAGAGCAGACACTAATCTGCAGCTGAATCTGGGTCACTGGGGTGCTTTGTGGCTGCAGCTGTCCCTGTGGGACTGGGAGCTCTGCAGGGCTCACAAAGCCACCCCGACGGCCGGGCTGCTGCTCCGTGGCTGGCAGTGTGCTGGGGGAGCTGCTGCTTTGTCTGCTTCAAACACAAATTATCATTTTAGATTTTTAATTACAGATGCATACGCAGGCAGTGTGTGTCTGTGTGTGTATTATGTATGCACATTTATTTTAAAATAAAACATACTCAGCAGGCACATGGCCCGTATTTTGGGAACCCATTACACAAATTAACATTCACACTCCAAATGATCATTATCACATATTTATGGGAACTGTGCATCCCACTTCATGGAGGCCGTAAAGATCTGCAAGCAGACAGAAGAAATCTCTTCCCCAGCATACCTAATGAATTCCCCCCCTTAGACAAACGCCCTCCCAAAAAGCCTGGGAAAAGAAAAAAGGCTTTGGAGAATGTCAGGGAGGTCGTCCCACAGTTCAGTCTCTCACATCCCCCCACAAACATATGCTGATACACCCATCCATGCAGTAATCTATTATTACCATTTACTATTCTGTGACTGTTTAAAAGAAAAAAAAAAAAAAAAAAAAAAAAAGGAACAACAATCAGTTAATAAAAAGCCAGGGAATGGGGCCAAATCAGGAGCAGAAGGAAACCAACATGCCCCCCGCTGCTGCTGGTGGAACTACAAGGGCTGGTGCAGGCACAGGGCTCAGTCTCACGGGCAGACACGGTCCCACCCAGGGGGAGGCACACTGACCCATCCCAGGGATCCACAGGGAATGGTAGAAAGGCCTGCTCCCACGGGAGGAGGTGGGCAGCCCTATGGAGTACAAGGGCTACTATCTCACTGGATTTTCCTGCCTTTTTCTTTCTTACTTTTTGAAATTCTGCCAGGCAGGATTTTCTGCCTGTGTGTGGGATTCCTGGCTGTGCAGCTGAGGTTCTGGATACATCCCCTGCACCCTGAGACGTGGGTCTGCAGTGGATACCATGGGCTCTGAGCTCCCAGGGCACCCAGGGTTCACTGTGGGTGCAGTGACCAACCTCACATGGACCTCCCAACGAGCTCAGGGTGTGTTGGAGCTCCCCAGAAGCTCCTGGCTCATGGCTCAGATGCCGAGCAGTTCTCACCCCATGGACACCAGGGGTCTGATACACCCAATGCCAAATATGGCACTGTCATACTGCATTTTTTTTCCTGTCTGGTATAAAATTCTGGCTTAGGCACACAGTAGCACTGGGGAAAATCCTTAATGAACTGAAGAAATACTCAATTTTTGGATGGACTTTTAGGAAACTGAATTTCCCCTCTGATGACCACAAGATACTGGGCACTTTCACTTGAGACAATGACACCAGACCAAACACACCTGGCAATACCATTTTGGGGTTTTTTTTCTTTTCACGTCTCTCATATTGTGTCGAGACTTTTTGCCCATTTCTAGTGAGTGTGAGGTGGGAGAAAAGAAAAGGGACAACAATAACTTGGAGCCTCAGAATTAGTGGCCCTGTACATAAACCAGGTATGACAATCAAGTTTCTGCCCTTCAAATCCCACATTTTAACATGGACAACTGAAATTAAAAATGTGTTATGAATAACTTAATAAGTAGGCCAGGATTAATCCATGACAAGGGTAGCATCCAAAGCAAGATGAGCACTAGAGCTTGTTCAGTGAATTAAACAGTTAACATAAATTATGCTTTTCAAGGAAAAAAAAAATAGCAATGCATATTTTTTATTGGGGAAGGCATTTCAGGTCTCAGATAAGAGTAAGGTTGGTTATACAGCTGATGGTGAATGCCTGGAGCTGCCTCTGACAAGGAGCTGGTAGTCAGGAATGGCTGCCTGACAGCCCTTTGATAAACACCAACAAGGACACAGGCAGAAGAACTGATCAGCAGCTGTGTGTGTTTGCAAGGTCTTGGGTATGCCATGAGAACTGCTTGTGTGCATGCTCTTACAGATGCCTAAAATCCAAGATGAAACACATAAGGACCCTATTTCAAATGTCAGTTTGTGACCAAAGCAAAAATCTCTCATTTCTCCTCACAGAACTGCTGGCGTGATGCAAGCACACTGGGCAGCTGCCCCTCCTGTTGAGCAGGAAAATAACCTCCAACTGCTGGAGGCAGATGTGCACATGGTGCACAAGCAATGTAACATCTTCTTCCAGGAGGGAAGTAGCAGAAAGCAGAAGGGAAAGAGAAAAGAATGTCAGGACAGGTTCAAGGATGGCTTTCTCTCTGGATAGTCACTCACAACTTCACTTCTTTTACCAGTAATGATGATTATATACATTAAAAAAGCCTTGACTTATTCCAGCTATCACACTTGGTTCATCTCTTCTCTAATTTCCAACAGCAACTTGTCTTAAATCCTTTGGAATTCTTCTCCCTGATTATTCAATGATACCTGAATAGTTCTGATAACCCATCTGATCCAGGCAAGTGATGGAAGTATTTGTCTTTCAGGCACTGTCAGGCAAAGCAAACAAATACCATTTCATTCCAAGGGGACAGTCACATTCACCACTGGTGAAGCATTCTGCATATGAGGTTTATGCCTAATGATCACTGGAACAAACCCATTCAGAGATGATATAAAGATCTGCTCTTGTGTTGATAAAATTCTTTTAATACCACTGATACTTCAATAGCCAAGTCTACAGAACGACAGGCAGGGAGACCAGGCAGGCCTGGAGACCTACCTGGATGGGAATGGAGCAAGAGGATTGTGATTTTCATTTGATACTAGAATTACATACCCCAGTGCAGAATTTTTCATTTTATTTTGATCTGAAGGTATTTTACTTATAACAGGATGTCTACAAAAATCTGCACAGAACACAGAAGAAAAAAACAAAACAAAACAAAACTGAAAGAAAATTTGATTTCCTAACTCTGACATCACTGTGACATTGTATTTGCAAGTAGCTTTAGCCTTCCTGTTAGCCCCTCTGTGGAGGATGCAAGCACATCATCTGCTTCCCAGACTGAAGCTCATGACTGTTCATCTGTACAAGTTACATGTCTCCACCATGACCTTATGGATTTCATCAGACAAGAGTTGGCAGTTTCCTGCTCTGTCAGTTAGTGTAACTGTGGACTCTTGTTGACTGATATCAGGGGACACCTTAGCAGAGCAGTTCTTGCCTCAAACCTCTTCAAACCCTGGTAAGTGTGTAACAAGACCAACATCTGATTCACACTCCCCTCCCTGGAATGTGTTAGGAAAAGACCAGTCCCTCCGGCGATAGAAAGTATTAAATCTCTTCTCTACCAGGGAACTTCTTGGAGGAACTGTAGAGCTCTTCATGGTTCAGGAAAATGCCATTTCAAGAGATTCTTCAGCAAATAGGCTAGAGGGTCCTTTGTGAGTATGTTAAAAACTAACCACATGGCTCAGATTCAGCCGTTGGGTAAACGTGTATGTTCAGGGTGTGACAGCTGTTAGGGTGACAGTTTTGACCTAGTAAATGAACACAGGAGCTGATGGAGGCAGATACCTGCTATGTGAGCATGATCTTCAGTCTTTCCAAACCTCTTGCTTTGGACCCTTCACAGTGGGCTATGAGCTAAAGCAGTAGCCTGTTGATAAAGGATTTGAAATAGAAAGACAAATCAGTAGAGCACACTGGCCCCGATACAGACTTTTAGTTCCAACTGTGCAAGGTAAAATAATGAGCATTTTAAACAGAAATATTTGAGGCAAAACATAATGTCTGGCAAGGTAACTGGGGAGGAAGTATCTCATGTCATACGTGTGGAAGTCTCCAGCCGTAACAAAAGCTTCCTTAGCCACTCAGTAAGTGACTCAACTTATAAACATTTATATCACAGTTAATTTACTTTCAACTGTACTTTGGAAAGCTCCTCTTGCTCTCTTAAATGATGCTGCTAAATGTCAACTTCACAATTTTGGAAAATTATTGTCAACACTTTGCTATAAGTGGATATTAATTAATACTAAATTGCAATGGCTCCCATAGAACTTCAATGGATGCCAAAAGAAAGAAAGAAAAAGTTCATCTTCTATGTTACTACAATGAAAAGCAAAAGAAGTAAGAATGGTTTTCCACTCACAAAGTGAAATGTTGCCAAGAGCTACATTCAGCTAGCAGCCATTTGTTTCCAGCGGATACTGACTCCTGTCATATGATGGGGGAATTTGGGATTTGCTAATCTTGCTGGCACATGTCAGGTGAGCGTGGCCAAGAAACACAGAACTGTCTCCTAGCAATAGCCCTTCTCCTCACAGCTGTACTGCACGGGGCCTAAGGAAACTGAACATCCAAAGAGAACAATCTTGGAGAAAAATTTCTCTTCGGAATCTTGTGAGGGAGGAACGTGGTGGAGAGTAGTAGAAATTACTGCAACACTTCCAGATTTTCCTGGAAGCACATTTTATTGATTAGAAGCTGGAGTCAATAAACTCACTGGAGATCTGAAAATGTTAAACAAAGCCACTGAAAAGAATAATTAAATACCGCAATCAGCCCTGTATATTTATTGATTCAAGAGACAGGAGTAATATCTGACTGTCAAAAACCAACTGTGACTTTGGCCACTCTTTCAGAAAAGCAAATAAGAAAGTGAAGAAAAGAAGTGTTGCAGCATGAAAGAACCACAGAAGAGACATGAGTCAACTGTAACATAGGGTGTCAGAGATAGCCAAAATAAAGGCTGGTGTGGCTGATTAGGAAGCTTGAAACTTTAAAAGATTGCGTTAAAACCACAGAGGGTGCAAAGAGAAAGAAGACTATCAGAGATAAGGACAGCTGACAAAGAGACTATAAATATCACTCACAATGGGATGTGATCAACATGGCAGCAAAATGACTCAGAGGGAACATGCATCAAAGACCAGTTGCCTTCAGAATTTGAGTCCATCTTCTGTTGATAGACATGATCTTGTTTGTTTTGTGGGTTTTTTTAAAGTCAAAAGACTTTTAAAGCAAAAAGAAAGCATTTGGATGTCATGGTGCAAGAGATGTAAGGTTTAATAACTGAAAAGGGTTTTTGAAAGACAACTATGTGGAGAAAAAGGTACTAGGTTGAGAGCAAGAAGGAATAAAAATAAAGCTTTTTGTTTCTTCGATTGTAGTTATGGAGTAATGTGATGAGTTAGAAAGGGGACAAAACCCACACAAAGGAAAATAAAGTCAGTCTTCAGAGAGGATTTATCTGTGGAGGACTCAGACAATGAAAGTAGGTGCAAAATAGTCAAAACAGTGAAGAACAACAACAGGCCAAGAACTGTTAATGCTGCACTTAAAAAATTAAGGAAAGGAAGGAATGACTTAACCCAGAGACTTGAGAGACTAAATCACAGGAGGAAAAGAAGATCTGGAAAAGGTTCAAAGAGAAGAGGGTGGTCAAATGTCAAACATCTATAACCTTCAATATCTGATCCTTGGTAACCTGCTGTAGCCTTAACAGAGCTTGTTAACAGCACGTTACAAGTATCAAGGAAAACAGATTTCCATCCATGTGAATGAAGTGCATAAGGTTAAATGAGTTTTGAAGGTCTGTGAAATGGTTATCATAGATATCAACACATTATGACCATTAATATAAAGAAATCTTAAATAACAGGTAACAAATTTTAAGAAGCAAGAAACTAAGGCAGAGGAAAAAGCAGGAAAGCTTGTTCCATTTTTCTAGGGAGAGTGCCCAGCTCAAAACAGCTCAGAAGCTTGACATGAGCCACCAGTGTGTGCTCGCAGCCCAGAGAGCCAACCACATCCTGGGCTGCATCAAAAGAAGTGTGGCCAGCAGGGCCAGGGAGGTGATTCTGCCCCTCTACTCTGCTGTGGTGAGACCCCACCTGGAGTGCTCTGTACAGTTCTGGTGCCCTCAGCACAAGAAAGATATGGACCAGTTGGAGAGGGTCCAGAGAAGGGCCACCAAGATGGTCAAAGGCCTGGATCACCTCTGCTATGAACACAGGCTAACAGAATTGGGGCTGTTCAGCCTGGAGAGGAGAAGGTTCCAAGGAGATCTTATAGCGGCCTTCCAGTACTTGAAAGGGGCTACAGGAAAGCTGGAGAGGGGCTTTTCATCAGAGAAGATAGTGATAGGACAAGGGGTAATGGTTTTAAACTGAGAGAGGGGAGATTTAGGTTAGATATTAGGAAGATATTCTTCACTGTAAGGGTGGTGAGGAACTGGAATGGGCTGCCCAGGGAGGTTGTTGATGCCCCCTCCCTGGAGGTTTTTAAGGCCAGGTTGGTTGAGGTTTTGTGCAACCTGGTCTAGTGGTAGGGGTCCCTGCTCATGGCAGGGGGGCTGGAACCTGATGATCTTTAAGGTCCCTTCTAACCTTAGTGATTCTATGATTCTAGGATTCTATGAAAAATAAAGTATTACAGGCAAACAAATAACTTAATTGGTATATGAGATAACCTAAAAAGAATATGCATGAAGTCTATGACAAATCAAATATAGGGCATAACTAAAAGTTTCAGTGTCTTTAGGGTGGGGCTCAGAGTTAGGATGACAGACAGCAACTAAGAATCTCTAGGAAAATGATTTCCTGCAGTTTAGGCCTCTTGACAGATTCAAGGGGCAATGGAGAAATCATGTGGAGCATAACCCAATTGCTCAAAACAGGGATTGCCAGATTAAAGAAATATTCCCTTGGCCAGAAAAGATGACAGCAAATTTTGAGAGAGATGTCACATCTTGGGTGCATGGTACCAGGAAAGAGAAGAAATAGCTGATCAGAAAGGAAAGACTCATCTTCGTTAAAAGAAAAAGCAGGTAGCTGGTATTGTTGACCAGTACCTGACATATTTAATCAGTTGAACTAAGTAGTATGAATGCAACAAAGAGCTTAATTTGAAACACAATTATTTGGGGATTGGAGGTGTCAGGGGGAATGGCATAGTGTGACACTGACTTGACTTTTCCAAAAACTGAGTGAATGTTTTCAGTGAAATGGAACTGGAAGTTCCTTTCCAAAGTGCTTGCAAATAGTTGAAGGGCTGAGATGTATCTGGTGCAAAGTGGATGCAAGGTCAGAAAGATTTAATGCAAAGGTAACTAAACTGCAGGGACAGTAACAGGGACAGAGTCAATGTGGGGGCAGTCCCAACACAGGGGCACATTGCCTGTGGGGTACCCTGCCTTGTAAAGAAAGCAAATGCCTTGCAGAGTCCATATGATTTAGTGCAGAACTAGAAGAGATCAAAATCAGAATCTGTTCAAGCACAGAAGCTGGAGAGAAAGGCTCTCACTGGGAGGCAGAGACAAACCACTGTCTTACTTAATTCTCTTAGCAAATGTTCACAGAAGTCTATAAAAGTTTGTTGTTTGTTTTTTGTTTTTCTTGGTGACACAAACGAATGCCAAATGAATTTCAAAATAAATAGTGGCACTGATTACAATGTAATTTCTGGAAGCTCATACAAATATATGGTGACACACAAATAAATGGTGACCTGCCTGACTCAAAATCAAAACAATTCTTAATTTATACAGTGAGCATAAAATGAACCCATGTGGTGCAGTCATACAAGTCCTTATGTTTAAGGATAAATATAATCACAACACCTCCAAATAATGACAGAAGGAGTTTCCTGCAAGCTTGTTTTGAAGAACAGTCTTGCAAATATGGAAGATGGAAGGATAGTCCAAACCTAGGAAAGTTCTTCAGGCTCACAGGGGAACCTCCTGCAGAGGACGGCCCAGAGCACCCAGTGCAGGTTGCTATCCTGAAAGAACAGGCAGAGGACAGGTCTTATTCCTTCACTGTATGGAAAGCCAAGCCTTTTCCAGATCAAATTGTTCTCAATGGCTAGCATTTCAGTCTGACTGTCTTATCACTACAGCCTTTTATCACATATCAGAACAAAAGATAAATAAATAAACCAGGAGGTAATAGTATTTTCTATGAACAATTAAGACAAAATTCTCTTCTTGGAGATAACTTGACTGGATAAGGCCCAGACACAAAGCCCCAGCACCCTAGTAAATCTTTGAAGTTAGTCCTGCTTTGAGCAGATCAGTCGAGATGGTTCCCAGAGGTCACTTATGACCTAAATTATTCTGGGATCGAATGATTTTGTCTGGTAAAGGGAACTTGTGAAGAACAGAATTTAAGCTCATTGACCTTAGGAAAATTAAATCAGAAAATAATGCAGTTTGGAAAGAATAAAACAGAAATATGTTTCTGTAAGAAATGTTTGATTCAAGCTTTCCATCTAAGCTAATGTACTGCATTTCAGGCAAAAGAAAAAAATGAAAGCCTCCACTCTGAAAAACACTGTAGAAGATAGTTACAACATCTGGTTTTTATTCATTAACTTTTCTTCTCAGGAAAGTTCCTTTAGGCATCGGGCTGTAGGCTATTTTGCTCTTATATGTTGGGTTTCCATTTTCAGTAAGTGCATTTAGATCCAAGAACAGAGACAAACAGACTGCTGTTGCCATTAGGTTTGCTTCTCTTTTCATGGATTTTGAAGAATTTTACAAAGTGCAACAATGCTGCTGCAGGAGCAGGGTGATTTCAAGATGAGTTTATCACAGAACCTAAGTTCTAGGACCTACACTGTTATAGCTCAATTGGAGAGATGGGAGCTGAACAGCTCTGTGCCTTATTTCCTTGATTTGAAAGAATGTTGAGAACAGAGCTGTAATTCATGGCTCATTCAGTAAATAGAAGCACTCACTAAAGCCTTTTAATTCTGAACTGAATCTAGTCATTAGGAATGTCATTGTATGTCCTGATTTCAGCACAGAATTTCCTGGCATGGTTAGAACAGCACATAAAGAATCAGTGTGAAGTGAGGTTATTCACGCCTCTTTAATAAACTATTGATTTGGTCACCCCCCCCCAAATAGCAATGGTAAGTCCCTGTCACGGATGTATTTGTACATCTTTGTGGCCAGGGGGTAGATCAGGGTGGTGGGTCACTGGAACACGCTCCCCAGGGAAGTGGTCATGGCACCAAGCCTGACAGAGTTGAAGGAGAGTCTGGACAATGCTCCTGGTCCTATGGTTTAGCTTCAGGTAGTCCTGCCAGGAGCAGGGGGTTGAACTCGGTGTTCCTTAGGGGGTCCTTTCCAACTTGACATATTCTGTGGTTCTATGATTTGTGTATGTGAAAATGCCCTGGATGCTATTCTGAAGAAGATATCTCTGATGGCGTTGAGCATGACCAGTGTCCCTGCATCTTCAGGGGAAGGAGAGCCACAGGTTCATCAGTTGGTCAGATTCCCTCTTTGATCCCCCATCGATTAGCACAATTGATTACTCCTTTTCAAACAGTCTTACTTTCCCTTCATTCACATGGAACCTAATTCAATTAAAGACAACAGTAAAACATGTAGACATTTTAACATGCATACATTTGCTCAGTGTTGCTGCTCTCAGAGGAATGATTTCTGTCATTTTCCTCAAATGAATTCTTTTTAACACCGCAGGAATGCTGACTTTTTAACTATAGCTTCATGTTGGTGCCTTTGATGCTATGTATATATAATATTTTTCATTCTCAGCATGACCCACAAAGTTACTTTCAAGGAAGTTGAGCCTCAGAAATGATTGTTGCCATCCTTGTGAAATTAACCACAGGCAAAGTAAAAGATCTTGCTTCTTACGGACAATTTATCACTTCAAAATAGAAACACAGTGGGCCAAACCAACGCCGAAGTGAATTTCATTAGATGAAATGGAGTTACTCCAGGACTGACTTCAGCTAACTGTGTAAAATTAGGAAGAAAGAAAGTCTCAGTGAAGTTGCCTTCTCCACCACGTGCAGCTAAGGAATAACAGAGCTGAACCAAAAAACATACTGCCTTGCTCATGTTATGATTATAAAATGCATCATGATCACTTTTCCCGTACACAACTGCAGCACAGAATTAATGCATCCAAAGAACAACTGGACAACTAATTGCATTCAAGACACCTCACCACAACTGAAATTTCAGGACATGGATGATACAGATAAATACCTCATTTAGAGTCTTCAATGGTGCTGCCTTATAGGGAAATTAGATTGGTAATAATCAGACTAGTCAAATAAAAATCAAACCTTGATTTGAGAGACAAATTAAGATAGATATGCTCCATTTCTGTGTCTATCTGTTCTTGACACTGAATTAAACAGCATTGGAGGTCTTTGGTGTGAGGAGTAGAGCTCAAGATTTCAACATTCTCCAGCCAAATACATCAACTGGAATAAAATCAGGCTCTCTACCATTCTGCCTTCAGGAGGGAAACAGACAGTTTTCTTTTTTCCCCTTCCTTGCAAAAAGCAATAAAACATCTTTATCTTTCAGATGACTAGGAAAGGCCTACGCAGGAAGGGGATGTCAGCTGGAATATTGTCAGTACTGGGCCCTTTAGATGCACTGAGGTCTCCTACTCCAAAACTCTGTGAAAGTATGGTAGTACCCAGCTGAAGAAAGTATCCTATCTTAAAACTGAATAGATGCCAACACCACTCTGCCACTGGACATCAAAAAGAGAAGGAAGCTTACCCCACTTTCCTACTGCCTTGTTGGGTGCTTTAACACCAATACTGCTGTATAAAGAAAAGGAGGACAAATGCCCAAATGTCATGTGATGTTTATGAGCATCTCTGCCCTGTTAGAGGATGGTTTCTGTGAACATCTAACAGAAACAGCTCCACAGCAAAGCTCAGCAGAAGACACTGGTATAATGTAAAGAGGAGAATGGTATCACCAATGGGGCACCCTGGGACAGAGGCACTTCTCAGGAAGTGCAGCAAATCCACATGCAGAACAAAACTATAGAGGTACCTAAACTTTCAGGCATTCTCCTTCACAATTGGGTCCAACCTTAACTGTTCAATCCCATTTCCCTCTCAGTGAAGAACATCAGTGGATATTTCATAGGCGAAAGGAAAAGAGATGAGGATGCTTGGAAGCCTTTGATTCTTGGAGTCTGTCATAGCCCTGACTTGGTGTAGATCGTGTCTTTACTACAGTGAAACTCTGTATCAACAAATCAACATTAAGCAAAGTGTGCCAAGCAAAATTATCCATCACCAAGCAATACCCCCCTGGGGATCCTGTAGGTGAGTGTGAGCTAGAGATCCAGCCTTGGATCTCAGGTGGATTTTGTGCTCTATCACAGTGTCCTGTGAAATGCAGACTATGTCATTAGCAGTGATGGCTTCAGCTCACCTTGGGCTCTGAGGGTGGCATCAGCAAACCTTTCAGCTGTCAGTCTACTGAAAGCAGGGGTGTAAAATTCTGTAATGTTCAGTTAATTATTCCTGTAAGGGTAATTTAAGTTGATTTATAGATTTCTAAAAACAGAACAAAAATGCTACTTCTATTTGTATTAATTGTCCCAAACTAGCTGGATTCTTGAGCCTTGCTTATGTGACTGTTTAGTGAAACCATCAGTCTCGTAAGTGAAGGAGGAAAACAAAATGCTCAGCACTTTTCAGAAAGTACATGGGTCGAAGAAAAAGCAGTGCAGGTAGGGGAAGAACTGGCAGCAATGCAGGCAAAGGCTCCTGGGGCAGAAATAGCAAAGGCAGAGATAGCAGCAGCCTTTCTGATGTGAGACACTCAGCCTGTGTACCGTGGGAAGGGGCTTTCCTGCTGGCTCCTGCCCCTCACATGTCCCCCTCGCTCTCCTGCTGCAGGATATCCCCGTGTTTTGCATGTTCCCTGTTGCAGCCCAGGTGAGGAAAGAGGCAAAACCCTAAAGGAATTTAAAAGGGCTCTTTTGTGACTTTCTCTTTTTCAGCTTTGTGGGAGGCTGTGACTGAGCTTTGTCACAGACCAGTGGCCTGGGACAGTGGTTTGGGAGAGGAGTGCTCTGCAGGCAGCAGGGCACAGAGAGAGCAAGAGTGGCTGCAATCAGATGGGGATGGAGTATCTGCCCTGACTGTATTGTAAAAATAATGGGGAAATATGCTTCTGAATCAGGAGGACCATCTGTCTGTGTTGGGTGACAGCCCTGTTTTAATGTTTCCTGTAAAAAAGGTCTTGAAGAATTTTGAAGCTCGACCCCCCAGCTGGAATCTGCCTTGCCTCTGGCACTGCAAAGCCTTCCAGCAGGCTCTGCCTCACCTGCCCCTACACATCAAACACCACAGCACTTTCTTACTCAAGTGAAAACCCTGCTGCTGTCTAGAGTTCACAGAAAGACTGTCTGATCATTTAGGACAGGAAGTGAAAGATGTCACTAAGCACAGTGATCCTCGAGGGGGGTTCTGTGGGCAGAAAGTAATGAGTCAGACCAGTATTTTGGAAGAGTTACTCATCTGTCTAAGAACTGTTAGATCAGCCCCTTAAGAAAGCAAGTTTAATACTGCTGTGTTTTGACTTAAAACATGTTGATGGCAGTGAGTAAACCTGCCATCCTTTTTAGGAGTAAATGTGAGAACCTATTGAAATTCCTTTGGGGAAAAAGATGGCTAAAAAACCCACATGCATTCCCCAAGAAACAGTAAAGGATCCCTTCCCAGAAGGAAGACAACATGGGGGGTGGATCTTTTGCTGCAGATACTTTTATGTATGTTCAACTGTCTGTGAAATAAAGAGGAAAAGAGCCTAAAAGCCAACCCAGAAGCTGGAGAGGAAATAGGCTGTGGGAATGTCCTGAAGGCACCACCTGAATGTGAGTGTGTGCCAAGAAACACCACGCTGTGACGTCCTGCAGTTGGAGAAGCAGAAACCTGTTTACTCCAGGTAAACAGAACGGCACAAGTGCCACCTAGGTCCACTAGCAAGAGAAATAAATGCAACATTTGGTTAAGTACTAGAGTCAAAACAGGACAACAACAATTCTGCTATGATAAAAAAATGCCTGGAGGTATTTTCATTCTTTCTAGTATTCAGTGTTTCTGCTGCATTTACATAATAGTGTTTATATTACATTCCATCCAAAATAGGACAACATGCAGCAGGTATTGCCTCATGTGCAGAGGTTACATGATGTGTGTGACAGAGCATTAGAACAACAATTTTTAGAGAAGAGGCTTGAGCATGCTCACATTGAATCCACTAATGAAGCTCATGTGACTTCAAGTTTGGTTCTAAACTAAAAGATCACACTGAAGCTCCTTAGCAAAAACATGAACATTTACGATTTACACAAAACAAAAATGTAATTTGGCCTGGAGATTCTAACTTTGCAGCTCAAAGTACAATGAAGAAAGGATAAGAACTCATACAGTTACACCCAAATAAAATGTTATCTGAAAATACTGATAGACAAAAGCAACAGTTCTTCATAATACTCTGTCTCTATCCAGATGTAATTCTTTTCTCACAAATATCCAGTAATGACACATGATGATCTACTCAGGCATCTCTGCTGCTGACAGGACTGTAACACTCTAGGAAAATGGAAGTGGCTGTGAACTGTCTGTACACCTCAGTTATATAATCCTTGTCACTCTGGTAGTTGAAAAACCTGCAGTCATTAGCATATTAATAAACACCACATCTCTGATAAGGAAGTTTTGCTTTCATGTTATGCATAAACTTGTAGCAATCCCATTCTGTTACCCTCAGCAGACATCCTGTATCCAAGTGGTTATTACACAACACCCAGGCTGTAATCCATCATGGTCACACCAGTGGATTCCACTAAGGAGTCCCAGCACAGCTGACGCTATTATTCTTTTCGGTCTATTTATATGGGGAGACATGTCTATTGAAACTAGCCCTCACTTTACATTCTTCTAAATCTTTTTTTGGTGCCTGAGTGGTATCAAACAATGCAGTTTTGTGAAAACGCTGTCAAAGAAGACAAAAATCCAAAGTTGCATGAAGTGCCACAACATGCTAAAAAACCCAGAAAAAATAATCTCTGGGCAGCTTTTCAGGAAGAAAGGACTGTGTACATTTTGCTATCTATTTTGCACTACCCTCTTCTCCATTCCAGAACAGACTTTCTGTACTTGGTACTACTGCACTCTATGGGCATGAGTTTTTAGAGAAGTCTTAATTATTTGAAATAACCCAGAACTGCTAGCATTGAAATTCAACCAAGGCAAGGGAGAAATAATATGGTAAGGAATCAGCTGCTCCAGGTAGGAAAAAAAGGATGAGGTAGAAGCTTGGCACCATAATAGAACAGTAAAAGAAAACTAGACAATTAGTTTGGAAGCTAACAGCGAACAGCCCTGTCCTGTTATCATAGGGTTGCTGGTTGTCTAAGAGAGGCTGTTTGGCCACAAGTCAGGAAGAAACTCCAAACTCTCCCTTCACAGCAAGCTGTCCTTGCACAACAGCCCTCAGACACACAGGGCAGAGGGCCTCAGAGCTCCCAGCAGCATCTTGAAGGGAAAGAAAAGCCAGGCAAGGACGGATAAGAAAGACATATAGCTGATGTTGTTTGTGTACAGCAAAATTGTTAACAGGAGTGTGACCAAGGCCACATGAAGTAGACAGACTAACAGCATGAGACAGGTCCATAACTTTTTTATTAGTCCCTCTGGCACTACTTCAAAGCAATAAGCAAAAACTCTTATTAGCCTCAAGAAATTCTCAGTTGCTTTGGTGTTGGTGTTACAAAGACAATGCCATAGGAAGTGATGCTGCAGAGTGGAGTGATAATGTGCCATTGAGTTAATAATTGTTATCAACCAGAGTCTGCATCTAAGAGCCCTTATATCAGAGCTAATGGGATCACAGGAGCAGAAAGGCAACATGAAGCCCTTTACATACTCAGGGAGGTCTTGTGTAGCCCATGCAATGACACCCAGAGAGCTGGAATCAAAAGCACAAACAGGAATTAATCACCTTCCGTGAGAAAACTTAAAAATGCTAATCTCTTGCAAGATGCTTGAATCCCAAGATATTCCCTGAAACATTTCAGGAATGATAAACGACAAGTGAATAAATATTGTGTCAAGTGTTAGTCATTTAATACCCTAGAGCAGTGTGTCTTTAGCAGCATTCTGTTGTCACTCTACAGCTTCAGAGGTACCATTCCAGTGTATGTGTCACTGCAGTATCTGTTAATCACCCAGGAAGGCTTGGCCCAAGGTGAAGTTGGACCCAGAAGTACAACAGTAAAGACCAGGTATGTTCCTCTTCACACCTATAACAAAAACTGCCAGCTGACATTGTCCTAAAATGAAGAAAGGTTATTTCAGAAGAAGGTGTCTGGGGAGTTACTCCTCTGCAGTGTAACACAAAGCTGATTTACAACCACTGAAACTCAAGGTGGTCTAAGGAGGCTTGCAAAACAGGAATTCTCTGGGCCACTCCTGTGTGTCACTGTTAGCTCTGGTAGGTGCAGCTGCTTTACTATCAATTCATATTGTGCAGTTCAGCCTGTGAGACACAAACAACATTCCAACAGCAAGCTCTGAGGCAGGGGTATCACTGCCTACAAACAGCTGTAAATCACTGTACAGGACTAGGAATAACTTTTGGGAACAGATCTGAATGTGGAGTGTAGATAGAGTGAAATGCATCAGTTTTCAAAGGCCAGCTTAAGAAAAATAGATGCCACCATCACCTTGCAAGCCTATGGTGGCTGCTTCTCAAAAAATGTATCTTGTTTTGTCACGTATTTCCTAACATCCATTAAACTTATTTTAACTTACTGTTTTTCTGATCTCTGTGTTTTTATTTTCTTCATTTAAATAAACCTCTGTTTTGGGAAGATACTTGGCCTTAACATAAGTAGTATCTGATAGGAATGAGAAAAAACAACAAAAAAATATAAAGTAGACACATCTGTAAAGAAATAACCTTATTGTCACAAACACAAATTCTTATTAAATTTACATATACAGAAAAAATCTGTCCTTACTATAATTAATGAGAATTTTGTCATTTACACCAACAAAACCACAATTCTACTCGTTATCATTGTGTTTGCTTCTGCTATGGTATTCACCAAAAACAGAAAATAAAGACAAGCAAATTAATATTTATATTATTTTAGAAAGTACTGTGTGTATATATAATTTTCTTCTAACTTTGGGTCACTTTTTGTGACCAAAAATGACAAATTCTACTGGTGCAGCCACAAATTCCTGATTAGCAGCAAATTACACTGGCACAGTAGTGAGGTGTGGTCTTCAGCCACATCTGAATCTGAGCACTGGGACCTCACATCTTTGAGCCATGATGAATTAAGAGGGAATAGAATGATACTGTGTGAAGCTTACTCCATACTGTAAGATGGAATAAAATCATATTTGGTTCACTCAAGTGAATGAAGGGAGCAGAACAGGAAAATTCTGAAGAAAATCTAAAATTGCAACGTGGACACCTAATTTTGCTCATGCAAAATCTACACCAGCCTGATTATTCCTGTTTCATTTCCTAACGGTGTGGGAGCCATTTGCACAGCCCTGGCTCACACAGAGACTGTCCTTCAAGAAGTACCTGCAGACTGCACAGGCTCCCTGCTGCTTAGAGAAGGACATGGAGAGTTCTGAGCATTACAACGTGGCCCCAAGTTAAGTAAAAAACGGTGGGAATCCTCCTTGTCCTTTTGTCCTGGGCGCAAAACAAGAGCTGGTTCTCAGTGCTAGGCTCCAGCAGAATCCCAGCACTGTCAATGGGAGTTCTGTTTGCCCAGCCTGCTTGGCACTGCTCCAAAGGCTGGGGAGCACAGAGGTGCAGACCATGAAGTGATCTCCCCCCTGCAGCATGGTGTGTGCTGCAGAAGACAAAGGGGGGTGTGTCTGGCTCCTGCGGGAACCAACTGGTTCCCTCAACAGAAGTTCCTCTGTTCTGGAGGAGCTGACCCCATCCCCTATATGCACAATAAGCAGCAATAGATTGGAGGGCTCGAGTGCCACGGGCTGGGTCAGGTCACCTCATGTGTTACTGCTGATGTAATGGGCATTGCCAGAGGAGGGGACTGTGGAGTGTTCTCCCCACAGCAATTTCTTACTGTGCCTTTGCTTCCCAGCCTGAGGGCTGGAGACCCTGACAGCTTTTTACACACCTCTCTGCATGTCCACCTTCCCTTGGCCTCAGCACATTGCTATTTAGATTTAACATGAACAGAGATAACCTGAATATGTGTCTTTTCTACAGTGTTTGATTGTATTTTTTTTTTAAATAATTTAAAAAATATCTCAAAGCTCTGGTTTTCATTGATTATTGCTCATTTGATAAGATGAAGCATAGTGTGCTATAAGCCCTTAACTTTTCTATCATCTGAGATTGAAAATACAGTGCTAAATACATTAAATATTCACAAAGGGAGTCAAATAGGGTCATAGAAAGTGCCATACATTAATCATACATATGTGGTATTCCCTTGTTAAATGATAGAGTTCAGCTTTGCATTTTCTGACAAATGCAGTCAAGAGGTGGTTTGCTATTAGAAACTAATTAGGGGAAATTATTCACGCTTTTTAATGAAGAAAGGCAAACTTTTGGAAATGATAATGTGAAGAAAATCAGACTTTGGAGGATGAAACCAAATTTCTTTTATTCAAAAGCCACGTTTCTAAAGAAAAGTGTGGTTAGTCACCAAGTTCACTTGGCTCACATCCTTATGATGTCACCAGTCAACAAGGTTACAACCACGGAGAAGAATCAATGTCTTAAAGCAATGAGAGATAAGAGGAAAGGAATGAGCAAGTGGTTCCTATTATTCAAGTTATTTTTCTTTAGTATTAAGTACTAGTGAGATCAAATGAAAGAAAGAACTTTCAGCACTCAGCTGTGGCACACATTTATGAAAATCAGGTGGTTTTGACACATCAGCCTGAGCAGAAAAAGATTTTACCTACCTCAGCAGGGTTTAAACCCTTCTGTGGCCAGAAGAGATAAGATAAAGAGGTGGATCTGCATCTTTAAAGTGAAACAAGACAAAATCCAAGACAGAGTCAGGAATTGTTCTAGTCTTAGGGTGGCCATGTCCATGTGGACAGCAGCAGCAGCTGAAGAGCATCAGGAGCTGGCACAGCCCTGGTGGGACCCCAGCCAGGCCCAGAGCTGGTGAGTGCCCCCTCCCACCCCCGAGGAGGGACAGCCTTTGCACGTGGGCTGGGGGACAGAGCTGTGCCCCACACGTGTCCCTGCACCTCATCCCAGCCCTCCTGGCAAGCTTTTCAATCTACTCCCACCAACAGTCAAATTCCACACAAGTCCCATTGCAGAGATCCTGCCTTCCTTGCATATGCTTTTATTTTTTCTGTAATTTCACTTTATGGACAGTCAAAATGCCTCACGGTGCAACTCCCATTAGTAAGGCAAGAGAAACTAACTTACCCATGCTGTCCTAACAACAATGTGCATCCAAAACTGCACATAGGGGAGTGCCTTCACAGAGGGCCACTATTTTGGTTTTTTTTATATGAAAATAGTTGTGAATATTAGCATTTTCTTGGACGAGTTATTTTTTTACATTTTCTTGAAAATAAATATGTAATACGGATGCTTAGTGCAGCAATAAAAATGACCTAAATGTTTGTATTCTTTTGAAAAAGGTTTTGAATACAAGAGTGTAGGTTGGGCCTTGAATATATTTACCATGAAAAAAGAGAGTTGTTCAGACAGCCTCTGTGTGTGCATAGGTATGTCTTTCCTGGATGCTCTGACTGATAAGAAGCAGCAGCACACACCTTATCCATCACCAGAGAATTCCCACAGGAGCTCTCAGAAGTGGCAGCACCAGGGGAGAAACTTAAGGCAGAGGCTACTCTTCTGAGACACCAAAAAACCTGGATTGCTCAGGAATCCAGGTCTTTAGCTTCCATGCTCACAGAGACACATCTTTATAGTCTTGTCTTTTTCTTTTTCTTATAAAAACAAATTATATCTTTCTCTCCCATATTCTCATTACTACTTGGCCAGACTGGCAACTTGCCCCAGATTTCTGGTATGTGCCACACTTGGAGTTCCTTAGAGTCTTTCTTCAGAAGAGAGCAACCATTGCCCTCCATACCTGTCATCTGGAGCCTCGTTAGAAAAAGATCTCCCACAAGACAAAGAGAAGTTCAGGAGGTTTTCCTGTTCCAGCAGAGCAGAGTGAGCTGCAGTCATTTCTACACATAGACATGTGACTCTAGATCTTCCAGCTCTCCCAAACAAAGGGTTTTCTTCTCACTGAAAATCTACCAAAAAGTCATAAGCTGGCATAAGCATGAGCACACTTAAGGAATAAAAGCCCTTGCTGTCTCTGCATTGTTGCTCTAGGTACCAGGAGCACACGTGTGACATTCCTGTGCAGCAGTTCTCCTACTTGGTGTCCTTCAGTCCTTCCCGTGGGGCAGACTCAGAACACAACAAATGGTTTCCTCTCAAACAGAACTAAACCAACATTTTTGCTTCAGGAGATTCAGTCCACAGGAGCAGGCAAGAGCTAGTCCAAAATAAACTCCTCCAAAACGTGTGTAGAGTACGGACACAGGATCCTTGTTGCCAGCTGTTTTCCTTACAGAGAGGGTCTGTTGGCTGCACTGTGAGCTGAAGTGGAGACAGTCATAACAGAGACAGGAACGACTGCCAGGAGGTGAGAAGGAGAAGACCTTCTAACCTGGTGAAACTGTGGGCTTCACAGCATGGAGTGTGTGCACTGCTCTGATGTGAACCAACCTCCACAAATGCAGACAGTTCTCCCAGGAAGAAAAATATCCCTGTATATCTAATGGCTTTGAGGTCATCATCTGAGAGATATTCCATCAGAAAAACATTTACTGGTTGAATTTTCACATTGCTTAGAGACAATATTTGCAACAGGCACACAAAACTGCTAATTTTTTCCCATCATTAGCTCTCTAATTTTACTCTCTAAACACAACATTGTATTATCCATCATAAAACATTCTACTTCCATCAGTCTTTCCTTGGAGTTTGATGCAATGTTCCATTAGCTTTCTACATGGAACTGGATTAGGCCTTCCTAAATCAAGCACAAACCTACCAATGTCTGAGGGAGACATCTCCCAAGAAGAATGGCAGGATTCCAGCCATCACAACATTGCTGATCTTTTAAACTTTGTCTCACTGATTTTTATTCTTCTGCTTTTTTTTCACCAGTTGTATTTGTTTGTATTTTATTGTTTTTGAATAAAGCTGTAAATGCTTTGAAAATATGTTCATGAAATAGATGGAAGTTATTACCACCTGTTATTTATGATCATGTTACAGCCTCATGACCATTCTCCCACCCAGACATCACCATTTACGCTGCGTCTCTGCAACGTCACTTGGAATATCTCTGTGCTTCTGAGTTAGTCTTTTCCATAACAGATTAAGGTTACTCTGCCTGTCTTTGCCCTTCAAATTCCAAGTACTTTTGAAAATTCCCTATTCTAAAGCCAACAGTGGTTGTGACAACCTCAGTGACTGATATTTTTATCTGAAATATATTTTTGTTGAGATTACTGCACTACTGCTTTGACAGAAAATCAAGTTAGCCTCATGTAAACCAGTAGTTTCCTGGAAGTGCTCTGGATTCCCTACATTTCCTGCAGAATCTTCCTTTCTGCAGACTTTTAAGAGAGACAACATGTAATTCTTCAGCCTTCAATGGACTCTGCAGAACATGCAGATCACCTGATCAAGGAGAAACAAATAAAAACTCTGTACACTGAGATAGATTCA
Organism: Hemiprocne comata; assembly: GCA_020745705.1. Classification (NCBI taxonomy): domain Eukaryota; kingdom Metazoa; phylum Chordata; class Aves; order Apodiformes; family Apodidae; genus Hemiprocne; species Hemiprocne comata. The sequence continues at coordinate 122,864,152 of CM036588.1, forward strand.
TGTCAATTGGTAAAGTAACTTTATATTGATGTTTGTAAAATCTTCCATCTACACTGCCTACTATGACATAACATTTACATAAACCAGGAAAAAGCCTTTGCATTTACATCCTCATCTTTATTTCAGGAATAAGCACGCTGAGGTACGTTCCATGGTGTGACTGATGTTTTGTATCAGTACTATTTATAAAAGATTTTTTATTTTAAAACTTGCTGGTAACTACCCAGTTCTCCCTCTGCTGTTTTGCTTTCCTCAAGCTATTAAAAAAACTCTGTAAGAAAAAGGCTACCAAAGCAACACTTTGCAGGTGGCTTGAAGGGTCAGGGTAATTCTGGCTGTGTGTTAGATGTGACCAGATATGACTGAGGACCCAGAAACCTTGGCTCCATCTCTGCCAGCTAAATAGACATGACCAGGGCACAGACCAACTGCTACTACCTGAGCTTTTAAATCTCTAGGATAGTCCCTGGGCACAGGTTTGATCTGAGCCAACTACATCCCTCAAAGATCATTTACTTTAGAGAAGCAGGAGATCACACAGGCCAGGTCCATTCCCAATAGGCAGCTTGAAAGCAATCACCCTCTTCTGGGGAGCTGGTAGAGATGAGCCATGGCAGTGGGAAATGTGTAAAGCCAACTGACTTCAGAACTGAATGACACTGCCCAACCTTAATAATTGGTGTAGAGGTAGTTAAGGTCTCTTTTTCACAGCAAAAAATGACAAAATTAGATTTTTCTTTTTTGTTTCTGTCATCAAAGGCTCATTCTGGTGTGTTTCTGACAATACAGCAGCAGTAAATGCTGGCAGAAAGTTTTCCATCAATATGAGCACAGAAACCTGCCAATAGTAGAAGAGGTACCTGGAATTATCAGCAAACTCAGCTGAAAGGCAGCTGTCTTCACCACCCATGCCACAGACAGGTGGGCACCCTCATGCAGCCAAACTTTATCTCCTTTCCTTTTCCTGCAGCGCCTCTTGGCCAAGGGGATTTTTCTCCCAAAGCTTGTCCAAATGGATGCAACAGTTAATTACATCTTTGTCCAGCAAAAAAACCTTCCCATGTCCTCGGATACTTATTTCTATTAGTCTGAATGGAAACAAACTGCTCATTGTGGGGTGGACAGAGGATTCTCAGAACCAGCTGATCTAATAGCCCGAGCATGGAAGCATTTGTGAGGGGACCAAATACTAAACAGTGAGGGTGACAAAGGCCATCAGCTTTCAGACCTCACTATCCAGAGGAACGCATAGAATGCAAGAGGTGGACAATTCAGAAAAGAGAAATTCACATGACATTTTTGTGAAGGTGCCAAGGAGCATTTTGACCTTTCTCTGCATTATTTCCCTGGTAAAATAAGTAGCACTGGACAAAATCCCTGGTGCTGTCATACACGATCAATGGCAAGTCTGCAATTGCTACTGAAAACCCCCTATATTTTTTTTTATATTTCATCTGCATAAAATAAGGTCAACTCTGTTCTACCCACAGTAACTACTTGTGAAGAGAACAATGTGAATAAAAGGAAAGTGAAGATAATGCAAAGCGTATGTTAATCCGTTTGTAAGAACAGAGTTCATGCCTTCACCTCTGGCACACAGGTGAGTGCTTTTCTGTAAAAAGCTGGCACAGCTTGAAAGCAGCAGTGAGAGCAACGTTATGAGCTGTGCATCACACTTGCTGTGGTGAGAAGAGCAGAGCATCTCCATGGGTAACTGCTGTAGGAAGCAGGGAGTCAGCATGTCATTCTCTTCCATCAAGCTCAGTGTGATCATCACATAAAAGACAAAAGCAGGTCCAGGGGTTTCCTTTTTCCTCTTTTCCTTCCATCTTCAGTGGGGCTGGGTCTTCTTCCAGGAGAACAAAGATTTCAGCAGCCAACTCCACCAAAGCATCACTTGCAGAGGTCCCTGTGCCAGCTGGACACCCCCGTGAGACAAAAGCAGTGCTGGCACAATGGCTCCAGACAGAGCCCACATGGGATTACACCTCCTTGTGACAGGGACATGAGTTTCTGGGATGGACAGGGCTTTCTGCCAGCCTGTGGAGGCTGGCAAAGTTCCCCTTAGAAAACTAAATGGTCCGTGGTGCTGAAGGGAGATCTTCCCTCATCAAAGCTGCATGGGCTGGTGATACAGCCAGGAATTTTATGCAGTCTGCCTTCTGGCTACTCCAGGAGTACTGCCAAGGGTGGGCTTCATTTTACAAATGGAGTTTCCAGAGCTGGTAAAGCCAAAGGTCAGAATAGGAAGTAAACAAAGATAGAATTCTGTCCTGGAGAGGAGTGGAAATGTGTTTCTAGTCATTACACACAATGTCTTTTCTTTTTCCTGGAAAAAAAAAAAAAATGCCTTTTCCATCTCTCTTGAGTTTGAACTTGAGCCCGTGCATACCAGGTAGAGTGAAAAACACTGAGGAGGATGGTTAGGAACTTCTGCTTTCAAAGATGACAAATCCTGTATTTTTCCCACATCATATGATTCTCTACCCTTCCTATTTGAGATGCATTTCCCAAGGGCTGCCAGAACATTGGTCTATGGCACAACTAAGCAGCAATTCAGGCTACGTGTCCTATGAGAAGCTAAGTGTCCTCAGAAGTTTGTTCAAAGCAGCAGGTTTACAGTTAAGCAGCAGCTGGAACAGCCTTTAGAAACAGAGACAAAAAGGAATTTGAATCTTAAGATTCAAAGAAAATCATGTTGACTTATGATGAAAACAGATCTCTTGGAGCTTTTCATAACAGGTATAATATCAACCACGGTGTCCTGGCCAGTTTCCAATTCAGGTAATTACAAAATACCTAACTAAATGTTCCCTCAGCCTCAAAAGTATTATTCATGACTAAATTGAAATTGGTTGGTAGTATTTTTGTGTCCTTTCCTGCAGCTGCTGCAGTGTCTTTTAGAAATGAGCAATCGTTTTAGGTAATTCAATTATAGTATATGATATTTACAAAGCATTTTCCTATTTCTTTATAGAAGACACCTTAAAAATCCATATTTTTTTTTTCCAAATAGTAAGTACATTTTTTAAAAGTGGGAAAATAAAATACAGCTAGGAAAGCAGAGAGAAAAAACATTTAATTCTCTCACATGCCATCTGGTCAAGACCATTGCAAAAATACCTGAAATTTACAGGAAGGGTTTGGTCAAAACTAGGTGCTTAATTGAAACAAGGTGAATATTAAGAAACTTTTTTTTTTCCTTCCACTAAACTTCATGCATGCACTTTGGTTTGTAGACTGACTGTGAACAGACGAGCTCAAAAGCACTTTCAAAGTGTGCACTATAGCAAGAAACTGTACCTAGAGCAGAGTTGTGACATCTTCAGAGCCAAATCCAGCCTCTCCATTTTAAGCTTACTTCTATCCTCCAGTGTTGGGATAGTAAATGCAGTCTTGGTGGTTTCATTCCATCTCAGACTGACATCAAAGGGAATAGCTTAAAATAAGAGCTTCCCCATCCCCTCCTACAAATACAACACAAACTTTTCACAAGGCGTTCACAGACCTGCCCACATTTACCAGGAACTGGAATTGGTCCTCAGAGCAAAGCTTTCCTCTGAAGACACTGAAGAGCTTGAGCAGGATCCTCTGCTCTCCCTACACATGAAGAGACACTTACAAAGACAAAAAACTGAACCAAAATGAGGCTGAAACAAGATGATTTCCCAAAAATAACATAACAGATGTTATGGATAATGCCCAGAGGAGTTCATTATTGCATGTAGGAGAACATTCAACATTGGTCTTGTTTTTCTCCAACATCAACCACAATTAATATGCTCCATTCACAGTTTTGATATATTTCCCATCACTCTCATTCATTAATAAATGTAAGATGAAGATAACAGGGCCCTTTTTAAATTACAAGTTATTCATTAACTTGACTTACAGTCCAACGAGCAAGCCTGGCAAATGGGGGGGAGTGGGAAGCAGCACTTCAGTTCCAGTTAGCAAGCAGAACAGATCTGAAGGTTAAATTCTATTTTCTCTCCAGCTCCAATGATTAAAAAAACCCAACAGATAAAAGAACTAACTCGATATATTCATAGAGGGGGAACATCTTTGAGATGTTCCTGAAGGTACTGATCTGTTCCACTGCTGATGGATTAGTTATTTGTTGTACTTTTGAAATGTGGGGTTTTTTTCCAAAATGTAAAAAAAATCAAAACAAACCAACAAACAAAACCAAAACAACAACAACAAAACAAACAAACAAAAAAAACCACAACACCAAACCCAAAACCCAACTCTGACAACAATATTTGTTCATATATTTATTACTTTTAGTCCTTTTCTAAAATCACTCATTGCTTCAAGAACCACCTGGTGTGTGCAAAATGAGCCCACTATCTTAAAGAGAAAAGGAGCTGGCATACTTGGTGTGATTTTCCACTGCTTATACAGGGAGATAGAGGGAATCCAAATGAAAGAGAGTAAAATTTTGCTGTGCCAACATGTTGGCACTTTTCTGTGTGTTTTTTGCACAATGTCTTCCACACATTTCAGGGCAGCAGAGAAACAGACCTGACAGACTCCACAGTCCACTCCTACAAGCCGTGGTGGTTGGACCTGACAGCTGGCTGCTGACAGACTGTGCAGATCCCACCTCTTCCCACTGGCATTTCCCACTTGTGGTCCTGGCCATGCAGCACCACCACTCACCTTCAGCTACCACAGTGCTCTTCAGATGCCACTATCAGTCCATTCACCTCCCCAACTTGGAATAAAATAACCAGAAAGATGGATAATTCTCTTCTGAGTTCACTGGTTGAATTGGTTCATGGAAAGAGCTAAAGGGTGAGACAACACAGTGGGGACAGGATTGTGAGGGGGAAGAAGAAGAGAGGAAGGCACAGAGCAGGGATGAGGAGGGAGGGAGCTCTCCTGTGGCAGCAGCAAGCTCTTGGATTAATATGGTCACTTGCAGCCATAAACTTCACCTTGGCAGCACCAAAGAACCAGCTCTGCTAAATTGTCAGATGTCAAAGGAAGGCAGGGCCAAAAGTGTTCTTCCCAGGCACTTGGAAAAGTGAGTGCTCCTTGGGAAAGGGAAGGCATGTACCCAGTTAACACACATCCTAAAGAATTGGGACCTCATTCATTTTAGCTGGAGGGGGTGGAACGGGGAGATTGTTTCTCCTCTTAGTTAAGTAACTGTTAACAACATTCCTTCTGCTGAGACAGTAGAATTTAGATGATTTATCACGAGCACATGATGTTACTATTTGCAAACACAATCATTTCTAAACTACAGATTAGCCTGATCCAGTTTAAGAACCTAACTTTTTAGAGCTGCACATTCCTTTGCATATTTTTTTCACTTATTCTCAGCATTGAGCAAAGGAATTAACCTACTCGAATAAAAGCAGTAGGAGGTTTTGGTAACAGATAAGGTTATTCATTGTAGTAATGAGTTGATTAAATCATTTCAAGGACAGATCTCTCGATAAAATACTGTTTACTTCCCCCCTGAAAACAGATCAGTTTCAGTCACTGCAGGGTTGATTCAGCCATTCAGACTCCAAGAAAAGATAAATTAGCTTTGAGGTAATTTGGAAAAGACACCCCAAAGTGAAAGTTCTTTAGGATTTAGTAATCATCTTTCATGGAAAAGGAGCTCTAGCAATTTGAAGCCACTGCTGAAATGCTGCAGAGATCACTTTCCCATGGAGGCAGGAGGACAGTCCTGGCACTGCACACCTGTTCCTTGCAGACAGGATCAACCCTCATGCACTGGGGAGGTGCACGTGCTTTAAGGGTTGAGGCAGCCTGAATTTCTGCAGGTGTTGTAGAGCTGGCTGCCTCTTACAACTCAGCCATATCTTACCTCTGCACAAGAAATGAGCTTTCCTAAAGAATCCCCTGGGTGTTTTGTTTCCTTAGGCCCCTCGAGAGCCTCCCGGAGCCCTCGCTGTGCTCCTGGGCAGCGCTGCTCAGGCAGGGGCAGGTCACACAGTCATCAGGGTTGGAAGGGCCCTCTGGAGATCATCTAGTCCAGCCCCTTGCTAGAGGGGCTACCTACAGTAGATCCCACAGGAACATGCCCAGATGGATTTGAAATGTTTCTAGAGAAGGAGACTCCACAACCTCCCTGGGCAGCCTGTCCCAGAGCTCTGTTACCCTCACAGTCAAGAAGTATTTTCGTGTCTTTAGGTTAAACCTCCTGTGAACCAGTTTGTGCCCATTACCCCTTGTCCTGTCACTGGACACCACTGAGAAGACTCTGGCCCCATCCTCCTGACACCCCCTGGAGATATTGGTCAGCACTGATGAGATCCCCCCTCAGCCTCCTTTTCTCCAGGCTGAACAGCCCCAGCTCTCTCAGCCTTTCCTCACAGGCAGATGCTCCAGTCTCCTCAGCATCTCAGTGGCCTATGATGGGGTCTCTCCAGTAATTCCTTGTCCTTCAGGAACTGGGGAGCCCAGACCTGCTCACAGTGTTCCAGGTGAGGCCTCCCCAGGGCAAAGCAGAGGGACAGAGAACAGGTCACCAGCAGCTCAGGCAACACAGCACTGGGCTGAGCAGCCTGAGGAGCATGGGAAGAGGCAGCAGAGGAGGCAGCAAATGCTGGAAGATGGCTTAGAGAAAGTGGGTGTTGGGAGTGGGACAGCAGAAGAAAAGGGAAGAAAATATGGAGTTACTGTATATTTGACTAACATAGTAGAGATGATTCATTTTCTGTTGGTTTAAATATAGTAAATCCATTCACCCTATGACTCTGACAGACTACTATTACTATCATTAGTGTTGTTGCCACTGTTGTTATTATTATTACAATTTTATTATAGTCATAATTTCCATGTTCATTCTCATTTACATCCCTACGTTTTGAGGCAAAATCCCATTAACAATGTGCCAGTGAGGAGTGAGACATGACAACTAACTCCAGTCTGGAGAGCTAGAGAGAGACCAGGCATCACTGTTTGGATCGTGGCACCCAAGAGCCCTCTCTGGGATTGTTGCTTAACAAAACAAATTTAAGATTTTCAGCAAGGCTGAAAGGGAGGGAGGACAGAGGGCAAGATTTGCCTCCCTCTTCAGTCCTGTGATCCATCCACAGAAAGCAGGAGACTCTTCCCCTTGCATGGGGAGGAGCAGCACCCATGAAATCTTCATTACAAGATACTATGAAGATCCCAGAGAGCAGATGCCTTCAGCATAAGGTCAGAGGGGTCTGAACTGGCTAAGGCAGCACCAGACTTCTATGACACACTTGAAATTGTAGTTGGGTTGTTTGCCCAAAGTTCCAGTGGGTCAGCAGACTGACCATCCTGATTCCCTGGCTAGTTGGCAGTATTCAGGGTTAAAGACAGTGATGCATGGAAACTCACTGCCAGCCAAACAGTGTGATCCACAGAAGGAGAAAAAAATTTTTAACTGGCACTATCTTTTAACATTAACTCTCTGTGGCCCTTGGCTTGCTTTGACTCCTCATTCATGTTATTTCAATAATGACAGCAAAAAATAAGCACTCACAGCAATTTTATTGAGATGTTCTCACTCATCTCTTTTTGAGAGAGAGTGGTGGTGAGGTGACAGCTTTCAGTCCCTCCAGACATGCTTTAGATGATACAAATCAGCATCACTCTGTTGCACTGATACATCCAGGAGGATCACATTGAACAATAGGCCTCAGTCTCCTCTTGGAAGTGCTGAAATACTTTCCTTTTGCCTTCTAAAAATACTTTCTTGCTGCTCAATTTTGTGTTTTGTAGGTGACCAGATCAGGAAAAGTAGAAGTCTGTGATGTTTTCTGAGACTGCTTACAGATGGATATGGCTGATTTTTCCACTTCATGCCAGCTGATAGACATTTAATTTGGCAATTCAGAGGAATTTAGTGCTACAACTGCCCAGCTGTACCACTTCAGCTCTGAGATCACAGCTTAGAGAAGACAAAGCAAATGTGGTGTGGACATTGCAGACTTTCAGTATCAGCCTGTATGGTAGAAGGCTTGACTCATTTCTTCTGGGTTAGACATGTCTATTCCTGTCATTTGGAGATGATCATGGACACATCTGTGTGAGTATCTGTGTATTAAAATCTCACTGCAGTCTTTTATCCTAATGCCCAGTATTTCCTCTAGGCTCCTGGCATTAAGTTCACCTTAAATACAATCAGAAACAGGAATTAGTCACTAATCAGAAATCTGGTTATGTCAGGAGCAAAGGACCAAAGGTTGGCCAATGTGACCCCATCCACAAGAAGGGCTGGAAGGAGGATCCGGGGAACTATAGGCCTGTCAGCCTGACCTCAGTGCCTGGCAAGGTTATGGAACAGATCATTCTGAGTGCCATCCAGCAGCATGTGGAAGACAACCAGGGGATCAGGTCTAGCCAACATGGGTTTAGGAAAGGAAGGTCCTGCCTGACTAATCTCATCTCCTTCTATGACTGGGTGACCTGCCTAGTGGATGAGGGGAAGGCTGTGGATGTGGTCCACCTTGACTTCAGCAAGGCTTTTGACACAGTCTCCCACAGCATCCTCCTGGAGAAGCTAGCAATCCATGGCTTGGACAGGTGCACCCTTGGCTGGGTCAAAAACTGGTTGGATGACCAGGCCCAGAGAGTGATGGTGAATGGAGCTGCATCCAGCTGGTGTCCGGTGACCAGCAGTGTCCCCCAGGGATCAGTACTGGGCCCAGTCCTGTTCAATATCTTTACTGATGACCTGGATGTGGGGACTGAGTCCACCCTCAGTAAATTCGCAGATGACACCAAGCTGGGGGGGAGTGTTGATCTGCCAGAGGGTAGGAAGAGGCTGCAGGAGGACCTGGACAGGCATATTGCTAAACATTAGCAATATGTTTAATTTTTCTGTAGCTTCAGCCTTGCCAAGCACCCTCAGCATGACCAGCAAAGGATTCTTAGAGGTGCTGATTGTTAAAATAAGTACAAATCGACCATGACTCTGCACAGAGATGATCTAACTCCCAAAAGAACCTGATCTTTCATACTGCAATCAACAGTGGTTAAATCAGTCCCAGAGATTACATTTTTGAAAGGAACTTCTTCTTTTCCTTACTTGAATTCCTATCCAGATGTAAAACTGGTCTCCTTTGGTTGAGTGACAGCAGATAAAACTAAGTCCTTACATTCAGGAGAACACTGCACACTAAAAGCAGTTTTGGAGACTCAGCTGTCCTGCTTGTGTACTGCACTATATCAGATCAGTCCACATTAGCTGTGATTTAATTGCTCCTGCGAGAGGCTTGACACTCACTTCCACTCCCTGGAAGTCTCTACTGAATGGTTTCTATACTCCAGGTTTGTCTGAACAAAATCAGCCCCTGCTAAGCCTTTCCAGTGGATTGACTATGAGTGATGACAATAATATGGTTTAATCAAGTTAATAAGAATATTCCAAAGGTTTTAAAAAACATAAAGTCATTTTCAGAGAGCTTAGTGTCTTTTGAACATCCACTAACAGGGTGAAAAGCAGAGCTGGAAACTGAGATGCTTTGTCCAAGGCTACTCATGAAACCTTGACTTCTTACTCCAGGCAAATGGGATTATATAAGCAGCACTATTTAACAGCATTGGTGACAAAGCAGACACAGATGCATTTTTCTCAATGATGATAACACTTCAGTGTTTTCAGCCATCTGATTTTTCAATGTTAGTATTCCCAAGTAGAAGACACGTGTCCAGACCCAGGTGCTTCTGTGTTCTTGTTTATCAAGACAAGGAAATTTCCTCTGAAGGCAGCTGCTCAGTGAACCTGCAGGGCTTACTCTAAAAATTACTCTAATTTTATCTCCTTTTCAGAGATACAAAGATTGGGCAATAGCCCCTTCATTTTCAAAGCATTGCCCAAGGCTCAGGACCACAAGGTCCCATAATAATCACTGGAAATTCTGCAGCTGAAACATGGCATTTTGAGCCCTCCTTCAGCCAAGTGACCCATCTTAAAAGAACATAGAAATTCACTGAGACTTTCTCAGCTGGGACAATGTTGTGAAAGCCAATGACAACAGATGAAAATATCTAGTACCTAGAGTCCTTCTGTAGGAGCAATATGGTTGAATTACCTTTGACATTTTTGTCTTAATAAGTATCTGCAGCCAATAAGAGCAAATGGCTCAGAATCCTGACACTTCTTTTAACACTGTGAGGACTTTTACCCTAGGATGTAAGATGCTTAGATCAAAGCCCATTAGAATTTCCATTTCCTGAGTATAACAGTAGCTTTGGATGGCTGTTTTTCCCTGCAAAAGACAGGGAGAATTAGATTAAGAGAATATGATGATAGATTTCCTAGATTCAGAGTCACAAAGCCAAACAGGACTCACAGGACCTCTTAAAATACAGTGGCCAAACAATTGCTCTGAATTAGTATTTTTGAACTAGAGCATATACTTTAAAAAAACTTCCTCACTCCAATTCTAAACCATCCTGTTTATGTATCCAAAAATGGCTCAAACCTTTTAGATGCAAAATTGCACTTGCATCTTCTTGGAGACAGAAGCTGCAGTTTCCTGATGTGCCTCAGCAGCATCACAGCACTCGCTGAGGACAGGTGTTCCAGGCCCTACATTGAACAGTAGGCACAATCATGACACTAGCAAAACAAAAAAAAATAGATTATTCTGCTGATTATAACCTTCTTCTCCTTTCCAGGGCCTTCTTATAGAGAAGATGTACCTACTTTCTTGCTGGCACTTTTCCTGTTTGACCTAACTAAACCCCTCACTGGGTTATGTTTTTCTGCAGTAGCAGCTGATGGCTTTTTTAAGTTCTCATTCTTCCCTTCATCTTTGTGCCTTTCCTAAGCTCAGTCAGTAATTGTTTCTTCCTTCTGGGTTCTTTATAAAAACATTAAATATTGTAGGAAAAACAGTGATCTCTTCAGAACTCTGCTAGAAATGCATCTGTTCATTGGTGGTTCCCTGTTTACTGTTATATTTTAAGATTTGATATGTCTCCAAATGTTAGTTCCTTTAATGCATGCCAGGTTGATTTTATTTTCTCTAGGTTTTAAAGCAAAAAGCAGCACCACACCAGTCAAACATTTTAGAGAAATCAATGACATTGATGCCTTTATCTATACCAACTAGCTTAAGCAGTAACAGCAAGCCTTATTTTACACATACCATGTGTTGATTTGCACTGGTTAATTTATTCTCCATTACTTCCTTCTTAACAGAGATGCAGGCTGTCCAGTCAATGATTCTATCTTACACTGAGCCTTACTGATGCCAACCAGGATTAAGGTTATCTAGATGTTCCCTTTTCTTTTTTTGAAGTTTCATACTTCTTCCCCAAAATGTTTCTAGGCCTTTTCCAAAGTTAGGCCAAATATGTACAGCTACTACAAGAGCTCCTCTAACATCTCCGTAGAAACAAGGCATCTGGACATATGAATTTAAAATCTCCTGGGTTTCTAGTAGCTACTGTTTTCACACCTTCTGGTTACTCACATGGAAACCATTGTATTCATTTGCCTGGAAGCCACCCAATGGATCTAGCATTTACTCATGCACATTGCAGAGATGTCTGTGCTGTGGTTTAGCCTTGGGTTTGGTTACCACCATCTGTGGATGGTCCTGGTCCAATGCCATATCATTGACCTTTAACCATGCATTTCAGTAACACCACTGAAAAAAGGTCTGAATTCATGAATGCTTGTCCTGACTGGGCAATTCTGACAGGTCAGAAGTAATAATCTACAATTAATAGTATTAGGGCTTAATTGGGAATGTCTTACGGCAGTGAGTGGGGGAAAGACTAGTGAGGCAAAATTCTCTGCTAGCAATGACATGGTCTACCACCCATCCTGGAAAGGATAAATGCCAGGAAATTGTTGAAATAATAAAGAAAACCAGGAAATTCAGGTCTTTCACTAGGTACAATATCACAAAGGTTTAAAAGCAGGAGTAGTGTATGAAAGTCTGTTACTATGAAGAATAACCTGGTGATGAAAATGCTGAAGGTTACTCCAGTCACTGTTGGTGTTTGCCATGGAGCTCTAGTCTGGGTGGGATACCCACAGGGACTGGACACTGCAAAACGCAGCACAGTGACTACATTGATGGGAAGCCATTGTAATTGCTCCAGGTGAGCAATTTGCATCTCTACCCCCAAAAGCACAGCCTGTCAAAGCACCTCACAAAGTGCTGTGTGTGTCCTGTGCACGGAAGGATCTTCATTACACAGAGCAGCGACTGTGTGAGGGTAAGGGATGCATCCCAACAAACCATGGAGGCATTCACATTTCCTGCCTTTGCAAGCATTTACAAGAGGAAGTCACACAAATTAGTCTCACTTCTCTCAGTGGAGAGAAGTAGCCTGCTTCCTCCTATGGACTGTTGCTTTTGCAAATTGTGGTACCAAACCTGGCAAAGCACGGCATGTTTCCCTTCTGCCTTGAGCAACCTAATCAAAATCATGCCCTTCCTTCATTCCTTCCTTTCATTTTTCCTTATTTCTCTCCTCTTTCTCTCTTTCTTTCTTTCCTATCTGCTTGCCTGTGTTCTCTCTTCCCAGTAATGACCCAGTGCTTAGCTGGGGGAAGGCAGGAGGTGGGGGCAGGACTGTGTTAATGCCCTAATTAAGTCTGTAGTTAGCTGAGGGGAAAATCGTTGTCAGGAGAACTGATAACAAGCATAAACATGACAAGCCTGTTTTGAAAAGTCATCCTGTCAGTCTGTTTACTTATGCTACTGCATGCAGCTCCAAGCTACTGTCATACATGTTTATATAGATCCATCTGCATCACTTCTTTTTTACTTTTTTTTTTATACTTTTTCTCCTCTAATCTTCACACATCCTGCATTTCAAGGAATCAAGGAGTCCCCACATTAGAAGCAGATATTCACTGATTTAAGAAATAGTAGAGAATATGAAAGTGAAAGCTCTGAAAAGGTGAGCAACTTCATATGTAAATTTGAATTTTCTGAATCACTTACAGATGCCCTTGTCCATGCTTCATTTTATTGCCATATTTAAATAGTTTAATAGATTAATATTAAATAAGTGAGATGTCTATCTTACACATATTTTCAACAGAGATCTGAAAGGGTTGCAAAACATAAGGAATAGTGGCAGTGTGTACAAAATATGCCACTTCTCCACCACAGCCTGTGCTGCAAGTGCAGTATTTGGCTCCCAGCTGGAATGGCATTGCAGGGTATGTTTCATTCCTCTGGCAGCCAATGAGCCTTCATGAACTGTTCAAATGATTTGCTGTATGAAAGAGCCCTCTGGCCACTCAAGCTGGGGTGTACAGTTTAGCATTTCTGCTTTGGAGAAACTTGTCTTGATTTCCCAGAGTTGAAGACTTGCTACAGCATGAAAATGGAAACAAATGCTCAAGCCTTTTACACCTGAGCCAATCCAGCACCAACACACTCCTCTCCTGGTTTCCCAGTCCAGCACCAACACACTCCTCTCCTGGTTTCCCAATCTGTCACCAACACACTTCTCTCCTGCTTCTGATAACAGCAGAAGTGACAAGGTGAGGCTGCTTGCGTGGCTCTGGGGCTGGAGGGGAGTTTGTATCACAGTGGCTTCATTTGATTTTGCTTTAGCTTAGGCAAAAGGAGTCACATTTCCAGGTAAAACATACCTTGCCTTCTTGTTAACCACAGATGACTCATTACGGGTAAGTAACATTTCACAAATCAGGCTTTAATTATTTACTTGCCACAAGAGGAGTACAATTCGTTGTTGTCCAGCCAGCATAAAGGAAGTTCAACCACATTAGCCTTTCCTTCTGAGTGGATGGGGCTGTATCAGAATTCACCTTATTTAGGGCATGCAATGAAACCATTTCAAGAGGCTGGGAGGAAAGGTTCATCACAGCACACCCAGCAAGAATGCTTTCTATCAAGAAATGTTGCTATGGACCTAGATTTTTTAATACCACTGTATCTCATGGATCATGAGGAGAAATAAAACCCTTGAACTTCCCCAAGTGTCTTCTGTCATCTGGAGGGAGACCACAGTGGGGTTTATTTAATCTTACTTAGTGGTCAAACAGGTTTTGGCTGAGCTGGCCATTCAGAGACCCTCCCCACTAGCCTGTGAAAAGAGACAGGCTCCCTCAGCACCCCCAAGTCTTCTTCATCAGTGCTGCTCTCAAGCCAGTCACTGCCCAGCCTATATCGGTGCTTGGGATTGTCCTGACCCAGATGCAGGACCTTGCACTTAGTCTTGTTGAACTTCATGAGGTTGGTATGGGCCCACCTCTCCAGCCTGTCAAGGTCACTCTGGATGGCATCCCTTCCCTCCAGCATGTCCACCACACCACATAGCTTGATGTCGTTGGCAAACTTGCTGAGGGTGCACTCAATGTCACTGTCCACGTCACTGACGAAGATGTTAAACAATACCAGTCCCAGTACTGATCCTTGAGGGACTCCACTAGTCACTGGCCTCCGCTTGGACATGGACCCATTGACAGCCACTCTTTGGGTGCGGCCGTCAAGCCAGTGGTCCATCCATCAAACCCATATTTTACCAGCTTGGAGACCTGGATGTCACGCGGGACAGTGTTGAAGGCCTTGCTCAGGTCCAGGTAAATTATGTCAGTTGCTTTTCCCTTGTCTGTTGATGTGACCTTTTCATAGGTAAACTTCTTCCATCAGTGATAAAATACCCGATTGCTCCACCTTCTCCCTAGTAATGTAGAAACACAGATAAAGCTGCAAAGCACCAGAAGGGGAATGTCAGATGGGCAGTCACTTGCAGCAGCCCCTACAGATATTTCTTTATACCAATGAAAGGAAATATTTGAACATCACTAACATTTTTCCCAAGTTCAGTGTTGCTAACTTCCATGGCCAAATGCCAGCCTGGGTAATTATATTCTGAAAGACAGAAATTCATTCCCACTGTGTTTCCAGCTAGGTAAGTTACTCTAAGGACAGTGAGGAAAGAAAACGACACACAACAGCTAGGGATGCCATCAGAGAAGAACTTGTATGTAAAGGATTCCCAATGGATCTTGCCAACCAGAAGATAAATTCAGCTCTGGGCTATGGCAGCCATTACAGGCACAGTGGGAGATGGGAGAAGTAGAAGACAAGCCTAGAGCAGTCTTTGGTGGAACAAGGACCTCTGAAATCCCTTCCCTGCTGGGAAGCCATGAGGAGTTAAGGTACCTCAAGGGCTGATTTAGCAGGAGAGATGCCTAATGGAGTCATTCAAGAAGCAACGTTTCCCTTTAGTTCTGACTAAAGGGAATTAATACTAAATTTAATACTAAAGGTATTAAAGCTCTCCTCCACTGGTGAGAAAACTCTCCCTATGTCTGACATCCATGAAGTCCAATTGCCACCATGAGCACAGAGGGTGCAGTCATCACAGGAGAGGAAATTTAGCCAGAGGACAGACAATATATTCAAGAAAAACAAACTAGGTGAAGAAAATAATTTTCTTTTTATTCAATGTCAGCACAAGGAACAAGAATATTTTCCTTGGTGGAAAGTATCCCATACGTTTCAGTAGATTTTGGATGAGGCCCTATGGGTCCTTCTCCTACGTGAGTCTTAAGCTGGAAAACACACAAGTTCTGTATTGTTTGTACCTCATATTTGCTTAATGCTGCAGGAAAGTGACATCCAGAGCTGAGTTAGCTGGACATGTTTTCACTTGGTTATTTGTGAGCTGCACAGAATGATGATACGGAGAAAAGGTTCATGAAAGCTTCTGTAGATGGCTCAAGTAGCCCACATACTGTTTCCAATGAGAATGTGAAAGTTGATTATGAGAAACATCTTCACAACTTCGTGGAACTCTCCATGTTTGTGAAATTTCTAAAGAGACCGTATCTTTCACAGAAAATGTTTACAGCTTCACAGACTGACAAAGGTCAAAAAACACTGGTTAAATAATACATAGATCCAATTGTCCATCTTCCTGCCATGGAAGCCATCATGTGGCTAAATTCCCATCCACCTCTTTGATGAGCTGTCCAGAGATGAAAAGCCTCTCTCTTCTGTTATCTGACTGGTCTCCAGTGATTTATGTAAAACTAGAAAACTTCAGAAAAACAAATAGCGTCTCAGAGATATTTCACAACACTAAATAGTCTTGTTTTCAAAACTGCTCCTCTGCAGAGGGAGTTACAGCCATCAGGATGGCCACTCCAGCACTGCACTGCTGGGAAAAGGGGGCAGCTCCTCCCTGGGCAGTCAGCTGGGACCAAGAGCTTTGGGAGGGCAGGAGGGAAGCAACAGAAACACCAGATCTGTTGCTGAATCATTCCATCTCTTCTCTCCTTTGCAAATCAGCACTCTGTATCTTAATAGAGGCATACTCCAACATCCTTTGATAACAACTGGCACCTATATGGGATCTTTCAGAGGAGTAGATAAAAATCATTTATATATGCACACTAAGACATGAATAAACAGGAAAAAAAGGAACCTTGAGAAACTCTGTGACTTGTACTAATTTACTCAGTGAACTTATGGCTACAAAAAAAAAAAAAAATCCTGAATACTTATCTCTGAACATACATACTAGTTACTGCACAAGTTAAAACAACCTGGCTAGGAGCAGTTTTGAACTACTATACTGGCGAAAAAAAGTCTCTCCAATAACATATCTTAAGTGCAAATGAGTCGATAAACAAAACATAAATGAAACAAAGGGTCATGCCCTAAGTGTTTATGTTGGAAAAATAACCTAAAAATGGACTAAGACCAAAGTACAGGGTGTTTGCAGGCAAATCAAATACTTGGTGACAATACAGGCAACCAAAACTAAACAAGGAGCAGGAATACAAAATTACTTACTTTCCTGGGACAGAGAAAGGGCAGCAGATGAAAAAGCAGATTAGGTCAATGGTGCTCCCTTACAACATGAAGTAACATATTTTTTTCCTCCTTTGTTACAATCTCTGTGTCACTTAAGGCAAGCTTTTAGCATACTATGGACTTTATCTAAGAGCACATCTGAGGATATGGATAGACATCTAAATAATTAGGTGCCTTGTCACATCACACTGTTAGAACAATGCAATCAGTGTCAGTTAACACCTCCTTTGAGTTACTGTCCTCTGGTTAGTACCCAGTAAACTCATTAGGCTCAGCTGCTGTGTCAGTGCCTGCAATCATACATCACAGGGCTGGAGAGTAAGAAAGTTTTATTTAAGATAAACAGGAAAGTTAGGACATATTTGCTACTGGAAGACAGATAATGATACTTAGCCCTGTTTTCTCACCATATATATGTATATGTTGCAGCAATGCCCAGACTGGTAGAAGGGATAGATAAGACAAACTCAGAAAATAATATTTTAATAAATAAGGCCCATTTTTCAGAGAGCAGGACCGACTGCTGTGCTGTTTCAATGCTGACACCAGGATGGGGGGAAAATGATTAATCGCTGTAGCTCCCATAACAGCTCACTATTATGAACCCTTTATAAAGTTCTATCTGTGAGCATTACTGTTGGGGAGGGGCTTTTCATCAGAGAATATAGTGATAGGACAAGGGGTAATGGTTTTAAACTGAGAGAGGGGAGATTTAGGTTAGATATTAGGAAGAAATTCTTCACTGTAAGGGTGGTGAGGTACTGGAATAGGTTGCCCAGGGAGGTTGTTGATGCCCCATCCCTGGAGGTTTTTAAGGCCAGGTTGGTTGAGGTTTTGTGGTCTAGTGGTAGGGGTCCCTGCTCGTGGCAGAGGGGTTGGAACTAGATGATCTTTAAGGTTCATTCCAACCTTAACAATCCTATGATTCTATGATTTGTCCCGAGTGCTTGCCTTCTCTTTTTTGATGCAGTGCTGCCAGATCTGAGGTTTTGTCACAAACCTCACAATAATTTGAAAACTGGGTGGCAGTGCCCTATGAATAAGAATTTCACATTTTCTTCTTAATTGTTTCAATGAAAATACCAAAAAATCCCCACCCTGTTTTTCTATTCACTTCAGTGCTTTTACCCTTTTCCTCCCAAACCCACAGCAACTTGGAGCCAGATGAACTCCAGGGCCCCAAGTGGGAACACTCAGCTGGTGATGGGGATCAACTGAGAGAGCTGGAAGACAGGACCATGGCAGGTATGGCTGGTTTATGACCAACACAGAGGACTGTCTTTAGCCTGGACACCAAATTCACTAAAGCAGCAGTGACAGGATGCACCCTGAAAACATCTACACCAGGTACCTCCGTGGTGGCACACAGCAGTAAACAGAGATCTCACTCCAGGCCTGAGGGCAGACCTGATACCTGAGCTGCACAGTGCCTGACTCCCCTGCCAGCTTTCCCTGAGTCCTCAGCTTTTTCTCCTGCACTCAGTGTTCTCCTTCCTGTGTTATTGCCCTAAACTGCATCCTGTGGCCTGGCAAAAAGTTTCCAGGAGAAAGTCACCAGCGTTCACTGTCCCCTGACAGCAGGATGTTTAATTCCTGCCCCCTCCAAAGCCATGGGGCAGTGAAAACAATTGTTCCTGGTAACACTTCTATCCATTCCCTGTTCTGTAACCACATAAAGACTTTGAAGATTGTAGGAGTCCCCATAGGTGCTACCTTCCTTCTTCCTGAAGTTTTCATGTGTCTCACTGACTAAGTTATAGTGTAAATTTCCCATGGGATCAAATAAAAATAATGGTAAGAGCTTTGGAAATTACTAACAGCAACAGCAGAGTGCTCTGCCTGTGTCTGCCACAGATGTGTGGGAGGGCAATGGCCAAGCATGACAGGCCTGGGTAGAATAAGTGCAAATATGATGGCACCTACCTTTTATCCCAAAAATAAGATTCCAGTCCACTGCTTTTACAGTTCATAGTCAGGACATCAGTGTTACTGTGAAGAGAATGAAATCCTTCAACAGGAACCTGAATATCCATTACAGTAAGTCTAGTGGGTGTTTACCAGTGTTGTTAAATATTTTGTTACTACTTCTTTCTTATTAGTTTTGTGAGATGCTGTTTCCTCTGCCTTCACCTTCACTACTATGCAAGATTTCCCAGTGTGCTTTATGCTAATGACTATTTAATATATGGCAGGAACACCTTGCTAACTCTTTTTTCTCTTAATCCATAACGTTCTATTGCTCACAATAATAAAATACCACAAAGTTTTCAAATAGTGCAGTATGTGTCTCTGGATCACAGTTACAAAACACGCCAACTTGCAGACCAAACCTTGTCCAGACTGATTTGCCATACAGTTTTATTGAAGAATTTTTTTTTTTTTTTTTTTAATAAACAGTGGATTGTCCTTAGAATGATTTGAACACACAACATCTCTGTACATAAGCAACTTAAGTCATTTTGGCTTTTACAGCTCATTATTAGTGTTACCAAGATAGAGGATGTGTTTTGAAGATGATGATTCTCACTTTTAAATTACACTGTCCTCATTAAATGTTTCATGGGGGAGTGGTTTGCTTGTTTACTTCTCAGTATGACCCTTTCCCAATCAAAATAAATCTTCACTCATTTGTGTGAATGAGGAGAACCAAGATTTTAACTCTTGTGATTCTTCTCCTGAATGTCACGAGTTGTTTACAAACCTTAGAGGCTGAAGACAAATGAGATCTCTGAAGAATGTGAGATGGCCAGCAGGGTGTGGGACTCCTGGGGGCCGGTGCTGCCTCCCCTGCCCTCCCTGCCCAGTGCCCCAGAGACATTCCAACAGCAGTTCAGGGATAACCCCTCTGCTGCTGTCCCCACCTTCCCCATCACCTGGTAATGTTCAAGTCAACTTTTTGACCAGGCCTAGGTCTGGAGCTGATATTCTTACAAAGTTTCCTGTTGTAGCCCCAACATTTCCTTCTTTAATAGCAGTCAGCTCAGAGCTCATCACTTTGCACCAGAACAGGACTTTTTTTCCCATGAGCATTCCTTTACTTTTAGGTGCATTGAAAATAATCTGCTACTGTATTGCCCAGTCAGTCAATACCCAGACAGGCTTGTGAAATACTCTGAAGTTAAGTTTTGGTTTTATTGTCCTGAATAACTCAGTATCATCAGAGAACTTTGCCTCTTCACCAGTTTCCCACCCCCTTTTTGTAATCATTTGTTGCTTTCTTGAACAACACAGGCCCAAGCAGAGATCCCTGGGGGACTTCAGTGGGGATCTCATTCCACTTAAAGCTGACCATCTATTTCTACTCTGAGTTTCCTTTATTTTGACCAGGTTTATCCATATAAAAAACTTCCTTATTTTCCCATACCACTTATTTAAGGAACTGTGGCGAGGCACTTTTTTAGAACTGTATCTAAACTGACATGCAACTTCTTTACAAGGCAACTGTAGATTGTTTTCACCCTAATTCAAGATACCAACACGCTTAGAATTAACTCTCATTAAGGTTTGAGGGAATTTTGATCAGCTCTTGTTTCTTTCTCTTATTTCCTACAATTTATGGCACTGGGAAGATGGTCAAAATCTGTAAGACACCCAGCAATAAGCCAGGTGATTGTTATGCTGTTTGTTAATTACAGTAGATTAAGAGCCTTATAGAGCAAACTTAGGTAATGTTGGTGTGCTAAGCCTGCCTGAAGATGTCTTCAGAAAGCCAAATAAAAAGGCAGTCTCACAGTAGTCACTCCAACTCCAGGGCTCCATTTGAAAATGGGGAAGAAAAACGAATGGAGATTAACAATGTTCACACATCTTTATTATATATCACATCTGCTGCTTGTAACCATGCTCATATTAAAGATCTTCTGTGCCTCCTTTCATAGTGTTCAGTTTACATACCTGTTTGTGGAGTAAATTCAGATAAGTGCACTTTATTTGAAGTTACAGGCATAGCCTTGCCCTTTATCTCCCAGCCTCTCTCCAAATGTCGCTTTTTCATAGGTGGAGGGGATTAAAGCTCAGTGAAAATGCCAAGAAGAATTCTACATAAAAAAAATTTAAAAAACTCCAAGCAGCAGAACTTCTGTTCATTTCTCTGTGCTCTCCAGAAATCTCAGTTAAATGGTTTTGCAGCTGGACTTTCTAAGTGCCAAGTCCTTTTCAGAAAACATTTGCAAAACTGCTCCTGAAGATGGTCTTAAAAGATAAGGCTGAAAATTGTTAGTGCTTACTGAACAGATGGAGAGGATACTACTGGAAAGATAAGAGGAAGAATTGGCCCTCAGAATGACCAGAGCTAAGGTAAACAGCTGGCCTGCCAACCCTGCAGGCCTGCAAGAACCAAAAGCAGAGAAGGAAAAAAAAAACCAACTAAACAATTCAAAAGACTCTTAATAGAGTGTAACTCTGTCAAAAGGAAAATCAGCCTTCCTGCTGAAGAACTCTAAACACTGCCTGCAAAAAATCATCAATGGCTGCTCAGCCCATGATCTGCTTCAAACACATGGGTTCTGTCTGTACTGATATGAACCAAGCATAAGGGATAACCAAGTCCCCAGGCCTTCCCAAACACACAACTCAACATTAGAGCAGGTCCAGCTGAGATTAATTTGAAGTCTACTAAGGGTGGAAAAGCTGCAACACTGAAACTTCAGTCTTAGGTGATGTGGGAGAATAAAATATAATCACAGACCTTTATTTTATTATTTTTGCAGCACAGTACTTGTGGCAAGCTGTTAGGGTTGTTTTTATTTTTAACCTTTTTGCAAAGGGTCAATTTGTGCAGCATTTCCTTGGTAAGTCTGTGATTTGGGGCAACTTGGGGAGATTTGTGGAATTCTATGGAGAAATCACTGCTAGAAAACCTTTTTCTTGAAGTAGTCTCTCATTATCACTTCTGTAGGAGATAATACCCTGAGGCAGGTAAGGGTGTGTTCCTACAGCTTATCTGGTACTTAGAGAGTGATTCTCACTGAATGTCTCTGCCTAAATTCGTCTCTGAAAATGACCATTGCAGCCTATGAGCTGGCCTAAATCCTGAAACTGTTCCTCTGGTGGAAGGAAAGAACAGGCCGACCCTTTCAGGGGCAAGTAGACAACCAGGCTGGGAAGTCCAGTAATAGAGGGGACTGCCTCAAAGAGAGTTCAGGATGCCATGAGGTTGCTCTCAGTCACCAACACATGGCTCCTTGAGAAGCTATGCTCCACGAGTCTTGCACCTCCAGACACTGCCTTGGTCAGGAAAACAGGAAAGGAGGACCTAGAACTCTCCTCTTCCTTCCCGTGTCCTCCATTCAGTTACAAGACCCACTGAGGAATGAGAAAAAATATTAGGATATCCTATGTCAGATAGTCTGGAGTTGAAAACGTGTCCCAGTGCATCACACAGCAGGTAAATGTGCCACACGGGATTGCACGTGTGCTGGCTCCTGTAACCAGCTGCTGAGGGTGTCCTCTTGGGCTCCCTGATAAACTCCTAGATACATGCTTTACTCCATAAAGGGTGTATGTTACATTCCAGGGAGAACAATGGAACTAAGAGCTTGTGCATATGTTGCTGAATAAAACCACAAATGTACATG
Source organism: Hemiprocne comata (assembly GCA_020745705.1). NCBI lineage: Eukaryota > Metazoa > Chordata > Aves > Apodiformes > Apodidae > Hemiprocne > Hemiprocne comata. Next base: position 122,886,494 of record CM036588.1, read on the forward strand.
TTCAAGGAGAAGGCCGTTCACACTAAGATGACTGGGTTGGTGGAACATGTTGGTAGCCCAAGCATGCTGCTGGCTGACCACCCTTGGTGGAGGATTAAATTCAGAGTGCAGGTTGCTCTGGCCCACTCTGTGGCTGCATAATTGCTCTGCCTGATGGCAGGAGTATACAGCCTGGGAAGGACAGAGCTTCCTGCAGTCAGACTGCATGAAGTATACCTCCCATCACTTTAACCACTTGCCAGCTCAGCCTGGGGCTGTGCCTTGGCCTGGGGACAGCCAACAACTACCCTCCTGAGCAGGCACTGCTGTTCTGCAGGGCCTTTGGGTGTCCCACACCAGTTGTGCTTAGCTCACAAATTAGGCAGGCTAAAGTTCCTACCAAGAGGCAGAAGTTCTGAACCCGAAGCCAGACCACTCACTTTCATAACTAAGTGCTAATCCATCGGGAAAAACTCCACGGGCACTGGCTAAAACCTGGGTGTGGAAAGAGCAATTGTAGTTTTAATGCAAGTTGCCAGTTATAAAACCATAAAATAACCTATTTTAGAAGGGAACTGTGGAGGTGAAAAAATTCAAAACCTTCATCAAAGCTGGGCCACCTTCAAAGTGAGACCATGTTGCTCTGTGCCTGGGCCAGCTGAGCTTTGAGTACCTCCAATGACCTCCAGAGTACCTTGGTACCACTGTGAATGGTTTGTTTACATCCAAAAAGGGACTGGGCTCATTAGTACTCATTTGATAATGCATGATTAAGGGAAGATTGTTGTTACCAACATGGACCTACTCTAAAGGTTTATGAATTCAAGAGGTTAAAGGAGACCAATCTTACCCTTTTCAAATTCCAACATTATTTCAGATTTCCCTTCATTCACTTATGGACACTTACCTTAATCTTTAAAATCTTGAGACAATTCTGGGCATTCTGGTGTGAGATAGGAATGGACTTCAGCATACATCAACATTAAAGAGAAGCTGAAGACTGTTCAAATGTGTGTTTTTCTTTCCTTCAAGATGAAAAAAAAACAAACCTGAAAATGTGCAGAACTGAAATTAATATAGATATCAAGGCAGAGGGAAAAAAGGACTTGATTAAATGAATGTTTATATACTTTCCTCTTTTGTTTTTACTGCAGGATTGGAACAATAGGGAGGTTCCTTAAGCATTAGATTAGGAGGGCTGGATGAAAGAAAACAGGTGGCAACGATGCAGTCCTTCTGTCTGATTTAAAGTTGTAAATTATTTAATTTGGTCTACATTCACAGTCAAAGCAAAATTGCTGTGAATTGCAAATGTCAGATCCAGAATAAGATTCTAATTCTTCAAAGGTTTAAAAACTTAGATCAAAGCTGTTAAAGTGGGTTATTATTGCAGTGGGTAAAAGTGAAATGAGGTTAAGGTAGGAACTGGTTATATTATCCATGCATTTACAATGTGTTACAAACTGCAGTTCTCATATCTCTAAAGTGTATTTTTCTTATCTGATCATGACTCTGATAAAGTCTCAGCAATTAACTGCAATTTGGTCATAGTAACATTACAAACAGACATGAAGCTGCGTTCTGAACTTGATTTTATTGTGGATTTTTATGGCTACAATTAGTATGGACTTCCAAGCTACATTTTTCCAGATACTGTAATGGCCACGTATCTGGGAATTGATTCCACAAGTTTTGGGACAATTCTCACGATTTATCACTATGGATAATTCTCTCAGTGTTACTCTCTCATGGTTAAAAAAATTATTAAAATAAGAATAGTGACATGAAATGTGTGAAGTTCATGGCCTTAGATTTCAAAGTATTTCATAGCAGGCACATTTTTACAATGGAGAAACAGGCACATAGAGGTGGTGTAAGACAGTGAACATCACTAAGCAAGGACAGACTTTGAAAGCAGGGAGTAAGTTTCTTCATTCCTAGAACAGCTTAGCATGGATAATGCTGATTGCCTGCTGGAATGTTGCTATTATCTGTGAGAGTATTTGCTCTGTTCCATAGGAAGAGGCCATAATATTTTTACTTTTGTGGATTGCAATGAATTAAAGAGCCCAAATGTTCAAAGATATAGCTTGGATTTGAAGCAGGAAGAATCAAAGCAGTATAATTAGTTTATACATTTTAAAGGCTTCTTCAATTGCTTCAATTTTACAGGAGTAAAACTTCAATTTTATTTTCTTTTTTTTTCTACAAAGCCCCTGGCTGACAGCTCAAGGCAACTGTGTCCTCCATTAGGTTCCTCCATGAAGCACAGCAAGGATCTTGTCACTTCTGCCAACCCAGTTAAGAGCAGTAATTCCTGGTAGCTTCATCGGGGGGGCTAAGTATTCAGATATTTGTCTGCTATAAATGTGATTGGAACTTAAATTTTATTATGCTAAAAAAGAGCACTAACAAAATCTCCTCCAGTTACTAGTAATCCAGGGCAGCTCTGAAACACGTTTTTATAGCCACAGCCTTCCTGCCTCATTGGGGTTGTTCTGAAGAAGCTTTAAGTTATGCAAAGAGGAAAACGGATAACTGTCCACAACACTACCTCATAATTTTCTTTGTAAACCGAAATAAGAAAAATATCTGGGCAAACACTTTTCTGGTATTAAATATCAAGGATGGTAGATCTAAGCATAGCCAAGATGGCAGGTTCTTTGGAACTGTGGTCTAATCATTTCAAATGCAACTGTTTGAATCAAGATTATTGTTGAATCCTACAACTAAGCAATGTGTTCAGTCATTGATGTTGTCTAGTCCCCTTTTGGAAAAGTTCAACTCAGGAAGTAGCAGACCAGATTAAATTAGAAAGTAATGAGATCCTGACAGAGCAACACTGATAGATCCTGGTAGAGTGGGCTGGGTAAAGCACGCTGGATTTAACAGGACAGCTGAGTAAGAAAGGAGATTTGCTCTCTCATTTTAAGCACCATTAGTAATATTTCAGTTCAGGTCCCTGAAGGAGTCTTGCCATTGAAAGGGGTTCTGAAAAAGCACCAAGTCAATTTATTCCGATTGCAAAGCCCTTTTAACTGGCAGTCCCTCCTCAGTGCTGAGATAAGGAGAACAAAGGAAATATTTTACAGGAACCTCCAAATTAATAGTGGGTGGAATAGAAGTTAGATTAGAGACTTCTCCAATTAGAAGTTATTACTGCTGCAGAGAAACAGTCTTTTCTAGGGCAGAACACCTCAAGCCTCTGACTTTCTCCTATTTCTCTTCTGAATAACGTTTTCATTTCACTGTCTGTTCCTTCCTAGGTCTCACAGCTGCCCATCTCCACAGACACTGCCCCAGAATCACCCTGTGAATACTCTTCATCTCTTCAACTTTCTCCTCATTTTGCCAAGCTCATTCCTTCTTAATCCTTCTCTCCCACCTCAGTAACTGCCTCCCTCTCTCTTTCACCTCAGAGCTGGATTTATTAATGGAAGATAATAAAATTAAAAGTGATGGCAATCTCTTTATACTAAAGGAAAACCCTAACATCCTCACAAGCACAGTGTTATGGGTACCGTGCTCTCACTTAGCTGTCCCAGTATAAATACCTGCCTACTCCAGATCCTCCCAGCTTATCCAGACCTGTCCCTTCCTACTGCTGCACAGCCAGTAACTCCCCGGGAAACAGACTGCTCTTGCAGATCCCCTCTTCCTTCCAAACAGTTCTTGCTGTTGAGCTTGGTGTTGCACATTCAGCAGCCATCTACCCAAAGAGGGCTAAGACAGCAGAAACAAGAGAAAAGGTCTCTTAATCCTACATCCTCAGCTTGCCACTCTTTATCCAATACCAGCTAAGCTTACTGGAACAGGAGTAGGCATCTTGTCCTCTCCTGGCAACTCTGAATTAAATCAGGACAACTCAAGGAGACTATTCAGGAGGGAATTTGAAGGAGGGGATTGCATTAGCTGAATGGAGAACTGAGTAAGGTATAAAGAGAGTCAGAGTGAGGGCAAACTCTGGCAAGGGTCCAACCACGGTGATAAACCAGAGGGAGATGCTGGTGGAAGAAAAAGTTCAGGGTCAGCAATGACAACGAGACTTCTCACCTGGGGAGAAAAGTAAAGGTCTAGAGAAATCAGAAACTTTAGCCTAATTAACGGCTCTCCTTGAGGAAAAAAATGGTATCAAAATAACATAGCTCAATTAGTATCACCATCATTGCATGAACCCATAGATCTGTGACTTCCTGTCGTTAGTACCGCGCACCGCCCCACGGCCGCCCTCCGCATGGGCGGGCACGGCAGAGCGCGCCGGTGCGCAGCCCGGTGCGCAGCCCGTCTCTCTTCGCTAGAAGAGGCAGTGGGGGAGGACGGGGTACTTCCTCTCGGAGATGCCGCCTGGACATCTCCGAACCAAGGCATGAAATGCTGAGGTGAACAAGGAGGACAGGTTGGTTTGCTGAAGGTCCCGCCTGAGATTCTCCAGGCGGTGCATTCTCAAGTTCTCAGCTCCCTACGTGCGCTGTGACAGAGATTCCCAGTGTCCCTGTTCGAGAACGAAAAGGAATGAGTGACAAAGTGCCTTGAGTTTAAAGAGCTCTGCGCTGGGGAGTGAATTCAAATAGGGCCTCATTTCACTGTCTTTACTAACTGCTAACTGAGCATTTGCAACTCAAAAGAGAGAGAAGTCGTGACTGCTGGATTAGGAGTAGCTGTAGGTACCACTCACCTTCAGTAAAAATACGGAGATCTGACCCAAGCACTCCTGGAGTAGAGACTGGGTTACCGAGGAGTGCAGCTCAAAAAGGAGAGCAGTGCAAGCACACCATGTAAACCAGTCCCCTTCTTCCTCCCAAGGCATTTTAATTTTTCAGCCTTTTGGCAGTATTGCTACGGACTGCCACTGCAACTCTAATTCCCATGTTATGGAGACCAAGGAGAAGAAAAAGCAGAAAGCTTTGGGTAATAGTTCTTCTGGTGGAACAGAGACCTGACTCTGGCCACTTGTGGCAGCCTGGTACTGTCTGGTACAAGCCATTGAAAATGTAGTCTATAAATTACAGCTGTGAAAATTGAACCAAATCCTTTTAATGTGCTTTGTTCAAGAATGTATTTTTATGTACATCTGGGTGTTTGCCTAAGCCCATATGTTATTACTTAACCTCTGAATCTATCAGGCATATGGACAATAAAATCCACAAAAGTTAAAGCCTAATTTAGTAAAGATTGATCTGGTTTCTCTGAATTCCCTGTCCCATTAAAGCAGGCACTAGCTGTGTTACCTGGAGTGCCTGCAGTTGTGAGTGCTCCCAAGCAGCTCACAGTCCTGGGAATAAAAGGTGTTGTGGAGTTTGAGTATTAAAATTCATTTCGGTTTAAGGTCTTTTTTGTTATTGATTTATGTTATGTGTGAGACAACAAGGTGTGCTGGTCACCTTTGCTGCCTGCTGTGTCAGCCCTGTCACTCCTGGGCAGAGCACGACCAGCTGAGATGGATCCGGATGGCTCTGGGCAGGGTGCTGAGCCAGGGGTGCCAGAGCAGGGTTGTGGCTTATCATAAAACAATCTTCCCTCAACAAAGGTGCAAAAAGGAATGCTTGGGAAAACTCTACTAATGGCATGTTCAGTTTTGCATTTTCCCCCTTGCTCAAGAAATAGTGTCTTTTATAGGCAGAACATTTTATTGTTACAAACCACTGGTGGGACAGGGAGAGCCTGGAGAGCCACCCTAGCTAGGGATGGAGGAAGTGGCAGGGAGCTGAAAAGAGAGCAGGATGAACATGGGCTCTTCTTTTTCTAATTATGAAGACTTTTTTAATTGTTTTTGAAAAAAAAAATAAAATCCCTGGTGCATGCAGTATTGCCTGATGTTTTAAGCAGATGAGACAGTGGGGAAAATATCCAGTGGTGCAATTGGTTTAATTGTGTGTATTCCAGTAGGGTGCTTAGCTGCCAATTTTAACAAGGAAAACCAGTGAAGTGTCTACCAAAGCCATTGCTCCTCATCCAGGGAGCTACCACGGGGGCTGGAAGTTTCAGAGATGAAAAGAAGAAAACAGGACTTCCTTCTTGTTTTTCTTTTTATTTCAGTCTTGCTGCTGCAATGTAGTTTTCAGTCTTGCTGAGAAGTTGCACGAGGTCAAATTCAGAGGTGAAGTAAAATGTTATATAAGATGCCTGACACCAAAACTTCATCTGGCTGTCGTAGAAGTCATTAAGAACTAGATAAGCTTCTTAAACTAGAAAGGACTGACATGTTCCCACACATGCATGGGACCAATCTGCCTCTGGTGCACAGCCAGTGAGTTTAGAGATAATATAAATATTTGCATTCTGAGAAGCCAAAGAGGAGATGGAAGAGTCTGAATTCTTGTCACTTCTCAAATGCAGACCTACCTGTGACTTACATAAGTGGGAGGTAATGTCAGGGAATTTATTTGTGCCTAAGAAAAAATCAGTTTAAAGAATCCCACCTTACATATTTCTAAAGTACTGAAGTCTGGCAATCGTTTCCCAACATTTTGGCTCACTAGTTCCTACCTCTAAATTTGATTTCTTGCCAGTCTTGGGGAAACAGGCATGTAAAGAATAATTCAGGAGATACCTGCTCGTGTTTGCCATGAATGGCAGCTGCTGCTGCCAACACATACCCAGGGAAGGGTTTGTTTCACTCTTGTGAATGGACCTCATCTGGAGAAGAAAGTTCAAGAACACCCTAAAAACCAGCACAGAAACTAATAACTGCTTGTTTTTCACACTGTTTTTTCTATTTATTTAACCCACCCTGACACTCATTTCCATCGCTGTCTGTTGTTTCCACACAATTGTTTTTATTAGATCATTTTAGACTTTTTATTATATTCTCTTTCAGAAACATTTTTCTCTCTACTCTGTCCCATCATCAGTGTCAAAGAAGAATGAGAGAAACTCCTTCATGTCAGTAATTTGAAATTACATTGTGAGAAGTATGTGGGAGAATAATCTGTGAAAATTGTTCCTTGGAAGTGGACTAAAAAACAGTTCTGCAGGTAAATGGCAAAAATGGGGGCTAGAGGTTCCACACATTTTGTTCCTGTGTAAATAAGGTTGAAATCTCTTTACTGTAAATTGAGAAAGTGCTGTCATTATAAACAAGATCAAGAAAATTGCCTCTTAAAGAGTGATCAAATTTTAAACTACACAGTCAAGTATGTAAGTACCACATTAATTTGGTTATTTAGAATTTAAAATTATATAAAATTGCTCAGAAAAAGTTGACCTTTTATTAAAGTACTCAGCAACAAAACTTGCCACCTGAGAGGCAGAGCTTTTCAGATTCTGCACATTCCTGCATTAGAAGAGGTGTTCAAACAGGTCAAGGTTTGGGTTTGCAAAACCCTCTGCACTAATTGAAGAAAGTTCATCGTTTTGGCCAACTCCAATTTTAAGGGTATTTGGAAATTTATCTGCTCATGAAAGGCAAGATCCTAGTTGTGTATTTTGCTGATTCCAGTTTGGGCATCCCAGTGGCACAAAACAGCACCTCTTGTCTTGCTTGCAGGGCTAGAAGGAGGGTTTTCAGCTCACTGTACAGACAGTGAGGGGGAATACACCTCGGAAAGAAGGTTCATGTATTCTAACATTTTTTGGCACAGTCTCGATGTGCAACAGCAGGGCAGGGTTTCCAATGCAGTGAAGGAGCCTGGGGCAGCACAAGGAGTCCACAGCTGCTAATTAACAGACACACCAAGTGCAGGGGCCCTGAGCACCATGGGAGTGTGTGCCCTTGGGATCCTGAGTGCCAAGCTCTAGTTAGCCCCTGTCTCAGGAGAACTCATGCCCTTCTCTAGGTTTCCATTTTCAACTCTGAAATACAAGAAATCAGATAAAAGTCCAGGGTGTTGCATGGTATGGAGAGCACCAGTAAGAAATAGGAAATACCTCTGTACTTGGTTATGTATTGCCAAAATGGCATATATTTTTTAAAGAGGGGCAAAAATGTTTTAGATGTGTAATACAATCCACAAATCTGCATTGGCAAAAGGATACATGATATGACCTAAAAAGTTTCCTTTTTCTAATTCCTCTGATTTACAGAGACAAATATATGCAGCCTGCAATTTCCACTTGAAGTATCATCTAGAGATTGTATTTATTCCAAAATGAGTACAGTGACTTGCATCACACTAAGCAGAGGGTACATTGTTGAAGTTCTCAATTAATTTATAAGATCATGTCCATCCTCAGTTCAAGGATACATTAGAACTCATCCCTTAATTGGAGCTTCATGTTGATCCAAATTGGTGTGCTGTGTGAACCACTTCAGAACAGAGCAGCTACAAACTCCAGAACCATTATAAAAATCCTTTTAAAATTCCCTACATCTCTTCCTCCTACTGCAGGGCCCCTGACAGGCAGGGGGACCAGAATTGTCCCACTCAGTGTTAATCCTGCACCCTCAGGAAGTATGTCCTTTTGGGTGAGAAAAATACTGCACATCAAAAGTTCTTGAAGGATAACAGGAAATAATCAGTAGAATATAAACTCGTGCCTCAGTGCTTCCATGTTCTGTCAATACATGTAAAGAGATCCTTAAAATGCTAGTCTAAAAAGTTTAAACCTACCTAACAAAATGAACAGTCCTACCAAGTGTTTATGACACCAAACCCCAGACTCAGTATCACCGTGGTTAAAGGAGGCTGTATCCTTAAGATATTATTTACAGAAGAAAAAGACCAGTTCTGGTTTTTATGGGAAAGGCGTTTTTCTAGTTCAGGACAGCAGCTGATTATCTTTCCACAGTTTTGGGGTTGTGTCAGACAATGAAAGAGGCCTGATGCTAGACTCTGTAAGCCTTGAGATCGTTTGCATTTGTTTTGTAACGACATTTCTATGCAAATGTACAGCATTTGGCTTAGCAGCAGCAGCTCCAAATCCTCTAAGTAGAGACACTTTCTGAGACTTTGTCAGAGGGAAAGGATTAAAAGACTTAAGTTTGACTGTAACCCTGGTGGAGTATAATTCATCTGACGAAATTTCAGTTTAAAAACTCACCATTTATTTCTTCTTTCCTGAACTTTTCTTTCTACTCTAAATAAATAAATAAACAAACAAATAAATAAATAAATAAAACCCAGCAACAAAAGAAACCCACAACCAAACAAAAAACCCCACATAACTGTTTCCTACACCTTGTGAGCTGAAGAAATGTTACAAATATTTTCCTTTTTTTTTTTTTTCCCCCCTTAATTCTTTCCAGGTAATTACTTCTTTTTGCTTTATAATATCTTACCATCAGTCTCTGCACACGTACACCCCAGCCCTCTATATTCTTTCTCCAAACTTGCCTGCTCCATAACACTGCTCAAAATCCATTCATCTGTCACCCTTGTAAGACACATTTGTTCTTTCAGGAAATCTTTGGCCCCTGACAGCTTGCCCAGCCCAGAGAAGGGTGAGCAAACTCACAGGTACCATCCAACACCAGTTTCTAGCAGCCAAAAGCATAATAAGAACTTCACATTCTCCCTGGCCATCAGCTACCTATTTCTGCCTTTTTCCATTTTAAGAGGATCTTTAATCCAGACCATTTAATACAAACAAAATCAGCACAACTGAAAAACAGTAAACTGGAGCACATCTCTGGGAATGTGTCACTACAGGAGAGGCCTGAGAAGCCAGCTTGGCTGTGGAGGACACACATCCACACATAAACACAGGCACAGTGAATGGTCTCTGTGGGTAAGCACAGTCACTGGACACCATTTCTTTCTCTTCCATTCCTGCTACAATATATGAGGTTTACTTTAAGGTTAAATTAATCTAGTTTTGTCCTGTTGCTTTAAATTAGCAGAGAACAGCAACATCATCTCCAGAGCTGCCCAGACACTAATGCCAAACCCTCTGTGACTCCTTCCACAGCAGCACAGTCAGTCCAGGGGATGACAAGGAGAGGTTCACCCCAGACAGTGCAGGGTATTACCAGCACACCACTGTCCCTCCATCTCCTGCCCACACCTCTGTGTGTGTCTGCTGCCTTTCCTTCCATCCTTCCCCCCTCTTGTCCCCTCTGTGCCAGCCAATGTTCATATAGTCCCAGGATGAACTCCATTGACTTCTTGGCCTGTGTCTCACTGCTGTCATGCCTTGAAACCTGGGATTTGTCCATGCAAGTGAGGGACAAGCCTCTGCCACAGCCCAGAGCTTGCTTCTCTCCATCCTGTGTGTGAACCAATGCTTAGTGCAGCTCCCTTTTCTGTGGGTTTGATATCCTAACCCAGAACAGCAACCAACAGGTACCAAAGGATCACTTCATTAGCTCTAGAATAGGAAAACTAGAATAAAGTAGAATAAAATAGAATAGAATAGAATAGAATAGAATAGAATAGAATAGAATAGAATAGAATAGAATAGAATAGAATAAAAACTTGAAGTGTTAGCAAGTCCAGTTGCTCTTAAAAGGGAAACCAAATCTGAGAAACTAAAATAATAGAAATAATTATTTTGTGTCCTGGCCATTTTTATATGTTGTTGGCAGCTAAAACCTCTTGTGGGAGGCATGGGTTATTTAAATTTTCTCTCAGAGTTACTAGCTTTGTAGGTTTCAAGAGAGCTATAGAGTCACAGTATAGGTTCTGCAGGTGCAGTGATATGATTGTCTACAGTTATAATCAGAGCTCAGTAAATGAGGATGGGTTTATCAAATGCCTTTGGCAGTATCACAAAGGACTGACCTGTGCACCTTAAGCCTGTATTTCATTTTGCCCTTAGTGGGAAGGTGCACTGTGCTTGTAGTTTTTTGATTCAGGCACACCTATGGTCTGCAAAAGTGGCATCATCCCAGGACTTACTCCTCAGAGAAAAAAGGATGTGAGGCTGTTTCTTTTTCTTCAGAACTGATGCCACAGCTCAAGAGACCAGAATGTTAGCACAAGACACTAGATCTTCTCTTCAGCATTTGCAATGCCCTTTCAATTAGCCATTCTGGGCACTGTTTAACGTGGATAAAGACTCTGCTTTGCAGCAGTGGGTATTGCAGCACTGCCCTGCAGTTAGAAACCAGGGACAGCAGCAAGAAAAACATCACAGGTGGATTTTACTTTGAAAGTTGGAACATAGATTTATTCCTCTCTCCCTTGACAATGGAAAATATGTTTTGATCTCTCAGGACATGTAGAAAAATTACTTGTCTGCAAGACAAACAGAAGTGCAGATTCTGATTATAACGTGTTATAGTTAGAGTTGCTATATAGGGGTTAGAGTTGCTATATAACTCTATAGGGTTAGAGTTGCTCTGCCTCATCCATGAGAGCATTTCCCATTCCCATACTTGTCCTTTTGGAATCAAGAGTGCTTGTGTGAACCTGCTTGTATGGATCCTTCAGAGTGAAACAGTTTAATACCTTTTAAGCCAGTGTGAGGAGCAGACACAGGCTGTTGTTTCAGTCCCTGTGTGTTTTCATTACATGGCCACAGAGTAACTTTCACAAGAGACCTAAAAGATAACGTTCCCAAAAGGTGATGTTACTTTTTCATTAGCTGAACACTTTTTTTCTGGTGAGCTGCAGCTGAAGGGGTGTGCCATGAACACAAGTCCAGGGACTTGGGAAACCAAGCAGAAAGAATTAGAGTAAAACCACTCCTTTTAACTACAGTCTGTACTTGTGCTTGCTGAAAACCAGCACCTCATACACACAGGTTCTCCCCCCTGCTTGGGGTGTAGTTCTCTCGGGGCCCATATACTTGCTCTGCACATTCACTTCCTGTCTTCAGGAATTTTTGGCAGCTATGAGCTCTGGTTTATATTGGGTAATTACTGGAGTGGAATTATCTAAATGTCCATAAGGAGATGAAAGGGAGGGTGGAGATTTACTCACCTAATCCAGTTCTGCTTTCTGAGAGGGAGAAGAGTTTAACTCACAGCTGTTACTGTCAAAACTGGTCTCCACGTTCCTGTGATGGCTGGAGCAGGATCTGCAGTGCAGGCTCTCCCTGCCCCTGCAGGAGGAACACCCAGCTGGTGTGATTGTACCATTGTTTTGTTATCAGAGGTGCTTCAAAACAGTTGAGATGATGGAAACACTTTGGGGACATTCAGGATGTCTGATTCAATTATCTCCTCACAGGTAAAATGACCTGTGCTCGTTAGTAGAGTGAATAACATCATCTGTGTAATTTAATTGCTATTTACCCACATAGTTGCATTACATTTTATAGGAAGAACATGCATTGATGGATTGCCTCACTCATCCAGTGCAGAGCAAGCTCCTGGATTGCAGGTGGCTGAGCCTGAACTGTCCCTGGGAACCCCCCAGTAAGAAAGGCCCCTGCAGCACCTCACCAAAGAGATCCTCCCCAGCAGCCTCTGCAGCTGGGAACTGCAAGATGAACTTTGGATGACTGAAGAGCAAAGCATGTTGGTTTTTCAATCCAGCTGCTGGAGTTGGATTGCTGCCTCTTGCCCAAGCATGCAGCTTTCAGCCCCATCCCTATTCATCTCAGCTCAGAGCCTGGATGCATTTGAAGTGTGTAAGGGAATTGCTGTCCATAATGCCACTGCAAGCACACTGCTGTTTACTAGGACCTAGCTGTGTTTTCTCCAGGCTTTGAGCTTCAACAACTCATGCTGATGTATGTGACATAACGAGTCCTTTCCATATTTGATTATGAAAAGATTTTTCTGATACTCTGGTTACAATTTAGTTTGGGCAGTTGATAATCCTCCCAGGGTAGCCTGAGTGCTTTTGGTAGTGAAAAAGAAAATTAAGGACATTTGTACCTTATTTCTGGAGAGTGGTAAAACAGAAAGTTACATTCCAAAGTAGGCTCTCCCATCAAAATTCAGCCAGTAAGCATGCTGTAAGCAGTGCCACCCCTCTGTGGAAGGCCAAATGTCTGGGTGACAGATATGAGTTTACAGAAAAAGCAGAGCAGTGTGGTTTGTCTCTTAGGGCGTGACAGATCCAAGGGACCATGAACAGTCCTGTGTAGAAGCACTTGCAAGAACAGTGTCCTCACCACCACCTCAAACAGCACATCTAACCCAGCCTGGGAGCATTTCAAACTATGATAGAGCTACTGCTCTCACACATGTTTTCTCAAAGCTTATGAACAAACCCCTGTAGAGCATGACTCATACTAACCTTACTTTCCATCCCTATCAGAATTCATGTCATGAGTCAAAACCACAGCCACAATCTTCATCTGAAAGGTTATGCATTTCTGTTAGAAATCTAATGTTAGGAACCTAATCTGTGTTTTAAATATTTTTATCATCAAGTCATCTGACATTTGTGGATACCATTAAAACCATGGTCCTACTTAACTCAATAGCATTGCAACTTTCCAACTCTTCATTCAGTCACATGTATTGTGTGTTCATCCAGGCGTGTCCTCTGCAGACAACATTTAGCTGTGATTGCTGAATTAATCATTTACAGCTCTCCAAGGTAGGCTTCGAAGAAAGAGTTGCTTGTATCTCAAAGGTCAACACCAGACAAGGTTATGTATCCTAGGCTAAAGCTCCAACACTGTCAATACCCCACCCAGTGAGACTAGAACAGATTATTCTCCCAATAATCAGGTATCTGTAGATTTAAATTAACTTTTGTTTCATTAGGTGAGCTAATTCTTGAAACAGTAACCAGAAAAGTTTGGCTGAGCTTGGTAGAAAGATGAGGATCTAAAGATGAGGCTGTAGAGTTCAAGGCCAGGAGTTGAGGATGAGGCTGAGAGCCAGGCAGACCACAGCACTAGAAGGTGGCTTCTCCAAAAGAGAAGTGGAAACTCAGACCCAGGCCACTTACTCAGAAGGATGATCCATATCTTTCTGTTGTCACAGAGGCAAAGTCAGAAAGACTAGATCAAGGAGGCAAGATATTGCTTCTGACCATGACATAAAACGAATCCCAGTGCAGGACCACAGCAGCTCTGTACCAGCACTGTTCATCTGAGGGAGGATCAGAGCAGTGTCTGGCATTCTCAAACAAATAAGGTACAATGAATTTTGCAAATACGGGAAATAGATTCCATTCCTGCCAGGGCTGATTGATTCAGCTCTTCCAAACCTACATGGCCTGCTGAGAGCAGCACTGCTCAGCAAAAGAAGAACCCTCTGAAAACTTCATGAAGGAGCTGGGGAGAAGCACAGGAGGTCTGCAGCTCTGCACAGGTCTGCAGGACCACGCAGGCTGCCTGCCACCCCTTCCTTACACCACAAGTCTGATCTCAGTTGGGCCCAGGGCAGCGATAAGTGCTTCAAGCTTCCCAAAATTCCTGCTGCTTTCTCCTCCCTACAGCTGTGCAGCAGTCTGTATCCATCTCAGTTCAGGAAAAACGCCAGCAATAAAAACCAGATCCAGTCACACTGTGTTGTCTGTGTCACTTCATCCCACAGTGACACCAGGGAAATGGCATGTGCAACATCAGCCTGTAGTAACAACCTGTCCTTGCTGTTCAGAAAGAGAAAGTGCAGAGGCAGGAAGTTTGTGCTGGGTGAATTTTGGCTAAAGAAAGTACCTACATGGAAACCCACCCAATCCCTTGTGCAGTGTCTCCTTGGTCTGTCAGCATTTGGGATGTACAGCCAGCTTTTGGCTTTGACCATGTCATCTGTTCCACAGCACTGGGAGCCAGCAGGGTTTGACCCTGGCAAGCTGCACACATGCAAATGATTTCTCATCATCCTTGGAAATGAGTAGCACTGATAAGACTTTTAGAAAGCATTCACATGTGGCCTGTTTTGGGCTCACAGAACATTCTGCTCATGGCTTGATCTTTAACATGCTGCAAACTGTAGGCCTGGAAACTCTTCATTCAAGCCCATGTGAAAAGATTGCCCTTATTCCTCTTCTGAGCTGTGTACATCTTCATAACCCTTCTCGTGAGCTGATTATGTTTCAGCAAAGCAGCATTTTCTTTTTCTTGAAAAAATGCCCTCTGAGAAGCAGACAAGGTCCATTCTGTGACCTGCAGACCACGTTAGAGATAGATCTAGATGGAAGCCACTGTGCAAATGAGTGTAACACATATTTTCAGCTGTGAATGATAAGTGAATTATTATCTTGGATGTGAAGGCTGATACAGGTGATCGCTGGCTACCTTCTGACTAATTCAAGATGTATTCCACAAAGCAGACAAATCAGAACCTCTTTCCATTTTCATAGAAGCTTTTCCATTTTCTAAACAGCTTTTCCATTTTACAATATAATTCTAGCTCCAGTAAGTTTTTAGATAGGGTCCCCCCTTGGTAGAACGAGGAAATTTCAGGAAGTCTATTCTATATCTGAGTGAAATGAACATTGTAATCATACATTTAGTACCACCACCCCCTTCTTCTTTACCTTTCTGTACAAGTACAGATGTGCCTGCACACACAAATGGATGAAGAAAAATAAGGCTCCTCACCCAAATCTGATAAGAAGCTTTTATGGCTCTCACAGCCGTTTTGTTTTCTTTCTTCTGTTGGTTTGCTTCTCTCATAATCCATGAAGAATCAATCAAGTGGGAAGCAAGGTCAAAACTTACCTGTTTTGTTCCAAGCCAGCTCCCAAATCCTGTCTCCAGAGGCCACTGCCTATCCTTTGTTTCATTCAGATGAATTTCATGCTGTTTCCAGAAACTCAGTTCCAATACTCACAAAAGTTGTAATTTTACTTTTAAATGTTCAAGTATTTGTTCTGGAATTCCTTTAAACTCTCAGGGAGTTCCTGCATTCATTTAACTTGCTGAATCCTGGCTAACCACTATGGCTTGAAGGAGGAATAACCAGCTCTTTACCATCACTGGTAAATGAAGTTAGCAAATAGATATAAATACCCTATACATCCTATATAGGTATGTATGAGGCCATCATCATGCAAAACACAACGAAACACAAACCAAACATTTACTGTCTTCACTTCCTTGGAAATTAATGACCTGTATCTATGCTCACTTCCACAGGCTTGATAGTCAATGAAAAAAATTCCAGATGCAAATTGCCACCACCCACATGTTGGTCAGACACCCATTCTGGGGTGAGCTGGCACATTAAGAGGAGTAGGGTACACACGTATCCTTTAGACCCTCACCTTAGCTGAGATAGATCCTGCTTTTGGTTAGCATGTTGTACAAGAGGAAAGGGGAGCCAGACCCTCCTCAGCATTGCCCAGTGAGAGGCTAAGGGACAACGGGCACAAGCTGAAACACAAGAAACTCCATCTGAAGGTAGCAAACTCTTTTTTACTCTGGGGTGGTCAGACACTGGACCAGGCTGGGGAAGAGAGACTCCACTCTTGGACACACACAAATCCAGCCTGCACACAGTCCTGGGCAGCCTATTCTGACTAACTTTGCTTGAGCAGGGGAGGTGGACTAGATGACCTAGAAGGGTTCTTTCCACCATCAACAATTCTGTGAGTCTGTGATACATTGCAAAGATTTATTAAATAATGGTTGCATTTCACTTTTAAATCAGTGTTGTGTTACAAGCTTGAGACAACACCAAGATACGTGGAGAGGCTGACACTCCAGAAGGGAGAGCCACCCTCCATGGTGACCTGGACAGACTGGAGGAATGGGCTAGCAGGAACTTTATCAGGTTCAACAGGGCAACGTGTAAGGTCTTGCACCTGGGAATATGTAACCCAGGAGTGCAGTTCAGACTGGGATCCACCTGGCTGGAGAGCAGCCCTGTGGAAAGGGACCTGGGGGTCTTGGTGGGTGACAGGCTCACCATGAGTGAACAGGGCACTGCAGGGCAAAGAAACCAACAGGATGCTGGGCTGCATCAACAAAGGCATCACCAGCAGAGATCAAGAAGTCATCATCTCACTCTACTTGGCTCATGTCAGAACACACCTGCAGTATTGCATTCAGTTATGGTCCCTGCTCTACAAAAAGGATGGTACAGGCTGGAGTGGGTCCAGAGAAGGGCCACAAGAGTGATCAGAGGACTGGAGGACCTGTCATATGAGGAGAGGCTGAGAAAACTGGGTTTGTTCAGCCTTGAGAAAATAAAGCTTTGGGGACACCTTATTACCATGTTCTAGTACTTAAAAGGTGGCTGCCAAGAAGATAGAGACCCCCTGTTTACAGGAGAGTCACATGGAAAAGACAAGGGGTCATGGGCACAAGTTGCTCCTGGGGAGATTCCGACTGGACACAAGAGGTAAATTTTTCCCCATGAGGACA
Source organism: Hemiprocne comata (assembly GCA_020745705.1). NCBI lineage: Eukaryota > Metazoa > Chordata > Aves > Apodiformes > Apodidae > Hemiprocne > Hemiprocne comata. The sequence goes on from CM036588.1 coordinate 122,903,570, forward strand.
GTCAAACATTGGAATAGTCTCCCAAGGGAAGTGGTGGATTCCCCCACATTGGATAGTTTGAAGTCTCAGCTGGACAGGGTGCTGAGCCACCTCATATCAACTAGAGTAGTACCTAGAGAGGTTGGACCAGGTGATCCTTGAGGTCCCTTCCAACCTGCCATTCTAGGATTCTATGATAAAGCATAATTAAGATGATGCAAAAATGAGTTTTCTGCTAGGTGTGTTACTAAAAAAGAGAAACCCCAAAATAAATCTCTCATCAAGTGTAAATATCAGTTCAATGGATAACAATTATTGAGTAAGAAAATATGCAAAGAGCAGCCAAGCTCTTTCTGTGTCCACATGAACTGTTATTGTATAGTGGGCTTGAAAGTAAACTGGAAATGATAGTTAACTCATCCCACATTTGGAAATAAAGCTATCAAAATCTAACACAATGGTAAAGCACAGAGATCCTGCTGTCAGTTTGATATAGTCTTCTTCCTTTTCCTTTTTGTAAAGAAGAAGATATAAATTATGTAAGAGACAAACTGAAAAAATTGCCATTTCTGACATTTTGACATCCTTATAATATTAAGAAAGCTCAAAACCTGATGAGGATGAATGCAGAACTATTTCCCTTCCTTCTACTGACACGGTGAGTTATTCATCCTAGTCACAAGGAACCTCTTTTTGCACCATATCACCAGATCTGAAAAGTTCTTGGATGAAATCTGACAACATGCTTAAATTGCCTCTACCCAGTGGTTTTTTTGTGACTAGGTTTGCCAATTTACTCCTTCTACCAAATGAAAGACTTGAATCCTGGGAGGAATATTGGAACTAATTCATTAATGATTTCAGGTATAATAGCTTTGTTAATCACTTTAGCAAATCCAGTCACTAATTTCAGGTACACTGAGCTTCAGCCTGGCCACTTGGACATAATCTCAAGCTTTAAAACACACCCTATTGCAAGTGGATTGAATAATTAAAACATAATAATTAAAAAATCTTTGATGTCCCCATGGATTTCCTCTATAGATTATGTACATGCATACTTTTAGGTGTTGCCCTGCAAACATCTATGAACCTAGTCTAGTAATTGCCAGAACATTCATAAGGCAAAATTCGTATTTCTCTGAGGCAAAGATTCCCAGGGTCAAAGCAAGGGCAGATAAAATCAGTGCAGAATCAATGAAGGAGGGAGAAAAACAAAACAAAACCAAAAAACCCAACCAAAAAACCCCACCCTGACATAGGCAGTAACAGCGAAAGGGGAAAAGCCATGGAAGCAGTTAACCACCAAAAGGAGCAGAGCAAATACCCCTGCAAAAGGTGGCAGCAGAACTCGTGTAGTTGCCACACCACAGACTGATCATCCCAGGAACTACACGGGCCATCTGGGACCAGGGGAGCTGACATAGGGATTTCTTGAAGGTTCTGTAAACCTAAATAAAAACTAAGCAGCAGGCAACGGGCCTGAAGCCCTCCTGTGTCAGCACAAGGTGCTAGACAAGGACTGGCAGAAGAGGGACTTTATGGGCATGGTCATCCCACGTGATCATGGTGTGGCCCACAACTGCCTTTCCTCCAACCTGCAGTGTTGTGACATGCTTAACAAACACAACATCTTTATTCAAGCTTTGTTCAGCTTTCCATGGTGAAGCTCATAACCAGCTGTGTCTCTGGAAACAGACATGGCTTCTGATCAATACTACAGTTGATTCTTCTGATGATCCAAATAGGAGATGCTTTGAGGAGCAAAAGCACAATCAGAGTGAAAACATCTGCCTTGCTGGCCTCTCCTAGCCAGTTGGAGACAGGAAAATCTGACCAGACACAATGTAGGACAATTTGCTCTTACCAGTTCTTATTTATTTACTAATTATGTTTTACACCAGGGACACACTTTCCACAGTATTAAGACCCAGTCTTCTGCTCAGATGTGTATTAGAGGTTGATGGACCCAGGTTTGAGAACTGATGGTTGGGCTCGGTGATCTCAGAGGTGCTCTCCAACCATGACAATTCTGTGATATTCTGTGATTCTGACAGTGTCAAATCCCTGTGCTGCACTCCTTTATAAAGGTGGTTTGGGCTGTCTATGCTCAGCCTTCCACATCTACTAATGATATCTTTTATCTGTCCCTCCAAGTGAAACTGGTCAATTCATTTTGTACATTTTTAACCCTCATGCATTGTTGTTTGCTTCCCCACCCCCCATATTCCTGGAAAAAATTAAGTATTTCATTTCAAGTGGAACACATCATTCCATGCAAAGCGAAGTGACATTTTTGGGTGTTTTGCTTGGGCAAGTTAAAAATATCTTTTAAATTCCCTTTGATCTATACTAGTTTTATTTTTATGTATAAATTCTACTGCTGAACCAATAAAATCAATTACTTGTGTTGGCCTTGTTTCATCTGCAAAGATTGTGTTCCTTCTTCTATCAAAGCAGGGGTCCCTGAAGCACTGGAGCACTATCACTGTCAGCACATCTCAGAGATCACCACGTGTCCACCTTGTAGTTGGCAATACTGCAAAAGTGATATGATTTATTATTTTAGAATCAGCTCCACCCTCATGAGGGCACAGTTTCAGAACAAGCACTTGGAAGGTAGATAGCACTGTTTCTGAAAACTGTTCCCAGAGCAGATGACATACCTGTCTACTATTTTAGTAGGCAAAACAGGTGCTTTGTGGCTTTGAGGATTCTGGGCCTGATTCAAACACAGGGTAAATGAAAACATTTTCATTTGATACCAAATAGAGGGCTTTGGGGATCATTCTAGCCCTCATGTAAATGGGTGAAGTTATGCTGAAGAGTTGTAAAAGGCTTGAAATTACCTTTAATCTTTGTGGGATAACACAAATCTGGTTTTAATGTAGGAATCCTATATCTCTGTAATTTACAGATGAGAGATTCAAGACTACTTAACCTGGAGATTCACTATATAGAAGCACCCAGCTCCAGTCGATGGCTTCTGCCACCACAAAGTGTAATAAAACTAGTATTTTGCCCAGCCATCAAACTTTACTCACACACTGCTTCATCTTCCAGTAGGACACACAGTGTATTTTGTTACTCAGCACCCATCCAATGGTCACTCATCTGTGAGAAATGGCTGCAAAGACACAGGTCAAAACAGGACAGGTTCAGTTGCATGGCAGGACAGATTGCACCAACAGACACAAGCCCGAGGTGCAGAGGGTATCTGAGGCTCCTTTCTCTAATCTAATGGACAACAGATGTGCTGAGGACAGAATTAATCCTCAAACATCCCATACTCCCTGCTATGAGACACGATGGGAGTTGTTCATACGAGGAGAATGCTGAATTTTCCAGGATTGGGATAGGATTCTTCCCCTGGTGGGTGCAGAAGAGGGCATTATAAGTGCTTTTGAAGTGGTGAATGGTGCATCTGACCAGCTGGAGGAGGCCACTTGCACCCCCTGAGCTCGGGGACGTGGCAGTACTTGCAGAGCAGTTAATAATCCCTTGGATTGACAGGGGCAGATTGTGCAGCCTTTTGGCAAATGGTGGCTTCAAATAGTAGATTTGCATTTACCCTCCAACCAGGACCAGAGCAGCTCCATCTCACGCCTGCATGTCTGTGTGTGTGTGTGCACAGACATGGCATTCTATGGGAAGTGAGGCTGGGGTGTCCCCATTGTGCAGCTTGTGCCGTGTGCCAGCAGGACAGGGTGAATGGAAGACAGTATTACAAGTAGCCTGATACATTCTTGCTGTTGTGGTTAACTTTCAGTACAAAGCAGGACGAAAACAAAGGGCTAAAGAAAGGAAAATTCAGAAAGATCTCTAGTCCAGGGAACCTGAAAAGGATTAACTTGGTCTCCCAGGCATGATTCGTTATGCTGATCTGAAAACAAGACAAGATGGGGCTGTGGTAGCTGCCGACCTGCTAAGCCCCTTGGCAGCCTGAACTGGCAAATCTTGCCTCCTCTCCTGAGTGCCCTGCTCCATCTGGGGGTGCAGAGCCCCCCTGGCAGCTGCCTGCCAGCTTGGCCAGCAAGGCACTGCCATCTGAGAATCCACAGTGGAAGTGTAGAGCAAGCACACACAAAAGCCCACAGCCCTAGTCTAATAAAGCCTGTCAGCTAGCCACTCCAGTAAATAAAGAAGTCCATGCATCCCAGTATATAAACTAATCCCAGATCCATCAGGAGTGCTCGAATCCATTAACACCGAGGTGACTCAGCTTGGGTTCACTCACACAAGGTAGTGTCAAGAACTGCAGACTTCTGTATGCAGTGACTCCTAGTTACTGGATTCAAATCTGGGAGGTGTATCCTGTTTCTTTTATCTGTCCTACTCCTGATCTACAGCTGATAGTCAGTAGGTTAATAATTAGCTCTCATTTTAGTAACTTTATCAAAACACATAGGATACAAATTTCTCCCTGTGAATGCAAATCATTGAACGCATAACCAGAGCATCATAACCATAGGAGGAGGTGAAGAATAAATCAGTGAACCAGGAAAGAATACAGAACTGAGAATTCCACCCCTTGCTACTCACCCATTGGAGTTAGAGATGAGCTGCCAGTGAGGAGTACAACAGCTCGTAACACTGCTCTAGTCACATAGGTCCTCCAGAAAGACAGAAAAATTAATCCTTATAACATGCTGCTTAATGGAACCAAAATACAAATCCTTGCCTATTTGTGATCAGCCCAGCCACCTTTTATTCAGAAATCAGGATATCATCAGAGGTTTTAAATATAAATTATTTACTGTTCATTGGGTATTTACTTTAAATTTTCTTTTAAGTTAATTCAGCTTTGCATGGTCACAGATTCATACATTAGGCCTGAATTTTCTGATGGGATTTTAAAGAGGTGAAAATACCTCATAAAACAGCAAAAACCATCATGGCTTCATTCTGCCTTCGGGTTGATGCACTGAAATCAACTAGAGCCTCAGGGTAGAGAAATTTAGGTCACATTTGTAAAAACCAGTTCTTCTGCCATGGTGCTAGTTCCTCCTGCTTGCATAACTGATATTTTCAAGAAAGCAAAACAGTCCATTTCTTAAAGACTATTTGTTAAAGAGATTCAACCAAACATAAATTTACAACTAAAAGTTGCCTTCTAACAAGTGGGGTTCCCAAGAGGTTGCATTACAAACCAGTGGAGATGTTCAGGCAAGAAGCCTGCAGTATTGCCCACTGGCCCACTTGCCCTCAACCACTCGTCGACCTCACTGTCCTGTGTGGCTGAACGTCACACTGGTGACTTCTCCTGAAGGAACTGAGGGCCCTGGATGCAGTAAAGAAACAGCAAATCTAGGGTATCTGCGAGGAAAATGTTTGCAACTCTGCCCAGCTCTGGGACGGGCTACAGAGGCTCAGGGAAGTTGCTCTCTCCCCACCATCAGAACTGCAGCGTGGCGTGTCAGCTCCAGCTCTTGGGAAGACAAAAAACCGCACAAACCGAGCGAGTTCATCTGCAATACGAGGGTTGGCTTCAGACCATGATCTCTGCTGAGGGAGGCTTCTCTAAAACCCACCAGTGAGCAGAGCAGACTTCACTGTCCAGAGACTTCTGAGCCCCTGCTCCATTGCAGGGAAAATGGGGTTTTTGGCACGTCCAAAAAAAAAGACTAAGATGCTGGTTGGAGAGGAAGCCTGGCTGAGGCAGGGAAGGTCGATGCTGAGCCATCAGGAACATCACTCTCTGACAGCCTCCTGTGCAGGTTTGGCCCACACCACCTCTGCATGGCAGGTGAGGATCACACAGCTGCAGCCACACAGTCCTTTGTGCTGCCTGCACGGGCAGGATGCTGCTCCAGTGGCTTCTGTCTGCTCAGCAGGAGGTCACTGGCTTTCATCTCTGCCTTTAGAACATGCAGCTTCGTTTTTTATTTGTTGATTTGGGGGCTTGCATAATCCACCCTCCACACTCCCTCTACTCATCAAAAACCTCCAGACAACTTGCATAGCTCATTGGCAAAATGTCGGCTTAGATAGTGTCTCATCCTTGAGCACTGCTTCGTTTCATATGCTTCCAATTCCTATGATCATCTCCCCGAGGCAGGGCTGAGTGAATAGACTGGCCTTTCACCATACCTTGAAGGTCAACTAATTCAGGGTCTGTGAAGCCACTGGGTGATGTGGATGCTAAAGCCAAGGCTCCTGCACCAGTACAGCATTTCTTTCTGCCCTCAGACATTCTTTATGTCTCCATAAAAAGCCAGCTCTCAGGAGCTGGGCACAGGGAGGTTAATCCTTATTACTAGTGACACTGGAAAAAGCTTATGACAGATGCACAGTGGGTTCCCTTTGGAAGAATGTGCTCAACTGAGAGCATGGGAAGGATGTTTTGCACAAAACTGCCAGGAGGCTTAGAAACTGTATTAGAAAAAGGCTGTTTTTTTTCACTGCATAGCTCATTTAATGAACCTCTGTGCCTCAGGGTAAGGGAATGTACAGTATTTGAGCAGATAATCTATGTGATGTAACAAATTAACCTTTGAAAAGATCCTCAATAGTTATGCAAAGCTGTATCTTGCTTTCTTTTAAATAACTAAGCTCCACATCCCAAATAAATTCAAGTTCTTGCTGTAAGATAGATGGCTTGTGCTCTGTTATTACACTCGGTAGCAAAAATAGTAATGGGAAGAATGAAAAATAATGTTTCTGGCTTAGTGAGACACCATTGCATAAGCAGCAGGAATAAATGGAATAAATGGAACCTCTTCAACCATCCTGCTTCCAAAAAGAAAGTTGTAATGGAACAAATTATTCTTTTAGCATGGATTAGTGTTATCGGTAGGGAGAGGATAAAGCCATACAGTAGCTGGATCATTTAGAACCCTAATTAACAAATGTCACTAAGTTGCAGGGTTGTGTCATGATCCAAAGCACTGGCAGAGGCTTTCACTGTCCCACTGCAGCTGGATTGATGTCCTGAGGATTGGATGGGGCTGCACAGTCCCCCAGTGCCTGCCTGGGCTGATGCTGGGTGCTGATTCTGGTTTCAAAGTGCTCTGTTACAGACTGCTCCCAGGCTGCTTGTCCCCTAGGCCATTCCTCTTTGTGTCCCCCCTGCACACCCCTGCACAGCACAGAACAATGCAGGGCCCTCCCCGCACTGAGCCCCTGCGATCGCACCGTAACCTCTCTAACAAGACCCCAATAAATACAGTTTGCCTTTGCTCTAGGTGGATTCCTGCCTTCCAAACAGCCAAAATAGTTTAAAAGTCAAAATGGGGCACCCAAAAATTTGTAAATAACCAAGCCTCAGGATTTCTATCAACAGTGAGTGCAAAATGCACTGGAGCTGGTTCATTGCACGTGAAGGGTTGCAGGGGGGCAGTTACATTCTTTGCTTACCAGCTGTTAGGACAGAGTTAAGACTTTCTTACACCCCAGGAAAGAGGTTTCATGGAGGCAGTTTTCTCAGTAGTAAGAAAAGTCTCTCTACAGCTCTTTGGATCAGAACAGCCAAGACAAAAATAGGAAAGGAAAACAATGTTGGTATCTGAGTGAAAGCTTAGCATAAAATACAGAGCTGTTCTCACTCAGCCCCCTTCTGTACTATTCAGTTTCCAAAGATAAAAGTTTTACGGTTAGTGAACAGCTCTCATTTTGGTGTAACTGCATTTGAAGTATTCTATTTCTTTCCAGAGACATGAGAGTCTTCGGAAATTTCTTTTGGTTTGACATATCAAAATCTGACCTTATAATGGGTTTGTTTACCTTTTGAAAGTATTTATGTGATCATTTCTTGATGAGGGCAAAAAATTACATTAGGAATCAAAACCTCCCCAAATGCTTTGTATTTTAGTTTAGGATATTATTTTATCCTCATTAATTCCAAAGCTAAGCAGTGGCCTGAATAGCAGGGGAAAGACTTAAACCATACGACAAAAATAGGAAATGACTTAGAGTTAGGTCAGAAAGAGACATAGGTTTTGGTAATCAACACTTAGCTTTCTGTTTTATATACTTATATACTTGTTTTTACCACATGAGTAACCCTCCAGAACAAGTCTTTGCAGGGCAGGTTATTCAAAGTCACACAGCAACAGTAAGTAACAACTGTGGGGGAGCTCAGGAGTGGGAGAGGAGTTGGACTTTAATCTTGTCACTCCTTCAAGAGTGATTGTTCCCTGTCTTGGCCTTGAACTGGTGTGATTTTCTGAAGGGAGAAATTCCAAGTTCGTGGAGAAAAAGGAAAAATTTCTCTGGCAGATTATTTTGTTAATAGCAGCTGTCTGAAACTGTTGGGATACTTGGAATGTCCCAGTAAGTCCCAAGAGAGAAGGCTTAAAGGGCAGAGGACAGGTGAGGTGGTCAGAAGAGTGTATCAACCCCATTTCTGGTGTGGCTGTCTTCTTCAGGCATTTGCATGTTTGCTCTCTCTGATTTCTATTTAGACCTGGAACCAGAACTCCAAACACAAACACACCTCTGCTGAGGGCTGGAGTCTTGATGTGACCAGGAGAAAATGTTGCCTCTCAGTCTCACCTCAAGTATAAACATTGACATGCAAATGCAATTACAAAGTAGAACAAATCTCATTGGAGGCAGAATTTCCTCATTTGTGCTGCAGCCCAAACAATCACTGAACGAACAGACTGAGGTCTTTTCAGCATAGCTGGAATCAACTTAGAGGGCAAGTAATGAATCTAATTGTTACGCTAGTTTCCATGTCAGCGAAATAACAGATGTACAGTATAATGGAGGAGGGGAAACTTGGGTTTTGTTTGTTGAACAGGTGCTACATTAACTATCACATGGAAGTTTCTCAAGTGCATTTGGAGCCAGCTGGAAGGGAGCCAAGAGCACAGCTTCCATTTCATCCTCTGGACATCCAGCTGTGCAGCTGCATAAGCCCCCAGAAGCAGCTGAGGCAGTGAAGACAGTGACACCTTGTCACTTCTTCAGCCATTTCTAACGTCCCACCATAAATACCAAATAAACAAAACACACAAGAATTGCCCTCTCCCAGCTCTGTACACCACGGCCCAGCTGCCAGACATGCCTATGAGAGTGTGCCAGGCAGAGCTGGGGAAGCAGCACGTTGCCCCCAACCTCCAGCAATTACTGCGCTCAGCACATCAGGGGATGGAAATAAGTCTGCACATGTGCTAAAAGGACTTTGGGGAAGGATCAGTGGGGCTGTAGAGGCGACACAATGATAAGCTCTGTTGTAAATAAATGATTTGACATGCCAGGCAACTGGAAACCAGTGTCTGTTTAATAGCAGCGCATAGAAAACTCAGCCTGCAATTAGGGAAGCTGTCATCAACAGCCCGAGAGAGGCCCAGCGCGGCTGCAGAGGCTGAGGGGGCTACCAAGGGCAGTCTGTCTTCTCTCAACAATTATCCCGTGGCCAAAAGACTTGGAAATGTGTGCTTGTACTTTGCACAAAGCTCTTCAGGTAACTCAGGCCCAAGCGGTGGCCAAGGGGCAGTCCCAGGCTGGGGTGGCACTGTACTGCAGGCTGCCAGTGTCCAAATAAAATGACCCTGCAAAACCACCTGCAACCAGAGCACTGGCCTCAGAAGTGTGAAGGTGGGAGGCTGGTTCTTCAGTTGTCCAGGAAGGGAAAGCTAATAGGTGCACAAGACTGCTCTGTTCACAAGCAGTCTCCTTGAAGGATTTAACTTCTTTGCAACAGCTGAAGCTTGGGGACTGTTTATAAACAAATGCAACAACACGTGAACTCAAACACCCGCTTTCATGTAATAATCATTCAGAAACTTAGTGGAAGCAAGACAACCTGTGCAACACTGATAGTAAGGATAACACTGTACATACATTGTAAGGTACCGTGCAGTTTTGCAAAGTGCTGTATTTTAAGGGATGGAAGTAAAAAAATCCAAGTTATTGTCAAGAATAAGGAATACCTATACATCTCTACATTCAAGTTCTGGATGGACATTGAAATACACACATTAGAGCTGTGCCTGTGACTGAGCAGGAGGGGAGATAACAGGGAGATAACAACAGGGTGTGGTGCAGAAATAAAAATTTGCAATACTATCAGCAGCTGCTTTTGAAAGAACTAGTCAGTAGTAGTGAATGCTGCCCAGGCTCTGTTTTGCTCTACATGACTGTATGCAGTATGCTCAGATTCACCATTCTTGCTAGAACAAAAAAAAACCCCACCAAAACTCCCAACCCTGTAACTGTACTAGCTTACTTCAGAAAAAAATTAGGAAGCTTGATAAAATGAAGAAGTAGCTAAGAGGATAAAAATGCTTACAGTTGCCATGGGGACGGTTTATAAAATAAAAACGAGATGTTCAGAGGAAATGTATACCACAATCAAAAGACTGTAAAAAACCAAATAAAAGTTAGCATAATTAAAAGGGAGAGCACAAGAAACTATGACAGCATCATGACATCTTCCAAGCATAGAAGTTTGGGAATGAAACGGAAAACTGAGAAGAGTAAAACAGCTGGTAAATGTGTAATAAGGTGTCAAAAGAGATTCTGAGAAAGAGCTCGCTAGTTACATAAGAGCTGTGTTTTCCCAAAAACACAAAACAGGGAGCAAGGGAGTCTTCAGAGCTCAGAGGTGACTTAAGTACAAGGGCACTCCAAGAAGACAGATAATAAAAGATAAATGAAAAACTTACATCTATATTTGCTGCAGAGATGTTGCAAACATCTCTGTTAGACGGAAGTTTGACAAAGCATTTAAAATTAAAACATTAACAGCTTTAGGAAAAAAAAAAAAAACATAATATTTAGTTGTCCTAGAACAATCTCAGCTATGAATATCCTGGCTATTCACTGTGGTCTGCAGCTTTGTCACTTGACCTGGTTGTCAAGCTTGAGAGGTTTTGTTTTAAGAGTTTTGTTATAAGATTTTGTGGGAGGCTCCAGAGATAAAAACCTGACAAATGAGAATGATTTCCATACCAGGTAAATTGGTCCATTACAGTAAGAATAGCATTTGTACATAATTAAATAATCCTGTAAGAGCAGCCAATCCAGCTTTTGTAAGAGGAATTTACACTGGTCAAAGACAGGGGAAGTAACAAGTGCTGTTGTGGGAGCACAGCAGGGCCAGGACCTTCCAGGGGCAGGACCTTCCAGGGGCCAGGACCTTCCAGGGGCCAGGACCTTCCAGAGGCCACGACCAGTGGCACCACAGGGCAGGGCCTGGCAGGCAGGGCCTGTCCCACCCTCCACAAGGAGCAGGGCAGCTGGGGACACCGGGGCAGCCCCAGCCCCAGGTATCGGGCAGCTGCCTGGGGACAGACACAGGCCCAGGCCAGGCCGGGATGTGGGCCCGTGGGTAGGCCCAGCTTGGCAGGGCCCATGGCTGGGCCGGGCAGGGCTGTGGGCAGCTGGGGACTGTCCCCCTGCCACAGCACTGTGCATGTCTGCAGCTCTGGGCTCCCCAGGTCAAGGACAAGGAATGGCTGGAGAGACCCCAGCACAGGCCACTGAGATGATGAAGGGACTGGAGCATCTGCCTGTGAGGAAAGGCTGAGAGAGCTGGGGCTGTTCAGCCTGGAGAAAAGGAGGCTGAGGGGGGATCTCATCAGTGCTGGTCAATATCTCCAGGATATTCAGGAGAATGTCAGGAGGATGGGGCCAGAGTCTTCTCAGTGGTGTCCAGTGACAGGACAAGGGGCAATGGGCACAAACTGGCACACAGGAGGTTTAACCTAAAGACACGAAAATACTTCTTGACTGTGAGCGTAACAGAGCTCTGGGACAGGCTGCCCAGGGAGGTTGTGGAGTCTTCATCCCTGGAGACATTCCAAACCCACCTGGACGTGTTCCTGTGGGATCTGCTCTATGGGATCCTGCTCTAGCAGGGAGTTGGACTAGATGATCTCCAGAGGTCCATTCCAGCCCCCACCATTCTGTGATTCTATGATTCTGGGTGATTCTGTGATCAGCAGGGCCAGGGCTGCCTGCCCTGGGGGCTGACAGGGGGTCCTGGGCCTTGGGCAGAGGAGGGTAGCCCTTGGGGGTTGGCAGGGACAGCCAGGCCTGGGGGTGCCCTCAGGGCCCAAGCACCTTGGCTAGAGGTTCCCTAAGGTTCCCCTTTGACAGATTTCTTCACCATGGGTTTTAAAAAGAAAGATTTTCATGAGATAAAGATTGTAGCTCAGTAAGAGAGTAGGGATAATTAAACGGTGAGGGTTTTCACAGGAGATGGAGTCTGTCAGGCATGTGGGTTGCAGTGAAAACTGGTCATGTATGTTCTGTGTTGTTCTTAAGTTATATGGAAATAATGAGAACAGATGCAGAAAAGCTCAAATTATAATGTTATCCACCATATTCAAAAATAAAACTGCATATCTGTAACTGTATCCCACCACTGCACAACTGTGACAGAAAACTGTTCTGTGTGGCAGGGCAACAAAATGGCAATGTAACTTCAGTGTGTGTACAGGCACCACAACGGGCAGGGGACACGGGCACTCTGCCTGGGCACAGCACCCAGGGCCATGCTTGCTGCCACTGCTGGGGATGAAGTACGAAAGGCCCCATTGAAGGCTCTTCACAACCTCTGTTAGGTGCTGAGCAGGAGTCAGAGCAGCAACCAGAGTATTTAAACCTAGGGTAGGTACAAAAAACAACAGTACAAAACCAAGATACAGAGGTGTTACATGGCTTCTATCTGAAAGAAAATGGACCAAAAGTCTTCAGCTTTGCAAAGAAGTGATTGAGGGGAGAACTGTCAGAGCTTCATAGAAATACAAATAGTCTAGAGAAATTAATTCAGAATTATTACTCACCATTTATCATAAAGCAAGAGACATGCAATGAAACTGGGCAGCAGGTTTGAACAAGCAAAACCCCCTTATTTTCATGTAATATAAGATTACATTATAGAACCCATTGCCACAGGGTGTTTAGATGTCAGTAGTCTGAGACAAGCATTGGATTCTATTAAACAAATTAATGAAAAAATGGTTTATTAAACTTGAAGATATAAAACCATTTACTGCTCTGGGAGCCCAAAGATGGATAGGAGGAAGACAGGAGAATGCAATGAGGTATAGCATGCAATAATTTTTTTTATTTTATACTAGACTATTTTCTGAGATTGCATTAAAGGCAACTGTGAGGGGATGGGAACAGATGGATCTTTAGCATAATTTGTAATAACGTTTATAATATTTTTCCTAAGTTGATACAGTGCTACAGACAGTGATCCTACCTACTGCCTCTTCCTGTGCCTTACTGCTGAAATGAGTTTCTTAATTCCCCAGACCCTAATGCATTTCATCTCACAGAAAGAGGTTCCACCCTGTACTGGAAGCACTCCCGACAGATTTCTGAGTTAAACTACTGCTAGTATCACTTTGCATACTTGGAATTTAATAAATGCCTAGCAGTGAAAAGGAAAAAGCAATTATCCTTACTGTGAAATGGCACATTCCTGAATCCAATAAGGTGAGAGATGTGGTCAATTCATAGCTCCTGAGGCTGCAGAAACATTTTTTTTTCTCTTTTAAACAGATTAATTCTGGCTGGGGTCAGTTCCTTGACCCAGTTCATGGCCCAGCCACCTGGCCATTAGCGTTGCTGTGAGGATGTTTGTAGGAACGTATGGCCAGGCCTAGAAGGAGAAGACAACCCATCATTCGAGCAGCAACCTCCACTTACACTGGTTGAAAAAGCATTGAGAGTAAAACAGGAAAATATAAGCAGAGAGTAGTTTTTTTCTAGGCCAAGCAGTGGGGAACCTGCTCCTTTCCAATCATGACACAGTATAAAGGTATTAAATAGGCAGGCATGAAAGGCAACATTTCCTGCTGCAGGAACAAGGAGGGAAACAGCTGCTCCCTGGAAGGCAGGGTCATTTTCCAGCAGGATCCAATGCCATGGGATAACTCTGCTCCCAAGAGTGTGGCCAGAGGAGCTCAGGCAAGTGCTGCCTCGATGGTTGGACCTCACTGCCCCAGCCAGCCCTAGCCCTGCTTCTTCTCAGGCACCCTAGCTGACACCACACTTGACATTTTGCCACTGAAATTATTCAAACAAGCACCTTTTAATCCAGTGCTTAAAAGGTATGAATGAACAGCAATGAAAAACTGTTAGCTAATGAAAAAGGCGAGTTTGTCCCACACAGTCTTAATTAAGCATTCCTAAAGATCCAGTTCCAGCTTTCATTATGCCATGCTGACATTTAATGCTTTGTAATACTCTGAGGAAAATTCTCTTATTTCAAAACCCTTGTTGAAGCAGGGAGGAAAATTACCTCACTGCCATCTACTCTTACAATCTGCCAAGTAGGGCTATAAAATAATAAATATAATGTAAAGAGATGCAAGCATTAGACCTTTGATCTCATGTATACATATCAATAAAGTAACTGCAAAGCAAAGCAGATGGGCAGCTGCACTTTCCATTCTGGAGCTTCTACAATGCAGTCAGTACCTCTCCTTTACACACCCATGCACCTACCCACCAAGCTGCTGGACTCCCACCACTGAGCAACATGCAGCTGGTGCCTGTGTGGCACGTTGGACCTTGCCTTGGAGCTTGGAGTTGGAGCTTGGCCTCTGGTAGCGTGCTGGGCATGCACCACAGTGCCCTGCAAGGACTGGTCCAGGAAAGCACAGCAGGGCATAGGCAGGCTCTCTGCCCCTGCCACGTCAGTGAGTGAAAGTGCCTGCACTTACACTGCACACTCAAAGTGGGGCTAGCAAAGCTGCAATAATGTCTGTCATCATCTTGGCTCTGGTTTGTGTTCTTCCTCACAGCCTCTGGGCAGGCCCACATACCATTCTATACCTTACCAATAAAGAATGCCTGCTTACATTCCTCACAGAAATAGCCAGTGGGGTTTACCTTGACATCTGTTTCTACATGAGTGGAAGACCTCATTTTTCCCCACACAGATCAGAGGTGTGTCTCTTGATGCAAAAGTGGTTGGCAAACAACCCCCCAGCTTTACAGATTCATCTCAGAGAAAGCTGCATTCACTGAGCCCTTCTCCCAGCTCAGACCTTGAGAGAGGATGTATCTCAGAGACCAAGCCCTAAGATGAATCCTTCAGTTGACAAGACACAGCATTCCCTGAACTCTCACTACCCAGGAAGATGAGAAGCACAGAATAATGGAAAAGAAGGCGAGTCACTGCACGTCCCCAACCTATCTATGCCATGATCAGAAGCAGTTGGCAACTGGCCCACTCAGGGGTACCTTGGTCCTTAGAGTCAGTGGAAAGAGAAGTAGGTGCCTTGGGGACTGACAGAGAAGGACTCAGACTCCAAGCTCTGAAGAGAGTATGTCTGCACATGGCACTGCAGATCCCCCTGCTGAGCTGGAAGGCAGGCTGGCTCCTGGAAGTCCAACTCGCTTCAGTCTGAACACACTCGTGAAGAAAATGCCAGTTTTGTTCATGCTATAAACAGTGGCTGAATTCCTAAAAACTTAGCCATGTGCCTGTTACTATAATGGAACCATTTCCCTCACTAGTGTGCTCCAGTATCCCCTCCACAAAGGAGATGACTGATCAGTGTTTAAGCTCATTATGGGACAGGCTGTCGTGCATTAACATTCATGTGCACGTTTCAGTCTGGGGTGGGGAAGAGCTGCACCCCCAGCCCGCTCACTGACGAGCTGGCCTGATGAAATCTGGAGGATGATTCACCCTCCCTTCAAAAGCATCAGGGGATAACACGATCAAAAGAAAAATGCTCCTTAAGCTGTTTATCTTCGAAAAGAATGACCTGGTGACTTTACTGGGATGATTAGACATAGCTCTTGTTTAACACACAGTTAAAAGATTATTTCCATAATTAACTGGTTGTCAGAAAGCACAATGGGAAAGGAATTTCACCAGTGACTTCCACAAGAGAATTTGCACTTATGGTCTTGATATGCAGCTCTTTAATTGTGTCATCTCTTGGTCGTGTCTCAGAAGCAGAGTTGTGGGTTACTTTAAAATTGGACTTTAAAAATGACATTTGAAAGGGATCTCAGGTAGGGTAACAGAATCAACAGTCAAAATACCTGAATCTATATAACAGATGTGCTATTTTTTCTCACATATATTTACACAAGGCTTTTTGGGATGGGAGAGAGGAGGGAAGGATGTAGAAGGCAAAAATATACTTCTGTTGAAGTGAAATACAAATGTATGGAGCCTTCAGATTTTAGGTCGTGACTTCAGTGTTTTAATCCAGACCCCTGAAATTAGGAGCTGCTACAATTCAGTTTATTAAAGGTCAGAGGATCCCAGGAACTGACTGACACGTGTTGGGCACTACACAAAGAGCATGCTGTGGTACCCGTGAGGAGGCCTTCAAACCCATGGACAGCTAGAGGCTGAAATCCAGGCACTGCCACAGCACCAGCTACAAGCTAAGTCTGATTTAACATACTGCTAAAACTTTCTCCTTTTTTTTCCCCTCTTCCATCTGAAGTATTGCAGCATCTTTGATCAAAGTGGAAGAACACTGAAGGGACCAGCTTCCACCTGCAGATCAAGCCTGCAGACTTTGCCATTATTCAGAATTCACAGAACATAAATGACCAGACTCATTGTAAAGGGAACCTGGCTGTGCAGCACTAGTGCAGCCACTATATTGGACTTCAGGAAATACAGCACTGAAGAGGGACATCTCCATGGCTCCTTTAGTAGTTCTCAAGTATTGCTTAGCAGAAGATGCTGAATTCTCTGACATATTTAAGGGGAAGCAGAGGAATTGTGCCCTCCCCAGAAAAATACCTCCTCTGCCCCTGTGTGCAGGTTTTCCCACAAGGCAAGGAAAACAAGCTGAGAATTTGGCTTATGTTTTCCTGTTTGCACAGGGGAACTCAAACAAATGAGCTCATAATGGACAATGTGGCAGCAAGCACTGCAAACATACTATTTACACACCACGCACCAGAATACCTGCAAAATCAGAGCTACACCTGTGGCTTTAATTATATGAAAATCATGTCAACAAAGGGCAATAGAAGCACCATTTTCCACCTTTTTATTTTAAACCTCATGTTTCATTTCAGTCTTACAGGGGCTTTCAGATCCTGGAGTTAATTCTAAGGTTGGCTCTGGAGATTGGCCTAATTCTAGGCTCTAAGCTGCCTGAGGAACTAAAAACATATTTTTTCCCAGCTGATGGCCTCCCATGCTAGCAGAAAAATGTCTACAAAAGTGTGTCTGACTTTTGACTTCTCTGTAATTTGTGGCTGACCCTTATTTTAGTTGTTTAGCCCAGATCCTGTGTTAAAGTATCAAAGGGGATACCCACTGTTGCCTCAGAAGGTAAAGATGTTTTTTAAGTCACCTTGCTATCCAACAAAGCTAAGAGAACAGGGTTGGAGTGACTTTCTCTCAGTACCACTACATTCCAGCTTCATTAAAACTGAAAACAGTTTTATAATCAAAACTGTATTTTCTCTTTGATTTTAGTTTCCAGTTTCCACAGCCCTAATCCAGTCTCTGAGCCTGTTTTGGTGTTTATTTACAGCTTATGGGAGCTTATACAACTGCTTCCCTAGAAAACAAGTCTTCAATAGTAATTAAGTTCTAATAACATGCTACAGATACAGACAGATTAGCAGCTTTGGCACTCAGAGGCAGGCATAAGACAGCTATTGCCTTTATTTGTGTAGCACATTTCTGTTAGCAGTCTTAAAAGGCAAAGAATTTTCTATCTCTTTTACTTCACCTCCTTAGGCATCTAACATTCTTCAGAAGGTTTCTGGGGAGACTTTTTTTTTTTTCCTGTGAAGGTCTGTAAGATTTCTGAAAAGAAATTCTAAATTGCAACCAAAAAATGAAACCAAACTTCAAAAATTGATACTTTCTAAAAATACCAAAACAAACACTTGTTAAAAATTCACTTTCTATCTTTAATTGACTTCTAACCAAAAGTTTTCATTAACTGAGAAAATTAAAACCATGGCTTTTGCTAACACCAACTTTCTGGCAATTTCATACCTTTTTTTCGGGAGAAAAATATTTTTATTAAAAAATTCTAAATAGATATCTAGAAAAAATATGTCAATATGTCTCAGCTTGAAAGGACTGAAGGGACAAACCGTCTCATCTGTGCTTGCCTTTAGTGGCATCCAACCCAGCAGCAGCCCAGGGCTCGGGTGAGTGCAGTCCAGGAGCCAGCAGGCAGATCCTGTGTCCCAGTGTCCTCCTGGCTGGGGAGAGCTGACACTGAGCTGTGCTACTCACAGAAAGAAAGCAACATTCCAGCCATTTTGGTTCCCTGTTCAATCCCTGTTTCCTTGCCTAGAGTTTGGAATGGAGTTGCCCCGACTCAATCTTCTAATGTTCCATCTTTCTCTCCTCATAGTCAGTTTTTGCAAAACACAATATGAAGATGATTTGAAGTGACCATTGGCAGTTTGAAAACTCGTTACTAAGGATGATGTTGAAATCTTCTGAAATATAAATGAAAATATTTTTACAAGGTTCTCCCCAGACTCCTATAAATGCTGGTGTTCTCAGTCTATGAGGCTCACATGGTAAAGTCCTCTCCTTCACTTTTTTCTCTGCAAGGATGGTACTTGGAAGCCAAAGAACAAATGTTTGCAGGCATATGTCCACCAGAGCCAAAGGAGATCATTGTTTGATAATATTCTCTTTGTTACTCATGTTTAATGAAAATCCTTGGAGCACTGGAGTATTTATTTCCTTTCTCTCTTTTTTTCTCTTTTTTTCTTTTTGTTTCTCTGCCTCTTTCTTTTTGTCCCTTCCTCACTTCTTCCCTTCTTCTGTTCCTCTCTCTTTCTCTCTCTTTCTCCCTTTCTTTCTTTTTTCCTCCTCCTGTCTCTTTTCCTTCTCTCCTCTCCACTGCTCTTTCTCTCATCCCAAGGGAACCTGCAAAATATAGATTAATTTTGGAGATTGCCTTAGTCTTGTGGAAAGCCCTTCTCTGGAGAGAGGGCACCAACTCCCTGTGTTGGGCAGAGGACATGGGTCAATATCAGG
The DNA here is from genome assembly GCA_020745705.1 of Hemiprocne comata. Taxonomy (NCBI): domain Eukaryota; kingdom Metazoa; phylum Chordata; class Aves; order Apodiformes; family Apodidae; genus Hemiprocne; species Hemiprocne comata. The sequence continues at coordinate 122,922,456 of CM036588.1, forward strand.
GTGGGAGGAGTGGGCTGTTCTCTTACACACACACTGATGCACATGCTGCCAGGGTCAGGCCCAGATTTCAGGTCAGAGCACATGGGCACAAGTTGGCCCCTGCTACCAGTTTATGCCTCCATAAGGCAGCTCTCAAAACAGACACACTGTTTTGCCCTTCCTGTGGCTCCATTCTCCTGGACAGACTTGCTAAGTGGCCACAGAGGTTTTCAGGATCATTTTTATTGGGAAGGTACTAGAATGAGAGTTTGGGGAGCTGGAAGTCATGTTAATGTCCCCCTAATACTAACCACTTTGTCGAGGTGGGAGAGTCAGTATTTGATATTGTCTGTGCTGGTATTTTTAGTTTACCAGAGACTTCCTTTTTTTACATGGCACTCAGGTTCAAAAGCTGTCAACAAAGAAATAGTCTTCTGCCCTTCCAAAATTACCTGACACTTTTTCCTATGTCCTCTTTCTCAGACACAATATGGTGTCCTTATGTAGGCAAAATTCCTTCTGTTGTTGTCTGTAAGGGAGCAAGACACCAAGATCAAGCCTTCTGCTAAGATGGTGGCTTCCCCTCTGAATGGTAATTATTGCATGTCTGAGGCAATTAGTTTTCAACTAGAGCTTCTGAGAGACCTGTGGTGGCATCTGAATGTTGGATGGCTGAGCAGTAGACTCCAGGAGCTGCCAACGTCTGCAGGAGACACTGCTAGCCTCACGACAGCATCATCAAACTGCTCACAACCTGGCTCCTGTTTCCAGCTGATCCTGTAAGGTAACCTGGCTCTGATTTCAGTTTGTCAAAGTGTGCTACACAAATAAATCACTGTGGAAATTCAAGTGAATTGAATTTCCTCCTTTAGAGGAGGTCCCTTGCTCATGGGCAACACCATCCAGGAGACAGACCAGGCAGACAGCTAGAGCCTATCTTCAGATAGCTGATTTTAATTTACTGTAGTGAGTTGGGCAGAGTTCTTATTTCCATGTACTTGCATTTGTGAATAGGATGGATTTCCACAAACACTCCGTGGTTCAGGAGCATAACTACTATGAAAAATTAATCAGACTAGTGAGCCTAAGTCACTTTGGGACAGCTAAGGATTTGACTGGTCACAGTTAGAGCACTTTTAATATCCTCCTTTGTTTTCGTTCTAGCATAAGGACACTCTGTTTTATTTATGCTTCATTTATAATGAAAAAGCACCCAATATTTCATGTCTGCAGATGGTCAGTGCTTGTATCTGGGCGGAAGCAGCACCATGAAATCACTACTGAGACAAGGGTTTCATCCCTTCTAGAGGGGAAAGGCAGGATATCCCAAGCAAGAGACACATTTATTCAGACTCTTCCTCATGATGAAAACCACCAGCTGGCTTTCCCACGGAGGCAATCCCAGCCCCCAGTCCCAGCCCTCATGTAACCTCAATGGCAGCATGATCAGGGTTGGATTGGGTTCTATCTATCTTAGTGGAACATGTTTACAGAGCATGCACACACTGCCTTGCCACAGACCTACACTTCTGATCTGTGAAAAATGTAGTCAAAAAAAGAAGACAAGAAAGAAGCAGCATAAAAGCCCATCCTGTATTGACTGAAAGTCCTGAAATCCATTATATTGTCAGCTAGGAAACATGGAAAGTGACCCACTTAAAGAGGTCACCAAATGAATTGATTTCTCCCACCTCTGAACGCTGCCTCTTAGCACTTAGAGAAAGACACGAAAATTGTCAAAACACCGACACCAGGAAAGCAATAGGAACAATTTTATTTTCCACTAATGTGCATTAGTTCTAAGCTCAAAGTCCTGCTGTGCTTCACAGCAATGCAGAACTCCTCTAAATATCCCAGCAATTGGCATTAATCTTCAGGCAGAACAGAGAGGAAAAGACACACTGTGCATGGACCTCAGCATTACTGCTTCAACCCTTCCCTCTATCTTTCCATTGCTTGCCTTGTTTCAAGTGTGTGGTCCATGACACAAATTCACTTCATTGTTAGATCAAAGAAGGCATTTCAGCTTACACCCCACAGGCATGTCGTTCACAGACAAATTATTCCCAGTTTCCACTTCTATACTTCAAATGTGTTAAGAATACAGCATGAAAGCTAAAAAAAGTTCAGTGTGTCTGCTGTATAGATGCAAGTAATGAAGGCTCCCTTCATTTAGTCCTCTCCAAATCTCAAGCTTTTAACAGCAGAGATAAATGGCTTGGTCTTCTCATGAAGTGTATCAGCCCTGACAAGGCTGAAGAGAAATTCATTCTGATTACATGTCTGTAAGGGATCCTCGGTAAAGTGATTCCAGTGGCGTTTCGTTCATTTCCTACTGAACTGTAGCTGACCTCTTTCTACCCCTTTGCAATGTGCAAAATTGGCAACCTTCAAAATAACCAGTTCCCCTAAGTCAAAGCAGAGATTTGTCAAACAAACAGCCTCATGTACAGAAGGGATTTTAGTGTCAGGTCCTCGAACACTTTCACAGGGAGAATGAGCATGTGGAGTGGAATTCCTCACCTTGCACAGCAAGCAGGAGAGAGGTCCTCCCGTTCAAGCACAAGGCTTTTAATTCAGTTGTCAGTGTGACCTTTGAAGGAGACATCTGAAAGCTGCATTGATGTTAAAAGGGGAAATAACCCTCCTGATTCCCAAACTCTGCAGAATAACTTAAACATTTTGAGCCACATTAGCGTAAATCTAGAGGAGGTTTTCAGTGTTGCCATCTGCACTGAAGTGAGTCACCTTTGGCTTCCTTCACAGCCACTGGAGAGAATATAGTATTCGTATTTGTCTCATGCTAACATAGAAGTGTGGAATAAATCCTGTGGATCATGACCTAAAAGTGACTTATTTTCTTCAGACAGCTATAAAAGCAGGCCATGGGGATGACTCAGAGTGCAGACATCTACCTGTAACTGTCCAAACTTACTTTTTGCAGCCCAAAACTGAGGCTGGATTTCATTTTGTTGGAGAGTGGTAAACTTCATGTCTCTGCTCTGTATCACCAAAGTACAAGTGCCAGCAGTGCGTGGGAACATGCTGGCTCTTAGGTGAAGTCATCACCCCGTGGGGTAAGGGAATGTTGCAATCCCCTCTCCAAGGCCTGTCCAGAAGGGCTCCATGGTGCTGGCTGTACAGCACCACCCCTACCAATGCCACCATTTCTTACAGACCACTGACAGCATAATTAACAAAACCATCCCTAGAGAGGTGACCATTGCCAGTCATTATCAGTCTGTTAGGAATTTATAATGCCCTCTTTTTGCATAATTTTTCAGATCACTCCCAGGCAAGGATACAGCCTGGAGGGATGGACAGACAGCTACTCAAAACCTACACAGACAATGCAGGGTCACATTAGCAAAGTCATAACATTTCCTTCTTCTTTGTGTCTTCCATGTAATTTATTCAAGGAAATTTTGACCACAAAAGAGACAGGGTGTGCTCAGTCCCTCCTTGGCTTTCAGAGTTTTGTTTTATATTGTATATGATGTAGTCTGCATACAACTCTCAGCACAAAGTACAATCCCTCAGAATGTCTTCTTGTGAACAGATCTTAAAACCAGAGTTTGGACCACCAAAGTCAAGAGGAATATTGCAGGAACAGGACTATGAAATCACTGCAAAGACAGTAAGCAAGCTCCCCATTGTATGCCAGCTCATTTGTTGTGTTTTGCCAATCAGACAAGAAGGATTATGCATTGCTGATGAAGAGCAGCCTTAGCTAGTGAATCTGGCATAAATATGAATAAGCATCTGTTTATGGCTGGAAAGAAAAGCCAAAATGTTTCCTAATAGCAACCGCTTTAAAAAACATGCCCATTCCATTTTAAACCAAACAGAACCATAGATTTCTTCTTTATACCTAAAACTCTACTTTTAGACTGTCATTCTCCTAATGGCTTCCATTAGTTGGTACAACTTCAGCATTACTGTTCGATGATGTCTTGAACACTTACTAAAATATTGCTTTATACTGGTAGGACTGCAGAACAATCCAGCTCTCGAGCCTCGCTTGTAGCAAGAGAGCTGCAACCACAGCTTCTCCCATGCTTTCACTTCTGCTTGTGTCTGCTTTCTACAAAAATCCACACACCAATTCATTGACAGGAATATCTGCAAGTCCTTCCCTGATGGCAGCAACATCTTACTTTTCACAGAGCTGTCCTTGCACATGCACTTTTATTTACACTTTACAGCTGAGAAAGCAAGGCACGGCACAGTGAGCACAGTGATCTGCCCAAGGTCAAACAGGAAATGTGTGACAAAGCCAGGAACTGGTTGTCCCAAGCTATCACCTATCTTCAGTTCTCACAGTGCTGCCAGTACAATATCTGAGCTTGGGTCCTTTCATCCCTAGTAGGTGAGAAGCAATACATACCATTATTGCTGTTGTTAAAATGCAAGAGCACGAGATCTGGTAATGAAGGAAAAAAAGCCCACGGCAAGAAGGACAGGGATTAGGAGTGCAGTGATACCTGCTCCAGATGCACAGCTATCCTGCTCGTGTCCCTCAGCTCCCTGACAAATGCAAACAGGTATCATGCTCACAGTTAGCACTGTCTGAACTCACTGTGCTCCTCATGAGCTAACTGCTCACTCCTCTGCCCATGCTGCAGGATGGCAGGAGTGCTAGGAGCAGAACATGTCCATGAAGCACAATGGACTCAGGAACTGAACAGCAGGACCTTTACATGGCACCATCAACCTGGCAGTGTGCTCATGGCTGGGCAGCCTCCCTCAGGACCCCAGGAAGTCACCACTTCCAAATCACTTCATGTGTGTGGAGTCTGCTGGGTGTGGACACCTTGGGAGTCCGTCCTGGTGCAGAACTGGTCTGCTTTGGGGGATACAGGAGGGGAAAAGAGGAACAAAATTGTGAAGACACCACAGGACTCAGTAGCTTAAACTAAGTATGATATGAAAGTGTTCCTACAATTTTGTAATAATCAAAATTCTGGTTGTATATCATAAATCAGATTATTCCTGAAAATTAATGAAATATTGTATAAATCCAGCTCCTCTGAAACATTACAGATTCAGGAACACAAGATGCAAAATTATTCCTCTTTATACAGGAGCTTAGTTGTCTTGAATGGATTATGACTGGAGTTAGTCAGAAGTGTCTCAGTGGAACAAATCGGTCTTTTAGAACAAAGGCATTTCATGGGAACACACCTGAGCAAAGCAAGGAACTGGAATTTAAATCTTCTAGAGCCTAAAAGGTAAAATCCTGGAGGATTTTCTTACAGTTGCCTGGTAATTGAAAGAACTTCTGGTTATAGAATGAGTGAAAGCACTTTGCTTATACAATTAAGTGGGGGGAGAGCTCATTACCCAACAGTCACGTGACTGATGACCTTGGCTTGCAGCTTGTGTTGGGTTCACTTGTGGAGGGAATATTTCCTGCCACCCATCCCACCTCTGGCCGTGCCAGCTTCCTGCCCCCCTCAGAGGAGCAGCCAGTGCCATACATGTGGCTGCTCAGTCACCCTCATTTCAGCCACAGACACCCCCAGACACCCCCCATTTCCTTGGCCACCTGGGGAGTGAGCACTGAGTGGGACAACACCTGTCCTGCTGCCTCTGCTACACAGGTCTGGCAGCAGCACAGGGCAGGCAGCAGCTTGTCTTTAAAAACCTCAGAGTGGCCATAGGGGCTGACATAGAGAACAGACAGAAAGCCACTGGAGTGTCCGTGGCACAGGTTCTGTCTGCATCCCCAGTAGAGTTGTTTTCCCTCTGGTGGGAACACTTTTTAATCTCAACATTTCACATAAGAGAAATTTTCTGTCTCCAGGTTCTAGCTGTGTTTGGTGAGCGTTGGTGCCACCTGAAGCAGGGCCAAAGTTGGTTCAATATTCCCCTGAAATAATAAGGAAAAGGTTCAATAATACTCAATGATTTATAAGTTAATAAGGAGGTAGGGAATTTCATTTTCATCAGTTGTGTCCAGTTTTGATAGGTACAGGCCACTTTGAAAGGAAAACAACAGCAGCAACTATGTCTGGGAAAACACATCAGGGAAACAGAGTGAGACTGTTCACCCACCCATGAAAAGCCACAGAAAATGAGGAGCAGACACATTTGGCTGACTGACACTGCCACTGCCCCAGCAGCTAACTGGCTGGCTTCTGGCATTTCTACACCAATTGGACTGACTGGCCAGCCCAGTCCTATCACAGGCCTGGCACCACAGCACCATCCTTCTCATCAGAAACACCTCAGGAGTGTCTGCCCAACACCCGTGCTGTTCCCCAGACACGGAGAACCCCAGTCAGGTCCGAAAGCCACCTCAAAGCTCTGTACAAAGGCTCATGTCTTCACTGTGTCTGCATTCCCCATGTGTGTTTGAAACACACCCTCCTCCAGAAATGCAGCAAATGCATATTTTTTTAATTAAAATAATAAAATACTGTATTAGTTTTAGGCCTTGCCTGGATTAACCTGTGTGCCTGTGGCCTGGGTAGATCCGGGGCAGTGTGCACGGACCCTAACCAGGAAAACAGCACCAAGCAAAGCTACTGATCTGCTTTAACATCACTATCATTAAGTTGATTGATCATTGTATGGGAACCAAGAAACTTAAACCGTGTATTATTTTCAGCTCTTTGATGTGAGTGTGAATTTTACTGGCTTAAATATTTTAAAGGTTGTGCTCATGTTATCATAATTTCTACTTTATTTGATCCTGCATAGATGCTGTAGCCAGGTGGATGCTGGTCTATTGTCCCAAGTCACAAGTGATAGAACAAGAGGAAATGGCCTCAAGTTGTGCCAGGGGAGGTTTAGATTGGATATTAGGAACGATTTCTTTACTGAAAGGGTTGTTGGGCACCAGCACAGGCTGCCCAGGACAGTGGTCGCATCCCCATCCCTGGAGGTATTTAAAAGCTGTGCAGATGTGGTGCTGAGGGACATGAGTTGGTGGTGGCCTTGGCAGGGCTGGAGTAACAGTTGGACCTGATGGCCTTAAAGGCCTTTTCCAACCCAAAAAATTCTATGATCCTGTGATTCTTTCAAAGTGTTTTCTCCTAAAAAACAAAGGAAATACAAGAAAAATAAAGAGGAAAACAAATTATTTTTAAAACTGCAAAGCAATGAGGCTTAAATAATTTATCAACATTTAAATGAAGTAAACCTTTATCTGATTCAAGCAGAACTCCACGTGTTCTTTATTTGATACATTGAGAAACTGCTTTTGGCATTCACAGTTATTTGAGCAAGTAGGTATTTTATTATAGAGAAGGTAACTCCCTTACATGTAATCTTCCAGACTCAACATAAAAACATTTTATAGATTCTGCTCTGCCCCAGCCAAGCTGTGCACAAAAGAAATTCTTCCTATGAAACTTTATTGAAGAGACTGTGGTCATGGTTCCTCACAGCATGTAGTTTGCTACTGCCCTAAAATACCTGGTAATAGAAAGAATTATTAAAATAGTTACATGTAATAGAACACGCCTGAGTACTGTTCCAACCTGCAGAGTTCAAACTGACTTGAAGAAACCCCATCATCAAGAGAGATGGGGCTATACAAAAAGTCACAGGGGTATTTTTTTCTAGCTGCTACAATCATTCCTCTCTAGCTGCTGACCAAAGGAGGGAGACTTTGCTTAAACACCACTCTCCTTCCAGAAGGGAGGAAAAGCATTTCAAAGACAGACCCTCTGTATGTGGGCAATCTCTTGAACATGCCAGGAATGTCACCCAATAAGGACCTTGTCCTTCATCATTTGACTACTTCTAAATCATCACCTGAAATTGGAAGCCAACTCCTGAGCTGTGTAATCACAGTCTATGTACTTCTATCCTGATTTGGGCTGGCACTGATAAAGAGCAGCCTCTATCCTTCATTATACTAATTCTCAATTTCAGAGGAGAAGCCAAATACCAGGATAAACATAACTTATGTTTTATTCATGCAAATCCCCATTTGACAGCTGGGCAAATTAGTGCATTTCATTTTTAATAAATTTAACAAAGATAAGCACAAAATGAGTATCGTTTGCAGGGCTGGCCTAAAACTGGCTAATTCCAGTGCCTGGAGAGAACTAACAAATAGGGAACTTGAGAGGCATGGCTGACAGCCTGTAGCTCACACTGGAGTCAAACCTGATCCTTGCTATTATAGGGAAATATTTCCCAGGAATACATGTCCCATCCCTGGAGGTTCCAGGGGCTGCCCAAGATTCTGTTGCCACGCCCTCAGCACCCCTCTCCCACCCCTTCCATATCTTGTACTTTTTAAAGCTGAGAAGATGAGTTCATGCAAGGGAGATTTAAGACCCAAATACACTGTCCTGTAATTTAAGTATCCCAGGAGAATCACCCCTTATTGACCAGTGCATCTTTTGCCCTGGTGAGTTATACCTTTTTTCAGTATGAACTTCTGTGTGAAATGCCTTAGACTTCACTGAGTATTTCACTTCATAGGCTAAGTTCTTCCTGCTGCATTTACCATTCTATGGCAAATTAATACTACAAATCCTTTATAATTAGGATTTGGTTCTAAGCCCAAATGCAGAAGAATGTATTTACTTTATCTTGAGAGATTACTCTGTGCAACTCGTGTTTTGCCAATAATACTAGAGGAACATACACCCTCTACTCTGACAATTGATCAAACAGCATCCTACACTTTGTTTATACACTGGGGTTTTCAGCAGATTTAATGGCTGCACTAGAGAATCTCATTCACTGACACCACTGTAAGCCATTCAAACATGCCTGCATTCCTAATAAAATAAAAAGTGGTCTGACCAGCTTATCATATGTTCATAAACTGTCAGAAAATTAAATCATCGTATAAACAATTTGCAGACTAGTCTTAAATAGGAGAAGCCACAGAGATATCTTAAACCCCTTCCCTGCAAAGGTATCAGTTTTATCTGGGCTGAAGCTCAGCTTCCCATTCTGTGTATATTCCCAACTTGTATATTCCAAACTCCACGCTCAGCAAATTAAGTACTCTGTTTGCCAAGTACTCGTAATTGTCACATTTTGGAATGTGCTTTTCTGTTTATCCATGGTCTTTAAAAAACAATCCCAGGCCTCGGCACCTTCTCGCTGAAGCCACTGGCAGACCTGCTCTGATTTCAGCCATGTGTCCACATTCTTATTTTTACTGCTGTATATGCAGTTTCTAGAACTGCGGAATTATAAAATGTATGGTATGGGAAATTATGTTTGAGTCCAATAAATTAGTTCCATGTTGCTCTAAGCTGCCCTTATGCATTGTCATTTTTATTGCATCCACCACTTTTTCTGGCTCTGCACAAACCATTCTGCTCTATGAGAGCAAGTCCTGGGAAGTGCTTGACTCAGGAATAAGACAGAACTTGTCCCAGGACTCCAAGTCCATACAGCACACAACCTCAACGCCCCAAGAGCTTGCTATCCTGAGAAATTACAAGGTTCTTGCCAGTAGTTCTTGTTAACAAGATTTTCCTTTACAATGACAGGAAATTTAAGCAGCAAACATATTTGTGGGAACTTGTCGTTTAAAGGATGGGAAAAAAGAGTTACGTTTGACAAATTCCTCATTTCAAATCATGCAAATAATTGGCTCCATGGGGGGCTCATTTCACAACCTGAAAGAGGGAATTGACAGACTTAAACTGTGAGGTAAAACAGTGAGAAAGCAAGTCCCCTAGAAAATTGGAGAAATATTAGATATGCCTGTTTTGCAGTAAATGCTATTGAAATTGCAATCATACTGGAGAAAACACTCAGAGGTTTGTTTTTTCTCATGACTTCTGTAACACATGATGCTCCCTTGGGCAAAAATCCTCTTAGAGCTGCCATCCTGCAAACCTTTCCAGCTTCCTGCTGTCTCACTGAGGTGACTTGTAAAAGGGACAAATCCAGCTGGATGAGCAATTATTAAACAAACCCATGATTTCACAAGAACTGTGCTGGGACATACTTGCTGCTTCGTGCTGCTGGACTAACGCAAAGCAGTCGAATGAGAAGCTGAATGCAGCAGAATTTGAGCCACTAATCTGAATTAAAGACCAATTAATTGCCAGTTTAACCCATGTTAGCTATTTTAGCCAAGGTTCTCTTGGATTAAGGATGAATTGGTTTGGCATTCAGTCATATCTGGAGAACTCTCTTCCCCATGGAGAAAGTCTCCATCTTTTGCTGAGTTTGTAGGAGTGGGTACAGCAGCACTGCAGAGACTGCAGCACCAGACCAGGCCCTGTGCAGACACGGGGCAGTTGGGATGCAGTCTTGCCCCTGTCAAAGATGCACCACTTTTTTCTCTGTTCCTGTTGATAGGAAGCAGAGAAGGAGGGAGAGCTGCAGGAAAGGAAGGGAAGGGTAAAATCTGGCCTTCCCAATTGAGCCTAGGTAATCTCTTGTTTAAAGAAGGAGCAAGCAAAGAGCTCAGATTTCTGTGTTTGCAAAGAGGTGTGGGGAGAACAAGGTGCCCCAGTGTACCCCCAGGTATTGCAGAGAGGAGGTGGTGTGCTAGAAGGGAGTTACACCCTTCCCCTTGAGGCCACCTCCCCTCTCAAGAAGAGGTGAGCAGAGGTCCCCTGAGTGGTGCTGGACTGGTGTGTAACAACATCAGCATTTATGCTTGCCTTTTTTTCCTTCACAAGCCAGCCAGGACAGCAGTGCGTATGGATTCCATGGGGAACTGGTGTCCACATCAGAAGAACACAGAGCCCCCCTGGGCAGAGGGCAACCTGGAGGGCAGGCACAGACAGCAGACACACTTTTCTGCTCATGACCTGCAATTTTAATGTAGCTAAATGCAAACATTTTGCAAAGCCCTTTGGGAAGAAACTTCCACAAAGGAAAGATAACCTTCTCATAGTCTTCTGAGGCTCACTGTGTCTGCTACAGCTCAAAGCCTTAGGTCACAGGGCATCTCACCTGACTCACAGCCTGGCCTCTTTTTACATGAAATAGGCAGGTTTATACCGAATATATAGGCAAAAATTTATAATAATATAATATAAGATAGGCAAGGCAAGTTGGAGTTTTAAAAAATCCTAGGTCACTAAGTCTCCCCCTACTTAAACCAAGCCATTTGTTTTGCACTGGGCCTGTGAACATGTATGTGTTCAAAAACATTACATTGTTTTTTTCCTCTTTTTTCCTTAACATGGACACAGCACAAACATGAAATGTTCCTTTTTGGTCTTTATGATAAACCACATCCCCTAGAGAAAGTGCATGAACACTGTGATCATGACCCTGTCCAATTAGAAATGCTGCCTCTCTAAACTCTGGTGAGGGATCAGCGGTCGGATGGGCTCACCTGAGCAGCAGCAATCACTGATTTATTTACCTCTTCTATAATAATACTTCACCATGTCTGCTTTCCATACTAATAAGAACTCACCAGTAGTGACTGTACAGATCAGCCACTGTTCCCTGCACTGCTTGGTGCATGGCTCTAAACCACAACCATACCCTGAGGTCTCACAAGGGCTGAATAATCTGGGAAGGGAGAGTGAGGTAAGGTCCCTAAAATACCAAGACAGAGTCATCCTCTCAGACTCACTCATGGATTACTTACCCAGCCACGGGCTGTATTTTCTGACTCTAAACCCCACAGTGGCTTGCACACAGTCATTCACACCTCAGGTGTAAGAGATGATGATCATTCACCTTTCCATCAGAAAGTTGTTACACTCACCCAGTCAGGGTCATGTCCCAGGACCCCCAGAGGGGCTTTAGGATCTGGCCTCATCAAACACCTTAGGTAGACCATGGTAAACATGGTTGGCCCTTTTGACTAAGTTACCATCCAGGGAAACTGCCAGGCAATCCATGCAGAATTCCTGTTTTACCTGCCCAGTGTTCATTCTTGCAAGGACTTTTCCTGTGACCAAACAGGTTCCTCAAGCCTAGCATAATCCAGGGCCCAAATCATTTCCACCTTGCAGGAGACTTGAGACACACCTGAGATAAATCCAAAGGCCAGAACAAGTTATCCTCTCAATACAGGTAAAGCCAAAAAAAGTTGCTGTCTTACCTAAGAAACATCTGCAAAGACAAATCCTGACTGTTGGGAATGATTCGCCTCTGCTGCAGCCTAACAAACGGGTGGGTCAGGCTGCTGAACATCAGCATCTGAGGATTAATATAACTCTTCACATCAATCAGTGGTATTTATTTTCTTCTTCCACAAAGAGAAAAGATGAAAGAAAGTGAATATACTGAAAAGCCTAGATTTAAAATGAAAGAAAGCTAGATGATTGTTCTTTAAAGTAAACCAATAATTCTTAAAGAACATTCCACTCTTTATACGTAGAGGAATTTCAAAGCAAAACAAAATAAATCTTTTTAATCATTTTCAGAAATATAAAATGTAGTATCTGACTACATTCACAAGAGTTACATTCTTTTCCATTTCATGTTTCCATTATTTTGCATCATTCCTCTAAGAATCAAATTTACCAGCACCAAGGGCTTATATTCAGCATGAAAGTAAAACTCAGCAAATGTCATGGCAGTGTACCAAACATTTAATGTCAGGTTCCCTTATGTTCAGCAGTTTGCTAAAGCTTCCCATCCATCAATTAGACAATTTTGGAATGTTTTACTTTGTAATTAAAAAATAAATCTCTTTGTGCCTGGTATAGTTTTGTGGGAAGAATTGCTCCTTCATATATTGACCTCAACATGTGTACTTGTGTGTGTGTATATATATATATACACGTGTGCCTGCCTTCTAGCATTTTGCTGGTGTTACCCACTGTTACCATAATTAAGCAGTTTCTCTCTAGGAAGACTTTGCATTTAATACAAAGTTCTGCACTGGACCCGTGCAGAGGGATGAGCTATTTCCCTGAAAGTGTAGGTGAGTCTCCAGAGTCAGCCTGCAAAGCTCTACTCACAGGAGTGAAACCTGCAGTCAGGGACAGAGGCCACACCAAATAGGACAGGAGACAGGGTGTTTAACCCAGGGGCTCAGGAGGAAAAGTGGGATGACATGAAAAGCAGAAGGGACAGGAATGCAGGGGTGGAGTGAGCCCAGGAAGGTGCTGCTGCCAGTCCAGGCTGTGAGAGAACAGCAGGAGGGAAAATAGTGAAGCCCCAGGAGGACCTGCAACCCTGAGCTCAGTGCAGGGGCCTTGCCTACCCTGACACCAGGAGCCACCAAGGGCTCTGCAAGGGACAGAGGAGCTGCAGTCAGTGTGGCTGTGAGTTGGACCTGCAGTCACAAGCCCATCCAAACAGCTCTGTGCAGACAGGTGAGCACAGCTGGGCAGCTGCAGGTACCTGCCCGAGGTGCTGCTCCTCTGCCTGCAGCTCAGCAGGACTGGATGGGCAGGAGCCACACACAGGCACGGGCACCCAGGGCACACAGCTGCACACTGCTTTCATTAGACCAGCCCTTCATCAACATAAGCTGCCCTTCATCAACATAAGCTGCCAGGTGTTACCTTCATTACAATATTAGCTCTTAAACAGCATGCTTTTAACTGCCATATTCTTCAGAGTTTGTTTGCTATTGTGACCATTTCACTTGAATAAGAATTCATCCATGGTTTAGCAGCAGCGAAAAAACTTTTAACTATTTGGGCCAAGAAAACACACAGCCACCATAAGTTGTTTCAATGTCTACTTGTTTATTTTCAGCTTTTAAGACAAAAGTTTCCCATAAGGCTGATTTCTTCATCAAAACAGAATAATTGTAAGCTATCTGCCATCCTACACATTCTTGAAATTGCACAATAATGAACGGGATCCCCACAGACTAAGGGAAATATAATCTGTAAAACATTTTTTTTTGGCCAGATATATTTATGACTGGTTAATGTTTACTGCCATACACTGTGTACTTCAAAGCACAGAGCTGGTCCTGGAAAGTTTTACAGCATGAGGTGTGAAATCTGAAATACCACAAGGACAAACAGCTCAACCAAGAGTGGTCTGAACTCACACAACAAACTGCCTGTAAACACAAAGCACTGTGCATATGAAACTAAATAACAGCAAACAAAGACTGTCATGTCTTATTCCTTTTGTTTAAGCTATTTTCAGGGAATAGGATCAATTCCACCCTGCCTTACTCGGGGTGCTCTGGTCAGTGTGTGAACAAACAGGCTGTTTTCTAACCTCCTCAGGCAAGGACAGGCCAAGCAGGGGACTGGGAAGCTAGCGTTTCCACAGCCCAGTGCTTTGCAGCTCTCTGTGAGTGTCTCTGGTGCTTTTCAGTTTTTCCTGTGCACGTCAGGACTGCAGGGCATTGCATCTGTGGGGCATGGATGATGCTAAATCATTTCATTGCTGGACCAGGGCCACTGCACTCCAGAAGTTGCAGAATCTCATTTGCAGCAGGTATAGCTCTGGACATAGCGATAGCTTCTGCTTACTAACTGATTTTTTTGTGCCCTCTTTACTTTTAAAACTGTATCACAGTTTCACTGGACTTCTTAACTGCTTGAGCTGTAAAATTTAGGTGAGGATTTCTCTTCTTCAGCTTCAGCATTTTTCACTAATAACATTAATGCCTGGCAATCTCTTCCAGCCAGTGCAATGAAAACTGTCTGGATGCACAGCATACAAAGTATTCCTGTGCAGAAACATCCTCCCAGTGCTCACCAGGCCAAAAGCTATTTCCTTTCTGTTTACTCACACTCCATAGAAATGAATGAACACTGCAATGAAAGACTTCATGCTAAAGGGCAGGCTGTCATTACATTTTATTTTATGCTCTTTTTTGTGTCTCTCAGTCCTCCATCCTATTCTAAAATATAATTCCCTAATCATACATGATTTCAGGAATATCCACATGTGTAGTCTAATCACAAAAAAACGCTGTTGTCTAAAGTGCTTTGATAGGTTGCAGTGTGTGTGGACTGAGAACTAACCCATGCTCAGTGTGGCATGCTGTGACGTGCTAACACAAGTGTGAATACAGACATCATGCTCTGCATTCAGAACATCTGAGACTGAACATGCAAAGTAGTTGGGCCAAATCAATTGGTTTTAAGAAGAAACTCCAGTTTCTGTCTCAATTTCCTGCTCTGATCCATGCGGAACATGATGTTTGTTCCAAAATCAAAACTTATTGTCACGTTCTGTTGCTGTCGTGGTGCTCTTTTTTTTTTTAAGGCTGGTTGTTGAAGCACAAACACATCCTGATTCCTCCAGCCCCCAAAGGGTCTATGCAGAAGTGGCTCCCGTGGTGGAATTTCTCAGCTTCTAGAGTTAAAGTCAGATGCTCAGGGTTATTTAACACAATTAGAGCCAGATGCTCTCAAGCACGGACAAAATCCCTTTGATATCCATGAAGAGCAGAAAAGAACCTTGCTTTCTTTTTATAAGGAATTTCAAAAGGTCTGATTTCTAAGGCCAACTTCCAACTTTGTAAAGGGTCTCACAAATAAAAATACTTTTTCCTTCAGTGTGTCCATTAACCTTTAGCACTTGTCTCCTGGTTGTTTTTTTCTTTGTAACAGCGCAGAGCAGAAATCAGCAAGCACAAATACACAGGACCTTTTCAACTTCTTTATGCAGTCACAGGGAATAATAGTTTTGGATACTGTCATGGAAAGTACAGTTTCAGATGGAAAAGGCCACTGGTGTAGGACACTGCTATTTGAGTTGTTATAATGAGAAATTTATCTTAATAAAAGATCTCCAATTAAAGCTGCTAAGATAATATGGAAGTCAAAGCCACACAGGTTCCAGGCTTTTGGCTTTTACTTCCATATGTCCAGAATCATATGAACTCAGTAGAATCACATCAGTGCAACTTTATGTTAGAGAAGACTCGAGTCTCATGTGCCTCCTGGGAAATATGTGAGGAATAATTAACAGAAAAGAAAAACGGATACTGAGACAAAAAGCAGTTCTAGGTAAGTAAGGGGGCAGACTCTGGAAAATCTATTTTAAATGGGTAATATAGATTTAATTAAGAGTATTGTATTTGCTTAACTCTATTCCTGCTGGTCTTGGAGGGTTTTTTGGTGAGGTGGGTTCTGAAAGATATCTAATGTAATTCTCTCCAAATATTATTTGGGACTATTGCTCTCTCCATACTGAAAACTAAAGCAGTATTCATTTACTAAATGCAAAAGCCACTGGTGCAGTAGGGCAGTTACTCATTTTAGCCTGCAGCTCAGAGACTGAAGACTTCTGGGGGGAAAAAAGGTACATTTTAAACCCCATAGGGTGTTTTGAAATAGCCAGCTTATTAAACACTTACAATGGAATAAGGTAAGTGATAACAAGCTCCTCAGAAGAGTAAAACATCAGACAAAAACACCTGAGTCTGTCAGCTCAAACTGTATCATTATAGAAGAATTACAATTATGCCTTCAATGAGATTTTATAACTACAGCTGATTCAATGACATAATCTGGTTGCTTATACAGGTTGGAATTTCCCAAGTCACTAAAATATTTTAATGTTTTAAAAACATTTAACAGGGTCAGAAGGAAAAAGTGTCTGAGAACAAAAAAAAATCTGTTTTTTTACAGAAATCTAAGTTAAAAGAGGGATGCATTATTGGCCTGTTTTGAGCTGCCTCCTGGATTTTAATTTTAGAATTTCACCCTGAATTCCCCTGGTTTATTTCTGGCTGCTGGGTGGGAAATCCCAGCCCAGCCCTGCTGAGTCCTGCCCTGGGTGCACTGTGGCTGGTGAGGTGCCTGTGCTGCAGGCTAATGCACAGGGGGCACAGGACCTGCTCCAGGAGCCCATTCCTTTGACTCAAGGCTGCAAGCAGATGCCTTCAGGCTTTGACAGGAGGACAACACACAGTCCATGGGCAGCAGTTCCCAGCACAGCAGCCACACGCCAGCGTTAGGGGCACTGCCCTTCCCAGGTACAGTCATTACCTGAGGAAAGGATCTCTCCCCTCTGACAAGACTAGGAAATACTTCAGTGAAGCAATAGTTTAGAAAAGGAAATGTTCTTACATTACTGCTGGGAGAGGAGGCACAAAAATCTGCACTCTCTCTGCTACAGCCACGCACCATGTCAACAGAAGGAACAAATGATGCCATGAAATCGCCTGGAATCTGCACTTTCCCATGAAATGGTTCAAGGTCTGTTATTTTACAAGTTTGTTCTATAAAGAAATAAGAAAAATTTCATACTGCTTCCTCAACAGAGAAACAAATTGACAATTTTTTTTTTTTTTTAAATTTTTTTTATTTTTAATAGGGAAATAAGAAATCTCAGTTCCTTTGTTTTCAGCTGAGGAATGGCTAGGAAAATCTGTGGCTTAAACACCCAGCACCTGCAGAGAGAGAAAGGAAAATCTCACAAGATACTGGAGTACCCAGCCCACCTTGCCAACTGGAGAGAAGGTTTGCTTGCAAGATCTAGGAGGTGGCATTTGCGTGTCTCCAAGTCATACTTCAGAGGAGAGAGCAAATTATCCTGTGAAGTGACTGCTCATCGCAGCTCCCAGGAAGACAGAAGGTTGCCTGTTACTTTCACACACCTTCACACTGCTCCTGCCACCTTGAAAAGCCCCAGCAGGCCACTTCTCTGAGATACCAACATGCAGGAAGTGGCTTCAGGCAGGGAATCCACTTTCACAGAGATACCTGTGCTAGCCCCAAGTTACCCTGCTGAGGGACAGGCCTGCAGAGGCACAGCTGGCTCCTGTCTTTCCTCCACTCCGTGTCCTGGCTGCTCCAAATCTACTTCACAAACCACAAACTCTCCCACATTTCAAGCATGGGGAATGCAGCAATGTAGATCCCATCTCTGGAGCCAGGCACCCAGCTTTTGAGCTTTACCATGATCACTGGGCTGAAGTTGCGTTCTGGATCTGACCCATTACACCCATCCACACACAAAAGCATTTCATAAGATTTCCCCATGAGAAGGGCAATGTAGCTTTCCCTTTGCAATGTAGGCAAAGGGACTTTTTAATGTTGCAAGGATGAGAGAAACACACATAACTGAAAGAAATGGAATAGTGTTCTTGAACCAACCCTCGAAGCCACCTGGGGCGAATATTGATCGTGTCTGATTTGGAGCCAGGATGACTGCTTTAAGCAGAAGTGGATTTTGCACCTGCACATGTTCTTTCAGCAGCATTCTCTTCTCTATTCCTTTTTTCTCTCTTTGCCCAAATGTCAGTGACTACACACGGTGGAAGCAGTGAAGAATCCAAGACCTTTATCCTGCAGAAGCATTTGTAGCAAATGAGACTGAAATACAAGGAAAGGTCCAGGGGAGCTCAAGGATTTCTTGACATGAGGGTGCAACAGCCGGTTTGGTTTTGCTTTGTGGAACTGAATTGCAGCCCAACATCCTGTAACTCAAACCTTTCAGAGGTGGAGGCTGACCCTTTCCTAGGAATGACACTGAAACAACTCAAGCCTTGAGACCTTTTCAGTCTCTTAAACAAGAACTGGATGTATTGAAGTTGACCCTTCTTGTGGAATCCCCCCCTCAGCGGGCTTGCACGTCAGCCCCTCTGCTCCACAAGGACAGTGCACATCCATAGTTGCTCCAAAGGAGGTTTAGGTTGGATATCAGGAAGCACTTCCTCACGGAGAGGGTGATTAGACATTGGAATGGCCTGCCCAGGAAAGTGGTGGAGGCACCATCCCTGGATGTGTTCAAGGCAAGGCTGGATGTGGCACTTAGTGCCATGGTCTAGATGGTGTGGTGGTGTTGGTCATAGGCTGGACTTGATGATCTTAAAGGTCTTTTCCAGCCTTAGTGATTCTGTGATTCTGTGATCCAGTGGTGCCAGCCCATGGGTTGAACTCATGTCAACATAAATCCCACCCAGTCGAGAGGACCCCATCTCCTCACCCACAGCTCATGGAGACCTCTCAAATACCTAAATCAGGTGCACATGCAAATACAGCAATAAACCACATCTACATGAATGCACTTCTGGGCCTGTGGTGCTTCTGCAGCTTTTGTGGTATCATTTCTTTTGTAGAGAAATGGAGATCTCCTTTAAAATAGCTGATAATAACTCATTAAGAAAGTGTTAGAGTGATGGACATGCAGTTATGGAAATATTTTTTGTTTGCAGCTCACTTTCCTCAGTCTCTATTAAGTGTTAAGCTCTTTTAAAATCCTTTTGACTTCACCTCTCCATACAGTACCCACAGGCTGCACATCTCTGGGGCTGAATCAGTGCACTCAGTTCAGAAAACTTTCCTCTAAGGTTTTGACACGGATGAGAAGGAAGCCACTGCATCCTGTCATTTGTGTAGATACCCTTACATTTGCCAGGCACTGTAGCCAGCAGTGGGCAAGGGAATGATCCCATGCTCTCTAAACTTGGCAGAAATGGATCTCTTTATCTCTTTTCAACATCCAAATCCACATCTGAGCTCTACTGAGCGTCTCTCAGGTGGACAAATCAGGACTACTTTCTTGTTCCTTGGGTTTTTATAAGAACAGCAAAGTAGTTGCAGATGATGTGCTCTTTATCAGACTGTAAAGGACAATATGAATATTTTCATCCCCCAAGAACCCACTAATTCTTCAAGCTCCTCCTGGCGTATTGGCTAAAATTTTGATTTAAGAAGAGTTACACACAGAATGAATTTGTTTCAGTGTGTCTTGCAGAATAAAACTCAGCTTGCTTTGTGTAGCTTAAATAACATAGGTCTAGAATTCACTCCAGGATTTACACCGGTGAGCTCTGATAGAATCCTGACAGAATTCCTAGAAGCAGTCATTAAGGGATGCAAGTTACAGTGATATTCAGAAACTTTTGCTTCCTTATCACCTGCAAATGCAGAGCTGAATAATAACACAGACCCAAACACTGACCCTAACAGGTTAGGAGAGAAATGTCCAACCCAGTCCATCTTCTGGCAAGCAATGCTGCCAGTGGCTGGACAGCCAGGAGAGACTTAAGCTGGTGTGATACTGCTGCAGCCCCTGGTAACCATCCCTCAGGTACAGAAACCTGCCCCAGAAGCCCTGAGTTCATCCCAGCAGCAGTAAAGGCTCTGGATAACACCATGGTTTGCTTTTTTTGGCATATTTTGAACAGGAACTGCTATAACTCTTCCTGTTCTCCAAAATAACAAGGTTTTAGAGCCATGGGAGATCCCTGCAATGCACATAAAAAGGGATCCAGCTGAGACAAGCTCTGTTAAAATGAGAATGGAATGTAACAGGGAGATGCCCTGACCCAGCCACCACACACCCACACCCACAGAGAGCAGAGCAGGGCCCTGGGTTTGCCCATCACCAGAGCTGCAGCCTGGGAAGGAGGGTGCAGAGCTGCAATGTTCTGCTGCACTGCTGGGCATTCCCACTTCATTTGTTTACAATATTGACCAGCAGCACAAAAACCACCGGGTTTTCCTACTTTGAAGAGGGCATATGCTTGCTCTGGCTTACAGCACTGAATCAGCAGATAACAAGAATCAGTTATGCAGGAATACATGCACTATATTTTGGCCCTGGAAAAGGCAACACAAAATTCTATCCGTCACTGGGAGGGTTTTGCTCTGTTTCTTGTGGAAACTATTTTGCAGCTGCTGAACGTTTGTTTGAATTAACAACAGACCTTTATTCCTTCTTGCTCTGACAGGCTGGGTATGCTGGACTGCTCCATGGGATTTTTGCTGTGCATCGTGGCAGTGCAGGTGCACATTACACTTTTTGAAGGGGGAGGGGGAGAGCCAGTCAGACACCCCTTGTTGAGTTGTACATTCAGGGAGTTTTGAAGATTTCCAGTGTTATGGGACATTCTTCAAGAAACTCCACTGACTGCAAATTTTATTTTGCGTTTAACAGCTCCATGAACATCCCAAGGAAACAACTGGCAGCCTGTGGAGTGTCATATTAACTGACTGGTATTTAAGCTTTAAAAATGGCCATTAGACTTTCCCACTGGCCTTTTCTATTAGCTCAGCTGCACCAGGCCTAGCAGCACAGGGAATCTGGGGGTAGGCACATTGCCACAGTACCATGTTTAGCAGCATACTAATTAAATCTGCTGAAAGCAAGATATTCCAATAATTGATACAGTGCCCAGGGCAAAAGATTGGGCAGGCCTCCTGACACTGGTAACTGTACTTCAGAAGAAGTGGACATTTCTAAGTGTATGTGGTGTAGATAAAGAATTTGTCACATCCCCAGGACATTTGCTCATCCCCAGGACATATTGGTGGCAGGCTCCTTATCTGCACTGCAAAACAAAACCTGTATTCAGTGCTGAATGTATGTCCTACAGTGCAACAACCAGTCCCTCACACCTTCTCACACTGGCACAGACACTGCAGTGCAGGAATATTGCCATGATCTACCACAGCTTTTGGTAAAGTAACAGGAAGGATTTCTCAGCCTTTGCTCAGATCTACTCGCAGGGTTTCTCCCCTTGCACGGACGCCTACTCTCCTTGTTCCTCTTACCTTCCCTTTTACACAATCCTTTGGCAGAAGTGTTAGAGACCATTGTTAGCAAACAAACTGGTGCCCTGCATGTGTTTCTATGCCTTCCTGAGCAGCCCAACCTGCATCCCAGTCTGTGTCACACATCATTGTGTCCAGCACAGAAAAAATTGCAAGGCAGTGGGGATTAGGCCTTAGACTTCTGGCCCTGAATGAAGAGAGAACCTCAAACCATCACTTATGGAAAATGACTCAGTGCACTCCTGTTGTCAGAGGATGCTCATGCTTGTTCAGAGCTGGAAAAATGCATCTGCTTCTTCTTCAAATGATGCACACCAACGTTTTGGCTGGGCTCAAAAAGCAGCAAACTTTAGTAGTGCCCCACCTGGCCAGAGGATGGGGAGCAGAAGTAGATCTTCATAGCTACTGCCTCTCTCTGCTTTACATTTGCTGCCTTAATTTTTCTGTTTCTTGCATCCCCTGCTCATTTATGCTTGTCTGTAGTATCCTTTTCTCCAGCTGGTCTTTTCCCATTTTACATAGATTGTAGTTGGTCGAGATATCAAAAGTCCTATGAGTGACAATTTATTTAGTACATTAAACAATTACCTTGTGCTTTTTGCCCTGTAAAACCCCTAAGGGTTCTCACTCACATGTGGCAGGGGATTAAAGTCAGGTGGTTGGAAGACGTGTGATGCTCTGTCTTCTGTCTCGTCCTCTCTTGGAGGGTGCTGCCCACAGAGGGGTGGCTGGGCAGCCCTTGGAGAAGACCTGGAGCTGCTGGACCATTTATAGCCAATTGATCCAAGCAAGCTCAGGACCTGTTTCATGAGTCGTTCAGAGAACTCTGCTATGGGGAGCAACTTCCAACATATACACTGGGCAGATGAGGCCCCTACTTTCACCATCCCATTTATAGCCCAGCACAAGGTGTAAGCTAAAATCCCTAGTTAAATACTATGGAAAAGCTGTAGCCCAGCACCAGTCATACAGGCAGGTAAAAATGAGCAGAATAAAACCTCTCTGAGTGCTTCACACACAGGTAGCACCAACAATGAGACGAGGAGAGTGCACACATTACAAATGAAGGGGGTTGGTGGTATTTCCAGGCTGGAAGTCACATGGCTCACAGAACAGCAGGCAAGGACACAACAAATAACCAGGAGGAGATGGGACACAGAGAGCCACATCCTGCCCACATGGGAAAGCATGCTGGAGCCCAGAAGAGAGGTGTGGCTGCCTCATGCCAGCTTCACAAACTGTTCTGCTGGGGCAGCAAAATGGTTCAAAGCAGGAATTTCAGAGCCAGTCTCAGAGGTTTCAGCAGGCAACTGCAGAGTGTGCTCCATGGAGCCATTTCCCTCTGCTGCTGTGATGAGAAGTGAGCAGCCCCTGACACTGCTGAGACATTTTGCTGGCAGCAGCAGATGCCTTTGGTAACAGCAGCTGCACCATGGAAGCAGGGACAAAGGGTTTCTTCCAGTCCAGAAAAATCATGGCAACGTTTGGTTCTCTCCCTGTTGGGATGAACACAGAACTCTTCTAGATCTTTAGAGGGGTGAGAAGCATGAGAAGGAAATAAAAACATCTTCTCCTTTCCTGAAACAGGCAAAAAATAATAGTTAGGACACTGAGCTGGAATGCTGCCTTAGCTGTCAAGGCCTCCAGCACACATGGCACTGAAATCCAGGGTGAGTTATCTTATCAGTCAGTGCATCCTGGGGGACCTCATGCATTGTGGGCTCCCCACACGAGACAAGTCAAAAGACACAGCTCGGTGAGCAAAGCACCTGGGGGGGTGTGGGGGAAGCAAGAGCTCATGGGTAAGGTTCCCAAAAAGAGAGCTACAGAGAAAAGATTAAACCCATGGGCCTTCCTAGCTCCCTCCCATCCCGTTCTGTCTCCTTCCCCAGGACAGGCTGGCACGGGGACTGAGCACTTGGCAGGATGTTCTGCAGGAATAGAGCCCATGGGCACGAGCAGCCTCAGCTGGGAGGCTGAGCAGGGAACACTTCTGGGCCCCTGTGCATGGAGGCTGCTGCACGTACTGCTGCAGGGCAGGAGCTGAGGTGTCTGAGCTCCTCACATTCCCGAGCACCACACATTTCTGAGCAGAATCCCAGCAGGCCTGCAAGGCCACCCCCTTCTTCTAGACCGAAAGAGCTGCCAGAGCAAACCAGTCCCTCTGCCACCAGTGACTCCAACAACCCACCAGTAAACTAAATGACAAAACCAAGACATGACTTCAGGGCTGCAAACATTGCTTCAGAAGCCTGTGCCAGGGAGCCAGATGTTGCAGGAAAAACATCTGGGATTTTTGATTGCCTTTAAGAACAAGTAGGTGGAGAATTGTGATGTGGTATGGAAAATAGCCTGCTGCATAGTTTTTGGATTAATGAAAATATTATCTCTTTTAAAATAATGTAAAATGTAAGTGTTTTAACTCTTATAGGATGGCTTAGCAGTAAAAAAAAAAAATACATTGTACAGAAGCATGGATAAACCCTGAAAAGTTTCCAAGTATGACATACCTCAAACACAGAACCTGAGAGAGCTTCATAAGGGTATTTAAAGAAGAAATTTTTCCTTTCTATCCATAAGCAAAGAACATGCTTTCACCAGGAGGAATGGGAAGAGGGAGGAGGGGAAAAGGGAGACTATTCAAATGAAGCAGGCCAGTGCAGTTAAAAGCAAATTTTAATGTATACATTGGGTCTTCCCTTGATGCTAGTCCTGAAGGTGTAAATCAGGAGCAGGCCTGGCCAGGGGGCATTTCTGCTGCTGTAAGATATTTTTTAGATTTCAAAAACACCCTATTACATGTACACCAGGACAAAACAGAGACCTCTGGAGAGAAAGGCAGTAAAAACTTCCTCTCCACCCTTCCACAAAGCTGGTGCTAATGAAAGCATGTGAACTACAGGGAAAGGCAGCAAAAAATAAACCAAACCAAAACTTTCTGTGGTCCTCCCACCACCCTGGGCTGATCTGAGGGAAGGGCTTTGCCCCCACTGACAGCCAGAAATCCCAGCCTTGTCCAAAACAAGTACCAGGGATCAGATTTAGAAAAAATGCCATGCCTTGTGATTTAAGTTAGTGGGAGCTGCACTTTGAACATAGCAAGTTTTGTGTAGTGTAAAGTACCGGCAAAAATCAGTTTCTCAGGAGCTCCATTTGGACACTAAAAATCAATGGATACTTTCAGGTTAATTTCTCTGTGCTTTAGAAAAAATAAACCACCCAACTCCACAAGGCTGTGCTGAAAAAGCAGTGTCAGAGAGCAGTGAGGGAAGCCCAGATGGAAATGAGTAATCCTGCCTTTAAAGGGGGGGTACAAACCCACAGCCACACACAGAACAGCCAGTCCAGCCCAAGGCACGGGCTGCCTGCCTGCACTGGGAGCTGCCCATCCTGCCCCAGCAGTGCTGGAGAAACCCTTGGGAGAAACCAGCCAGGAATGACTCTCCAATATGTTTGTGCTCAAGGAACTGGCTGCAGAAAGGAAGCAGTGGCAGCACAACCTGACTCACTGGAGCAGTGTGCTTCCAGCCTGGCCACCCCATGCTCTGCACGCTGGCTTAAGGAATGGCAGGGAGCAGAAATAGTAGCTCCAAATAACCTTTTCAACTGTGGGAAAAACATCTTCCTTCGAGACATGATCTATAGCACATTTTGCCTTTGTAAACAGTTGTTACTTCTTCCACCTACTTGGTGCAGTTAATGTTCAGAAAGGCATGTCTTACCCACCACACTCAAACCAAAACCATCTTTTCAATAATAAGAATCACGTTTTATAGCAATGAATATATTCTACTGTATTTTTCTAGTATTCTGTGTTGCTGGGAGCAGCTTTCCTTGCTGCAGCCAAATTTCTTTCTTCTCTACAAAACCTTTTCACAGAAATTTAAATAAACACATTTTCTCACTTGATTGTGTTGTCCAGTCTTTGGTTCCAGTATCTGGCCCAGTATTGCCCTGCCTGCCTTTGTCTGATGGGAACATGCTCCTGGTCAAGATCCTGAATGACACTTCACAGGATCACAAAATCATGGAAGAGTTTGAGTTGGAAGGGACCTTAAGGATCATCTAGTTCAAACTCCCCTGCATGGGCAGGGACACTTCCCACTAGACCACATCACTCAAAGCCCCATCCAACCTGCCCTTGAACACTTCAGTATCTGAAGATGCAGACTGGGATCCAGACAGATTTGGTGTCCTGCCACGTGTGCACTTGCACTTTGGCTCCTGAGCAGGTGTTAAAGGTCCTGGTGAGTTTTGCCACTCTGATAACTGTCATTTACGGAAGTCCCAAAACACCCATCAAGAAAAAAAAAAAAAAAAAAAAGAAAAAAAAAAAAAGAAAAAAGCCACTTGTTGATTATAAGCTTGGTGAACAACCACTCACAGCATCTTGGATCCACAACAGGTCTGTATAAAAAAATGCTCTGTCTAGATTCAGGTGTCACCATTTCCAAAGGCTTTGATACTACTAATACCCCTTTGATTCAAGGCTCTAGGTCTTTGTAGGTGTTCCCAGCTGGGAAGACAAACTGTTGATGAACTGAGGTTTTCTTTGATGCAACCTTGTTTAGAAGAAATTCACCATGGTTTGTGTCCCTCAGCATGGAGAATCTGGCAGAGCAGAACACACTGGTACTGTATCCCCAGGCTTTTAGCCAGAGCCTTGGCCAAAGTGCTCATATGTGTCCCAGTCCCCCCAGCTCACCTGTCCCTCGTGCCACATCTCCCTTCTCCAGGCAAGCTCTTGTTTCCACACACACACCTCCCAGCCAACATTTCCCAGTGCCTCCCCCAGTCAGTTGAACTCCTAAGCAGCTTTTAATTTCCCTGCATTTGGAACAGAAAATATGGACTTAAACTAACCCTTGGAGCTCCTTAAAGTGAAAGACAATGATTAAACCTCCTGGTATTTCAGGGCAGATTTGAGTACATCAGTCTGATCTCAGATAAAAATGTGCGTTTGCCGTTTGGGGGCAGGGGAAGTGAGGACTGGTTTTTAAATGCTGGTGAAAGTGGAGGCAAGCCTGTTGCCATCCTGAGCCTTCCTGGTTCATCCTCAGCAGCATGGCTAAGGCAACACTCTCCTGGAATACCTGGGAAACCTGAGTGCTCATCAGTGGGAAAGCATGTAAGAGACTCGAATGGCTGTTGTGCTTTCAGAAAACAGAACTACAGTAAATCTACAGAAACAGGAACAACAGTAAATCTGTTATTTATTAATGTCTGTGCCAGCACTGAAATGAGTAGTTAAGGTCTTGATATTTCCACTCTAAATACTTCACTACTTTCCCACATCAGTATTTCTATTAGCACTAAACATCTGGAAAACTCTCCTTAACAAAACCTTTGAGATGAATTCCATTTTCCAGCTTCATAATAACTCTTCTGCCAATCCTGTTTACCTTAAATACCCACCTCAATTTGTGTTATAGTTTCTATCCTGCCCCTCTCCTGCCAAAAGCCTGAACTCCTCCACACATGTAATAGCTCCATCTCTCCCTGATCTATCAAATTATGCTGATGTTATCAGATGAAAATAATTTCTAAAATAGTCATTATCAGACTACTTCTGCAGCAGTTACTTTCACAGAAACCTCTGGCCAGCAGGAAAAGGAGAAGTTCTGGGAGGAAGCAGGACACGAGGTCATAGGGAAGTTCCTGGCCCACTCTGCCTTTAGGGTGCAGAGGATCCCAAGCAGTGAGTGGGATGTGAGCAGGAAAATTACTTTTTGCCCCTGCAATGTTTTTTTCTCGTTTTTTGGGAACTGCCACACTCAGCACTCATTTCCCTGCTTACACTCCAGGGCAGCACAGCAGCATGCCCTCTCAGTGAGCTCATCTCACCTCAGGGGGTGCCCCGGGGGGTGGGATACACTGACCCCAACCCAGAGCGATGCCTCCCTGTCCCTTCCTGAGACAATCAGCCTCTGAATACAGGACACATTCCATCAAGTTCATTAGAGGGGAAACTGTTCCATAAGAACATTCAACTGCACAGGCTGGCAGAGCAAGAACCTGTCAAATCTAGTCAACAGGAACTCACGAGGGGTGGAATTTGTCTCAAATCTTACCCTTCTGAGGGTTTTACAGACCTGTAGCCCTGAGCATCATCCAGGGCCCATGGAAGGCTGGAATTAACAGCTTTGCACTCTCTCCTTTTTAAATGTGACTTACAGGAAGATGAGGTTTACTGTCTATCTTAGCCCAGGGGAAGGAGGAGAGGAGAAGAAACTTATGCCTCTTTTTATAGAAGATCCCTAAACATGGGGCTGCAGGTCTTCAGGGGTTGAGTGAAGGAGAGGGGCAAGGTTTCTAACTCCTGTTGAAACTGTAGCACTCTGCAAACAACTGTGGATAAATCAGGATAGAGAGTAGACAGGAAAAAGAGTGAGATCTTCTGCACAAGGGATTAGGACACTTAGTGAGGCAGGTGGCATCAGATCACTTCTACTCCAAAAGGTGTTGAAGAGTGGGTGGATAAGATGCTGAAGTAGCTCACCAAGCCCTCAGTGTGTCTGAAACATTTTGCAGTAGGGCAGCCACCTGTGAGCAAAACCCTGAACGTGCTTTTTCACCTTTGAGGACTCATCTTTCCTTTGCTACAGGCAAGATCCATGTGTGTCTCCTCACCTCACAGTGAGGAGCTGCACCTTCCTGTAATGTGGCCTGTGGTCCTTTACACAGCTTTGAGAACAGCCTTCCTGGTGGTACCTACAGAAACCAGCCTGTATAGAGGCCAGATTCTGTGTCTGGCCATAGCATTGGTCCTCTCCCCATTCACTAGCCATGCACATGCACACAGCATCCAACCCATCAGGGACTGTCAGTACTCAAGCCCTGAACTGCAGTCCCTGCAGCAGCCTGACATCCTTAGCTAAAGGAAAGCAGAAAAGAATATTGCTTACAGCAAGGGGGAAATGTGTGTGCTGTGAACATGAGGAGTCTGAATAACACATTTGATGAATAAGAACTATATTTTAAACACAGTGTATTCCAGTTTACTAATCTGTGTGAGAGTGAAATTGTGGGAACAAAAATATGCTAATATGAAACCACTTCAAGAAAGAAATCAGAAAATATGTGTAGTTAATCTTCCACCCAGGAAAACGAAAGCATGAGAACAAACACTAACTTTCTGCAGAG
The DNA here is from genome assembly GCA_020745705.1 of Hemiprocne comata. Taxonomy (NCBI): domain Eukaryota; kingdom Metazoa; phylum Chordata; class Aves; order Apodiformes; family Apodidae; genus Hemiprocne; species Hemiprocne comata. The sequence continues at coordinate 122,950,913 of CM036588.1, forward strand.
ACAGCTGATGTTGGTGTAAATCACTCACACATTAGTATTTTATTTTCATTTAGAATTCTGTACTGAGCTGTTTATGTAGCCTATGATTCCTGTTCAAATCTATTTAGCAGTAACAGCCATGAGCTTTGCTACTCTTCAGAAATACAGTACAATGGAATTATTCTAGTGCTGCAAAATGGCTCATTCTTGCTCTGTAAATGACTTCTACGTGCACTAAATCAGGCTGCATTAAAAAGAGCTGATGAAAATAGCGACATCTCTTCCTGTTCTTCTCTGTCTCTGCCCCAAACAGAAGGGAAGGAGAGAGAAGGAAGAGAGGAGGTGTGGAGGAAAGCTGTGGCTTTCAAGACTTGCACCTGCAATTCAGGACAGATATTCTACCCAGCTGACCTTAGGCAGGAGTAATTAGACCTGTTTGATGAAGAAAAAAAGAAGTAAGAACTTTTTAAGGGGACTCTAAGTGTTACAGAGTTTTTTTCATTCCTTCAATGGACTTCAATAAAGTTCCCAGAGATTTAGGGAGTAGATTCTGGACTAGCAGAAGAAACATTGGTCTTGAAGTTTGTACAATTCAGTTGAGATAACAAACTTTACACAGGTTTGTGGCAGTGATAGAGACATCAATATGAGTCAAAATATCTGCTACAGGAAAAGATATTTTTCACTTGTACATGAATTTGTAAGTTGCTGTTAAATTTAACAAAGTACTGCAGCTATCAGGCAGGGCTGGAGAGCAGAGAAGGGAAAGGTTATTTTTTTTTTTCCCATCATCTTCAACAGTTTATTATCTTCATTGAAACAGTTGAGATGATCAGGAAAGTCAACTTCAGCTTTGGATGTGTCTGAGCAGTGTGAAATGTTGGACTCAGTATTTCCAGCAAGTTTAACCAGAGCGGTGCTCCAAGTGTGAGGAGTCTTGCTCTGTCAGAAGATCCGAGATGTTCCCTTGGCATATCTTCAGTTTAGATCCCTGGAGGCTGAAATTTCAGAAACAAATCAGGAATACACCTTACAATTGGGGCTGAAATTCCATAAACTCTCTGAGGTTGGAATGAGCAGTTCCAGGCACCAAAACTCCACCTGTGCAGCCCAGCTGAGCTGCTCCAGCTGCTGCGTTGGGCAGCAGGCACGGGCACCTCGCTCCTCTCCTGCCCTGCAGGAGCTGCAGTCCTGCTCCTGCTCCAGCTCTGGCACAACCTCTGCCCTGCAGCAAGCCCATACCTGGGGACTGGGGCAGAGAGGAACCTCTTTGCCCTCCCACGGAGCTCAGCTCTCTGTACATTCAGTGCTCTAAAGAGACTCCCTGCAGAGTCACAGGAGTGATGCCAAAGCCAGAGCGAGACTCCCAGAAAGAGCTCTGGGATCCACTGGGAGATGACACAAAGTAGAGAGATCTTCTCTCTAACTGTCTCTTCTGGTGGTCAGTGGCCCTCCCTGAAGAGGAATTGTGCCATATTCCCAGTCTCCCCTGCCCAGCCCACCTCATGGCCAGTGCTCTGGAATGATGTCAGAAAGCACTCTGAACAACTTCTCAAAGGAAGGACTGGGAATGAGACAAGGAAATGGGATTTGCCTGTGTTCAGGATTCATGGGAGCCATGGTTTATTCAAGGTTCATAGAAAATAATTGGAAAATCCACTGAAAATAACCCCAAGATTTGTTTGAGGGCTGGATAGAGTGTTTTTCAATGAGAAACTTCAGAAATTCAATCTACTCAGTTTTCTAAAGACTGAGAGGAGCAGTAGGTGAGTTTCTTCATGAGAAGATAATACTGAGATCTTTAATCCAGTGGAAAGAAGTTTACCAAGAATCAGTGGCTGAAAGCTGAAGCCAAACAAATTCAACCTGGAAAGAACCCCCACCTTTTTTCTCTTTATCACTATGAGAATAATAAATTAAAGGGGTGGGGGGAAACTGCCAAGGCAGCAGTGGATTTTCTTTTCTTGATGTCTCCAAATCAAGCCTGAATAACTTTCTGAGGAAGTGCTTGTGCCAGACCCCAGTTAGTGAGCACAGCACAAGGGGAACTGGGTGAAATGTACTGCTCTGAAACGTACAGGAGGTCAGATGATCTAACCATCCCTTCTGGCCTCAACTTCCATGAATCTAGGAATTATCTGTGATTTGTTGGCGTGCAGTAGGATTGAAAAAGCAAGCTTTTGAGGAAAAAAACTGTTTGTGATTGCTTCAGGAATGTAATCTCCTGGTTCATGCAAAGGAAAGCAGATTGATCGGTATTAATGGTGTCTGGCAGAACATTTGCTCAGTTGCTTGCCAAAGTTTTGGTGAGGCTTTTATTGCCAACTGTAGGAAGTGATATGGATTGATATAAAATACACAAACTACTCAGTAACCTCCTCATGGGAGTGCAGTATATATGATGAACATAATTTCTTTATTTTTGTTCCCTTCAGAGAATTCAGGAATTTGGCTCTTCCCAGAGTGTAGCAATCATGCCTAAGCATTTTATAGACTCCCAGTGAGGAACTGCCAAGCCTTGGAGATTTCTCAAGGCCAGAGGTTGAATATTTATCTTCACCACTGTCATTTCAACTGCATCTGAGCTCCCTCTTCTGACGTTTGGATTTCTTTTTAACCCCTCAGAGGGACTGTGAAATAACCCCACCCTACTCCCTGAGGCAGGTACTGCAAGGAAGTCTCCTCAGAGAACAGAGCAACACCTGCACAGCAGCTCCCTTGGCTGCAGGTCCTTTCAAGCAGGGGTGCTGTCTGCAATCCTTTCTCCATCATGTAAATATTTTCTCTTTTTTTTTTTTAACTACAGTATTTTTCTGCCACTGTCTTTTGTGCAAACCCTTTCAGGGTAACTTTTTCAACTCCATTTATATTAGGAATAAAAGTTCCCACATGTTTCAGCCACTTCTCCCTAATTTACTGGATCTGGATAGCTTCCTAGGGTGCTGTCCAGAGCAGACACTGATTTTAAAGCTTGCACAATGTTTAAGGGAATCAGTTCTTTATTATCCCCAGAGGTATGCACTCTTCTTTAATCACATCACAGCTCTTATTGTAGTTTATATCTAAGCTGTCATCCTCAGAGGGCAACATTTTATTCTTTTTTAAATACATAGACCCATATAAGAATAAACATTTCCTGTCTTTTTTTGCTGCCAGGGGCTTGAGAGCATTCTTGCACTTCTTTTATATTTTTTTCTTTTTAAGGTTGTGGTAATATTCATCTCTAACTACTTTTTTTTGACATGTAAAGATTGTCTGCACAGTCACACATCCCCTCAGACATCTCCACCCACAGACATATTTCAGCATCCCCTCCCAATCTCTTCAGTGTATCTGAAGTTTCATCTTTGCCAGACTCTTTTTGGCAAGAAAAGAACTCCATGGTGGCTGCTAGTCCAGCTTCAGCAAGAGAACAAGCCAGGAAAGACTACAGCCAGTGATCAGCATTTTCATTTGACTCTGCATGATGCTGCTGTTCCTACTTCATGCTTAGAAATTTTAGTCAAACTCGTCCAGGTAAGTGGTAAAAATTCACTGCCCAGGAAGTATCCATTGTGCTGGTTAGATCTTGGACATGTCTCTTGCACTCCAAAGTATTCTTGTCCCTTAGGGGAGAAGCAGGGAGAAGAAATCCCACATGGTACTTGGTTGTCATCTGTGAGGATGCAGCTTCTAGAAGACAAAATGATGAAGGGCTGGGCTATGTGGAACTGGTTTCCTTTCTGCCAGTACAATCAGATATTAAAATCCCACTTGATCCCTAGGCAAGTAGTGAAGACCTGATGAAAAAGCAGGGAGTTATCAATTTCCTCAAGGCTTTTCCTACCAGATGACAGTCCTCTGGCCACCCCATCTTCTCCCAGCAGACCTGCTTGAAAATACTTCCTTCCTGCCTTGGGCACCAGCACAAGACATGAACTAGTGACAGCAACAGTGAAAAACTCATGAGAAAATGTTAAGAAAACAGATGAGGAGCAACATCTCAAGGAACAGCCTATACAACAGAATGGGTGGGTTTAGAAGGGTATTGGTGCACACTGAAGTGCCTTTGACAAAGGCTGACTGCTCTCAGGGCACTAGTGACAGCAAACAGGCAACTCTGCTCAGTAAAAGCTGAGCATTCAATTATTGCTGCTGTTCAGACTGGCTAAAGTTTTACCATGTTAAACTTTTTTAGATTTCAATTACTTGTCTTTTTTTAAGTATAAATATAAAATCAATTATAGAGTGGGATATATACCAAAGGACTGAGAGAAAGAAGAAGGCTCCCCACAGTAAGTTGACATGCTGAAATCTGATCTTCTACTACTCAGCTAAGTCAGTTATGATGCAGGCTCGAGAGGGTGAGGTTCTCCTCCAACAGAAATATGTCTTGGTTGGTCCCACAGAGGCATCCCAAACAATATTTGTTTCCATCCTCATCCTCTTTCTCTCACTTTCATTTCAGCCCAAATTTAAAATTGTCTCCATCTGAAGTCAAAACCAATATATTAGTGGGAAAAACTGGTTTCAAACTTTCATTTTCAAATGAAAAATAATTCTTGCCCAAGTCTGCAGCCATCTCTGTTCAAGTGTAGTAGCTGCTGATGACAGCTGTGCTCAGGATTATACACAATATATCCATGAGGAGTGCTGCTTTTTACTTCTTGGTTGTCTTGGATGTGTTGGTCTGGTCTTCCTCAGGACTCTTCACTGCTGTCTTGCAGCTCCACTGGGCACAAAGAAGTAGGAGTGAAGTTCAGACAAGGCTTATCCAGGCTCACCCTTCTACCACTGATCCTGTTCTATGACAAGGTGACCTGCTTAGTGGAAAGGCTTCCACTTAGTGGAAAGGCTGTTGATGTAGTCTACCTGGAGTTCAGTAAAGCCTTTGACACCGTCCCCCATAACATCCTCATGGAAAAGATGGCTGCCCATGGGTTTGATGGGCATGTACTCTGCTGGGTTAAACACTGGCTGGATGGCTGGGCCCAAAGAGTTGTGGTTAATGGAGTTAAATCCAGTTGGTGGCCAGACACGAGTGGTGTCCCCCAGCTCAGTGCTGGGGCCACTCCTGTTTAACATCTTTATTAATGATCTTGATGAGGGGATCAAATGCACCATCAGTAAATTTGCAGATGACACCAAGTTGGGAGGGAGTGTTGATCTGCTGGATGATGGCAGGAAGGCTTTACAGAGGGACCTGGACAGACTGGATTGATGGGCTGAGACCAACTGTATGAAATTCAATAAGGCCAAATGTCAGGTCCTGCATTTCAGTCACAACCCCAGGCAACACTACAGGCTTGGAGAAGAGTGGCTGGAAAGCTGCCTGGCAGAAAAGGACCTTGGTGTATTGATTGGACCTTGGTCTGTTGAATATGAGCCAGCAGTGTGCCCAGTTGGCCAAGAAGGCCAATGGCATCCTGGCTTGGATCAGGAATGGTGTGTCCAGCAGGACTAGGGGAGTAATCCTGCCTCTGTACTGGGCACTGGTGAGGCCCCACCTCGAGTATTGTGTTCAGTTTTGGGCACCTCAGTACAAAAAGGACATTGAGGTGATGGAGCAGGTCCAAAGAAGGGCAACAAAGCTAGTGAGGGGTTTGGAAAACATCCCCTATGAGGAACGACTGAGGGAGCTGGGGCTGCTTAGTCTGGGGAAGAGAAGGCTGAGGGGGAGACCTTCTCACTCTTTACAAATACCTGAAAGCAGGTTGTAGTGAGAGTGGGGTTGGTCTCTTCTCACTGGTGACTGATGACAGGACTAGAGGAAATGGGCTCAAGTTGCATCAGGGGAGATTTAGGTTGGATATCAGAACAAACTTCTTTACAGAAAGGGTTGTTGGGCACTGGAACAGGTTCCCCAGGGAGGTGGTTGAGTCACCATCCCTGAATGTGTTTAAAAGTCATCTGCATGTGGTGCTTGGGGACTTGGTTTAGCAGTGGGTCATCAGAAATAGGGTAACAGGGTTAGGATAAGGTTGGACTCGATGATCTTAAAGGTCTTTTCCAACCTGAACAATTCTATGATTCTATGATTCACTGTGCATTTAACCCCAAGGTTAGACAGTCAGTGCTGAAAACAATGGCCTGATTGAGAACAACTCCCTCATCTGTAAAGCAGCTTCTGTGCAAGCAGCAACAAGTAGAGACTCAGAGCTCTGCATGTGGACACTGACCCTCCCCAGCCCCTTGGCTTTGCAGCTGATATGTTCAAGCACTGGCATGACCCCTTTATCCCTCCCCCTCTATACATTTTTATTGTTGAGTGTAGAGACATAAATGTATTATTGCCTATTCCTTTCTGTGCTAACAATACTGATTACACTTGAGTGCACTACATCAGTTACACTGGCAGAAAAGGTTGTGAATAGATGGAATTTGAAGGTAGCTGCTGTTGTGAAAGGAGAATATAGTTGTGATTAGATGATCTCATTCTATGCATGATTCTGTGACCCTGAAAAGAAGCTAATACCGAAATCTTTCTCCTCTGATGATGGAACCAAACAACTGAGAACCCACCATGTTGATTCTCTTCCCAGGCACCACACAGACCAATGACAAGAGAAAAAAAAAAAATCAAAATATTATAACCTGGTGGATAGTGCTTTATGGGACAGAGTAGCCAAGAAATGTGAGTGACAATTTGGTAGGCTCTTGAGCGACTAACAAACCTAGGTGAAAATAAAAATTAAAAAGTTATAGCATCTAGAAGATTTAAGCACTAAGTGGAAGAAAAGTAAATTATCTAGTGTAGAAACATCCTCCCCCAATTATAGAAAAAAAAAAGAAAGAAGGGAGCATGTTTTTGATAGAGTATCTTAGAAAAAATTCCTGGATATGAGATCAAACACATTATCCAGACAGGAGTTTCAAGTTCTTCTAGGTTATTTTGACTGTTTATATACAGGCATATGTATAAAAAAACTCCTTGTGAAAAATGGCACCAACCCTTGTGTAAACGAGCTGTGAGAGACTATTCATTATGTTGACCACTCCAGTCTGGCATTGCCCAAACAAAGGCTCTGTTGTGATACCAGCACACAGGACACAACATGACCCTGCAGTGATAAGGCAGACAGGATTTGCAGTGTCCAGCACCAGGGGCTGCTCCTTCTGTACTTGTCCACGCAGTCATCCAGCAACTGATGACTGAAGTTCAGACCTACAGACAAAGCTTCAAGTATCAGTAAGGAGATAAAAACCACTGGCCTATTTCATGTCCATGCAACACACTGGTCTTTTTCCACATGGTCATAGATTTCTGCTGGCACCTCAGCCTGCAGTGCCCCAGTGAGCACCAGCTGCAGGCCCTCCTGCAGGGCTATCAGCTGTACACTGGGTATGGAATAGCTACAGAAGGGAGGTGAATGTCTATCAGGGTAACAGGTGCATTAATAACCACCTAGACTTCATCTGGGATTCTGAGCTCTGAGTTGGGAAATGCAGATCTAAGCCTTGAAAGGCCTGATTGAGGCCTCAGAAAAACTGCACTCAGAGGCAGGGGGACCTGTGCTGGGATTGGCTTTGTTCTTGGGGGTGCAAACAGAATAGCTCTTCTGGGACTCAGTGTGAGAGGAAAGGCAACAACAAGCAAGAGCTCAAAGGCATGTAAGTCAGTACATTCCCACACAGACAACACATTCTAAGGTACTTTCTTGGAACAAATGGCAAGGTAGATCCTTGGGAGAGGCTTGGAATTTCTTCCAAATGAGCTTTGAGAGGACTGCAAAAGAGGTTCCAGGATCCCAACCTTTACATCTGTCCCTGGATCCACAGGCTCCCAAGAACAATTGCTGGGCCCCCAGAGAGAGTGTGACATTATGAAGTTTGGGGCATTGCTCAGGAGAAAGGGGTCACAGGGGTGTCACTGGGAGCAATCCTGTCCACCTCCCATCAGATCCATTGCCCAGACTGAAAAGTTCAGGAAGCTGCATCTTGCAATCTCCCCAATATTCATTCCTTCAGCACCAAGTGTGCATTCCTCCAGCTCCTCACACAGAGGGTTTCTGAAGGCTGCTCATGTGGCCAAACAGTCCCGAGGCTGGTGAGCAAATGAAATTGTTCCTTCGATCTGACTGACCTCAGCCTCCCTATTCCTGCAGCAGGAGCCTTCACCTTTCCTCCTAACTCTATTGGACAATCTTCCAAACTCCCCAAGAAAGACCCAGCAAGAGAGCAGGAGCTACGCATCCCTCTCTCAGAGAGCAATATAAACACAGACTGTGCAGTAGACTTCAGATTCATAAAACTCCAATTTAGAAAAAGTGTTTTAAGGGATTTAGGAATATAGACTGAAACTTACAAAGCTTTTGTTCTGCAGCTGAACCCAGCCCCAGTCTTCCTAGGGACCCCAGGACAACACATTTCATCAGTCGTCTGCCTGAATTCTGCCTTGCCAAAATGAGGATAAAACTTTTTTCCCCACTATGATTTTGCAAGGATAAAACCCGTAGATGATCATTAGGTGCTCAGATACAGTGATACAGACCCTAAATACAAAGCATAAAATATAGCCCCAGAATAAACTTTTCCCAATATTTTCATTTCAGCTGTGAATTCCACACCACTTGCAGTGCTGCTGTGTAGAAGCTCATCTTCAGTTAAAGCGCTTAGTATGAGCAGTCGTGGGCCAGTAGGTCCTGTCTCCACTAACCCTTTTTCCTCTTTCCTTATCTTCCCTTTTGTCTCTACCAGCACTGCAGGGATTTTAGACTTGAAGCCTTTCGCTGGGCTCAGGAAAAGTGAGCTTTGTTCTCCTCTTTCTGCTGACATTGTGTGTGACCTCAGGGAAACCATTTAACCCGTTGGTTTCCCAGGCACAAAGAGAAAGGGAGGTTGTTTCCTTTGTCCCATCTGCCAGCACAGGATGGCAGGCACTCCCGACACAGAGCAGACAGTGGGCCTGGGCTGCAGCTTCTGTGAGCCCGTTGGACACCACGGTGGCCTCAACACGGAGGAGGAGCAGCTGACAGATGGTGGCAGTAATGCCGGGCCCCCAGCCCCTCAGGGGAGATCCCCGGCTTTCAGGTTATGAAGAGAAAGGTGCTGCTTTCCACCCACCTTAATCCTACCTCCATCTGGCTTTGGGGAAGGACTGCAAAGAAAGAGGAAGGCAGCCACCACCTTACAGGAGTTACAGGAGCCAAACCTGGAAGTGCTGCACATTTGCACCTTCGGAAGTTTTCCTGGACTCCTATTTTGCTCTGTGCCTGTAGGAGGCTTGCTCTGGTCCTGGCTGGTCTCTCTAGCTTCCCAGAGCACCTCATCCTCTCCCTGACTCCTTCAAGTGAGTCCCCCAACACTCTCCCATTCCCCTGGGGTGTCCTCCTCCCTGAGAAGCTGCCCCTTTCCCACCCCCTGAAAAGGGGAATATTTTTGAGGCTGTTTCTGCTTGTGCTGCCATGCTCTATTCCCCATGTCTGGGTTTGTCTGTTCTAGCTGTAAACCTCGGGCTTGGGGGAGCTGCTCAGCATTTGACTGCCACCCTGAAAAGCCTTAGTTTGCTGGCCCTGGTGCTCTAATAAACACCAGTAGTAATAATAATAATAGCAGCAACAAGGCAAGGAGAATAACGGGGATGGCAGATCTCCCACAGGACCATTGGACCTGGTTACAAAACAGTTCTCAAAACAGCAAATTTCTACCATTTCCATGTATTCTTTGTCATCAGTTATCACTAGAATTAGTCAGAAAACAAAGCACTTTAGGTACTAACCCTGTGAAAGCTGCTTGGAAGAGAACAATACCTATCTACCTAGTACCATCAGTAGAGCTAATAAAAGCACAGTGCAACCAACAAGTGCAGCCATCAATGAGGTTTTCAGTAACTACTTTGGAAACCAGAGCTGGCTTGATTTTCTGTTTCAGAAATATCCAAATATAGTGAAGATTTGAGTAGTGCAACACTCTACCTTTCACATTTTCTCTTAGTAATATACATCTTCTGCTTCGGTGGTGAGGATCTAGTAAATACCAAACCATTACTACAGTAATGAAGTGGAAGAGTAACTTAAAATGTGAACTGATTTTGCCAAGGAGGCCATTCAGAAATCTCATCTACTGTTGTCATATGTAAACACACATGCCAAGTAAAGCAGAATTAAAACCAGAACTTGAGTTGCTCTTATCTCTGTTTAACTGCAGCAAGTTTGTGGTATTTGTCAAGGTTTGTGTGTGATGAATGGATTAGTGAGTCGATGCATAACAGGTATACTTGTGTGTTGGTGTAGGTATATACAGATTTGGGGTTTGAATTACAAAATTTAAGGGGAAAAACATTGTGTTTGGAAGACCTCTTCCACATCACTTGAACCCACATTCTATCCTCAGTTACTAAAAATAAGATTAATAAATATTGGTTCTGAATGCTTCCGTTGGTTTACATGTTGTTACCTCTCTTGAGGACTCTGGTAACTGCTCCAGCACAACTGTGAGAGGGTCACATTTGTGCAGCATTTCTGCTGAGCTGCAGACAAATTCTACCCAAGGAAACAAATGACATTGCAGTGTATTTTTATATAAAGAGATTTCCAAGTAACAAACCAAAAAGAAAATAAATACAGATATAAAAATAAAACCACCACATTTTCTTCATTCCCTTGTCAAACTTGGTGATATCTCTGTGGGCCACCCATGAAGGTTTGAGGAAAAGAAAGCAGCAGGGTGATTTACCCCAGTCCTCATTTTGAAGCATCTGAAGGGAAGCATCTCACTACATTATGACACCTCATGATCCAGCCAAGGAGGCAGCTTGTGAGAAACCCACTTTTTGTTCTGAGGATCGGGGATCTAGTGCTCCACTAATAATTTACTTGCCAACCTCTGCTCTCCCACCCATGGCTGTGGGGCCACCCACCAGGGCAGTGAGCTGGAGTCCCCCTGGCCAGGGCTTCTGAGCAGTCCTGCTAGAAACACCTCGGGGTGGACCTAACCCACTCCTCAGAAGTGCCCTTCCTACAGGGTCAGTAACACATCCTGTCCTGAGCACTTCTCCCACCCTAGCAATGAGTTGGAGACCGGGGCCTGGCATCACCCATCTGTATGAACACCCAGGCCAACTTCAGTCATGTTTCCTGCCTTGTCCAGGCAGAAAAAAGATGAAGGGAACCCACAGCTTGGAGAAAGGTGTGGTCAGCTTTCCTCCTCTTCTCACCCTTTTGTTGGCTGGATACAGTTTGTATCTCTGAGGAGAAACACCAAGATGATACAATAATTTCCCAGTCTCAGGTGCTGTGGTGCCCAAACCTCCCCTCTGAAGCCTTGCAGACAGCCCTGCTTCCAGTCTTCCCCAACGCTTCTCAAGGTACAGTTACCTGCTCCGAAGCACAAGCTGGTGGTACAGGACAGGGACAGCTTCCTTTCCCAGGGCAAGGAGGACCATGGTGAGGGGCAGGATAGGTGTGTTTGCTGATGATGACACCAAAGGACAATGACATTAGGCCTTGCTGACACTGCTGCAGAGCTAAGTGTCTAGGACAGAAGTGCCCTGCCCTAACACTCCACTGCCAGGCCCAGCCAAACCCACCTCATCTCCTGCCTTCTTCTTCAGCTGTGCTCCTCCTTCTCCCCAAGCAAATGCCAAAGCAGGGTAGAGCTTCTGCATGTGTAGGGTCACTTGTGGACCTGTAGGTCTCTGAAAGAAGGTGGGGGGAGTAGGAAAAGAAGAAGGGTTTGTGCTGGAAATGGGGTCCTACATCCTGCGAGGAGGAGGGCAGGAGCCACCCTATGCCCTGCCCCCTATAAAGGGGTCAGAAATGAGATGTGAGGGTATGGGAGGTGAGATAGGAACATTTTCCAAGGACTGGTCTCTGTTCTGTCTAGGTAGTGATGAGCTCATCCAGAAGAAGCTGTCCTTGCCTGAATCTTCCAAGAAACTCCCTGGCCCCTTGCTGGAAAGGCTTGATAGCACTATAATATGTGTCTATACCTTGAGACATATTTAGTATCAGTAGCATTAAAGACTCAAATTGTGTTTTCCTTAGAGAATGAACTTAGAAGTCCATGTTCTCTGTTTGCCTGCTGAAACCAGTCACAACTCCACTTGGAATCTTCCTGAGCATGAGTTTCTGTCACCACCAGAGAAGTTGCAGCCAGTACCAGAACTGTGTTTCACTTTGCTGCAAATGTGCAGAGCCTGGAAGAGGGTCTCCAGAAGCCTGATGCCACCTGTTTGCTTTGGGCAGTGAGAGCTGCACAGACAGCCAGGTTTTCCCATCATCTTTGGCTGGAATTTTCCCTGCCCCTACCAGTGTGGAGGTGCTTCATGCCTGCTGCTCACAGCCATCCAGACCACCCATGCCTGCATCTCAGAACCACTCTATGCACAAACTTCACCATGCTGGAGAATGCAAAAAGTTACTGTGATTATAAATTGTTCATAAAATTCATATTTGAGGAAAAACATGTTAGTAGTTGTTAGTACTGTGAATGCAATATTAAGCTGATAAGCATTTCAATGAGTCTGATGCTTCTTGGTCCATTTCAGGAATTTTTCTTTGTACATGAATGAAAAATTTAAATGGAAATGGTTCTGAAAGAAAACGTGCTGAACATAGCCATATGAAAAGCCATCTAAAAATCCTGACAGAGGTAAAGAAAAATACTTGAATGTGCCCATGGTGTATGGGGGTCTAAGAATGAAAGGAAAATTGTTCATTCTGTGTGCTGTGCCAAACCAGTTGTTGCTCCAAAGCTCTTTACAGGCTTTGTGCCCACACACCAAGTGAGCTGCACATCCTCCCTAGCAGTGCTGAGTAAGATGCAGAATGGGGAACTCTGCTCAGGGACTGCCAGGATTACAGCACCTCAGAGGCTGAAAATGGCACTTTTTTCTGCCCTTGTACTACCTGATAAGGCAACGTCAGCCCAAAGATGGGCCTGATTGCAGAGGGGTTTCAGACTCCAAATAACTACCAATAAACACAAAGGGAAAAAAAGGAAATCAGCCAAGCAACCAGTCGTTGCTCTGCACTGGTAGGTGTAGTAGAAAAGGAGGATTTTAAGGAAACACACAAAGAAAGATAATAATACATTTTGTAGAGCTCCTCATAAGCATGAGAGGCAGTAATGGCAAAAAAGACATTATTGCCACTTTGAAGATTAAAAACCAGAGAATAGAGGCCAGCATCTTGAGATAATTTGAGGAAGACACAAGATTTCACCCATTGAATGTGTGTTTTGCATAGTGTGGTATGCTCAGGAGGTAAAAAAGGACTGACTTTAAAAAAAAAAAAAAAAAAAAAAGAGGAAGAGGGAATGAGAAGCTTTAAGAAAAGAGAACTATAAATTCTGTAAGAATAGCTGCTATAAAAAGGACATTTACATGCTAAGAAGGAAGAAATAAAGGATACAGTTGAAGACTGTCAAAATAGCTCTAAGGCAAATGTGAACTAGTTTCCAGTAATTCAGATCCCTGATGGGCAGGCAGGTCCTGGGCTCTCCTGTGAGAGGAGCACTTGGAGCTGGCGTGGTGGGACACCTCCAGTGTGCTCTGTGTGTCTCACATGGCAGCCAAAGGAGAGGGATCCTAGAGGAAATCACCATCTGCTTTTGTCAATAGAAGACCCTGTGGTGGCCTGAGGCCAGCCTTTTGTAGCTGCACGGGGGCTCTGGGAGACCTTCCCAAAGAGTGAGACAGTGTCATTTAAAAGCAATAGACAAAAATTAGTACAAGGCAGCTTCATCTGCTCTGTATAGACTCAAATACAGTATCCTAGAAGGCATGGGAACACATAAAGGCAGGGATCACATTAAACCTGTGATTTTCTCAGCTTCCTAGAACCTCGTTTCAAGAACATTATTACAGATACTGTTTTCTTGCACTTTAATCTAATTTGTACTGCACAGGGGTTAAAAAAGATTGCAGAGTTTCTCATTCCTGTAAATGTGTACAGAATGCATTTGTTTGCCCCCTCTACTGAAAGCACCTCACGGCCTTTGGTGCATTCATTCTTCCAAGGTACACAAGAGGACATACTAATGTCTGTGTTTCATAAACCATTTAACTGAGACACAGAGTCACAGAAATGCAACACCTTGAACCTGGAGTACAGGCTGTGAGGCAGCACTACAGACAACATCACACACCACATTGTGCAGAAGCTCAGTGTGGCTGAGGTGGGGAAGCCCCTCTGGGGACAGTCTGGTCCAACCCACTTGCTCAAGCAGGGTGACCTAGAGCCGGTTGCCCAGGACTGTGACCAGATGGCTTTTGAAAACCTCCAAGAATGAAGACTCCACAGCCTCTCTTTGAAAAAATGAGGGGATGCTGTCAGGCCTATAGTTATTCAGATCCTTCTTCTTGTCACTTATTGGTGATAGGAGTGACATTTATTTCTTTCCAGTCCTTAAGATCCTGCCCCAGTCACCACAACCTTTCAAAGATAACCAAGAATACCCTTGCAGGGATGTTAGGCAGCTACCTCAGCTCTTGTGGGTACACCCCATCAGATCCCATGGGCTTGTACACACTGGATTTGTTTAAATGTTCCTCTTAACCTGGTCCTCCACCACCAAGGGTTATTCTTCCTTGCTCTAGACTTCCTCTCTGGTTTCAGAGACTCGGTGTTCCTGAAGGCTAGTCTTACCAGCAAAGACTGAGGTGAAGAAAGCCTGCAGTACTTTGGCCTCTTCTGTACCCTCTGTCACCAGGGCCCCTGCCCCATTCACCAGCAGACCCACATTTTTCCAAGTCTTCCTCTTGCTGCTGATGTACATGTAGAAGCCCTTCTCATCCTTCACCAGATTCAATCCCAGATGGGGTTTTGCTTTCGTAACTCAACCCCTGCACACTTGGACAGTGTGCATCTTCCTCCTGGGTCACTTCTGCCTCCTGCTGGGTTCTTCTCTATGTTGGGGTTTAGGCAGGAGTTTCTTGTTCATCCATGCAGCTCTCCAGCTGCCTTTGCTTCACAGTGCCTTGCTAGCAGCCTGGGTACAAGGTGTGGTTGCCAACACAGATACAGGAAGAGAATTCAAGGCAGAAACATGTTCTTCACCAAGATGTGGAGTCAATTAATCTGTGTGTGTGTCTGTGTCTGCTTCAAATATCCACAACCAGTTGACTACAGCTAGTGCCCAAACTCACCACCCTGGACTGCAGGGCAGAGGTACCAAGAGACTCTCTCCAGTCAGATAGGAAGTCTGCCACAGAGCAGGAATATGGACACAAATCTCCCTGCCTTAACCTAGCTGTTTCACCAGTAACCCCTCCTGTCTCTTGCATTACACACGTGCCATTCTAAACCAAACATCTGGATTTGTTGTCGTTAACCCATTTGTGTTAACAACCCTTAATCTACTGGTTTGCAGCCTTTCAGCCTCATAGCTGTGGTTTCTTGCAGTATTGGCTACAGAAATGACCTCTCAGTTGTCCCAATCACTCCGTTTTCAGAAACCAGTATGTGGGTGCAGGAACATTCACATGGCAACATTTTAAAGCCACTTTCATTACTCATTTCTGCACTAAGAGATCAGTCTCCTCAACGTGCAGTCACTTCTGTTACGTATGAAACTGAAACTGGTGTCTCTTGCCCTACATATCCACACCCCTAATGACAACTAGACTTACTGTATGGGTAAGGTGGACCCTTTAAGGGGTCTGAAGAACTGGGTATGAACTTAATCCTCTTGCATGACATCACTATGAAAAGCAAGGTGCTAAAAGATACGATACTCGTAGAATAAACATCTTCTAATATGAAAATGTTTAGACATCATGTAAACCAAAATAAATTGTGGTGAGTATGTAATACTGAAATGATATTCTGAAACCTCATTCATTCTTTCACTATGCAAATAGGAAATAAAAAAAAAAAAGATGGAAAAACTGACATATCTAGTATGAAGCATCAATGAACCTGTGTCTCTCTTGAGAGGCTGAAACTGCAGCTAGATCAACAGAAGGACATCTGTGTATTTTAGTTGTCCATACCCAAACTGAGAATTTAAAAGCATCCCTCAGTTGCTGAATCAATCAGGCTGTACCTAGGAACAGCTCAAAGGTGTGCTCTGTCACTGCTTTCCAAAGTGCCAGGAGAGAGGAGGCTAGAGGTGCTACCAGAGGTGCCCAACCAGTAGACTGTGTCCCACCTCAGTCGTGCTGACTTCAGAGCCCTCCAGAACCAGCTGCCCAAGGGCCTTCCCTGGAGAGACACAGGGGAGGTGCCAGAGCACCAGCTGTTGACATGGGCAGTGACCTGCCCTGGCTTGGAAGGAGGTCCTGTCCCATGGCAGGAAGGAGGTCCTGTCCCATGGCAGGAAGGAGCCAGGGCACACACCTCACTCTTACCCCCAGCACGAGCTGTGCAGCTGGCCTGCCCTGCTGGAAGCATGGCAGTGCTGGGGCATGCCAGCTCTCTCTGCTCAGTTTGTTCCACTTTGCAAAGAAATTGTTATTTGGGGGCTGAAGAATGAGATAAAAGGGATCAGGACTGTGTATTGTAGTCACTGGTCAGCCTGCTAACAGTGGGCACTGGGTGCCAGCACTTGCTCACTCCAAGAGCTAGAAACTAGGAAACAGTAGCACTGTCAGGGGAGCCAGGACCCTGGGCCAGCTGTCTTCTGCTTCCAGGCCAGCTTACTGAAGAATTAGACTGCAGAATCGGGCTCATTTTGGGGAGCAATTACTTTGTAATTCTCCATGCCAAAGAGCTGCTCTTAATTCCTTTGCTGAGCAGCTTCAGCAAGAGAATATGGAAACGTGTGCTCCCACTCCCTCATCCTAGAACTTCATGGGAAAAGCAGGGGGAGGTAAATGAAGGTTTCAAATGTTCTTAGGTGGGAAATAAAACCATGTTTCCTGCACCCCACCTGGCTGCTGGATGGAAGGGGACTGCCTCCAGCTTTCAAAGGGGCTAAAGCACCACATGGCAGGAAGGAGGTCAGAGCCCGGACTCCTGAGTGGAGGGATATACTTGTCTATGACCAAAGAGCAGGAATCTAAGCCCCTGAGACAGGTATAAATGCTTGTTATTTCCTATTTTGGATGTGTTTCTGTGTAGCTGGGGATTATGCCACCACTGATATCAAATCCGTGCCCTACTAGGGCACCAGACAGTACAGGTCACACATATATCTGCTAAGTTGACTGGGATGCAGTACTTAGTGTTTATTCCAGCTACCAAAAGCAAACAGTCTTCTTGAGCTGAGTATAATAATAGTAATAATAACAGCAACGACTTGTACTGGTTTAGCCTTTTACTACAATGTTCAGGCAGTGAGAATCATAAAACCAGGTGCAGGGAACCAACCTCCAGAAACCTTGGCACTTGGGCTTTCTCCCCACAGCCTGAGGCTCATGGAGAGCCTTGGCACTTGACATGGAGGTTGCTCATTTCACAGCCCTGAGCTCTTGCTTGATTTAGCCCTAAATCAGTTTCAATTCACAAATCACAATATCAGGAATCCAAGTCTCTGAGTCAAGCAAAAATGCTTCCTATTTCCTATTTTAGATAGCTTTCTGTTTAGCTGGGACCATTAGTTTCGTTTCACATGTTGTGACACTGTCCAACACTATTGTGCATGGTGCCACTCATCTAAGTCCACCTCCCCCCAACCCCCTCACCCAATTTAGCTGGAATTTATAAAAGCCAGGATGGCTTCTTATCAAAAATGCTGTAGCCACATGACACAAAGCACTTGTCTTTAAAGTACACATGGTCTGTCACAAACATTGAGGAGGCACCACCTGTCAGTGCTGTTGTAATGAATTCCTGGTTCTCAGTTATTTTGTACTCAGCTCAATCCTCCCAGCACAACTGAGGAGGAGCGTGAAGGTGGAAAGGAGCAGAAGATGCAGAGAAGGGGGCTGTGTGAGGCAGGGGTGCAGCTGAGGCAAATGCCACTGGAACTACAGCTCAGCTTTGTGCCATGTCAGGTTTTCACCTGCTTGTCATTGCTGCTGCTTGTCTGCCCAAGCCAGGAGCTACCTCTCCCAAAAAGACAGGCTGAGAGAGTTGAAGTTGTTCAGCCTGAAGAAGAGAAGGCTCCAGGGAGACCTTAGAGCACCTTCCAGTGCCTGAAGGGGCTCCAGAAAAGCTGGGGAGGGGCTTTGGACAAGGGCGGGGAGGGATGGGATGAGGGGGAATGGATTAAAACTAGAAGAGGGGAGATTTAGGTGAGACATTAGAAGGAAATTCTTTAGTGTGAGGGTGGTGAGACACTGGGCCAGGTTGCCCAGGGAAGCTGTGGCTGCCCCATCCCTGGAAGTGTGGAAGGGCAGGTTGGATGGGGCTCTGAGCAACCTGGTCTAGTGGGAGGTGTCCCTGCCTGTGCAGGGGGGTTGGAACTAGATGATCTTTAAGGTCCCTTCTACTCAAACTATGATATGATATATGATATGATATGATATGATATGATTATATGATATAGAAGCTAAACCAGCAGGAAACTGCCCTCCTTCCCACCCCTCAAAAAGGAGAGGAGGGGTGAAAGAGAGAAAGAATAGTTGTCTACTGGTTTAACTCCCTAACATGGCTTCTCAGGAGGTCAGAGGAAAGCCAGGGCTTGCACAATGGAGGGAGTGGAGCTGTAGGACCGAAGCACAGGAGCAAAGGGAGCAAAGGACTGCAGCTGTGTGGGCTTGGCCGGGGTAAAGCTGCTGGGGAGCCAGCGCCAGAGCAGTACTGATCCTTACAGCTGAGGGATGGAAAATGTTTACAACTCCCTGATGCAGGGCCACTAGCTCCATTTCTTTGTCCATGCACTGCTGATGGCAGTGAAGCCCCACTGCTCATCTCTTGCTGCTGCAAGGCTGGCTGAAGCAGAACCAGCCCCTAACAGGGACCAGGCATTCAGTGGTGTATTCACACCTCCCTCCACATTGTTGTTTCTTGCCATGATTGTTCTTAAGGGAGGGGCTTGAGCTTTACTGGAGTGTTTTTGCTTTTGTATGATGTAAGGAATTTTTATTTGTTTTGGGTTGGGTTTGTTGTCAGTTTCTCTTATTCTTGATTTTAGTTTGTGGGTCTTTTTTTTTTTTTTTTTCCTCAGAAGTAACCAGCCTCACTACTAGAGGCTGGTCATCTACTTGGTTGAAGGATTTTTGATTTTTTTTTAGTCATGAGAAAGACAAACTGTATGATACTTCTTAAATATATTAGCTCTGTTAAGTTTTCAGTTTCCCACCATACCGGACATTCAAACAGCCTGGATCCTATTTAACAAACATTGTTGAACGTATTCAGTTAATAAAAGCTTGGCAAATATTAGTAAAGGGCTTGTAATGGTTGTGAGTGACATGAAGGTTAAAAGCTTTTGATAGCATTGCACCAAACTGGAGCAGAGCTTGGAGAAACTGAAGTGATGTGTCAGTAAGAAGCCCCAGCACTGATTAGGACACCAAAAAATACGCATGTCTCAAAAACACAAAAAGATGCAACTGTTCCACATATCTGAATTTAGTTTTAGAACTTGAAACTTTTAACAGTATTCAGATCATATAATCCTGTTATTATCATAAAGTATATGGCGAGTGAAAGATGAATGAAATTCCCTCACTGTCCCAACCCAGTAGTTCCTGGGAAATCAAGATGTTTTCCTTCCTGTGCCTATCTTACACTGGTTCTCCATAAGGGCAAGGACAGGACAAGAGAAGGCTTTGAGGTAGATGGCATATAGGGGACATTATCTCTCAGTGTCAACTTTTATTATCATGTTTTTGTTTTGCTTGTTGCCCTCCCTCCACAGAGGAGAAGTCTCAGGGCACCCCAGGACACAAGGAGGCTTCCCAGCACCTCCTCAGAGCTCCATAGCCCAGGGGAGAGGCTCAGCAGGAACACCAGAAAGCACACGTTGGTTCAGAGTTTCTGTAAACACTGGATTCCAGCTCCCGAAACCACTCTTAGATTCACTTTCATTAAAGGCTTGTTTGGACGAGGATAAAGGTGTGTTTAAAAAAAAAAAAAAAAAAAAAGGTGAAAACTTTTAATTAACATGTTTTCAAATTCTCTGTGTTGATGGGGCGTGTTGCATTTTACTGCATTTGCCAGCAAATGTGCTAAAATACATTTGTGTCCCATCTGCGGGTGGCAAGTTTGGGCATGTTTTTAGAAGTTTCAGAATTTAACAGGAGTCAAAACGTGCTCATTATTGTGCTTTTTACCTTAGGTGAGGGTGAGTGTCACTGCTGGGTTTTCCTGGGACTCTGGAGAGCAGCTGCCATACCGGCAGGGAGCTGCTGTTCAGCCACTTTCTCTTTTCCTGAACTGTCAAATGGAAGTAACATTTCATTTGCCTGCCCTGCAGGAATGGATGAAAATTAATGTATTGGGAACAGAAAAATGCTGGGTATCAGTGAGATGAGAGGTTGGGCAGTGGTTACGGGAGCTGGAAACCTGCTTCCATCAGGTGGCAAATTGCAGTTTTGGAAGACCTGGTGCAAGGTCAGGATTTCCACAGCCACATAACCCAGTGTGGCAAATGCATCCAGCGTGGGTTCCAAATGTGGCCAAACACTTTGCAGAGGCAGCTTGGCTCCAGCTGCTCTAGGGATGAAAGCTAGCAGCTTTTTCCTAGCCTCTCCATGGAAGGTCTGAGAGAATAGAATAGAATAGAATAGAATAGAATAGAATAGAATAGAATAGAATAGAATAGAATAGAATAGAATAGAATAGAATAGAATAGAATAGAATAGAATAGAATAGAATGGAACCCAGAACAATCATTCAGTCCATCTTGCCTGACCAACTCAGGGCTGCCCAGCAGTTCAACCTGCTGTTAAGGGCATTGTCCAAATGCCTGTTCAACACTGCCAGGCTTGGGGCACTGATCACTCCTCTAGGAAGCCTGTTCCACTACAGGACATCAGCAACATATACCATGCCTATACCTGACTAGCTTGACAGAAAGGTTTGTGTTTATGCCTGATCAGAGTTGTAGCTGCAAGGCACAGATTCAGTATTAATGATGCTGAAGTCAGAGCTGAGCACCAGCAACTCTGGCTTAGCTGGGATGCTGCTTTGCTGGGCAGCACTGTACAAACTACTTCATCAGTCCATACCTTGGTCTTCTCCCTTCCCAAAAGGTAGAGAATGAAAATAACCACAGAGAAAATGTGCTGAGAGGAATCCCATTTTGGAGGTACTGCAAAAAGACAACTTCATCTGAGGGGTACAACACAGTTAGAGATCAGGAAATGGGGCTGTGTTGGGGCCCATCACCCATGGTGGAGCTAGGGGAGGCCAATCCTGCCCCCCCCCCCCCCCTGAAAACAGCTCCCCAGCCATGTCTCTTCTTGTCCATTTCTGGGCTCCTCAGAGCTGCCTCCCAGCCATGGCCATCAGGTTCTCAGAAAGAGCATCAGCTCTGCCACATGAGGGGATATGATTTTTTGCTGACACAGCTCTTGTGGTACAAGCCCTAACACAAATACACTTAACACTTTCTTCAGACATTGTACTTCCAACAGCCTGCACTCGAGGACATTCACACTTGGACATCCTTCTTCCTGCCAAAGAAATGCTGCAGCAACCTCTTGTGTGAAAGGCACTAGAGAAAATGGGTGTTTTCACATTCATATCTGATTGGTCCACCAATGAGGGAATGTTTTGGGCTTGCTCTCTTTTTTCCCCCCTTGGAAAGAGATGAAAAGATCAGGAACTTGGAAAAAGTGCAAGTTTAAGAATGAGGAATCTCCCCTCCAGCATATCTGTTTGCTTGGCACTTAAAGGTGTGGTGTGACAAGGAGCAGCCTGGAAACTGGTGGGCTCAAGAGGTCACAGCCAAGGAGTTAAATCTTGTATTTGCACCCCACCTTCCAGGGTTTGGGTTAGAAAGCAGAGATAGCTGTCCAGGTTTGTAGTGCACTGGGACTGACAAAGGGAGTGTACATACATTCCAGATTTCCTGCTTGTCCAGAGACTCCAAAAAAGAACTTGTGGAACTAAGCATCTAGAGCAACATGCCAAGGCTCTTTCTTGTCCTTTTTATTATTATTATTTTCCTTTGAAAGTTGTAAAACATTGAAATGGTTGGAAAACATATGAAAAGCAAAATGCAAAGCATGCACCATCAGAGCTCCCACAGTCAGTCTGTGAAGCTTCCCAGTGACACTACTCTGAAATCCAGATGCAGCTACGGTGGGAAGTAAAGCTGCTTTTGCCCAGGCAGGTGAAATTGCAGATACCCGTGCAAGGTGGACAGCAGAGCTGTGATCCCGATTGCCAAGTCCTGATCTTCCCACGGGTCTTCCCAGGTGCTCTGTATCAGTCAGATAGAAATAAAAACCAAAACCACCGAAATCACCATCTGCTTAATATCCAGATTACAAGGAGCAGAGAAAACGCGCTCCCCTTGGGAAGCGGAGGAGGATCACGAAGAAAGGAAGCTGTCCCGGTGTCCGTGCTCCACGGCCGCGTTGCCTCCACACCGCGAGGTGAGCCTTCTCCAGCTCTCTCTCCATCCCCGTCTGTCGCCAGTGCCCGCTCCCGGCCCCGCCGAGGGAGCAGCGGAGCGCGGCGGCGGCGGCACCCCCGGTACCCCCGCCCCGCCTCGGCGGGGCGGGGGTACCGGGAGAGCCGCCGCCGCGCTCCGGGGCTCAGCCGCCGCCCCCCGGAGCGGGGGGGATGGGGGATCAGCCCCCGGTGGGGCGGGCGGGCGGCTGCCGAGACAAAGGGAGCGGTGGCTGCGGGCGGCGAGGGGTGGAGGAAGCGGTGCGTGAAATGGGGCGGGGGGGGAGGGAGAGGCTTCATCTCCCCCCTCAAAAAAACCCCTCTCAACCAAATGCCCATTTGGGCCCCCAAGACACGAATTATTCCCCTGGGCGGCTGAAAATAACCCTCGCCGGGGTTACAGAGAGGCGGCGGCGGCGGCAGCACAAAGCCCTCCGGCCCCGCCAGCCCCGAGGAGGGGAGGGTGGGTGGCGGGGCCGAGAGTCCCCGCTCCGCGGCCCTTCATTATGGGAATAATTTTAACATCCTTGTTTATAAACAAGAGGCGTTTGAGGAGATGACCCGAGTTTGAGAAGCCATCGTTCTGACGCTCGTTTCTGCTGCTTAAAAGGGGGTGGTGGTGTAGGGGAGGGGGGGTCTGGACCAGCCTTTCCCGCATCGCAGCCCGGAGGGAGCCGGCCCCGGCTCCCCGCACACGCCTCCCCCTCCCCCGGGAAAGGAAATCCATCAGGTCCGTGGTATTTCACCCACCCCATCGCTGCTAAGCGCCCCAGATCACCGTTAATTCGCGTGCATTAGTTACATCTTATTCGAGGGTTTAAATTGAACGTAAATACACATTCGGGGCTGGGGCTCGGGAACACGCAAATGTTTCCCCGATAATGTCGTTTTGCCCAGTACTTGAGTGCATGGACATGCAGTCTTGAAATGGGTCACCGACTCAGAAAATACTTTAAAAACACAAATCAGGAATAATCAGACAGCAGAATTTAATTAGAGCCGTAGGCTAATCACAAAATATTTAATTCCAAGCCAATATCGCTGTGGGGGAGGGGTCCGTTCCAGCTCCTGCCGCCACTGCTTTAGGGTTTGCAACATCTGGCCTACAGACCTACTAATTTCGACTCGTGATCTCGTTTGGCGAAACCCGATCTACGTGGTTCAAATACCTTCCAAATTGGGGGCGATTTAACAATCGCGACCAATTAAACCCAGGGAAGAAAAGGGAAGAAAAAAAAAAAAAAAGGAGGAGAAAAAAAAAAAAAAAGAAGCAGCAAATCCCCTCCTTCCCTCTCCCCCGCCCCGGGCTCGCACACACTATCTGTTGCTCTCTCACGGCAGTAGCGGGTGGGGGCGGGCGGCGGGGCCGGGCTCACACTCACTCACACTCACACTCACCCTCGCACTCACACTCACCCGCACGCCCCTCGCACCATTGTCCCGCCCGCCCCGCTCTATCGGGGTGTTTTGTTCGCTGCCCGGCGCGGGGCTGGGCGCGCCCGCCCGCTCCGGAGCGCACATCGAGCTCCCGGCCGGGGGCTGATTTCAAACCGCTGCCATCGCGGCTCCATTGTTCGCCGCGCCGCAGGCCCCGCCCCCTGGTGTGTGCGCGGCGGCGATTGGCCGGCGCGGGGCGGAGGGCTGCGTCACCGCTCGGGAAGCCCATTCATCTGTGCACTTGGGCGTTGGACTCCGCATCTTATTAGCAACCAGGGAGATTTCTCCATTTTCTCCTTGTCTACAGTACGGCTACAAATCTGGGATTTTTTATTACTTCTTTTTACTAAACTTGGGCTCCTTTTTTTTTTTTTTTTTGCTCGACTTTTTCCTCCCTTTTTTTCCCCTCCCTCCTGTGCTGCTGCTTTTTGATCTCTTCAACTTTAAATTTTTTAAAAGGAGTGCATTATAATCGGTTCTGTTCTCTCTTCTCTTTTTTTTCCCCCTCTGGTGTGTGTGTGTGTCGCTGCTGCTGCTGGTCGCCCAGTATTTATACCAACCCAACGCTCTTTGTTTCCCCTCCTTTTGGATCTGTTGAGTTTCTTTGTTGAATAAGACAGCATGGGTGCCCAGTTCTCCAAGACCGCTGCAAAGGGCGAAGCCGCCGCCGAGAAACCTGGGGAAGCAGTGGCTGCATCTCCATCCAAGGCGAACGGACAGGTAAAAAAAAAAAATATTAAAAAAACATTAAACCTACTCCTTTTTTTAAGCCACTTCGACGGACTCTCGCATCCTGTTTAATTCTTCTTCCTTTGATGCCCCAGTGGCACGTTCAATGGAGAATACGGTCGATCCTTTTATCTTTGCAACTCAAGGCAAAGGAGTAATTGGGGTTTTTTATTTGTTTTGTTTTTTAATCGGGCTCGGCTTTGAATGATTTGTTCCTTTATCTTTCCGTGGGGAGGGGGAGGGGGCATGTATTTTTTCCCTTTTTTTTTTTCCCCCTTTTTTTTTTCCCCCTAAACCCCTCGAGTCTCACGGCGAGGTGTCTCCATGGCTCGTAAACGGAAGGATCTCGTACCGCTCGGCTTTTTCTGCCCGCCTAACCTCCTTCTCCCGAAGACGCTGGGTGCCTAGCGCGAAACGCCTCCCGTCGCAGCAGGATGGCTGTGCAGTACCGGGGGCCGGAGCCGCCGGGCTGGGGGCTCGGCGGGAGCGCGGCGGCGGCGGGCAGCCCCTTCGGGGAGAGCGCGGGGCAGGGGCTGCGCCGCCCGCCCGCGGCAGCTCCTCCGGGGGGTCGGCAGCCGCGGTCACGGCTTTCTGTCAGCACACACCCCCACACACGTGAGCCGGGCGCCGGGCTGGCCGTGCCCACGCTGCCCCGTTGCGGACGGGTACCCCCCGCCGCCCCCGCAGCTGCCGCCCGGGGCAGCCAGCCGCGCTCCGGGCGCCTGAGAGATGCAAATGCGGCGCGGAATGGGGGTTGGGGGAGAAAGGGGGGCGGGGGCGCCTGGCCGCACCGCCCGGGCGGAGAGGGGCAGCGACGGGCGGGGGGACCGGGGCCGGGCGAGCTTTGTTCGCCTTCCCCGCCCCGCGCTGCCGCGGCTGGACGGGGCGCGCCGGGGGCGGGGGTGCGCGGCGCCGCCGCTGCTGCATGGAGCCGCGGCGCCCTCTAGTGGCCGCCGCCCGGCCAGCCCGCCGCTGGGGGCGCCCGCCGCGGCTCGGCCCTGGCGGCGGAGGGCCCCGGGGCTTGGACCGCGGAAGCAAGAAAGCGGGCGAGGAAAGGGCGGCAGGGAGGGGAGGGCGGCGGCGACGCCTGATGTTCTCCCTGTATCCTCTCGGCACCGCCGGTAACGCCCGTCGCTGTCTTGCAGGAGAACGGCCACGTGAAGGTGAACGGCGACGCCTCCCCCGCGGCGGCGGAGGCGGGCAAGGAGGAGGTGCAGGCCAACGGCAGTGCGCCCGCCGAGGAGACGGGCAAGGAGGAGGCGGCCTCGTCGGAGCCCGCCTCCGAAAAGGAGGCGGCCGAGGCGGAGAGCACCGAGCCGGCCTCCCCAGCGGAGGGCGAGGCCTCCCCCAAGACTGAGGAGGGAGCGACCCCCTCGTCCAGCAGCGAGACCCCGAAAAAAAAAAAGAAGCGCTTTTCCTTCAAGAAGTCCTTTAAGCTGAGCGGCTTCTCCTTCAAGAAGAACAAGAAGGAGGCCGGAGAGGGGGCCGAGAGCGAGGGCGGCGCCGCCGCCGCGGCGGAGGGCGGGAAAGAGGAGGCGGCGGCGGCCCCCGAGGCGGCGGGCAGCGAGGAGGGCAAGGCCGCCGAGGAGGCCTGCGCGGCCGCCGCCGGCAGCGCCGAGGCGGCGAAGGAGGAGGCGGGGGACTCGCAGGAGGCCAAATCGGACGAGGCCGCCCCCGAGAAGGCGGCGGGAGAAGAGGCCCCGGCGGCGGCGGAGGAGCAGCAGCAGCCGCCGCCACAGCAGCAGCAGGCGGAGGGGAAGGCGAAGGCGGCGGAGGAGGCGGCGGCGGCGGCCGGCGCCGCCACGAGCGAGGCGGGCAGCGGCGAGCAGGAGGCGGCCCCCGCGGAGGAGCCGGCAGCGCGGCCGGAGCCCCCGTCCGAGAGCAGCGCGGAGGGACCCGCCGCCGAGTCGGCGGAGTAAGCGCCGCCGCCGCCCCTCGCCGACGGACTGTTCTTCCCCCCTGTTTGTTGTTTGGAGTGGTGCCAGGTACTGGTCTCGGAGAACTTGTCTACAACCAGGGATTGATTTAAAAGATGTCTCGTTTCTTTTTTTTCTCTCCCCCCGCAGCTCCCATCTCCAATCGTTGTGTGTTGCCGCCATTCCAACGGGCGGGGGGGGGGCCCCCTCCGCCCTCCTCTCCCACCCTCTGTGTTTTGGGGTTTTTTGGGTTTTTTTTTTCATCAGTATTAATGTTTTGTTTTGGTTGGTCCGGGATATTAATTTTTTTATTGGTTTGTTTTTGTTTTGTTTTTTGATTATTTTTTTTTTTAATGACATACTTTGCAACTCTCTTCCATGTTATTAAAACTTGTCCCGATCGGTCTATGGACATGCCCATATATGAAGGAGATGGGTGGGTCAATAAGGGATCTGAAATGAAGTGACAGGGGCCGCAGTGGGGAGCCCGGGGCGCAGCCCTTGCCGGGAGCGTGTCCCGCCAGAAATGATGTAAGGGGTTAGGCTTTTTGTTTTGTTTTGTTTTTAAAAAAGAAAGTTATTACAATGTATTTTGTGAGGCAGATGTTCTATAAGGTTTACAACACTACAAGTCTTGATTAAGAAGGAAAGGAAAAAGGAAAAAAAAAAAATAAAAATCAATACCCAGATAAAGAGATCATAGTCTTAGGAATTCATTTAAACCATAGGAACTTTTCACTTATCTCATGTTAGCTGTATCAGTCAGTGATTAAGTAGAAATACAAGTTGTATAGGCTTTATTGTTTATTGCTGGTTTATGACCTTAATAAAGTGTAATTATGTATTACCAGCAGGGTGTTTTTAACTGTGACTATTGTATAAAAAAAAAAAAACAAACAAATCTTGATATCCAGAAGCACATGAAGTTTGCAACTCTTTCCACCCTGCCCATTTTTGTAAAACTGCAGTCATCTTGGACCTTTTGAACACAAATTTTAAACTCAACCAAGCTGTGATAAGTGGAATGGTTACTGTTTATACTGTGGTATGTTTTTGATTACAGCAGACAATGCTTTCTTTTCCAGTTGTCTTTGAAAATAAAAGAACTTCAGATGCAATGTTTTTTTTGTGTAGCATCTTGTCTATCATGTTTTTGTAAATACTGGAGAAGCTTTGACCAATTTGACTTAGAGATGGAATGTAACTTTGCTTACAAAAATTGCTATTAAACTCCTGCTTAAGGTGTTCTAATTTTCTGTGAGCACACTAAAAGCGAAAAATAAATGTGAATAAAATGTATAATTTGGTTGTCTTTCTTTTATGGATGCTCTGGTAGCTGAAAGGGACTAGCCAGTATTGTCTAAACCTGTGTAGAGTCAGTCACGGGTGCTGTTGGCACTAGCTCTGAGAACCACCTTCTGTAGCTGCTGGACTCTGTGGGGCTGTGCATGGTTTAGGGACACTGGGTAGTGCCCAGGTGATGTACAGGCTCTTCTGGCTCTTCAGAGCAGGCTGGAGGGCAGTCTGAGCTTGCACAGTGTGTGGTTCTCCTGGCCAGGCTCCATCTTGCTTTTAAGACCAGAGATACCCAGCGTATGAGAGTCTTGCCTCTTGAGGAAAATAAGGTTTGATTTGCATTGCTTAGGGTGGGGCACTGAAAATTTTATTGCAAGGTGCTTAAAGATTAAGCTCTTGAGCAGTTGTCCCACTTGGTGTGCTGGTCCTGCTGAGGTACCAAGGCAATTAGTTTGAAAACTTGAGCCTGGAGGGAGAAAGGGGGAATTAACACTGCCATTCTGATCAAAAGAATTAAAAGCAATATTTTCTTGTTTTCCTCAAGTGCTACTCCCAAGTACAGGTGAGTTACAAAGCAGATTTCAACATTTATCTATAAAAAAAAAATAATCACTTGGTGCTTGCCTTTAATTGTTGGGCTTTTTGGCTAATTTCCAGCATATTGCTCAGGGCATATTATGCCTTAATAAATCAGTAGGTTCATGGAAGAAAAGCAGCAGTGGTATTTGAAGGGTGGAAATGGATTCATGAAAAGTGTTGCTTCTAAGTTTATAGGAGAAAGTTTAGCGTTAAACTTATTTGCTTCCACCTACATTTTCAGCTGAAACTCTTTGGAAGCAATTATGATTCATTTTATGAGAAAATGGCACGTTAGCACCTTGTTCCCTAAAGAACAAAGCCTAAACTGAATGAAGCACATAGTAGGTTTCCTGCTGAATGCATACCTTGTTTGGTTGGTTGGTTTTGGTTTGTTTTGTGTTTGTTTCGGTTTTTTCTCATTTTAATTCAGCTGTCTACCATTTTAACTTTGGCTTGTACGTACTCTAGTTGCCCTGGTATTTCTCTATAGCTTTAGAAATGTATTGAAACTATGCTATAATTGCTGAGGGACAAAAAATAAATGGATGTAAAACAAGATCCTCCACACCAGTGTCATTCTTGGAGTACATGTGTTTGAAGTCTAGTGTGTAATTGCTTTGAGGGGTTTTTATAACATGGCTGTAAAAACCTGTTCTGAGACGCATGATGTCTTGGCCATAGAGTCAATGTCTCTTTTTAATAAATATATATATATTTAAATCCAAGGATTCTTAATGAGAAGTCTGAATTTATTCTTTCCTATTTTTTTTCTTTTTTGTCAAGCTGTATATGTACATACGAATAAAATAATGACTAGTGAAGTTCTTTTCCAGATTTTTCCCAAGCTGCTCTCCTCAAACTTTCTCGTTCCATCCTTGCTCAGCTGGTGGAGTTTTCTGAAGCTCTTCCAATTCCTGGTGGTGCAGAATTGCTCCTGCCCCAGGAGCTGGGTTCCTGGCCCGAGGCTTTGTCATTCCATGGCTTGGCTTGACTTGACTTGAAATCTCTTTCCAAGTCTTAATGGTAGAATTTAAAAAGTATGCCTGAAGAAGACCAATTGCGTGGTCCACTTGCCTGGACCTAGTAGCTGAGTGAGTTACCATGATAACAGTTTTCCACCATGTGGTTTATGGCGGCAGGAATTGGAAGGGGTTCAGGCTAGTGGAAGTGGAGGAGTTTTGAGTTGCTTCCTCGTGCTGAAGAGTTGTGCAAGAGCATCTCCCCCGTCTGACCCCGAGGGACTGACGGTCCCTCCCATGCACTTGTAGAAGACTCTTATTTATGTGCAAGGAAAACAAAAGAGTGGGCACTAGTGACTGGTGAGATGTGCTGTTATTCCTCAATGGAAATACTAATCACAATAAGTGTTTTAAAAAAATTTGGTTAGAGTTTATATGCATGTGACTTTAAAATGTGTGATTTTGAGCTGGTTTTCCTGTCTTGTGGGTTGCTGTGGTTCTTTGCAAGCAGAATGTTACTATTGCTATGAACCAGGTAACTTCTCTTGTGCTGAAACAATGTTGTATTTTTAGATAAAATTTAAACTGGAATCTAATTTAGCCTGACGGGGTTCTAGAGATTTACTTGTTAATGTCTATTTACTTAGACAAAAGTCTCCTTTGTTCAAGGTCAATATTTGGTTGTAAAAAGTCCTTTCAAATTTGGTGCCTCTCTGGGTTATATCTAAGCTTCATCTCACGCTCTCCAAATCACAGTCTTACCTCAAGTACTCGAGCTCTGTATCTGATAGTTACTGATGTGAAATTGTAGAGACTTTGCCTTCAGGCAAGGGAGCAAGGCCAAAAAAGGGAAAGGCAAGCTGGGGGAGGGAAGGGAGTTTGGCCTTTGGCTTCTGCTGGAGCTGGTCCCCTTCCCACTTGTGTACAGGAGCACTGTGCACACCAAGTGTCCATGTATCAACTTCTGACAGACCTAGAAACTCCTGATGGTTGTATTTGTTGCACATTGCATATACAAGTATTTATTCTGTGAGAGAGGATGTTGTATGTGTTTTAAGAATGTTTTTTTTTGTTATCTAATATTGTTTAAAACTGTTAACTTGTGAACTTCACTTGCAGATGATTAGATAAAGGTCAAAGGTTTCCATCTGCTTCGATTACTTGGATTTTTCTAAGTTGCAGGATCTTTTATGTTGTTTGTTTTGTTTTTTAAATCTAGAATATGCGTTCTAGTCTGCAGCTGTAATACCTGTGAATAGTTTCCTGCTAAATCAGTCCCATGAATTTAGTCTCTGCTACTTGTGTAGTAAAGGAGTAGTAGAAGGTCATCCGTGGTGATACCCATTCATTTCAGGGTTCGTCTGTCAGGTTTGAAGAGATGAAGGTGAAATGTGTTTTCCATCATGAAAGCTCAGTGGAAAGCATCCTGTTTCTAGGTCATGGCCAATTTTTCTACCCTGCTTAGGTCACTGGGACAGCATAAAGCAGGTACTTCCCTTCCCGAAGTATGCAGCAAGTGAAAATAGTATATTGTGTTTATAACATATTGTAGACAGTGAGGTTAATTTGTCCTCTTTACAATTGCAGGGACCTCAGCTAATTGGCAATGAATAGGAACTATTGGGAGTCCAGCTGGGCGGAGGCAGGCAGGCTCCTGCCTGGGATAAAGGGATGTAGGAGGTGGGATCTGCTGAAGGGCAAGGTTACCAGAGTCTGTGTGTTGGCTGCCCCGGGCAGAGCCAGTGAGCTGCTCGGGGCTGTTGCTGGTTTGAGGAGTTGGAAAGGGAGGAGGTGGGAAGGGTGTTCCATGGGGTGTTTACTGAGACAGCTGCTGAGATTGCTCTGGAGTGGGAACACTGTTGGGATGATCAGAGGAGGGCCAGCAATGGGAGCACAGTGATGATCATGGCTAAAGTGACCAAAGAGTTGCCCTGTGAATTGAGAGTTAGGAATTTGTACATTTGGGCTATATTATTGAGTACACTTTAGATAGGAAAGCAAGAGGTTTGGCTTTAGAACTGCCCCTGCTTTAAGACATGGATAATGTTACCTGGTAGAGGGGACATAAAACTTCAGTTAATGCTTTCAGAAAGTTTTCAAATCTTACAGGTATGATTTATACAACTTTGCCCTTGGTCTTTGTTATAGGAAGATGTATGTATCCAGAACAGGACTACTAAGATACTAGATGAAACAGGACATCAGTACTTACTGGTAGAAAGACCCAAACAAAATACATGGAGTTCTCAGAGCTATGATGAATTTAGATAAAGTGGCAAATCCATTATTCAATTAAAAGGAGAGGTTTCTTTCTTTACTTGTTGTTGTTATTGTTGTTTGGTGCCTAACACAATTCTGATTTCAGAGCAGCAATACGGGAGGTGTTGCTGGTGGTGTATGCACTCATCACCACGTAGGTAACTGTTCCAGGACTTGGGATTCTTAGGTTAATTCTTGTGACCTGCACTAGAAGAGCACTGGGGAGGAATTGTTTGGAGCCAAGCAAAGCTGCCTCCTGAGGTGCTTTCAGCACCGCCGCTGATGCTGATGGTAACGAAGTATTTGGTAGTCACTCTTAGCAGAGACCACAGTGACTAGAGATTTATTTTTAGGTACAGCACAAGCTCAACTGTCTCCTGAAGTTCACAGCTTAGTTTCTAAAAAAGAAAGAGGAAGTAAAATAGCTAGGAATCTATTGGTTAGGGAAATGGTCCTCTGTGGGTAGCTGTAATAGCTGCAAGAAGTGACTTCCTAGCCTGTACTGGAGTAGTTATCTCTCTGAAACTTGGTATGTAGACCCCCCTGAATATTTTAAAGTAATTTGATAACACAAAAGCTATGCTTGCAAGGGAACAAAACCCACTGTGGAGCTGTTGCTAGTAGACTCCTTGATGGAATGAACAGCTCTGGACCAGTAAACGAAGACCTTCATGGGCAGGATCTTTACAAAAGGAGAGCAAGAGGGGGGAAAAAAAACCCCAACACCAAACTTTAGGAACTGAAGAATAAAACTGCTTTTTTTCTAGCCCTCTGGAGCAAGGCTGTCATAGATGTAAAGTAACCCCCTTCTGTCTTTGAAAAATAATTTAAGTGTGAGAGGCACTGTCTCCACCAGAGTGCAAACCCCTTTCGAAAACCTCCAAGGAAACCAAACCCACAACAGCTGAGGGCAACGTTTCTCAGGAATGAACCATTGGGCCAGCCCCAAGCCCTCTGTGGCTGTTCAGGAGCCTGTTAAAGCAAGCTTACCAGACACGGCAGCTCTGAGGAGACTGGGCAGCAAATATTTTCCATCTCAGTAATCAAGCAAAATGGTAGAAATCATGGGCTGATATTCAGAGGACATGAAGGAACAGGATTTTTTCCCCGTGGTTCTATTTTGCATATGCTACATTTGTATTTAGTTTCTAAGAAATATCCAGGCAGAAAATGTAAAACAGTAGAGAGAGAATAATTCCAAAATTTCTCAGAATCCACGTCCCTGGATGTTTTTATACAGGTATATTTTAATCTTGTTTTAATATTTTGTTGTTCTGAGAAGCAATGCATGTGCATACGAAGTTAGATAAGGAATTTTGTGAAGGGCTCATTTTGGCTTCATTTTTCTGTCACTGAGATCTGTGAGAGGGAAGTTAACCAATGCAAAGCACTTCTAAAATTCCCCCATAATACATTTTTTGCTAATGTAAGAGGAATAAATGTGATTCTTCCACGCAGCATCCACCTGCATCCCAAGATGGAGTGTGTGCAGTACAAGGCCAGGAGAAGTGCCTGTGGTAAGAGACTGAGGACACGCAGGAGCACACTGGAAAAACAGGCAGGAGCATTTCCACATGTTTCTGTCACAGATGGCAGAACCAAGATGCTGCTGATACCTGAGAGTTCACACCCTGGAGCTTCTCCAGGCCTGGCTTGTCCCCTGCCACCACCAACTGGAGTCCTTACTTGACAAGCCTGGACATGGAAGTGATGATGCGGGAGTGTATTTAAAAGGGTACATGAAGAGTTTGCTCTTTGCAATGTAAAAATAATCAGGTTTTGTGTTCATTGGTATCAACTGGATGCTCTGTGTTCTGGTAAATTGTTTGCCTTTGTTTTGCCTACACAGAAAGTTGTAATTTCAAGATCATGAAGCTTCTGATGTTACTACAAATTGGGCCAGAGGGGAGAGTGAAGAGAAGAATATCTTTCCAGAGATGTTAGAACAGGACTATCAACTTTGGTAAACAGAGAAGAGGGATTCCAAGCCAACTGTTCTCTATTTAAATCCCAGTGCAAATCTAATCTAATCTAAAGAGGCTTTAGGGCTTTGACTTGGCGTCTTGTTGTTGTTATTGCATACATGTTATGATAGTCATTAGTTTAATAATCTGCAGATATATAGAAGCAGAAGGGAAGTAATACTTCTGAAGCTTGTGTCACCCTTAACGCTTTGTGGTAGACATACCAGGTGTAACTGCAAGAAGCAAACCCTGGAAACGTGGCTCTGTCGTGTCAAGTTGCAGGAGATAGAAGTGCTAAGTTGTTCTTGAGGGTTTTAGGAGAAATAATACACTCTCTGTCTTTCATGACAAAGATAAAATGAGAAGCATGTAGCTTAACTGTCCAGGAAAGCCACACAAGTTCAGGTGACACTAACAGGGAGCAGAACACAAGATGTTCCCAGTAGCATTTGAGTGAAGCAACATGTAGGACATGCACTATATGCAAGGGAGACTGGACATGTTTATTTTTTCCACGATCTTTCTGCAGGTTTTCTTTCAGATGCATCTGCAGCACTACAGGCAGTGGAGCAGCAGCTGGCAGTGACGTGGCCAGCTGGGAAGAAATCCCGAAGGAGGAGCAGAGCCAGGGATGGGTTCTGGGCAGCAGAGCACACAGCACGTCGTTCCCCTGAGAACTGCTACTGGGAAACATTTATATTGTGAGACAGGCTCAGGGGTTCAAGGTTCAATACGAGCCCGGCTTGTGCCAGGAATTCTGTAAACATCTACAAGAGAGAGTCTCTGCTCAGAAAAAGCTTCCAGTCTAAATGCAGAAAAGGTTAGGCTGTTCCACTTCCTACCATTGTTAAAATCACATTTCTATTTGTCTTGGTCAAGATTATGAAGGGGCAGGGAATTAATTACCAACTTCCTATTTTTTTTATTTTTCTTTTCAAGGTAGATGTTATAGGCAAGTTTCTTTTCTCAGTTTATGTGCTTTGTTGTCATAGAAGCTGAGCTGTGACACCACAAGACTTGCCAGCCGAGTTCAAGTGGCCAGGGCAGTGTCCCCGCCAAGCAGAGCCACGGGCACTTGAAGCGATACGAGTGATTCGATTAGAAGTGGCTCTTGAGTGAAAAGATGACCAAGCGCAAGAACCTGAACGTGTAGCTAGGAGCAGATCATGGATAGCCCTCTAGTGACACTTCCAGGCCGTTCTCATGTACTGAAACTAAACCACTGCTGTTCGTGCGCGGGCGGCAATTCCCACCCTGGGGTAGTTGGGCGTTTGGGGCAGGGAGGAGCCTCGTTCAGGGAGGGTGTCTGCAGGTAGATGTGTGATTTCTCTTTTTGGGCTGGCTAGTTCATTCTTTATCAAAGTATAACCTCACCTCTACTAAATATTGGCATATTGAAGAACAAGTATGTTGATTCTTTTGGGATTTTCTTTTCTATTCTGAAGGTGCCTTTATGCCCTGAGTTTTCCGGTTATTTTTTGTGATTCCTAAAAATCTTAATAAGACTTCTGTTCAGTTCAAATTGCATTTTAAAACTACAGATATTAGAGGAAAATGTATGTAATGCAGCTTACTTACTGCAGGAAAACAAGAGAATGGAGCTACGGGGAAAGTGGTTCAGACCCATCATCTGAAATGCCATGAGTGCACATGAGCCAGCAACCCCATGAGCTGGAATGTGTCTATGTATTGGAGAAAAAACACATTTATTACAAATTTTTCATGTTTATCTTCACATGGCATTGAAAGAAAGTGGCCTCACTGGTTTATACAATTGGTTGTATTTACTATCACTTCTAGCACACCATGCCAAGTTTATCCAAGACACTGACCTGCAAATTGCAAGTTCAAAATCTTCTCCAACTTTTCCTCTACCGTGGACAGGAATGGTAGTGCAGGGATTGCCTGATGACATTTTCACCATCGTGTTGCATAAATCAGCTGAAGTGGTAAAAACGCTTGTGGTTTGGCTGCATTTGTAGTCTCTGTATTGCTAGCAGCATGGGAGAGCTCTGGGAGGGAAATTCCCTAAAATTGTTATAGCCAGTGGAACCAGCGAGGCATCTAGCACTTGTTGCTACCAAGGGTGTTAAACTTGGAAAACTCTATCTACAACATGCCAAGAGTAGGAAAGAATAAGTTAATAATTAAAAAAAAAAGAAGTAGCAGTCAAAGGATTTCACACAACATTAGGAAATAAGCCGAATGACTTCTGAGTCATTAGTGAGAGCTTTTGACAGCAAAAAGAAAAGAGGTGGTCTGGAGAACTGGAGGAAGGAACTATGATACTGGTTTTAGGTATGATTTCATAAAGGAGTTGGGGAAAAAGAAGAGTGAGAAGTGGTTGAGGAGTAAAAAAAAAAGAAAATGGAGGGACTGGAAGAAGGACAAAGAGACACGAGTGTTGTGTGGGACCACAACACTGTGAAGCAAGGACTAGGGGAATTACAGACAGAGCAGTGTCTGTCACCAAAGAGAACTGAGAACACACTAGAACAAATGCATTTGTGAAGGAACAAAATAGTAAGAAATAGTAAAGATCAGCTTCACAAGAATAAAGCATGTCAAGTCAGTGTAGTTTTGTCTTCTGACAGTATATCCAGACTAGTAGTTGTGAGGGATTTGGGAGCTGTGATGGATCTTTGGTAGTATTTTTGATGCTGTTTGTGCAATGTTCTCATAAGCGTGGCCAGGGAAATAAGAACTAGGAAAACAGGTGCTGAGCTAAGTCATCTGAAAAGAAGAACCTCGAGGTATAACAGGGAAAGGTTTGCTTCCATACTGGGAGGACTGCCAGTGCACATAGAAGGGAACTCAGAATCCTGTCCTACCTCACATGGTAATAAACTGGAGACTTGATCCAAGTTAAGCAGAAGCTCAAAGGTCTATGCTCCAGGAATTAGAATAAATCCAATTCAGAGACAGAAAATGTGGACTGTCCAGGCACCAGGAAGGGAGGTTGTGGTTCAGGTGGCTCACAAACAGTCAAGTGTTAGTCCTCTCTGAGTGCAAAGGCAGGGGCTCAACAGGATCCTTTCCACGGTCTTTTAAGGAAGATGCACTTTAAGAACAATCTTAGGCAAGATGGAAATCACACTGTGAGGCAACACAGGCTTTGCAAAGAAGAGTTGTGTTTGTGGACTCTAGGTAAGGAGGGGTTTGGTGGGCTGGGAGTTTAGTTTGTTTTTTCAACACATGAAAGGTTATAATAAAGATAAATCAGTTGTTCTCTGTGTCATCTGGGGGCAGGACCATGAATAATTAGTATAGTTTTTAGGACAGAGGATATTGCTTAAGTTTTAGCATAATTCTGTGGTCTAACAGATTACGCAACAGGAAAGTTGTGGAAAACCTTCTTTCCTGTGGAGGTTTGAGGTTACAACTGATAATCTGAAAGGGACAGTATGTCTTTATCCTACCTTAATGCCTGTGATGGCCAGAAGTATAGCTCAAGATCCCTTCCCTGCCTGTATATCTTTGCTTTGGAATTTTAATTCAATGTAGTGATTTCCAAATGGTCTTGAGAGACCAGGGAAAACTTTATCTTGTGTTTCAGGAAAAGTTAAGCTGGTGTACAGGAAAGGGAGGGTACAATAACTGCTGTCCAGAGTTTACCTCACGAGATACATATGTGTAAACATCCAACTAAATAAAAAGATACGTGCTCTAACAGAGCCACATTATACTTAATGGAGTTATCAGTAATGTCTCTGAGCAGAAACAGATTTTGGAAAGAAATCAATTGTTCTTAACATTTATTTTATAAAATAATAGTGATATAATATTCCATTGTATGTTAACTATTCAGTCCAAGGGACAGACCCCATTGAGTCAGGTAATATACCCTTACAGCAAAAATGAGATCCCCATTAAAATCTATAGCTTGTGTAGAAAAAAGTTGCAAGCAGAAGAGCACTGGAGCATTGCCATTCCTGTTTCATGAGGAGTCACTGCTTTTCCAGTAGGAGTGTCCCAGTCCTATAGCATTTGGCATTAAACCGCTTAAATTAAGTGTCTGCGGTGACCAGAAGCAGAAAGACCATCTGTTAAAGGCAGTGATTTACATATCTACACGTATAGCCATGTATTATAATCCATTACAGACCTGCAGCAAATGTGGTTTATACCTCAACAGGATTATAGAGAGCAGCTATACACAGTGACAAGACAATGACATCTGTAACAGGCTGACCACCAGCACAGATTACTCAGCAAAGAAAAAGGTAAGTGCTCATCATTCTTCACCAAGTTCTTCCTTCTGCACTGATCTTCAGCCACTAAAAACAGATCCACATTTTCAGTCTATGACCTCTTCTATATACACACACACACACACACATCTACGTTACACATGAAAACTTAAGTTGGCTTCTTTCTGCAAACATCTTTCATGGAAATTTTCATGCTGTCACCCTAAACTGGAAGGATCTTTCCCCATGTGCCTGGCTTAGCCAGCACACAGCTTCAGTAGCACCTACCCTGGTGTGTCTGCAGTCCTCTGAGACAGGGTTACTTCTGCAGAAGATGAGCAAACACAACAGCAATGCAGGGTTCCTCAGAGCAGAGCAGGATGAGGCTGGTGTCTCTCACATCTTGGCCCCCCATAATTCAGGCACAAAGTAGTAAGGAAGAGGAGAAAAGGCTGTTGTGGCTGCTCAGAGCCCTGCTCCTGAGTCCTGGGGACATGTGCCCTGCAGCTGGTTTGCCCCCCCAGCCTCAGGCAAGTGCTTCCTCTGACATTTCAGAAGTATTTTGTGGGTTTGTTTTTTCCTACCGGCTGAGTATTTACCAGCCTAGCCTAACAAAGTGGGAACAGTCCATCCATTGCTATTTAAGGTTTTTGTCCTTGAGAATGAGGAATGCAGAGGCACTGGAGAGCTTGGAAATCTTGTTTTTAATTGCTCTGCATTGTAGTTCTCTCTCTATAAGGGGGAATAACATAACTCCTTGATTTCACACATGGATTTGATGTCTAGGCTCTCTTTATAATGTCTGGAGAAACTTAGCTACCTGGGAAAGACATTTCCAATTCCCTGATCCCAGCTGCCCTGTTTAGTGGGAGACACAGCAAAGAGGAAAAGGAAGGATGTGGGGGCTTTCTACATATGTTTTTATGTACTTATTTTTACAATAGCTGAGAGTTAGAGTGCTCCTGGGAACTGCTGGCAAGCTTACATGCCTGGCTGAAGAGATGGGAATACCAATCTCACCAAAAAGCCCTTGTCATACCCCCCCTCCCTGCTCCCAGTGAACACACTCTAGCAGGAGAGAAGGAGCAGGAAAGGGAGAGTTAAATATCTCTGACTGGGGCTGTCCCATTGGGCTCCAAATTATTCAATACTTGGTGGACCAGAGAATGAGCTACCTGAAGTCTTACTTTTTCCTGGAATTGAGTATTTGAGTTTAAAGGCTTATTCTTTATCTCAACACAGACTCTTGCCAAAGTGGGTTGTAAGCTCTGTAAGGAACATAGAGTGTGAAATCTTTGCACTCTTGTAGCAACAGCCTTTGGGGTTTTCTGATTTTTAAGAGGGTATTTATCAACTTTTCAGTTTAGTCTAGTTTTTTGATATTATTTCTCTGCTTTAGATTAAAAGGGCACGAAAGAGTCTGACTGTACACATGCAAAATTATGTCACTGTACTGACTTCTGTAAGGTCATCAGGTCTGACCCTTGGACTGGGATGAACTGGTGAAGGGAGCTGACAATGGTCTCCAAACCTTTCCATCCCTCATGGAGTGGAGCCATGGCATCCACATGGGCTTTTGCAAGTCAATTGACCTTCACAGCTGGAGTTCTTGACAAATTTATCCATAACTGAGATGTCATTAAAGATATTCTTAGTAAATGATCCCTGGAAAACTCTTTTTAAACAAGGGTTTAAAACTAAATTAAGGAAAAGGGAGCGGGGAAAAATGAAAGAGGTGTACATGGTATGCAGAAAAATGACAAGTTGATTTAAAACTACTTACCCAATTTACTTCAACCCAAGAGTGTTTTCTTGAAGTGGCTATATCATAAGCCAACATAAAGATTTCTGGGTTGCCATTTTTGGCTTAAACAGATGCAGAAGATTTCGGTAACAACATATGGAAATTTTTTTTCCACATTAATTTAGCTGAAACTATTTTGTTCAAACTTTTCTGACATAATCCAAGATGAAAACCAAATATGGAAATCCTCAGTCCCAGAAGAATGTAAGAAATTAATGAGAGGTGCTAAGTTGAAGCTAAAATGAAAGTTGGCACTGAATCCTACATAAACAGCCATTAGGATGGATTTTTAACAGAGCTGCAGCCATCTTGGGTACTTTGTTAAGAAAAAAAAAAAAAAAAGACCCACAAAAATCCTCCCTGGTCACTCATGAATCTTTTAAAGGACAGGCTTGCCAAGCTCATTACTAGACTTGGAGTTGTTCCACCAGGCCTTTAAAGAAATACCACTTTTACAGTATGTGTATATATATATATATAAAAAAACCCCATATGTCTTGCAGGAGATGAGTATTGGCATAGAGGACAGATGAA
The DNA here is from genome assembly GCA_020745705.1 of Hemiprocne comata. Taxonomy (NCBI): domain Eukaryota; kingdom Metazoa; phylum Chordata; class Aves; order Apodiformes; family Apodidae; genus Hemiprocne; species Hemiprocne comata. The sequence continues at coordinate 122,990,929 of CM036588.1, forward strand.
CATGAGCTGCAAACAAGCACTAAGTGTGGCTGCAAGTGCTCTGGAGAGCAATGGGAATGGTAACTGGGAACAGTAACTGCCAGAACAGGAACTGGTAAAGTCAGCCCCACCACCCTCCCACTGAAGTCATGGCCTTAATGCTGCAACCCCTGTGTCACTGGTCAAACAAAGGTTTTATTTCTAAGTGCATTCTGTGTACTGTATCACTGGGTTGGTGATTTGACCGAGTTGCACAGTCCATGGTGAGAGGGCAGCTGTGATGCTGGGAGGCAGATGTTTGCAGCATGGGGTACTCTCCCCCTATGGAAGACTGACCTGTCAGAGGGATGTACTCTCAGCTCAGCCCAAGTGGTCTCAGGATGTGGTGGCACCCCCACTGCCCAGCCAGCTCCTGCAGGAGCAGCCCTGGTGGCTAGGAGAGCTGAGGCTCTGAGACTCTGACAGATCTGCTCCCCACCACCAGCCCAGCCAGGAGCTGCAGCTGGAGCTTCCCCAGCTGCAGAGCAGGCCCAGCAGTCCTGGGTGGTGGCTGCTCTGCTCAGAAAAACCTCCTCGGGGCTGCTGAGTGCTGCCAGCAGTGTAATGCAGCCTGGCTCCTTACACTTGGGGAGCAGTCAGCTGGCTTTTGGCCACCTCTTTCACAGGACCCCAGCGGGGAACTAAGGGTTCCCTCTGCAGAAACTTCATTCTCTGTGGCTTGCTTGTAATTGGATCTGTGGCTGCTAAAAGTGAGGGCTGTCTATACCTACCAGGGTGCAGAAAACAGCATGTTGGAGGATGTCCTTGCTAAGGAACACCCAGTGTTTGACAGTGTTAAGGAATGGGATGAATCATGGTACTTACACAGAGAGCATTTCCCTAAATCCCTCCCATGAACATATTTTGTGTGCAGGCCTCAAGTGCTAATTGATTTTATCTTCATGTGCTTTATTCAGCCTTGGCTATGACTGCCTGAAATAAATAGCAAGGCTTCCAGTTTTGTCCCCTGTTAAAGACTGAACTCTGCATGCTTGATTCATGGGAACCATCTAACCAGCTTCTGGGCCAGTGATGGAGCCCCTGCCTGCAACAGGGGTGAGAGCTGGTTCTCAGTTACAGCACTGTGCTGTGGTGAATGCTGACTTAAATACCACTAATGATGTAATTAAGGGCCAGACTGGATCCTTCTCATTATCTTGTTCAGCTAAGCAAACACATTTCAGAGTTCCAAAGGAGTCAGTCGACTTCCAGAAAAGTTGATTTATCAGGAACAGGTGGCCAAAGCTGTCCTGCATTCCCTTCAAAGGAATAACCCTTTCCAAAGCTAAACAAGTATATTAACTATTTCCTGAAATAAATGTGTCATTTGTGCAATGAAAATCTTACAGAGACCAGATCAGATTATAAATGCGCCAGAGAACTTCATTAAAGCTTCTAATTTTTACCAAACTGACCGTACAAATTATCTAGTGCAGAAGTGAAACAGCTACAATGGAAACATCATGTCATGCTACTGTATGTATTAGCAAGTTCCTGATTTTAGTTCCATTTTAAATAAAGTACTTATTTCTTCTCCAAAATTTGCATTCTCCTGTTTAAAAACTCAACAAAGCACCTTTTGCAATCAGTTACACCTCTCCAGACTGCCAGGGCACTGCAGATGGGAGAACAGCCTTTGGCCCAGTGCTCCATGGTGCCAGGGTTTCTGTGGGAAAAGCTGTCTCTGTTTGCTGGAGATGTTTCCATTTTGCTTTTCAAGAGCCACCAAACACCATCAGTTTGAAACATAAGGTACTTTTGATGTATTTCAAGTAGGGAAACCATTCTATGAAAATTCTCAAAATCACAGGTCATTTTTTGAAGTGTCAATCATGCAGTTTAATTGTCCCTTACAAGAACTGGGCAAATCAAGCCCTTAAGATTTAAAAAAAATACCCAGCTGACAAGCTTGAGGAATATACAACTGTTGACATTCTTTATCTTATTTGTATCACACAGTAGTAAAATACACTGTCCAGTGTTTTAAACAACTGTAATAAATATAACCCTCTCTGACCATTTTTGAAATAGAGACACTGTCAGTTTCTTAGCATTACAGAATAGTTCAGGCAATGTAGATCAGAGTTATCAGCAAACATTCCTGGATCATAAGATCTGTAATAATTATCCTCCTCAGAAACAGCATTTTATTTTATAAGGGCTGTAGAACCAAGCCCTGCAGCACAACAAAAGGCTGTTAGGTTTGGAGGATGCTGTGGGTGAGAAGCTCTGGGGTCAGCAAACCTGCTGGTGAGCAATCCCAGGGGTGCAGCACAAGCCTGTCCCTCTCTGGGGGCTCTGCCCGGAGGATTGCTGTGCCAGCAAGGGTGTCACAGCTTCGGGAAGGAGCTCTTCTCACAAATTCCTAAGACTCCTCAGACTGCCACAGGCAAGTCCCCACTGCACAGAGTTCAGGTTGTCCCAGACAGAGCACCTGACTCAGAGCTCGTTTCATCACCCCTTCTTTGCTGTGTGCCATCAGGCCTATGCACAGACCCAGGACCTGCTTTTCAGCCTACCCCATTTCTTTTTAGCATCCACAGTTATCTCATTAAGCTAGAAAGAGAGAAGGAGGATCCAAAATCTTCCCTGATGGCCACAATCCCCTGTGCTATACCAAGAGCAGGGCAGAGCCCTGGGGTATGGTGCCAGCCAGCCCCCCAGGCACTCAGGTGAGCACTGCTCCTGGGACCACACTGCCTGTCAGGTCTGGGGTTACCAACTGGGGCTGACAACTTCAGACCGTAAAAGGGCTCTGATGGCTCCAATGCCAAAGTGAGCTCCAGTCCTGTGGAACAGATCACTCCTTTCTGACCCAACAAGGCTGCCTGGCGTGCTCAAGTACCTCCCTGATCTCCAGGGGCCTTCCCCATGCTCTGATGCACACAAGTCATGTGCTTGTGTCCCACACCAGGGTGTTTCAAAAAGACACACTGGCTAAACTAAAAACACTTGCCCTCTGCTTGCCTTCTCATTTAAAATCTCCAGCAGGGAGGGGAATAGAAGAGACACTCATGCTGCTGGGGGACATGTCATCTTCCCATCCCAACACTCAAAAAGCCAGGCTCCTGAGTGTCATTTAGCAGGATAGATGGAACATGTAGCTGTACTCTGAGCTTGCCTTCACAGCCCCTTCAAAGTTCCCCTGTGCTCTTCCTCCCCTGTGAGTGATCAGCCTTCTTCCTCCAACCCCTTGGTGTGGGTGCAGAGGCTGGGTGGGGAAAGGGGTGGACATGAAGGAATTGCATTTGATGACCTGGCCCTAGTCCCACAGGAAGAGCAGCTAGCTGCCCCACACTTCTCAATGCCTCTTCAAAGAACACCTTTCAACCATGAGTTCTTTGAATTCAGATCCAAGTTCCACTTCCCCAGCTTTTATCCCTCCTTTGACCCCTTCTAGGTCTGTGCTTGGAAGCAACTCCTCTCCAGCCAGTCTGTTAGCCCACCCCAGCATTTATAGCAGTCACCATCTTCTAGAGACAAGGCAAGAAAGGGTGGTGTCTTTATCCTGTATGGGATAAAGGGGAAGGATGCACCTAAGGGCCTTCCCAAACAGCAGTCAGTCCTGAGGAGACTGTGAAGAGCAAAAATGCTCCATTGTTGTCTAGTGCAAACACATTTTATTGGCCTCACACAGAGAGGCTGCTGGCAAGGAGCAAGCTCCAAAAGCCAGTTCATGCTTGATAGCCTTCCAGGGACTCTCTGACCCACTGGGACACTAAAAGAAGAGAAAATATGTACACACAAGCCAGGCTTTCTAACTAGGCTCAGCCTACATTGCAACCTTCACAAGCAGAAAATCTTTTGAGCTTGGCCACTCTTGTTTATTGGGGCCATTTGGACACTCTCAGAGTCTGTTCAGATGAAAGGTACATAGAAGGTCTTCTCAGGCAGGGGCATGAGTTGGGTTTTTCTGAGAAAGCAAACATAACACAAACAGGCTGTTTTTCTGGTCTGGCCCATAAAAAAACAAGAAAGACAGAAAGACCCCCATCCTTCTAAGGACCACATGTCTTCAGAAACAGAGTAAACAAAAGCAAGTGCCAATAGCCCTTCCCACCACACAGTTCTGAGGCACAAACCCAGACAATAGGCTGTCTGTCCATGCACTCTTTAAAAAGTAGGCTGCAGGCCTGTTACTGCAGGCTGTGAAAACATAGACAGGGCATCCTGCCCCTAGAGATGAAAGCAGCCAAAACCAAAAAGCCCAGGAAGATTTTACATCCCTCAGAGGTCCTATAACACCCTTCTTCTGACCTCCATACCCATGAGCTCCTCTGCTCCCCACAGCTACAGGTTCATCTGCCTCTGGGCAGGGCTGTGTGGTGCCAGCACTCCAGCAGCTGCAGCCTCTCCCACCAGTGCCTGTGGAGCTACAGCCAGTCCCACCACTGCAGCTGCAGAGGGGACACTCTGGGAGGCTCCAGCAGGATGATGCCTCCTCACAGCAAAGCTGTGGTGCTCTACCTTCAAAATACCCTTGTTACCACCCTCCTCCCTGCTCCCCATGATGGCTATTGACAGATCTTCCCACTTAGCCCATCCTTCCGAGTGGCCTGGAGAAAGTGGATGTAGGGCCATAAAACATCTGAAGAGCCTGGACTTTCCAGAGGCAACATGCAAAGCACTCTGCAAGAGAGACAGCAAACAAGGCCAGGTCTGTGCTGCTCCTGCCCTTGCTCTAGGAACATTCGATGGAGAAATGGGATTAGCTAGAAAGGACAGTGTGGAAATACATTTTTGAGGGACAGTGTAAAGACAGCTTGTCTATCTCTTCACCCTGTGTGCCCTAGAAAGGAAAAAGGTGAATCCTTCCTTGGCTGTTGCAATTGTACATATTGGAGCAGTCAAACTGTCTGCCTTCCAACAGCAGATATGACACTGCCAGTGTCAGAAAGCTGCATTCCCCTGCTTTGAAGAGCAGACATAATTCATGAGCAGCAAAATCTAAAGGGAGCTGTAAAGGTTTTCTCAAATAACAATAATAATAAAAAAGAAATAACAGCTTCAGCCTCAATTTCACATAGAGGCTTTGGATCTGTTTTTAGTATTTTCACATGAAAGAAGGCATCAGCTGAGCCAGAGAAAGATGACATGGGCCAGATGTTGGTGAGCTTTATAGAAGATTTCTGTCACTACCCAGCATCGAGCTGTCTTGGCCATCACAGACCCCCCCTGGGGTCTGGGAGGATCCTCTTGCTCCTTCCACACCCTCATGCAGGCAGCAGGAGCTGCAGCCAGCCACTCCACAGCATTATCCCAGCAGCATCACTCAGAACTTGGCTCCACTGGCCCAAAACAAGGGACAGCCCAAAGACATCCATTTTACCCCTCTTCCTTAACTGCTCCATTTTGTACAAGTCACATCAGTGGCCCTCTTCCAGTTCAGCCTACAGGAAAAAAAATTCCCCAGTGATTTTCAACAGGAGAAGACTCCAACAGTTGTCAGCGCTCACAGTTTTTTCTCCACACAAATAACGGAATTGCAGATTTACTTTTTTTTTTTTTTTTCCCCTGAAACATTGTAGAAAATTCATCAGGCAGTCACAGAAGTATCTCTCAGGCTGTTTTCCTTGTAAGGACAAATGGCTTTTAAAAATGGAGCCTGAAGTGTAACAACAGGAAACATTTGGGTTGGAACTGGTATCTTGTTAGCAGTGTGCAGACGCTGCTTGAGGGACACACGCAGTCCCTCCTCCCTGAACTGCCTCCTTTCTCTGTTTAGCCTACCTGTCACATTAATGACACAACAGGCTTTCAGCTTGAGCTTTCCTTAATGATTGTGCCAGAGCTCCATAATCTTTGTTTTCCTAATGAGAAAACAAGCCTGTAGGGAAGTTCTTCCTGCCTCACCAAATGCACCACAGACAAAGTCCCCGCTGCTTTTTGCCCTGCTCCAAAGTCCCACGGCATCAAGCTCCTCTTTGGTCCCCGAGATTTAACTTCCCTGCTGCCTCTTCTCCTCAGAACTAACAAGGCCTTGCGTGGGGAGGACAGATGGAGAGAAGAGACTGGTCCAGCTGACCACTTGGCTCCCTCCAGTTCCCTCCTCCAAGCAGGCAGAATAACAAGGGATGCCAACAGCATCACCACCTGCCCGGGCTGCTGGCAGCCAGGAGGGAGAATCAGAGGCACCCAGGCACAGCCCCTCTGTCCAATAGACACCCCAGTGTTTTTAGCCAGAGTTTTGCATACAAAAGCACATGTAATTTCTCCACACAAGCACAGGGACTTCAGACCACAGAGACACCTCACACCCTTCCTGCCTGAATCTGTATGTTACAAACCTTCATGTTCATACTGGGGGTCTGTCCAGGAGGACTGAACACAAATATCCATACATTCCAAATTGTAAACGAGATATCTGACATCTTAAATTCTACCTAAACAAACTTCCCAGGTTATTCTGGAAGCACTGTACAGATTCCAAACCAGGAGCTCAGTGAAAAGCAGAAAAAGGACCATATTTTCCTATTTTCTTCTTTCCCGGCATACTAGTAGTTTTCTCTTTATTAGTTTAAACAGTTTTTCTTGACTTGAACACTGCTCCAAGCAGTGTGCTATCACAAGAGTGCCCCTATTGCAGCTGTTTTCCAAGTAGACATTTAGTCAGAGACAGAATCCCATCTTTGTGCTCCAAAGTGAAGGCAAAGAGCCACAAGTTAAATCTGCCTTTCCAGGAAGAAAACGACCAGACTATTTTGACAACTGCTCAAGGTTTTCATGAGAGATAAGAAGACCTGAAAAATAAGGTACCATATGGGTGTCCATCTGTAGTATAAGAACTGGTAGGTCTGTAGCACAAGGTATCTGTGGTCCCTGGGAAAGCCTTCTTACATGGAGGTCTGACTGAGAGAGATCTTGAAGACCAGATGTGATACCCTAAAACTTGCACAGTTAGAGAAGAAAACACAGGTGTAACTTCTTCATAGCAATTTTCCAGGCCCAAGGGGATCTGGTACTAGTTTTTGGGCATTTCCTCAGGGCCTACCAACACGTACAAAACAGTTTCTCCTCTGTCTGGGCAGCTGGAAGGTGTCTCCTTTTCCCATGGGCTGTGGGGCTGGTTTCCTGCAGTAGCTTTGGGGTGCAGCACATCAGCTGAGGTAAACACCTGTGTGAGCACCTGGAGTGACAGCTGGAGTGTCCTTCACAGGTGTCCCCCTGCCTCTGTCACCCTGAGGGTTTTGGCACAGCCCAGAAGAAGGAGAGTTCTCCACAGTGTGTGCTGCCTAGTGCCAACATGGTGGAAATGGTGTTGCCAGTGGTTCCACTGCCCAGGTATCACCTCCAGCCAGAGCAAACCCTGCCTCATGGCTGCCCTGTGCACAAGGGATGCCGCGTCTGTGCAAGCCACCATGGGCTGTCCACCCTCCCTCACTCCACCGAGGCTGGACCACCTGATTTTCTGCCTTGTCTTTATTTTGTGGACATGGATGTTCCTCAGCAGGCAGTGCTAAGGAGCACCTTAATTCCCCTGCTTTCGGTGACTGTGTCTTGCCTCTCAGGTGAGCCCTGGGAAGGGTTCAATATAATGATGGTGTTCAGTGGCAACGTGAGATGCAAATACAAGCAAAAGCACAATGAAGACTCCCACACATTCAATGTTACCTGCTCATAATCCCTTCTCTTCCCTCCTGAGGTGTTTTTTTAATCCTCTCAGGCACTTCTGCAGTGAGTTTGTTTCTGCTGTAATAGATCTTTTCAAATTTGGGAGCTGATGGGCCAAATTTGCTGATATTTGTGAAACCCAGGAGGGTGATTCAGGCTGAAGCTGTTGCTGTGCTGGCTCCGTGCTGCCCAGCCACTGCATTCCCCACCCAGGAGCCAAAAGAGCTCCAAGCCTGCATCCCAGACAACATCACTGCCTTCTTGTTGGGAATATAATATTGTTTGGTATGTAGCCATAAAGGAGAACCTGGGCCCTAAGAGCGTGAGAGAGACTGGAAGATTCCCCTCACATTTAACCTTAGCTGTGTTCTCTAATTACCATTTCACTCACATCGTGCTGTTTATTATACTGGGGCTGAATAGATGCAACCAAGACCAAAATTTGGTTCTTATTAAATTTCTGCAGCCCAGGGAGACAGAGCTAGTGATCCCAGAGGATTGAGAATGGATGGTCATGGAAACAAAAGAGTAAAAGCTGGGTCATAAAATAGCCCAACATTTTTTTGGTAACTTTTCTTGAGTCATTTGAGGGCAGGAGAATGATGCACAGAAAGAAGAGTGGATTGAGACCTAGCTGAAAGGAGGAAAGGTATCCAGTCTAAGTCTCTGTACATTTGATGAAGTATTTACACAACTTGCTATGACAAAATCCATCTCTGTATAAGTCTGCAGATGAAGAGTTCTCCATTAGGCTAATTTTTCTCTCCTGCTGCTTTAACCTCATTATTTCTGTTCTGTTGTCATTAACTAATGATAGAAATTTGATGTAGCCTGTTCTTTCAATATCTCTGAAAAGAATCAACAGTCATGTTCACTCCTGCATCCCCCATCAAAATAAACCTTCATTAAGAGGCAATTAAGGTTGCTCAAGCAATACGCCACCATAACAATTGGCAGGGGAAACCTTTCCAGGTCACCCTGTCCCCATTGTTTTTGGCTTGTCTCCTCTGGAATACCTCATCTGCATCCACTGCTCAGACCTCGCAGGCTTTCTGCAAGATCTCTCAAACTTCATATCATCACTCTCAGAAAATGTCATTTTTTTAACTGGCTGTAATGACAAACTGCTGGAATTTTGAATACAAGTCATACACAGCCTGGAGTTTCACTGAACAGCTCTTGCTGAGGCCCATCACACTAGCACCAGAAGAGTGACATTGGCAATGGACCTGAGCAGCTGTGTTGGGTGGTGGTAGTGAAACGCAAAGAGATGAAGCTCAAATGAGGAACAGGTCTTTGTGAGACAGGTTCTTGCCTTCTGGGGTAGATCTGTTGTATCACTCATGTCACTTTAGGCTGGATGAGGAAGGGCATGATCCTTTCCACTCTGAGGTGGCCAGAGACTCCCTTTAGCAAAAGCACATTAGAACATCTGCACATTTAAAAATCTACCTTGCCTCTGGCTGTTTGGCAAATTCAGTTGTGGAAACCAGAAATCCAGGAGAGTGATGTTACAGGAAACAAACCACCATAATTAATAGTATAGGCTTTCTATTTTAATGTGCGTTATATATTGAAGAGGTTTAGTTCTTCCTTTGTGAACATTTGGTACCTACAGCGAGAGTTCAAAGTCTCAGATTATCCACCTGGCCCTGACTTACCTGAGTAACTGATGTTTGGGGCAGCAGAGCCTGCCAGGGAGCCCACGCTTTTGCTGTTGGGCATGTGAATAAGGCTGTCCTGGCCTCAGCTTTGGACTGAGGTGGCTAAAGAAGGACCTCCAACAGAACAGAAGTGTTAAAGTCCTGTTCTGGATCTGTTCCTGAGAAGGGCCACGCTTCCCCTCTTTCCCACTGCCAGTTGGCTTATCCACCTGCATCCCAGTGGGCAGACTGGCTTCTGGGGGCCTTATTCTCTGAGCTCTCACAGACCATATTCCGACATCTTAAATTCCACCTACGTCCATGTTTCCTCATGGCAGTGCTAACCTCTCAGAGGCCTCTTTCTGGCAAGAAACTCCCGTCTCAGGACAAGGCTGGGACTGAGGCCAGGAGAACTCAGATGGCTCTGTAGGAGGCTCTCACTGCCTTGAAACAAGGGAGTGCCTGGAAGCTGGGCACTGCAAGGCCCTTCCTGCATCACCCTTGTCCATGTATTACCTCATTTCTTGCCAGGTGTCTAATAAAACAGCCTGTGGAATGGCATCCTCATAGATCGGTTTTGAAATAAAATAAAAATCACATGTTCTAAAGAGGACAAATCCTGAGATATTAGCTAGTATTACAGAAAATAAGAGCCACGCAGTATTATAGCTGGGCAGTATATATGAGATTCTGTGTCAGAAGTATTCTGGATTCAGCAAAAACCAAAAATAAATATTGTTGGAGACACCCTTATTTAGTACTTTTATTGTTCCCTAAGAAAAATACTTCAACAATTACCCTCTATCTGAATCCTGTCATTCAGAGAAGAGGGATCATTTTCAAGGTAGAGTAAAAACAAGGGTCTGCATAAGCTGTTTCTGACTCCTTCCTGTCTCCAGGGAAGCACAGGTAATGCACCATAACATGTACAGACACTTCAGTGGCAGATTGCTGACAAAGACAAGGACACAAACCCAGGCTTTAGAGAGTCACATGGAGGAACTCAAGCTGACCAAAATACTTGTTTGTCTTCCCCTTTCAAAATTGCCTTCTCTCAGATGTTGCCAGTCCTTGCTGTACTCACTGCCCTGGCCTTTGTCAGTTGTTACTTCACTGCCCAGCCCAAAAGGCTGGAAATCATCACCCATCAGATAATGTCACATCAGTATTGATCCAACTGCCCCACACACCTCAGACAGAGCAAACGGGCTGTAAGGGACAGCTCAGCCACTCTGACCACCAGAAGCTTCTGTAAACTACATTATTTTCACTATAACTATCAAAACATTAATTCAGGAAAGCTGGAACTGAATAAGTAGAGTTACCCTGTATTTGCCCTTCTCTTTACACATACATATATTTACAGAAACTTCTGTCTCTTCTGGTTGGGAAGATAACCTTTCAAGTACAAACTGAGGAGAATGCTGGCTTGAGTCTGGAGCCAAACACATGGAAACAATAACACCAGACACAAGCTGCCTTCATTCATCTCAGTGGGATGTCAGCAACGAAGGCTGCTATGACAATGTAAAAGCCAGATTGTTAACTGTTTCACTGCTACGTGTTGGCAACAGCACATCTGATACATCTGATTGATCCATCACAGCCCGACAGGCTTTTCCTTTGAAAGGATGTCCCACATAATGTGACTGTGTGTTTGAAATACGTGCATAGCACATCTTCATTTCTGCCTTGACCAGATTCCACTTTGACTGTTTTAGGAACTGATTTTCTGCATGTCACAGTCTGCTCTGTACTAAACACAGAATAAAACACTTTCTTGAATAAGTTTTCTTTCTCAAGGAGTATTTTTCCCCAATCTTTCTTTCCTTTTCCTTTTTTTCTCTCTCACTTTTTCTTTCTTTCCTTCCTCTCTTTCTCTCTTTCTTTCACTTTTTCTCTCTTTCCTTCTTTCTTTCTTTCTCTTTCTTTTCCAAAGGAGAGTTGTGGCTGAGCAATCCCAGGACTACATTTAGTTCTCTTGCAGGTTAGGGACATAGCTGGGTCCAGCAGTCTGTCTGTCAGAACAGTGTCAGTTGGTGCAGACAGGCAATGAACCCATCCCGCTCAGTCAGCAAACAGGGGCTCGGTCAGAGGAAGTTTTCTTTGGTTCCTTCTAGGATCCTGTTCACTAACAGGATCTATAAGATCTGAAAATCAGTCTGCCCTGAACCTCTGCTGGCTGGGGGCCTAGGCTGTAGCTACCAGGCTGGGAAGAGCGAAGTACAACAAACTTCATGGCTGAGCAGGAACCTCCTGTGTGAGAAAAAAAAATGCTAGGGCAGCGTGCTTTGTAAAAGGAGATACCTTGTGTTTGTGATGAGGTGCATCGTGAGAAGCAGGACCTGCCAGTTGTCCTGTCCCTGCTGCACCCATGGAGGCATCTGCTCCTTCCCTCTGCCTGCCACAGCTGGAGCAAGGCCCCGGCTGCAGACAGGAGCAGGGGTTCTTATCACCTCTCTCCAGTTTGTGTTGAGATCAACAGGAAACAAATCAATGTAGTAATACCATCCGTTCCTGTTATCTGCTTCTGTTGCTGTCCCTGTCCTCTGTCCCTCACATGGGAAATGAAGCCAGAAGAGAACGTGATAGCATCACTCCAAGGACTGGACCAGCTCACAACATTGGAGGGATACAAGGACTTGGAGTAGTTAATGTTATAGCAGGTTGAAAAAAAAAATGCACCCTGGATTTCTAAAATCTTGCTGGAGATTCAGTCTTTTATGGTACCTTGCAGTGTGTTCCTAGGAGATTCTCAGTAATCCTTTGCTTCATTCTTGGCCATTGTTTTGAGTTGCATAAAGTGTCCCATCCAACTGAGTCCCACTGGAAAATGAGGAGAGGTCTTCTTGATTTCAGTGGATTTGTGATCAAACTGTACTGGAGATCCTCAGGGCTGCATGGAGGGCTCTCTCTGCAACAGGGGGGTTTGGCTGAGCCCCGGGGAGCTGAACAAGCCATAGCAATAGTAAGAAACATTTGAAATTACTTAGTCTTACCAGAGACATCTGGTACACTGGATCTTGTTTCCAAAAATCATGAGTTCTTTCTTTAGAAGTTTTTCTTCAGGAAAACTGCACTTTCTCCCCATCAAACTGTTTAACATAATTCTTAATGATTACACATGAATGTTGTAGCATTCTCTTTCTCCAGCTGCAAGCTGATGTATTTCACAAAGTGTTTAGGTCTGTAGCAAGCATTTATAGGAGAAGTTTACTTTCTTAGAAGTATCACTTATCTAATTGTTTTTTTTAAGCACAGACCATCATTGTGATCATTGTTTAGTTCTGGGTTTGTGTTTCTGTTGAGGGCTGCTGTTGGTGGGCCAGGAGAAGGTTCTTCGGACTGTATGGGAGGTTTAGAAGATTCCCTGTTCCCTTCCTTTGGCTTTTGGTCTTTCTATGTCACCCTCTGAAGATACAACCCCTGAGCCCAGGTTACCCACTGCTTTACACACCTTGAAAAGTCAATGTCTGGATGATCAAGGGAAGATCAGGGAAGAAGAAATGGGATATGATGCCTTCCAACACCCAGGCCAGTAAGATCCTACCCTCCCAGCAAGGCACTCAGCTCTTCAGTGTGCTGGCCTAACTCCCAAGGGAAATCCATCTATCTGAGGAACACATGCTCCTCTTCACTCTCCCCTCAGCACAGATGGGCAGCTCACTGGGTCAGGGGACTGCAAGGTTTTATTTTCAGCTGTGATCTCTGTACAGGCATTTTATGGGTGGCTGATCCTGCTCTTAGGCTGCCTGGGGTCTGGTTGCTCACATGCAAACCCACAGAGAGGAAAAGCAGCCTCCTGAAGTGAGCTGGAACAGCTCGGAATAGCTGGTGCTGAGGGCGGCCAGCTCAAAGCAGAACACAGGTATGCTGATGGCACAATATGGGTTAATTTCTATTCTTTTCTTTCAAATGCCTCCCAGTGCTCTAGGTTTAGACCAGAATCTGTCTTTTCGTAAACATAAAAACCACATTGTTTCTTTAAATGGGTAAATGCAGGCAAGCACTAATATCAGTCCTAGTAGCACAGACTTAAGAGCCTCACACCAGGATAGTTTCATACCATTTGCAAGAAATAGTGCATTTCTTGAGTTCCAGCTTCACTATGATGGTTGCTGCTATATACCTGGATAAAGTGCCAGTGCTGACAGTGTTGGGAAAGTTCATACCTGTTAAACTGTCCATCAGTAAGTGATTTTCTTGTCAGCCTGGGTGCTGCTGACAACAGCCGGATGGGTAGGTTTGCTCCACCTCAGCTTTCTTCTTTCTGTTTTGTACTTTCTCTCTGTTCTTCTGCTGGGCTTATAGAACATTAAGCTGTAAACGTGTCCACCTAAGAGGGCTTCTTACAACAGTGGAGTCCTGGCTGAAATGCAGATTTCCAATTGATTGTGCTGGGAGAGCAGCATATGCCTGCACACACACACACACACACACACACACTCGTCTATGGATGACTAGAATCTCACCTATAATACTGTGTTTTCTGTTGCTGTGGTGGGAATAGTAAAAATGTTCAACTTTCCTCTGGACCATTAAACAATGTAAATGTAGCTATGTGGTATTTTCCTTCACTCTCTCTGCCCTTGCCTCCAAACATGGTTTGTCCTCAGCAGTGAAACACCTCACACTTTCTCTCAGCATAGAAGGAACTTAAAGCTCTGGAAGATTCAGAGCTGTTTTTCTCAGGAAGATGAACATTACCAGTGACTAGTGCCTTGCCTTCCAACATAATTAGGTTGGGCTAAATTAATTTCTTCTACCTCTATCCACCTCAGCTGCTTGGGTTTTCATCCCTCCTCCAGCACTGACACAGATGTTTTTACTCTGAAACCCAAACTCTTGTGATTGAACGTTCATTACTTTTTCTTTTATGTTTCTATGGACATTAATTTGTGCTTTTCTTGAACATTTCCTGATGCTCATAATTTAGGTCTCTGTCACTATGGGGCTTTCAACTCATACATTGCAATGAAACTGTATTACCCCAGACTAAAAGAACATTTCTAGGTTTTACAAGTCCAGCAGGTCACTAAATGCTCCTATAGCAAAACTGAAGGGAGCTAACTGGTCCTGGGGATAGGAACTATCATTTATTCCAACAGCTGACTGAGAGCATTTCAGTAACTGAACCACTCTGGGAAATGATGTAGCCCCAGGATCCACCACAGTAACTGTGTTGCCACGGAAGATTCTCCATGCACTGGTGCTGCCCACATGGTGAACCAAATCATCTCAAATCCAAATTAGCCTGAAGCTGCAGACAGCACCGAGTGGTTCCCAGGGCCACGAGTGGCTGTGCACAGCAGTAGCCTTGGGTGACTGCACAGAGTGCTGCAGGATGTGGTGGCAGTGCTTCCATAAGGAGAGCACTTTAGGAAGCTGACACTGACCTAGTTGTCTGGAGTTGTCCCTTTGGGCTCAGCAAACAGACGTTGCTTAGCAGAAGGGGTTACTGCCTGGCAGGGCTCCCTCGGAGCACTCTGGGGACAAGGGGGGCATCAGGACCTTCTGCAGGTGTTACTGCCACAGCCAATAGCCACCCCCTCATGAAATTAAAAGCAGGAAGATACAAAAATGGGTTGCAGTGGACATTAATGGCAGTTTTTCATAGCAAACAGGTGTTTTCCAAGTCTCTTGTGCTAATGGTGGTCCTTGAACTACCTTCAACGTACCAGGCAGGCTGTGACTATGGTGTGGGCATGGCTGGGATTGAAGGGAAAAGCCTGGAGACTTCCCAGGCAGGCCAGCTGCAATGCACCATTCCCAGGGCTCATGAGCAACAAGACTTTGATCCATGAGGGCACATTCTAGGGTAAAACAAACTTCTTCTATTTCCACATGAAAAGCAGAATGAGGGCTCTTTAATGGAAGAAACTGTAGCCTGCCTCAACTTCTGCATTTTCAGCTAAATCAGGGGTGCACACAATTTGAAAGGGCAAAGTAAGTAAAACTTCAGAATTAATGAAACCTTTGAAATCCTCCTCTTGAGTCTTTGTAGAGGCAGGGAGCATTCCCTGTCACCTACGTGTAGACAACCTTCCTGTGGGGAAAAATAATTACAGAAGCAACAAAAATAAATCCTCTGATAGCATTAGCCTACAAGAGGAGTTTGTGCCTACAGTTTAAATGTTTGCTTCTGTTTACATAATTAAAAGGAGAACTGTGACAACCTCTTTAAAGTGTGAGTATTGTGCACTTCTGGGTGTTGTCAAGACCTATGGAAGCTGCAAGTTTTTCTCTAAGTTCAGTGTTATTCCATAAAGACCAAGGATGGCATTCTGGTGCCTAAGAGGGAGAGAACTGTGGTAAGCTATTATATTTTCTGCTTTTGAAAGGAAATTAATGAATCGATTCCACCACCAGTTAATGGTAGTGCCTCAGTTTCCTTGCAGTTACGTGTCCTGGCACATAAACATGTCAAATAATAGTCACAGGATTTCAAAGTAGTTTTTCTAGGTTTTGATCAGTGTAAGGAATGAATCAGGCTTGTTAATTTCATCCTGATTTATCTGTAACTCCTCAGTGTCATACGTATACTCTTGTTCTGTGCTTACAGATCTCCATAGATCACTTGATGGCTGCCTTGGCAGTTCTGAGGTGGGAAAGCCTTGTTTTACATTCCACACACGTAGGCATTAAATGAGCAGCTTTCTCACTGGTTGTGTTGAGCCCTTGCAGCACTTGTGTAGCAGAGGGGACAGTCCCTGTGCCCAGATGCACAGTGAATGTCAGGAGCTCAGACACAGCTTGGTGATGGCTGAAGTCACCAGGGCAACTGAGATCTCAGCTTTATTCCAAAAACTCCCTGATACTCTGTGTTTAGCAGACTAGAGTCAAAAGGAGAGAATGAATATACTCCAGTTCTAGTAAGAGAGCTGATTTCCATTTCCACCATGCCCATTTTAAAGGTTTGAAACAGCTGAATATTGTCAGGATGAATGTAAGAAGCTGCTCATTTCTCACTCCTTTCTGTGGGAATAGCTTTACTCTGAGCATCCCTGGAAGCCACGTAGGGTAATTCTTTACAGTGAGGGTAGTGGATCAGTGGAACAGGTTGCCCAGAGAGGTGGTGGAGGCCCCACCCCTGGTAACATTCAAGTTCAGGCTGGACCAGGCTCTGAGCAACCTGATCTATTCACAAAGGTCTCTGTGCACTGCAGTGGGGCTGGACTAGATGACCTTTAAAAGTCCCTTCCAACCCCACACATTGATTCTGTGGTTCTATGATAATGCCTTATCCAAGGGATAGGTTTAAGGTTGCCATTAAGCCAGGCAGCACAGCTGAACACTGAGCAACTTTGCCTCCAGCAGAAATGAGGCAGCTAGGGTTTTTTTTCTAGAAGATACTTAGGAATTTAGAAACTTAAACCAACTGTTTATATACAAAGAAGCAGAATGCTCAGTTTTGCAAATGCCCAGTTGGAGCACCACTCTGGTTAAACTTGCTGGAAATACTGAGTCCAACATTTCACACAGCTCAGACACATCCAAAGCTGAAGTTGACTTTCCTGATCATCTCAGCTGCAAAGAATATAAAAAAGCAAGGAAGTTGTTCCATGCTACATTTTCTCAGGCAACAGAGCAAATCCAAGAACTTTCCAGAGAGAAGAACTGCCCAGCCCTGACTGCCCCTGCTGTCCTCAGTCTGCCCCTTGCTGCTGTCACTGCTCTGCTTGTCGGGCTGGGCAATAAATCCCACCAGAGACACGATCCATTTGTACAGAAGCAAAGCAGCAACTGCTTTTTTGAAGGAGAGGGGGAAGTGGGAACCTCTTAATGAAACAATTTGATTAACAAAGAAACGGAACAAGCAACCACGGCAACACTACCGACCTCTGCTGATGCTAAAACAAATCTCTGGCTCAGATTATTCCCTAGGACATTCTGTCAGCACAGCCCTGGAACGTGCCACAGGTGAAGGAACAGTGAAACACTGCTCTTTGGAGTGGGCTTGGGAGGAAAGGGAGAACTGGAGGACACAGGGAAACACTTTTGCTACTGGAGAAGCAGTGACGTGGAATGGCAACCTGGTGTAAAGGATCAGAACTGGGTTTAGAAACTTGGTAATCAGTAAAGTTCTGATTAAATCCCTCCTTTCAGACTCTAACATTATGACACAGATTCATGTTTGAGCCTAGGCATGTTTGTCTCACAAGTCTTAATCCAAGTTATGATCTACTGCAGTAGCTTTGATCCTGTGAAAGAAGCAGAGGAAATAAAAGCATTCAGGGGTTTATCAAAATTCTGCACGTGGTTAATGTAGGTCTCCTTTCCCAGGGATAGGTCAGGTTCAAAATAATGATTTTTTTTTGTAAGAAATCCTATTGTTACTCCTTAGATTTTACCCATATAATTTGTTTGTAAAGGACTATCACACTGTTATTTTATTTTTATTAGTTTGTTTTCTAGAGTTTGTAGCATTTTCTAATTAATGAGAAACTTGTACCTGCAATTTTCACAGAATCATAGAATATGCTGAGTTGGAAGGGACCCATCAGAATCATTGAGTCCAACTCCTGTCCCTGTGTAGGGCACCCCAAGACTCACACCATATGCCTGAGAGCATGTGTTTTCTCACATCAGTGTGTGAGAGAGAACCAACATACAACTTCATTATTTTTTCAATTGACAGAAACAGATCAAGTTCAAAAAGTTTCTGCTTTTTCCAAATAAGAGTATTCCAGCAACTGCAACATCACTACCACATGTAGGGCTTGTCCAAGAACACAGTAACTGAGCTGTCTGCACATCAAAGGAAAGGCAGGGATATAACCAGTGTACTTAGGATGGCTCCACACCAGGAAGGAGAGAACAAACCCTTGACCAGGCAGGAAATCCCAGACCTTGCCACTGCACTTACTGGCATCCACATGAGCCAGCTTGAAGCTGAAAGCTCCAGAACTACTTTCATCACATCTGATGGCAAAAAAGCAGTCTCCAGCCTGCCCCAGCACCACAGTGTGGCTGCAACCTCAGTGCAGTAACATCAAGCCTCTTATCTACCTCTTGTCCTGCTGCAGCAGCATGAACCATTCTGGGGCTCAGTAGAGATGTGTACTTTGCTGATGGAGGTCATCTCCAGAACCCTGATCTTCACAGTCAATGCCATGAAGACAACTGTGGCCACCACAGCTCCCTGCAGTGGTAGGGCTGCACCACTACGGGTTCAGGGGTTAAATCCTCAGAACAGGTTGGCAGAGCATGGTTTGCATCAGGCCTTAATCATGCAGGATGGCCACTGTAATCACCGTTGCTATTTACACAGCTCCTGGCATCTGCTCAAATCCATGTTTTTTGCTGCCTTCTCAGAAGCAGTTAGTCTCTTCATACCTTGGCAGGGTGGTGCTCTGCTGGTATTTTCAGTAAGAATGGGTGGTCATGTCGCTGCTTATGCTATTTTGGACACTGGTATTACTGAAGCACTTCTTACTTTCAGCACCTTTTACCCTTCCATCCCAAAATGCCAGCACACCTCTAGAAGTATAGGTCTGATACACTCCTTTGATAATAATTAATATTTCTTATGGGTTCACTGTTATCCAGACATGTTTTTTAATGTTCAAGAGGAGGATGGAATTTATATCCAGCCTCTTCCCCTTTCTGTTGCTAGAAAAGCAATTTGATCTATTTCACCATCATAAAACCCAAAGTCCCATTACATTTGAAAACATTAAATACATCCAATAAATTATCATTAGGATAAAATAACGCCCTTTAAGCAGATCTCAGAAGACTATTCAGGATTCTCCCATGGAGCTCATTTCAAATGAGTTCTGCTCTTCTCTTGAGACTCCTATCTTTTTCTTCAAGGTGGCTAACTATAAATGTAACTGCAAAACTTATCCATAAAAAACATTCCTTTCCTTCTTCAAGAAAAAACCCTATTACAGATGTTGACACAGATTTTCAGCTGTCAAATCAATGGATTTCACAGTATATTGAAACCATGTCATATTTATTCATACCTCTGCCCTCCACACAAGAGGTGGGCCAGCTCACCAACACCTGAGGGTTGGTGTGTCTGTACACAGCTAATAAAGGCAAGAACCTGGAATTGAGGTGCAGCTGCACAGACATTCCTATCGACTCACCAAGACTGTACTCACATCTTATATAATATTGTGTCCTACTCACCCTTGCAGAGATCCCCACATGCTCAGTGTGCTCAGATCTTGAATAGGAGAACAGCATCTCGAGTGCACTGGAGGGAGCAGGGAGACCAGCCCAGAGCCTCCAGCAGCACAGCTGGCAGGAGAGCTGTGCTGAAGATTGGTTAGCTGATTGATTGATTGATTGATTGATTGATTGATTAGCTGGTGTGGGTTAATCTTTGGGGTTTCAGTTTGGGGTTTTTTTTGCCAGCTTTAAAAAATATCCACAGAAATCTGCTTCCTCATGACAACAGAGAATCACAAAGGTAACACACCCCAGCAGTGCAGGTTTCCTTCTGGAGTCACCATTTACTGAAAGGAAAAATATTTTTTAAAAAGTAAAGGGAAATATTTTAAAATTAAATATTTGACTGTTCAGCATAGTTTTAGCTTTTGGAAGTGCTCAAAATGTTTCTAGTTCATTCTAAGGGACATATTTTGGGAATAAGATCTGAAAAACTGAATCATATTCCAACATTGAATGACCTACTTTACAGCTAGAACCAGGATTTTAAAAAATAAAAAATCTGGAAACACTTGATGAGCCTAAGAGCTTAAATGAAGACTGGGAGACTGGATAAGTCTGGCAGGTCGTGATATCTGCCAGGAGAAAAATGGAACAGCTCTGCTGTGCACAGAGGTCTGAAACCTGTACCTTGTTGCACCCCTGCCCAGTGCACTGAGAACAGCAAGGAGGAGGTTTCCTGGGATGGCACAAAGACTGACAGGAATTGGCTTCAAAGCAGGGAGGGGCTGCAAAAGATTTTTGATTTTAGAAAGAAAAGTGAAAGAGAACAGAAAACTTCGCAACACGGAACTCTGGGCCCTGCTGCTGAAGTGGATATTACAAGCACAGATTTTGGAAAGCTGCAGCACTTGATGGGCCCTGCAGAGAAATGGTTTTAAACTGAAAGAGGGGAGATTGAGGTGAGACATCAGGAAGAAATTCTTCCCCATGAGGGCAGTGAGGCACTGGCACAGGTTGCCCAGGGAGGCTGTGGCTGCCCCCTCCCTGGAGGTGTTCAAGGCCAGGTTGGACGAGGCTTGTGCAGCCTGGTCTGGTGGGAGGTGTCCCTGCTCATAGCAGGGAGGTTGGATCCTGCTTTAAGGATCTTGAAGGTCCCTTCCAACCTGAACCAGTCTATGATTCTAAATCCAGCCCCAAGCAGAGGAGGCACAGAGAACACAGCCAGGTCGCATGGCTCGGAATGTCCGACAGCTTCACAGCATTTGTGGGTTTCCTTTCAAGAACAAACCCTGTAACAACAGGAAGAAACAAAGTTGTGAAGATGTTTAGTTGGCCCAAAAAGCAAAGCCTTAATTTTAAGTTCCTGACCTGAAATTTTCAGAGAATCAGTCTTCCTCCTGTGAATACAGAATAATTGTGTAACTTCTCCAGAAACCCTTTCATTTCAAACTCAATGAATGAAACATTGATGGAGGATGTGCTGTTTCAGTAACACCACAGCCTGATTGTCAGGACGTATGTATATACATACAGATATATATCCATGTGGGTGTGAAGTCAGAGAAAAATGTGGGTGTTCCAAAACCATACAATTCCTTTCCCACGTGAGGCTGCAGGCACAGCCTGTGCTAAGTCACCAGATTGTAAAGATGGATATTGTGTTTTGTTTGGCAGAGAATAACAGACTGGCAAAGCACTGAAGCCAGAGTTTTAAAGAATTACCACCTTCAGCCAAAGGAGAAAATATTGAGAAGGAAAGTGATGTTTTTCAGGATTGTTACAGGACCTTCAAATTTTCCAGTGTTAATCAGGTTTGAAGGTGGAGAAGCACACTTTGCAAATAGGGGGAAAGTAGGACTTGGGCATTTTCAAGGAGTTTGAGTTATTTGCAAGGACTCCCAGGGTGAGAAGGGAACCCATCAGCAGTACCAGGGATGGAAAGCACGATTGTGTCCACAGATATGGTGATTTCCATGTGAAAAATTAACCTAAAAAAATATGCAGATCATTCTTCCTTAAACCAGAAGGTGCACTTGTTCTCTAGACAGATGAATATTGCTTCAGGACCTGCCTAGCTCAGCTGAAGGTACCTGCCAGGTGCTCTTCATGACCAGCACGCACACATGCACCCTCACGGCCTTCGTTTGGTACAACAGGAAAATGTGATCTGCACATACAAGCCATTCCAGGAGCTGAGAGTTTCTTGGAAAAAACATCCATCCCATGAGAGCTAAAATATCCTGAGAGCACCTCAAAAGGTATTTGCATCCAAATGCACTCTTGTGTTAAGAAAAATTTTTTTTCCCAAAAAAAATGTATTGCTATGGCCTTACAAAGGAAAAAAATAAGATGTCTCAGCCATGCCAGAAAAAATGCAGCTTATTGTGCATTCTGCTAAACCAAACCATTGGTGGAGGAATTGACAAGATAATTAAAGCTTTTACCCAGGCCTTTAGAACCCTGACCTGTAGCAGTCTTTCAGGGAAACAGGGAGCACAAGCATTCACACTGAGCTTGAGATCAAGCCAGCTGAGACACCCTTTGCATGTGGGAGAAAAAATCTTTAAAAAATCATCCAGAGCTAACACATGGAGACCAGAACTGACACCTAGAACCACAAGCACCTGTGACTGGTGGAGCAGAATTGGTGCATAAGGCATCAGAGGAAAAAAAACCCCACAAACAACCATTCAACCCAACTTTGAAATGTCTGTGGCCAAATGGTCTCTGCCCATTGGCCATGGCCATTGGCCTCTGGTGAAAGGACTAGAGGGAAAGTCTTATAGGGAGAGGTTGAGGATGTTGGGGTTGTTTAGCCTGGAGAAGAGACTCAGGGGGGGCCTCATCACTCTCTTCAACTCCCTGAAGGGAGGTTGTAGTCAGGTGGGGACTGGGCTCTTTTTCCAGGCAACCAGTGACAGGACAAGAGGGCCTGGCCTGAAGCTGCACCAGGGGAGGTTTAGGTTGGATATCAGGAAGCACTTCCTCACGGAGAGGGTGATTAGACATTGGAATGGACTTCCCAGGGAAGTGGTGGAGGCATCGTCCCTGGATGTGTTCAAGGCAAGGCTGGATGTGGCACTTAGTGCCATGGTCTAGATGGTGTGGTGGTGTTGGTCATAGGCTGGACTTGATGATCTTAAAGGTCTTTTCCAGCCTTGGTAGTTCTATGATTCTGTGATTCTGTGAAAAGCATTCTGGCCTTAAAGGACAAAAGTCAACGTGACTGTAGGACTTGCTAGTGTTTTACCCTGTGCTCCACGGGCTCTGTCAGTGTCTGGCATTTGTCATGTCGACAGGTATTTTTCACCAGGATCTGGATCTATTGTCTGCTTCAGGCCATGAAAAGGAGACACAGAGGTGGTATGAAAGCTTACAGAGTGGGGAGGGGAGGGGAAAAAAAAAAAGAAAGAAAAATTCAATACAAACCTGTTTGAATTTGCACTGCCTTAGGACTTGCTAATTGTTGCCTCCCTGCTCCTGTCAGTAGAAGGAAGCAGCAGAATTCACCTAACTCACATGGGCTCTCTCAGAAGTTCACAAAGTGCCAACTCTTCCTCTCCAGTTTTGTAAAGAAACTTAAGAAGGGACTTTACATTGGTAAGTAAATAATTATGGACAGTCCCCATGACTGTTAGCTTGGATATCAGAAAAAAAGTCAGCAGTGAATGTAGTGATAATAAAAAAAATAATAATAAAGCAGCTCCAAGAAGCCTAATACAATAGAGCATTTCAAGGATGCATCCAAGTATTTTTGACAGAGAAATAATACACTGAACCCCCACCCCCTACAGACCTCACCAAGCCCAGAAACCCCAAGGGAATTTGCAAACAAACCCTCCGTCCATAACAAAACTTCAGGCAGAAGTGAAACAATAAACACAAGGTAGCAGAACCTCAACAAATGTTTGTAACAGCTCTTCAGGGCTCCACGGGAAAAATGCACCGGCCTCACTACCTGGGGTTAGAGAACATGGACAGAAGGAAAAAGATTAAATAGTGAAAATGCCAAACAAGACAAAGTATTTTGCAGATATTTCCCTTTGTTTGTTCAAGGTTTTACTCTGAAAAAGTACTCAAGTTTTGATACTGACTTACACAGATGTACTTGCTAGAGCAGTAGCCAAGGAACGCAACAGGAGCCGAGCATCAGATGCTCCAGGCTGCTTGAAATGGGAAACGGTTTCTCCTTTGAAAAGTCAGATAATATTTTCCAGTTGCCTTGTTAAGCAAGGACTCGTTTACCCACTACTTGAATCCTGAAAAGACTGGGCACTTTTAGTATGGAATACTTCAATAATCCTGTTTTTAAACTGATGTAATTTGTAACCTGAAAAATGAGCCCTGTAAGTAACAAGGAGAAAGAACAAAGAAACCCTGCTTGATAAGCCTTTCTGTCAGCACTGGTGCCACATTCAGTGACCTCTGCCTCTTCCCAGACCTGCAGGAGCCTTGCAGGGGGGCCAGCCCATGAGAGGAGAGCAGGGAACCTCTTTGCTGGGTTGTTCCAAATCCCAGGTCAATACCCCAACAGCCTGTTCTGGCACCTCTGACTGGGTTATTGGCACAGGCTGAGGAGGAATGAGGCAAGAGAAAAAGAAGTGAAGACAGCAATGCTTGAGCTGACACTGTGAAGAGCAGAGCTCATCCAGTGCTCTCAGTGTCTGGGACTGGTCTAATTCCACCAGGGTGAGATGGGGATACTCTGAACACGTTATAGCCTTCAGAAACACATTTCAAATTCTTTAAACAGAGCAACAGTGGTTTTAATGACCATTCAGGACTTCAGGAAAAAGGCTGCAGGAGTTTACTGGTATTTTCCGAGCTTCTTTTCAAAGAAATCAGAAGCATGTTAGTTAAGTGGTTGCTAATGAAGCTTTTGCCTCTGATGTTTTGCTGACCAGTTTCTTGAGGGCCTTTCATGTCTCTTGTATCAGCTGTGTTTAGATTCAGGAGGACTATCCCATGCAGACAGCCCTTGTTTACAGCATTTCATTGCAAAGGGACAGAGCTGAGGGTTGTCCCATCTCTCGTTTGTCCTGGGTGGTGTCCCCACAGGGGTCACAGCCTTACAAACTGCCACACAACTTACTGCACAGGGAGAAGGGAAGAGGTGGAGCCCCCAGCTCCTCTTTTGCTGGCTCCCACTCCCTCAAAGCCATAGATCTGTGCTTCCCAAAAATGAGTCTAGGTTCTGCATGGGCACAGAAGAGAGGTCATGTCCACCAGCTGGCACAGCACACAGAGCACATGCAGAACTAAGCTGCATGCTGCCCCACAAGCAGAAGTGATCCACCCAAAGGGAACAGAGGAGTGCACCCTGGCCACCTTCAACACCTGAAACTCTGTAAATACCTCACCCAAAGGCCCTTCTCACAGGCTCAGTGCTCCTGGTAATTCCCATATCCTCTTGTTGCTGAGATCAATTTGGAAATGCCATGGCTGGGACTGCACATGCAGGACCTGCTCATTTTTCAACAAGCACAGATGAGACTGTGTGGGGTAGAACAGGGCTCTGGTGAAGCAAGGTCTCCAGGACTAACAGAGAGGATCTTACTGCTGCATCCCCTGATGCCATCATCAGCAACAGCAACAGATTTCCCTTCTGTTTCCTTTCTATCACATATCTTAGTTTCAGTCTCAAAGTTCTACTGCCTGCTGCTGGGATACGTTTGGCCACCCCTCAGCAGCATTGTTTTGGTTATATGCAAGCTCAGCCCACCTGAGACCTAATTTTAAATCAACGTGAGCTGGACTCTGTCCCGCCACGACTGCTACTGAAAGCCAAGCAAGGTCGTTTCAAGCCAGTGTGTGAGAAGAGACACACCTTGACCTGTGGCCTGTCTCAGCACCCATCCCTGCAGGAGCCACCCCAGCCATTTGTCAAGGTCTGTGTCACCCTGGGCTTCAAGGAGCCAGAGACTCGAGGTGTCCTGCACTGCTGCTCCAGCGCAGCGGGCCCAGACCTGCCGGTGGGATGGGGACACGCCGGGCCCTGCGCTGCCGTGCTCCTGGCCTGCCCTCAGAGCACAGCTTAGCAACCTGAGAAAACGAAACAATAAACCCATCCTGAAGTGGATTTGTAAAAGTACTGGAAATATTTTTAATATTAAAAATAGAAATTTGAAAAGAAACTTCATGTTGTCATCAGGCAGCACGGAGAAGGCAGAAGAGGCGTAGACACAGTGACTAATCATTGGTGCTGTCACTTCAGGGCTTAACTCATGTCCCAAAATTTCAGTTCATCAATTTAGAAACTACGAGATGTTCAGACTCTCCTCCTTCGTTTGGAGGTGCTGATTGGCAGAACTGCTGTTTATCTGCCTCTCAACATCAAATCTCAAACAGCTCTTTCAGATTAGGCACCCAAAATAGCTCATATCTTACATTTAACCCATCATTTTAAGACTTAAGGCATCATTCATCTGGAATAGGAAACATCTAGTAAGGCAAACAGAACAGAAAATGCTTTTGTCAGACTTTACAGATACTGGGGACTTTTTTTCTTCCTCCAAGGCTGCTTCCCTCTGACCCCAGCAAATAGCTTTAGGCACATGCATGGGGAACAAGGTGGGTTTCCAAACAAAATGGGTTTAGGATCTTGTGGGAGTTTTAAAGCTGTCCCCTTCATGCAGTCCAGAAACACCAGCAAGAAACACCAGCCTGTGAGGGGTAAAGAAGGGACAGTTTAAATTAGGCTAAACAGAGACCCATATTGTCCCCCTTAGGCTGCTGCTGAGAGCTGAGCAAGCTCCTTTGAAGGTTCTGCAGAGCAGAGACCTTCACGAAGGTGTGCAGCCCAGCACAGCTCTGTGGTGGGGCTTCTTCCTCATCCCCTGCTTACCACCCAAGCCCTTACTTCTGCTAAACACAAAGCTGTGTTCTCATTTCCAAGGCACTGCTTTTCTCCTGCTCTGCGTGCAGACAAAGTCACGGGCTCCTGCTGGTTGTGAGCAGAGGAAACAGGAATTTACGTTTCATTCCTGTGCCACCAGGGTTTAGACCAACCCCTGGGCTGAGGAGAATGGGCCACCTGTACTGGTTTCAATGTTTCCCTTTACATGGAAGAAACATGTATGACTCTGCAGGGCAATTCTAACAATATCTGCCTTTTTTCCCTTTTTTTTTTTAAAAGAAAAAGAAAAAAAAAAAGAAAAGAAAAAAGAGTGTAAAGGTTTTTGGTGTTCAGGAGCATCATGCAATTTTTTAGACTGGTAACATGTATCTACAGTTCCAGCAGCACTATTTATTCACAGATTCCTCTAGTGTGTTACCAGCCACTGACCATGGAACGAAACACTTCCAAAAAATAGGGGGGGGAAAAAAAGGGGGAGGAGGGGAGAGAAACAACCAAAAAACCCTGCACAGTGATGCAAGTAGGGAAGCATGCCCATCCATTCACATAATGAAAAGGTTAGTGTGAAGACTGTTAGCACAGAAAAAGATTCCATTTAAAAGCCATGGTGTTTAAGTCTTACAATCTGAGCTGCCTCCCTCATCATTTCAGTCTCCATGGCAAGGTGCTAGGGAGAAAGTTTTAAATAATGTTGCTATTGTGTTTAAAAACCCTCCCAACCAAATGGGGTATCAGTCAACCACACAGCAGAGAGGGACTCATAACCCTTCTCCTTCACTCTGATCTTCCCTCCACATCAAGCCCAATTGCTGGTTTGTCTGTTTTCAATTGCTTGCTAGAAAAGAGAAAGAGAAGGGAAAGAGAAAGAGAGGGAAAGAGAGAAAAAAGAGAAAAGAGAGAAGAGAGGGGAAAGAGAGAAAAGAGAGAAAAGAGAGAAAAGAGAGAAAAGAGAGAAAAGAGAGAAAGAAAGGAGAAAGAAGTAACTGCTTTAAAATATTGAGTCAATTTTGTTCTAGGCTTAATACAGCAGCATGATACAATCTGCAATGATAAAGAATTTTTTCCCCCACCAGCCAAGTCTCTGGGGCATTTTATGGAATCAAATATTGTTAAAAGCAGCATCACATAAAGAAAGTTTTTTAAATAGATGTAAAAAACAAAGAGCAATTCAGCATATGCATTATCCATGTGGAGCTGGTTTGGCAACTGCAACATGGAATTACTTAAAGCTTGCCCACAGCTTTTTTTTTTTTTTCTTTCTCCCCCTCCCCACTTCTGGCAGCATGATCATGGAAAACATTAGGCCTGGGCTGTGATTAATACAAGGTTCTAACCTAGGAAGTTATTCTGTATTTCCCCCTGCTGCTACCCAGCTTCAATAGCTAGTTTTGCCAGGTCATCTATTTACAGTGAATACCATGTCAAAAAGAGAGATCATTCCCCAAGGTAAGTTGAGAACTAGGAAACACTGCACTAAACTTACTGCTGACTATGGTGCATATCTATCCTCTTTTGAAATAAGCTCATGTAATTCCCTGTTCCATTTGCATGTGCTCTTACTGAGGTGATACGACTAAGTGGCATGAGTGAGACAAAAAAAAGTAAAATATTTTGAGGGATTCTTTTATTAGCAAAAAAGTAGCAAAAGACAATGTTTTCAAATGGCTGCAGCCATTGGTAGTTTTAGTGAGCTGAAGAACCATTTTCAGGTGCAAAACTACCTCATGTAAAAAAAAAACAAACCCAAACACTAAAAGAGAGCAGATTAAATCCACATACAGCCACAGTGGGCAAGGAGGTGACAGCTGCTCTCTTGCCAGGGATGAGGAGAAAATAACCTGTTTGGTGGTGCTGAGGAAGGAGCAGCAGAAGGAACAAGGGAGGGAGCTGTAGCTCACCTGATGTCCTCTCTGCCAACACATCATTCCTGCCAGGGCTTCAACCACACCCCAGAACAGATGTTTGCATTAGCATTTACAATTACATTTATTGAAGTAAACTCTCAATATTTGCAGTGAATTATAACATCACCAAATATGGTCACACATTAGACTCCATTTTTTACATCTTCACCTTACAAATAGGTAATTATTACAAATTACTAGTGATTTTTGTAAAAAACTCCCTATGTTTCGTAACTGTATCAATAATAGGCACTATTTCTGCTGCCATGTTCTGAACAGTGTCTTACAGACTGGATGTTTGCAACATCTATTAACCATAAATAATAATCTTTTCTAATATGGCTCAATTTCCAGGTTTCTAAATCCCACTGAAAGTTTGGCTAAAGAGAGACATATCATCCCTCTAAAACCACTAGTGCATATGTGAAAAGGGGTAGGCAATTCTAGGCTCTGGGCAGAAGAAATTCTGGTCTCAGAATTCCCTCTCTAAATTTTGTTCTCCCCACACACAAACTCATGTTCCCAAAATGTTATGTACTGAAGGAATGGGAAGATGGGAGTACACGAAAGGTTATTTTCAGTGGGGCTTGCAAATACACGAATGCAAAGTGTGTTATAAACTCAGTATTTTGGCCACAATTTCCAGTCCATTTTGAAGCAGCTCTTCTGCTGAAAGTAAAAAGTTACTCCTCTCTGGTTGCTTCTGTCCTCCATGGAAGACCAGCCAAACATTGCACAGTCACTCAGGGAACAGAACCAAAGAAAGAATCCAAGTTAAAAGAAAAAAATCCTGACCTCCCTCTAGTGCCCCAGAAATAGATGTTGATATTCATGGACATTTATATTCCTGTTGAACAGAGATTAACAGTACCAAGATGTGTTTCTGCCTGTACGTAGACCTACAGAAAGTGTTTTGAAGAATGCGTTGGTACAGGTACTCTAGCTCATGAAACAGAAACAGATTATATTTCTACCTGAACAGAAAATAGTTGTTTATGCCAAAAACCAGCCTGCAAAACATCTGAACACTGCATTTTGGAAACACTCCTGAGAATCCTGAGCTCCTCCTGAGAGAAACCATTCACAAACTCCTTATGAAGGGACAGCAACAACAAATGTTTTACAAGATCTTGCAGAAAAGAACTGCGATGGTAGTAACACATGAACTACATGAAACAAATGAATAGAACACCCTTGGGCATTCATAGCCAGCATGAACACTAAAACAAACCCCAAAACTATTGTTATTCTTTGCTTTCAGGGTTTTTAAAATTCAATGGAGACTGCCAGTTTTGGAATAAGCAAATCTTCCCTCAGACAGGTAAAGCTAAACACATCCTGTGCTTGAGACACAGATCAGCTCTGTAAGGACAAGGGAAGGAAACTTCTGTCCTTCAGGCATCAACACCGAGCACAAAGCAGCCAGACACCAGGCCCCAGGGAGGGGAGCAAGTCTGCACGAGCTGTACCTGTGTGAGCAACAGCTCTTCTTGGGGAGGGAGGGCAGGGAACCAAGTGCTTGTGTCCAGAGAACCTGCAGAGTTAATGCAAGGAAAGCGGCCCAAGTAGTGAGGCTACATGCAGACAAAGTTTTATATTTTAATATTAGATCTCCCTTTAATAATAAAAGAAATATTAATCTAGACTCAGCAGGATATGAGCAGCATTATCATTTTCAATAAATGACTGAGGACAAGGGGAAAAGGTTGACCTTTCTGCTTATTTTGAGTGAGTTGAGGGTTAATTTCACTTAGACATATTCCTGGGTTCCATTCACAGGTTGAGGTCTCCACGTGTTGCTGCTTTGTGCTGAAGTGAGCCCAAGGCACAGGCTTGGAGCTTTTCAACACCTGCATCTGAGACATTCAGCTAACGAGGAATAGTTCTTGATCTGTTTGTAATAGTGGCAGACTTTACAAATTGCTTGAACAAGAACCATGTGATAGACATGAACAATATATATAAATTAAAAAATGCTAAGATATATTCTGTAAAATAATGCAGTGTCCAGCTCCTTACAAATATCAGAGGACACTTACGGTGCCACTGATCCCCTCCCAGCCCCTCAGTACAATCCTGCAGCCTTTCTACCCGTTGCCTAAATCCAGCTTGTACCCTCTACCCTAGAGAGTTGGCAGGTACTGGATTCCCATGGGACACTGCACACCTGCTCCCAGATGTTGTCTCCAAACCCACAGCTCAATCAAGAACAGAAAAACTGAGCAAGTCCTCCCCAAGCCTCTTCAGGTTACAGAAAGTTTCTCTAAACTTCCAGATGCTCTAAGAGGAGCCCAGAGAGCACATATGACCTACTGAAAGCTCCAAGCAATTAATTTTCACAGGAAACCCACTAGCCCCTGCCCAAATACTCTTCCTCATTCTCACACAAGTCAGCTGCAGCCCAAGACCTGTGCAGCACACAAAGGCTGCAGGGGGCTGCCTGCTGCTGCTGGAAATACCAAGTGAAACAGCTTTTGCTTTGGGTGGGGTTGTTGTTGTTGGGTTTTTTTAGAACATAAAAGTGAGCTGATCCAGTTCTGGGAGAGGTAAGAGGAGACTTGAGAAAGCAAACAGACCACTTGGCCAGAGCACGGTCCTCTAAACTCTCCTGATTTATACTTTTAAGTCTCCTCCTCAAAAAAACACTCAGTGCTTCACCACGTGGGCAGCACTGGAGTGAAGAGGTTCTCAGCCTGGCAAAAACACACTGACGTTTCAGACTCTACTGACAGCAACAGTCTAATTCATACAGATAAAAATCCAGACCTTTTTATCCCCCTAAATACTGTATTTTAGTCCAGTAGTTCTACTCACATACTTCGTCTTAATTCCCAGCAAGTAATCTACACACTATTTAAAATAAACAGCATCTTAAAACTACAGAGAATTGCCATCTTCTTGCTAAGCTTCAGTCAAACAGGTAACAAGAAGCAGGCAATTCAGATCCCACACTACTCCTTGTAAAACTGAATTGTAATGCTTTTCTGTAGCCACATACAGGAACAGGACAGCAATCACCTGGCAACTCTGCTATTGGAATAGATGCTGATGCAGTGTCAGTTAGGGAAGCACTGATCAGTTTGACTGAACTGCAGCAAAAAAAAAACCCTAAATCTGATTTTTCAAGACAGTCTCTTACAACCCCTCACGGGACCTTACGGCCACTCTCCTGGCAGGAAGAGCACAGCACTAGCACATGGGTGTTGGAAAATCCCACCATATCCCTCCCTGCACATTGGGGAATCTAACCCTTAAGTTCACCCAAGAGTCCAAATGGAAGAGAAGACTCCAAGACAAAATGCTTTTCAGGAAGACTGAAGTCAGATGTAATAAACCAAAAAAACCCAAACATACACTAAAAAAGGCATTAAGAAAACAAAAAGCTTTTCCCCTCCTACATATTAAAGTAGTTCTAGTTTCAGTGAAAGTCATTCTCATTGGAAAAAAAGTCAAAGCAGTCAACACATGACATGCCTGCAGAAGAGCCTTCATTGAACACACTACCTGGGCAGAAAAAACACACAAATAATCCAAGGCAGTGCATTGGAATTCAACGTGAATGAACCAAATAGGCCACAGATCACAACCCCCTGATTTTATGGAAGAGAGGTTAAAAAATAGTAAGATTAGTTTTTATTAAAACAAAGATTGGGTAGTAAATGCAGTCCTGCAAACTTCTGCTCTCACTGCTCTGACCTCTTGCTAACAAAGCTTATGCATTCAGTTAAATTTTGACCTTAAGACAACTGCTGTAGACTGCAAAAGAAAAAAGGAATTTGTGCACTCAGGTCTCTCTTTCAATTCAGGCACCAAAACTAACTCAAAGAAGAAGGCAGCCAATAAAAATCTTCCTTTTTAAGGGGGACAAAGTGTTAATTGTTCATAGTTGTAAGAACTCAGCATAGGTTGTAAGTTAAATTCAAACTGTCAGTTCCTGCCTTGCAAGCTGTGAAAGATGACCACATATAAACCCCATAACAGCAAATAAATTGGTCTTTTAGGTAGATGCTGATGGTGGGAAAGGTTCTTGGACAGTACAAGACATGTGACTGCAGAGTTCTAAAGGTTTAACATGAAAACGTGAGTTCATACAACCTTATCCCAACATCTCTTCCCTCACTCAGTCAGCCTGTTCAAATCCCACACACTCACATTCCCATGCATTTGTCTGCAGCCTCTGCAGAACCCAGATGTTGTCTCCAAACCCACAGCTCCACACGCAGAGATGTGTGGAGTTGAGGAAAGCAACAGCTGAACTGTTCCCTGCTGTCCATTCCCATCCACTGGCTGCTCCCAAGGGAAGTACAAGTCTGCCCAGTTCATATGGAGCTTTTCCTCTTTGTAATTCAATGATGGACAAAAGACAACCAAGTACAATTTTTTTTTTTAATAAAGATAAAATTACAAAAAAGGTAAAATCAGCTCAGGAAAGGCAAATTACTTTAATAGATCAGTTTAGACATTTAACATAATAACTCACATCCATTTTTAAATACTATTACATAAAGCATGGTGAAGAAAGGAATTTCTGCCTCATAATTAGAAAACTCACAATACAACTTGCCAGAAACCAGAACAAAGCCGTTTGAAAATAAATACAGTCCATGCCAAACAGTACAAAACGAAACCAGCAGTCTCTCTCAGTACCAAAGCTTCTCTTCTTTTAGGTATTCTCCACCTCTAGTATCATGTTCTGCAGCTGATGAGAGGCCACCTTTCGTTCAAGGATTGCTGAGTTGTTCTGATTTTGCTCTGTACAAAGGCAAAAATAAGTTGTTGTTTCATTTTTCAATTAACTGGTTTAGAATTGCAATTTTGAATTACTACTGTCAGGAGTCTAAAACATTTAGTATTACAAGAAATTGAAAATTATCTCTACAGAAATAAATACTTTATAATATTTATATTAATAAACACTCTTCAAAAAGGTGACACTCATCATTAATGAATTAGGGTTTACCCTTTGGCATCTGTCTTTTCACCACTGCTGTCCTTGGATTTATCCTCCTCCTTAACATCTGAAAAATAACAAGATTTTAAAAGATACCAAAAGATGCAAGAAAACCTTAAAATTTAAGAAAAAAGCATGACAGTTACATTATTTTGAATACACTCCTAGGCCAGTGGGCACTGGGTTTTCAAAGAAGTCTCTGGTTCCATCTTAACACGGTGTTAAACGCCTGCCTCCCTGAGCACGATCGGAGGGATTCACAATGCCCCAGGGCAAGGCTCGGTATGCAGTACTGAGAGCTGGACTTCCCCTGAGCTCCATGGGCTAGCCTTCAGCCCCAGGATGTAGTCTGTTCTTGGAAAAGTCCTTGAAATTACACTGTACCCAGAACCCTACCCAGCTTCTGCTTCAGATAAAGCCAGTTGGCTCACCCCACAGAAGCAAACAGCAACAAACTCTCTGTCGAATGTATTTTAAGTCAGAACCTCTTTATCCCTGTTTTCATTAAACCATACAAATCCCTGGCTCTAAGATTTCAAGCTTGTGGGGAAGCAACAATAACCCTCAGCTGAAAATACTGTTCTAGTATGAATAGCTTTATCTTGAAACTGATTAATTTAAAATAAATGCTTTAAATATGATGGAAAAAATAAACCATCATCTCAACAGCTAGTTGACTGTTAAGAGAAAATGCGTCTTTCCCCCATCAGAACTGACATTTGCAGTCCTAAAATACAGGATGAAGTCACACCAGTGTCCTACCTGGTTTTTTGTCCTCAGTCTCTTTTTTGTCCTCCTCTATCCTGGCTTTCTTGGCTCCTTTCTTATGATCTGCAACATTTCGCCGTCCTCCTTCCCCTTCATCTTCAGAATCTGAGAACTCTTCATCACAGGCGATGCGCTTGTCAGAGGCTCGGACTAGGGTTCAGAGTCAGGGAATTAATTAAGCACAAAGTCCCACTACAACAGGCCTAATAGAAAAGCTATCAAATTAAGAATGAGTAATAACATACTATGATAATTTAATGGTGATAAATTAAATTACGGATAAAAATACTATCTTACAAAGGTAGTTTGGGAATCTCCCAATGACCTCCAAAAATAGCCCTACAGAGGCACAGGAAGAGCGTGGGGGGTGAATTTCAAATCCTGAAAACTAAATCACAGGAGAAAACGTTGTTTCAACAGTTCAGAAAATGGACAGTGCACCAAAAAGAGGTTATAGAATTACTTATGTCACCATCAAAAGAAGGTTAGGTGTAGCAGGAACCTCTTGGCTGCAACTGAATACCCAACTCCTTGTCTGTACAAAGGCCAGCAGTAACAAAGTGAAGGACAGTGGTGCTAGTATGGAAAACTTCTCTCACAACAAAAAATGCAAATCAAATAATTTTCTGAAAACACAGTATCTCACTTCACATCAATGGGGAACATTACTTTCCTTGTGACTAGCAAAAGGCAGAAGCTAGGTCCTGTATGCCTTTAGTTACAACTCATCTGAGACTTCTGGAGTAGCTACCTTAAATTTGAAATAGCCAGACTGTTGCACAAGATGCAAAAAGCCCCTGTTCTTTCAGCACTTTAGATCCCTTTAACACTTGTGCACAGAGGCCACCCACCTTAACAACAGCCAAACTGGCAGACCAGAGGCACAATTTTTTTCTCAGGAAGCAAAAGGTGCCAATCTTCCAATCCTGCACTAGGACTGAGGTTCTGAACAATTAAGTCTAAAAAGACTCTACTCAGACACGCTCTACCATGAACAGGTTTTCTTACTAGAGATGCGTTTGTCTGGATCTTCTCCATCCTCATCCCCACTGTCTTCATGCACAGCATCCTCAGGGATGGCCTGCATCTGAACCCCTGGTGCGTGAGGCAACATGCGCAGGTTCTCAAATAAGCGCTGCCTGCAACGGACAGACGGGGAAAGTGAGCACAGCTGCAGGGAGGAGACAGACAAGTTCTCTCTGACACGATGGAGCCCCACTGCAAAACACCACCTGCAGGAACAAGGAAGGACACTGGGCTCCATCCCTGGAAACACTGCAGGTCAGGCTGGACAGGGCTCTGAGCAACCTGACCTAGCTGATGATGTCCCTGCTCATGACAGGGAGGTTGGACTAGGAGAAGTCTAAAGCTCCCTTCTAACCCAAGCCATTCTGTGATTCTCTTGGACTTAACACTTACTGTTCCACAAAAGTCCAAGCAAAGGAAAAGGTGTGGCAAGCATCAAGTATGAGCACTGGTAACAACTCTCTCAGCATCCTTCTGAAGAGCTAAATGGGAACTGGTGATGTTCTGGAATCCTTACAGTCTCTGCCACGACTTGGCAAAACAGTTTTGTCAGTCGAGGAAATGCCCTCAAGTTAGGTGTCTGAAAGCACACAGCTAACTGAAGGGGGATTCTCTGAAATGATGGGTCACTGACCTTCTAGTGGGTGCTAGGATGAGGATGTGAGAGTGCACCTGTTGACAGAACACTCACAGTCCATGCCCAGGGACACGTTAAGGAGCAAGCTTTGCAGCCCCCTTGTGCTGACAACCCACCAACACACAGCAGCCTGGCAGATCACCAGCACTACCATCACAGGGAAACCATACAACTGCACCAATGCAAATAGGTGGGTGTTTTTCCCCTTGCACATTATTAAAAACTAGAAGCCTTTGATTTGATTGTGATTTAAATATCTGTGCTATGAACATCAACCAAAGTCTATACATCAAGCACTTCAAAAATTGGTATTTTAACTGCTTTGGTGCAATTTGAGAGTTTTACGGGTTATAGTAGTAATGGCAGACTTCAACTGCTAGTTTCACATCTTTTTTCAGATACTTTTAGTCACTAAAAGAATTCCTGTGCACTGTTAACAGCCTGTTAAACTCCAGACAGGGGGGGAGGTTTATTCTTCTAAACCCAGAGCAGGGGCAAGCCCTGAAAAGCAGAGAGTACTTCAGGCTGATCAATTATCTCTTATCAGCTGAGTACAGAATTGCCTGTATGTATGCACTGCTCCATCCCTGAAGTAAAAATATTTGTTTACAATCAAATCTTCAGGGTATGAGGAGGAACAAACTAAAGTATCAGAAGTGGCAGAGGCTAGAAGCACACCCCCACTACAGCCTGGCAATCAGCACTTCTCAAACCTCGTGCATTTGTCACACCACAGGCACACAGCACTGTCCTTCTGCAGCTCCAGATGTCTGAGCTCACAGGGGACTTTTTCTTTTCACAGCTGCCAGTTACAAAGAGTGACAACCTCAGCTCACATTTAGACATGGAGCTGAGAATTAGAAATCCTAATCATGACAGCATACCAGCTTCTTTCCTGATGGGATGAACATTCTACACAATGGGACTGGGAAGCCAAGTAAAACAGTAATCTCTTTAGTTGCTGGAAAAAGTAAAAATCCAAGCTGTGTCTTAAATGTTCATATTATAGTCATAGGACTTCATAAGCACACATGCTGTTGCAGGAACAGACTTTTTAGAAGTACCTCTTTGGACAGCGATGAAAAATACGTCAGTTCAGTGCTTATTTTTAGTGTGTAACAGAAAAAGGCACACAGTTTTCAAAACTGCCTAATAAAAATTAAACCTTTGGAGACATGTGACCTACTTGACCCACTTGATAGGGAAGCTCATCACCACTTACTTGATCTTCTCCATGTACTCTGGAGTATTCTGATTAGTCATATTCGAAGGACTAATGTGAAGCTTGAAGTCTGGTCCAAAATACTCAAAGTAGTCATTGTATGGCAACTCTATAAACAAAAGCACAAGACACCTTTGTGACCCAACAGAAATTTTAAACACAACCTTAGTTTTGACAGCATTTTAGTTAGAGACCCATCAAACCTAAGGCATTTGGATAAGCAATAATACTTATGTACTGCCTGAACTGCTCAGTGCTTTTCCTCTGTATTATTCAACAGTTGAACCTAAATTGGTTGGCAAAATACAAAGAGCAAAAAGAAAGTTCTACTGTAGTCACGTTAAAACAACCACTGGAACAACATAAGCCACAATTTTCATAAAATAATTAAAAATGCTACTTCTGCAGAAAAGAGCAGATCAACTGGTAATTTGTTATAGCTGTTTTCAAAGGTAATCCAGTTTGAAAAGTATAAGGGAGCCATTCAAAATATTCCTTCACTAAAGCATCTAATATGTAGGATCCCAGGGATTCCAATATCCATGGGGAGCACAGTACTGGGGTTCAGTGCTGCCCATGTGGGGCCATTCCCTCCTCCCCTGCTTGTTGTGTGTGCACAGATAATGGACCCCTGACTGCAACATCTCATCCCCAAAACAAAGCCAATGAAGACTCCATATCCATTATTTTGCAAATGACTATCTTCCCAGATACAGTAACAGAAATCTAAACAACATAGAACCCTTAAGAACTAGGACACTGAAATCCACTTCTAATTGAACTCTGTCTTGTTTCTTCATTTAGGATTATTACAGGATAAGTGATCTTGTTAGATGGACAGGGAGGAGACAGGAAGGTTAACTTGCTGTTGCAACATTTCAAAATGGCACTGTTCTTTCTCAGAACAGATTAAAGATGGAGACCCATGAAGCTGAGAGGAATGTTAAAAAAACCTCCAAATAACATCATACATACCCATTAAATGGCACATGCTAATGGAAAAAAAGTCCCAAGATAAGGAAATACTACTCTCTCTTCAAAAGTTTGGGCTAGCAAAGAATGTATCCTGATATGCAAGATGGAATACATACATCTTTCAAGGTCCTGTCCAAACACTCTTTTCTCACTGACAGCAGCATTCCAGCGAAGTCAGATGGAAACACTGGATCCAGCAAGAGACACATGGACAGCAACAGCTTCTCAGCAAAATTTGCAGTCCAGCACGAAAACTGCCATGACTGATGTGCAACAAACCAGTCCAAATACCAATTTTATAAACAGGCATTCCAAAAACATGTCCAAAAATGTATGTGGCCAGAAGTAAAGGGAGTGGCGGATCTTTGGGGATCTTCCTCTGAGAGACTTCTACTCAACCATTCAAAAGGAATCTACTATTGCTTTTTTGATTTTAATTGTTTTTAAGATAGCTTATCTAGTCAAAATTGAGTGAGTGGAAGCATGGAAGTCAATATACTTTCACAGTTACTTTCAAGTCATGTATACAATGAAGAAACAGGTTTTACTATGTAAAATGGACACTTGAATGCATTAATTTCTTGTGAATACCATGTCTGTGGTGCCCAGCTTACACAGGTCCATGCCCTTACAATCACAACGCAGTGTATATTCTATCATACTGATGACATTCATGTTAAAAAGTTGCAAGTAAGGCTCTGAAAGTTTTGCGTTTTAAGTTTTGAGTGTTTTGAATTTTCCAACAATGATCCAGTCATTTAAAGCTGTTGCTAAGGCACGAGAAAAGCCCCAAATGCTTCCACTAATGTAGTGCATAAGATACTGGAAATGTATTGAGTAAATCTAAACAATGCTTTATTCTAAACTGATGCATTACAGCTAGCTATAGAAATAGTTGCTCTCTGTTCACTTAAACCTTCCCACGATTACATCTTAATAAAATACAAATTGGC
This sequence comes from Hemiprocne comata, assembly GCA_020745705.1. Taxonomy (NCBI): domain Eukaryota; kingdom Metazoa; phylum Chordata; class Aves; order Apodiformes; family Apodidae; genus Hemiprocne; species Hemiprocne comata. Next base: position 123,029,618 of record CM036588.1, read on the forward strand.
ACATGAGTATTTACCATTAGGAATTTCACAATCTAAGGCAACAGCAGTTTCATATGTCCAGCATCGAGCAACATTCCGAATAGTGTATCCTCCTCCTCCCAACATCAGCAGTGGCAAGTTAAAAGTCTTGACAACTTCCACACATTTAGCATGACCTGCCAAACACAAAGAGAGTTGACAATATATGCAAGATATCTATTAAACAGAAAAATATCTAATTAACTATGTCAGACATAGTTACACGTATCAAGAAAGAACTCGACTGATTCAAGCAAAACAGACCAGTCTGCCCTGGAGCTAAGCACAACCTCACAAGAAGTCAAGGTCCACAGACAGAAATGCACAAATACATCAAACATTATCCACCCCCGTCGTCAGAACCTTTGCAGGAGGGTCTATCACTGCTGTTCTGAAATGCTCCTAGAACGTTTAGCATTTTATCTTTTCACAGCTGATGTCAAGTCACAGTGACATGTAGGGACAATTTCCCACTCAAATGCACAGAGGGAGGAAGGGAAAACAGCAAATCAGTACTGGGTCCTTCTACTTTTAAATTTGAACCTGTAGTAGAGGTTGCTAAGTCTTGCTTACACAGTGAACTGGTGCCAAGACAGTACACACTCCAGGGAGATACAGCATACTGAAAGGCATCTGCAGGAGGCAGCAGCTCTCTTGGTTTCCAAGATATGTAAGATGGAAAAAAATCTGAGCTGTATGGGCAACTGAAGTAGCTTTGCCACCTGGTGCAAATCAAGAAAAGAACCCTGAAACACTGCAGACCCAACAGATACTATACTGCATTTTGTTGCCTACAAAACTCTAATTGTCTCATTAAGAAAACACAAAAAACAAGAAAATCCAGAAAATGAATGATTCAAATAGGCTGGATTCAAGGCTTAGCAGAAGTTCAACATACATTTAACATTTTCTAACTTAAAATATAACAACAATACTAACCATAATAATGTTTGTCAAATTAACATCTTCTAATTTTGATAATCGTGCTTTTGGGCAGGTATGCAAGTAATACCAAGATAAATTAATTCTATACAAATTAATACAAATTAATATTAACACAAGGTGCAGTACAACAAACACCTCTATAAATACAACCATGCAGTGAGTGCTCTCATTTCAGCAATCCCTATTTTACACCCAACAAGGTACTTGACATTTAACATCTGCTGCCCTAAGAGAAGCCCCGGTGTTGTTATCTGCCATCCTGTGAGTGCTGCAGTAGGACAACTGCTGTCATCCTGTCCTTCCAGAACACTGCTTCAAAGCTACAGAAAGCCTGTGCATCCAAGAAAGAGAATCATTTGAGTGGCCAGGAAGAACAAGTTCACTTTTCTTTTTAGAAGGGATGGAAAGAAAGAGGCAACTTGTGGGTTTCTTTTGGCCATCCTTGTACAGCAAAGAAAGAGCCAATTAACCCCAGTAACAAACCTTTGTGACTCCAGGCTTCATCATGCACTTAAGCATCTTGAAAACCAGTATGAAGGCTCAAAGTTTTTATTTAATAAAAAGTTACACAGAAACCCTCTGCTGCTTACCTTTAACAGTAAGATTAAAGCATCCCAGCCTGTCCCCAGACAGGGAATCTGCTCCGCACTGTAGTACCACAGCACTGGGCTGGTACATCTCCATTACTTTGGATATAATCTATAATCAACATAAAACAGCAAGTTGTTAATTCACAGTGTGAAAGTATTTCTACAAAATGAAACTCGTACCTTTCCAAAGAGCTTCAAAAACAGAAGTACTCACTGGTTTGAATATCTGTCCATACGATTCATCATCTATCCCATCCCTCATTGGAAAGTTGACAGCATAATATTTGCCTTTTCCAGCACCTATGTCCTGCAAGCAAAGATGACAAGTGCTTTATTAAAAACATAAAAAAATATGATGGTATAATGGAAAAAATCTACACGAGTCTGATGAGCTATTTTGTACCATTATTCATATCTGCAATGGGAAGAGAGGGGAAGTATCTCACTTGAGTCCCATTCTCCCATAAAATAAGATTAAGTTTGCATTAAGCACACTCCATTTTTTTAATTCAAAGTTTTAAGACAAAAGGACAAAACATAACTGATCAGTTTAGCTTGGTAAAAATAGTTAAGCAAAAACAAGCACGAAAACCAAGCAGAGCAGGGTGATATGGACTTGATGCTATATAGAAGACTGGGATATAAGCAAGTTTTTAGAACTATATTCCCTGCAGGAATTCCTCCAGGCAGGACAGGGGGATGGACCAGGGCAGAACAGCCAAGGCAGCACAGGCACAATGAGAACACTGACTTTTTGACTTTTTTCTTCCAGCACATTATTAGCATTTCCTAGTCTTGTAGGATTAGTGACACTGAAGACCCCAACTGCACAGAACTGACTGATTTGGAGCATGACAGTTTTGCAGATGCTCCCAAAGTGAAACACCTAGACTTTCAGATGCTGGTTTTGCTGAGGTGTCTTTCCAGACTTGACAAAAAAAAAAAAAAAAAGCCTTACAGCAATCTCATCCTGACACATAGCAAACCCAAATTTTCACACAATTTCCCACTAAACAGGGTAATTGCTTTCCAACCTGAACTACTCAACAGATGCTTTTTGTAACTGACACTTGCACTGGCTATAAACACTAAAGCAGCAACACAGCATCCTGCTAGTTGGCTGTTCATCACCATATCAAGTTTCCTCACAGAGCCCAGGGCCCTGTACAAAGTCAAATACCTGGAAGTTCAGACTGCACAGTTTCTTCAGCAGAAACTGGACGAATGCAGCTGAACTAGACACCCTTCACCAGATAAGCTACACTGATGGAGCCACAGTCACAGAACCACCAGCTGGAGCAGGGTTTGTTCCTGCATCAATTAGAGTAACCCGACCAGCAAACCAGGCCAGCTGGCTCAAGGATTGCAGAAACAAGCTGGAGTGGAGCCCACTGACAAAACAAAGCTAAGATTTAGTTGTTAAAGTTGATGTCAATAACCAGCTATGGCAGATCAAGTTGAGCAGCAGCAAGCAGCACATCCCTGGTCTCCAGAAGGAACACTGACTTTTCAGAGCCTCAATCTTCCCTTTAATTCAATTAGCTTTGCAAGCTCTGGAGAGAGGAAAAAGTTAATGTTTTGTTTTGGTTTTTTTCCCCTATGGGGATGCAATAATTGCAATAAAGCCTGCTGAAGTCTGGATGCAGACCATGCTCATTTCCAAACACTAGCTAGCACAGAATAACAGTCACCATGCCTGAGGTACTGTTTGTCACTGACACTGTGCTGAAAACATCCCAATAACATATAATATTCTTCTATTTATTTCAGCTGTGTATCTTTAAATTCTTTGTCCTGGGAGTGGTGAGGTGAAGATCCCATAAACTTCTCTGTCAATGGGAAGTGCTGTTTCTAAAAAGCCAAGATATGTAACCCTTAAAAAAAATAATTCTAGCCAAATTCAGCAACAACAGCTTGTCTTTATAAACATCCTGGTCTGAGCTGCTCCTTGTTTGAAGCACCACTACCACCTTGTGGCCAGTCAAGCTAAACCACATGGATTAAAAAAACCAATGCCTCATCTGATTCCTAACTAAATCAATTTAGAACACTCTAACAAAATGTACCTAATGCAATAACACTCAGCTCCAACCACCACACTGAAATAAATGCCTAGCATCCCACTGATCTAAAGCTGAAGTTTCATTTACTCCTGTGTCCTCTGGGTATCACCAGCACACTGGGCAGTACACATTCGAGGAACATCAGCAGAAACACCAGTACCTGCACCTCTTGAATCAGTTCTAATAGGGCAGGAAAACAGTGGAATTCTTTACCAACACAGCACTTTTGTAGGTCAACTTTTTAGAAAAGTTTACAGAGTTTTAAAAAAACCAAAACACTAATTGTATGTACAAACTAATGTACAAAGTTGCTAATACCAGGAGTTTAATGTAAGAGTCTGAAGCTAAGGAATATAGTAAACTAGTACTTCAAATATTCTTTCAAGCTGTGAAGTGGAACAATTTCCTGTACTAATGGACAAGAGTCTAACACGAGGAATGACTAACTTACTTAAAATCAATAGGAAGAGTGAGGACAATTAGCTTCCATTCTCAGCTTTGCCAGAGATTCTACCACAGCTTCAGTGATAATTCTTCAGAGACCAGTGCTTGCTCCCTCAAGCCAGCTGTACACAACTGTCTGTGGGGCATCCTAAAATTCTTCTGCAGCGAGCACCATGAGAACTTGAAACACACTTCATGGCACATGAAACATTCCAAAAACGAGCAAACTGCATTACTTGCTAAACAGAACACCATAAATTCAAGTTGCAACTGAAGCTTTGTAACTACTAAAACTCTGGCATAAAGTTATTCTAAGATTTCAAATAAGTTTTGAAGCCATGTGATCTCCAAACAGCTATTTTTGCTGTACATGCAGAACTGTAGTATACAGATAATAATTATAAATATAATACACTGTCTTCCTAGAGACATTACCAAAGTCTGAGTTAACTAAACTAATTATCTATTTGAACTAAAATTTCAGGGACTTCATCCAAAAGGGAAGGTGTGGCTTTCATGTAGAAGTACAACAATTTACTTCCCCACTACCCTGTATTTTTTTCCTCTAAGGTTCTTCAACAAATCTACCACCCTAGATTAACATTTTCTGAAAACTCACTGCTGTGCATTACTGCTGGACATAGTTATTGTAACCTAGTAGTGAAACAGTATCTACAAGGAAGAGATTAAGAGGGAATTTATCACCTAATGAAATGTCAGGTTCAACCTTACCCTAAGGTCCCCTGTGCCCGGAAAATATTCACCATACTTATGGAATGATACTGTCATGACACGGTCTGTGGTATAAAATGCTTCTTCAACACCATCACCATGATGGATATCAATATCAATATACAACACTCTTTGGTGATACCTAGAAAAAAAAATTATGTATGAGAAATCATCATTATGTGTTATGTTCACAAGATACTGATACCGAACAAGAAAAAACCTAACAAAAAAAACCCCAACCAAACACTAAAATCCAAAAGTTATGGTAATTTTGGTTGAAGTCACCATATGCTCTTAGAATTCTCTGTACAGTTTGGATAATAATGAAAATAAGTTACTTATTTTGAAGATAAATCTAAGTGTGCAATGTATTCAGTGTTTACCTCAAGTTGTCTCACTCCATAGAAGCTCTGCCTTGTGTTTCTGTTCACACCACTTGGCCATTCTCAGCTGCTCCCTTTGTCCCTTTCACAGGGCATTTCCTTCTACCTTCTCACTAATTACCAACACAGTCTGCACTGAAACATCTCTTAGGGCACGCTTCAATGAGCAGTGTCAGGAGCAGGAATAACCCGTGTTCCAGAAGCCCACAAGTAATACAGTTACATACTTATTTCCTGTCATCTTTTCTTCCACCAGCTCTGCAACTTGACCAGTGATACACAATCTGTATCACCTCCTATTAACACGAAATCATTACGATGCTACTTAGCATTTCCTTAAACACTGCAAGTTTCAGATCAGTTTGCTTGAGACAAAGAAACCAGTTGTTTGTTTGAAGCCTCAGAGCACTGGAAACAGCTCTAAGCACCCCTTAAATTCTGTTGTTCAGTAAAGAACAAAGTCTGCCACCATCAGAAGATGTGCTTTCACCATGGTTTGCACGCTGCTGTAGAATGAGTGTGAGCAGCCATCACTTCCCTTGAGCTAACATGTTTTGCTTACCAAGACACCACCAGGACAGCTCCCTATGACTACATGACCCATACCTATCTGAATGTTTCCTTTCTTCACATGCACATTAAGCTAAAAAATTCAAGACTTGACCACAAAAAATCCTGTTGGTTTTGTTAAATTGCAGACAGAGATCCTGAATACATGCTGTACATTAAAATTAATGTCTTAATATGTTAATATTAACTATTTGTTAGTGTACTAAGCTTTTTTCATCTTTAAAGAACACTTCCAGATTACAGCTGCTTCCCTCATCCCCCATCACCAGACTCAGGTGCTCCACTCACAAGAGTCAAACATTAAGAATGTTTTTTGTAAAAAATTAATTTATGTGTTATTAGAAGGGATACAGTCCCCTAAAGCAGTACAAGTAATAGTCAAGATTTGAAATTTTAGTGAAGCATTACTGCTTGAAGGTAATTATGCCATCACTTTTTCATTACTCCTCATTTTTTATTTTGCAGTTACAGCAGCACAGCTGTTATTTCATTATTTATTCATAGCAGCCACTTTAATCATGTAACAATCCAAGGAAGCTAAGTGCATGATCTCTGAATACTCCTGTTTGGTTTAATAAGGACTCAAAGGATAGGAAACAAGCAGGCACATTGAAAAGCCCAAAGAGTGTTTGCCTGGGAACATGACTGCCCTAGGGGGTCAGGGCAGTGGTCCCTCTAGCCCACTCTTCTGTCTCCATCAGCAGCAACAGGAATTAACTGTTACAAAAAGTAAGTAAGTCTGCCCATTTCCTGAGGGCTGCTACCTTAGTACTACCCCACCATCTGGAATCACAGCACATGGCATCTGACAGCATGGCTGCTTCCACCTTTAACATCCATTTACAGACCTCTTGTCCATGCTAATGTCTGATCTCTTTTTTGAATCTGTTGTTGCTGTTTGCATCCTTCAGCCTCTTTTAGCAAGTTCCAAAATGTCACTATCCTCTGTGTAATTAAGTACTTCTAAATACCTGTTCCCAACCTATCTCCTATTAGTTATCTTTTCAGCTTCCTTGTATTTTAGTTGAAACTTCTTGCTGAAGCCAAACCATGCAGAGGTTGAAGTTTTCTTAATTGAAACTGTACAAGTTCCACATGAGCTATGAAAACTCACTGAAACTATTACAATCCAGATCTTCAAACATGTAAATACTTGAACTTGACACTGTCTATAATTTCATCATTTCCACCAAAAACTTACTTCAGTAACTCAAGGATGGCAAGCACGATGTCATTGACATAACAGAAACCAGACGCCTCGGATTTCTTGGCATGGTGAAGTCCTCCAGCCCAATTAACAGCCATGTCTGTTTGCTGCCTGTTCAATTTTACTGCCCCAGCTGTAAAGAGACACACAAAAATGAGAGGAAAAGCAGTCAGAAACTCCCAGAGGCCTTTAAATCTGGTACATGAAACAGTATCTTAGTTTTTAAATAAGTTGATCCTAGATCTGATCTCTTGCCAATAGTGAGATATAATCTGTCAAATATGAGGTATCAAGTAACTGATATACAATTACTATTTATTAAAAAACAACTTACATTTGTTTCAGTTTTAAATATACTATCAAAGTTTCAACTTCCTAGCATAAACTTTAAAAAGCTACAAAAAAGCTGGCACACACTTACCAACAGACCCTCCAGTTGACAGCTGACAAAACTCAAAGAGCCCATCAAATACAGGACAGTCTTCTCCAACATTGACTGTGTAAGAAACATAGTACTTTTCAGAACCAGCCTTCCAATGGCACTGCCTTGCTAGATGCAGGGATGACACTGACAGATGGAATCCACAGCCCTTTCAGCATTCTAACTGCTCCCCAATCCTCCCACCTCACTTTTGTCAGGCTAAATTGTAAACAATGTAAAGTCTTTACAATCTAGGAGGACTCCAAATTCTCTTTTTTTTTTTTTCCTTTTTAGTTTCCATAGAAATCTTTGTCTCCTCATTAACAAGAAGTTAGATCATTTGGGGAATTTTGAAGAAGTGCTGATTAACACAGGTCATGCTAAGAAGTGCAGAACTACTTGGGAAAATAATCTGCTGAGAATCAGGCACCATAAAGAGGTCACAATACTGTATTTTAAACTGATATAATAGCTTTCAAACTGCATTCCTAACAGTACTTTTAGCCTATCCTTATAATTAAAGAAATAAATTAACAAAAAGGGTGAGCAAAGAGTGAATAATGTACAATTTTTACTATCTCCCTCCAACTGGAATAAGTAACTCCTTCTCTTGACTTAAACACATTTTCACACATTGGTTGTTACTTCTCTGCTCTTCTAAGAGCCATTCACTTTCAGACAGATTCTGCATTGCAACAGATTTTAAGACACTTTTGTGAACAGCTCCCAGCTGAAGTTTAGTCTGTGTGTTAAGTCTCCACAAAGTATTCTTTTACATCTAGACTCCACCCTGCAAAAGGTAAAGCAAAAATCCTTCCTTAAGCTTATAGAACATTTTTGTCAAAATGGTGGCTTTTAAAAGAAAAGTCCCCAACTGGTGTAGCTAAAAGCTGAAGGCAGGCATGTTGCTCTAGTTACAGCATTTCTCTAACTCACCCACGTGCATACCTGTGTTGGTGAACATTCAGCTTTAAACAATGCTGACCATCAAAGCACACACACCCAGAGTTTGCCTAACGTTGCCACTTACATCTCTGCATTTGCTTGCTGTACTCAGACATATTGTCAGGCCTGATTGAGCGCAGAAACTTGATGTATTCATCACTATGGTACTTGGTCATCTCCTCAGCAGTAGCTTTGTGAGGTCGCTGGTAACAAGAAAAGGGTATAGAAATAATCAGTGCTCTGCAAAGTCAGCTAGCAGTTGGCTGAAACAGACAACTCAGAAGAAATCTCACCTACTTTGAAGGGGGAACAGTGAAACTGACAGCACTGCAGTTTTACAAAGGACTACTCTGATGTCAGCATACAACTTAATTCTTTATGCAGTTGCCCCAAAGTCCCCCAACACCCTACCCTTCCAATTGCAAAAACACTGGTGAGAAGTCTCTATGGGCCCTGCCTCTCTTCTTCCAGATGTGGACTGCAATCTGCAGTGCTCACCAGTTCTAAAATACTGCTTCATTTCTAAGAGTTCTGAATACACCAAGTATTCTCTATTCCCACTTCTCTCAATTTATTTTTGTGAGAATATTTGAAGCCCTTTTAAAAAGAACTTAAAACACTTCAGTGGACATCCTACTGCTCGTACTCACGTAAATTTCCATTTTTCTGTACAGGCCATAATTGAGCAGCAAGTTGTGTGTCATTCGGATCCTATGAGGTTTCATGGGATGCCCTTGTCCATAGTAATAGTTTCCAATATCACCTGCCAATAATGCACAAATGAACAGCCATTCATATCACAAAACAACTTTTCATTGCTACTTAAGAGTCAATCCCAAAAGCAAGCAAGTACAAAGATTAAAAAAACACAAACCAACCAACCCACCCCACACAAACTTATGAAGTGACAACTGACTATTTCAAAACAGATGGCCAGGAGCTATGTGTTGAGCAGTTATTTTTCTAGATTAACTTCATCTTACATTACATGAGGTTATGTCTATTTTCCTAAGTGTCCTTACTCTCTCTCCTTGTCACTGTGAAAGCTGATAGCAGGAATTCAGAATGCTTTGAGACTCGCATCTTACTGAAATGCTTTTCTTGGTAGTCAGTGATGCTACTGCAAGCTGACATTTTCCCTTCCTCCTGAGCTGGAACTCATGTTGAAGAGGTGAAACTGAAGCTGTTTTGTAGTGGTGCTTCTTCTTACCTCTGACCTAAATTTGTAAACTAGTAGAAGATGGTGAAAATGTATTTATTTCATTCCAAGGGGACGAGGCAGAGCTTGTTAGAGCATGTGAAAGAAAAGGAAAAATTTCAAGAACGTAAAGTTCACTAATCCTACCAGGAAACTTGGTCAAAAAGAAAAGAGGTGTTATTGCAAAGAGTTGCTATGGAATTCTCCACCTGAAAGCCACTGACAACTGGACTCACCTCTTAGGTTTGTCTACATTTCCAGAAATGTGTGGACCACCAGTTCCATTTAAAATGTTTTGTGTCTTGGGACTGTCCATGTTCAAAGTGGAGGTATGTGTTCTAACAGTACCCAAGCTGGGGAGAAAACTTAAACTAGCCCATGGTAGTAGCCATTCATTTCTTGGGAGTGTCAAACTTGTTCTCTTACTTGTGTGTCTAGTGGCTCTCCAGCTGGGCAGAGCCTGGCTAATTCAGACTACAAAATTCTGTTAAACTACTGTGGATCCCCAGCAGCAGGTGGCTAGGAAATGCTGTGCAGGTGGTCACAGCAATGGATCTGAAATTAACTTCTGGAATGTAACTGCTAAGGGTAGTAGTTAAGGGCAGGCTGAGGATGGTATCTTGAGATCAGCTCCTGCCAAATGGTATGTTTTACTACAGCCTCTGGTGTGATATCACATGGTTATGCCCTCAGTAGTTTCTGCTCCCCTCTTAACTGCTGTTTTGTTTCCCATTACTTTCTTCTTCAGTTTCTGCACTCCTGATTTGAAAACACTTCTTGCAGGCATCTTTGCTCCCCTACTACTGCAGGCTTGTAGCAAAGGTGGTAGTTGGCCTCCTTTTTGCTCCCTCCTTCTGACATACAACCTTTTATGGACAGTTTGTTTTCCTTGTGGACTTTTTGACATAGACAGAGCAGAAGGTATTAAGAGAGCATACCCACACTCCTTGCCCTCAGCAAAAGCATTTCCAAGCATTTACAAACCACTACCTTACAAACATCTAGCAGGGCTCTTTGAAACTAACAACTGGAGGATGGAGATTGACCATTTACTGGCCCTACATTGTGTTATGAAGTTATTGTTAAGTCACAGATTTACAAAGCTTCAAGTTAGTAAGAGCTTAAAATTTTGACATTTTTAAGACAATAGTAACTTTCAGTAACATGATGCTTTTGAGGAAACTTCATTCCAAATGCATTACAGGCTAAAAGGATATGTAGGTGTTTCTTTTTTTATAAACAGGTTATTGCAATTTTAGCTGCTTCAGCTTCTGTAGTCATTATCATGGACATTTTACTCAGAATGCTGATGGACAAAGAAGCAGACAATTATGTTCTCTCATGTAAAATGTAAGATGTTATTTTCCCTTATGTAAAAGAAAAAGTTGCAACATATCTTTTGATATATTGCAATTAATAAATTAAAAATTCAAAATTAAGCATACTGTACATACCATACATTTGGCCTGTACACTTAAAAAAAATCAAACAATAAATGAAGCATTCCTTTAACTTTCACTTTATTTTTTACCAGAAATAACTTTTAAAAGAAATAGCAAGTTGGTAAATTTAATGGGAGCTTATTTAATCAATAGAAGACCTGTGGGTGTGTATCTGGCAGAAGTATATTGATCCTTCCATATCAGAGGACAGCAGTAATGAGTAGCAGCAGATATCAATATAATACATTTCACTAACAGGCAATACCATTTACATCCTTCAGGCCTTCACATCACCAACAAAAAAGGGTTTGGGCATTACCCTGGTTTAAAAAAAGTGAAATCAAACATAGGGACAAAAAGCCGAGGAAGTGTCAAGGGCCTGTTGCAACGTTGGCAGCAGTGGGGAAGGAAAAGGCACGCAGGAGGTCCCCCTTTCTTCATTAGCACCTTGATTTCCAGCCAACATCACATCACAAAGGGGTCCCATCTTGGACATCATTCTGTGGTGAAAGCAGAAGTATCAGAAGTCTCTCCTCCTTTACCCAGTGAAGAAGGTATCCTTCTTGGTACAAACACTTCATCCACTGATCCTGAAGCCTTTAGATACATCTCTTCATACATCACTGGAGTATTATGGGGAGAAAAGCAAGATGTACCAAGAGCTAGGGATGGGACACTTCCCCCACGGATGGAGCTGACAGCTCTGCACTCAGTGCCAGGCAGCCCTGACTGGAATATGGGTGTGTGTGAGAAATGGGTCCAGTGCAGCCAGGTGCACAAGGTCACTACTGCAGGCAGCATGAGTATCTGATCCCAAATTTGTAAGTAAGAGGGTAAAAATCATATAAATGTCTTACAAGCATATTTCATCACTCAGCAGCGTGGGTGCAGACAGAAAGCGCAAAAGAACAACTGAAAGAGGAAGTGGAGGGAAAAAATGCAAAGTAGTAAATGCAGAAAGTTGGCAAATGATTAATCTTTCACAGCAAGACTTAAAAGACTGAAATGTTCTGGTTTGTACCAGAAAAAAGTATCAGCTAAGAGGATTCCATTTAGAAGTAACAACATAGTCTCTAAAAAGTTGAGCACTTAACTAAAACAAGTTTAATCCGGTGCCAATTTAATGGTAGCATGAGGCTACTGTCCTGCACTGTTCACTATGTCATGCAAACTATGATACCAACAAATGACCTGTCTGAAAATTAAGTTGTTACATACACTGTCATGTTCTGACTTCAAATGTATAAAAAAAACCACCACAAAATAAACAACTTCTCCATTAATATAAGTTATTTGCCTGCATTCTGAAGGCAGTTATCAAATAAAAAGAAACCCACATGATTCCTTCCATGAACCTAAGTTTTAGACACTCACTTCTCTATCCAAGACTTCAGCAAGGTTTACAGATGTCTAATATTCTAATACACAGAAAAACGCAGGAGGCTACAAGCCCTGAAGGAACTTCAGTTATGTGTGATCAACAGGGGCAAGCCAGTCAGTCTCTCTAGCTACTAAGATAGATAGAAAAGTAACACCTTTACTAACTCACTCCAAAACAGTCTTAACCACCTGAAGAGGCAAAACAGGACATCTATGTATCTTCTTCAATATTTTGTAACTTTGATACAAATAAATTGTTAGGTACCCTGACCATACCTCTGCCTATTTAAGTATGGTTCCCATGAACCCATGAGGTATTTCAGAACTGCACCAAGTGCAAAAACCCAACCGCGACAATGGAAACCGCAGGGGAAAACCTTGATGGGGCAAATTTACATGGGCTTCTGCACTACTACCCAGGGAACTCGTGTAAAATCAACCTAGAGAAAGATTCTAAATGCCTGATCAGTCCAACAAACAGCTACTCAAACAGGCCTAAAATTACTGCACTAGCATCTGAAGGGTTGGGGTTTACATTGTTCTTTTAAAATGAAGCAGACAACAGAAGACAAGCAAAGCTCTGCTGTTCAAGCCCCGAGCAGAAGAGATACCAGGGCCACATCTGGAAACGACTGTGCAAAGCACTGACAAATTCCCATGAAACACCCCAAGGAAAGCTCATATCTGCAGAGAAGATGAACTCTAAGGGCTAATGTACTCCAACAATGCCTGAATACAGCAGCATACCTGTCCTATTAAAGCAGGTTTAGTCTCGTCTTTATGGGTGGAACCAAACACATTCTGGTGCAGATCTCTCAAATTTCTCATGAAGGTAGAGCCTTTTGAACACCCACATGACATGATGCACAACGTGCCATCTACACAATACTGCCGGCGCACTGGCAAGGAATAGACACACTTGTTAACTGTAGCCAAGCTGTGCTTTGCTGTACAGATGCACAGAGTTGGGAAGACCATCTGTGTCCTGTCCTCACTGCTATGGGCAACTGCACAACAAGAACCTCTTTGGGAAGAGGCCACCAGACCACCTGAGCCACAAGCTGCAAGATCCTGCCAACAGCCTGAAGACACATGGTCAGAGGCTAAAACACAAGCTACAACATCCTTCCATACCTAGCATGGCTCCAAGCAGCGTGAGCAACCAACTTTGATAAGCTGTGGCTATACAGACATTACTGCTGGGAGCATTTAATAAAGGTATTTCAGATAAAAAAGCTAAAGTACCTCAAATTGTACGGTTTTAGTTCTTCTCATAGTATGCTGGCTCAAACTTATATAAAATTCCTCACCTAAACATGATCACAAACAATGCCAATTCTGCAAACTGGATGTGGTTGTGAGTCTGTTACAAACCACTGCAGGAAAGGAAATCAAGCTTATTCAACCCAAAGTTTATTCGTTTCAGGCACAGTGAGAAGGCTATTAAAACTGTTCATTATCAGAAAATGTTAACACCAAAACACTCGGAAAACTTGGTAAGTGACAGGCCCATTTAATAATGCAACTTTAGATGACAATCACACTGAGCTTGACAAAAAGCACGTAGGAGTTTATTGTATCTCAAAAGTTACCCATATGTCCTTCTACCACCTTTCAACACTTTCTAGTGTATACTTTTAGAGAAACAGAGTGAAAGTACCTGTGGAGGGACCATTATGACAAAAAAATGTCATTTACTCCAGTTATGACATCCTCGGAGAGACACCACTACCTCAGTTGGGTGCTTGAGGTATCTTTGCATTTTCTGGTTCTGAGTTATTTTAGGGCTTCAAACACTCCCCTTGCTTTGATTCAAGACTTTGCTGGTACAACACACTTACAGAATACTCAGAATTGTCAGATGAGCTGCCAATTAGAAATATTCATTGCAGGTATATTAACTCAAAAATGTCTTCTAATAACTCTAGGTAAAACAACTGTTGGTTTTGGTCATAAAAAATACCAGAAACATTCCAAAACTGTTTATTTCTGTCACAGATAAAGCATTTTTTTCAAAATCACTTTTATAACAGGTACTCCTTTCTCTACATTATTGTTAACTGCATTTATCTTAGTCTACATATTCAAGCAAGATAGATGCTACAACTGCTTTTAAATTACCATTATCATGCCACCTCAAAACTTCTTCTTTCTCCAGTTTCTCCCTCCTCTTCACTAGTATAGCTTTTTGGCTGTTAAGGGAGCCTGACACTGGCAATGAGTACCAAAATCCAGGGATCAAAAGCATATTGATTATAAAAAACCCAAACCAAAAAAGCACACAAAAAAATGACATTGCAAACATTTGCAGCTTTTAAACTAACAATGCAGTCTTCCTTTCAACAAGGCAAAAAGTTATTCCTCTTTCCAATGAAAAGTAAGATCCCAGCCTCACCAAAATTACCCCAACAGGGGCCTCCTTTCCCCTTTAGGCTGAACAAAGAACCAGAGCTAGCAACAAAGAGAAGGGGGCGGCAACCACCACTCTGTCTCCTTTAGTGTGGTAAAAAAAAAAAACAAGACAGGCCCCACAAGATCTGCCATTTCTAAGGAAGGCAGATTTGCTACAGCAACAGACGCCTATGCTATCTTAGTCCGTTCAGCCATTCATCTTCACTTCCAAAACGGTGAAAACATCAAAGCCTACGGCAAAACAGCCTCCACCTCCGTTTCCTGGCTACTACCAATACTAGTCGCAGACGCCAACTTAAAAGATTGTTACAAAAGGAGACAAGTAAGAAAAAAAACCAAACATTATCACATCTCTCAACTAATCTGATCAACGAGTTTACCCTACCAGTACAAAAGAGGACAAACAAATGCAAACTCGAACAAGAAAACGAAAAGTTCTCGCTGCAGTGGCCAGAGCCAACCACGAACAAGTTGCTGCAAATATCTGAAACTAAGGCCGAGCTCTGTGTCCTTTTCCGCCGTGACCGACAATGCCGATCACCGTGTCCTCTCCGGACAAGAGAGCAAACTTCGGAGGCCCGCAAGCAACTCAAATTTCACTATTATTAAACACCTACGCACGCAAGTTTCGTGTTTTGCCAGAAGAGGCTGGTGGCAGCCAGCCAGCCCTGCGCTCTCGTACATGCTCGTCTAGGGGGAGGCAGGGGCAGAGCCCCCCTCCCCGCCCCCTCCGCACTCCAGGTCTGTGTGGAGCAGGGGGAAGGGGAAGGCCTCAGAGCTCCACGATCACCAGGTGCCGAAGCTACACATGGCCTGTACTTTTTTTGCAAGGGAGGAGCCAAACACGGCAGCGACTCCGCCGTCTCCGTGCTTAGCGGATGAAGGGGAGTGTCCCAACTTTTCTTTTTTTTGGGAGGGTGAGAGGAGAAACAATGGACACAATATTCACCGCCGGGCCCGGCAGCCTCTCCGCGGCAGGCCAGGCAGCTCCTCGACCCATACCTCGCCTGGCTTCAAATCCCCACCACCACCAGCCCCGCTACCCCGGCCACCCGGTTCCCCCTCGCCCGGCTCAGCCGATGCCCGCACGAGGGCAGGGCCGATGGCGGGAAGGGTGCGCGGCTGCGGAGGCGGCGGGGACCCCCAGCCACGGTCTGCACGGAGCCGGGAGGAGGTCTCGTTTCCCGAGGGAGGGGGGGCCCATAATAGCAGGGGACCAGGGCAGGCCGCTCCAGGCGGCCCTTAGCGGGGCTCCCCCCACTCACACACACGCTCCCGCGCCGGCGCGCTCACCGTCATAATAGTAGCAGACTTTCTTCTTGCCGCCGCCCTGACTGTACGCCATAGGGCCGCCGAGCCGGGACCGGGGGGAGGGAGCGGGAGGCCGAGGCGAGCGCCGAGCCGGCACGGAAGGAGGGAGGGAGGGGGCGGGAGGAGGCGCAGGCGGGAGAGCGGGAACTCACGACGCCGGGCTACGGGCAGCACGAGCGGGCCCGACCATCCGCAGCGGGAGGAAGGAGCAAGCCGGGCACGCCCAAATCCTCCACGGCCGGGGGAGGCGAGGGAGAGAAGGAAGCAGAAGAGGAGGCGTGAGAGCCAGTACGGGCTCTTGCCTGCTCATCCCTGCCCTTATCGCTTAGTCACACGCACGTTCAGGGAAAGAACCAGCAGGGAGACCTATAAGCGAACTTTTGGAGAATGTTCTTTATTTGTCCACCCCAATGCTGAGCAGTGGTACAGGCCGCCGGCGGGTCTCGTCCTTTGTCCCCTCCCCTCAGCGGAGGCCTCTGGCGCATGCGTGGAGTGCCCCTTCTCCCGTCCAGCGCTCCGGGCTGGGTACCGCATGGCGGCCGCGGGGCAGGGGATGTGCCTCAGAGTGGGGGGAGCTGTGGCGAGGCCGCCGGCAGCGAGGAGGAAACCCCTACTGCACCGGCCGAACCCCACGCCCGGAGACCGGAGGGCCCGTCCTCCGCTGAGCCGCCCCCTGGGACCGGCCGTGACCGGGGAGCGCTTCCCGCTGCGCGGGCGCCGGTTGTCAGTACCGCAGCCGCGGCCCGCCTCCGCGGGACAGGAGTGCGAGGCGGGTGCAGATGCTGGGCATGCTGGTGTGGCGGCGGTCCCGTGTGCCTCCCCTCAGGGACAAGTCACGTAGTCGCCTGTTTTCCACAGCAAAAATGGACTTTTCGGTTTGGGTGGGGTTTTTTTCAGTACTGGAGTTATGTACGACTTTTTTCTTGTGCTGTTTTTTTTGTTGTGGGTTGTGGTTTTTTTTCCTCTTGTTATCTAATAAAGCCGCTAAAGGTTTGCGGAGGAGCTGCCATTTTGCCCTTGTTCGAGAAGAGCTCGGTGCCCCCGCGTGCCCGAGGCTGCGGAGCCGGGGGTGCCTCGGACCCTGCGCCTGCAGACACGGCTGCTGCTCCGTGTCCTTATTCTAGAAGTTGTTCAAAGCATGCTTCGCATGCATAGCAATTACTTCTTCCAAAATTAAGGCATGCTGTTGCAGGATGAAAGTAGTTGCGGTTTTATAGATGGTGGGGCTTGACATCCCAGTCAAGTTTGTTAGAGATCTAGCAGCAGTTTTCTCTGACTGCCTCAGCTCAGCTACTCACACAGGAGGAGGAAATACAGAAAGTTAACCTGATCACATTTATGCTTACTCAGTCACTACAGTTTTCTTGTATTTGTGTTCGTATAGGGGTTCCACACTTGTTAAGAACTTGAGGTCTGATGTCGCTGAGTCTGGGGATGTTTATCACACAAAAGATTACTTTCTTCAGCTGACATGACAATCCTGTATTTAGGAAGTTGCACTCATTGTAGAAGTCTTGACCAAGGTTCCTTGGTTTATTGGAGACTGAAAATCCAATGAAAACCCCCATTGCTGCTACATGTACCTTTACACTAGATTATAAAAATGCCTGCTTGTTATCTGTGTCACTCATCAAAACCAATAGGTGCCCAAACAGGTTAGATCTTTGTTCCCAGAATTAGGTTATTTTCAGTCCTAGAGGTACCCAAGAGGAAGCTAGGTTCTTGTAGCTGATAAAAGTTGTCTTTATATTGTTAGAACGAACTCTAAAATATGTTTATGTTAATCGTGCATACGCATGACACCCTGAGGATAAACCTAGGAAGTGCTGAAATGAAAATCAGTTCTGGATTTTTTCCCCCCTCTTTGCGTTGTAACAAAAGGACACTCTATTGTCACATAGCCAGGTGGTGCAGTGTATTTAAGAAGCACTTGCCATATTCCATTTGGAAATTTCTCTCTTAGAAATAACACACAGAATTGATATGTACAGCTTATCATACAGGGGGTAAGTGCTTCTCACTGCAAAGAGCAGCAAACAGGCTGCATGGCACCATAAGCTGTGATACACACAATATTATTCACTTCCCACCAACTTCCTTTTCGTCTCAGCCTGGTTAATGCTGTCACTGCTTGAACAGTTGGATTAGACTCTAGAAGCTCATACATCAGTTATGAGATATCAATTAAAGTATTGTACACTGCTTTGATCATTGAAAGTCAATGTGTTTGCTACCTGGTGGTTTGTAGTTGCCTGATGAAACATCTGTATCCAAACAAAATCCCAGCACCAGTCAGCTGGCTCAGGATGAGCAAGACTTGCCCCAGGAAGGAAATTGAAGTCAAGCAGTGCCATCTTGTCAAAGTTCTTCTGAGGGACTTTATCTAAAGAAAAAAGTTCATCATTACATTAATAAGTTATAAAAGTGGTTTTAGATAGGTACTTAACCTCACACAGAAATAATTTATTTTTGTTTAAATAAACTGAAGTGATATTAGCTAAATCAAGAGAGGCTGAGTGCTTTCAGGGTAAAAACTACTATACATTTTCTTCTAACACCCGAATTTATAAGTGTAGTTCTCATTTAGGTAAGCTCCTACAATAGTAACTTGTACCTGAATCAAGAAGTGCAAAGCACACAAAATTAAATTATCCTTTAGCCTGAGAGATAAGAATTAATTGGATGCGCAATAATCCAGTGTTACAGTAAAGGCACTGTTGGATTTAAGTAAAGCTTAAATATCACATTTCAAAGGTATGAATACAAAGGTGATTTCCAGGCCCATTCTCACTTCTAGAAGTGCAAGATCTGCAGGTACACTCAAACCTGGCTGTGAAGGAGCCAGCAGGGCAGCCACGCTACACCAAGCTAGCAATGGCAGCAGCTCTGGAGCACTCGCTCCTCGTAGGAAGCACATGGAACAGCTGCTCCAGTCCCAGGCTGGCTGGGAGACAAAAGAGACCATTTCACAAAGCACTAGTGGGGAAGGTGACTATTCCATCTTCATATGTAGCTACATACAAACATGATTTTACAACATCAGGAGATATTTTTATACCTTCCTGTAATTGCTTGTTGCTGGATGACTTTTAGCTTTATTTCACCCTTTCTCTGCATCACTATACTTGCATTAGCCTGTTCTTTCACATGATACATAATTCACTCTCACTCCTGATTCCTTGTTATCTCAAGCAAACAAAACCCAATGAGCCACTGGCCTTCTACATAAACCCCCTGCCAGTGGTGGGTTTTGTGTATCAGGTGTACCACATGAAGTGTTATTAAAATAAAGCAGTATCTGCACAAGGTAAATGGACCAATTTAACTTAAATCAAATTTAAAACCAAGTTAAACTGTAGTGAGGCACTGTATGAGCACTATTTCAATTTGACAGTGGCAGGTTAGCTTCAATTTGAATAGATTATCATCTTTGAAGACTAATCTGATGTAAAGCAGCATCCACATAGTCATTTGTTTCAATTAGAAAACAATTAAAGGTAAACAGGCAAACTTCTCATGTAACTGGAGCCTATCAGTTTGAATTTCCTATTTGATTGAGTCTTGGCAATGAATAAATTGCCAGTGAATAAAACCAGACAAAATAAATGGAGTTCTGGAGTCTGCAGACTGTTGGCAGCTCCAAGGACAAGAGTGCTCACTCCTCAGCCACCATACCAGGGCAAGGTTAAAATACACACAGGGTGACCTGAGGATGGATGTGTCTGAGGAGACGTGCAGTTGTCAGCTTGCAGGTGAGATTCTTGCCAGTTCTCTTTGCCTTTAGTAATTCCTGCACAGGAAATAACAGGCTGTAGATCACAACCTCTTTGCTGCAAAGTCATGAATGTTCCTCTCTCCTCACTGTCCTGAGCGTGGATGTATCCCAGGTACCACAGCATTCCTTTGCAGCACAGCAAACCTCAGTGTCCAAGAACAGAAGCAAGGCTGAGAAAGCATTTTTACAAAATAGGTTCCACAGGAAGATTTTCTTGTTACTTCTCATAAATCTAGTAAATTTAGAAGTTTTTAAGCAACTGTTTTGTGTTTTTTTTTTCATGAACTTCACCAAAAAAACCCTCTCTCCAAACACCAAAATACCCATTCTACCCCATGGACTCGGCTTACCATTACGCTCTAGAAATCAAATTCATTTCACATTTTAGGACCTGTGTCCCATTGGTAGCTGTCTGTAACAGTGTGTCATACTGAACCAAGATGAAAATTCTGCATTGGACAGACTGTGTTGATATTGTCACTTT
Organism: Hemiprocne comata; assembly: GCA_020745705.1. NCBI lineage: Eukaryota > Metazoa > Chordata > Aves > Apodiformes > Apodidae > Hemiprocne > Hemiprocne comata. The sequence continues at coordinate 123,049,938 of CM036588.1, forward strand.
GCTAGCAGCACTGCCTTCAGAAAAGGAAGCAAGTCCTTCTCTATCCCTTTCTGCCACCACTTTGCCTGGAGCCACCAATGTTGATGTGCTGGCTGAACGCTCATTTCTCTGCCAAGATTCCTGTTTCCTCACCTCACCCCACTTGATAAGCAGATTTCTTCTGGAATATCCCATTCATGCAGTCGCTGGGAGATCAAAGCATTTGAAAGGCAGGCTGCAGCATGTTTCTTGGCACTGAAGTGATCAAGGACCAAACTAAAACAGAGTTTTTACATTCCTGCAGAAGAAAAAAGAAAGTCACTGTTACATTTTATTCACCGTGAAATTGTCCAATTTTATTTGCTTTCTAAACAGTTAGAGCCCATGACATATTCAATGTGAGGGTTGAATATAGAAGGCTGTCTGAGGGCTGGCATGGTCACATCTGTCCTACTGCCCCCTAGAGCACTTTCCTATTTCCAGAGTTGGCTGTGCATTGCAACAGGAGGCCAACAGGACCAGAAAAGTGTCTCAAAATTGTCTCTTTCATGCACTATCCTCATCCCCTCCGTCCCTTCCTTGGTTTCTCTGCAGGACAGTGGGTCCCTTGGCACATCTGTCCAAATGGCATTCTGGGCAAAGGTAGGGTAGATAGGTATGGGAAGTGCCACAGGGTGCTTTACCAGTGAGGAGAGCATGGGGACCAGTGTTCTCCAAAAGGAAGAGCAGTAAGGAGAGTCAGATCTGCTGAGTACTCATGGCATTATGTGTTGAGAGGACATGTGGAAAGGGAAGGAAACTGCATCAGGGGAAGTTCAAATTGGACATTAGTGCAAGGTTCTTCACTTAGAGGGGGGACACTGGAAGTGGTCACGGCATCAAGCCTGCCAGAGTTCAAGGAGCATCTGGATGACACCCTTAGTCATATGGTTTCATATTAGATAGTCCTGTGAGGAGCAGGGAGTTGGACTTGATGATCTTTATGGGTCCCTTCCAACTCAAGATACTCTGCAATTCTGTGGAGCCAGTGATAAGGCAGACAGGAGCTGAGGGCAGAGGTATGAGGGTCAGGAACACACAAGCCTAGGGAGATGGATGGATAGACAGAGTCCTCCCTGGGTGGAGGAAGAAGAACAACTACTACTTCTGTGATCTCTGAACTTATACTGAGTGTGATATATATGGGGATGGAACACCCTGGCCAGTTCTGCCATCTGTCCAGCCTGCTCCTGCCTACAGGAGGGCTGTAGATATGACTCTTCTCCTCCTTTAGTGTCCAAAGCAGCAGATCTAACAAGCAGAGCAAAGTGTTCTTGGTCTCTCAGCACTAACTATAAACATTCAGGCATTATCAGTCCACCAGCTGGAAAATTTGAGTGCTGCTTAAGAGAGTTCACTGAAGAAAAAAAAAAGTAAAAAGAAAATTAGCCTCATCCCAGCTCAAACCAGGACACTTTATGCTTAACAGAACTGTTTGTGAAGTTGTTCTGTGAGGCAAATTCTTGCTGTAGTGGCCTTTTGGGCTATGTAAATATTTCTTCTGTTACCAGTCATGTAATATTATAGCTGTTTTTTATTTCATAAAGTTGTATTGTCTATTAAAGGAAGAAAGACTCTCTTTTCACCCAAAGTGGGGATGCTCCTGGTTTTGTCACCTAATCTCAGTGTTGAATCTTGTTTTGAAAAGACACCTGATTCTCAGAAGTTACCATCTTTGAATTGTGCACGCCAAGTGTGCACATTTATATCTTAAGTGTACATTATTCTAAACAACTTGACTTCAAAACACTGTTCTGTAGTTTTGCGATCATTGCACAATTCAAAATATAGTGTAATTTTAGCAATGAATGAAATATTTAATTTTGCCTGTTTTACAGAGTAAACCAGACAGGTGTACCAGGCATGTACAGAACTCCTTCCCCACAGGAGGGTAGGGCTGTTGCAGCACTTTATATGGAGTCCTGGATTGAAATTCCCAAAATAAGATCCTTCAGTTTTCTTTTCCCTCTGAGGTCAGGTGGGTGAGCAGCTCCAGATGGCCACTAGCACAATCATGAAGACTCAGGCCATTACATGTTCCCTCCAGTTTTTCATAACATCCATCTTCCCAAATTATCCAGACTTTTTTCCCCAAGCTAAGGTGTTACATGGCTGTAATTTGTACCATCGATGGGGAAGAGCAGGGCACACACTGATGGCAGGAATGCAATGCAAGGGTTTCACGAGGATTTTCAAATGACCAAGTATGCTCTAAGCAGCTGAAACAACACCTGCAGTAACACCTAGTCGAAGGATAGTCCAGCACTATTAAGCAGCAGGGAAGAACTCTTACCTTTCACTTGCATTCTCCCTCAGCAGGTGCTTTCCTGGCTGTTCTCAGGCTGGTCCCTCACAGGCCTTGCAGACTCATCACTCCACGTCATACAGCAGAACTGCCTTTTATAGCAGCTGCTTCTGTCTCCACACTCCCAGCTGAGGGGGGTCCATGTGATAATCCATCTCCCAGGAGTGTGTTCTCCATTACAATTGCTCTTTAAGACTGATTTTTTGGTTTTGTGATATTTTGCTTTGCCAGTGAGCTTTAACTAGAATATCCACGTGGCCAAACCCTTAAAATGATTAATCAACCTTGCCTTGGAATGTTAAGAAATCTTAGTTCATGGACTTGTTTTTCTATTTTTTCATTAATCATGTCATCTGAGTATCAATTGTGTAGATTAGGATTAATCTGTAATTACTAAGAGTCAATTAGCTGTTCATTAATTCAGTGATAGCTGATATTTTGCCAATCAATTGATTGGTTAACAAACCATTTTCTTTGTTTAAAAAGGCTTCTCTCCTGGCCATTTTTGCTTTCATCCATGGAGGAGTATGCTGTCCTGTTCTGGAGAGTTTGTTTTTGATAATGAACTTTTAATTTTTCAGCAGTAAAGTGCTGATATCAAATGTGATTACCTGCAATAGCAGTAGTATCTTGTATAGACAGAATGGTTATTTTTTAAAATAATGTGAATGTTATTTTTCATTAAGCTTGTAGCCTAAGTATCACATGGTTCTTTTTCTTGCAGTTTACATTTGCCAAAACTAGCTGCTGTGTGCATGATTTGAAATATGCCAGAAAAATCTCCTACTTGTCAGAAGAGCTTTGGTAAGCTTTTGTTAATTCCATAATTGACTTTACTCACTAATAGTAACATGGGAATGGTGTTAAAAGACCTTAAAATGTCCTTTATAAATTGCTGGTTTAATCCACTTATATAAAGCATCTGATAAGTCTGCAGGGACCAGTATTTACTGTCATGTATGAATTTAGGAAGAAGTGTAGCTGGATATGATGCATTGGCCACGGGCAGAAATGAATGCAGCCTTCTGGTTTCAGCTGACAGGACACACATCTGAATGCAAGAGCACCCAGAGCAGCCTAGTGCACTGGCAAGTTTTAACTGCTGCTGATTTGTTTAAATGATACTTGTGCTAAGAAAAGAGTTTGGAAAAGCATTTTAAATAAATAGGAGGTTTTGATCCTCAGAAATTAGGATCTGCCAAATGGAGTGTTTGAGTCCCAGCTACCAGATTGCTGATAGAAGCAGTCATGGGGACTTGGAGCAGGCTGAAGAGCTTCTGTGCTGGTTCTTTGTGTGAATGTCAGCATGTCTGAGGACAAGGGAGGACATTTGGGCAGCAGAACCTTTCGAAATGAAAAACTCTTTCTTCAGTTCAGGTACTCTAAATAAGCTCAGTGAGAGCATTAGGGATTTTGAGACAAAGCTAGTGTTGGTTACAGTTGAGGTGGTTTGACTTCCAAGAGGAAACTCCTGGGGCTTCCACCTAAGCCCTGGCACAGCAGTGGTGAGAGTGCAACCATGAGCTGGGCCGGGTCTGCCCCCGGTGCTGGTGCAGCTCTGTCCTGTGAGCTGGGCTCCTGCCCCCACCAGGGAAACATACAGGAAGGGGCACAGGGGGGACATCCCCTGTGAGACTCTGATTGTCCCCCTGCAGGAGAAGACAACCGTCTGCCCTGCAGCATGCTGCTGTGCTAGCTTGGCTGAATGCTGCCGTAGTGACGGGGCAGCACCCTGCTCCTGGCTGCCTTTTTAGGGGGAGATGTTCTGGTGGGTTCTGGAAAGGGTGTGTTGGCCCATCTGGCAATGTACAGTTTCCTCAATTTCTTATAGGCTTCTCTTCTGTTGGTCTTATTTCCTGTTGTTGTTTAATTTCTTTGACAGACTTTCTTTTTTTAGTAGGTCACCTTTTTCTTACTTTGGAAACCAGATTTTGCCTCACAGCCATAATTCTTTTTTGAGCATATTTTGAACTAGAAAAGGCATCTGTAGAGTTGGAGGGCCATAATGGGGACCACACTGGTATTCCCAAGTGGTGCTTTCCTCCATTTTGAATAAGTACCAAGGTAATCAATGTGTAGGAAGGTTGTGCAGGAGAATTGTAGTAAGGGAACTGGATCTCAAACTACTTAATTCACATTAACTTGAGGGAACAGTGCTTAGTAAGTAATACTTGTCTACAGAAGTGACTTCAAGAGTGAAGCTCGATACACGCCTGTCTCAGATGTCCCCATTCTTAACTCTTGCTGGAAAAGATTCCCACATTAAGAATCAGAAACTGCTTTCTCACAGCTTGGCACTTTGCCTTAGGACAGATAATTTTTTCAGATGCTGAAGCATATAAAAAAGGAAATATTTTTTTTAAACATTACTCTGCACCTCCCCATTACCACAGGTCAGCAGGCAGGGAGCGTGGACCATTCTCTGTGTGATGAGGAATAGCAGTGGTGGTTCAGGAGACACTTTCTCTTGATATAATTTGTTTTATAAGCTATTTGGGAACTTCTTACCTAGAAGACTGGCACAAACTGGTACTATGCTTTCTTCAGCTTTTACTGCAAGATGAAGTATCCATTTGATGAGCTAGGGTGAGTTTCAGCTAATACTTTATGGGGAATCCATGTGATGTGGAAGGTTTTCTGCTTTCAGAGCCTTTGTTGATGTTTATGGATGCACACTCATGTTGCAAACATTGGTTGGATTTCATACTGGTCCTGACCAGTCTCTGAAAAAACAAATTCTGCTCAAAAATGAAATGTAGTTCCAGTACTGGAGAGTAAATAGATGTTCAGAAAATAGAGTGGGGTTCTTCCCTTGCAAGATCTTTAAGTGATATTTTTTTGTATAACAGGAGACATCCATAGGTAACTGTCCAAAAGCCAAACTGTTTCAAGGTTATATTGAAGTTATGATTGTGAGAATTGGCCTGCTGCCAAAAGCTGTATGAAAAATTCCTGTAATTTGCACTGGAAACCTGTGCAAACATCCTGGATTAAATGTGCTGCCCTGGAGACCATTCCTGGTGCCATGGATAGAGCCCATGCAATATAGGAGTTGGGTCTTGGCCAGCCCGGGCTGGACATGCCTGAGGTAAGGGGGTAGATGAACTTTACAGGTGGCACAATTTTGAGGTATTTATTATATAGTGTGGCTAATTAAACTGAATAATTTACCAGCTTGAACAGAAGTGCTGACCACAGTGGCTTAGCCCATGTCTCATTACTGTAGCATGTCTCCTGGCAGGGGATGCAGGGCTATCAAACCCCTGGTGAAACGTGGAGGGAGAAGCGTGCTTACCAGAGCCAGCTACATGGGTTATCTGCACAAGGTCTGATGCTGTGGGGTCATAGTCCTAGCCTGGATAGTCAATTAATACTCAGATCTTGGAAACTTTTTTCAGAGAAATGTCCAATTTGTCCATGCTCTTCCTCTTTTTTCTTTTCCACTAACTCGGTGAGCTGTGAACAGAATGAGAGACTTCTCTTTTGCAGGTTCTTTGGGAATCCTACATTGATATTGAGCAAGAGGTGTATGAGAAAATGAGATCTTTACTGCAGGTTACTCCAGCAGACACAGCATGTGAAGGTACATGTGGGTACCCAGGATATGGAATTGGTCTTGGATCTGGTCCATGGGGGATGGAAACCCTTGGCTGCTTTGGTTGTCTGGCTTTTCAAATCAGCAGTGAACCAAAGTTCAGTCCTGTGTCTGTGCCATGAAGAGGAGAAAGACATTTCTAACTTACATGTAACAACAGGCATATCTTGCATGGAAGATGGCTTCACAGAAGGTTTCCAAGCAGCCCTTTTCCTGCTGAGGAGCTTTGGAATTTTAGTTGCAAAAACATTGCAAGGAAAAAAAGATAATTGTGGTTTTTTTTTCAATGTAGTTTGGTGCTGTCATTTGACTGAATTCAGATGGATTTACCATGACCCAAAACAACTGCAAGAAATTTGTCAACATGGCTTACATGAATATTCTGTCTTGCCAAAATGAGGCAAATCTCACACATCGGAAACTAACATGAATTTTCTAGGAATCTGCTTACGAAAAAGTACTTTAAACTTGCATTGACATTTGCTTTTTTGGCTGCTTTGGTTTTTTAAACTATCACTCAGCTATCAGCCTTCAGAACAGAGGTTTCAGCTTGGTTTTGGTTTGCTTTCACCACAGGTATGGAGCAGCTTTGCATAGCTGGAGCTCTCTGCAGGAAGGGAGAAGAATTTGTCAAGATGCTGGCAGACGTATGAAGAGGCTAATAAGGCAATGTGAAACTGTGAGAAGGAGGAGTCATGCTTCTGGAGTCCTGGAGGAACTCTGAAGATGAGTTTGGAACCCATACCACTAAAGGGAGGATAGATAAACTTATGCCTGAAAAAAGAAAAAGGAGAAAACTGCAGGCTGAAGATGGAGTAAGAGGGAAAATTATGCAAGTCATCACTTTGGATCCTTGGTGGCTTCATGCTGGGGTCTGGTACACAAAACAGTCTGCTGTGGTGGGTGCTGTAACTGCAGACCAATTTTACTGCAGTAATTTAAAAAAGCATTTGCCTGAAACATGTGCTGCTGAGCTCCTTGCTCTTCAGCAGGCTTGGTGGGGTGAAACACCAACTGCTCAAGCTGCCTTTACTCTAAATTCCTGCCATAGGCAAATCAAAGCAGCTGTAGGTAGTACAATGCAGATAGGGTTTGTTTGACTTTGGGAACCTATAGCCAGGATGTTAATCAAATCTGCCTGCTCATTATGCAGGGCAGAAGTAGCACTGTCTTAACACCCATTGAGCTCCATGGTTTCAGCTGCTATGGATGGTCTAACAAACACTGATTTTAATTTTATCTCACTGTTATGCTTATTAGCAGCACCTTCTAATAGCTAACATTAACATGCAAATTAAGCTTGCTTTGTGGTATTTTTTTCTGTAGTCTGATGCTGGCTGGGAGGAATACTATGATTATATTTTCCCGGAAGATACTTCCAGTCAGCCTAATCTCAAACTACTTGCTATGGCTAAACTCTGGAAGAAACATCAACAGGAGAGTGAAGCTGCAGAGATGGATCCAGACAAAGACACTGATGAAAGCCAGTCTTAATACTTTGCCTTTCCCCACCCCTTTTCTTGGGTACTGTTGCAGAATATTCATTGGTGACAAATAAATGTATTTGAAGAGTTTAACTGTTACTGACTTGAGGTGTATTTTGTTTGGAATAAAAGCACCATATTGGAGGTGACTCCCTTTAACAGTCTGATTTCCAAAAATAAAAAGGAACTCATGAGGCAAGTGTGGGAGTCAGCAGCTCCTACCTGGAGTGATCTGCAGACTGGGACAACTGGACAACAGCTTTGCTTCCAGCACCAACCCCACTGCTCAGAGGCTCCTACAAGCTATCACAGTGCTGCCTAGGGATTTTAACAGGCCAAGACAGCAGCTCTGCTTTTTTAAATGAGAGATAGCTAACTGTTCCTGCTGATTTTTCTGGTAATTCTGTATAATATGTATTAATCATGAGGATAGTTGAAAACAATACATCCTATTGACTGCACCCTGTTCAGCTTCCCCTTTAGGAGGGGCAATAATAGGAATTAACTGTACTGAAACTAGCCCCTGCAAGACAAATCAGTAGAAATTAGTACCACACAGACTGTTTCAATATTTGAATTTTTCTCCTGGGAAGTGAAGTAGAAGCAGTGTGAATAGGTTTCTGAATGAGTTTCCTATTTCATGGGGAAAAAACATGGAGCCCAGGCTTTCCCATCTGTAAGTTCTTGGGGGAGAGACATTTCTGTCAGCTTTTTTGGGCTGGTTCCCTGGTCCCAGGGGGTGAGCAGCCTGCCCCTGTGGTGGGAAGGGATTGCTGCCTCCAGGCTCTGTCCCGCGGGCTGGGGACCTCACCCCCCACCACAGGGAACGGTGATTTAAAGTGAAACGCTGGAGGTGCCGCAGCAGCCACCGGAGCTGGGAGCCAGGCCCTGGCCACAGCGGCCGGTGACGGGAGGCCGGGCCGCTCCCGCTGCTCTGCCCTCAGCAGCCGGGCGCCCTGGCGATGTGTCCCTCGCAGGGCCCGGGCCGGGCGTGCTTCCCTCCCGTGCCCCCCGGGCCAGGAGCCGCATCCTCGGTCCCTCACCGCATCCTCGGTCCCTCACCGCCCCCATCGCTGTCACCCTGCCGGGGCGGGCGCTTTTGGGCTGGGGAGGGATGACCACGCGGTGCTGCCACGAGAGAGCCGGGGGGCCAAGGGGTGGGCACAGGGGGGTCCAGGCGGTTTTGCCCTGGATCCCGGCAGCGAGGGGAGGGCTCGGGAAGGAGCCGGGTGGTGGCAGGTCAGAGCCCACTGCCCAGCTGGTGTCAATGAGAGCGGGGGGGCCCAGAGCCCTCCCGGGAGAGATGGGATCCAGCTGGGCACGGGCTGGGCCAGAGCCGGCACACGGGGAAATAATTTGGTGTAAGGGGCCAGCTGGAGTCAGGAGAGGGGCGGCCGGGGCTCCAGGAGCCAGGGTGGTGCCTGTCCCTGGCTGCTCCTGCGAGTGGGGGGCGCCGGGAACTCTCCTGCCTTTCTCGGAAAAGCTGCGAAGCAGGTGGATCCGGGACCGGTCTAGTCCGTGCAGCGCTCTGCTCCCTCTAGTAAGTCCTGCCCTGTTTTGTCCCGTGTTTGTTTGTCTTGGCAACTTGGCTGGCCGACTGGCAAGAAAAAATGGCTTTACTGCTGGGGACCATCCTTGGTCACCTGCTAGCCATTGTTTTTCTGAGCTTTTTTGAGTCAGACATGTGGATTTTCATGTTATCTGTGTAAGCTGATGTTACCTTCTAGTTTAAAGCTTGGTTGTTGTGTGGGGTTTTCTCATAGCCGTAGTGCAACTGGTGGCTGTAGTATGGTTGTATCCTTGTGCCAGTTGTTCTTTCTCCCTGAATCCTCCTAAAATCCTGCATGGTGAAGCAGTGCTTTTTCATCGTAATGACTGAGAGGAGCACATGGGCTGGACAAAAATCCAGCTTATTCAAGTTGATAGCAGCTCTTATGCCTTCTGTTCTTTAATTTTGCCCATGTCTTGGTGCTTTGGGGAGGAGGTTTGTGAGGCTTTTTTATTTTTTTGTGATGGGAGGCCATAATTGTGGTCCCAGCACATCCCAGTGAGGGCATGCTGAGCTCCCAGGGCTTCTGTACATCTCAGAGCATCCTGTGAGGCACATCTCTGGTCTAACAAGAACAACTGAAGAGGTGCATCTTCTGTAGCAATTTTTCCTTAAAATTGTGAATTACTGTGTAACAGCAGAAAAATGAAGGCATCTATATTAAAAGGGAGGTCAGAAGAGAAAGAGTCCCCAGGGCAGGGGCAGACAAAAATGGAGCACAGTGATGTTATAGTGTAATCAGTTTTATCTTGAGTTGCCTTTGCTGAAAGCTGCAGTGTTATTTGTTTTGACCTTAAAGACAAAAGTAGAAGACAAATGAAGAACACCTGATAAAAATAGGAGCCAGCAGATCCTTATGCTAATGGAACAGATAAAGCATTGGTATTTCTAATCACTTGGACCTGTATGCAATTTCCCTTTTCTCCTCAATGTCTGAAAATGTCTAAGCCTTCTCCCACTACCCATCCTTGTGCTTGCCCTGGAATGGCAAACCCTTCATCTCCATCTTCTGAGGTTTTCCAGCATTGTTCTACATTTAGCTGCTCTGAACTTGGATCTTTGAGATCTGTTTTTTTCTGTTTAGGCTCTGAAACTCCTGCAAGGAGTGATCCAGGCTGACACACTGAATGCTACATCTCTCCTGGTAAAGCTGCTCCACCCTTCAGAGCACTAATGAGATGTACAGGTGTAATTGGTTTCATGGGTCACAGCCATGTTTCCACCTCATTTCTTTCCCTCCTCTTCCCACCCATCTCCTCCCCCTGTTACAAGCTTAGCTTGGAAAAGGCAAACAGGAGGTTTTTATTCCATAACAAACTCAGCAGAATTTATCTGCTAATATAACTTTTGTACAGCCAAATGCTGTCGTAGTCCAAGGATGTGCTTCTGTCTCCCTTTGGCACTGCACAAACGCAGGGAGGTCTGGGTGTACATTCAACTTCTCCCAAGCTTTATTAGAAGTGATTTCAGGTGTTGCCCATGCACAAACTCTGTGTTTGTACAAATGGCTGGGTTGCAGCAGGGTTTGATCTCTCTCAGGGTTTGATTACATCTAAGGTGGTGGAAGAATGTGGGGTGTGGGGCCTGCCTGCCAGGCTGCCATGTCACCAACCTGCTGCCAGCTGCCCCGGCATCTGCCTTTTCAGGTTCTTTCCCATTAAGTCTCCTGAAGCTTTGGGGAGAGTTCCTGTGGGTTTTGTCCTTGCGGGTCTGACCCAGCTGCAGTGGTGGCCCTGTGCTTGCAGGTCTGTGACCACCCATGCAGAGCTCCATGAGTTGTCTGTGGAGGTGATGCAGATGCCCTGAGCTGGGACATGCCCAGGCATCCCACCACAGCCATGCCTGCCTCTGGGTCTCTGCCACCCAGTCAGCATCCCTGGGCTCCCTCCTGGCACTCCTGTGGGAATGAGAGGCCCTGGAGCAAGGAGGAAAAGGGCCTCCCTTACTTCTGGAGTGAATGGACACAGATTTCCATCCTGTTTTCCCTTGGAAAACATGAGGCACCTTCCAAGCAGATGCTTAGTGCCAGGGATGCTGCCCTCTCCAAGAGTCCTTGCCCAAACTTACCTTTCTGGTACACTCAGCACAAAACTTAAGTATTTTTTTCAACAATTTCAGTATTAACCTCCTGCTTACTTGAAAAGCAGGGTGCCAAGCTTAACAAGGCTCAGCTTGCCAGGTATCTACAGTGGTAGTCTTTTCTCCCCTCAGGGTTTTCATTGCTGAAGTGGGATTGAACATGGTCTGCCAGCATCTTTGCAGGCCTTGAAGTAAATTGCAGTTTAAGGTGTAGGAAATGGCTGTGGGCTCTGGTGAGTTGCTTGTCCCCACTGTTCTGCTGTGAAATGTGTCTGTGCTCCAGCTTCTCTTGGCCAGCAGTGAGCTGGGGATCCAGTTTGTTAGCAGCAGTGCCACATCAACCCCTTCCCTTTGCCAGCATCCCTGGAAGTGTTTGAGGGCAGACTGAATGGGGCTTGGAGTTACTTGCTCTAGTGGAAGGTGTCCCTGTCCATGGCAGGAGGGTTGGATCTGAATGAGCTTTAAGGTCCCTTACAACCTGAACTATTCCATGTTAATTCACTGTCTGGGGGTGGCAGGGGGGCAGCAGGGAAGGCTGGGCTCCTGCTCTGATGTAGCAGCAGGTGACTGTGTGAGGATGGTGCTCATCAGCTAGTGATGCTATGCTCTTAACAAAGAGATTATGGCAGCCACAGTGATCCTAAAAAGTGTTGTAGGAGTGGATATGAAGCTTTCAAAGGCTGCATGGTTCTGAGTGGAGGCTCTGTGTCCAGCCTGAGATAACAGTGTTTTTGGAGACTGCAGAGCTCCTGGACATCTCCAGCTTATCCTGCGTGGGAAAAGGAAAAAATGCGACACTCATGGGGGTAATGGCAGCTCTTTTGTTTTATTGCTGCACATATGTATGAGACATTCTGATATTCAAACAGAATTTGTCAGCTAGCTATGAGGAGGAATGCAAAAACTCACACTTGTTGAGCAATTGAGATTTGCTGATGCAGAGTATTGATGGTGTGGCCGTTGGGTTTGTTTAGGGTCCTTTATTTTAATCTGTCCAGCTGATATATCACTACACCTCTTAATTCCATCCTTATAAATGAAAGTCCTTAAAGTCCTTGATAAGCATCTTGATAAGCCACAGCCCTGGTAGCAGCCATTGGCAGTAGGTCAGGATTATCTGTTTCAGCTCCCTGAGCAGCTGTGTGCATGCAGAGAAGCTGGTGGTGCCTGTGCCCTGTTAACTTGAGGGAAGATAACCAGCACTCCAGCTGCACTAAATTAAAGGGAGTTTAGGTGGGGCTGATGCATCTGTGCAGTTTCCTAAACTCCAGTGGATGATCACTCCTGAAGTGGAAAGACTGACTTGCATTTTGTGATTTAAACTTTGTTTTGTGAAGGTCAAACCCCACTCCCCCATGTCCCCAAGAAGTAAGAGCAGGTGGTTGATTTGGGGCAGAATATGAAAAGCTACAACTCTTTCAGTTAAACTTGTACCAAAAAAGCAGCAGAGCTGACTTGTGCTGTGGTGACTGGCAGGGGGTAAGTCTGGGGTCTTGCTTAGGGCAGTAACTTGTAAGGTCCTTGCGAGGCTGGGTCCCCCTGGCCACGGGGCATCTCTTCGGGGGGGATGCACCAAGCTCAGAGCTAGCCAGTGCTCAGCTGTGCTCAGGGGAGGTATTTCTTGTCAAGTAATGATGCCGCTCCTTTGTCATCTCTGCTCGGTCACAAAGTAGAGATTGTAGATCTCAATTTTAAATACATTACAAACAAAAAAATTAGGAGACCGAGAGTCGTCCGTCTTTGCCAGCAGGTGCTGCTCTCAGCAGTTCGTGCCGGCTGCCGTGGATGCTGCTGCGCGTTTCGCCCTCTCCTGGGCTTCCTGACTTCTGCAGGTTGGGGGGCTGAGCGAACCACAGGCTGTTGAGGTGTGACCTGCGCTGGGCCTGGCTCTCTCAGCGCTTGCCCTGCCAGAGGAGCCCCTCTGGCCCCAGCACAGCGCTCGGAGCTTTGCTGCGCTCAGCGGGACAGGGCTGAAACTGAAAGTGCCCGTCAGACTGTGGTGTTGGATTAAATTAGAGTGCCCATCGAGGACCTGGGGGCACAGTCCTGCTCAGAGCTCTCGTGTCACCTGCCTTGTCCCTCTGGGGAGCTCTGTTCCATCACTGCCCCAGCACAGCTGCCCAAGCTGTCCCCTCTGCACACTGGGCCCCACTCACAGCTGTCTCCCTGGGTGTCTTGAGGATGTTCAGGTCTCACTGAGAGGGGACACGTTTGGCTGATGCCTCCAGGGTCAGCTTCACAGGGCCTCACCTGCCCTTCACTCTTGTCCTGTGCTTGACCAGGGAAGTTTTGAATGGTCGTTCATGCTGCATCACAGGAGAGTGGGTTAATTTCCTTTCTCTTCTCAGGGACAGGAACTGAGGGAACCTACTCATTTACATACCTGACTTTGGAGCAGGATCCTGTCAATACCTGGTTATTTACATGATTCTCAAAGCAGTGTTTGTGTCACTGCTGGGCAATGCTCTCCCATGCATGTCAGAGACAGTTTAAAAATGTGTTCTTCATTATTTTTATGATTCTCTGACTTTAACTTTTGTGAACCTGCAAGGGTGCAGTCTGGTGATACTGCATCCTGACGAGGACTGTCTGCTGAAAATTACTTGACTATTTCTGAACAATGCATTGAAGAACTACCCTGAGCTCAGTTGCAGCTGTGTAGGGCAGCACTGCCCAGTGGTGCTATGGGTACCAAGTAGGGTTAAACCATGGCTGGGCTGTCAGAACAGAAGCACAAGGGATGTTTATGGGCATGCAACATATCCAGTCTCTAGAAAGCAGCCAGACTGACAGAGAAAAGCTTTTCCTTCAACTTCTGGAATTTTGTGATAAAATTGGCTGTTACAGTTTCCCATCCCATACTGAGCCTGCATCTGAAGATGTACTGCAGAAGGTGACTTGAAACATGGCATTCTTTTAACTAATGCAAATATATTTTTTGTCAGCTCAGCAGGCAATCAAGGACCCAAACTGGCCAGCTCTTCCATTGCTGGGTAGGCTTTATTCCTTGGTCCTGTCATTAATTTGAAACAAACTGTCTGAGCTGAGCTGCCACCATGGGCAGATTTCATCCCAGTCTGCAGCCTGGGCTTGGATGCTCTGATGTCTGATAAGGAATAAACTGCTTTGGTACCTTTCCTTTGGAGGAGGGTCTCTCGTCTCCTTGTTCTCCAGGAAAGGTGGTAACCAAGCATCCCTGGCAGGGCTGTCTTTGACTGGAAGTGGGCAGTGGAAAACTGGAGTGGGACAGAGGGTTGCCAAAGTGCTGTGTAAGCTCTGCTCCCTGAGCCCTGTGGGCTGGACATGGAATGGTTTCTCTTAAAGGGAAAAGCAGTGGTCCTGAAAGCAGGGCTGTGTGTACCCTGGAACAGGGTGTGCAGGGGGAGGTGGTGGTACAGGACAGGGGGTGCTGTGTGCAGAGGTGGCATAGCATGGGATGTCTGTGGGCAGGCTCTTCTCCAAGCAAAGGGCCAAGTGCTGCTGCAGCACAGCCCTGCCAGGAGCAGGGGCAGGCAGGGATCAAGGTGTTTCTGGGATTTTTAGCAGCATCTTATTTCAGCTCCGTAACCATCTTTCCAGCCCGCTCATGCAGGTCACTGTGCAAGGTGGTGCTCACAGCACCTCAGCTTTGCACCACTGCACTGGGGGCACCAGGACCCCCCAGATATGCCCATGCTTGGCCTCTCCTCCTCTGCCAAGGAAGGGACCTGCTGGGCAGGACCTTGGGCAGCTCTGTGGGAAATCCACCCTCAGAGACACTGAGGCAGTCCATACCATACTAAGCTGTGCCCACTGCTGAGTCTGGTCCCCCCAGACTGCCACCTGGGCTGAACGACTTTTATTTGAGGCTGTCATGAGCTGGCTTACTTCCTAAAGTAATGGATTATTTTCCTGGTTCTGTAAAAGTCACCACAAAAGCCAACCCTTCCTTGCTGGAGGAGATGAGGAGCAGGTAGTGGCTTATGCAGCTTGAGCCAAGTGGCAGAGGGGGTAACCCCAGAGCAGTCTTGGGGGTCTGGGAAGGGGGCTGTGACCCTTGCAGAGCTCCTGGAGCTTTCAGAGGGTGTGTCAGCCACCAGCACCAGCCCATGGTTGGGTTGGTGCTTTGGGCCAATGAAAAACAGCACGTTCTGACCCAGTTCTCTGTCCCCCCCATCCTGTTCTAGTGGGATGCACACAGGGACCTGGTTTCTGCCACTTCCAGGCAAACTGGGGGAGGTGGGAAGTATTAGCACAAGGGCCATGCCCTGGGTTTCACAAGCTGGCACGGCAAGGACAGGAGGTGGAAAGCCAATGTGGAATATTTGCAGGATTCTGGCTGGTCCAATAGGCTGTTATCAGTTACACCTTGGGGATTTTTTTCAGAGACTTATTTCTAAATCAATTCTAGTGAGCTACAGATCAGAGCAAAGGGAATGTCTGAGATCTGCCCCAAAACCATCAGGGTAGCATGTCGGAATGGAAAGGTATTTACTGGTTTTTAATCAAACTTTGCTTAAATTCTGCTACCTGAACTTGGCTCTGAGGACTCAAATTTCATACCAGGATCTTTTTTTCTATTTTTTGTATGAAAAGACTTGCAAGGTGTGGTCTGCACACCTGGCACAAGAGTTTTGTGCCCTTGGTAGCAGTGTCTGCTCTCTGTATCCCAACAGGAGCTGCAGCAGAGGTGTCACCCCCAGCGCCATACCCTAAGCTGCTCCATGCTGAGCAAGATTTCCAGCCCCAGCAGGAGCCCTGGGTAGGGGCTGGGTGACCTACATAGGACCACTGTTTCCATGGCAACCTCGGGCCGTGCAAGATGCCCTGTTCTGGGTGGCACAGGAGCTGAAATCCGCATGGCTCCAGCCCCCCTGCTCCAGTGGGGCTCACCTCTGGCCAAGAGCACCTGTGTCCTCCTCACTGGCTGTGGGGGATGCTGGTGCCAATGTGCCCTCCAAGGGCTTCAAGGCAAATTCAGCAATTTCAGGTGTGGTGTGTTAGGGGCTTTGGGGATATGAAATTGGGCCTTTAAATCTTGCAAAAATCAGATTCCCAGGTTAGAAGAGGCGATACTGAGCAGTGCGTTCCTGTAGTGGAAAGACACTCAGCTCACCTTTTATCTGGCAGAGGAGGAAACATGGGGAGGGCAATGGAAAGCCTTTGGGAAATAGGGTGCATTTATGCTGTTTAAAAATAGTCTTGTTCATGGGATTGCTTGTTTAAAAGAGGACTGATTCCATCGCTAAGTCAGAGGTAAATGTTTTACGCTCTGCAGCTTGTTGTGTGGCACAATGTAAACTTTCTGTCCCTGCCTTGGAAGGCCCACCAATCTAGCAACAGTTGTATCAGGATCTGAAAATTACTGAAGTTCACAGGCTACAAGTCTCCCTTTTGTTATTTAGAGAATGGTTTGGTTTTTTTTGTTTCCTGACTCATAATTCTGCGTGCTCTTTCTTGAAGTTGCCTTTTTGCCTGCTTTCACAGAGATATCCTTCTTCATGAGGGATTTACGGTATTTGTGCTTTCATTCCATTTCTGTAGATACCATCGGGCAATAAAACACTGCTCCTGAAGGAAGAGAAACATTTGTCTATGCTTGGAAGTTGTGTTTTATTCACGTTGGTTTATCTGCTGCTACCAGAGCTCCAAAGCAAGACAAACCCCAGGGCTTGGGCAAGGCTGGCCCAGCCCCAGCGAGGGGCCCTGCCCACAAGCTGCCCTCTCTGCCCTGCTCCCCTGTGGCCTGTCCCATGGCTGGGAGTCATGGCTGTAACCTCGAGTAGCACCACCATGAGCTGCCTTCCCTGGGGGAGATAGTGATACAAGTGTGAAAAAAAACAGAATGTAGCAGAATGGCCTTCAACCCCCCCAAAAGGGTATTGGTAAAGTTTAAAATAAATAAATTGATGCTTATCAGCAGGCAGGCTAACCTTGCTAACAGGGAGCATCAGAGGTTAGAACACACTGGAATTAAAACTATATAAACTACCAAGCTGTAAGCAGCATGTGGCTGGTATTTCTGTTGCCTTAAATAGAAAAGACATTTTGCACTCATCCCCGCTCAGGGGAACCGAGCTGGTGCCCAGTTTGCCCAGCAAAGAGTGCCTGGGGAAAGCTGGATGGCACAGGAAAGGAGCATGCTGCATCAACCTTCAAGGGGCCACAGACCCCTGTTTTCAGGTGCCACATCAATGGCCTGGCGTTGTTAAGGCTGGGGTCTGCCTGAGGTGCTTGTGGCAGGACTGTCCCTCTGCTCCTGCTGCCCCAGTTTCTGGTAGGATGGGTAAGGACATGCTGCTTCTCTGCCCTCTACCAAGCATCCCTTTCCATGTCCTCTCTGCTCTTTACGTGGCACTGCTGGAGGTGTGGGTGGCCATGTCCTCTGACCAGCAGCACGGGTGGTGGCCCGTGGTGCAGGCTCTGGTGGCAGGATGATGGCTGCATCTGTCTCTCACTGCTTGGGACTTCAGAAAGGAGCCCTGTGGTGTCACAGGGGGTCAGCAGCAAAACTGTAGGATTCACACTAAGTGTCATTTTCTTTTTAATAGAAAACAGGAAAAGAAAAATCTGAGCTATTCCATGGGAATATGATGATATTGGCTGAACATGTGACACGTGTAGACAAATTCAGTATAACACGGGTTAGAGCTGTCTTTCAGAGAGTGGGTAGAGCAGGTATTTCTTTTTGCTGCTGGTTATGACACACAGCAAAAGTATTTTTGTTAATGGTCTACAGCAGCACTGCAGTTTCCAGCCTTAGTCTGTGAAGTGGGTTTAGATAACTCCTTTTGGAGTTAGGTGTGTCCATCTGGATAATACTGGAAAACACTGATTTTCATGAAGAAAGAAAGGACCCACAGAAGTCACACCAACAGTCACACCCCTGGTGGTGCAACATCTGAGTTGGACTGAGAAGAAACATTATTCATCCTGCACACACTTACCTTGTAATTTGGGGAAGAAAGGAAGGTTTGTCTGGAGCAATGAGGCTTAGACAGTCATATGTGCATGTGTGTGCCCCCCTCTCCTTCTCTGGGTAGCACTGGGACTGGCAGGCTGTTCTCAGCCAACGTTTCTGAGGACAGAAGTTCCTACAAGCTCCATGAAATCATGTGTGTGTCTCCTCCCCCTTGCATCCCTCAAGAGAGGAGGATGTGATGCTGGAAATGTGGTCACACTTGTTCTGTGTACGGAGAAGGACCTGGAATAACTCCATGGCTGCTGGTAGGGGTGCTCTGCTCTGCCATGGATATGATAAGGACATTTCTCCCTGGGTAAGGGGTAAATGTCCTCATATTGCTTCCTTGTTTTGGTTTTCCCCTTCCTTACACATGTTAGGGCAGTCTGCTGCAGGTATCCCTGAGTGGCTCTAAAGCAGGGAGCTGGGAAGGTCCCTCTGGCACCAGGGGAGAAGAGCTGCTCTCTCCTAAACCCCCAAGTGTTGCGTTACAGCTCAAGCAGGCTGCCCATCCCATGGGGAATGATGTCCTATTTCTGGAAAGCAGCCTTCTGCCATGGAAATGGGGGTGAGCCTTGGAGGGAGCACCATCTGAGAGCAGGGGCTTTTGTTCTTCCTGGTGGAATTGCCACTACGTGCAGCCTAGATCTGCTGATCCACACTGGCAGCACCCAAAGGAAGAGGGGCAGTGGCTGTGGGATGGGATCAGGAGGCAGAGGCCAAGGCACAGACTGTACCAAACTTCTCTGCCCTCTCGGTGAAGCCTGATGTGGAGCTGAGATAAGGCCAACTATGCCCAGGAGGCTTTTTGGTTTTCCTGTTTGGGGGGAGTCTGGGATGCTGGAATTTGTCCATTTTCTGAGGAGTTTCTAGCAAGTAAGAAGCTGCCAGACAGAAATGGAGGAGGAAGAGGTTTAAGAAGTTGCTTGGGGAAATGGTGTGGTGACATCTGAAAAAATAAAAACCTTTTACAGTGCTGTGGATAATTATGGAATCCAAATTGGAAATGTTCTGTGCATTTTTAATCCCTCTACTAGGAGGAGGAGTATAGCTGTTTTAATGTTTAATGCATGTACAGTAATAGAAGGCTGAGCTGATCTCCCTGGGCCCATTTGTTCCATTACTGTCCAGAAGGAAATAAATTAAATTCTATTTTAGACCCTATTTTGGATCTGGATGCTGCAGAGGAAGAGATGGGAAGAGTGAGAGCATTGGAAGAGCTGTGTCCCTCAGCCTGCCCTTATCTGTCCTGGGCAGCTGGTGGAGATGTGTGTGCAGGGTATGATACAAGGAATGGGTGACAATGCAGTGTCCCTTGGAGGGGTCACTGCTTTGAGTGGCAGAGCATCCTCCCAGGGCTGAGACCAACTGATTGATATTTTAAGTGAAGGAGGATCGTTATTATGGAAAATTAATGTCATTGATCCCAGGTATCTATCACTTATGTTTTACAAAAATTTCTCAGAACACTGCAGCTAAGACCATCTTCTCTCCTGAATATGAATAAACCCCAAATCTAGTATTGTAACTGCTCTAACATTTTCCAGTTAAAACCTTTTAATATAATGTAGCTGAAGGCATTTTGGGTCCCCAGTGATGCTTCAGCTTGAACTTTCCTGTTTGGGCAGTGTGGGGATTGTCCTGGTGATGTGTGATCAAGAGCACAATACTGGTGCTGTTAGTGTCATTACATTTTCAAATTAGTTCAATATTTTTAATTCCTTTCTCTTGACTACTTGCCTTCTGGTTTCTGGTATTTTGTATGCATGGTCTCTCAGAACTAAGCAGCACACTTATCACACTTAAGCTTTATTAATAAGGATGAGACAGAGACCTGTCTGCCTCCAGATGTGCAAAGATACTGATGACAGTGCTGGTGATGCACTGACAACCTCTGGGGCTGGGTCAGCAGCATCTCACATTCTGGCTCTCTGTTTCCTACCTCACTCTAAGGAAGGGATTTTTCTAAATCTGCTCTTTTCCTTGCTTCTCCCCTTTTTCTCCTCCTTTTGCCTGGTTCTGCCTCTCAGCATTGTGCCCCAGTGGCCCTTGCTAGAGCTGGTTAAATGCAGGTTGCTGGCAGGGCTGGAGCTGCAGCTCCCCCTCCTTCACCTCCTCAGGGACTTGGAGCCGAGAGCCCCTGGGCAGGGGTGGAGACCCCAAAGCAGTGGCTGGTCCTCAGTCATGCCACTGGTAGAAAGCTGCAGGTCCACTGTTTGTCTCCTCCTTAGCTGCACAGCTCTGAAACATGCTCCTACTTGTGCTCCTTTTACACTTGTACTGAATTTATGTGTATTAGATGAAAATAGGGTGCTTGCATGTACTTATGAATCACAGAATCACCAAGGCTGGAAAAGACCTTCAAGATCAAGTCCAGCCTATGACCAACACCACCACACCATCTAGACCATGGCACTAAGTGCCACATCCAGCCTTGCCTTGAACACATCCAGGGACAGTGCCTCCACCACTTCCCTGGGCAGTCCATTCCAGTGTCTAATCACCCTCTCCATGAGGAAGTGCTTCCTAATATCCAACCTAAATCTCCCCTGCTGCAGCTTCAGGCCAGGCCCTCTTGTCTTGTCACTAGTTGCCTGGGAGAAGAGCCTGACCCCACCTGACCACAACCTCCCTTCAGGTAGTTTGAGTGATGAGGTCCCCCCTGAGTCTCCTCTTCTCCAGGCTAAACAACCCCAGCTCCCTCAGCCTCTCCCTATAAGACTTTCCCTCTAGTCCTTTCACCAGCCTTGTTGCTCTCCTCTGGACCTGCTCCAGCACCTCAACATCCTTCTTGAAGTGAGGGGCCCAGAGCTGCACACAGTACTCAAGGTGAGGCCTCACCAGTGCTGAGCACAGGGGGAGAATCACATCCCTACTCCTGCTGGCCACACTATTCCTGATACAAGCCAGGATGCCACTGGCCTTCCGGGCCACCTGGGCACACTGGTGGCTCATGTTCAACCAGCTGTCCACCAGCACTCCCAGGTCCCTCTCTGCCAGGCTGCTCTCCAGCCACTCTTCCCCCAGCCTGTAGCCCTGCCTGGGGTTATTGTGGCCAAAGTGCAGGACCCTGCACTTGGTCTTGTTGAATTTCATGCCGTTGGCCTCGGCCCATCGATCCAGCCTGTCCAGGTCCTCCTGCAGCCTCTTCCTACCCTCTGGCAGATCAACACTCCCCCCCAGCTTGGTGTCATCTGCGAATTTACTGAGGGTGGACTCAGTCCCCACATCCAGGTCATCAGTAAAGATATTGAACAGGACTGGGCCCAGTACTGATCCCTGGGGGACACCGCTGGTCACTGGACACCAGCTGGATGCAGCTCCATTCACCATCACTCTCTGGGCCTGGTCATCCAACCAGTTTTTTGACCCAGCCAAGGGTGCACCTGTCCAAGCCATGGATTGCTAGCTTCTCCAGGAGGATGCTGTGGGAGACTGTGTCAAAAGCCTTGCTGAAGTCAAGGTAGACCACATCCACAGCCTTCCCCTCATTCACTAGGCAGGTCACCCAGTCATAGAAGGAGATGAGATTAGTCAGGCAGGACTAAACCCATGTTGGCTAGACCTGATCCCCTGGTTGTCTTCCACATGCTGCTTGATGGCACTCAGAATGATCTGTTCCATAACCTTGCCAGGCACTGAGGTCAGGCTGACAGGCCTATAGTTCCCCGGATCCTCCTTCCAGCCCTTCTTGTGGATGGGGTCACATTGGCCAACCTCCAGTCATCTGGGACCTCCCCAGTGAGCCAGGACTGGTGATAAATGATGGAGAGTGGCTTAGCCAGTTCTTCTGCCAGCTCCCTCTGCACCCCAGGATGAATCCCATCCAGACCCATGGACTTGTTGGGATCTAAGTGGCACAGCAGGTCCCTAACTACTTCCTCCTGGATTACAGGAGGGGGATTCTGCTCCCCATCCCTGTCTACCAATTCAGGAGCCCAGTTGTCCTGAGGGTAGCTAGTCTTTTGTTAAAGACTGAGGCAAAGAAGGTGTTAAGCACCTCAGCCTTTTCCTTGTCCTCCATTACTAAGTTCCTCCCCTCATCCAATAAGGAATGAAGATTTTCCCTGACCCTCCTTTTGTTATTAATGTCTTTATAAAAGCATTTTTTATTATCCTTTACAGAGATGGCAGGTTAAGTTCTAGCTGAGCTTTTGCATCTCTGATTCTCTTCCTACATGACCTTACAATATCCCTAAATACTTCCCGATTCACCTGCCCTTTTTTCTGAGGTTGATACCCTATTTTTTTTTTTGTTTCTGAGTTTTTGCAATAGTTCCCTGCTCAACCAGGCTGGTCTTCTTCCCCACCAGCTCCTTTTTCGGCACACAGGGACAGCCTGCCCCTGTGCCTTCATAATTGCATTCTTAAAGTAAGCCCAGCCTTCCTGGGCTCCTTTGTTTTTGAGGGCTGCTTCCCAAGGGACTCTCCCAACCAGCATCCTGAAGATACCAAAGTCAGCCCTCTGGAAGTCCAAGGTAGAGGTTTTGCTGATGACTCTCCTAACTTCACCACATATTGGAAATTCTATCATATCATGGTCACTGTGCCCACGATGACCTCCAACCACTGCATCTTCCACCAGCCCTTCACTGTTCTTAAACAGTAGGTCTAGCATAGCACTACCCCTGGTCGGCTCACTTACTAGTTGTAGCAGGAAATGATCTTCCATGCATTCCAGAAACCTCCTGGATTGCCCTCTTTCTGCTGTGTTGTACTTCCAGCGGACATCTGGTAAGTTGAAGTCCCCCATGAGAACAAGGGCTAGTGAACGCAAGACATCTCTGAGTTGTTGAAAGAATGTCTTGTCAGTGTCTTTATCCTGGTCAGGTGGTCTGTAGCAAACTCCCACTAGGGTATCAGCCTTATTGGCCTTCCCCTTTGTCCTTACCCATAAACATTCTGCCTTGGTGTGTCTAATATTGAATTCTAGGCAGTCAAAGCACTCCTTAACATATAACGCCACCCCACCACCTCTCTTGCCTTGCCTATCCCTTCTAAAGGGCCTGTAGCCATCCATTGCAGCACTCCAACCATGTGAATCATCCCACCACATTTCTGTGATGGCAATTATTTCATGGTCTCCCTGGTGCACAGCAGCTTCTAACTCCTCTTGTTTGTTTCCCATGCTATGGGCACTGGCATCTCTACCCTTGAGCCGTGGTACAGAGGTCCCGACCACTCGCGTGGTTACTGACCGGTCAGTGAGCCCCGTGTTTTCATTGCCACGTTTATCCCCATTTCCCACCTCGAGTGGGACAGCAGACTGATGGCCATCCTTAGGCTCATCTCTGGTTTTGTCCGAATCCCCCTTCAAACCTAGTTTAAAGCCCTTTCAATGAGCCCTGCTAACTCGTGCCCCGGGACCCTTCTCCCCCTTCGGGTTAGGCTTCCCCCACCTGTTGTCATGCCTGGTGTCCTGTAGGTCCATCCATGATTGAAAAAGCCAAAGTCCTGTCAGCTGCATTAGTCCCTGGAGCCAGGAGTTAATCTTCTGGCTCTTCCTGTTTATCCCTTTGTCAATCCCTGCTACTGGTGGGATAGAGGAGAACACCACCTGTGCTCCTGATCCCCTAACCAGCCATCCCAGGGCCCTGAAGTCTCTCTTCATTGCCCCTAGACTTCTGGTAGCTACCTCATCACTGCCTACTTGGAACAGCAGTAATGGGTAGTAGTCTGAGGGCCAAACTAGGGTAGGGAGTTTCCTACAAATATCCTTAAGCCTGGCCCCAGCTGCATTGGGCTGAGTGGCTCTCTCTTAGGAAAATAAATCGTATTCTTGGGGGAAAAAAAGCTGCCTGTATCTATCTATACATTGAAAAAAACAAAATGCAGATAAATTAGGCAAGGAACTAAATAGGCATTCAGTGACAGTAGATGATTTGGCTTCCAATGTTGCTGACCTTTTGAGCAGAGCTTTCTAGTTGGTACCTGTTTACAAATTTACCTGCCTTCAGGTTGTAGATATATAGGACAGATTTGAACCAATGCAAGTTTATCCCCAAAAATCCCTATAGTCAATTGTTCTGTTGCCTGGAATGCCTTTGTACTCTGTCCTTTTGATTTTTAAAATAGCAAGGGAAAGAAGTTTTACATTACTGGAAGCCTGGATTTTGTGCCTGTCCAGTTACTATAAAGTTTGTGGAACAAACTTGGATTTTCTTGCTCTGTGTTGCAAGCATTTAATTGAGACCATTGAGAAGGGTGTGCAGAAAGTGGCAGCCTGATATAAGATGTGCATCAATCTGCATGGAGACAAGAAAGTAGAAGAGATTTCAGGTAGCTTAGAGTGTTTTGAAGCATCAGCTTCTATGCCAGTCTTTCTGGCTAGGAAGAGTATCTCCTGTAAGATAAGCAAATCACCCTTTTATACCCATTTCTGTTCAATTCTTAATCTTTCTTTTCCAGTTATGTAAATAGTGCAAGAATAATACTAACTGTGTGGCCCTCCTAAACTGATTTGCTCCCTCCAAGTTACCAGACACAAAAGTACCACTGGGCTGGTTTGTATATTGAGTTGGATTTTTCTTACATCTGTGTTATTCTGAGCTCTTATGTAAACACTTGGGATGCAATTTCTATATATACTTGGCTTGTTACACAACTTCCCTGTGCAGTGATGCCAAAGGGATTTAATTTTCTTATCGGTGGCTTTTAGAAGAAGTGATCAAGCATTCCTTCTGAGGAGAGGCCAGAGAATGATCAAGTGAAAATAATAAAAATTACAGAAAACAAGGACAACTACACATTTTAAAAGGGGAGGGAGGAATTTAAATGTTGCCGAGTTACAAAACTATTTCTGGTGTCTTTCACTGAATGTGTGATTACTGCTCCAGCACTGCTTGACTGCAGTTGTTCTTTATGGAAATCACTGAATGGTTCAATATGTACATCTGTTTCACAACCCGTGCTGAATAGATTCTTTATGCATTATTGATGAAACATGCTTATTTATAGCAGATGTTGTTTGCTGGGACAGCAATGGGAAGGATTGCTGGAAACACATCCCACCAGATCCCTGGGCTGGTGCTTCTCAAAGTGCTGATCAGCACATGGTGAGGGTGGTCATGGGCACATGCTGAAACTGTTCCAGTGAGGGGGAATCGCTGCCTGCTCTAGGGACTCCCTAAAGGAGCAGAGGTGGGACCTGGCAACAGGACCTGGAGTGAGCCACCTCTCAGAAAACCTCCGGGAAGGCATGAAGCTACCTCACATAAAAATTGATTTTTAATTGAAATTGAATTTAGTTGAATAATGGAATTATTTTTTCAGTTAAGGTATGATATAGTACAGGGAGCATTGAAGGAAAAACGGAGGCTGTGAAGCCAAACGTTGTGGCTGGGGAAGCTGCTACAGTGCAGTTCAGGTGCCCCTCAAGGGGTGTCTCCATGCATGTTAGAGCCAATTCTGGTAAAGCCAGAGCTGAAATGCAGCTCTCCTGGTCCCAGCCGGGCCCCTCTGCCGCGGGGCAGTGTGCCCTCCTCTGATGTCCCCTAGTCACTTACTGCTGGGGTGCAGCTCCTGTGCCCCGTGGAGCCAAACAGAGCCCAGCTGCTGCCCCCGCTGCCTGCCGGAGTTAGAGCATCCGCGGAGTTCGCCCCGGCATCCTATCCTGGCTGGGGGACGCGGTGAGACAGAGTCCTCCAGCTGCACCCCAGGGCTGCAGCTCACGCCGTGCGGGGCTTCAGCCTACGTGGAAAACGAAAGGTTGAAAATAGTGGAAATTTAAAAAAAAAAATTTAAAAAATCCTTCTGCATTAGTATTTCGCCAGAAATATTCCTTAAAGGATTATTTTGAACACACATGCTTCAGAAGCAAGTCTGGGGCGGTGCTGGATGGCTGCTGCTGATCCCCTCTAATCTGGTGCCTTGGGGAGCTCTTTTGGAGGAAGCAGATGACGGAGCCGCGGCTCATCTGCTGCCAGGCCCCTGCAGGGACACGAGGTGTCTCCAGAGGGACGGAGCAGAGGCGTCACCTCAGCGCCCCAGAGCCCTGGCAGCCGAGGGACGGCAGCAGCTCCCGCTCCAGCAGTGGCAGATGTCAGCCTCAGCCCGTGAAGCCAAGGTTTTGCAGAGTGTCAGAAACCTTTGGGCACTCTGGGGCATTCTGTCTGTAAAGAGCTTTGAAACGCTGATGGAAAGGGTGCTGGCACTGTGGTGATGTGGGGTTTAGCCCGTGCTCCCCTGCCCTGGGCTGGGGCAGCTGCTCCTGGTGCTGCCGGGGCCTCCAAGGACTCTGGCTTCTCAGGTTGGACTTGGAGTGCGTTCCTCAGGATCCTGTAAGAGCAACAGAGCTGGATGCTGAGGCTCCTTGGTATTAATCATGGAGATTATCTGACAGCTGCTTTATCTTTGTGCAGCTCTGCTTCACTGTTCAGAATAATGCCATAATACTACATCATCCAATTATACATTTTTCTCTCTTTTCATTACAGTGTGCCTTATCTAAATGCCCTTGTATAAAGCGGGAGGGGGGGTTAGTTTATAGCTGTGCAGAAACAAACTAGCTTATTTTCTGGTTTGCATAATGTTTTTGTGTCCCAATATAATGTTTGCAAGTTTAGAGGGTTAACTTGCCATAGGCTGTGGGCAAGAAATAGATTTGTTTGTTCGTTCTTTCTCATAGCTGTTTTGAATGCAGAAAATTGTGAATTCCATTTAAGGAGAAACTAAAACTGTTTATTTTTACCTTTATTACTAATATAAACTTCTGTGGTCAAAGAGGAAATACATTATCCTTTTGCCACCTAAAGTATACTGCTGTTCCTGCAGTTTGTCCTCTTTCAGTAATACAAATAGTTGTATTAATTTGATTTTTTTATTACATTTCTCATGCATGTAATAAAATCCTGTTCCTTTGTTAACCGAGCAATCTAAGCAAACAGTATATAGGAGGAGCATTAGAGGAGAACACTTAATCCCCCCTCTTGTTTCTCTCCAAACATGTTTTTGACATGTTTAAGTGTGAAGGGAGAGCAGTTTTGTACAGACAAGGTCAGGTATTGCCTTCCACAGTTACTGGGTAAACTAACTACATCCAATCCCAGAGAATTATTAGCCTTTTTTTCATTAAGTTAAGACTGTGTGTGCCAGTCCGAGTGTTTTTAGAAAAGACAAATGGATTATGGAAGTGATGTGACATCTCTGCTGCTGCCAACCCACCTCCCTCAGAGCTGTCAGGCTCCCTGCTGGCAGCAGCTGATTCCCAGGGCTCCGTGGCTGCTGTGCTATTAAATTGTGTCAGGCTGAAATCTGGCAGAGGAGCTGTCAGAGCAGGGCAATTCCTGCCCTTTCCCAAAGCGGCTGCTGCCCCATACCCCTCAAAATGCAATTTAAAATTGAAATTTGAGAAGCATCCATAATCCTACGTAATTGTATGTACTCAACTTGTTCCTACCTGCTTTCCATGATCAGTGGAGATCACAGGGTGTACTCACCTCTTCTGACTTGAGAGCAAACCTCAGCATACCCTGCTCCTAACACTCCCCCAAAAGCAGGTGCCATGAACCCAGGCAGGAAAGGAAAGAAGTGTATTTAAAGCTTTTTAAAAAAATTATTAGCTCTCTGAAGTTGATGAAAATAGATTAGTGTCTTTTTAATTTTTTGTTAACAACGCTTGTGTGTATTTCCTCATTGGTTTCCTTAATTTGCTTCAGTTCTGCCAGATGATTCATGTCAAAAACTCATAAAAACTGGCAATAAACAAGCTACTGTTTGTCAGAGCGAGTCAGTAACTTCTCCTGGGAATAAATTTCAGACTATTTTTATTCCAGCCCCAGGGATGTTCCAGTGCTGCTGCTTTCAAAAATACTGGAAATCCTTGGGTGCTCTCTATTTTTGTTCCTCAGGTATCTAAAGCATGAAAGAAGCTTGGAAAATCAAAAGGGACAGCCCTTTCCTTTTTAAAGAAAGTCTTCCCCCCTGTATCTGGTGTCATTCTGACTCCAGCTGCTGATGCTCATGAATGCTGGTGTTCTCTGCATGGTGTGAGTGGGGGTTTTACTGGAGCTGGCTTCAGCCAACCTCACCACCTCAGTGACCACTGGAAGGTTTGGCACCAGATGGTCCTTGGGCACAACCCCCACCACCAGTGGGAGCTGGGAAGCCTCAGCCTAAATTTGTGCTTAACCAGTTGCAGAAAATTACTGGAAGCAGGAAGGCAGCAGGTGCCCATGGCCAAGTGCTGGGCTGGTGCTGAGGGAAGGAGTCTCGGGCTCATCTCATTTCACTGCACTCTCCTGCTTGCTCCAGCCCATTGGAAATCTCATCTGCTCTGCAGCTTTCTGGAGACCCAGTGGCCTGGGCAAGGTCCAGCAGCCTCTCTGTCCCTGGACAGGTAGGCTGGCAAGGGCCAAACAAACCCAGAATAATAATTTTAAAAGAAGAAAAGAGGAGGGGGAGGCTCAGAAAGGCAGTTTCTGTTCTGTGGCTCTCCTGTCCTGTAGTGAGCTGCAAAGGCAAAGGGGTGACCCTCCCCCTCCCACCCCCTGCCCCATGTGGGGAGCCCTGTGACCCCCCCCCCCCCCTCTGTTCCCCCACCCCCCTCCTCTGGGCTGGGCTCGTGTCCCACACCCCAGGAGGTTGTCCCCAACAGAACAGGATGGCAGATGAGGCATATATGCACACATCAAGATTTATTGCATATAACCCTGGGGTCTTAACTCCTTAAAGTAGAAGGCACAAGTCAAATTGTAGGGAAGTTGAGAGATTGGAACTGGAGCCAAGGTTAGAAGGCAAAACGTATCTTAATAAAATTTACTACTTGTAATTAGATCAAATAATAAAGGTTAACCATTAAAATGTTGGCAAGTTACTTATTTATTATGAAGTTTTCTATAAGGTCTACTACATAACTATAAATTTTAAAGGATTCTGTAATCTTAAAACTTAATGATGAAAATTACTTAACATTAAGTCTGCTAATAAAACAATACAGGAGTTAATATCTCTCACCCTTGCCTGGCCCCAGCTGGATGTCCCTGGGTGGGTCTAGATTCTCAAGAATCAGTCCCTCTGGCAGGTGTCCCCACTGGAGAGGAGAAGGTCCAGCAGCTTCCTGGGAAAGTGTGTGGCAGTCTCCCCATCAAAGATGGGACCAGGCTTTTATAGAACAAGGTGGACTGACTGCTGTCATTTAGCTATTTAGCCATACCTCCAACATCTCTCATTGGAGAATAAAAGGAAAACAACAGAAAACCCATGAAGGCCCT
Organism: Hemiprocne comata; assembly: GCA_020745705.1. Lineage (NCBI taxonomy): Eukaryota > Metazoa > Chordata > Aves > Apodiformes > Apodidae > Hemiprocne > Hemiprocne comata. The sequence goes on from CM036588.1 coordinate 123,079,118, forward strand.
GTGCTCACCAAGCAAACTTTTGTTCATCTGTTCTCTCTCACTTTATCTCCGTTCCAGGCCTAGTTGTGGCTGGGCTGGGCTCTGTGTTCTTCAACACCAGAGAGCAGCTGATGTTATGAACGTCAACTTGGCCTCTGTACCTTCCAAGTTGTTACCAGCTCAGAGCTTGCCAGGCCTTTTCCTTTCTCATGGGAATCCTTCCACTACAGGCCTGGGCCTGCAAAACTGAGAGACAAAAGCAGTTGAATCACAGAGGGAAACTGAGGCAGGCATATTGAGAGATGGAGCGTCCTGCTAGAGAGGTCTCCTCATCTTTCCATGGAACAGTCTGAGGTTTAGGTCAGAAGAGTGTTCCCTGGTCTGCAGATGATCTCCTGTAGTGCCCAGGCATGGCTGTGGGATTTCTCACATGTTTATAAATGCTGAGGGATGAAATTAATCAGTGTTGAGTTGCTGCTCACTGAGCCTCTTTCCTACAGCTTCATCCTCTCTTGCTGCTGGTACCGCTCCGTTTTCCTGCCCTGATGCAGGAGCAGGGAGCTTTGCCCGTGCTGGCTTGTGATTCGTGGCTGTGGCCAGGAGATGGCTGGCAGAGAGGGCTGCAGGCAGTAGTTACTGGATATATAAACCACCCTCCCTTTTCAGAGACCTGCAGCATCTCCTCCCCAGGCACACGCTGGCTGCCCTCGGGCTGTGGTGCTGCAGGCACCACCAATGGGTGGGTAGTTTGGGGTGCCCCTGGGCATTGACTGCCCTGCAGTGACACCTCGGGGTGCTGCTCAAGCTTTCCAGCAGCCCCTGGACCTGGTCCCCCCCTCCAGTGCTGGTGCTGCAAATTGTTATGTATTGACATTCACACCTGTATTTGAGAAGTTTACTGCAGAGGTTTTTTTAAATTATTTTTATTTTCTCAGTAGGAAATTTTCCTTGGTAACCAGAAATTATGTTAGGGGTCCTGTGAAAATGTACTATTAGTTCTCATTGACTTCTAGAAATTATTGTAATTTTAACAGTGAAAAGTCCTAATCAGTAGGTAACTTGCAAATGTGTCAGTTCAGATGCTGAGCTAAAGGGCTACATGGCTCTGAAAAGCAGGATTTTAGGGGTGGAATAACATGAAGAAATTATACTGATAGGTCAGAGGTATTTGGAAAAATGGTTGAAGGGCTTTAGTTTGCTGTGTAACGAGTACTGGATTAAAAGTGAAATAACTGATGGCTATTAATATAAGTGCTCGAAACAGAAAAATCTGAGTGCCAGAGTTAAGGCTGCATGGGTGAGCTCGCAGTTCCCAGCCCTGGAGGGCAGCGTGGGCAGCGAGAAGTGCTCTGGTTTCTGGAGGTTGCAGCTCTCGGCAGGTCCCGTCAGACACACGGGCTGCAACTCCCTGCTCCGTGGTTGCGGCTGCACCACGGCAGGTTCCGTGCTCCATCACTTTCCGTGCTTCCCTGCAAGCCACCTCCACGTCACCTCCCGTCAAGCAGAGTGGCTTTTAGTCCCTTTTAAAGCCCACTTTAGTGTTGTGCTAAAATTAAGCTTTTTGAGGCTGGGGAGCAGTGCAAGGGAAAGCTCTGGTGTGCTTTAAGGTGTGTAAAGAGGAGCCGGATCAGACCTGGCCCCTCTGCCCTCCCAGCACTACTCCCTCCAGTCGTTTCTCTGCTGGGCTCAGAAGCTGGTTTCTTCCAATCCTGCCTTTAAAACCGGCCTCCTGCTCTCTTGGTTATCCAGAGCAGCGGCTGGGGTGTTCTTTGCATCTTCTCTGCTGGAAATGGAGACGTGGTGGTGACATTTCTGTCCAAGCTGCTTCCCCCGGGGGTGGCTCTCAGCGCATAGGGGCTGTTGCTGAGGAGCAGTTGGCTCACAGCAATCCTGCCGCAGCTGAGAGCTGAACCAAAGCGCTTTTTTGCCCTTGCAAAATGCACTCCCCGTGCTGATGACAGATGACTGCCCGCTCCCAGGGTGCTGTGTTTCCATTAAAAAAAACAAAAACGTGTCAAGCACACATGTTCTGTGACAGCTGCTTCTTCCAAAATATCTGGCAGGGGAAAGTGTCCTGCCCCTTCCCAGAGCCGGGCATTCCGGCTGCCCACAGGTGGGTGCTGCTGGCCAAGCCCAGGGACGGGCCGCAGAGGATGCCCCGGTGCAGCCGGGCAGCCCGGGACGCCGTTCCTGGTGCTGATCAGGAAAGCTGCGGAGTGACTGTACCGAAGGGATGCGGGAAGGGATTTACAGAGAGTCCTGGCAAACATCAGTGCCAGGAGAGCCATGGAGGGAGGAGAGACAGCCTTTTGTCCTCCAAATAGCAGTTCTACTTCTGTCCTTGTTATTTTTGCTCTCCTGTTGCAGTTCCAGCAAAGCCCTCAGAGCCCTGAGCGCCCCAGCCCCTGCCAGGGGAACTGCTCCCCTGAGCAGTGTATGGGGGGCACCAAGGTGCCCCTCAGAGGCCATGCAGGGGCTGCTGTGGACGTTTGAGCAGCGTGGCTCTCCTGAACACTGTCCTCCAACGGAGAATTTGGGTGCAGCTTTGGGGGAGGGGAGTTGGGTGTTTTGGTGTGAATGTTTGGTTCTCCTGAAGCAGACACCAGGAGGAGCTGAGGACATCAGGAGGAGCTGAGGACATCAGGAGGAGCTGAGGACACCAGCCGGTGCCTTTTGAAAAGCCAACAGGGAAGGAGTGGGAGCAGAACTCCTCAAAAGTGCTGATGCAGCATTAGCCCAGACCAAAATGTTGCCATTCCAAGGGTTTTCCTGCTGATGTGTAGAAGTGTGTGTTTGAATTGATATAATTTTACCACGTTTTCCTAAGGTACTATTTTAATAGATGTGGCTACACATCCTGCCAGGATTATTTTACAAATAATCTTCCCCATCTCTTAAAAAAAACCTGCTTGCACTGTGGCTTTTTTTTTAATCATTTGGTGTAGGAAAATGACATCCAGCTTTTCCTTCTGGTGACCAGTAGGACAGAATTGATCCATAGCTTTAACCTTCCTACCAGCAGCTGTCTGTCCACAGCCTATGTGTTTCACCTCTACTGTTCTCAGGAGCTGCTGTGAGCTGGTGCCCCCAGGAGCTGTGGGAGGCTGTGGTGGGTGCTGGCCATGGTGAGCTGTGGTGCTCACCAGGGTGGGCCAGGGCCAAGGGGCTGTAACGCTGCTCTGGGCTGGGGTCTGTCCTCCCTAGGGGTGGGCAATGGATGGGGGGTTCAGCCTGAAGCATAGAAAAGCCCCAAACTGCTACAGGCTGAGCTAGGATAAACACCAGGAGGGAAGAAAAAAAAAAAAACAGGAAAAAAAACACCCAACAAAACCCACACACACAAAAAAGCCAAGCCACACACACCAAAAACCCAACAAAAACCAAAACTGATTTATTTTTCACCAAATGAAAGGAGCCGTCTGCCACCAAGCAGAGCATTTTGAACCTCCATGTTTAAAATTGTATTAAATTAAAACACCTAATTCACATGCTTTTTCAGTAAAGCAAGCACTTGGAATTGTTTGAAGGTGCTGTGCCAATATGGCTTAACTTTTCAAATATTGCTCAGGCCTTTTTTTGGCTGTGTTTAGGTTTTTTGGTTTCCCCCCTCTCCTGCTTTGTATTGAACGATTGTATGAAATCAGTGCTGTCATTGACATTTTTTGTTGGTCAAATCAGGGTTAAAAGCAGCTTTGGCTAACAGCAGGAGGCAGCAGGAGGCAGCTGAAAGCCCCTATGTAGTTTGCTCTTGGTGGCTGTTCTGCCTGTGTTTGGAAAAAAATGGTGCGGCTGAGGCCAGGGGTGGGTGCGAGGCTCTGGAGCAGGTCTGGGGCATGGAGCTCCATTGTGGCATGGAGATCATCCCCAACCTCTGCTCTGCCCACTGCAGCTGCCCTGGCCCTGGTGGGGCCTTTGGTGGCCCTGGGCTGCAAACATGGCCCTGGCATTGCCTTTGGTGGCCCTGGATTGCAAACACATGTGCAGAGAGGAAAGGACCTGCTGGGTCTGTTGAGCATTTCTGAGTCCAGGGCCTGGCAGGTTCCAATTCAAGGAGGCAGGAACCCAGTCCTGCCTATCCTCCCAGGTAGGACAAGCAGCAAAGTCTTCTCTTTCTTGTCACATTTAAGGCTGGTTCTTGCATGAGATGGAGCTCATTAGTGCATTTGTGCCATGACACAGAGCTGAGCCTTTGATGAGGCTCCTGCATTTCACTGCTGGGTGGGCTGTACATCACCTCAGAATCAAAATTAAAAAATGAACAAAAAAGCAAGCTTGCTGAACTTGATGGCTTGCCCTAGCCTGACCTTAGGGCAAGGGAGTGGAGAGGGGAAGAGTTTGCCTGGTGATGAAATTGTGCAGTAATTGCAACAGGGATCTCCAAAGAGCAGCTCTTGCAGTTTTCCAACGTGGTGCTCATATTGATGTTCCTTTGTTTGGTTTCCAGACCTGAGCAAATCCCTCAGTAGGCACTTTTGAAGTGAACAAACGAAAATCTCTGGTTGGATCACTTGTGGTTTTAGAGTGTCTAAACTGTGCCAAGAGATAGTAAGGCGGTCTGTCTTCTCTCTTGTTCTCCCCACAAGTTCCTTCAGCCCTTTGAAGTGTGAGCTTTATTGTCAGTAAATAGCAAAAGCTCTCCAAGGTGTACCCGGCCTTTTTCCCTTGTTTGCAAAAGAAACCAACGCTCTTGACACCTGAGGAATGTCACCTTGCCAGGCTCAAGAGAGACCCAGCTTCCCCCCTCACCAGGCTCAGGGCTGCCCTCACTGGGCTGGAGCAGGGCTCTAAGCCCTTGGCTGCAGGTGCTGTGGGTGCTCAGGGGCCCTGAGAAGTGCCAGCCAGGGGGAAGGGGGTGTTTTTTTGGGGGACAGGTCCCCCTGGGCACTCCCAAGCAAGCATGTCCCACAGAAAGGGCACGAGGCTGTGACCCTGTTCTGCATTTCTCCACCTCTCCATGCCCTGCCCTGAACACTCTCCTGTGTGGCTTGTGTTTTCCTGCACCTGGAACACCCACTGGTGCTGGCAGTCAGATCCAGTAGGGATTGAGGTACTTTGGAGGTGAAAGGCTTTTGGGTGCTTACTGTGATTCCTGTGTGTGCAGAGGGAACAAACCCCAGCACTGCCACAGGAATGGCAGTGGCTGCGAGGGCTGGCACTGCAGGGGGAGCCAGGCTCAGGAGCAGCTCTGGAAAGCAATCCAGTACATTGGATCCCATTGCTTTTTGCATCCAGCTTAACGAGCAGCCGTGACTCACTGGACCACCACCACTGCCTTCTAAAAATACCCCAAGAAAACATCGCAGAGTGATGTTTCGGTGAGTCACCCTTCCCAACAAAAGGGTTTAAGGAAAACTCAGTGTGTTGATGGAAGTGACTCCCGCCTCCTCCAGCACGGCAGGGGTTGGAAAAAGAAAGAGTGAGCTTTCCCACCCATGCAGGACAACCCTTTGGAGAAAGCTACAGGGAGCAGGTAGGACTCGGTCATCCCATCGCATCCGTCCCCACTGCCAAGGCTGGCTGCTACCTGGGGACCTCCATCCCCCATGTGGTCTGCTCACCAGGGACTGTACTGGGGCAACAGGAGCTCCAGTGATTTCTGAAGCTGTTCCCACATTTCTGGGGGGAAAAAGTGGAATGTAGGCAGGATGAGGGAAAGCCCTCCCGAGGCACATGGTGGTGAGGCACATTGCTGAAGCCAGGGTGGGTTAACCAGGGGAGGTTAACCAAGGCCAGTCTCCTCTGACGTGGAGTTGTGAGTCACTGCTCAGGGTCACACAAGGTCCCGGTGCTGCTCTGGGGGATTGCAGTGGTACAGAAGAGTATATACAGCTATTGGTGTGTGTTCTAGGAGCAGGGGAACAAACATACAAGCCCAGTCCAGCAGAAACAATGCTGGGTCCCCTGGTGGAGGTTTTTCAGTCCAGCTGATGCTCCCCCCTGGAGATCATGCTGTCCTCCAGGCAGGGAAGCTCCTGGGACAGCCTGTCTCAGATCTGGAGCACAGCTCCTCTTGCTGCCTGGTGGATGGGCCTCCTCCATGGGCAAATGGGTGTTTAGAGTGGGGGCTTAAACTCTGCCTCTGCTGATAAAAAAATAATGCTGCTTTTCCAGAATCTGCTTGTTTTCCTGATGCTCTCCCATAAGAAACAGCTTTGGGGACAAGCAGGGTAATACCTCCAAAGTCAGGTAGAATCGCAGAGTCATTTAGTTTGGAAGAGACCCTTAAGATCATCGAGTCCAGCTGTAAACCTAATGCCTCCCGTTTTGTTGGTGTGCCTCCCACCCAGGAGCCCATGGCCTGAAAAATCTGCTGTTGGAGTGTTAGCAATAGCTTTGGGAACAGTAATTTTTCAGCATCTCTTCCAGCTTCTCCAGGGTCAGTTTCTAAGCCACACCTCGGTGCAGTGCTCAGCTGTGCCCAGCAGCAGCCACGTTGGCTGGAAAGCGGTGGCTCCCTGCGGTTCCATGTTGCCCACATTGGGAACAGCAGGAAGAAGGGGACCCGAGGGGTGTGGAAGCTGAAAAGGGTGTCTGAGCCATCACCTGCATCTGCAGAGCTTGTTCCAGCCACAAAGGGAAGGAGAAGCCAGCCTCCTGGAGGCTTTGGCAGGGCTCGGCCATCCTCTCCCCTCACTGTTCCTGTGGCTGGAGCTGCATGGCAGCAGGTTCCCCAACCAGAGATGTTGAGCTGGGTAACTCAAGTGAACAGGCCTGTAATCCTTCAGATTTATGTTTGTATTCCTTCTGTGTGCAAAACACCCTAGACAGCTTTGAAATTAAGAGTATAATTTGTTGTGCTATTCAGGTCACTTTCTGACATCCCTTCAGCTCCTCAGGGTTTAACAGGGGTTACATTCTTCTCCAAAATAGTTGCAGAATGAAACACTGCTGTCTTCTATGAATTTTTATTGTGGGTAGAAAAAGAATGGGATGGGTTAGGACTTGCTTGATACAGTTTGTTAGGCGCAAGGAGAAGGTTTATAAACAGAAAGGACAGTGAGGTGCTGCAATAAAGCTTGTGGCAGATTCTAAAAGCAAATTATGTAACTCTGCAAGCCTTAGGATATAGTTACCCTTGCCTTCAGGCAAGAGGATGGATGGGTCCCACCTCATTCTCTCTGCATGACTGCAGCTGGTTGTAGAAATCTCCTGGTTGGGTTTGTAACCATGTTGGCAAGACAGTGTGGCAGCAAAGATTTCAATTTACATAGAGAGTGCTGGAAAATTGTGCATGGACTGAGGAGATGGTACAGGCCACACAGGGGAACCTACCCTTAAAGGAAAACGTGAGACCTGCCTGATAAATCTTTTCAGCCAAGAGAGAAGGAAAATGGCAAGCCCTGCTTCTGCACACTTCTGGCCAAGAAACCTCCTGAGACTTAGCAGCCCTCTGAGTCTGTTACATTTCCAGTTTTCCTGTGGAAAATCACTCTATCGCCTCCCAGGCAGCTTCATCCCTGCTCTGTGCCCTTCCCTCCCCTCTGTCTGGGAGCAGAGGGATGAGCATTCCTCCACCAGAGCCCTTGGACAGCCCGGGCATGGCCTGTAGAGATCGTTGGGTGTGAAGCAGGCAGCCAGCACACACAAATACAGCAGCAGTGCTGAACGCCTTGGGAATAACAGGAGGAGGTGGTGTTGGAGCAGAGCTCATGCATGGACCTGGTTAGGCACTTGGCCTGCACCCCATGCTCCCGAGCAGTAGGAATGTGGTCTGTTCCTTTTAGCAGGGTATAAACATTTGTGCTCCCCTTTCTGACCCTATCGCTTTGATCTCCTCCATACACTTTTCCAGCAGTGCCTACTGGCCATGGAAAAATGCATTAGCCTGAGCTAATTTGTTTTTCCTTTATATACAAGTGCATTAAGTCTTGGGAAACGGGACAGTGCAGCAGACCTGCAGGGCAAATTGGTGCATCCACAACACCATGGGGAGGGTGCAGGTGGCAGGAGGTAGTGGAGGGTTTGGGGCATTATGCTTTTACTTAAAATAATTTCCTTTGTCTTCTTTGGCGCTAGGCAGTTTTTGCCATCAGCAAAACAAACACAAAAGGTGTCTAATTGCTCTGTCCTTTCTGAGGGCTGTTTTACATGAGTAGAGAAGATTAAGAGGAAAAGAGAAACTTATGAAAATTTGTAAGCAGAATTTATGAGGCCAAGCTGTGGGTGAGTGTAAATCAGTTGCTCCTTTGCTGGATTCATTCTGTTACTTTTGAGCAGTAACATTTTTGTCTCAGTACCTTTTTTTTTTCCCCTTTTGTTTTCCCATGTGTGCATCACTGGAACCAGTACCAAGGTGAGCAAGCAGGAGTGCTGACATTTCCTTAACCTACTGTGCATGATTGTCACCAGCCCACAAAGTGCTCCAGGGAGCTTCCATGGGGCCATGGCCCAGGGTCCCCACAGGGTCCTACACTTTTTTAAAGCATAGAAGTCAGGTGCTAGCACAGCTAACTGTGTTGGTGACTGTCTGCAGCAGGCAGCAGCCTTCCTTAGCACACAGACCAAAGGCCATGTTCCTGGGCTCAGGATGCATGTTTCTCTTATGACAGACACGATGTTGCCCGCCAGGCAGGTAGGATGGACTGGGTCTGTGTGCTCAGTATGTGATTTGAAACTGGTGTCCCTGCTCCCCCGGATACTGTTGGAATACAAGGCACAACTAATCCGTGATGCCCTATTTTGGGTGGGATCTGGCCCCTTGGTGCTCAGGGGTGCTCCAGCCAGGAGTGAAGGCATCAGCTGGCCACCTCTGTGCAGGCTCCAGGGAGACCTCTGAAAAAAATACACTCAAATGCTGTGAAAATACAATAATCTCCTCATGCTGAAAATGCTAGAGCAGCTGCATGTTTCAGGACAGCTTTGACAGCTCCTTCACCCTCTCACTGGTCAGATATCCGAAGGGCAATCTGCCGTTTCTTTTCTATTCCATTCCAAAAGGAACAGAAAAGGCTTTGTTCCTGGCATTGTATTTATTTCGAGTAGCTCGAGGTGGCAAATCCTTGGGACATCTCTCACTGCAGTCAGAAGGCTGAAGTGGGGTTCCAATGTTATAATCTGCTTCCTGGTTTTGACAACCATAAGATCACAGTGATCTTAGGGAGAGTTTCCTGAATTATTCATCTCAACATCCCATTTCTATAAGGGGAATAATCTGTTCCTGTTTTGCAACTCCTCAGACTACGAAACCTAAGGCAGAGAATATGAAGCATCTGGTACAGTAAATTCCTGAGCTCAGCTGGCACTTTGCAGCCTTTTGATGCTACTGGAAAGCCCTGTGGTGGAACTGCCTGAGAGGGTTCTGGATTGCTCCTGCACTTGAGGACTTTGTAACCTTTTCAGGGCTGAATTGCACTGAGTAGAAAAACAGAAATATTTTTTCTAATTTGATAGTAGGCAATTTGCCTTGTTCCAGAGTAGTGATGAGCTACACTGATCTTGGGCTGAATCTTCACTTTTAACCAAGCATTGGGTATAACCCAAAAGCCTGTCTGCTGTCCCGAGACCTTTACAGCCCCTGGGAACAGGGATGGAGCTGCAGGCTTCAGTGTTAATTCTGAATGTTATGACTTCTGCAGGCTTTCTTACTCTTTGCACCATACAAGTTGAGAAAAAAAACAGTTATGATTCTGTTTTAAAACCAATGTGTCACTAAGGTAAATACATACTTTAAAAGTTCCTGTAACTGGGTTTTAAAGAGGACTTCAAATCTGCTTCCTACCATCACTGGTTCAGATGATGCCTGATGAAGCAAGAGGTAGATGCTGGGTGTCATGGGGTGAAGGCAGTCTGGGCACTTGGGATACAGGCAGAGGCCTCCAGCTTCAGAGCCCCAAGTCCAGAGATGCTGGAGCACAGCATAGCTGTGATGGGCAGTGGCAGCAGGACAGGGGTAGAGGAGGAAGGTGCCATGCTCAGGGAAGCCCCAGGGAGGATGAGGAGGAAGCTGCTGTGCCCAGGGAAGCCCCATGGAAGAGCAGGAGGTGGAGGAGGAAGGTGCTGTGCCCAGGGAAGCCCCAGGGAGCAGAGGCAGAGCCTGTCCCCTTCTCTGCCCTCCCGTCCCTCCCAGAGCCGTGGGCTTGCCAAAGCCATTCTCCTGGACTTGTGGCGCCGTGCTCCGTGATGGTGGTGAGGGTGCAGGTGGAAGCCATGGGTGAAGTCCAGGCAGACCCATACTGCTCTCCAGGGCAGCTCCTCGGGAGCTGGCAGCGCTGGTGGAGCTGTGGAGGCTGGAATGTGGTTTTGATTAAAGAGCCGCTGTTTTCCCAGCGCTCTTCCCAGGCGGCCGCTGCTGCGGCTTGTGGTGTTTCCCACAGCGTGCTGAACCTGGAGCTCCATGGCCAGGAGCTGGGTGGCTCCAGCAGCCTCTGCCAGCTCTGGCCACACACCAGTGCAGGCTTAACCCAGGAGTGGAGTCTCTGCTCATTAGCAGCATCATTAGCAGTTGCAGGCAGTGCAAGGTGACCACAACACAACCTGGGCTGGTACATGAGTGTTGTGCAGGCAACTGGATGGAGCTTGTATTATCCCAGGCTCTGGTGTGGGAAACTGAAAGTTGTCCTTCAGCCAGCAGGCAGCTCTGCTGTCTGGGGATGCATCTTCCTCTGTCTGCTTGTCCAGCTTCATTCACGATGGCCACAAATCACAGCAGTACTTAGAGGTGTTAAGTGCCTGGTGTTATTTATAGCTAATTGTAAATATTTGCTTTTTTTCTCTGGATCTTCTGGTTCCTGCCATAACACCTTTGTCACTGCCAGGTTTTCAGCTGAAGCAGCTGTAGTGAGGATGAAAGGATAAATCACAAATGGGCACTTTTTATCTAAAGTGAAAGGTTGAATCACAGTGGGATGTTTTTGCCCCTGATCTCCCTGAGGTCAACCAATAGTCTGAGTTCACCCCTGTTGGAGCAGGCAAGGTGAGGTGTCTAGTTCCAGCATCCTGCCATTTGACTTGTAACTGGGATCCATTTGTCCTGTTAAGACAGAGGCTCCCCAGAGCCAGCTGCCCACATGGAAGCCAGGCAGCAGAGCGTGGTCTATGCTGCTGGAACGTCCTGCTGGCAGGTCGTGGCTGTGCTGCTGCTCTGTGCCTTGCTGCTCTTCTCCCTCCTCCCCAGGCCTCATTCTCTCGGCAGAAGATACTCAAGCTTTGTACATTAAGAGAATGTGAAGCCTTATTAAAAGCCTCTGCCTTGTTTTCTAACCCAGCTAGCATTGTCTTGGAAAACCAAAGCAAGGAATTAGCAAAACCAAAACTATTAGAAGAGCCAAAATGTTATTAAAACCACGACAGGCAACTCGGCTGCCTCTCTGTAAGTAACAGCTTGCAGATGTGGGAATGAAGTAACTGGAGCATTTTGTGGTTCGGCTGAACTCCAGACTCATCTCTGTGCCCACCACCTCTCCATGCAGGGGTGGGAGGAGGTGGTTGTTACCTGCCTGCAGCCCAGGGTGCTCCCTCACTGACCTCGTGGCTTTGCTGTCAGGGAGCACAGCCCAGCTCTGAGCACAGCAGAAGACTTTCCATGCTTGGTGTTGTGGGCAGAAGAGTGGCTCTGCACAGCCCCTGACCTGCCACTGCTGGGAGGAAACCCCAGCTGCCTGAGCCCTGAGACTGGGCACAATGTTCACCTGCCTTTTAAAGAAGGTAACTCCCTACTCGGGGCCTTGGTGAGGTGTTGAACTGGTAGTTCAACATCTCCTGTTCCAGGGCAAGGGCCTTGTTTAATGAAGCCTCACAGTTCTAAAGTCAGGATTTTGGGGACTTGCCTCATGATTTCGGAATAGCTGGGGCTGGCAGCTCTGCATTCACTGGCTCTCTGCCCAGGTGACTAACTATAAAAAGACATGTTTGGATTTCTGCGCTGTTCATCATTTATTGCAGAAAATACAGCAGCATGTTTTCAGGCAGACCCAAATATGGGAATTCTGATGCCTCTTCTCTGTCAGCTCTGCTCGAGACAAAAGAAAACTTAAATTCCAACACCTTTTTCTGACCCCAGCCCACACCTGATGCCAGGGATACATCTACAAGGCTGTTGAAAGCTTGTGGGAATGTGCATGCAGGGCAATGAAGTGGCTGAGTGGAAAGAGCAAATTGTCTGTTGTGTGGTACTTTGCCCACCTCGTGTTCAAAGTGACTAACTGAAGGGGCAAGGGCTGCTTGGCATGGTAGGGTGCAGCTTTGCCTTTGGGAAAGAATAGAGCAGTAGGTCTCTGTTCTCCCTAGGCTCCAAAAACAGAGGCTGACCTGCTGGAGGATGCTGTATGCACCTTCTGCTCTCCCCTTATCTCCCAGCAGCTTTCCTTGACGTAGAGCTCCACCCCAATGGCTAAGACACAAGTGCCTGGGTTTAGTAATTGCTTTTCCCTGAATCCTAGAAGTAGTATTTGATCTTTCTCTCTTGCAGTGATTTACACTTCTTGAATATTAAGTTTGATCCTAGGTTAATAGAAATAGAAGTTAATTATAGGGAATGGCAGTTTGAAAGCCTGAAGCTGAAGCCCCCGTGCACAGGCTCTGCTCTCTGTGCAGACCAACACCCCCCTTGGTGTTACCCCTGTGCAAGGCACTGCCCATGCCAGGAGGCTCCCAAGTGCTTCCTTCGAGGGGGCCTGGATGTGCTATCCAAACAAACAGGCATGTTTGTGTATGAATGTGCTGCCAGGGGCAGATCCCACCTGTTGGAATTTGCCCCTTTCACTGTGGGGAGCAGCCCATGGGTGTGTTTGACTTTGCCCAGATGTGGGAGTGTTCAACAGGGTCCACGGAATTGTCTCTCTAGAGAGGGACAAATCATCATATGCAACAACACACAGAGGAAGGGATGTAAACCTCCTACTTGGTGTAATGTCTCGGGGATGACAAAGTTATCCCTCACCTGCATCTTTGGGTGGTTCATCTTTTCCTGGAACACCCAGTCCTGTCCCCATCAAACCCAGGAACATGACATGCAGCCTCTCTGGGGCAAGAGCTGAAGACAGCTGAGAAGTGGTGAAAGCTGCAATGCAGAGGGTGTTTTTGATAGCTAAAAAACAGGCATTGAGAGCCAAATTATTGAGATTAGATTCTAGCTTAATTTTTAAAAGGCCACTTTTTTCTCTTCCCATGCCAGCACACATACCCCTTCTGCTGTTTTAGTTCACACTGTCATTCATGGGAGAGTTTTTCTGGACTTGCACTCTCAGGAAACGTGCTGCTAATACAGGGAGCAGTTCAGAGGAAGGGGAAGTTTCTTTCTGGGCTGTTACTGCTCTGGCTGCTGCAGGTCCTGTGCTGCTGTGCCCGGTGACAGCCACAGCCCTGTCCCAGCTTTCTGCAGGAGACTGCAGAGCCAGGTCTCTGCCCTGCTGTGCTCCACTGCCAGATGGGCTGTGAAATGTCACAGTGCTGTGCTGGCAACACCACTGGTCTGATGGGGACTGGTGTTCCCAGCTGATCCAGGAGAGAGCTGGGATATGGCCCTGTTCTGGGACTGCCCAGTCCCATCCTGGTCCAGGCTGACTCCTGCAGCTGCATCCAGCTATCGTGCAACAAGCACAGAGTGAATTAACCTGATTAAAACAATGAGAGTGAAGGGAAATGTGACAGAGGAAAATAATTTCATGTTTAATTTTAAAACCTCCAGCTCAGTAGCTGGCTAAGGTGCTGTTTGTTCCCTTGACCAGTTTCCTAGGAATAGCCACAAGCACTTCTGCTCTTGCCCACTGCCCGTGCTCAGGGCAGCCGTGTCCTGCTCCGTGTGTGGCTGTGCCTGAGGCAGAGCAGAGCCTGCCAGTGCTCACCAACCACAGCTGCAACCAGACATTCCCATGCGGATAGAAATCTAGGAACTCATTTCTCTTTAGAGCTGCAGGGCACTGTGAGAGCTGAGCCGTTAGCTGGAAACTTGCAGAAGTGAGAAGTGTTGCTTGGGGGGGAAATAAAGACCAGTTCGTTTATGGAGCCTCAGACAGTCATTTCATGCACAAGTTTGAACAAACAAACTGAAAATTTCCAAGATGACCATATGGACACTCCCTGGGATCCAGGCTCTGGGAACAGTGTAGTCCTCAATTCCAGGGCTGCATCTCCTGGCAGTGAAATGCGTGGGAACACCAGTGGCATAAGCAGGTCCAGGAAACCTCTGGTTCACTGGAAATTTGAGACTTCAGCCTGAAACCACAGAGCCAGGATCTCCACTGTTTCGATCCTGGATGGGTCTCTTGATACTGGTTGTGTTCATTGTTTCCAGTGCAGCTTTTTATTTACTTTTTTATTTCTCTTTCCCCTCCTCTGCTTCCCCATGTTGGCTAATCACCTGGGGTTGGCGTGTTGGTTTTTTTATGGTCTTACCTGAGTGAGATGCAGGGAAGTTTCTTCACATTTGGGCTGCACAGCCAGATTTCAATGGCTTTTTTGAGAGGCACTTGCAGGCACGGCAGCCAGGATCACCACTTGGTGCTGCTACTCTTCAGTGGTTGCAAAATCAGTGGCTTTTGAGAGAGTCTTAGCTCGGACACTGGATGGAGTGCTCTAAGTACGGTTGTTTAGGAGAGGAACAGAATAACACTTGTTTATAAACAGCATTAACACCCCTGCACTTGGACCTGCAGGCAGCTTTTGTGAGCAAGCAGAGCAAAATAAAACCATTGCTTGGACATGGGAGCTTGTGGAAAGCATAGGTGTGTTCCTAGGTGAAGAAAGCCCTTTTTGCAACAAGGAGGTGTCCTAGTTAAATGAAAATTCAGGTGATTCTATGCTTTCAACCTAAATTTCACCTTCTACATGTTCATTGGTGTATTCTTCTTTTCCATCCTACAGCAATTTCCCCCATATTTCTGATTTTTGGGAAATAGTTCCCAGAAATGTTCCTCTGGTATGAGCAGACAGGTTTGCAGGCAGCGCAGTGCTTCATGTGCTTTCTAAGTGTTGTGTGTAGGCACTGCTGAACTCCAGAAAGCCTTTGCTGGGTGGAAGTGAGCAACTCCAATGTAAATTACTCACATTTTTTCCCTTTTTTCTTCTCTTTTTAAGACAAGAACCTCAGCTCGGCATACGCAATTTACAGGCTATAGGATGTTTTTATCTGAGGTGCAGTGATTTGTCTGTTTTTCTGATTTGCCTGATATTATTGTGGCCAAGATCCTGGTAAGCTGATGAGTAACACAGTGCAGTTTATGCCATTGGTTAGCTGCAAAAAATTTGTGAGTCAAAATATTTGCATCAGAGCTTTCTAAACATCTGATTAAAAGTTCACTGAAAAAAAAAAAAAGAGCACAAGAATAAATTACAGGGCAGTTATTTCCAGAGAGTGGTGGAGTAGCGTTGGTTTTGCATTATTAAGATTTTGTCAAAGAAAATAAATAGGGGTGCTAGAAGAATATCTGTGGGCTTTCTATTCAAAACTAACAATGGGAATTGCTGTTTATATACCACGGCCAATGCTGGGAACAGCCTGTGAGCTGATCAGCATCATGCAATGCTTTGTACAGCTTCAGCTTGATGTTGAAAATCACATTGGGAAAGGCAGATGACAGGGAGTGAAGGAGATATCTTCTCCTCTCTTTGGTGTTCCTAAGAGTGACAAATAGTCCATTCCTCTGCATCTGAGTCCCTGGAAAGGCCTGAGCCCAGGGTGGCTTTGCTGGGTGGCTCTGAGCCTTACGCATGAGCATCTACATCCTCAGCCAGAACGTCCCGGACTGTCTCGGGAAGCAGGGCTGAGTTTGAATGGCCACCCTGAAAGGCTGGCCCAACTGCCCCCTCCTGCTGTCGGGTCTCCAGGAGTGACTTGTTCCTACCCCAAGAAGAACCTCTGGATATGGAGGGAGAAGACCAGTGTCCCCTCTCCAGCCCTGGGGTGCCCTGTGTGGCACTGGGGCTCTGCTGCTGAGCAGGGATCATCCCCCAGAGCTGGCTGGGTAGGAGGGAGCAGGGGAGACCCTACCCAAGGATTTACTGAAACTGCTGAATTACCAGGTAATGAAAGGGTGCCATGTTGTGTAATTAACTCACTAAAATAGTATCTTGAACACCAGAGAGTGTTCTTTCAAAGGTTGGCTATTTACTTAAAATATCATTGTCTTTGTAACTCTACATGTCTGCTAGGAGCAGAAACTGAGGGCTCATTTAACTCCCTAATTAATGACATAACCACTAATTATCCCAAATGTTAGGGACACATGGCAAGCAGCTGACTGGGTACCTGGTTGCTCACCTGACAGCTCTGACCAGCCCAGCTGGGTCTGTCACACCAGTGTCCAGGGCAATGCAGCCCTGAGTGCCCCTGTGCCCTGTCCTAGGGAAACAAAAGGTTGGTGGTATTGCTAGAACAGCAGGAAGGGGAAGGTGGTGCCCGTGGTGTTGGCCAGTAGCAGCCCCTCAGGGTGCAGGTTTGCTGCCAGCAGCAGAAGGGCTTCACTGGTGGTTCAGCTCTTCTGGGGCTGATGCTGCCTCCATCTGGGTTTCTGTTCCTTGGAAGTGGATGCTTATCTGGTGGTACCTGGCATATCCACATCATTGATGGAGAATTGCTCTCCTAATTGAGTTCCTGAGTGTGGGAAGCAGAGATAAGCCTACCCATTTTTATTTGAATTAGAAAAAATCTGGTGCTGACCAGAAGTTCAATTTTTTTCTCCTGATTTCTTTGCCTAGGCTCAAGATTTAAGGCAATTAGAAGCACAGAAATGTCTGTTTAACAGCCAGCATTAACTAACAAGCTAGTGGAAAAGCAGTCTTATCAATTAACAGTTTAATACCAGTAGCTTTTGACTATTTTCTTTTATTTTGTGTGTGTCTATGTAAATGAATTGCTTAGACTGCATTTAACTTCCATGGGGTCAGTCCTACTCTGATAAAGCAGCCTTAATGTTATTTAAGTTTGGAAATGACTAGAGGTAAATCAAATTTAGGTTATTTTGCTTCTGAATAAGAACTTGCACTGAGGGATTGAATGCAGTTTAACTAATCCACTTAAAGTCAAGCAGTGACTTAATTTAGATTATTTTTCCTGAGCATGTCTGTCTAGGTAAGACCTTGTGCTGCTTTCCAACCCACCCTGCTTTACTAGGAGTAGAATGGGGTGAGGCCAACAGGAATAAACCCATTTACCCGAGATGAGTGCTGGGTCCTGAACTGTGAAATTAAATATATAGATATATTTGGAGGAATTAAGTCATGGGCAGGATGAGGTTTCCTTTTTTTCTTTCCAAATAGCCAGCAGAAATACAGCACGTGTGTATGCAGGAAAAAATACAGTATATTGGACAAGAGTTTGAAGCTTACCCAGTGGAAGCCAACTTTGCTCTCCCTCAAGCTGTGCTGATCCACACAGTTTGAGGACTTCATCTCCATGCCAGGGCTGTTGGGGTGACTGCAGGGCTCGGCTTTCTGGCCCAGGAGCACAGGTCTGGGCTGGGCAGGGGGAGCCCCAGGAGAAGACCCCCAAGCCCAGCTCCTGGGTTTTGCACGGGGTGGCCATGTCAGGTCATTGGGATGATGTCATGGTCCCACCTGATTTCAAAATCCATTACTACTTCTTTATTAGGTTTTACAAAATACGGTGTCCTGATGTGCATTAACTTAATGAACATGGCATTTGCATGGCAGGCTGTTAAGCACTACCAAAAATAATTAGGGCTGATTTGCTGCTGAAACAACTGCGGATGCAGATTCTTCCTGTGCTGTAGCTGCCCTCCTTGATACTGGTGATTGCTCACACAGCAAACAGGGAAGTGTTCCCTTTCATGTAAGGAGTTTCATTTATCAGCACAAATGAGTGGAATCCTGGTTGATTAATGAGGAGTTTGATTCCCCACCCACTGCCAGTGTCTCCCTAATTGTGGCAGGGATGGGTCTGGTGGCCTTTCCAGCATCGCTCCCTGCCGCTCGTGGCGCTGCTGGCTCTTCTCTCGCCGCGGCTGCTCCCGGCTCCTTCAGCCCCGCAGCGAGTCGGGGGCGAGGGCCTGCTGGGGGGTGATATGACAGAGGATTTGGGGAATAACCGTGGGGCTTTGGGGGCGGCCATGGCCCAGGATGGAGCCCAGCAGGTGGGAATGGTGGGCCCCGGGCAGGGATGCTGCACAGTGCTGCCAGGCAGCCATGCCCATGCTCTCCTCTCCCTGCAGTGAGAAGTGGCCAGAGGTTCATACTGCATTTTAAGAGTGCTGAGTAACAAAGACGCTTTTAAAAAGAAAACAGAACTTTCATACTTAGATTGACATTAATTTCTGATAGATTTTTAAATAAAATTTTGTTTTAAGATTAAACATTTTAAAGTAAACTTGACTAAATTGCGGATACCAAGTATCAGGCATAAATGTATCTTTATCTAGTTAAACAAAATACTAAATAAATGTAAGAGTACAGTTTTGTTATCAGAGTTTTATAAAAGTCAAACCGTGCGGTTTGTGGAAGCGACAAACTTTCTCAAAACTCAACAGCATCATCCTCACCTGTTGGCATCTAAAGAATACTTTCCATCCAGAACGTGGCCAAGTATTTTAGCTAAATTAGGCTGAGGTGGTATTAGGGAGATGAGACAGCAAGAAGCCTGTGTTTCTTCCATTACACATATAAAAATTGTCTGTGAGAAGATGACATTTACTGGGGCTAAAGTTCTGGAGGACTTGCTGGCCACAAGCAATCGAATCTATTTCACTAGCAGCACATGGTAACTACATTACAGCTCTAGTGTAAGCAATCCCTTTGGAGGGCAAAACGTTTTTATGAACTGGTTGCTGCTGTGTATCCATTTAAGGAAGTTTTTAACTACTTTTTGAACATTTTAAAAGGTGTTTTGTGCATATTTAACCTTGGCAGAATTAACAGATAAAGTTCCTCAGTAAGTACTGGAGCGGTTAACATGTGTGCAGAGACTCACTGTGTTCAGTTCTGCACAAAAAGGAAATGTGAATTACACCAGGCAGTGGACAACACCTGCCCTTTCTCCAGTTAACAAAAAAAAAAAACAAGCCACCACCATGAAACAAGATAGAAAAATTTATTATTTGTATGCCAGATTGCTGCCTGCTGAGCTGAATTCTCAAAGTCACTGAAATGGCACTAGGCCTGCTCTGGGGCAGCAGGAGCACCTTGTGCACAGGATGATGATGGTGCTGGGACATGCTCTATCAAGCAGATGTCTGGACAGCTGTCTTGCTCTAGACATGATCAGCAGATATCTGGACAGCCCCTCTTGCTCTAGACATAAAAGCCAGTGCCGTGAATCTGATGGATGAACAGGTGGTTCTGCCCAAGGACACTCTGCTCCTGCACTCGTGTCCCTTGCTCCTGGTGGCTTGGAGTGCAGAGCGCTCCTCAGCTTCCTGCTGCAGTCACCATGCTCGCTTTGAGCTGTCCCCTTGTTCAAAAGGACAGTATGAGAATGCCAGGGCTCCCTTTTGCCCTGCTTCCAAAGGGAAAAACTTGCAGGGATTTTCTCCACCTCGTTCCCTTGCCACTGGGATGTGAACAGCAGCAGCTCTGACAGCCCTCAGGCAGGCTACAGGTGATGGTGATCCAAAGGCTCCCTGGCCAACATGTTCTGGTCTGTTGTTTATTTTCATTGAGGGAATTCCTCTCTTTTTCCATTCAAAACAGGCTTGTGTTTGCTTTCTGAAGCCATGTGTGCTATGGACTGGACAGCAATGCTCAGTGCACCCAGATCTTCAGTGCAGTGGAACATGCTGAGCCTTAGTGAGCACCTCCAGAGTGAGCTGGGCACAAGTTGAAGATAATAATTTTAACATATCTGTGCTCAGCTGCTGAGAATTGGTGACAGATTTTGTCCAGTAACATGTTTGTAGACAGAGAAGTAACATCCCCACTGAATCTTTTCTGAATTGACTCACAGTTTAGGATGCCAATGAAATTTCCTACATAAACTTCTCCACCTTCTTCTCCTGCATCTGGAGGTGGGAAACAAATTATAAGTGATAAACCATATATCTCATCGCGGGAAAGATGAGCACAGCTTCCTTCCAGTGACTTTAATTAAGCTACTTCAGCTGGGCCAGGAAGTTTAGCTCGTTCAGCCAAGCAGCAACATTTCTTATTATAATTGGGAATTATCTGATGAAGCTGCAGCACTGCGATCTGATTGCATCAGCTAATGTGTGAAGTGCTGATGAGCCGGTTTCGGAGAGGGACCCATAGATCAGCCCATGGATCTCTGCCACGTACAGGCCCTTCCAGTGCTGAGGGAACAAACAGCCCTGAGGTTTAGAGCTTTTACACCTCTCCTGCCAACCATGAGCTCCTCTGCTGCCAGCAGCAGCCATTTCCAGCCTTCACTGAATCAGACACTGAGATGGTGGAGGGAAGGAGGAAAGGAAGACTGGCCTCCTCTCTGAGGGAAGCTCAAGTGAAGAGGTCTGGGAGAGGCCAGCAGGGTGACCCTGGGGCAGTCAGTGCTGCGATGCCAGGACAGTGCGGACCCAGGGGGTCCTTCTGAAGGACGTGCTGGAGGTGCCAGGCTGAGCAGCAGATACTGCTGCATCCCTGGCCCCAGAGCATGTGCTGATATTTTCTGTGCTTTGCCCAGGAGATGGGGCAGAGCCCTGCACCCAGCCAGGGCCTCTGCCCTGTGGTGCTTTTGGGAGGGCAGCATCCCTCAGGCCAGGCCACCACAGGGGTGTTCGGCAGTAAAGGTGCAGGTGGATCAGTGGGGATCTGAGCTTTAAACTTCTTGATCTTTTTTTCTAGAACTTTTACAAGCTGTAAACGGTGAACTCCAGATATACTAATGTTAGGATTAATTCTGACATTGCTATTCTCAATATTTACACAGTCACCCAGCCTTCATTTGCATTTCACAAATTTTTTTGGCCTCAGAAACAACTTCCTGTGGCAAAGGGTCCTCCAGGGTAATTTTATTGTGTGTAATAGGATTTCATTTGCATTTGCTTTGAATTTTCTGCCCTTTAATTTTATTAAACGCTTCTGTTTTCCAGTGCCACCAGGCAGGTGGAGTAGCAGCTCTTAGTGTGCTTTCCCATAGCCCCCTTGTCCTGCCGCAGCCACCGGCCCGGGCTGCGTGCCTGTGGAAGCAGAGCAGAACACGAGGGATGTCTGATGGGGAGAGAGAGGCAGAACTGCTCTGTAAACCAAATTGCTGGGCTGAGAGCTGCTGCTGAGGGGACAAACGGAAAGCAGAGTCATCCTAAGGCATTCAGCAATAAGCTATGCAAGGCATAACCTCAAACCACAGGAAGCCCTGATATCCCATGAAGTAACAAATATTTTTCTATTAATACCAGCGTTTTTATTGCCTCTTTCATCCTGAAGGAACCCTAGTTGGCTTTTATGCTTTGCAGACTCAATTCAGTAATTATTTCTCCTCGCCACTGAAATACAAGGTATTCCCAAAGATGCACAGACAGCAGAGGCCTAGCCACGGGGCCCAGGCCAACAGTGGCCCCGGGTCTGCCCGAAGGCAGAGGAGGGCCTCGGCCAGGCTGGAGCCCAGCAGAGCTGGGGGCAGGGACACATGGCTGCTGGCCCTGTCTGGCAGGGCAGCACTGGAGCAACGGCTCGGTGCTGCTGAGAGCAGAGGTGGGCAGTGCCACCACCCCTGTGCTGGTCCCAGGGGGACGGTGTGGACGTGCTCTGTGCCCCAGCCTGGGCATGACTAGGGACTCCGCAGCTGGGAGCTCTGATCCAGGAGGGCTTCCCTACTCTGTCCACCCTGGCTGGCTTCAGTACGTGAAAACAGCACCTACAAAGGGCATGGGGGCTGGAGAGGAAAATATCTCCAAGCCTCAAAAAGAGACAAACTTGTATACACGTACAAATACAGTATGTATTATTTTTTTTCCTCTGATTGTTCATCTCTGTATTTAATCATGAATCTTTAGTCAAGAAAGAGGGAGGACATGCAAGGCTTTAGAAAAATCTGAGACAGAGTACAGAAGGGAAATGGACTAAGAAAGCCAGACGCTGCTGCCCTCCTTAACCACCAAAGAAAAAAAATAATCCCTCTGGGAGAAGGCGAGCCAGAAATTAGCTCTGTCACAGCCGTGTTTATTTTCCTAAACAGCTGAAAGACTGAGAGCTCATCCCCTCTGCCCCCTCCTGTGCCACAGGCACCCCCCGCCTCCGACAGGAGGGAAAAACAACACAGATGCTGTGGACGCGTGCAGGGGCGTGTTCTGGGAACAGTCCTGGCACCCCATTTTTACACTGCTGTTTGGAGTCAGGCTCTTTGCTTTTCCTGTGGCTGTTTCCCTCTCTTCAGTGGCCCAAAATCCAGAGGGAACAAATTTCCTTGTCCTCAGCATGCCGCCTCTGTGCTTGGCTGGACAAAGATGTCTCTGTGACACCTCTATGCCCACCCTCCTGCCCCCGGAGCGCTTGGGGCTCCCAGGCTGCTGTGGGCCCTGTGACCAGCCGATGGCACATGCATTTCAGTCAGGGGAGAGCTGCCAGCCTTCACAGGCAAGACACCCAGCCAGATCCAAGCATATGAACTTAAGCTGGTTCATCTAAGCAGATGCAAACTTACTTAAATGCTCTGAATCAAATGGGAACACTTGCAGCCTAAACTACTGTAAACTGCTTTTCCACGGGAAATCCTATCAGCTGGGCAGCCTTTTGAACCACTTGGAACTCAGAGTACGAGTGCACAACTGAAAGCAACGACTTTGTCATCGCTTTGTGTGGCACTGGCTGTTAGCTGCCCGAAGCCATTGTCCCCCAGCTGGTGGTGACATCCCTGCAGCTGGGCGAGGAGGAGGGTGCACGCTTCCTGACCCAGCAGTGCGGCGTCCTTCGGAGTTACTGAAACCAGTGTCACCAGCAAAGGGCATTAAGGTGGTTGACTTTGCATGGCAGCAGGACAGGATTGCTCAGCCAAGGCTTCTGCTCACCAGGGGACCCAACACAGGATGGAGGGAGCGGCCATCAGTGGTGATCAGCAGCGCATTTAATCGCATCTGCTTTGTGGTCTGCAAGGAAGATACGTGTCTCAGGCTTGCGGATGGAACAGCTGGTGTAAGCCAGCCCCTTTTCCTTCTCAGGAGAGAAGCAACCATGCCCAGCCACCTCTGTCCTGCCGATGGCCCCCAGCTTGTACTCTTGTACTTCAGCTGTTGTACTCATGCTCAGGCACCTCAGCCCAGCCAAGACTGCTTAGAACACACAAATAACCAGCCAAAGCAGGAGAGAAAAGGGTGAAGCTTTCTGTGTAGAAAGAGACTTGGAGAGATGGCACAGGAACTGTGCAGAAAAAGTAGGGCCTTAGACTACAACCAAGACCAAGGAAACCTGTTATCCTTTCTGGACTGCCTTAGATGGGTCTTCAAGAGCAGTTAGTGTTTGAGGCACAGCAGCAGTACAGCTCAGTGATTCTGCCACAGAGATGCCTGAGCTGGTCCCTGCCTGGACAGCCCTGCCCAGCACATTCTCAGGGGTGCCTGACCCCACAGGTGCTCAGGCACAGCCCTGGGGCAGCTATCAATGCTGGTGTCCTGCCCCCTTTCAGCTCCCAAACTGTCCCAGGATGCTGCCCACAGTGGGAGACCACTGTACCCAGCAGCCTGGGTTCTGGCTGGCAAATGTCCATCCAACGATGCTGCTCCGCATTGATCCTCAATATTTTCCTGCAGAGTTGAAGCTCTTTGTGAGTGTAATCTGCCAGTCCAAACAGCAGAAAATCTCTATATGGTCTGAAGAGCAGATCTTGGCGTGGTTTGCAGGGGAAAATGCCAAGTACACGAGGCTGTTTGCTCTCCTTGAAACAGTCACGACTGCTCCTTAGCTCCACTAAGGCACATCTGGCTGTCATCTCTGCACATCTGGGTCCTGTGATTTACAGAGTTTTCTCTCGGTGGTTTATGTGGTTTTATGTTGTGATGAGGCTCTGGAAAGAACAAAAGTGCATCTTTCTGCCCTTCTGAGAGCCAGCTCTGTGGGAACCCTCCTGGGGTTCTAGCAAAGCTGATGGGACCTCCTCCAGAGCCTGCAGCAGAGCATCTCCACAGCCTCCCCAGGAGAACATGACACCAAACTGAGGTCCAAAGCATTGCAGGATGCAGCTGAGGAAGGAAGACTCTCCTTAGCAGCTCTGTTATTTTTGGCCCCAAGATGAGGCTTAATGAACACTTGAACACCGTTACATGGATTAAGACTTATAACACAGGTTAAACTTAACGAGACTTACTTAAGACTGGTTCCTGGCCTGATAGGTCCAACTAGAGTTTCAGCCAGGCAGTCCTTCAGCTGTTACTTCAGGAAGGATCCCACCATGCACAAGTAGCCAGGCAACTTCTGGAACCTGTGAGCAAGTGCTAAAAGAAGCAGGACTTTCCTGTCCTACAAGGACTGCCATTATATGAGAGGAGATGTTTGTGGATCTGCTACCTCCCTTCCTTAGCCGTTCTTCAGGCTGATGCTGAAGCCAGCTAAATAGGATTTCCTCGCTTGGACTGCAGAAGGAACTCCAAAGAAGGTGGGGTTCTGCTACCTGCAACCCATCTCCAGCAGTCACAAAGCCTCTAACATACATCCTTGCCAACTGGCATTCAGAAAGTGCTGAGATCGTCATATTAATTTTTTATAAAGAGGTGGAATGAGGTGGTAAATAGCTATGATCTGATGGCTTAAATGCACATATTAAGTTCCCACACCCTTCAAATATTAGCTGATTGAAAGACGCTCCTTGAGGAGTAGTGAAATGGTCAGAAGAGGAGCAAGAGTGAAAGGAAAAAAGTGAAAGAGGAGATATAAAGCAAACTATATATTCAGCAGCATTTTAGTCTCCTCTGTTCTTTCTTTAGCAGTTGTTTTTTTGTTGAGTTTTTGTTGTTGTTTTTTCCTTGCAGAAGGCTCCTATAAAAGATAGATAAATACAAGAGCTGTTCTCTCAGAAGAGCAACATCCATGGCGATTCCCTTCCTTCTGTTTTCTCCTTCAGACAGATCAGTTCAAAGCCTGCTCCACCCACACACTGGTTTATCAGTGGGAGAGAAGAGGGAATTCTCTCCTGTTTTATACTCCCCAGAAATGGAAATGTTTCACAAGCTGGTACTTACTGTGCTAGTAAGGAGTTTGCAAAATTACTTTGTGACTCCGAGTGGGAAATTTCCTCCTAAGCTACATAGGCTTCCCAGATATTCCGAGTCCTGATTCTCAACGTAGTGAGTGCACACCTCGGTATTTACAAGCAGCTCTGCGGTGGGACAGAAAGGAGGAGCCTCAAGATAGAGGGGTGAATAATGAGTTTGCAATGACTCTAAGGGCCACATTTTGGAACAGTTACAGACGTCAAAAGGATATTTAGATTTAAAAGGAATACTTTGGGAGCACAGTCATAGCACTCTGTCATATCATCAATGGGGACATTCACCCCCAAGCCTCCTCTCACCCAAAGCTGGTGGGTTACATTCACACGTTGTTGATCCAGAGCAAGCACTGAGGCAGGCACGGTCTCGTTCATAAACTGTGGTGACTTGTGGTAGTGTTTGACAGTGCTGCAGGTCTCGGAATTGTTTATCATGGGATTAAACCTGCCCTGCTGGGGGGGAAGGGAGCATATCCTACCTGGAAAAAACTCCAACCAAACCAAAGCAAACCACTTCTTCCATAGTTACATCCTGGAACAGTTGTTAATTTACTCTATTTACTGTCTTGGGCGGGAACTGGCTCTGTCTACCTGGGGCCAACAGGGACACCAGCATTTCTAAAATTGTGTGTAGGAGCATGATCGATAAATCTTTAAGAGCAATGTTGAAAACTGACATCCTGATTAAGCTCAGAATTGCAAGAAACCCTTGGAGGAGCTTGGAAGCTGGGTGCATAAGAGGCGGACCCCACAACAAGACCCCCGCTAATGAGAGTATTTAGTAACTAATCAAAAATATTGAGAGCGAGGTTTCCTTTTATTTCTGGGCCTGTGCCTGCGTGCAGCTGGCCATGGCAACTCTCAGTTAATGATAGGAACAGATGTCTGTCTTCTACTTTCTTGTTCCTCTAGTCTGAAGGTGGCTCTCCAGCCAGAAAGCTCTTTGCTGTTGTGGGCAGGGCAGCACATTGGGTGTATTGAAAGGAGGATGCTGGGTGGCTGCTGCTGTGCCTTTGTCCCACAGCCCAGGCCTGGCTGCCAAGTTCCTGGTGTCTCTTTGAGCAGCTGGTGAGGGCTTTGGCCAGCTGTGGTGATGACAAGCCTGCCCATGGCAAGGGCCAGCCCCAGGTGGGTGCAGGAGCAGAGCTCCAGCACACACAGTGTGAGCACTGCTGTCACCTGTGGGGCTGGGGCAGGCCAGGGCCACAAAGTGCTCTCCGTGCTGCTGTCTGCGGCTTGGTTTCTTTTCAGAAGTATTTTAACTTGAAAATGATGAAACATCTAAAATATTTTTGGAGAGTTTCTGTTCTGTCATTGCATCCATCTCCTTTGATTTAATTCAGCGTGTTCACACTGCAGACAGTGCTGCCCATGCTTTCACACTCTGCTCCCGTTGCTTTCAGGGACAAGGAGCTCCAACCCAGGCTCTGCCAGAGGTTCATTCTACTTCCTCGGGTAGACATGTCCTGTAACTCCAGTGCCCTTCCTGCAGAGAGGGGATGATCGTGTTTCTTCACCACTGCAGGCTCCGCATGGGCAGATGTTTCCTCCCGTGAGCACCATACCCTGGTTTCGGCACAGCCAGTAGGTGTTTGCATTAATGCTGCAGTAATAATTAGGATTTTAAAAAGAGCAGGAGGGATGAAAGGTTCAGGCCAGCTGAGGTTTTTAAACCCGGGAGCCCAGGCGTTGGACGGGTGAAGCAGCTGTGCCGGTGGCACAGCTCCCCTGCCGTGAGTGAACCGGGTGCACCGGGGAGCACCCAGGTCCCTCCACCCAGAGGTGTGGTGGCTGCAGCCTCGCACTGCACCCGTGGGGAGGGCAGGTGGAGCGGGGTCCTGCACGGAGTTCAGACTGTGAGAAAGGGGGGAAAAACACCCACGGTGAGGATCCTCCCGAGTTTGGAATGCCAAGGAATTGCAGCAACGGCGGCCTCCTGTTCAGAGCGGGGGATCACTGGTGGTAGAGGAGGGGGCACTGGGTGGTCTGGGCTTTTTGTAACAGCAGGTGAAGGTTTTAGCCCAGAAGATGATGCTGAAAGTCCCGGTTTACGCTAGGAAAAGCAAGCCAGGGTGAGGGCTGGGGAAGGTCTGTCACCTGTGGCGGTGGTTGGGCGGAAGGATGCCTGCAGCAGTGGGAGGCAGGAGAAGGCTGAATCCCGGGGGGGGGAGCGATTCCCGGTGTGTTCCCAGGGGGGTGGGTACAGCAGCACCCCCTTTGCCCGGTTTCCCCCCCACCGCTGCCCCCCACGCTGCCAGTGCCGCGGTCCCCAGGGCGGCCTTCGGCGGGCTGGGGGGCACAGGCGCGGCGGGGCAACCCGGGGCCGGGCGGCCCCGGCTCTCCGCCCCCTCTCCGCCCAGGAAGCCACCCAGGCCGCTGGCAGCGGGAAGGGGGCTGGGGGTCGGCCGGGCAGTGGGAGCCCCCTCCCCTCCCCTCCCTGCCGTCCCTCGCTGCCGCTGGCCGCGCCGCGCAGGGGCGGTGGGCCGGGCCGGGCGGCCGGCGCGCAGGCGGCGCGGGGCGGGGGGCGGGCGGGGGCGGTGCTGCGGCGGCCCGGGCAGGGCTCGGCTCGGCTCGGCGGGGCTCGGCGGAGCGGAGCGGCCGCGATGGGCGCCTCGGCGGCGGGACGGCGGCGACGGCGGCGGGGGGAGCTGCTGCGGGGGCAGCTGGGCGCCCTGGCCGCCCTGGCCCTGCTCCTGGCCGGCTGCGCGGCCGGTCGCGGCGGTGAGTCTGCGCGGGGACCGGGGGTGGCGGGCAGGGCGCGGGGCCGCGGCGGCGGGTGGGGTCACTGGCGGGGAGGGGATTTCTCCCAGGACAGCGAGGAACGGGCGGTGTAGAAGCCCGCGGGGGCTGGGGCAAGCCGGGGGTACCCCGCCGCGGGGGCCAGAGTCCTCCCCCGGGCGTGTGCTGGGGGGTGGCGGTGGTCCCCGAGAGAGGAGAGAAACTTTGCGGGAGCGAGCTGCTGCGGGTCTGAGCAGAGCGGGTCCCTCCCTGGTCCCGCGGGAGAGGGGCCAACGGTGTCCCCCCCCGGTGCCGGCCGGGGACCGGGTACGCCCGCCCCGCTCCCGGTGTGGAGCCCCGGAACAGCGTGGGCGCTCAGTCCCTGCGGGAACGGGCAGCCGCGCTCCCGCTGTGGAGGGTGTCGGGGCACTTTGAATGGGCTCCGCGTACCATTTTGGGAGGAAAAGCTTTTTGGCAGAGGGACGCTCGGTCTCGGTGCGAAGTGACCGTCTCCTGCTTCATTCTACGACCAGCTGTATGGAGAGGGTGACAGAAGGCAATGCGTATTTTGCATTGCAAATATGCGAGTGTAAGCAGAATTTACGCAAGGCTTATTTTCCTTTAAGTGAAGGAGAGCGTACCCCTCCGTGACTTGAATTTGCTTTTTAAATAAACAGACGTGTCTTAAGGGTTTCGCGGTGTGCAGCATGGTGTAAGGAATGTTCTGATGTTTAGGGAAGAGCACAAACACCAGCTAAGGCTTGAACATAGTTTTTCTTAGGAGTATAGCAATACTTAGATGGGTTTTTTAGGATTTGGGACTGTAAGGCCCTTAAATTAATCAAATCCTCTTCTTTTTTTAATAAGCGTATTCTAAAAGTTATGCTTGTTTTTCATGAACACGGTGATTGCTTCTGAGAAGTAAGTCCAGGAAAGACAGACACAAGCATCGTTGTAAGTAAACAGGGGTGTGCGCATGTATCTAAGTATATTTAAGTCTACCCACACAGTATACATGGATGCATGACACTTAATGCTAGTCCTTCTCTTACATAAACTCCAAAGACTGCTGGTGAGAAGGTCCTTCCTCAGGTGTGCTCTGCCTCTCATGCCAGCAGGGCTGGACCGAGGCTCTCTTCCCCCTTTCTGTCGGTGGGAAACTGAGCCATCTCCACCCGCTTCTCCAGTGGAGCAGACTGGCTGCTTGCCTTCACCACATGATAAATCGTGGGTTACATGGCAAAGGCAAAGTTCAGACCTATTTTAAATGGTGCACGGGGTGCACTCTTCTCTCTGATGGGTAGCATGGATTCCTATCCTGGGTTTTGCTCTCTGTGAACATGGTGTTGTTGCTGATGTGTAAGGGAGCTCTGTCCTGAGGCTGTAAAGGTCCGTGCCGCAGATAAATTTGTCCTTTGCTTGAATTTGTGCAAGTGCTCCCCAGCCAGCACTGCTAACTTTTGTCATGGCTCTCGCTATTTCGCTTCTGTTCGGGAGTGTGTCTCAGGGTGTCTGTGATCACAGTTGGCCTCACACCAGTCTGAGAGATGAGAACTAGTGTGTGGCGCAATAGACACGGCACCCTGTGTGACTGCTGCTGCACAAAGCCAGGAGCCACAAGGAGAGGAATTGTTTCACAGGTGGAAATTTTCCACAACGCCCACTGCATCCGCCGCCTCTTCATGGGACCTGAGTGACTGGGCTCTCTCGGGAGCCTCCCTGACAGCCAGCAGCCTGATGCTCCCTGGAGTTAGTGTTCATCTCATGATTAGACAGGAGGTGGAAAAATGCGTTTTGATTTAGTGATTTAAATATTTTTCCTGTCTAAAAACATGTGGTTTAAGACCAGATGCAAACTTTTGACTAGACTGCAGTGCTTTTGTATCAAATGGCATCTCCCTTCCCACTGGCTGTGCAGGAGGCAGCAGCCTTTCCCTGTGCTCCCAGGGCAGTTCTCGCTGGCAAGGGGCCGTGGTGCTTAGAGGGAGCAGCCGGGGGCTCTGGCTCGGCAGTGTACGTGGTCGACGCGTGGCTCGCTCACATCCTTGGTGCCAGGGAGACTGATGGTGGTGTAAAGCTGGCGTAGGTTTCTGCGGGGTGCAGTGCAGACACCTGAGTGATTGCTGATCCTGTAGAGCCTTTGCATTGAGGGTGCCATCCAGCCCAGGAACCCTAGACTTGAATCAATGCTTTAGAGTGTATATTCTCACTTTTAATGTTTCTGTTTTGATTAGTCCACTTCACATCAGCCACCATCTCTGCCAGGGCCTTGGATCTAGAGGAGCGTGGCTTTTGGAGTCATGGTGACCTCTGTTTCCAGGGGGCTGCAAGGTGCCACGGCCTCGTTCAGAAGATGTATGTGCTTGTAGCTACCCACATCTTCCTGAAGAGGCAGGTAACAGAGGCATTTCAATTGACAAACCATCTGTAGAGAGTGACTCTGAAGGACAGGGCACAAGATCTGGGTTTCTGCTCTGGTGGCTCAACCAACTATGCCTCACTTGGCTGGGTCTCTAAAACGAGGCCTCTTTTTCAAGTTGCTTTCAGATCTCCTGGTGCTAAATGATGTGTAATAACAAAGTGCTATAGCATTATAATGGTTACATTAAGGTAATTCCATAGATCTTTATATTCCACAAGGCTCAGGCTTTTAAAAATGGGTACAGTGAAAACTAAGAAGAAATACAAGTTCATAAAGTTCATCTGGGCAGTGAACGTATGGCTGGGCTGCCTCTTTCTCTCTTCCAGGCAGTGTAAGTCTGTGGTTATGCTCTGACATCAAGGAAGTCACACTGGTAAATGGGAGGTGTAACTGAGATCAGACACGGCTCTGCAGACCCGAAAAACAGCTGCTAGCCACTGGTCTGCCGTATGCTTTTTGGTCTGGTGAAGGAAAGTTATTAGAAACACCTCATTGTCTTGTATAGTGTGAGTTGCTTCCAAAACTCTACCTGACTCTGCCATCCTTGCAGAAAGAGCCAAAGCATGGAGTTTTCTTTTTTTTCTTTCCTCGCACCATCATCCTGACTCTTAAATTCACTCTTGTAGAGAGAGGGAGTGGAGAAGAGAGACTCCTTCGTTACATGAGACCATCTTCCAAATGGTGATGATTCCGGGTTTTCAAGGAAGCTTCTGAGTCAGGCCTTTTACCAGTTTGCTGTCGTGGACAGGAAAAATAGCACGGGGTATCAGTCAGTGGGATTTTTCTTTTCTTCTTTCCGTGTGCGTGTTTTTTTGGCAGGACGGTAAGGAAAAGCTGGGTCTGCTTCTGCAGCCCTTACTCATGGGGATGGGCATATCCAAGCAAACGAAGTTGCCTGTGTGATTCAAGCATGGAAGATTTGGGTTGCTTTTAAGTCTTGTTCTAACTTGACAGGAGTGAAATATTCAGAATGGTGGAGCAAGGCCTGCCAAGTGCATTGCGACTAGCTCAGAGACTGACTGCAAATCCAAAGCTGAGGCAGTTTTTGCCAGACTGGTCAGTGCCTGGTCCTTCTTGTGGTCTGTGAGGGGTGAGAGCATCCATGTTATGGTAACACACTTACAGAAGGCCTCTGAGCCATCCTGGGTGGCATGATGGGAGATGGGGAGCAAAGATCCCTCCATGTCCGCCTTCCACCCCTGCTCTAGTTGGAGCAGCTCACAAGGCTGAAATGAACCACGTAGGCAATTTCCTCCTGACCGCTTTGTCACGGGCCCTGCCTCAAAGGGCTTTTTCTTACAGATCTTACTGCCAAAACAGCGTTGAAGAACCTTGGTGTGACAGATCCTGGTCCTCTAGCTGGGAATTATGCGAAAACTCCCTGATTTAGTTTGAGTGTTTTGGTTTGTGCTAACCCAGAAACCCAAAGCAAGCTTTAGGGGTCACGCAATGAAAGCACAAAAGCAGTTGTTTTCCTCACCTCTTTGGTGAAGCGTAATCTTAGCTTCAGTGCAAGTGATCCTAGCACAGATGTAATGCTGTAATCATCGGACCCCTGGATATGGGAATTTACCCTCATAAACGAGGGAGAGGCATCAGGCCAGAGCATGGTATGTGACCTCTTTGGCAGGGAGCTTGTTTGGCCTTGCAGGAAATGACTTGTTCATTTATTTAGTACTTGTTGAAGGTCCTGCACCAACAGCTGGCAGAGTGAAGTCTTCTGCTGAGCAGCTCGGAGAGCGGCAGGGACGAGGCCTGTGGCCATGCTTGAAGGAGCATGGGGAAACATGCTTAAAGATGTGCTCAATTTTCAGCATCTGCTTGCTGAGTGACAGAGGAGGGTTTGTATGCCTGCCTGTGCATTTGTGCCTGCTTCAGGGTCTCCCTGAAGAACCATCTTAAAAATGTCTAAATCTCTGCATCCACCAGTGTTTGGAGTTTGCTTAGTTAGAATGTTAGGAAGTGCCGGGATGTGTGCCAGGCTGGTCAACTTGGCAAAATTGGGTATCTGAGGTAGACTACAGCATGCCACCTAAAATCACAGGGTCTTGGTGCTCAGGATGTGGATGCAGGATGCTTGGGAGTTTGGCTTCATCAGAGCACAAGGGCAGAAGCTTGCTGGCCTGCCTGGCTGTACACAAACAGAGCAAACTGAAGCTGTGAGACCGTGAAGAGCAGAGAAATTCAACACCCATTGTTTCTGTAGAGCCCATGAAGGGGAAGGAAGGCTTGTGGCTCCACATCTGCCTGTGCTGATCTCACTTGGAAACGCTCAGAACTGCCCTGTCTGCTGCCTTTTGCATGGGCTCTGGCGTTCTGGTGGCCTTCAGCTGCGCTTCTCAGCAAGCTAACCCAGCAGGAAGCTAGCCCAGCACAAATCAAGGAAGGTTTCTGCCAGATTAGCACACTACACCCCTCGTTGAGGGGTGTTCACAAGCCATGGCTGAGCAGAGGGCCCTCGGGTGGTGGCTGTGGTGAGAATGGCAGAGTTTATGGTAGGGTGGGCGTGGTTCGATGGTTCTATCTAATCCCTTTTTCAGTAGTTCCCTGCTGCTACTAACTTTAATTGGTCCTTAACGTTGAGAAGGCTGTGTGGTCATGCTGTCCATTTTTGGTCAAAGATGCTCGAAAGAAAAGGCTTGGTTGGACCTGTCACATGTTCATATGGCAGGTATTCATGTCTGTAGCCTCCTGGGAGTAAGACTGCAAAAAAAACCACAACACTGTCCCAGGATGGGACATGGTCATTCAGGAGATCAGCAGCCAGCCCTGCAACTGGAAAACGCATCCCTGGAGCTGACCCTGCTTCCAGGTATTAGTTTGCCCCAGGGCATTTGTCTCTTTTTGTCTTTGTCCTTCCCTCTTTAAATTGATGGCAACTCTGTGGTATCTAGAACAATAAAAGTTGCCCTCTCTAGCTTTCCTGTCCACAAGGAAGCGTAGAAAATTTAGTTTTCATAGAGATTCCCTAATACAAGACTTGAAGAAAAGAGTTGGGTCTCACAAAACCTGTCACTGAAAACTATGGAGTTTTGTTTTTTGAAAGGAAAACCCCACAGGGTTCATGGAGCATAGAGTCTGAGGGATGCATCTTGTTAGTGCCATCACTTAGAGGCCAGTGCAGCTTCTCCAGGTGACTCTGCAGAAGTGCAGGTTGGTCCTGCAGGCACAGCCATCCCTTGCTGTGGTGCTGGGGGGCTGCTCCTGGCTGTCCCCGGGCTCTGCTGGGCCACCGGGCTGCAGGCACCCTGCTCTCTGCCGCTGGCAGCCAGGCACGGGAGGGGCAGGGGGGCATTTTTGGGAAAAAAAAAAAAAAAGGCGTTTGCTTTTCCAGCCCTGTCTTCCCTGCTCTGCTCTAGACCAGTCTTTAGCATGGGATTTTTGAAAGCACTGGGGAGTTTCAAAAGCTTTGTTCTGCTCCAGGTTTTACCTTTAATATCACCACGAGTGAAGTCAGACCAATGCCAAGAACCACTGGTAACCTCATCCTAATTTTTTTCCGCTGCTGTGGCTTTATGGAAAGAAGCAGTGGGCAAGCCCAGGTGTGGGCTGGATGTTTATGGTCCTGCCACTTTAATCATCATGTCCTGTGGACATGCTCTCAGGAGAGTAAGGTTACACAGTGAGTAAATCTTGGTGGCTGATGTGCAGCGAAGCCGCGTTACTCACAGCATCAAAGGGAAACACTGTGAAAATATGAGCAGTAAATGCGTGTAGTTTGCAGCTCATTAATGGATTTCTGGCTGACCCTAAAGGGACGAAGGTGTTTTACCTCTGCCTCTCTGGGGAACTGTTGCTGGACTGACAGACTCTCCTCCAGCTCTGAACAGCCTGTCCTTGCATTATTTACTGCCAAGGGCACCCTGACTTGGGATTTTGCAGTTAACCACTTGAAACCCGGAAGGGAGGGTTCCATCTCCCTTTATCTTGTCTCCCAGCAAAGTTCAAATAAGCTTTTCTTGCATTGTCTTCCACAGAAGGTCGAGTCTCCACAGCAGTTGGAAAAGTGCCTGTTCAGGCAAGACTTAGATCTGATTTTGTCAGCTTGGAAGTGGATAGCAATGGAGCTGCCTTGATACAGAGATGGCCATGGCATAAGCCCACTGTATCCCAGGATTTTGGAGGGTTTTGAGGCCTCCATTGCTTTGGCAATGGAGCCAACTGCATCCAAGAAGCATCTGTACCACTGTAAGATGTTAAATACATTCAATGTGTACCATAGCGTGGCAGGATTTCATCCCAACACTCAGATTTAATTAAAAAATAGGCACAGTCTATGATAAGCTTTTCTTTAGGAACAGACTGAGAAAACTGGAAATTAGGGGATTTCTCTGTGGGTTTGATTGTTGGGAGTTCAGGAAGGACAAAGTGGGAAAGGCAGCAGGGCAGGATCCAGCAACAAGGGCTAGAATAGAGTGGGTTAATAGAAGCCCACAGTAGCTGGAAACAACCCCAGGCTAGATTAAAAGCTGAATCTTGACGTGGACTAAAGATGTTTCAGCTGAATTTTTTGTAATGATATCCCAGTGACTGGGAGCACTGCACAAGGGCTCCAGGGAGAAGTCCTGGGTCTTGTTTTTCTGAAAAAAGAGAGGTATTGAAGAGGAGTCCAGATGTGGTATCCAGGGAGAAGACTGTGTGGGACAGTACTTGCTGGGACTTTATTTGCCTTTTATGGACTTTTTTGGCCAACAGGGACTGCTGAAGAGGTGGGATTGAATGTCATCTGCTTATAAGCCTTGCTCGAGGGAAGCAGATAGTCCCCATGTCCTGTTTGGGGCCTGGAAACTGCTGGCAGGCCCAGAGGAGAGGGAAGTGGGAGAATGTCTGCTGTCACCCCTCCTGCTCCATGCCATCTCCTCGCTCACCTGGCAGGTCAGGGATGTGGTGTCGGTGGATGTGAGCGTGTGCGTAGAGAAGGGGACATACCTTCCATAAAGGAAAAACACTCTCATGCACTGGAGAGGGTCAGAACTGGTTCGGAGGCCCAGTTTTGTTGTTTTGAAACATTCCTTTGCTGAGCTGTGAGCCGAGCAGCTGTGCAAAGTGGCTGAGATTCACAGTCTGGTCTGACCTTTCTATACTTCCAGTAGTGTGTGCAGTACTTTGGCCAGCAGCCATGTTTGTGTGTCCATAGGCAGTTAGGCCATGGTCCAGGGGATGAGGGCTTGGCTTGCAGCGTGTGAAGTACGGCCGTTGACTTCAAGTGGGCTTGTGTATGTACAAGGTTAACCAGATCCTTCCTCACTCCAGCCGTTCCTCAGTCCATGGCCTTTTCAGAGGAAATGAGGCAAGTCCTCAAATTATAAAGTAGGGAAGCCGGGAGATGAGCTTGTAGGAGTCTTGTGACACAGGAGTGACAGAGCCCCAGATGGAGTCCAGATCTGCAGATGGCTTTGTGCATCAGTCCACAGTGTACTGATACGTCCTTGCTGACCGGTCCTGCGGAGTCTCCTGTGGCCCCAGGGTGGCTGAGGGATGAAAAGCACAGAGCCAGGGTGTTCTCTGTAAGCACAGCATATCTCATCTGTTGCCCTGGTGGAAGAGGAGGAAGACGTGTTTGAATGGTGCTGAGCGTGCTCTTCTTAAAGAGAACTTTGATATGCCAAGGCTTGTCCTCAGTGTTGGCTCCTGCAGCAGGCATCACCTGTTGAATGAGAACTGCAAACAAATTTTAATAGCACAATGAGGAAAGAGCCTGCTAAAGTCCAGGAGAATAATTTTTTTTTTTTATGTGCAAGCGAAAAACATGCTAACTGAACTACAAACAACTGAAAGGCCTGTTATTAAAATAATTCTCATTCAGAGACAGACTCAGCTGTCTTTTTTCCCTAAGATGGCCAGAACATCCTGTAACATAAAGCAGAAGGAGAAACAAGCCTTACATGGACATTCCTTTCTCTGAGGAGATCTGCTCTCTGGTTCTCAGTGCACCTCTTCGTGATAGCTGACGTGTATTTTGTTGCCAGCTCACAGGGAGAATGGGACAGAAAGAAACTTTTAAATGACCATTGCATGTGCTGAGACAGTGGAACTGTTCGTTTTAGGGGAAACAAGGACAAAAGCTGTGTCAGTTGACATTGCACACAATGACGTGCGCTAAGAGACTCACAGCATTTGATTGCTATTGCTAGAAGAGAGTAGGCACGTATAACGTGCAGCTCCACAGGGTGGTGGCAAGTAGAAGAGAGTTGTTACATGCCTTTCTTTAGTGCTCAGCAGTGCCATGTAGGACAGGAGCTGGAGTGGATTCTGGCTGCCATCCTGCTCGATGGGTCCGACCTGCTTCCGTCTCTGCAGAGGGTGCCATGCTGCTGTGGAGCTCGGGACAGGGGATGCTGTGGATCCCTGTGGACCACAGCCTGGCCCAACTGCACAGTGAGAAGAGAGCTCATTGATGGGATGGCGTAAAGTCCTCCTGAGGATGTAGGCTGCTGGGCAGTTGGGTGGACTGGTCCTTTGGCATAACCAACGTGTGGTACCATGGTTGAGATCTTCTACCTGAGCACAAAACACAGGTTTTGTGTCTCAGGTCCAGGTGAGCAGAGACCATCCTGCCACAATACTGAGTATTCTGTCTAGTGCTGGGGTTCTCAAAAACCCTGTGGTGAAAACTGAGCTAAAGAGACCCTTGTCCCAAAGAGCTTCCTTCCAACCCAGCAAATTGTCACATGTAGCTTGTTCAATACACTTGTTTGGTAGGTGACATCAGTTGTGCTCACGGCAAGGTGTTGCTTGCTGTGGGCTCCTCCTTGGAAAGCAGTATCATTGGAGGGGATGGAGAAGCAGAAGACGTGATGCTTTAAAAAATTTTTTAGTTAATTTTACTGCTGATGAAGTAAAATGAGTTACGAGCTTCATGTTCTCTGGATTTACCCTTGCACTAAATCAGAGGAGGCAACAAATCAAGCTTGTTTAGAAGTGGGGGAGTTTTCCAAGAACAGAACTGAGTAATCTAAAAGCCTCTTGAGGCAAAAAAAAACAATCCAAAGAGAGGTTGCAGGAGTGCTGTCTTGGAGTCACTGGCTGCTGCAGTCTGTATGTTTCAGAGGGAAGGCCTGGGGACCTAGGAGACCTCAGGGGCCATTGTCATATGGATTCTATATGGATTATATGCACCTCCCACTGGAGCTGAGCTTGCAGAGATGGAGCTTATGCTGTGTCCAGGGTGAGGAAGACCTGTAAGAGGACTAACTCGACAGATGCCTTCCTAAAGAATCATAGAATCATAGGGGTTAGAAGGGACCTCTGAAGATCATCAAGTCCAACCCCCCTGCTGCAGCAGGAACACCTAGGGCAAATCACACAGGAACACATCCAGATGGGTCTTGAAAGTCTCCAGAGAAGGAGAAATACTTATCCTGGGAATGAGTGGCTGTGTGCCGGACCAGTGACGTGCCCAAGTGCTGCCTTACAGGCTGGCTGTGCTGGGCACCAGGCCAAACTGTGGGCAGCCTGTGGCTTGGTGATGTCCCCTGAGGTGACACGACCTCCTGGTGTCCCTTCCTCCCCCAGATGTCCTGGGTATCAGGTGTTTGGTCAGATAAAATGTGCCTTTTGCGGGTGGCAGTTCCCTAGGCTGGTTGGTGTTGGATGAGACCAAGGAGGAGCCCTGAGTGCTGGTGTGTCAGGGGGATGGTGGCCATGTGTGACCGCATGGCCAGCGCCATGGGCCTTGCCAGCCCGGGGGAGGAGCCCAGCTGGTGGTGGTGGGGAGGAGGGCTGGAAGCTAGGCTTGACCTCGGGCACAGAGAAGGAGCTGGTGTGGTGAGGGTGGGCACCGCTGCGGACAGCCTGGTGGGGGGACAGGGCAGGTCTGAGGATCACACTTATGTGTGTTACCTGTGGTAGTTTCTTGCTAGGATGGGTCTTGTTGAAAGGATTTGTCCTTTTTCATCTCTATGTAGATTCTGTGTAGAGTTTCCCAGTCTTAGGAGCTTCCTGTCATGAAAGGCACAAGATCTAGTGGCTCCCAGGCCCCTCCTGCAGGAGGGTATCAGGTGTTTGGCCTCTCAGAGTGGTGGAGAGGCACTCTGGCAGGTTGCTGGTGATGAAGCAAGTTGTCACAGACAAGCTGAGAAAGAAATTTGATAAGATTTTGGAGAGATAATGAAACTTAAAAGGAGAAAAATGAAAAAAGTATCAGTCACCACCCATTACGGTGTGCTAAAGTTAAAATCTCCAGGGAATTTGCACCAGCTAATGCATAACAGACTGTAAAATGAAACGACAGCATTGGTGGTTTTGCTTTTAAAGCCTTGATCATAAGGCTATTTTTTAAAAAAGAACAAAGGCTTTTTGTTCACTTTAGTGAAAAACATTTTCCAAGGGAAGCAGGAGTCCTGTTAATCCCAGTGCCTGTCACTTAGGCGCAGGTTTCCAGAGCATCTCAGGAGCAGGGCTGCATGCCGGCTGGCCCTGCTGCTGGGGTAGAGAGGCTGAGGACCCAGGGGCTGCAGGGCTGGAGTCTCAAGTTGTTTAAATTTACTTTGGTGGCACAGTGCCAGCTGACACCAGCTGAGAATCTGGACAGAACAACTTGTCCAAGGTCACCTCACAGGCTAATAGCAGAGTGGTGAATTAAACCCGTGTCTGCACAGCCTCACTTGAGGGTAAATAAAGAATGCAAACTGCTTCTTGGAGGGTCCTGCCATTCTTCAAGCCTTATAAAGAAAGGACAGAAGAGAGCGTCAGATACTTGATTCTAGAATGGTGTGGAGTACTACCCTTTTGAGCCAGGACCTCTGGTTAAAATCTGGATAAAAATAGACACTTTTTAATTTTTTTTAATTTTTTTTTTTCCCCATGGTATTATTTATTTCCTTAACATACTCAGTAAAATCCCAAGCTGGAACTTTTCAAGAATGATGATTGAAGGACTGAGTTGAGCAGTTCCTTTCTCAAAGGAGAAGAACTGAGGTGCTGCTGCTCTGCTCGTGACCGGCAACTATCTGGGCTTGTCTCTGCCTTTGTGGATGTCTCCTTCAGCAGGCAGGGAAACGG
The DNA here is from genome assembly GCA_020745705.1 of Hemiprocne comata. NCBI lineage: Eukaryota > Metazoa > Chordata > Aves > Apodiformes > Apodidae > Hemiprocne > Hemiprocne comata. The sequence continues at coordinate 123,118,276 of CM036588.1, forward strand.
TCCCCAGGTGAAAAGAGTAAAAGCAGTTTGGAGAGGCAGTGTATCCACATTGTCTGCTTGTAGGAACAGGCTGCCTTTTCAGTGATCTCCAAACTGTAGTCAAGGCTTAGGACAGAAACCCTTCTTCAAAGCATTTTAGGAGGTTCACACGATGGTGTCACCCTGATGGTATGGTTAAGGGCCAGTCTGAAATCCATTGAAATCTCTATTAATTTCAAGGGTGACAAAGATCCTATTCTTTGAGTCCTTGCTTGGTTTTGGAGCAAGGTTTCCCTTAAATTCTTTTCAAGAAAGGGCATGACATGTTTCTTCTGCTGCTGCTTTCCATCTTTCTGAATATTGAGATGGCATCGTAGACCACTCTCTTCCTTGTGCTGTTTTCTCCATGGGGAGAAAGATCAGACAAGACAGAGATGTAGTTTTGGCCACCTGGAGTTATTCCTTAAGGTCTATTTGGTCCGGCTGGCATCAGTGGTTTGGGGCACACTTCTAGTCCATCACACCACTTCCCTCTCCCACCCTTGCTCAGGGGCTCCCTGTGTGAGGCAGATGTTCCCAGGTCCATGCTGGGCTTGTCCCTCTGGGATCCCTTACAGCACCTGGCTGGAGATGCCCACTCTGCCCCTGCAGCAAGCAGAAGGAGCCTGGTGCCAGCCTCACAGCCCTGGGGACACAGGAAAGTGCTCCCTTGGGTTGTGTGCTGGGTTCCAGAGCTCACCCATGTGCTCAGCATTGGAGAACCTGTGGTCTCTGTGTTTTACCAGAAGACAAACTTCTCTGAAGTGTGATGTTTCTCAGAGTGGATGCTACACATAGGAGTTCGTGGTAAGCCAGTGAAGCTGCATAAACTGTGAATATTAATGATGATTGTATTTTTTTCCTGTACATTACCAGGGCTCTTCAGAAAAGAGCTGAAGCTGATGTTTCCAAAATTAGCGTGTTTCCTACACAAGCTGAGATGTGGGAATTTACAAGGTGCTTCATCATTGTGACTAGAGATTCTTTTCTCATTCTTTTCCCTTCTTTTTTTCCCCAACCTTTAAGTTTTTTTCAATGACTGTCCTGTTTGGGTGGGTGTGGCAAAGAGGGCAGGAGGAGGGCATTGCACACAGGGTCTGCCAGCAGCGACGCACAGCTGAGCAGCCTGGTTCTTGCTGGAGGGAGTCCCACAGCCCATTGCCTCATTGTGAGAAGTGACCTTAATGGTACAGAGCAGGATCAGACCAGCAGGACACAAGTTGTGTTCTCCTGCCCCGTTACATGGCTGTCCCAGTGCTCCCATCCTCCCCAGGGACAGCTGGAGCTGGTGCCCATCCGCTGAGATGAGCTTGGGCTTTACAGGGATGGAGGACTTGCTCTGCTGGAAGGGTAGAGGACAAGGGACAACCTGAGGTAGCTGAGTGGTGACACCTGTTGACTGGAAAAATGGCTGTGCCGGTGACCCCTGGTTATGAGGACCTGGAGGCAGAAGGAAACAAGGTATTTTTTGGTGTGATAAGCCTTGGCTTGTATCACCGGTGTGGAAGGGAATACAGGTGGCAGTGTCTGGTGGTGCAGTGCCAGGAGAAGAACCTGTTGTGAGAGGGGAGCTGCAGCAGGACACGTCTTAACGTTTTCCAGACAGATGAAACTGGTAATTTTACTGTGGCTGATGAAAATGTGCCTGTTTCCAATTCTGTGACTCCCATGGCTGGTGGGCTTTGTCCCTCTCTTTCATGATTGAGATTTATTTCTAGATAGGTTTACTTACTCCTAAAAAGAGAAGAGAGGTCCTGGAGCTTCTATATGTATTTGTCTGTAATTAAGGTAAGATTAATTGCTTAAAATTGTTTTTAAGGGCCTGTTATGAGATCAGCAGATAGAAGCATGGGATAAAATGCATAATGAATACATTATGTTATAAATAATGGACACAGACAGTGTACAGGCATCCCTGAAAGGTAATAGCTCTTTCAATATTTAATTAAGTGGGTACCATAGGGAAAACACTCCTTGTCACTAAGGTAGTTTTCAGCCTGGCTTAGTGACACATAGTTCAGTGTGCATGAGGGCAGAAACATGCGTGCAGCTGGGACCATGGGTAGGCAGAGCTCATGGTCATGATAGGGAAATGTTTGTTGTCTGGATAACTGGCAAGAAGGAATAATGTTGAGGATTGATAGATAAGAGATGCTGGTAGCACCTGGAAGATTTGTTGGGACTAGCAGCTTGCTCATTTTTGTATGACAGAGCTGCTAATCTAACAGCATAGGAAGTCTTGTGCTTCTGTCCGCTTTATAGAAGAACCAGCCTTTACAAGAGGACACCTGATGGATGTTCTCTCCTGCCCTTGAAGCCCATTTGCTTGTGGCTAGCTTGCTGTGACAGCTCCAGACCAGATCCACGTACTGGCCAGCAGCAGAGAACAGTGTTGAGTGAAGGGCCAAGAGCACCCTGAAACACCTGAAGCCCTGCATGTGGGCTGCAAGCCTCAACTGCCTTTCTTGAGCTCCTCGTGGTTCGTCCTGTGGCTCTTGCTATCCAGTGTTAAATCTTTGCCCCATGCACTGGGAAGGAGAGAGATGCATTAGTTTGGTAAGGAAGAGGCACGGCAGCAGTTCTGGGTCTCTGCCCTTCCACATCTTCTCTGTGGTAAAAGTTGAGTCTTGCAAGTTTTCTGAACGGTTGCAGACAAAGGGGAAGTATTGCCCATCCGCAAGGCCTACATTCCTGCCTGTGTCCCTGGCTGCTCGTTTCACGTTTCCCGTCTCCTCCACACTCTCTTTTCAGTATGTTTTATCACCTGTTCTTACAGTAGCTCCATGGCAATGTCAGGCAGCGCAGCAGGGGGTTAAATGAGACACCTCAATGCCAGGCTGGGGAGATTCAGGAGGCTTGGGGATGTCCAGCCTGCCCTCTTGCCTGTCTCTCCAGGTCTCTCAGTGGGGTTTCCTGTTTTGTGTTGCCTTGTCTGGCTGTCAGCGAGTTTTCCTGAATTTCACAGCATGTGAAGAATGCTTTTAGGGTTCAAATCCAGGTTCCATATCACACGCTGGCGTTAGGTGTCGGAGCTGATATATCCTCTGGGGCTGAGCCCTTGTCTCCCTGTTGCAAAGTGCCTAGCCTGTTCCCAGTGCCATGGAAGCAGTAAATAATAACCATTGAACACACAACAGTTGCAGATTTATGTCGTGTTGTTGCAGGGAAACACAAGGGGAAGACAGTTGTAAGGCGAAGGGAAGGGAGAAATAGTCTTTTTAACTTGAAAAACGTTTGTATTGAAATCAGGCACAAAAGCTCCCTTTTCCCTCTTGCTTGTTTATTTTTTGCAAGATCCATTTTTTCTTTATCTTTTGTGGAGAAAAGGATGAACCCCCCCCCTCTTCTGCTCTTTTGTGGTGGCTGCCCTATCGTCAGAGCCTTCTGGTGTTTAGATGCCAGACTGGGCACCAGGACGTAGGACAGTTGTTTTTTTTCTTTCTTTCGTGAAAGGGGGTGTCTTATTTTTAGTGCTTGCAACACCCAGCTCGCTGGAGAGACACAGCAAGGCTGTTCCACCCATCTCGGGAGGGTCACGTTTGCGAGGGGACAGGCTCCATTCCTGCTCTTTGTGCCATTCTCTGCTCTCTTCCCTTGCTGGCCCATTGTCCTGGTTTCTTTTTTTTTTTTCCTTTCTTTTTTGGAGGGGGAAGAGCTGCTACGTTTCTTTTCCCAGTGTGTCCTTATGATATTTTCAGACTAAATTTAGCTAAAAAGAGTAAAAGAGGACAAACAAAACCAAAATAAAATACTTTATTCCAGGTTGACCAAAACGTTCCATTTGACCCAAAACCATCTTTCCTCCCACCATGTCAGCTCAGAATTAGGAGACAAATATATAAATGTGGGGGAAGGAGCAGCAGATGTTCAGCTCCTAAACAAAATGCAATCAAACCCTAAATCTTTGCCCGTATCACATGGGTTTGCAATACAACTAATTTTCACCACTTTTCAGCAGGTAAATGTCCCCTCCAGAGGCCTGTGCTCTTACTGCCACATGTTATCCAAGCCTTTCAAGGAACAAGGGTCTGTTTGGTAACAGTGAGGATCTCAATTCTGCTTTTTCAGCCATGTAAGGTCCTGATGTCCAGGTTCAAGCAGTCTTAGGCTCTTGGAACTATATAGAAAGTAGCACTGTTAGTGGTGGAAAATGAATGTGAGGTTACTTTTAATTCATCATTGCTAATTTTTTCATTGCTGTCTACCATGAAGAAACAAAATAATGGTGTGAGTTTGCTATGGTAGCCTAGGATGACCTGGGTGGCTTGTGGTGCAGCCACCTGTGACACACTGTTGTTGCCATGATTCTTGCCCTGTTTCTTTGCTTTTGCTCTGAAGCAGAGGGACCTTTTCCTTGGTTTCACTGCTCCATCCAAAGCCTGGGTCTTGGACAGCGGTCTGGGGAGATTTTGGACAGTGCTTTGGGATTGCTGGGAGCAGGGAGGCTTGGTACCTTGAGCTGACTCCAGAAGGGAACTCAGAGTGCTGATGAAATGCAGGAAAAGGGAAGAGCAAGGAGCCTGGATGCACTTTGGGATTGCCCAGCATCTCTTGCAGGGAGCGAGGCTGAGAGGGGATGCTCTCAGGACATGTTAGGGAGGAGGGATTTATTGTCCACCTTCCTTTTATGCCTCTGAAAACTTCCTCTCTATTGGGGAGGGAAAGAAGTGCTGGCATCTACAACAGGGTAAGGGAAAGAATGCTGCTTTACCTCCCCCTGAAATTCACCTCTATAGCAGCCGCAGGAGCAGTGGGAAGAAGCAGAGTTTGCTGGCCAGTATTAGGAGGTTGTCCCATTTTTGGAACACCACAGAAGCAGCAGGCAGCAGCTCAGTCAGGAAAGACGTCGTGTGCCCGGGCGCAGTGGAAGTCACGCCTGGCAGTCAGCGGCTGCCAAGCAGCAGAGATGGTATCACCAGCATCCAGACCTGCTGTTTGTAACAGGTGAGATGGTGATGAAATGAGAGTGCCAGCCAAAGAGCTGAGATACCCCTGAGAAGTGGAAGTGGAGAATCAGGCTAAAAATACTGAGTGCTGTTCTGTAGATCAGTGGGAAACTTGTCACCTTGAGTGTCACGTCTGGTTTAAGCAGGGGCATGGAGGAATGTCCAAGGAAAAACTATGAAAATCATTATATGCAGGAAAAGACTTTCATAAGAAGGAAAACACAGTTTAGAGAGGAGCTGAATCACAGGAGGCATGATAGGGAGTTTTTAAAAGTGGTATCTTTTTCCCAGGTGCTGAACTGTTCCTTTTGCACTTACGTGTAAAGCAAGAAGGGGTGAATGGCCAATTTAATGGTCAAGCTGATACAAATAATAAAAAAAAACATTAATTTCTGCACAAGCTGGTAATGAACAATGAAGGAAGCCTGGAATAATGGCACATCCAATGACATTTTTTGGCACAAGATGGATCCGGAAATTTTAACTTCAATTAATTAAGCCTAAAACCAACACTGTTCAGGATGGTGAAGTGCATGCAGCAATCCTGGGGTTCTGCTGGAGTCTGTGCACTACCTAAAAGATGAGATATACCTTATGGTTGGTCTGAGGTGGAGGTGTTTTACTGACCTGGAGAACTAGTAGATCTGAAAAGAGCTAGCTTTTTAATGGTTAGGTCTTTTTAGAAAAACTCCTGTTTATTAGTAAATGAAAACCTGTGTCAAAATGCCTTTTATAGGAATATAGAATATCAAAGAGCTCATAAATTTAGAGGAAAAAAAAACAATCTTCTTCCATACTTTCTTCTCAATGAAAGACTTTTCCAGCTAATTGCTCCTCTGCTTTCCTTGAGGGAAAAATGCTGTAGCTTTTGGCTTTGTCTGTAACTTTTGGGGAACTGAAAAGACACAGGTGACATAGGAACACATGCAGTCTGTGTAAATAGCTACTTAAAATCGGTTTGGGGGGGACTTTCAATTTTTGAAGCAAGTGAAAAGGAGAGGAGGCAAGGTTGCTGCATGCTCTTGGGGCTGGTCCCCCAGCCCCTCTGGTGGGATGTGGAGGCACAGGGGGCTCCAGGGCTGGCACTGGCACTGCCAGCACCTCGCTCCGTGGTGCTGAGGGCCCCGCTGTGCCCGGCCCCGGCCTCCCACGGCTGTGACAGGGCTGCTGCTGCTGCTGCTGCTGCTCGGGGGGACGAGGTTCAGCCTGTGCTCCCGACCCAGCAACACCTCCCAGGCCGTGCTGCAGATGCTGGGGTGCGCTTAGTTCTGCACCTTCCTCCTGCTGCCAGCTGGACAAATGGACAAAGGGAGGAACCAACCTTGTGCAGGGCCAAAGCAGGTGAAGGATGAAGTTGGTGACAGAGACAGCAAGTGTTTGGTGAAGGTCATAGCAAGTTTAGGGCACAGAGGGGATTAATCTTCAGCCTCTGCAATGAGTCTCGTGCCCTGGCTGCAGGCTCCGGTTTGTGCGTGGTTTGCCTTTGCTTGGCCCAGCCTGGGAGGGCAGTTTTGATGCTATTTCTCTTGGAGAGGGGCACTGTGCAGTAGATTTCAGCTCTTGCAGAGCTACTTCTCCATCCCCTGAGGTTTGCTGTGTGGAGCACTGCAGGTGAGGTGGGAACTGGAGGTGCTGCCTGGTGCCCACCACCAGCAGCACCCCTGGGTGCCAGCCACCAGAGCAGGCGCTCCGGGCCAAGGGTGTTTGCACTCCTCGCTCCTGGTGCCTCCGCAGAGGCCTCTGGGGGGACCCCAGCCTCGGGCTGGGCAGGACCACCCTGAAGTGATGGAAAACTTGATGAGCAGCCACTGCCATGAGCGGGCTTTACAAAGTGCTGCCTGATGTTAGAGTGTTCTTTGCCTTTGGGGTGGCAGCAGAGGAAGGCTCAAGCAGAATGTGTGTGGAAATTTCACTTTCAGATGGTAGGAGTTAAAAGAAGCCCCAAATCACACTTGTTTCTGTTCTTCATGTTGCCTCAGAGCTGTAGAGCTGTCGTTTCACCTTCCCGGCAGCAGCTGGGCTGTGTTGGGATCACCGCTCCCAGCTGCTCCTCCTGAGTGCTGTGATGGCTGGGAGGGGCAGGGGCTTCCTGGGGCCCGTGGTGGGCTCCTGTGCTCTTTGCTGGGAGAGGCCTGGTCAGCCTCTGCCTGGAGGGGCATGGGAGCCATGTCAGGCTTGGTGGGGAGGATCGGGAGCCGAGATGGTAGGCGCACAGAGTGTGGAGGCTTTGTTGCTCTCAGATGGGTGCCCGGTCTTCTGCCCCACTCCTCTGAGGGCACACATTGAGTATTTTGTCATACTGTTTGGTGTGTTTGAGGTGTAGGATGGGTTTCTGGGTTCAGAGTCAGCCTATCTAGTGTCTCTGAAGGTGTCTTCAAATTGTAAGGGAGGAGGACGGTTTGGACAAAGAGTATCTGTGTGGTCGCTGCTGCCGGGAGAGCGGGAGAACTGGTAGTTCACCCCTCCAGCTCTGGGACCAGGCTGGATCTTTAAAGTTGTGTTTACTTCTGTAGCAGAGAGCAAGAGGCACTTGGGATATAAACGTGTCTGGCGGTTTTGTGGGGCTGTTTTTATTTTCTGCTGGAGATCTTGTACAGAATAGTGATAAATGGGAAGAAAGATACTGGGAGCTATTCGTGGTGAGTGTTTAATGCCTTGTTCCTAACCCTTTTTGGCTGTGTGCAGGAGCTTAGGTCCAGGTGTTGCTGCATTGGCTGTTAGCAGAAAGGTGAGGTTGTGGGGGAGGATGGTGTCTGCCCTGGAGCTGCTCAGCCCTGCCTCAACGGATAATGAGGGCAGAGGCAGCCAAGATGCTTCACCTGGCAGGAGAATGGCTGGTTTCTGCTCCAGTTAAAACTTAATGACCTCTCCCAGAGGAGCAGCTTCTGTGGGAGAACCCATGGGCAGCAAAGGACAAAGTGGTATGTATCCAGGGTGGGTAGAGTTGCAAGTGTCTGGCTGCTGGCTGGGAAGCAAATCTTGAGTAATGAATTACAAGAGCTGGGGCAGGAGAAATCCTGCAACTCTTCATCAAAAACCAGGGGACTTTTTTCCATGGGGATTTGTGAAAGTGAAGAGGAGGTCTGTCGGCATGGGGCTAGGTGCTGCTCAGTGCAGGGACCCTCTCCTGTCTATGAAGTGATTGTAACTTGGCTCTGGCCTCTGTGCCCTACTCATCCAAGATGCACTTCCCCAGCTCTTCTGCACCTTTCTATCCTGGGTCTGTCTGTATGTGTGGAAATACAGCTTTGAAATCCGATGTGAGGAACAGGCTGCTCTTCAAAGCCAGATGTAGGGTTTCAGGGTTGGGTTTTTTATTTCTTCCCTGAGGATGCTCTGTATATGGTCTTTGCTACTGCTGATTTTGAAAGCTAAGGGTCTCCCAAGTGAACCTACAAAGAAAGATAACCAGTTCGTGAGATGCTGGTGCAATCTCGAGCTCAGGTTACCTGTGACAGTCTGCACAGAGCTGATCATGCTGGGAGGAACCTGTGTAGGGGGCTAGGGATGTGGGAGGGCAACTCTGGAGCTGTGCCCCAGGTAGTTTAGCTGGGTCTCGCACTGCCAGACGATTTGCCTGGTCTGTCTGGAGGGAGCCACGACACTGCTCCCCATGTCTGCAGCTCATGTAACATAGGAGCTTGTGCTTCGTTGTTCCAGCTTTTTTCTTCCCCAGAAATATGTCCCTGCTGTATTCACTGTAGGAAAATTTCAGGGAGAGGGAGATAATCCAGCTAGTTGGAAGGGAGGTGTGTGAAACCAACCCTCCAAAACCTGAAAATGCCACCATGAAAACAATAGACAAAAGGGACAGACAGGAGAGGAGGGAGGGCAAGCATGTTTCAGAAAAGCTGTGCTGTTTTTGGCTTCGGCCAGCAGGATCTAGCAGTTTGCATAGAAAGTAGTTTATTGTCAGTGAGAGCCGAGGATACCTGCCAGCTCTGCAAAGCCTTTAGCAGCAATGCATTGTGCCTGTGAAAGGCCGTGGGGACAGATCTGTCCCTTTGGCTGGGCTGCCCCTGGCCTGTCGCTCCTCCCCGTTCCCGCCTGCCGCTTACGAGCACCTTTCATCTTCATTGTCCTTCTGTGTTACTGGGCCAGATCCTCCACTGCTGTACATTGGTTTCTGCACCAAAGTTCAGGGAGTTATCCCAGTTTCCCCCAGGTGAACATCATTCATGGGTATTTTTTAATCCCCCTTTATCAATCCAAAGCTGTCTTGTCTGCTGACTCAAGACCATCCTGGATGAGTAGGGCTGCCGTACACTCGTGTGGAGTTACTGCTGTACCCCTGAGCCAGGAAGAGCATTCCACGACCTTTCCTTAGCAAACCTACATTTATCCACTCATCTTCCTCTTCTTTTTGTAATTTTCCACTAGTTACAGAGTAACAGATGCTTTTGGAGGCTTGGATGCAATCATCTCATAGAATCATAGAATCCTAGGGGTTGGAAGGGACCTCGAAAGATCATCTAGTCCAACCCCCCCTGCCAGAGCAGGGTCACCTAGAGCACATCACACAGGAACTTGTCCAGGCGGGTTTTGAATGTCTCCAGCGAAGGAGACTCCACAACCTCTCTGGGCAGCCTGTTCCAGTGCTCTGTCACTCTCACAGTAAAAAAATTTTTTCGAATATTCACCTTGAACCTCCTGTGCTCCAATTTGCACCCATTACCCCTTGTCCTATCACTGGTCATCACTGAGAAGAGCCTAACTCCATCTCCCTGACACTCACCCCTTACATATTTGTAAACATTGATGAGGTCACCCCTCAGCCTCCTTTTTTCCAAGCTAAAGAGACCCAGCTCCCTCAGCCTTTCCTCATAAGGGAGATGTTCCACTCCCTTAATCATCTTTGTGGCTCTGCGCTGGACTCTTTCAAGCAGTTCCCTGTCCTTCCTGAACTGAGGGGCCCAGAACTGGACACAATACTCCAGATGCAGCCTCACCAATGCAGAACAGAGGGGGAGGAGAACCTCTCTTGACCTACTAACCACACCCTTTCTAATGCACCCCAGGATGCCATTGGCCTTCTTGGCCACAAGGGCACATTGCTGGCTCATGGTCATCCTCCTGTCTACCAGGACCCCCAGGTCTCTTTCACCTACACTACTCTCCAGCAGGTCAGCCCCCAACCTATACTGGGACATCGTGTTGTTCTTCCCCAAATGCAAAACTCTACACTTCCCCTTGTTGAATTTCATCATGTTTCTCCACGCCCAACTCTCCAGCCTGTCTAAGTCTCGCTGAATGGCAGCACAGCCTTCTGGTGTGTCAGCCACTCCTCCCAGCTTAGTATCATCAGCAAACTTGCTGAGGGTACATTCTATACCCTCATCCAGGTCATTGATGAAGATGTTGAACAACATCGGTCCCAGTACCGACCCCTGAGGGACTCCACTAGTCACACACTTCCAACCAGATTCTTCCCCATTGACTACAACTCTCTGACTCCTTCCCATCAATCAGTTCTGATCCACCTCACTACCTGATCACCAAACCCATACCTGATCAACTTATCTACAAGGATGCTGTGGGAGACGGTGTCAAATGCCTTACTGAAATCCAGATAAACCACATCTACCGCTCTACCATCATCTATCCACCTAGTAATTTCCTCATAGAAGGCTATGAGGCTAGTCAAATATGATTTACCCTTGATAAAACCATGCTGACTGCTCTTGATGACCCCCATGTCCTTGATATGCCTAGAGATAGAGACAAGAACAAGTTGTTCCATCACCTTTCCAGGGATGGAGGTGAGGCTGACCGGTCTATAGTTACCCGGGTCCTCCTTCTTGCCCTTCTTGTAGACTGGTGTGACATTTGCTGTCCTCCATCTGGTCACCTCCTGGCCAGGTTAATGAAAATGACTGTCTGATCTCAGTGATGGGGACATGGGGGGTGTTTGTTTTTAACTCAGTAGCCTGGAGAGAAAGATGCTGATAAGCCTCTCCCCCATGTGGGGAGGGTTCTGGCTCGTTGGGCTTCCTGAGCCTTGATGCTGGAAGTAAATGCAGTCCTCTGAGATCAATGTGCAACTGGGGCACACCAGTATGTTGTCTGACAATACAGAGCAGTGTCCTTCCTGCTGGGGAGTGCAGATTGGGATGTGTTCACCTGTGTTTCTGCAGTGCCTGGAGATGTAGACTCCTGCCAGAGCCATCTGAAACAGTGTCAGGAGCTCCTGAGCTCCTACGTGGAGATCTGGATCATACACACAGCGTTTGCAGAAGTTCTGAGCAATTCCATCAGTTCTTTCCACTCCATTTCATTCTAATGATCTAAGTGTAATAGATCAGCAGTCTTGCCAGAGCCTGTTCTCACCAGGCTGCTGCCCCGGCCTGGCAGGGCCAGGAGCTCCCAGCACACATGCTGGTGTGCTCCCTGGCTTGATTGGAGAGATGTGGCCGGTGGAACTGCACCGTCTGCACTGTCTTGTTTGTGCTATGAAATGCAGTACAGGCACAAAGACAGGGAGAAGTGACTCGTATACTTATTGTCCGTGGGAATATCTCTGGGAGGAAGCACAAATGAAGGCCTCTGGAACCTGGGTTCTGAGTCTGCAATGTAGAATGGGTGCTGGGTAATTGGAGTTGTGGAAAATACCTTGTGGTGATGTTTAGTGCTTGCAAAAATGATTCACCTGCTTTGAAATAACACTGTGCTAAGGAGCTTTGGAAAGACTATTGTAGCAAAGTTACTTTATTATAAAGCCAGCAGATAAAACATTAATAAGAAAAATGTCTAATCTATATACTAGCCTGAACAAAATGACAATGTGGCTAATACAAGATGTCTTGTAGTCTTTACCTCTGCAGAGAGAATGAAAAAACTGACTTTCAGATGTTTCCCATTAAAAAATCATCCAATTCAGAATAACTGCTTTTCAGAAAGAAAACTATTAGTTTTCTTTTTATAACCTTTCCTGTTTTCCCTTGGAAAGAAGAATTTCACTTCTTGCTGTTCTCATAGCCCCTGTCTGGAATATCAGATGTTTACAAGTTACTGGCTGTGATGTAGTGTATGTTGTAATCAAAGGATGGGGCCCTTGTTTAGTGACTTGGGGGCCCAGGCTCCACAGCTTTTGGCAGCTGATGGGAAGCATCAAGTCAGTGTAAGTTTTGCCTTAGAAGAGGTGAATGAAGGATTCCAAGATGCAGTCTGAAGTGAGAAGCCAGAAGCACATGTTGCAAGAGGTGGTTGTTCTCACAGAGAATTTGTGATTGTTGCATCTGCCTTTCTGAAACTGTCCTGGGTGATGTCCCTGGTGCTGGGTGCTGCAGCACTCCTTGGTGGTGGTGATGGTTGTGCTATGTGCCAGCTCCTAAAGCAGGGAGAGATGCCCCCTGCATCCTGTGGGATTGAATCTGCCAAAACATGAGTCCAAGTTTGAGTTGTTCTCTGCAAGGGCTGACAGGAGGACAGCCTGTGCCCACAGGGCAGGCATCGAGCTGACTCTGGCCGTGCCATGGGGAGCTGCTGCCAGCAAGCAGGGAAACGTGGACCCCATCTGATTGTCATAAGGTGACCTTGTTAGCAAGGTTACAGTCTTGATGTGTCCCTGTTTTCACAGGGAAATCCTTGGAAGGCCAAACCTTTGAAGAAAGCATCCTCTTTCATCTCTAACTTCTTTTTTTCTGTTGCTCTGTTGAGCCACATGAGTTTTAGAGTGGAGGTGCCCATGGCAGAGTTTGGGGACAGCAGGTTGTCGGGTCCTGCCTGGGACACCTGACACTGCTTAAACCTGGAGGTACCAGAGCTGGGACTGGTGTAAGTCCATCAGGCTGTGGACCAGCTCTGCTGCTATTTACACTGATTAGTGTGAATGCTGAACGTAGCCTTTATAAACACTTCTGTTGCCAAATTAATCTTTTCCCTTTCCAAAGTCACCTCAAATGACTTTCTTCTTCTCTACCCTGCACTTGACAAGGTGTGCAGTGTGAGAGGGTGGTGTGGTGGGTGGGAGGGGGCAGGAGAAAGGCTCCTGCAGGAGAGAGGTTCCACTGCAGTCCTTGTGGGTTCCCCTCCTGCCTTTTCTCAGGCAGCCACGCTCAGTGGAGCATCAGCTGCTTGGCAGACAGCTTGTGTGTGGAAGTGCAAATTGCTCAGCTCCCATTCCCAGTATGTGTTTATTATTGTGGGAGATGCCTGATGTTGTGTTCTGCTGTGTGCTCCTTCTGCGAAGCCCAGTCTGCTTCCATCAAGGGTGTTTGTGTGTGTTTGACTCGCAGCTTAAGCTCTTCCCCTTGCTCACAGACTAAACAAGCAGCATCCTCTAAAGTTTATAAAGCAGAGGAAGCACCAAGTGCTTGAAGCTTCAAATGATGATATTTAATTTACCAAGTTAAGCACACTTTACGTAGCAAACAGATGGCCTAGGAATACAATTTTGGAGGATTTCTTGGTGTTCTCAACAGCAATCATGTAGCACTGAAGCTATGTTTATAGCATGCAGCTGCTTTGCAGTCAGGTCTGGGTCTTGCTGGCAAAGAAACTGGTGAGCAAAAGCAGTGTGGCTGGTGGTGGAAAAATGAGAAGTCAGTAAATGTGCCCGCACTCACTGTTAGGAGGACAGGGCATGGTAAAGAGCACACTCGGACCCCTGGGGCTGGAATGGTTAATTCCTTCTGGGCTGGGGCTTACCCCTGTTTTCAGTTTTATATGAAGTACATGCCCTGATGTTAATGGATGTTTCTCAGTGATTGGAGGCAGGCAGGGAGGGGACTGACATGATGGGGAGGCATGCTCCAGCCCTGGTGAGGTTAGCTTGGCTGGGAATAGCAGTGGAGTTGGGCTTAATAAGAACATCTTGGGAATGTCTGGGCCTGTACTGTCATGAAGTAATTTCCACCTGTTGCTCTGTGCTCTGTGAGCAGCACCTGAAGGCAGCTGTAGGTCTCATGTTTATGAGTGCTCCTCATGCCTTGAGCTACTGCCTGGCCTGCAATGGGTATGTTTGGAAGCCTATCCACCCATGTCATCAGACTTGGGCACAAGATACTGAGATGGATCCCTACTGACCACTTCAGTGACAAGAACTGTTCAGGCTTTTAGTACAAAATGTAATTTGAGGTGGGGAATGGCTGCTGTGCCCTCCGGTGCTGTTCCCACCGCAGATGGGGCTGCCCAGCCCTGCCCTGGCAGTCCCGAGGACCCTCTCTCTGCTGGGCAGAGCTCTCCTCACGCTGTTGGAGCATTGGTTGAGTCACAAAGAAGCCTGCTTAACCTCTGTGTCAAACACTGTACTTCTGAGGCCTTGTTCTGCAGCATGTTGCATTGCAATCCTAAGCAGAAATGGCTTAAATGTTGTATAAGCATGTGCAAAAGTCGGGAGAGTTTCACTGGTACTTAACAGCAGTGAAATACCTACAGAAAGTAGCAAGTTGAGAGTTTTTTTCTTGTTGTGTGTGGTGGTTTCTGGGTTTTCTGTTGTTGTTTGGTTTGGTTTTTTGTGTGTTTCTAGGTTTTTTTAACCAAAACAGTGGATGGAATTCCAATTTTAAACTGATTGAAGCTTACAACTTCCTGTGAAAGCACAGATGTTTTTCTTGTATGAGCCTTTGAAGTTGTGGAGGAATGAACCTGACTCCTGATGTTTTGGGGACTAACTGGGGTGTGGAGCTAACAGCAGGTACCTTTGCAGTGGGATTGGAAGCACTGCTGTTTCTAAGCCAAAGGCCGCTGGGTTTGAAATGCAGATGTTCTGGCTGCTTCAAGCATTCAGGAACAGAATCAAGACTTGTCTTTCCTGAGCATTCTCATGTATCTACTGCTCTTTTCCTTTAGGTTATGATGCCCTGGGCTATTCTGTGGAAAGCAGTGGCCAGTGGAGCGGGAGGCAGCTGCTGCAAGCAAGTGAGGAGAACACGACTGACGTGCCAGGGGATGGGGGGCAGCCATACGTCAGAAATTGCACTGAACCAGGTAGGAATGAAAGTTGCTTCCAGCTCCTTAGTCTTACAGTTGGCTTTCTCACTTCCAGATATCTGTATTGGTATCACCTTTACTGACAAAACCTTCTCTTTACTAATTTTTAAGTAAATAAACACACTTGCTTCCTTTGTATGTGTGCACTGTTTGGGTATTCTAGACTGCCTCAGGGACTGGGGTCAAGAGGAGGACCTGCTGTCAGCTAGAGTACAAAACATTGTTTGATATACAATAATAGCCAAGTGCAGAGATCATAAGAGGAGTGTCTTCTGTGGTTCTTGCAGAAACACTGTGTGTGGTTCTACTGGTGGGATGTACACAGTGACCATGTATACCAGCAGGATTAATGTCTCAGAAATTCGTAGGTCATCATATATTAGTACAAGTGCTTCCACCAGCAGTGGACCCAAAGAAACATAGTCTTCTGCAGCTTCAGGTTGGGTTGATCTGATGAGAAACAGGGCTCAGTTCATAATGTAGCTTCTTCCTCAGGGAGGGACCTTAGCAGGATCCTCCTCATCTCCTTGGCTTCTGTTTTTGTGGAACTCATAGGAACTCGATATCATTGAAACTCTGCTGTTCTGTTGTATTTTGTTGAAGCCTGTTGTTGTATTCAGGAGCTTTTGGGGGAGGTGGGCACAAAGGTGTTGACTGTGGTCATATGCTTCATGTGTCCCACTTCCTCAGGGATCCACCTGGTGCCAGGATGAGGCAGATTGGGCATGGGGGTGAGCAGGAGATGAGCTGCTGTGCTGTTGGAACTCACCTTCCCTGAACTTTGTGGCAGTTTCTTGTACTTGTTCTGAAGGAGCTCCCCTCTGAGAGGGGCACTTTCCTGCCCCATGGTTAAATGAGCAGATGACTTGCAGCCCTGTACAACAGCAGTGTCCATGGATGACAGGAAAAAACAAGATGGGGAGTCTTCAGTTTGTGTCCAGTCCATTGCATTTTTTTTTCTTGCTACCTAAATAGAAGTCATTGTAATATCTCAGTATTAAGAGAGAAGACTTTGTAAGCTGTTCAGTCCTTTATTTTTTTGCTTTTCACAGCAGAGCCTGGATGTCCTTCAGGGAGGTGAGGGAAAAGGTGTTTCTCCATTCCTCAGGACTTACATAGGTTATGTGCCTTGAGAAACAAATACAGGTCTTGCTGCACTTCTTTGCCTGTAATTTTTCCTCTACTGTAATCTTTAATAACATTTCTGGACAGACGGATGATGATATGTATTTTTAGAGAGCAAAAACTGGTACAGAAATACTTACTCCATTTTTCACTTGTTTGCATAACTCCCACATAGTACAGATCCCATCAGCAGCTCTAGTGATCTTTCCCCTACTGCTCTTGCTACCCCAGCACCTACTGTCTTACATCCTCAGCTGTTTCTGCTGCCTTCACCAAATACAGTGGCCCCTAGGAAACCTGTGGGATTTTATTTGTGGTAGGGGTTTTTTTCTGCCCCTTTTCCAGAAGATAAAACAGTTATTACTGAGTAGATTGTACAGTGTTTAGGAGAGAGAAGGTAGAAATGCTTAGGTGAATTGCTGTTTTTTTTCTCTCAGTTATCATGACCTTACAACAGAACACATTCTGTAATAGCAAACTGATTAAAAGTACTGTAGAGAAGAAAGTAAAAGTAACAAAGCTTAGGTCCCGTGTGCTGTGGATTTCCTTTGGGCCATTGTCATAGTGTAAACATAGATCATGAATGCTAGGCTGGCTGGCAGAAATGGTGGAATTGTCTCGGTCTGAATGGGAGCAGGACTCTATTGAAGTGTCTGTGAAGGTATCCTGTTGACTTCAGCGGGCAGAATACTGAAATTGTGGGTTTCAGCAGCTTGAATACTGACTCAGTACCTCTTCAGGGCAGTATGCACATCTCTCCCTAGCTGGGCAGCAGCTGGCTCAGGCCCCCAACACTGCCTGGCTCTGAAGTGACAGCAGAGACCTGAACTAGGGCAGTGGCCAAGAAGCACAGGAGTTCACTAGACATGTCTGCCTTTGCCTTCTCTGGGTGCTGGCCTGTGCGGTGCTGCTCCAGGAGATTGAGGCAATTTGGCTAAAATGGTGACGTTGCTGAGGTCAATTCACCTGCGGTGCATAACCTCACCCTCAGGCATCTGTTGTTACTTGGGAATCAGCAGAGCTTAAACCTCCTTAGCATCCCCACAGGACATGCACTTATGTGTGTTTGGCTTCAGGTGCTTCTCCTTCCCTTTGGTGAGGATTGGTAGAAAAATGCTGCCTGAAAAGATAGGTTTTTTTTCCTGCTTACTTCCAAAATTAAGTAATATAAACGCCTACAACTAGGCAAAAGTGAGGGTTTAAAAAAGCAGTTTCACCTCATCTGTTGGGAAAGAAAAATAAAATGCCTCATTTTGAAGTGTTTTGTGGGTTTTTGCACCGCTTGGCTTTTGTAGTCTGTTGGCAGTAAACACATTTTTACTTGCTAAAGGAAAGATCTGTTTTCTTTGACTTCACATGTATTTTCAGGTTCATTTGAAAGCCTGGCATGACATTTGCAAGCTGCTATTTTTATTTTATTATGGTTTATCCAGTGGACTATCTAGTAGCATTTTATCATCAGAACTGCTACGAATAGTGGGGTTTTTGCTCACTTTTCCTTTGAAACATACATTGTAGAAATATTCAAGGGGTGAAATGGATTGAATCCAGCCTAAAGACCTTTTAAAATATATATTTTTGGCCTTTTGAATTTTTTCACTCTGAAGCTGTTGGAATTGGAGTGAGAGTGTGGTCTTTCTGAGCACCTGTAAGGTGCACTGCTTGTTCTGTCCTTTGTAGCCCTGATTCACTGACCCCCTGGGGATTTTTGAGCCCCACAGTACAGCCCCTGCAAATAAAACTTGCAAGGCTCAATCTGGAGGATTGTTGCTTCTGTAACAGGGTGGCAAACGAGACTGTTTCCTTTTGATAGTCTGCTGAGCGTAGGTGGTGCAGTGAGGACATGGGCACCTTTCTCCCAGCCCCCTTACCCTGTGTGGGCAGGGTTGGTTGGTGGTCGTGCAGATGCCTTGGTTGGGCTTTGGCTCTGGCAGTGACTCGCCTGGGGAGCTGGTGCTCAGCTGTGGCTGATGAAAAAGGTGGGCTCCCAGAACAGGCAGGGAAAGTAGCAAGGCCTGGGAAATGAGGGAGATGAAGTGCTAGCCTCAAAAGAGGGCACCTACCTTTGCCAGGCTACTGGATTGTTTTAGCTGCTTGTTGCTGCGGGGTCTGAGTACTTGCTGGTATGTTTTGGAATGTCAATTTTAATCTTATTGCTACGAGTCCTGGTAACAGAAAGAAGCTGAGAAATATTCATCATCTGCACTGCCCCAGTGCTGCTGTGGTATTTTATTGAGAGCTTGTGGAAGCAGAACAGACAACCCCACTTCCTTTTCCAAAGAGCCTCTGGTCTTTTGTCTCCTTTTCCTTTATTTTCCAGTCCTGTAATAAAATGTGCTTAACCCATCCCTTTTGGGTCCATGAAAGCTCTTCAAGGGAGTATCTGACACATCCAATAGATGTTCTTCTGGCATTTCCTGCCATCCTCTTGTCCTTGTGGTATCCATATGAAGGTGTCTGAAACTAGAGATGGACAAAAAATCAGACAGTTTATTGTCCAAAAAAAGCGATATTGTTTAACTAAAACGCTTGCTCAATTTGGTAGCCAGTACAAAGGATGATGGGGAAAGAGTGAGAAATGCTCGTGTAACTTCAAGCAAAGTATCATTGAGCTACCTAGTCCTGTTCAGAAATAGGACTCGCCCACTGGAAGCCAACAGAAAGGCTTAAGCTGATTTAATGTTGAGCTTTGGGTCGGGTCCATCTGCCACCAGATTCAGAGCTAGGTTTGCACTAGAGAAATCCAGATAAACTTGCTGTTAATTCAGACTTGGTTTATCAGCTGTCATGAAGGTGACAAGCTCCTAGGCTGCATCAGGATGGGAGTTGATGTATCTAGAAGTTGATGTTGGAGGCTGCCTGGTTGTGGCATGCTGAGGTCCCGGTGCCACCCCTCATTAGCTCCTCACTAGACTGACACATGTTTCCACTGAGGAACTGTCATCGTGTTCTTCCCCTGGCGTTACTGCTTCCCACATGCCCAGTGCCTGCTCCTGCCTTGGAAAGGCTGCAAATAAAATAACAGCTCTGCTTAAGTGTACCGTTTTAAAGTCATTATCAGTAATAGCAGGAAAGATGTGATTACTGCAAAAACTAAAAGACCTTGGTATATTCATTTAGACCCTCAGGCACAAAAGTGTTTAATTTAAACAGCCGAAGAAGTTTTTATGCAATTATTTCTCACATTTCCTCCTTATTTCAGAAGCAGCTTTCTCTTTTATCCCTATTTCTCCAGTGAGTCACAGATTATGATAATGTAATTTGTAGTGCTTGCCTGTGAAGTAGGTGACCCCTCCAGACTCCTTGCATATGCTTGTTACTCTGTCTTTAGAGAACTTTTTGTGTTGAACCACAAACCTTAATCCACAAAACCTGACCCACCTTGGGTGAATTTGTGCTTTCTGGACTCTCTTCATTCCACGTTTGCTTCCCTCTGCTCTGTGTCCCCAGGCAGCGAGTTGGTGGCACCACCGCAGGTTTCTTGGTGAGCAGCTCAGTGACCAAGCTCTGGCTGGCCTGTGGCATGGCCTGAAGGAGCAGGAACAGCAGCAGCTGTCTCTGTGCTGGGTAGGAAACCATCTCACCACCCTCATGCTTGCAAAGACTTGCTCAGCTTCAGGAGGTCTGAGTTGCCCTGGGTTGTCCCAGAATGACGTCCAGACAACACAGCACACAAGACGTGTATCGCCACTTGTAAACACGTTGCTGGTGCTAGAAGAGGAACTACAACAGAAGAGTACCAGCCCAAAAGACCTTCAGCCTTTCAGCAGAACAGGGATGGGAATGCTGGAGAAGTTAGAGCATTGATACAGGTCTAAAACTCACTGCAGCAAGATGAATTTCAGGCTTCCTGATGTTCTTTGGTTTTCTTTGGGTTGTGTGTCATCTTTTGGTGGATTGTCAGCGTTGTATAGATAAAACCACACAGGAGATCACAGCAGAAGTGCCTAGCAGATCCCAAAATAGTAGTGCAGTCTGAGATGGGCTTGTGTGCTAGAAACAAAGTGTATTAAATAAAATAGTCAAGCGTTCAAGTATTTCAGTGAGTGGAGTTGTCCTGAGATTCCAGCTCACATTCGTGCTTGTGCGTGTCCAACAGCATGGTCTGTCAGGGCAGCAGAGTCTGAGCTGTGGGACTGAGACATTTTTGCATCCAGGCTGGAGAGGACAGAAACTAAATGTAGGTAAGATGTGCTCATCCTTGTAGTGGAGCCTTGATATTCCAGTGCAGAGGGTGATGGTGACTCCTCCATCTCCATAGGTAACATGGACTTCTGGCCTCTTGGCCTTTGTGCCTGGAGATACGGTGCCAGGCTTGGACTCTTTCCTTTCTGAGCATCCTTCTGCTTTTTGCCTCTCTAAGATGTGAGGAGTGGTATCTTTACAGGCCTGGACTTTGCTTTAGTGGTGTGGGCTTGTAGGTGGGAAGTGGGAAGAGACAGAAAACAAAACTCATCTGGAATTCCTATGGAAAGGTGCTGGAAGTAGCTGCTGGCAAAGTGAGTAAGACTGCTCGTGCTCCACTTCCGCAGAGTTCAGGATGGCCTTCTTCACAAGCAGATGTAATATGCTATGTGAAGAGTGATTGTTTTTCTTTCCTTTATTTCCTCCTGTCTGAACCAAAATGCAACTGGAAAATAAAAGTTGCTTTCCCTCAAGCAAAATTAATTTTTTCCGATCAAAACAAAAAAGAGAACTTTTGTTTCGGCCGAGCAAGTTACAAAACCTTGCTTTCACTTGTGGAAACATCAGAAAAATAAATTACTGTAAGTTGAGTAACAAAATGCCCTCCAGGAATATAAAAAAGACTTTCTTCCCTCTTTCAGCCTTAACAGTTTTGTGAATTTGATAGAAATCTGCTTGAGGTTCTGCTCCCACGCTCTGCTGCTGTCTGTTGATTGCTGACTTCCACCCTCCCCCACAAAAAGAGAAGCCTTGACAGGAGTCAGGAGCGGGATCCTGCGGAAGGAAGGCTGGGAGGGAAGCAGAGGCCGTGGTGCTCAGCAGGGCCCCGTGATGCTCTCCTCCCCACTGGGGATGCTCTTGCTCTGGGTATGTCAGATGTGGGCAGTGCCATGAGGCTGGGGCCCAGGGGTGCTCCCTGCCATGGTATCCCCTGTGTGCTCGGTGGGCAGATGTGGCCGCCTCTCGACTAGGGTTGAGCTGGTTTTGGTGCCCAGTATTGCAGGGATCCCAGACATTCCAGCTCTGAGGAGTCTGGTGTATTGTCATTTGCTTTTATTTTGTGTTTTCACACTTGGTGCTTTACAAAGGAGGGTTGTAATTTGTCCCACCCTGATACAGGATCCTGTTCCTACGGCTTGGGGGCTGCAGTGCTAAAACAAAAGTACCCCTTGGCAGTGTCTTCTCCTGCAGTAACAGTGCAGAGCATCGGGGTGGGGGTCACATGTGAGGATGCACCCTCGCCTCAGGAAGCTGCAGTGTTGTTCCTCATGCCCAGCAGCACAGAAAGGCATTAGAAAACCATGATGTTAGGGTTAAAACCTCAGAAATCAAAACCAAATCCATGCTTGTTTGTTGCAGGTTTGTGTGCTGGCATGGATTTGGTTTATCTTTTCCTGCAGTCAAGAAGAAGAGGTATCCTCTTGATGGGAACAAGAGCTGAGGTCGTGGTGCTGTCACTTGCCCAAGAGCTGAGCTTTCAAGAGGCAAACACCAGTGCTGGCAAAGCTCCACATCTGGCACCTGCTTTTTGACTAAAAGTTGCTTTTGACTAGGCTGCATGACCTGCATCTCTGGCTGAGGGGAAAATGTGAGGCAAGCATTGGCTTTGGAAGAGTTCTTCCTTGCTGAGCCTGTCTGCTTGGTTTGTTAGAAATATTGCAAATGTTTCTCCTTTTCACATGTCTGCCATGAGTCCCACACACATGCAGTAGGTGCAGGCTGTTAACAGTCTTCATCTGAAAATGGGCACACCCAGCTCACTCGCCTGTAATTACCTGGTTTGGTTTTGTTTTGTTTTGTTTTGTTTTCCTTGGCAGCTGGAGTGTGACTCTGGAGGCAAGTTCAGATTCAGGTGAAACTGGGTCAGCAGAGGCATGTGCACACTGTGTTTCTGCCATTCACAAGGCTCCCATCCAGTGCCTCAGGACAGGCCTTCTTGGACACAGGGGAAAGCACAACTTGATTTTGGTCACACGTGTTCTCACTAGCCTTTGTTGGAGAAGTTGACCTATGAAAGCTGTAAAGAGCTGCAAGGGATACTTAAAGATAATTTGCAGATGGTGGAAAGTATTCTACTGCTTGGTTATTCATGCAGCTGCTTTTTTTTTTGAGGCAATTTTCCACCTGTCTGGTCCTTGGAATGATTTCTTAGACTCCAGAAATTTTCTACAAACTTTCAAGTAACGTTCTCAGTGGAGTTAGATCCTCTGTGTGTGTGTGTCTTGCAATGAACTAGCATGAGAACTTATTTTCCTGACTGGGAAAACATTTAATCTTTCTGGTGGCAGTTCCAGTGTCAGTGTGCCACCAAATGGGTGGCATTGGGGAGAACTTCCAGGGACCAGCAGACCCTTGAACCTAGCAGGGAATGGTTACGCCAAGGAATGTTTTTAACGGGGAGGAGTTTGCCATTGCAAGAGCTGGCCAAGGGAGTGGAAAATCCAGCATCTCTTTCTTAATAATACTCTCTGTCACGTGGACACCAGCCGGGTCTCGCTGGAATCAGAGGTGGTCACAAGGACCTTCTTTAGGGCTTCTTGGTGCTCTGAGAGGGCAGCAGCCCAAGTGTTGCTGGTTGATGCTGGCACCTGGGGGAGCAGATTCCTCAGCACGGGCCGCCCCTGGGCAGAACCTTTTGGGCACTTCCAGCATGGCTGGACCTGGACCACACACCCAAGGGGAAGCTCAGAACAATTGCTGGGTACTTACAAACTCTGAACTGATCTCCAAAACCACGCAGCTCTCTGGAAAGCTGGGCCCTCTGTGCATGTGCAGAAGGCCAGTAGCATTCTTTTTGCTGAAATTGTGCCAGCGTTCCCATGTGATTGTGTGTGTGACTCTGGGAGCTGAAGCTTTAGGGGGAAAAAAATAATACAAACTCTGTGATTAAAATCAAGAGGTGGCAGTACTATTTCCCAGTGTATCCTCAGTGTGTTCTTTTGCATTTATGAAACAAAAGAATTAGAAAAGTAAGGGAACCCAAGTGGCAGAGCAACAAAGGAAGACCCAGATCTCAAAAGCAGCATCACCTCTGGGGTCTGTGGGCAGGTGTGAGCCCATCGTGCCCTCAGCAGAAAGCTGCTGCTCCTTCTTGCAGAGTACCTCATTGCATGTGTATCAAACAGTTGTAATTAAAGCACTACTTGTTCTAATAGAAAAGAATCTCATTAGACCCATTGGCTCCTGGCTTATGAGTACTTGGCCTCCAGCCTTCTGCATCGCAACATGGCTGAGATGTGCACTGGTACTCTGTGAAATCTCACCTACTGGGACTCATTTGCTTAATTGGTGATACTTGTGATTAGCATATTCTCATTGTAGTTGTTTCTGGTGGAAATTACTGCATTGTCATATGCTAGCTATGCAATAAAGGCCTTGCGGAGTGTTTATGGAAGATTTGTATGTCATGCTGGGTGTTGAGTGAAGAATGCCAAGGGATAATTGACTGTTGCTACACAAGAAGCATGTTAATAGTCTTGAGAAATGATGACAAGGAGAGAAAAAGAGGAACAATCCTGTAGGGAACAAGGAACAGATCTTAACCTGTACACCTGCTGCTATCAAAGGCACAGGAGGACATCATTTGAGAGCCAGTCAGAAGCGCAACCCAGTTTGCATGGTGGCTCTTACTAGTATCCTAATTATCCAGTCAGTGATTTGCATTAGGCTGACAACATGCTTTACTGACAAAACCTGAAATTGGGAAGGCCGTGCATGGAATTGCCATCTGGGGGAATGTAGCAGTCCTGCTGGTAGGGAGCACACACCTGCAGTACCCCCATGAGGTCCACATCTGGCACCTCAAAGAGGTCTTTTGGTGCGGATCAGTCCTTACTGCTTCAAGCCCTTGTTCCCTTTTTTCAGCCCTGTCCCTTCAGGGGCATGGGAGCATGCACAGCCAAGTAAGTTTGCCAAAATTCAAACTTGAACCTCCTGTATTTCACAGCATCTTGCTAACAATAGGCTGCTTAGTTACTTAGTTTTCAAAGTACAGTGCAAGGGCTTAGGGAAGAGAGATACTCAGCTAAAAGCAATGGGCCTTGTAAGGTGGACATATATAGGGCAACAGCTTCTGAGCTCTCTTCTCTTTCTCATCTTCATTTGGACTGCAGTGCCGTGGCCCACTTGCAACCATTTAATTAAACTTGTTCTCTGCTCCTGCAGCCTTTGCCTGGTGCCAAGTGTGGTCTAGATGTGAAACACTGACCCTGATGGTACCAATCGTGGTGAGAAATCTTTGTTCTGTATGTACTTTTAATAAAGCTCCCTTCAAGCCTGCAACTTGAGCATAGCCAGTGCCAAACTATGAGCTTGTGGCATTCCAGTCTTTTTTGATGGAATGACCCACAGTAAAAATACATGTATTTTTAAGAAGAAAGGAAATACAAGGTGGAGCACAGCTGTATTGCAGTGGAACTTGAATATTCCTTGGGAGATCAGGTGGATTGCGTTTGCACACATAACTACATGGGGGACAAACATTTTTCAGTTATATTGTCTTTAAAGGACCTGCCTACTTTATCTCTGGGAAAAAATGCAGGTAGCAAATGTCAACATTCTTCAGCACAAAGAGGGGGGAAATACTTTGCAAAGTACATCATCAACCAGTAGCTACAGTTGTATAGAGAAAACCTGTGTTTAGAGTAAGAGCAGTGGAGAGGGGAAACCTTCTGTCCCTCTTTATGGTTGGTTTTTTTTTTCCATCTGAAATGAATTTAAAATTCCCAAAATTTTTCAGGGTTGGTTTTTTTTTGGCCTTTTTTGTTTGGCCAGGGCTTTTTGTTCTTTATATCTAGAGGAATGATAACTTGCTTCCTGGAACTTTTAACAAGCTTGGGTTACTCCTTTGCTTCTTGTGGGTTGTGGGAAAGGCAGCAGAGAGGGTTGAAGTACTGAAGAGGGACCATTGCTTCCAAATCTTTCCATTTAAAAGGTGTTAAAATGCAAAGCAGGACTTCAGACATGAATAACTATCATATAGTAGCTTTCTGAACTGGGTTTTACTTCCCTGATGCTTGAGGATGCCAGGCTGCTGCAGCACACCCTCTGGTAACCTGAGAAGTCTTCTGTGAAGCCTGAGACCTGAATTTCTAAGAAGGAGGTGAAAAAAAAATTGTCGAGTCAGACTTCCTCATTTCTCTTGGAAGCAGATGTACTTGGATTGTTCCATGCTGAGCATGAGGAGCAGCATGACTGTAGGGGTTGGGTTGGCAGCTGGGAGGGACTGCTGCAGTCCTCTTGTCTGGTGCTCCATGGCTCTGGTCCTGCCAGTCTCCCTGGGGGCAGGAGGGAAGCCCTCGATGACAGAGGGGTCTGTGGAAGGGAGCAGCAGACCAGGTGCTTGGAAGGTGTTTCCTTCTCCTGGTGCTGGCATGGTTCTGGTGGGAGATGTGGGTCGGGTCCTCTCCGTGCAGTGGAGCGAGACGGCACGGCTAATACCGACCGGCAGCATGGGACACGGCTGGGCTGGGCTGGTGAAAAACATGCTCTGAGGAGCTGTTTCCAGTTCAAAATCTGTCAATTGCCAGCGATTGTCTTCATGGTACTTTTTGGACCATCTTTCTGCTCAAATCAGGAACTGAGTCTTATGTAGCAAATGCAAGCACCTGCACGCAGCATGGCCTGGGGCAGTGCTGAGGTACATACATGTAACAGCTCCCAGCTGGATGGAAAGTAAATGTGTACCAGATGTAGATGTTCTAGGTTGGCCAGATATCAGAATCGCTTATTTGTTTTGCATACCTGAATTATTCTTCTGTCATGGTAAGGGCAAATGGTCCACTTAAGCATTTAAAAATATATTGCTGCATTTTTGTAAAATGTCGTCGTTCTCCCCAGCATCCTATTTCACCAAGCTCCTATTTTGTGAACATACTGCCTGCAACATTTTATTACGCTGCTGGTTTCTCCCGGAGTGGTGACAGCTGGCTATTTAAACCATTTTGGAGCTCAGAACAGATGCAAGTTCTCACAGGGCTGCAGAAGGCTGCAAGGCACGGCTGTGCTGTAGCACAAACACATTTTGGGAGAAGGACTTCTGAATACTGTGTTTCCTGTCTCTTGACACTAGGGAGGCTGTTGTCTACCTGTGGGCAGGCTGGGCAGATCCTTAGGTGAGGTAAGACCGACAGGCTCTGCTGAGCTCTGCTGGCACACATCAAACCATGGTTTAGCCTCGATAACACAATGTTCTCAGCGTTCATGTTTGCAGGTAGGACAGACCCAGGTCCCTTGTGCAGACCTGGAGCACAGAGGGTTTTCTCTAGGACCTCAAGAGGTATTCACCACCTCCACATCATTTCCCCCTTCCTAAAGCAGAGGAGGGACAGGGCAGCAGTGTCCTCAGCTCTGGCGCGTGGTGATGCCCTGGGCTTTGCCAGCAGGGTCTTGTATGTAACCAGCCCATCACCTCACGTGGGAGGATGGAAATGGGCAATGAGTGGGGAGAAGTGGGGCTGTGGGAGACATCAGGGGGGCCAGGGTTGGAAATGGAAATTCAGTCCCAGCCATAGCGAATTCTCTAGCTCAGGTGACTTTGTGCAAGTTTAAACTATTTTAAAGAGTAACTTCAGAGGGCATGCACTGAAATATAAAACGTGGTAAAGGGTTCTTAGGTTTTGTGAGGTTCTGCATAGCCCAGAGGATTACTCCATTGGATCTGGGAAGTGTGATGGGGGTGGGAGGCATTGCCTTTCATTTTTGTTATACAATCAGGAATAGAAAACCTTGGTGGTCCACGATGGCAGTCTGAACCTTCATGTGGGTGTTAATTCCCATCCCCTGGGCCAGGCTGTGTGATTCCCTCTGCTGAGCTCCTCCTGGTGCACGCAGTGTGCCGGTGTCCCTCCGGACAGCTTCCCATCTCCCTCGGAGCCTGGGCTGCCCCTCAGCTCCAGGCAACCTTCTGGCAGAGTTGGAGATTTGCAGCTCACTGACCTGGCCCAGAGCCAGTCCAACTCCGAGTGCCCCCTAATATTTAACCTCTGTTGAGGAGCCTTCCTGAGTATAAATATAGAAGTTTTATCCTATTTTAGAGTCTTTTTGTGCTGCCAGAAGGGGAAAGGGAGTAAGCTTGATAACGAAGAAAACAATGGCAAATGGTTAGAGGCACATGCTTTAAATTTTGGTATGTCTGTGGTATTTTACAGATTGAACATGAATGCGTAAATGAGGGTCTCAAACCTTAATTTGAATTTCGGTGCCTTCAGGGGTGAAAGCTGATGTACCTCAGAGATCTGTCCCAGAACAAGTCTTTATTAGAGTTTCTGTTTCAAATTTGTTATTTTTGAGCTATTACTGTAAAAGAAAAGTAACATCTGGCCCCATGTTACAAACTGGATTTTTGTAGCTTGTTTTTCAGTTCTTGCCAGTAGTAAGTTTTTAAAAATCAAAGGTCCACATTTTCCACTGATGTAAATTATTACTAGCTCCACTGACTTCATTGAGTTTACACTAGTTTTAAATGATGGAGGATCTAATACAACATCCCAAGTCAAGATTTAATACAGCCAGGATGGAGTCTTTACCATCTGTCATTTGCATTTTAGGCAGTGCTTAATTGTATAGTTTTTATACACAGCCACGTGCATAAACTCACTTACACATGCACAGAGTAATGATTTTATATATTAATGCTGAAGCACTTTAATTTAGTGCACAGCAGTGGGTAAAATAAAAATATTTAATTAAAATGGATTTTTTTTTCATGGACTGCATAAAGAATTTTCCATATTAGGTATTGGTTACCCATATGTGCAAGCTATTTGTTACTTCCTTGCTGTCCCTGCTTGGAAGGGGAGAGATGAGTTACATTTCTCTCTGGAAGCTCAGGCAGACGGGCAGGTGACTTAGTGCTGCTGGTGAGTGAGCAGGGGCCAAGGAGGAGAGCTCCTGCTTGGGTTCTCCAGAAACATTGGCACTCATGGTGGGATCAATGCCTTTTGTGCCAGCTGTGATAAAACCACCCAGCAAGAGAACTTTTGTGCCACTCTGCCAGCCGAGGGGGGTTAAGGTAGGAGGTGACAGAGGGGAAGTGGCTGCTGCCTCTGGCTGGGCAGGCAGGGAGAACAGCTGGGTTCTGTCCTGTCCCAGAGCCCTGGCCCAGCAGAGGTGACAGCAGGGGTCCTGACTGAACACCCTTCCTCCTCTGCCACCCAAATCTTGTGTGCCAAGTGCTGAAGCACCCAGCACCTCTCCTGGGCTTGATGAGCTCTCTGTAAAGGCAGGGCACACCCTGGGCAAACCCAAATACCAGTAAAAAAGGATGCCAGCTGCCTTGACCTTTCGAACCAGGTAAACATCCCAGCGTCCCATAGTCACTGCTTTGTTGTGGTGCTGGATGCAGTTTGCAGCATGGAAAGTCTGTGCTTTGTGTTTGCTCACTCACAGTTAATGGGAGATTTTTACATTCTTTTTATTTCCATCCCAGATTTCAGGATTTTCAGGACATTGTTGAAGACCCTAAAATATCAGGGTAGTGTGAAATATCTTTTAAAGGCCAGAAGATACCGTACAGGGTATTCGCACAGCAGTGGTTGTGCAGCTCTGCTGGAGGGGGACTGTGCTCCAGGACATGTTCTTTTCTTGATTTTATGTGTATATACATATGCATAGATAAAAAGAGAGATGGGATAAAAAAATGAGCAGTCGTGACCAGTGTATTTGTAACCAAAGCCAATCCTGAATCACAGCTTGATAGATACAGAAGCAGTGTTAACCCAGGCTTCTGGTGATGGACAGGCAGGTGCTGACAGGCTGAATGACCACTGCTAATTAGCACTCATTAATAGTCTCAGAAGAAACTGACTGGAGAGTTAGCTTCTGTGCTGATGACTGTGACTTCCAGGTGACCTGGGCGCTGTGATGCTCTGTCCTTCTGCAGCTTGGCAAGTGCTCTGTGCCCTGACTGAGGGACATTACCTGTTCAAGCAGCCTGGTAATTACCCACCACACCAGCTGCATCTCACCAAGGGCTGTTATTAGCCACGAGAGAGGGATGCTGCCTTCCCATCTCGTAATTGATGGGAGAAGAGGAGGAAAGGAGAAGGTGATAATAGTCTTGTGTTAAAACAGGGCTAATTACTGCCATAGAATTGCACTAGGAAACAAAGCAGCAATGAATTATTGATGGTCACAACTCAGATGGGGTGGGCAGTCACGGTTCAGGGCAGCCCTTGGGCTAGGTGGGGGACAGGGGGGTGAGGAACCAGCCTGCTCCTCCAGTCGGGGGGAGCCTGCACTCTGCCGGCTGTGTGGGTGGCTCCCACGGAAGGATGCTGTTCAGGGTCTGTCGAGGCAGCTGCCAGCAGAAACTAAACTTATTGCTCCATAAAACCTGGCTGCACACCGAGTGCCTTAGGGGAGCCCTGCCTGTATTTGTGATAGGATGTGGCCTTATCTGTGTGACACAACTGGGTCAGCATGTCTGAAGAAGGGCTCTGTCATGGGAAGAGGGGCCTGGTCAGGCTACATGTCCAGCTGGCAACGGCTTCTGGCTCTGTGTCCAGTGACACATTCACAGGAAAAATGCAGGAAAAGTGTGGGATGTTTTTACCACTGGGATTTGGGCCGATGGACTGGGTGAAACTCCCCTGCTGTACTCCCACATCTCCCAGTAATTTGCAGCATGCAGAGTCAGTGACTGGTTTCTCTGAATGTGAAATAACTCCTCACACTTTATTTTCTCTGAGAATTTGAGTGCTTTCCAAGCCCTGTGTGAGTCTTTGGCATCTGCAGCCCTGGATGGCCAGAGCTTGGCTGCTGAGCTGTGCCTGTCATAAGGGCATCTCACTGACAGGGGAGGAGGGAGGGAATAAACATACATTTGCTGTGTGGGGACATCAGCTAGCAGAGATGGTCTCACACAGTGACCAGGAGGACTCTAGAGGATGTCCTCTAGGGCAGTTGGTTGCTGCAAGGACCCTCAGTGAGGCTGGATGCAGGGATGCAGCAGCTTTCCTGTAGCCATAGTAACGGTTAGGGATGTGGTGGTAACTGCTGGCATCCCTGGACCAATAGGTGTGGAAGAGAGATGGAAATTAGTGTGGTTTCAAGGCCAGGCAATGAACTAACCCACAGTAAGCCTGGGTCACTTCTGTCACACCTTGGTGTGACTCCACCCTGGGTATGGGGGCCCAGATTGATGGATACCCAGTACCAGGATCCCTTGTTTGGGGCTCAGGAGAGCAGTGGATGAGGGAATGCAAATAAATGCCACCACATAAACTATGCCTTAAAGCAAGATTATCAAATACCCACTGAGACTGAGGCTCCTGTGGGTAATGCTAAGCCTCCCCCTTTCCCCCGTCCCCTTCCCTGGTAACCAGGATTACAGATTTAATCAGGATGCAGGAGCTGACAAATATTTGGACTGGGCAATGGAAAGTTCCACTGAGCCACCATAGCTCGTGTGCTGGGGGAATGTGTCAATGGGGAAATCACGCCGTTCCTGCAGCCTCCATGCTTGAATTAATTTTATGTTCTGCTTTGCACCAGGGTTACTCCTTTTGACATGTATTTTCTCCATTCCCTTTTTATTTTTCCTTAAAATTCCAAGTGAGGCTTTTGTTAAAAGCCGGCACATCTCCTGCTCTGCCTCCACTGCATCCATGCTGAATGCATTTGGATTGAATCACTGTCTCCTGGGAAAGCCTTGCAGGGATATTTAACTTACCTTCAGTATAGAATTAATTAAGAGGTTAGCATGCAGGAAGGTGAGAGAGGACCCAGCAATCCATAGCTGAGTTGTGTGTTGTTACTAATAATGTGCTGTGCCAGGTTTCCTTGGAGCTGTTTGGTGGTGTTGGGGGATGACTGGAGGAGCCCTTGGTGAGCAGGCACGCCTGCACTCGTGCTCCCCATCACAAGTGCATGCAGTACAGGTGCTAAAGTCTTGTTTCCTCTGAAGAGCAAATTGAACTGCTTGGCCCTGTGACAGTGCCAGTAAAGATGGGATTGACTTTTCCCTGGCGAATTTTTCCATGTAGGAAACTCCCTACTGTTTAGAGTCTGTAAATCAGGATCAGGTGGCTTGCTGTCAGTCAGTGTTTCCCATCCGACTTCGATTGTGCAGATGCTTGACATGTTCCCAATGGAGGTGCAGACTTGCCTGCAGGAAATCCAGCTAGCAGAAGAAACCAGGCTGGCTTTGCTTTCTGTCCCTTCCCCGGCCCTGTTAGAGCAGGCTGTGGTCCCCCAGCCCCCCCACCAGCAGGTCACAAGCTGGTGGCCACTCGGGCAGGAGGTGAGGGAGCCCTGGGCTGTGGCCCAGCCTGGACAAGTGGCCTTTGGGTGCCGGACAGAGCTGTGCAGCCATCTCATCCCTTCTGGGCATCCTGCCTCTGGACTTGAGGCAAAGGGGATGCTGCAGACCCCCCTGGAGCTCAGCCAAGCAGCCTGGTTGGAAAAGACCTTGAAGATCATCAAGTCCAACCATAACCTAAATCCACCCACCATAACCTTTAACTACCTGTTAATGCTTAAATCATGTCCCTAAGCACCACATCTGTATTTGTTTCAAACACTTCCAGGGCTGGTGACTCCACCACCTCCCTGGGCAGCCAGTTCCACTGTCCAACCAGTCTTTCAGTAAAGAAATTCTTTCTAATATCCAGTCTGAACCTCCCCTGGTGCAACTTCTGGCCCTTCCCTCTCATCCTGTCATTATTCACTGGAGAGACATCTCCCTACAACCTCCTTTCAGGCAGTTGTAGAGAGCAGTGAGGTCACCCCTCAGCCGCCTCTTCTTCAAACTAAACAACCCCAGTTCACTCAGCCTCTCCTTGTAGGACTTGTCCTCCAGGCCTTTCACCAGCTTGGTAGCTCTTCTCTGGACACACTCCAGCAACTCAATGTCCTTCTTGCAGTGAGGGGCCCAGAGCTGGACACAGTATTCAAGGTGTGGCCTCACCAGTGCCCAGTACAGAGGCACAATCACCTCTCTACTCCTGCTGGCCACACTACTCCTGATGCAGGCCAGGATGCCATTGGCCTTCTTGGCCACCTGGGCACACTGCTGGCTCATGTTAACTCAGCTGTCAACCAGCAACCCCAGGTCCTTCTCCACCGTGGAGTTTTCCAACTGCTGTATGTTGCTCATCTGACACGCCTTACTGCACGGTAGCATAGTGTGGGGTGCTCGGGTCTGTAAAAATGAGGTCACCTGAGATTCAGGGTGAAGAGAAACTAACAGGAGGGTGGAGCCTGCCTCCTGCACGGTGACTGACTTGCCCAGCCTCAGGTGTGGTTGTCAGTGCAAATTAATCTATTTCTTGACGTGCTTCCCAGCAGGCAGCCCTGGTGGTCCAGCCCAGAGTGCTGCTGACAGGGGCAAACAAACGTTCTGGGGTGTTGTGTAAATGTCTGTAAACTGTTTCTGTAGGGGTGAAAATGGTTACAGAAGCGTCTGTAATAATAATAATAATACCATTTTGTTGTCAAAACTGGCTTGGATTTTAAAGTAAACGCATTTGCCTGCTTTTTAATTTTTGGATAAAAATACTTGAAATCCTTAAAAGTTCCAGCTTGGTAGAATTTGATTTTATTTTTTTTTACCTTTGGATCACTGGAAGTTGTCATTTGGTTTATAGTCTTAAGTTCACTTTGCCAGTATTTGGGCACGTCAGCAAAGCACCAGGGGGTATTGCAGCAGGGCCAGGGCTGTGCCCAGGTCCCCCAGCTCTGCCCAGTTTGCTGCTTGGGTGGCTCCAGCAGAAGACATGTTGGGTTAAGTGATGCTGCAGCGTGTGTGCCTAAGGGCTCCATGTGCCTTCCTGAGGGTCTGCTCCAGAGGCAGGGGAGCGAGGCCCCGACTCTCAGAGCAGCTCACACCCTGGCTGCAGGGTGAGGCTGGCTGCAGAGAAAGCTGTGAGGTTTAAACTGCTTTTAGGTGCTGCTGAAGCACCGTTGCTGGGCAGGCAGTGAGTTTCTAGAGCAGGAGATGAGAATAGTTCCATCACAATTGTTAGATGGAAATACTTTGCTGCCAACATTGGCTGCAGCTAACAACTTTGGAGAGAAGCATTAAATCCTGAAGCAATTAAATGTATCAGCAAAGCAGGATTTTTTTTTTTTTTCTTTTGTGAGATACTTTGCCAGCTGTTGTTTAGGGGGGAAAAAAATCTGAATCCTTTTTATGAAGACTGTTTTTAGGTTTCTTTGTGTTTGGGGCTGATTTATACATAATGCATTAGCATGGGAAGGCAAAATATTAATTTGCCAGCATGAATATTTAGAGGAAGAATCGGTGGAAAGCATGTGTGGATAGTTTAGCCAGAGATCCAGAAGAATGTTATCAGTATTAGAAATGGTACAAAAATTAGATTGTGGGGGAACAATAGGATGACAAAAGGCCTCAAAATCACTTCTTCAGCTGCAGTTAAGAAGAGTATATTTAAATCAAGTAGGTATGCCCCTGCAACAGCTGGCGCCTAAAGAAGACAACCTGCTTTGTGACGTACTGAAACACCTCCAGGAGGTCAAGCTTGGTGTGGGGCACGGGTTACTCTGGTCACTCTGTCTGGTCCTGCTCTCAGCTCCATGGCAGTTGAAGTGTTGCTGCTGGAGCCAGAGTGACTCCTCTCCCCCCAGTCCCCGTGCGCTGGGCAGGATCACAGATCCTTCCATACGTCCCACCCTGTTGAAGGCAGGTTGTAGCTGTGGGAGTCTACAGAGTTTGGTCTGAAGGTGTTTTTTCCAGGATGGGGTGCAGATGGAGAATGGTGAGATCAGAGTTCACCTTCTCCTCCCTATGTCTGGGTCATCCCTCTGCCTGCATGGCCTCACCCTCCTCACCAGGCTCCCTGGGCTGATGCACAGAGACATCAAAAGTCCCATCTGCTTCCTGGAGTATCAGGACTAACAGCACTTTGGTAACTTCTCTGTCGCTGGAGGAGCTGGTTTCATGGAGCCCAAAGAAAGAAGGGAAATGTTGACTTTCATAACTGGGTTGACTATGTTTCAGAGAAACTGAGGAGGAGGGAGTTTCCTTTGCTTAAGTTTGCTGAATGATACTTCTTTTGTAAAGCTCTGTTGTGAGAAATACATGGTTCTTTGTGCCATTCCCTTTGCTTTTTGCTCGCAATGAAAGAATTTTGATTAGAGCTCTTGGTAAGCAGCATGTGATTGTTTTGTACAAGGCATGCCATAGGAATAATGCTGCTACAGGAGGAGGCCCCAGACTTGTAGAAGTTAATTATATTGCTTGCTGATTGCAAAAAAAATACCACCAAATGAAAGCTGGCCTATCTTAGGAACAAATGGTGTAAATGGGTTTGAGCATTGCAAAAAACAAACAATGCAGGGGAAAACAAGCACTTATGGTTCAGAACATCAGCTTCAGAGTGGTGGTTGAGCAGTGACTTTTGCCTTCTTGGGCTGGGCTGGGAGGAGCCAGGCTCAGCCCCTACTCCAGGGCTGCTGGTCCCAGCTACAGGAGTCACACACGGCCAGTCATGGAAGCTCACCTGACCCCGTCATCTCAACAGCCTCAGCACCTTGGATCTTAGTTCCTGGCCCTTAAAATACCAAGAGATGTGCAGCACTGCAGCAAACCTGTAAAAACTCTCTAGAGACTTCCTAGAAGTTTTTCCCTAGATTTCAGAGGAGATAATATTTCACCTGAAAATGCCCATGGTAGTTTGCAAAGTTCACATTAATGTTGGGACAGGACTTGCAGGAAGGAACAACCATCGGAGTTCCTCCTCCTTGCCAGGACTGAGTTTGCAAGCCGAGTTCGGAGCTGTGCGGCACGCTGAGGGTAGTGGTGTGCCTTCTGGAGCTGACCAGGGAGGTGGGGTGGAGAGAGAAAATCCCCACTTCTCTGCTCTTAAAACAGGGCTGAATAAACTCCGAGGCACTTTCAATAGTAGACAACAGGCTCAACTCAGGTTCTTGGGTACCCTGTGCTCCAAAAGCCACAGGTTTTCATCACAGACTAAAGTTTACAAAGCTTCATTGTTTTAAAAAAGAATGGTGTTTCTCCACAGATGCCCAGAAAAAGGAAGAGAAAAAAAAGAAAAGAAAAAACCCAAAACCAACAAAAAAACAACCAACAAACAAAACCAGAACCTCAGGACTTGGCTGGAAGTTGTGTCATGAATTTGAATGAAATACAATTACCAGCAGGCAAACCAAGCTACAAAACCTGCGAGCCATGTTTCAACATGATGTGTATTAAGTAGATAAGTTGCAAACCTTCCTAAGCAGGATTGCTGTGGAAATGAGGGCTGACCTTTATGTTGCAGAATAACACAACATCCCGTTCCCTGGAAATGCTCAGGAACACACGCAGCAAACAGCCATAAATAAAGGATGGCAAAGAGGGAGATTTTCAAGGCTTTGCAGCTCTGCTGGAGCACCAGCCCCCAAAAGGCCCAGGTGCTCTGGAGGGTGTGGGTGTATCCACAGGGGGAAGGAGGGGAAAGCAGAGGAGCAGGATGTGCCCCTTACCAGAGTGGCTGAGGGTGTCCCTGTTGTGGTTGGTGGTGTTTGGCCACTTCATTTCAGGTGGGTTGCACGAGGTGACTGCTGTTGGCCGTTTTGTCTCTGACTGTGGCTTCAGTTGTCCTGTTCTCACTCTGAATAATGATAGAAATACCTGCAGAGCTGCACTTGGTCTAGCAGAGAACATGGGGGAGAAGACAAAGCAAAACCACATTGGGCTCTTTGCCCCAGTGGAAAACAGAGATTGTTTTCCAGTTCTTTGAGGAGGACTCAAATGAATCATGTCTGGTCGGCAGGAAGCACGTGGCCAAAGCAGCAAGCCTAGAGTCCAGAAGGGCTCATGATTGTGCCTCCAGAAAGCATTGCTCGACCCACAGCCTGTCCTGAAATAGTAATGTTTTGATAATGTTTTGGGGGTAACTAGGCTGGGACATGTATAACTATTCAAATAATGAATGCCAAAAAAGGGAATCCATGCTAAGCTCAAAAATATGGACTCATCATTTAATTTGAAGAAATGTTACCATTGTAATTTGGTTTTGTTGCATTGTGCTATAGGCTTTTTGGCAGGGGTTTCATGGGAGACGAGAAAACAGTCAGATGGTTCCCTCTAGCCTTTTTGAGATGATTCTCTTAGTTTTGGCAAAGTGTATGAGATGCATTCTTCAAAAATCCATTTTAGGCTCTCCAGCCTCCCAGTGGAAACTGCCCTGGAGGGTGAACATGAGGCAGGACAGACCAGACCTGCCATCACCCTGTGAAGGGTGATGAACCATTTGTCAGTCTGCCGTGGGGTGGTGGCTGCCACCAGCACTGCTGTGCTGTGCTGGGATGATGCTCTCGTGGCTGAGCCCAGCTCTGGCACGAGACTACAACAGCAGAGCCCCACACGTGTTGCTGGGGAGTCCCTGTTGGTGCTTGCATGTTGTCCCCTGTCAGCTAAATAGAGTCATTTTGTTTAGGTCCTGGGGAGGTTGGTGATGAAGAAGAAATGTTTTTCAGATGCTGTCGGGGCCACTGGCCCTGGCTGGCAGCATCCCTGAGCTGGGACACTCTGCCCTGGCCCTGCCTGTGCAGCATCATCCCTTGGTCCTGTCCCACTCCCTCATCAAGGGGTCCCTGCTTACCCCCCTTCTGCCTGGTCCTCTGCTGGTCTCACAGTAGCCATTCTCACCCCCAGAAGGGGAGCTGTCAAACTACAGCAAGCAGTTAATTGCACAGTAATTAGAACATTGAAGCAGCATTGGGTGTCACTTCACCTGGGTGCTGTGAAGGGCAAGGCTGAGATGCCCCTGGTCCCATCCCTTCACTGGGGCAGTGGCAGGGCGTTGTCCCAGGGTGCTGGAGATTGCCTCTGAAAACCCAGGTGAAGAGCTGCAAGTTAAATCCAGTAAGGAAGGATTGGCCCCATCTACTTAACCTAGTTCCTAGGAATAAAAAACAAGTCAGAGTTCTGGCTATTTGTATTTCAGGGGACAGAATTTGTATGATCTACAGTAAAGCCATGAGTAGATGGGGTGGTCTTTGACCTTAGGACTGAGCTAAACACTCCCAGGGGTTTGTTACTTTTACACATGGATACCAAACTCACAAAATCATTTCACATCTCTGAGCACACAAAATCGGTTTATAGCCCTTACGTAAGGGTGTGTCATAAATGCCCTGGAAGGAGAGAATGATTAAAAATGCAGAGCCCTTTAACAGAGGAAATTTCTCAATTTCTCTGAGGGAAATAAAACCACAAGGGCATTCCCTTTGCTTGGATTTTAAATTAACCCCAGGTTTAATTTGTTGAATTCATTTTGGTTCGTGAGCTTGGCGGGGGTGAATGCGGGTGGAGATACGTCAGAAAATTAAGCTTTACCCCTTAGAAAAAACCTGGAAAGCCTTAAAGCTGCCGTGACACAGGAATTGTGAGGTTGGTTGGGAGGGAGGGAAGGAAATGAGATTTTTAAAGCCAGTGGATTTGTTCTTTTTCTTTGCCTTCAGGTTTGGGAAGCATTTTCAAGCTCTTTTCCGCAACCATGAGGACTCAGGAATGCTTTTTGCTCGTTCAGTTGTTTTTGTGGTTTTAGTTTTTTAACTTTGTGATGAAACAGGTCCGATACTCCAGCTGGGTGAGGTGGCATGGACTGAAGGCTGCTCGGGCCACGCCAGCATGCGGCTCCTGCTGCTGCCAGGGATGTGAGGTGGGATGAGGATGTGCCTCTGCAGGAGGCAGCCAGGGCCCCCTGTCCCTTGAGGAGCTGTCCCGAGCTGTTCCCAAGCAGTTGGAGGTTAGCACCTGGTTGGTCCCTGGGCTGGCACTCTGCGGGATTTCTGTTCAGTGGGGAATCTCTCAGGAGCTCACAGCTTTTCTTTTGCAAAGGAGCCGGGTTAGAGGCTCAGC
This sequence comes from Hemiprocne comata, assembly GCA_020745705.1. Classification (NCBI taxonomy): domain Eukaryota; kingdom Metazoa; phylum Chordata; class Aves; order Apodiformes; family Apodidae; genus Hemiprocne; species Hemiprocne comata. The sequence continues at coordinate 123,156,310 of CM036588.1, forward strand.
CCTCGCACCTGTGGGGCGAGCTGGGGGATGCAGGAGGCTGCAGGGCCCCTGGTGTCTGCAGCTATTCTCTCCCAGTTCTCCTCAGTTTTGATGCTGGTGATGATGTGCACTCAGCAGAGGATGCTGGGCTCTATGTGAGAGCCACCCCATGGCAGGAGTGGTTTCCATGGTAACCTTCCAGCAGCGTGACATCAGCAGCACTATCACATTGAAGCTTTTCAAGGCTTTTTGGGATTACGTAAGTTCAGAGTGGTTAGGCTGCAGCTTGGATCTAATCACTATTCAGAGTTTTAGTTGAATTAAATTTAAAAAAACCCAAACCAAACAATCTAGAAGCAGCTGGGATCAGCGGATGCGGAGCAGGGGCAGGTCCTGGCTGGGCAGGGGCCAAGATGTGTCCAGCGAGGGGAGTAGCTGGGAGGCCCCTGCGGCAGCTGCCCTCCCTGCTGTGGATCCATCAGGCTGTGGCCCTTGGCCGGCATGGGGATGCTGGCAGCAGGGCTTTGCTCCTCTCCCTGGCAAGCCAGGCATGGCTGGTTGTCACCTCCCTGCAGCCAGGTGTGCCTTTGGCTGCTGCGGGGTCTTGGGGAATGCAGGGAAGGAGCAGGGATTGCCCTTGGGAGTTGAGGCAAGGAAGCACGTTCTTTTGGACAACAGGGGTTGAATCAGCTTCGTGCTGTCCCTAGGGTGGTGAATATTTCTTACAGAGATCCTTTTCGTGGTTGAGACACCAGATTATGTCCAATTCAGCCATGCTGGGGGTCAGGAGGTAATCTGGATTTACACCCATGCTTGTGTGGGTGTGCATGCTGGCGTTGCTGTGCTCCGCTCCTCCAGAGCCTCGTGCCAGCTTTTCCAGGCACCGTCCGTGCTCTTCCTGCAGCCACAGAAGCGGGAAACCAAGGGTCTAAGAATACATCCTATTTTGACTACAGTGTAGACATGCAACAAACTCAGTTGGGTCGTGCTTTCTTGAAGTGAAAGCTTCCAGGCACTCTGGCCAGCGTGGGCAGAGCCTTTGGGCAGTGGGAGCCGTGCTGGGCCGGGGCAGAGGGAGCTGCTGGCACAGCTGGGCCCTGCGCCGCCAGCAGCCTCTGTCAGCCCCTCACGCGTGGCAGGAACAGCACTTTAAATAGCTCTCTTCAAAACAATTCCATTAATTCATCCTGCTGCCTGTGGGTGCTCTGCGTGGTTTTGTGCACAGCATTTGATTTAAGCCTTCTGATGGAAGGAAATGTTTCAATAAGAGGAAAGAGCAAGAAGTTTGATGTAGTCCCTTTCTCCTCCAGCCAGCATCTGTGCCAGCATCCCTAAAACGGGTATCCAGATGGCTGGTACCCAGCTGTGTCTCCTAAAGATTTTTGTAACGGAGTGTTCCTGTGCGATTGTCTCTAATTTTTACGTTTATCCTGCTGGAAAACCCTCTGCAGGGCTTGCAGCAGCATTCAGTACTTCCCAGCTGCCAGTTTATTCCTAAATCTGTTTTGGGAGTCTATTAAGTGAAAGTTATGAGTTCAAAAGGTATTAGCAACAGTGTTAGTGTTTCTCATCTTGTTAAGAAGGTACTCTTACCTAGTTTGTGTTTCTGATCAAGCAAAGTGATGAGTGTATAGGAAACAGCCACCTTTATAAATGGTGTAGCTGGAGTAAGGACCTCCTGTGAGTGGTGGTGTGGCCGATGTGTGCAGCAGCTTGGGGAAATGCAGGAAGAACCAGCACGTTCTTCTTGCATCTCACCAGAGACCTCGCCTAGGAGAACACAGGAATGTTTAGGATTTTAACAGGGCTTCGGCAAATGCTTAAGTGATTTCCAAAGGCTGGAGGTACTTTGAAGTGCCATCAAAGTCAGGCTGAGAATTTAATGCTTTTGTGGGGAAGAGCTGGTGCATTTCCCTGTGCTTGCTTTTCAACCCTTGTGTTGCCTTCACTTAATGATCTGAATACTTGAAGAACTCTTCCTAGTGCGCTGTCAGAAGGGGAAAGGGAGCTGGTCGTCCTTGGCAGGAAGACATGAAAAATAAGCTGGCCAGCTCTTGGGTACTCTGGGCACTCAGTCAGCTCCTGGGCACTGAGGGGGCTGTGGTGCCTAACCAGAGTTTTAGAAACTGAATGTTATTTACCATTTTTTCACCACTCATGCTAAGCCACAGGCAGTAAAAACTTGTACCCTCATACACTTGGCACCACAGGTGAGAAGGAGATTTCTTTTTCATATCTGTGTAAAGCAATGGGAATGTGTCCAGGCTGTAGTGGCAGTGTTTTTGCTGTCCTGAGAGGTCCCAGGTGAAGGCAGGGCAGTGATTCTCACATGTGGTTTGGGTCTGGGTGCTTGAGTTTTCACTTCTTTCAGAATAAGGGGGTTTGTCCTTGTTACGTTACTCCCCTCCCCAGGCTTTCCTGCCCATGCATGCCTCTGTGTGACCCCTCTGTCCTGACAGTGGCTGGGAGAGCACTGAGAGCAGTAATGAAGGACTTGGTTCATCTTGTTCTGTAATCTCTGAATTGGATGACAGATGGCTGCTGAGCCAAGAGGTTTTTTGTTTGGAGCAAAAGAAAAATCTTGATCTTGTTTCTAGCTTTCTTTAATACTTCCTTAGTATTTTGTATTCACCATTATACCACATAATTTCTCATATATCTGTACTTAAGGAAAATGCACTGTGGTTTTCTGTTAAATGCAACTTAATTTTTCTGAGACTTTTAAGACTGAAAATGTCTGGCAAGAGGTTTTGAAATAATGTAATAACATCTAGTAAGGTGATAAACCCTATAGATAGTGCAGAGAAATATTGGAAAGATGCTGGATTTGTTTTTAAACACAGTGTAAGTGCTCCAGACTTGGGGTTCATGATTCAGCATTCTTGATGTTAATGATTTACAGCAATGAATGGCAAGTTAGCACTAGGTTTCCCTGGAACAAAAGATTGCCTTGGTCTGAAACAAGTGACTTATCTTGAAATCTGCCTGAGTGGAGGTGCAGCATGGAAATGAGGGGGAAAACTGAAATCCAGTGTAAGCCAGTATGTTGAATCCTTTGCAGGGGCTGCGAGGTTTTATTGGGGAGTAATACACAGCTAAGAGTCTCCAGCTGGTACGCCTGAATGCTTCCTGGAGGGAAAGGTGGCAAAATCCAGACATGGAGAAGTGATGCTGGGATCCACTTCCTGCGTGGGGTGGGATGCGCTTCAGCGCGTGAGGTCCGTGTGCGGGGGCTGCACCAACCTCAAGCTCTGCAAGCCCCACGGTGGCAAGGAGACCTTGCCAGGGGTCCAGGCTGGGTGTGTTTGCTCCAGAGTCACCTGCCTGCCAGGGGTGTTTGGGAGGGCACCCAACCCCACCCTCTTCTGGAGTCTTTCACCCCACTTCTGCCTATGCCTGCTTGAAAGAGGTGTCAGGAGCTCTCTGCTAGTTTGTGCCTCTTTACACTGCACCTGAGCAGTTTCTAAGGGTCTCTGCCAGTGTTTGGCAGCTGCCCAGCTCCCACAGCCATTTCCAGCAGAAACTGAGCAGCCCACGTCCATCTTTCTTGCAGTCTGTGGATATACCTTTACTCATACTTTTGTAGCCACACTCCAGAATAATACAGATAGCAACCAGGCCAGCTGTGTGGTTTCCTGCCGATGCTCAGGGAGAAGCGTGCCTACCCCGCAGGGTTGCTTTCTGCCCAAACCCTGCTTCTGATTTCACTCTTCCCTTCATTTTCAGTGGAAAGTATTTGCTAAGATCACCTACACCTCTGCACCTCTGCAGCAGGTGTGTGACAGTCTCTTGGTATCAGTGTGCAACACTGAGACGCTAAGGAGCTGCTCGCTTGGCTGGAGAGAGCAGGATACTCTCCTGATGTAGGTTCTCCCAGCTGGATCCATAAGCTTTTCCGCCTGCACCTGAGCTGGGCAGGTGTATTGGGGCCAGCTCTGCCTCTGAGCCACAGCGGTGGGGCCAGTGCCTGCCAGAGCTGCTGGTAATTGAAGTGGTTGGGTGTTTGTCCAGGCCAATGTGCTTCAGGTTTTTTCAGCAGGAGCTGGCCCAGAAGGCCCTAGCGAGGCCCTAGCAAAGCAAGCCCCTTAGTGCATTCACTGTTGTGTTCACACTGTGCTCAGCTGCCCGCAGGGACGTGGCTGTGGTCTGAGCCCTGCATTGTGGCTGTCCAGCAAAACGCACCAATAAATGTGAAACCTGGCAGGGACATCCCTTTTCCTGCCGTGAGAGTTTGACCAAGCTTCATGCCTTGCAGGTGTGTCCTGGGACTAAACGAAACATCGGTGTTCCTTTACCCAGAGCATTTCCATCCATGCAAGATGGGTGCAGCAAGGAACACATTTGGTACCTCCTTTGCATTTCCCCACCAGTGGGAGTCAAAAGCGAGCTGGGGGGAACTGACCCTGGTGTTTGCTTCTCCCATCAGCATCCACTACTGTTCCGTGTCCTCCTGCTGCCCCGCCGTGATGGACAGGCTGTGAGCACACCCTGGCTTCCCCCGCTGCCCATGCATCCCATCTCTCCTGCGTTGCCATGCTGGTGTCCCTGCAGGGTTGGGACAACCTGTGCAGAGAGGCTGTTGTTGATCCTGGTCCCTCTTTTTCCTGGACTGACATGTTTGTTGATGCTTTAATTACGATTTATTATAGCGTTAGCTTGTGAAGGATGTCTCAAACAGCTTGGTTTAAAGAGAATTGTTACCAAAATGTTTGGGCTAGTAAGTACAAAAGCATTTGTCCTTTGTCAAAGAGGAATGAAGGGTGGTGTTGCAGCTTTGGGGGTTTATGGAGTGTTACCTGAGGGAAGGTGGCTTTAAAGCATTTATTTTTTTTTAGCAAAGCACATTTATTTGTGTACGTCAGAAGGCCCATCATCTGGAAGAAGAGTTTTGTACCTAGAGTGATTGGTAAACCAGATGGCATTTTACTGCCATTTTACTGAGTTAATCTCCTAATCTGTCTTTTACCTGTAATTGCGTATGAAAGACAACTGTTATTTTAAGGAAAAATTATTTAAAAAAAAGCGCCAAACACAAAACAAAACACAAATGTTTTTGCTTAACTAATATCATTGGTGACCACATATAAGGTCTTTATTTGCTAAGCAAGGAATTCCTGTAACTGCCTCTGACACCCCTGTTTAGGAAGCCGTCCACGCAGATAACAAAAAGGCTGCAACCTTTCTTTTCTCCAAGAAAAGATTATGGTTATGGAGGATCAGGCTGAAAAAATTCTACTTTTTAAGGGATTGAAAACATTGTAACAATGGAAGAAACTGGAGTAGAAGCTGAACAGGAGCCACGTCAGCAGCCCCTCAGCCTGAAGTGAGGGACTTCTCTGCAATTTCTGCCAGAGGCTGATGGCAACTGCTTGTGTTCCTCCTGTCAGGACTGGGTGGGCTGGGCCTGGTGTCCTACAGGGCATCTCCCTCAACCGGCCCTGAGCTGCAGTGGGGGGTGATGCCAGAGATGGAGGCTTGCAGCTTCCATCTGATCTTCTGGTGTGCTCATACAGTCTGTCTGCTTGCCCTTACTAACAGCAGCAGCAGTTCTTCACTCCTGACAGGAACATAAGAAGGAGTAACTTGGGGAAGAGCCAGATGGATTTTATTACGGCCTGCACATCCTCAACAATACTGTCTGGTCTCTGATGATTTCCCAATCCTCAAATTTCATTAGTGATGGAGCAGAGAGAAGACAGCTTGACTTTGAGATGTGGTCTGAGCTAGTTCTTCTGGTGTGCAGACATCAGTCTTGGTTTTACGTGTGAGCTGAACACATTGGATAGTCAAAAGGAATAAATGCCCAGTGCTCAGTTTTGGCTTTTGGGCCAGCATCCATGTCACCAAGCTTTGGGAGGTTCTGGAGGGCAATATAACTTACCTGTTCTCTTTCTACTGAATGGAGAACAGGATCACTGTGCAGTGTCTTCATGAAGTGAATGTTGTTGGAGATAAAGCAGCTTGAGATCTTAAGGACATATGAAGTGGGTGGCTTTTTACAGGACGGGGAAAGGGTGAGAGGGCAAAGAAATCACGGGTGAGCAGCCATGGGGTTAGGTCTTGGTGCTGTTGTCTCAGAGCTGACTTTCATCCATGGATGGCACAACAGCCTTAGCTCTGAAATGAGATTCAAAGCACAGCTTCTGCACGGAGGGAGCCGAGTTCTCTATCTGTGTCACACGAAGCATTTCCAGCAGAGATCAGATCACAATGTGTTCGTGCCCCAGCCTGCAGCTCTAGTGAGACCTCATTAAGACTACTCTGTGCAGTGGTGTCATCACACTCAGAGTAACTCCAACTGGAGCAGGTAAATGGGAAAATTCTGGGATCATCAGGGGACTGTGAAGGCTCAAAACAAGAAAACAACACCTTGGTCTTGTTTGATTCAGTCTAGTAAAATAAGTGCTATTTTTGAATATACAGGGGTAAACAATTGGTGAAGAGGCTTGGCACAAGAACCAGTGGATATAAATTGGTGGTGAATCAATATAGGCTGGAAACCAGAAATTTCTAGCCACAAGGTGGGCATTCTGGAAGAATTTTCCAGAAAGAGTGGTGAGGGAAACCCAAACCGGGAGCAGTGAGGTCCAAGCTCAAATCCAGTGATGTTCAGGAGGGCTCTGCAAGACTGGCCTCCACCCAGGAATGAAGAATGATACTTGTAGAAGTGCCTAGAAACCAGAGCCCTGGTGTGTAGCAGCCTGCAGAGACTCATGGCTGGAAGAGTCCCTTCCTTGAGAGCTGAGGGCTCTCAATGACTGGATAGATTTCCTGTCCTGTTCCCTATCTGAGCTGTATGGCATTCTTGGGACAGCAGGAGAGAGCGCTGGGATCTTGGTATTTGGGTGGAAATGTGTTTCTGTTTACTTAAGTACCCTAAGCCAACAAAGATAAGCACAGCTTCAAGTAACCCCCATCACTGTGAAGGTTGGTCACTTTGTATGCTGCTTGTGCTTCATCTCCAAGAACAAACATTCCTTTTGCTTGCAGTTCAGGATCCCATGTGCTCACCCACGTGTAGAGTAACAGCTTGCAAATCATTATCTGATTGGCATCCAGCCATTAAACTTCCAGTGACCTGCCTGCTGATATTATTTTGTGTGTTGCATTCTCCTGACATATCTCTGTGAGCACCTTGAATTGTTTTCCAAATAAATGTGAGGGTAAACAATAAAAACTGAAAATGACTGCCCAGGTTGGAGGTGAAATGTAAACCGTGAGACTGGTGTTGGAAATAGGATCTTTGGTCTGGCTGCCCTCTCTGGAAAAGGCCAGGCATATTTGAGCAGTGGGCAGTGCCAAAATGAAGCACACTTGACCTTTGCCATCCCTTGATGCCAGGTTAAAAGGTGTGTGTGCAGAATCCAGGTATTTGTGGTTCCTGCCCCCAGAACATGTACTGCAGGTGAACATCCAGGCTGGAAAACCACGGGGCTCCTCCAGCTCTTCTTCTCTGGTCTTCTCCCAGCCTGTCCCACTGACTTGTGAGCACAGATGTCTGGCTTTTCCTTCAGGATTAAGGCATGAGTCATAGCAGCAGAGTTTGTGTGAAGTCCGTGCCGTATTCATAATTTGTATATTTAGGAGATAGAGAGAGCTGCTGCAGTGGGCCAGACCAAAGATTTATTTTACCTGCTCTCCCAACTGCAGCACAACCAATAGCTCTTCAGCAGCTGCATACAGATTGTCGTGTTTAATAGGCACTGACAGGACCTGTCTTCCTTGAATTAGTCTCATCCGCTTTTTAAATTAATTCAAACTTTTTGATCTCCACAGTCCACTGAAGTGAAATAACATAATCAGTGTTAGCAATCAATAAAATGCTAAATAGCAGGGAGCTCGCATGGCTGTGTGTGTCACACAGGGCACACTAATGTAGGACGAGCAGCTGAAATCAGTGAGCAGAGCATGAATTATCATCCCAGCTCTGCACCAGCCAGCTGGGTAAAACTGGGAGGACTCTTTTGCACAAATACTTTGTTCGCTGAGAAGACACGAGTTGATCTTGTGGTCTGTGCAGGACCCAGCGCAGCATGGGCCAAGCCTCTTGATTCTTTCCTGAGGAGTGAGGATGTTGACGGTGCGGCTTTGCTGTCTTTGTGGAGCATCATGGCCTGTCCTGGATGTGGAAAGGTCTGCCCTCTAAAATGCAGAGCCTTAAGCAAGCAGCTGTGCCTAGCTCAGAGGGAGCAGAGGGTTGTTAGCAGCCAAGTGTACAGCCTGGGAGCTGGAGGAAAAAGGCAGGCTGGTATTGCTGACTGTTCATGTGCTCCTGTAGCAGGTGAGGGTGGGATGACATTGCCATATAAAATTGTAAATTGCACAGTAGGTGGGAAATGACCAGAAACAGGGCTCTGATTTGTGAGTGCTTTTATGTTATTGATGTTTTTCTGGTTTTCAGGAACTGTTGCTCTTTTGCTTTAGGTGACAGGGCCTTAGCAAAAAGTCTGGGGATTCCCTCCATGACCTGGTGTCAGGGAGTTTGTTGAATGTCAGCTCTTGTATTGCCTCTGCAGACAACTTGACAAACACTGAAATACTGTGTAAATGCAAATTTTGATGTTAGAGAGTTTGGTTGGTTTATTTCTCCCATTTTAAACAGACCTGATGTTAGAGAGTTTGGTTGGTTTATTTCTCCCATTTTAAACAGACCTGTTGTTAGAGGAGTTTCAGCCAGATCTGCTCACTGAAGTCCCTGAAATGAAAATGGCTAAAACTTCATGGATCCCTTGGAAGTGTTTCCAGTCCCAGTTTAAATGAACTCATTATGTGTCAGCTTGGCAGCAATAAGAAGAATGAAGGGGGACAGGGAAAAATCTCAGAGTTAAAAGAGATTTCAAAAACACCTTAGGAAATGTTCCCAAACAACCACAAGTCCTCCCTGGGGATCCTGTCCACATAGTAGAGAGCTCCAACTGCATATATCAAACAGTTCAAAAGGGAAAAGTTGGCCACTGCAGCTCTTGGGTGGAAAGCAAGCAGGCTGCAATGGAGTGCCAGAAAGTCTTCTCCAGCACAGGAAAAGCCACCGCTGTGCTGGGCTGACCCAGTCACAAAACCTTTCAGGAAACTAATAGGAAAATGCATTAGGTCAGGATGGTAATGCTTTCCCCATGCATCTTGTGAGGACGTTCTGCTTTACAGATTAACGCTGTCCCTGTGGCTGTTGCAAGAATATTCTGCTTTACTGATCCATTCAGCCTGGCTATGGGAAAATAGTGTTTCCACAGCCAGTGACACAGTGTTGTAATGTACTTTGGAAAGAAGATTTTCTGTGGTGTGCAATCCAAGCTAGTGCCAGTTGGCATTGCCCCCTCACAGCCCCCCAGGGAAACCTGCGGAGCGGGCCAGGAGGAAAACCTCTGGCATGATGAGGGAAAAGAGCAAACATGCTGCCTTGCACAGGGGATGGGGGAATTGCCTGGTGGCAATTGAAATGCAAAGTGGAGGGATGGACATTTTGGAGGAAGGGCCTGTGCTTTGTATCGTGCTTGACAGTATTGGGTTTTATCTCTGAAGGAGAAATGGGCTAAGGTGTGATTAAAGCAGCCATGGGTGTCTCAATGCACACATCATGGATAATTACTTTGATATAACTGTGAAGTACCCTCAAAGAGGAAGAACTTCCCTTTGGAAAGGTTGTGAGTAGCCTTGAGTTAAAGGTAGTCTGTGAAGTGAGTGATATTTTGAAACAGGTCTTCTTGGCTTCTAAAGTTGGCTGGCCTTCAGTTCGGTACGTTCTCTGTTTGGCGTCTGTGACAGGGCTGCAGCTCGCCTTCCCTCCAGCGTGTTTGAGAGCACCAGCGGGGGTTAATTCCCTGTGCCAGGGTATGTTCTTGCTCTGGTTTGGTTAAAAATATGTCAGGGAACTTTTTCGAATCCAGTCAAAGCATACAAATTGAGATGACTTTCAGTAGTTAGAGGGGGCCAGATTTTGCTCTCAGTCTCGACACCAAATTACAGTATTGACAGCGAGCCAAGGTATTCATCCTAGATTTCCATCAAAGTAATTGAGAACTGGAATGGGGTTGTTATCCTCCCTCCTTTAGCTGTGTGACTTGGACTCCTCGTCCCAGGTCCTCTCACAGGGGTACAGAGCTCTGAAGCTGTGATGTTCCCAGCCAGCATGGTTGTCTCAGAGACCAGCCTTGTTTGCCATGTCTGACAACATCCTTAATGCTGTGGCTGCAACTGGTCTGAAGGGAGGGAACACCATTCCCAGCTACTCATTCCCTGTTTTCAATCCCTCTAGCAGACAGATGTTTGACTTAAATTAGATTTTTTGCTAGATTTTTTCAAAAGCAGGTCATCTGATGAGGAGACAGTCTCCAATGTCAGTGTGCTGGTGGTCACCTCTTCCAGGGAGTGAATGCCTGGGAATGGTAACCTGGTTGTGAGTGGCTGCAGCAAAGTGTATATTTGGGACTTCAGGCATATCAGATCCTCCCTTTTCATGGGAAGCTGTTGTTGAAAGTTTCCCTGCTGGAAGGTCCAGCCCCTGCAAGGTCTTCTCCTTCCCCCCCCCAGCCCTCCCATGGTCTCCACATCTGATGAGGATTCCTGGGATGCCAGGTGCATCACAGCTGCCAGGTGGCCCAAGTGACTGTGGTGGCAGAGGTGGTGATGGAGGGGTGCCCAGGACAAGCTGGTGCCATCCTGCTTCCCGCTCTGGGTGAGCAGAGAGCAAACATCACGGGTTTGTGAGTGCCTTCTCCAAAGCCTCCTGCAGCTGGTGGAAAAGCTCTCAGGGCCTTTGGTCAGCTCTGGCCGAGCCAAATTACAGGAGGGAAATTCAAAGGCAGAGACCTGAATAAATTCAAGGTTTCCAGACAGGGGAAGGAGGCATGTAACAAAATAATTTACTTTTCCATAAAAACAGTGTGGTTTGAGTCCCATCACACCAGGTTTTGAGGGGTCTTGTTGGGGTTTGGAGGGCATTGGCTGGTTTCTGGCACATATGCAGGAACCCTCGAGACCGGTGAGGTGGGTGGAAGGAGAGGGGTGGAATGGACCTTGAGGGGAGGGCGAGGGGCTGCCCCAGGAGGCACAGCCTTGTCCTGTCCTTCAGTGGCAGGAGATGCTCTGGCTGGGGCAGTGAGGGAGAGCGGGTTTGCTGGAAAGACTGTCCCTGCCTTCTGCTCTTAGTCAGTTTGTGGGTGCCCCAGGTCATCTCAGCAGCTCAAAAGGGCATTTGTGTAGTCTTCCCTTAGATGACTAACAGTCATCAAATGTTAATTGGAAATTGCAGTCTGAGGAAGGAGTGTTTGTTTAAACATGGTGGTAAGAACAAGTTTTCAAATTTGATTTCCAAGGCTGCTGTTCCCTGGTAGTGATACCTGGTGAGTTACACTCTACTGCTCAGTAAGGTGAGAATAACGATGCCTGTTCCATGAGGGTGCTGCAGGGATTAGCCAGTCCTTTGCAGTACTTTGGGGAAATCTCAGTGGAAAGGAACATTAGAAGTGGAAGAAATTAGTAATTGTGATCCAAATACTTTGTACCTTCTTGGCCAACTCCAAATTCTCGTCCTGCCTGTGATTGCTGTGTGCTTTGGCGCAGGGCAGAGCAGTCGTTTTGGAAGTGGTTTTGTGCAGGAGTGTGGAGGTGCACTAGTCCTGGCTAGCACTGCAGCCTCAGGGGCTGCTCCCTCTCAAGGTCATCCTCTCCAAAATACATACTCCCCAAGGAGTGACTGTGCTTTGTGTCCCCAGGTCTCTGCTGTGTGCCCAGGCTGTCAGTAGGGCTGTTCTGGTCACTGCTGTTCCATACCCGTTTTCTGTTTTGTTGGGTTAATTATGTGATGTTTCTTCCCATGCTCAAATTCTTCCTCCTCCAGCTCTGATGGGGGCCTAGTCACACAGCAGTCAATGCTCATTACCGAGACCATTAATGCAGTGCTCCTTTTGTTCTCTTTCTGTTGTCTTGTCATCACAGTGGGGTCACACCTTACTGAGGGACATACTCTATATATTGGAAGTTGGGGATGGAGGCAGAGCTCAAGTCTCACTCCTTTGGCCCAGTATGGTTTCCTACACTAAGGATGGAGTTGCTGGAGCTCAAGAAGGTGGCATTCTTACTGCCAAGCACGATTCTGAACTTTCTTCTTCTTTGCTTTAAATAACAACATGTATTGTTCTTCTGGGTGCTGTTAATGGCCCATGTTTGATCTCTGCCTAGTCACCAACCTTTCTTCAGGTGCAATGAAGTGTTTTCTCTAGTCCCAGCCAGTAATGGCAGGACCTGGATCATACCATTGCTTGGCCAGACCTTGCTGCCCAAACTGGTGGCTGACTGCTGAGGGCAACTGGGACTTTTGACTGGGGGTGAACTACCTAGAACTAAGGCAGGACGATGCATGGCTTCCTCCAGCCCCAGTGGCTGTTGAAAGGAGGTGCTTGGCTCTGTCACCAAGGAACACTGTTTTCCCACTCAGGAGCTGCTGTGCCTCCTTCAGGAGAGGAGGGTCCAGCAGGGTATGACTGGAGACAGCACGGGTGCAGGGCAGGACACGCTGGGGACAGCAGAGGTGCAGGGCAGGGTGGGGGAGCTGGCAAGTTCCTCTCCCTACAGCTGCTTTCCTCTCCTGTTTTCTACTCGTTACTGGAAATGCAGATAAATACAGCAGATACTATATCTGGCCATATTTATCTTGTTCCACAAAATAGCCAGGAGGATTTTCCTGGGTGAAGAGCTGTGGCTTTTGGTTTCATTAATATTCAGCTGCTCTTTGGTGATATTTTGTTTCACTGAGACTTGCCTTAGAAATATTGCTGATCCTTCTAGCAGGATCTGTGGCAGAAATACCATAAATCTCTAGTATTAGGTGACTGACAATATCTGTGCAATATATTACTTTTCATCCAGGCCATAAAAAACACTTTCACTTTGGCTGATCATTAGACGCTGATTGGGCATGCATCTGCTTCAGGGTTGTGTCACCCTGAAGAAGAGAGCTCATGCCCGCAATAAATCTCTCCTTTCGCAGCGCTGGTGGGACAAACCAGAGGGGTTGCCAGAGGCAGAGCGTGGGGCAGTGGCAGGAGGCTGGGTCTGTTTCTGGGGCCTGGCTGTGTTTTTGTTGTCATTAGGCTGTTTTTGTTTCAATGGCCTTGTTACATTTTTTGCTGTCGATGTTTGTGCCCTGGAAAGGGTGTTTCTGCCCTGAAGATACATTCCTGATTTTGTGGTGTTTGTTTTTTAATCCCAAAGCTGTTACTGAAGGAACCTGGAGAGGAGATGCAAAAGCCTCCCCGTGCATTGAAAAATGTAGTATTGCGTCACTAGAGAAAAGCTTTCCTGCAGATTTTGTCCCCAATTCATTTCAATAGGTATTTCTTTAGCAGTCTTCTCTGTAAGTAGTTCTGCATTCATCTTGGATTATAGCAACATGGATCCCATTCACAGTCTCCTTGCGGAGGTTTCCATCCTGTGTTTGCCATAAAGCATGTTCCCTTGAAGTAGCCTGGTTGCTGGCAGCAGGAGTCTCAGAGGTGCCAATTTTAATCACAGCCTTTCATTGCAAATGCAATTTTTAGTTTATTTGGAACAACAAAGAGTTTCTCACCATGTGAACTTTCCAAAGGGAGCCCCAAGCAAAGGAGGAAGGGTCAGAGAGCTGGGGTCTCTCCAGCTGCTGTGCAAGGGGAGGTGGGCACATGGTGGCCAGCGAGGGGCCGGTGAGCACAGGGGCTGGCACCGGCTCTTTTAGTGTGTTGGAGAGGTGAGGGAATCTTGGCAGAAAGGTCCTCAGATGTGCAAAGGGACACTCCTCTGGCCATTACATGTCATCTGGGCTGAGCAGGGGCCGATTTCTGCACCATGTGCCTCTTCGGGTTGCTTGGTTTTGGGTTTTTTTCACTTCTCAATCTGCTGTAATGTGGGCTGCAGCGTGGGGGCAGCCACTGGGCAGCAGGGAGGTGAAGGGGTTGCTCACCTTCCCCAGGCCAGCGGTGGGGGGAACTCAGCAGAGGGAATCGGTACCCTGGAGCTGGGAAAAAGAGGAAAGAAAGTGACAGGAGGAAGGCAAAAGAGATTATTTTTTGCCTGGGTTGCAGGAAGGGCAAGACTTGTGATGCACAGAGGGCAGCAGGGTTGTGGTGTACCAAGGAGACCTGACTGCCCCTCCAGCATGTCTCAGCACTGGGAGTGCACAGACTGCCCTCACCTGAGCAGATCCCCCTGCCAGACACGATGAGCTGTCCACAGAAATGCAGGAGCAAGCTGTGCTGCTAGTTCATGCTAGACCTCTTCTCCGCAACTGTTTTCAACCCTGTTACCCTGTAATAATTTTTTTCCTCCTGACTGTAGTGAAATGATAGCTGGGGGAAGGAAATGGGTTGCATTTTGAATGTCTCATGTGTCCAGGTTCTGTGCCTTCTGTGCTGTAAAGGAAAGGGATGTCTAACTTTCAGCCTAGGCAGGATCTGGCAAAAGTAGAAATGGCCCAGAGCTTTCAGGAGGAAGCATTAGACGATGCTAATGCATGCAGTAATCTCAGCCAGGCCTGATTTGTGCTCTGGCACCTCGGTCTGCTTGCAGAAGGGAAGAGCTGCCTCACTGCTCACAATTCACTGCCTCTTCTTGCTCCCCCGCCAGCGGAGCGGCTGAGTGGACATACAGTGTTCGTTTGCTCCTTGGCTTTTTAAGCCTGTAAAAATTCTGGCTGTTTCTGAGACATGGCAGGAGACTCTGTGAAAGCAACATGGTGTCATCTTCTCATCTCATCTATGCAACAGTGAACTTTCTTTCTACCCCATTGTGCTTCAGGAAATCCAGTTTAGCCCCAGGGATGCCAATGGCAGCACTGTATATAAAACATGACATAATCTTTTCCTTCCCTCACCAACAAAATCTGAGTCGGACAGCTGTGCGTGAGATATTTTGTCCTTCGCTCTCTTTGGCCAGGGGCAAGAGGGGTGGAAGGTTCAAGGAAAAACCTTGGATCTGAAGCTAGCCATTGTGATGACAAAGCTTCCTGCTATGAAGAGTCATCTGAGCTACTTGTGACTGGGAAGGGTACAGCAGTGCTGCTGATGTGAGTGTCAGTATGGATGCTGTAGGTGCTCACAAGGATGCTGCTGAAGTCCTGGTCTTGCTGTTGACTCTAATGAGAGCAGAGCTGGTCCAGGAGCAGAGCATCTCACTGCTCCTGTGCTGCACACCCTGTCTGGAGCAGTCTCACTGGCTGCCCCTGCAGGCATTGCTCCTGGCCTGGCTGGTGAACCTGCAGTTCAGTGGCATGAATCTGCTCCAAGGTCCCAAGAAGCTCTCTTGCCTTTCAGTAATGGTTTTCCTTTGAATCCATCCAGACATTTTGGAGGATCCTGCTATTAAGTGGGTTGTTAGCATGCACAGGAGTGCCTTGCTTGGCTGTAAGCAATCCCATTTTCCAAGACCACTTCATCCACATTATTCTTTACCATTTTGTGCCCATTTCCTAGAGATCCCAGTGCTCCACAGCCTTGTGCTGTGACGCTTGGCAGTGTTCACTGTTGCATGATGCAACACACACAAGCACACAGAGTCCTTCAGTCCCTGTGCACACACAGCTCCATGCTGAGTAAAGACTGGGAGTCCCCCCGCACACACACCTGCCCGTGGGGAAGGCTGCTTTACACCCCCGGTTCCCTGAGGTGACAAGCCTGAGGTGTGCAGGGGTGGACAGGCTCCTGAGCCCCTGGGCTCCCTGCCTGGGCTCTGACTGACTGCCCAGCAGAAACAGAAGCTGTGCTTGGGCTTCTGCACTGCTAGGATGGTGCCTGGAGACATGCTGTTGGGGGACTGCCTTAGGGTGCACGGTGTTCCTTAGCAGGTGCACCCCTGAAATGGGAATGTTTGGGCAGGAGAGGGTGAGAGCCTTTGTACGGCTGTTTGCAGATTATTCACTGCAGAAAAGTGTAACAGTTATGCAAAGGTTATCCCACCAAGGGGTGTGTGGTATTTAGCTGTGTGATTGCCACCGAAATCCATTGCCCTTCTAGCTAAACCTCCCTGAGGTGCTTTGGAAGTGTCAAGCATTTGTTCTTCCCGAGCATGACACAGAGAGAGGCAGGGTCAGAGGAGGAAATGAGCCTGTGCAGTCACCTCCTCGGTGCCTGTCCCATCTGGGGCCGAGGAAAGCTGCTGTCTCCCGTGCTGAATCACCAGAAACAGCTCCAAGCAGGGCTGCTTTGCCGCAGCAGTTTGCAGTGCCACACCTGGAGATGGATGCCCTGGCATCCCGAGGCCTGCTCGCCTCCCCTCACCGCGCCGCCCTGGCCAGTTCTCCTCCCTGGGCCTTTTCAAGCCAGCGTCTTGCAAGGCCTTGCCCAGCGTCCTTCGTGACACCGTGCTTTGTCTCTGGCCTGATGAATTGGATGGAGATGCTTAGCATCTTTCTTGGCTTTGCTTAAATGTGTTTTATCTCCTTAAAGTCATTAAAACTAAATGCCACATGTTATGCAAGTGGATGTTCCCTGGGTTAATGCTTTCAGGAGCCCTAGTCCACTTCTTATTACAGCCTGTGCGTAAATTGTAAAGAAATGGAGTTGCCCTTGTGAGATCCAGTGAATTTGCAATATGAAATGCTTGAAGTTTAAGCACATTTTTTACCACGGATCAGGAAGGTCCCAAACGTAGTTTAGGAAGAGTGCTGTTCTAGATTTCCAGAGCAGATCATACAAATCAGCATAGGTGTCTGTACTGCAGGAAACAAGTTTTAATGAAGCACCTTCTTAATTGCATTTGCAAATGCTTAAGATGGATGTATCTCACGTGAATCGGGATGCAGACAACAGCCCTGGAGTTCTCAGTGTGTACATAGCAGATATTTGGGGGCAGCTGCTGAAGGTGTTTGGGATCCTTGTGTGGGGGTCTCTCCTGAACCCAGAATGAAGGTGGCTCTGCCACCCCAGAGAGCACCCACAGCCCAGCTGGTCTGCACCCTGCGCTCCTTACCCAGCCTCGGGCACTTGTACTGAAAAGCAGCTGTAATGGGAGATTCTTGATCCACGCATCCCTTCAACAGCCCCAGCCCTGCCGAGCAGCAAGCAGGGTCTGTACAAAATGGGTATTTCATCTCTTAAATTCTTCAGGGATGCAGCTCTTCCAACAAAGAAACTCTCCTTGAGGGTGGGAATGCTGCTTTGTTGTTTTTCCATTTTGAAAGACAGGACAGCTGAAGGGGGATAGGGGGAGGAAGAGTGTGAGCTTTGATGTAAAGGCGGAAGGTATTAAATAAGGCTGTGAGAGGAAAGCACCTCTGTGATGCTGTTCTCTCTCCAGCTGTAACTCGTAAGGGATGCAAGCACCACCCCGACAAGCAGACCTTTCAATGACATAGGATTTTGCTGCAGAAAACAGAGCTGGGAGAGTTGCAAGAGGAGAAATAGTTTAAAACTCCTTTACATTTTGCTGTGCTGTGCCCAGGTCCCATTCCAAGGCTGGCTTTTCTTTCTCAGCCATGTGTCTGGCTGGTGGGACCCCTGAACCAAGACCACCCTTCTTCCTCTTCTGGCATGTCTGTGCAGCTCTGTCTCACTCTGTACAGCTTCTCCCTCTCTTCTGGGAAAATGCTGGACATAATTGTTGAAGGGCCAGTATCACTAGTGTTGTTAAAGCTGGTGGTGGACAAAGCCCTGGGAGAGCACCAGAGAGCCTTTCTGGGCATGCTCAGGGAAGGAGAAGCCAGAGAAGGAGGCTCTCTTTGAACTCAGCTGCTGTCACGTGAACACCTCTTATTCGTTGCTCCATAAACAGAGGCTCTTCCAGAGTAATGAACTTGTAAGCATATCCTCTGAAACTGATAGAAAGCCTAGTTGGCTGTTGTAAGGTATAATCCCACTTTAAAGACTCTCTCATTTAAAAACATGATCTTATTTTAAGACTCTTGATATTACCACAGCAATGCTTCCATTTAGGGAGGAGGCGGAGGAAAAGAATATAATTGGGATTATAAAAAAAAAAAGGAAGAAAAGAGCCAAATATCTTTGTAAAACAGATGGTCCTTCCTCTAACCACATGTGGAGTCCTGCCCATGTGAAGTTTTACATGTAATTACAGCTGCCCTTGTGGTTTCCTCTCTTTTCCTTGCCTTTTTTATTTTCTCTAAGAAGGAGGAAGCAAATCACACGTGTGCCGTTGTCCCCCTGCGGCGCTGAAGGCCGCGTGGCGCGCAGGGCCGGTTGTGTTGGCGGTGGGAGGCTGGTGGTGAGTGTTGGCACGGTGCAAGGAGCTCTCCTGGGGCCAGCTGCCCTCCTCGGCCCAGCCTCTGTGCAAGCCATTGCCCTTCCTGCACCTTCCAGGAGTTCATGCCTGTGCCAGTTTGTCAGCTAAACCTTCTACCAGCCTAGGAGAGGAATTCACCCTGTCCTGTGTATCCTCTAAAGCCCTTTCATTACATGCTTGGTCCTTGGGCCTGTGAGTAGTCCCAGGGTACTTGTGTCCTGAAGACAATTCCACATGGGCCCCCACAGTTGCTGAGTGGGGTTCAAATGTGAGGTGATGTGCTTATAGCTTGTTGCAAGCTCATGTAATGACACAGTTTGGTTTGGGGAGTTTTCCAGCTCAAGTGACCCATTTAGTAGCACTCATAAGTGACGCACTTTCACGGCACCATCATTTATTTCAGCTTCTCCCCTTTCCCTCCTGAATGTCCTGGTGTTTAAACCCAAACCAGCAGCAGTGGAAAACCCCAGCCTGTGCTGCCTGCTACACCAAGCACCTCAGTGGAAGCGCTTGGAGCAAGGGGCTTTGCAAGCTGAGCTGCTCTTGCAGTGTCAGCTTGGCCATTGTGCAGAGTTTTCTTCCCTCCTTCTCCTGCTGCCTGTAAATCATGGCTGACATTGTCCTTCACTGCACAGACCTGCAGCCTTCAGCAGATGTGGGGCTTGCAAGACAGGCGAGTTGATGGAGCAGCTTTTCAAACCCTCACCCTGATTTCACGACCTCTCTTAGGGTGTCATCACTGGAGTTGGACATTTGAGTCAAATGTTAATTCCATGGGAGGGGGGCACCCATCTGTTGGGCCAGGACTGCTCTGCCCAGCCTCCTTGAGTCTGTGCCCAGGGACTTATTTCTACCAGCTGAGGTTCTGCCCTGTGACTGTGTCTTGTTTGGAAGGAAGTAGGTGCCAGGAGGGAATAATAAAAAAAAATAAAATATTTCTATGAATAAGAGTATGCTGCTGCTGCTGTTACCAGCCTGAAAAGCTTTTTCTTGGATGTTTCAAAAATATGTAGAAGGGAAAAGGATAAAACATTTTAAATAATATCTCTCAAATGACAGCCATAGGTGCCAGAACATAAAGCTTCTTAGTAATGTTATTATGATGTTTTGGAACGATATAAAAGGTGTGAGGTAAGGGATCCTTTACAAAGGATGTAAAAATTACAGTAAGGGGAAAATGGTACTGAGGGAGTTATTTATCTATTTATTTATGAACAAAAAAGGAAATCATATATGGCTTTCCCCAGTTTGCTAGGATGGACTTCAGAAGGCTGAAGACTGTTCTTAATACCAACCTTTGGGAAAATACTTCCTTTGGTATTTTTCAGTGTGGTTGTGGGGTGTCCATCCTTGTAGAGATCCAAAACCTGACTTCAGAGTAGCAACTGGTCCCAAACCATTCTTCCTGTTACACTTTCTACTTTTCTACAATAGGGCAATCATAAATTTTCCTGAATTCCACAGATTTCCACTTCAAGGCCAGGGTGGCCCCAGGCGATGGAATCCTATGTCATTTTAGTCAAAGCTTCCTGACTTTTGTCTAAAATACAGATATAGGCACATCTACACTTGCAGGGTGACAGCTGTTGGTCAAGTTACCTCAAGAACCCTCTAGAATCCCTTTTGGAAGAGCAAATTCTTAGGTATCTACTGAAGTCAAACCAGTCAAACTACCCAGGTTGTGTGTGGACACACAACCTGGACATGTGAGAGAGGTGACAGGGTTACTCCTTCCTTTCTGCTTCTCCTTTCTGCCATCCCAGCAGACAGCAGTGACTGCTTCTCCCATGTCAACACAGCAGGTGTGAAGTTAGCATATATAAAAGATGTAAATTCTAACCCATCACAGGGAAGAACAGTTCTTTCACCCCTTCTACACCAACGTAAGGCTGCATTCTGAGTAAGCTTTTAAGGTCAAGTCATTGCAGCAGGAGACTGCAAGTGCAGGCAGAAGAGCTGCCTTTGGTGATGAAGGCAGCATCCCATTCAGCGTTGTCACCTGCCATGGGCCGGTAGGAGCACTGTGATGGAGTCATTACCTGCTGCTTTGTCACCATGCAATTAGCAGAGTGATACTGCGTATTTGTAGTGGCTTCTGCCACTGGGAAGTTGGGACTTTGCAGCAGCCTTTGCACCTCTGCAGCACGGCTTTGCTCAGGAGAGAGTGTCCAGTAAAAGAGGGGAAGGTGTATTGTGAGTGTGGTCTCAGAGAGGAGCACCAAAGGACCACCCCATCTCCAGAAGCAGCACCTGGACCTTCTCAGCAGCCTTGCCCGACATGCTCCACAGAGCTGGCATCAGCAGCCTCATTTGGGAGCTAATAAGCGTGAGGCACCCAGAGAGCAGAAGTAATGTGTGCAGTGTAGCAAAGCCTGATGCCAGCTCCTGGTGATAATGCAGTGCTCCTTGGGTATTGGTGACAATGTTCTGTTCTGAAATGGTAATAAAGTGTGCATTTGCTTATTAGAAATGAATGTCAAGCCGTTCACCATCATGGAAATATCCTATTTCCATGACTTTGATAAATAGCTGCTGAAGCTCATGAATTTTTAATAGCAGTCCTATATTTAGGGGCTTTCAGTTTCTGAGAGAGATAAAAGGCTCATCAGAGATGGAGTTCTGGAAGAGCCTTGTCTTCTGCAACTGCTGGTACCTATTTAAAGCCAGTGTTGTCTTTCTGATGTATGATTATTATGCTGACATTGATTGATATGATTTTTATGCTGGAGATGAGGCTCTAAGCCAGCCTGTCACCATAAAGCAAAACATGTAACTGCAGAGGAACCTGCTGTGTCCTTTCTTCATCTGCACATGATGCTTGTTCACTTTTCCCCAATAATCATAGCCTTGGTTCCCCTTTATCAGGAGGCTCCCCTACCTCAGACAAATAAATATATGTAGTGTTGCATGCATATGTGGGGGGGGTCTGTGTGTGCACGTGTGTGCATATAGACGTGTCTGTACCTACACACACGTGTGTGTGGCCTCTGGAAGACCTTTTCATAGGCACACAACCAAACCTTGTGTCAGTTTGTATTTTGGTGCCAGCCAGGAGAGTGATGTGCACACAGAGTAGAAAAAACAGCCAGGACAAAAACAGAAAGGCAAAACTGAAACCCGTGAGTGAAACTCCAAAGGAAAGGGCAGCCCACAGCCCACTGTGACCCAGCTCTGCTGTACATTGGAGAATAGTCCTTGGCCCTCCGTCCTGCCAGGGCTGCTGGGTGCTCAAAGCAACTGCTTATGCATGGATTTTCCAAGGATCTGGACCATGACAGCTCCCACTTGCAGGTTGAATCCCCTAAAAAGCACTGACCTCCTCCATCAAGGATGCTCTACTGGACCAAAGGAGAGAAAAAGGGAAGAATGGTGCTATCTAGGTAATTAAAAATGAGACAAAAAATCTCTTGAGCTTCTTTCTGGGCTCTTCAGTTAGTGTTAATTGCTGAAGCACCCTCGGTGTAGACAGGGCCACAGTGGTTTCCATCACTTGCTGCATCCAGTTCTTTCTATGGTCATCTCCAGTTTTCATCTGGCCCACGATGGTTTGCAGTTGCTGGATACCATCCAAACATTTTCATGCTGTAATCAGTGACATTGAGCAAGCCTTAAGTGGCATTGGTTTGATGGCCTGCCCCTCCCTTGGATCAGAAGGTGCTGGGAGGACAGTGGATGCCATGTCCAGGTGGCTGGGCAGAGGCAGTGCTGTCTGTTGTGGGGTAAGGGGGCAACTCAAAATCTTGGTAGTTGGCCCTGAAACGAGTCCCGTTTCGTCTACTCAGCAGAAGCAAAGCAGAAGTCTGTCTGATTGGACACAAGAGGTAAATTTCTCACCATGAGGACAGTCAAACATTTAAATAGTTTCCCAAGGGAAGTGGTAGATTCCCCCACATTGGACAGTTTTAAGTCTCATCTTGACAGGGTGCTGAGCCATCTTATATAAACTGTAGTAGTACCTAAAAAGGTTGGACCAGATGATCCTTGAGGTCCTTTCCAACCTGGCCTTCTATGAAGTGATGGAAGGGCTCAGCGAGAAGCTCTGGGCATTAGCTTCATCTCCAGAAATGGGAGCCCTGAACTGCTTTTAGACAGTAAGTGATTTATCAGGTGTCTTGGGACAGCACATGTATCAGTCTTCACTGAAATGGTCATTGACAAGTGCATGATTAGTGCATATAACACTAAGAAAAATGGCAAAACCTCAGCCTGAAGTGAGGGAAGAGGTGGTGACAGGGTCGTTAGCTGGCTGAGGAGCCTCCCCATTGAGCCTGGACATGGTGCACTTCATTGTGTGGTAGCTGAGGGATTGGGTTGAACAATCCCCAAACCATGAGCACTGAGGACCTGTTGGATGTGCAGGTAACACGAGGCACTGAAGGTCCTGGGGTACGTTTGGAGGAGCAGTCAGGTATTCAGAAATCCTGATAAACTGGGAAAGGGTCTGGAGAAGGCGTGATGAGGCTCAAAGGGCACGAGTGAGCGTGCTGTGTGGTGGGGTGAGCACAGGCAGAGCTGCCTCCAGTGCTGGGGGCTGGTCACATCCTGACTTCAGGCCAGCAGCATTGGGGTGCCTTGGAAAAGGCAGCCTGGCAGCCTGGGAAGGCAGGGAGGCAGCTTAGGAGAGCAGCGAAAACAGGGCTGTCTATGCCATCATCAGGCTTATGTTCTGCACAGGCAGAGTTCCCTGTCCCGAGGTGGTGTCAGCTGGCTGCAGCACTGCTCTGTGTTATTCTGGTTTGCAAAGGATCTGTGGGTATTCCTGCAGCTACCTGTAAAAAACTGCCCTTGGGTGTAAAAGCACAGGAAGAACATGGGGGAGCTGCACTGCTTTGGCACCTGAAAATGCCTCCCAATGTTCTGACTGAAGACAAAGGCCACAAACTTTTGTGCAACTTGTGCAAATGAGGATTTTCTCTCAGTTGCACACATGAAAATGTCTGTCTTGGTGACAAGAGGATGCTTGTTTGTGGTTAGTGAATGTGTTTGTGGGAACCTGGTTCTCTTCAGACAGGTTTTCATTGACTAATCTCAGCAGTATTGCCAATACTGGGCATGGGCTGCAAGATTGATTGCAGCAATCATCTTTTTCATTTGAGTAAATTCTACTTGTTTACATCATCAAGAATTTCCTTTTTATGTACACTCCTTAATCTAGCAAAGTAAAGGATTATTCTAATTTCCCTCTGATAGGTGCATTAGTTACGTGTATCATTTTCACTTTGCAATCTTGGAATGGAAACTTTTCTTGTCAGTTTTATATGCAAAGAGCAAAAAGATGGATGTCTGAAGTATGTAACTCACTCTGATTTGCTAAATCCCTTTACTTTAAATATAAGTCCCTAAGCACTTCAAGCACCTTGCTGATGGCAGAGTTGGGATGGAGAAGGGAGAGAGGAGAGCTTTGCTTCTGCTTTGACTGCCTGTGGTGGCTGGCCACAGCTCCCACCCTGCACCCAGCTGCTGGTGGAGGGGGTGGCTGCACTTGGTGGGCTCCTAGGACACTGGGGACAGGGGATTTCTGGCAAAGACAGGCTGCCCTGCCTCGCAGACCAGGCTACTCTTCTCTAGGCTGGTCTGCTGGTAGGAAAGACAAGCCATGTGGCCTCGTTGTCCAGAATTAATCTCCAGATAATGTAAAACGCTGATTACATCAAAGTAAGAAAATAGTTAATGGGATACCTAATGTAAAATAACAAAGAGATTGTAATAGCTTTAAGCGTTTAGAAATTTGAGGGAGCTTAAGGAGTATTAGAGTTGCTATGCAGATGAGCCTGGACAGTTTAAACATTGAAATTCATTTGCAGGCAACAAATCCCTGCAGTGATGGCATGTGAGTGGCACAGCCTGTGGCAGCTGCCTGGCTCAGCTCTGCCCCGGGGTGGGAGGGCAGGGAAGCCCAGAGCTGAGCCCACTCTGGGGACAGGGCACTGGGGCTGGCCCCTGCACAGCTGAGCCCAGGGACAGGGAAGGGGCACTGGGGGCTGGCTGTCCTCTTGCTCACAGCAGCATTGCCACACTTTCCCCTGGCAATACTGGCTTTGACTGACCCCAGTTGAAGCTGCCTCCTTGGAACAGGATGGTTGTCCAGAAGCATTTTTGGCTGTAGGCTGTTCCTGACCCTGTCCCTTACTCAGGTGCAAAAGAAGGACAAGGCTGAGACTTGAGGACTTGGGCTTCTTCTAAAAATGTCTGAACCAGTAGCAAGGAAAGAGTTGAGAGTTCCCATTTCTTCCTTGCTTTCCACCTTTCCTGCTTAGACGGGAGACTGTCAGCTTTTGGTGAAGGGTGCAAGAATAAATAGGCAAAGCTGAAGCCTTCACTCTTAGGGGGTTACATGTCAAATACCAGGGCTGCTTGTTCACTGAAGAGCTTAGACAGTCAAGTCTGAACACCTCCAAACACAGCACTGCTGCTCTGTAGTGGTGCAGGTCACCTGGACGCATCTCGGGGTGAGTTCTCAGGGAGTGAGAAGGCAGGAGGTAGATCAACCTCTCTAAAAGTACCATCCCTCATCTGCGGGGATGGGTCTACAGACACCATCTATGGTCTTGTACTCAGCAGGCAAGTGAGACAGCTCTTCAGCTAGTCACTTCTGTTGCTGACTTGAAGCTGATGTGTTCTTGAAAGAGAGGTTAGAAAAAAACCCAGGTGAGGCATCATGCAGAAATGAGGTCCACCACTGGTACTACATGGTGCTTGATGCAGGAGACATGACAATCCTGTCAGGAGCCAAACAAAGCTAGGAAGAGAGGTTTCAGCTGTGTCACACTATAAAATAAATTGGCTTAAACTGAACATTTTTGTATCATGCAACCAGTTATTAGACTGCATTGTGCCCACTAGTGCAATAAACTGGAAGCACTGAGTGTTTTGGAATCGCTTGTCCCTGTGCAGACCAGTTGTGCACAAACTGGAATTGTTTTATTTAAAGCATTGCAAGCCCCTGTGAGTACCCTTCAAAACTTCTAAAATGCTATCAAGAGTTGATCATTTGTAAAAGTATTTTAAAAATCAGTTTGGGACTGCACTGGGATTTGTACTTCTTCAGCTAAACCAGTGAGGGATTACAGAATTATTTTATACCAGAAACAAAATCAAGGTTCCTGTTATTAGAAGGACACATTGTCTTCCATGCATCTTGAAATGTAAAATTGAAGTTGTTTCTCTTAGGTGAGGGAGAGTGGGAGGTCTGGGAAGGGCTGGGGCAGATGAAGCATCCTTCCTGGGATTGTGGGAATGTCCATCAGTTGCAATTGTGTGCTTGAACTGTGGAGTGAGGAAGTGATAACTGGTGGCCTTTGAAGGTAGGATCAACAGCAAACTGAGGAGTGTTGCTTTTGATGCCAACTTCCGTCCCTTTGACTTGCTCTGTGATTGCTCTCTGTTGAAAGAATAGGCTATTTGAGGCTACTTCTAATAAAAAGTTTTTTTTCTTGTTTCATGAGATGCATCAGACTGCACACCATGAGCTGTTGCTGCCCCTCAATAAGGGCTCCTCTGTTGGCCATCAGCCCTGGCTGTCCCTTGACCTGTGTCAAGTGTGGAGCAGACCTCTGCAAAATGCTAGCAGCCATCTGGGTCTGCCTGGAGAGATCCTGCTCTGCAGTTTGCCATGGCTGTGGTTGGTTTGGGGCTAAGAAGAGTTGAAGTTAGATGCACATCTTGCCTCTCACTGCTGGGGCCTGGGCAAGTCCCCTGTAAGGGCCTACAGGTTCCCTGGCAGATCTCAGAGGTGATCTCTTGTGATGTACTGTCCCATTTCTGTGCATCCAAGGCCCAGGAGTTGGCTAGTGCTGGATGTTTGAGGAGCACCAGGAGCTGGTTTGGAGCCTAGCTGATGGGGTAGCCGAGTACTTGTCCTGCTGGAGGGGAAGGCTGCTGCCGCCAGCGCTGGTGACCACACGTTCTCGGCTTGTTTGGCAAAAGTTGGCTCCATCTGCGTGCCTGAGCTTCTGCTGCGTACCCAACGACTTGCCTGCAGGTTTGTGCTCAGGCAGAGTGGGCTTTGTGGCACTGGGCACCACGATGGGCATGCTGGTGCTGCTTAACCCGTGTCCCAGCTGTCCTGCACACACTGTCACCTGGCTGGTGCTTAGTGGGATGATTGATTTTTCAAAATAAGTAAATGAAGGGTGGGGAAACCCTGGTGTCTAATGACATGAACAGATAGACCTGCAGGTAGTGCAGGTAGCCTGAGCACGATACGGCCACTACACGACCAGCATCCTGTGCCTGACAAAGGTGATGTCCAGGGCTGGAAGGAGCATCTGCAGCAGAAAACATTCCTGAAGCACATGTTTAAGCTACAACTTGGACACGTGTTCGGCAAAGTCCCAAAAGTTTGTTTGTTTGTAGGAGGTTTTTTGGTTTGTGCTAATCCAGGTTCCCCACCACCCCTATAATGGGGTATGGCTGGCACATACCAGAGGGAATTTGCTCCCCTCCTTTAAACTCATTACTTCCCTGCATGCAGTGCTTGGGATCTTGAGAGCCGAAAAAGTCCTTCTCTTTTTTCCCCCGAGATAAGAAAAGATGTGACAGCAGATGTGACAGCAGCAACTGCTCCTTTCCAGGTTGCTTTATAGAAGTGCTTCTTGCAAAAAATTACTTTTTTTGGTTAGCCTGCCCATCAATGTGAGCATAATGTAAATATTTGTTCTGCCAAATAAAGCTAATGAAAGAGGGTTTGTGTTCTGTTCCTAATCAGAAGTAGTCCAGGAAGTCCAGAATAGCTGTAGTTAAGCCAGTAAGTTAATAGGAATTTCTGGCAGTTCATATGAGGACAGGAGCTGGCCAGAGATTTGTTCTTTTCTTCCTATGGGTTTGCTAAGAACCTTCTTTGTGCCAGTTATTTCTGACCAGAGTGTCTGGCTAATAGTGGATAACTCTGGACAAGTACTGAGTTTGTCAAGGGAAGCATGTTGATCCAAGGCCAGCTCTGCTTAGGTCTGTAAAAGTTACAGCTGTGGCTAATGCTGCTGATGCCTCCATGCTTCTCTTTCTAGAAGCAGTAATGGCTGCTAGTGATGGGGGGGACAGGGACACAAACAAAGCAAAGCAACAGCTATAGCATCTTCAAATGCAGGGCAGAAATGCAAAAGCTAAGATACCCCCGAAACAGTTGCCAGAATCTTGCTGTGACAGAAATAAGTCTTCTACTGAACACAAGAAAATATAACCTTCTCTTTAAAGGTCACTTGCTGTTGTTATTTGACTTAAACTCTCTCTGAACCACATGCTGTTGCATATTATTTATTATTTCTGATTTCTTCCCCATTTGTGTTTAGATATATTTGCTTGTTGTCCTCAGATCTCAGATGTGCCTCTGACCGTGCAGCCTGTTCATTTGCACTGAGGCCAAGACAGAACCTTTTTGACTTCACAAGGGCTCTGCTCATGTGTAGAGGTTTGTTCCTTCAAGCCTTTACTTTCTGCATCTGGGGAAGCATCTGTTTCATGGAAACCTCTTCTGGGTCTGACTATTGTTTTGTGTGTGTTACGCTTGGCATAATAGAACAGCCACATGATGGAGCAGGGCTGGAGCCCGGAGGCACAGTGCCACACAACACAACCAGGAGAGGCTAAAGAAAGGGGCGACTACAGAATACAGGGTGCCCAGGATTGAGTGCTTCACACCTACATCTTTTCAAAGGAAATGCACTTTGCAGTTTCTGTACAACTCTAAACATCTTAAATGTTGAGTGTGTGAAAGTCAGATGTGCACAGAATTACAAGCAGCCAAGCCGCTGGGTACACTACCAGAGCCACGAATGTTTTATACGTGTGTTTTTTACACACAGACAAAACTGAAACAGTCTAAAATCGCAAGCCTGGCCAGAGCTTCCCTTCCTAGAATTGGTGCTACGAGGCAGAGATGGGGCTTTCCAGAAGATGTAATGAGGGATGTTTGCATAGGTGGGTAGATGGGGTAGCTTGCTGTGCCTGTTGTTTTCAACCAGTGATTCCTCATGAGTGCTTCCTCCGGGATAGGAAACAGTGATGTTTGTTCTCACTTCCTATGCAAATGAGCTGCCAGCTCTGAGTTCCCCATGGTGCACGTGGTTCATCATCTCATATTCCCATTCCTCCTTTCTTTCCTCCAGCCCATACATAAGTTAGCATTCTCAAAAAAAATGCAGATCTCTCCCATTTTATTCATACCATGTCTGTTTTGTCTGGCTCAAAAGGCACCTGTAAACAGGTACTTGGCAAGGCTCAGCAGCTTCAGTCGTGATGCTCCCATCACTTTGCCTCTTGCCATGGTCTCTGACAGGAGAGCTGACAAGATAATGGGTATCTGTAATTGACATGTGGATTTTGACTGGGCTATTAGACTGTCCAGTTGATAAGGGAAGCTGAAGATCAATGAGGGAAAGAACCCATCTGTCATGGTGTAAGGTGATAACCCTAACTTCATTTAACCTGCCAAACCCAAAGCCCCCAAGCTGACAGGCGTCTCCGCCAGGCTTGGCGTGGCCCTTTCCGCAGGGCAGGGCTTTGCATCCAAAGATGAGGAGCCACGGCCTGTGGAGGAGCCACTTGGGATGGAGCAGAGACAGGGCCCTGAGGGTGGGGGAGAAGGGAGGGGGCTTGCGAGGCTGGTCAGGAAAGGTTGTCGTGTTGATTAAAGTACAAAAATCCTTAAACGAATGCTTAATTATGTAGGTATTATGGAGAGTAGTTTTAGGCTGATTTGATCTTTGGAGAGGCACAGGTTGTTATGGAGAGCAGAACAAAGCAGCAACCAGGAGGGCTGAGGATCTCGGGGTCCTGTGGGCTTGCAGAGGGGCTGGGGGTCTCTCCAGGGACAGGAGGCCGAAATCAAGCACTTGACTTGGACAGCAAGGCTGCCGGTCTGTGGCGTGTGTCTGGCCCAGGGGCAGGTCTGTTTTCCATTGGGAAGCTGCATGTTTTAAGCTGGTGAAGTGACTAAAGGCTTGCAGTGGTGTCACGGAAGATACCAGGGTCTCTGGTTTTTGGGTGTGTGGTGTGAAACTGTTTGCAGGAGCTGTGGGGCATTCCATGCTGGATCGTGTTCAGGGCTGGCGGGGCTCAGGGGAGAGGCGACCTGCAGCCTGTGTGAGCAGGCCGGGCTGCAGGGATGCCTCGTGGTGCCGCCTGGGCTGGTGGGGCGGCCTGAAACCTCCGGGCACACTTGGCTCCCTCCCTGCTCCCATGCTGCTGGGGGACGTCTTCCAGTATGAGCTTTTGACACAGCCGTATCTAGTCTTAATATCTAAAAAAAGCCCCCAGGCTGAGTAAATGGCCCTGTGTGACTAAAAGGGTGATGTTCCAATGGGATTTATATCCTGGCAGGATCCCACAGCACTCCCCTCTTGCCGTATCTAGCCAAAGGGCTGCTTTCTGGTAAGAGAACATAGACAAATCAACCAGAATGCTTTCTGAGGAGGAGTTCATAGGATGAGTGATTTGTGACAGGATGATTCTGTGTGATTGACATCTGGTTTGAATTCCTCAGGTGGGACTTGGGGTCCTTCTGCTTCTACTGGTATATTGAGCGCCCTCCTCTGCAAGGGCTGCACCTTCCTGCAGAGCACCCGGAAAGTGGAATGAAAACTTGTGCTGATTGTAGGCAGACCAAAGCCCTCTGCTCATTTATTCACATCTTTGTCTAAGGCTGCTGTGCTTCATGTTACATCTTCTCTGGCAGCTCTCCTTTCAGCTCCATAGAGCCTGGCTTCCAAAGGCCACTGGTAATAATGGGGATGTCAGGGGGGCACAGCACCATTGCCAAGGACCCACCTCTGAGATGGGGCCACTGCTGAGACCCCCAGGGCCACATGCTGCAGCCGGAGCGGGGGAGCTCCCTCCCGCTCCTGCAGTCTTCCCTGCAGGAATTCCCACATCCATCCAGCCACTCAAAGCAGCATCGTTTTGCCCTGCATCCCCTCCTCCGGGAACCTTGGATGGCCCCACGCCTCCCCCTGTGCACCCCCTTCCTCTAAAGGTGACCCAGCACCCCCAGGTTTGCCCCACTGGGGTTTTGGCTGTCGGTCAGAGCTGGGCTGCAGTGGATTCACTGGTGCTGGCTGGTAGCAAGGCTCACTGTTGTGACAGTGATGCTCTGGGTGTGTTACTGACGCCTGCTAACGAGCCAGCCTCCAAAAATGTAAGAACTCCTTTGTTCAGCAAGTTTGCTGTCAGCATCCTTTGTGATGACTCCTCTGCACGAGCAGTGTGCAGGAGCCCAAGGAAGTGGAGTTGTGCATAAGCTCATCACTGCCTCAACATCTACCATGAATGTTTGATTCCTGGTAATTAGAAATTCATTACAGCACAGGTACGGAGATGCTATCTGAGCATCCATTCCTTGATGAGAGCCACCCCTTGTACAGCCATCACAGGGTATGGGATGGTGCCACCAGCTGGGGTGATCCTGCAGGATTTATGTCCATGTGCTGTTACCCCTGCACTGTTCCAGCTGCTTGTGTTCAGCAGTTAAGTGGTGACATGAGTAAAACATTAACAAAATTATTTATTATTGATATATCAGCATAGTTTGGCTCTCTTGAGTTCTAGATCCTGACACTGTACTGCAAACACCATTTTTGCTTGGCAGAAACTAAAATGTTCATATATATAAACATTAAAAAGAAGGTACTCTGCTCTCCCCTCAGAGAGAATGTTACCAATCCTTACTGCTTTTGAAGGCAACAGAAGGTTTCCACAGTCCCTTGCTCTCCTGTGCCATGATTTAAAGCTGTTTCTGAGGGGTTTGGCTGCAGAGACTGGTGTGCTGTGGGGCATGGGGCTGTCCCCATCCGAGCCAGTCTGCAAGCATTGGAGCTGAACATATCCAGCAGTCCCAGAGCCCCCTTTCCTCTCCGCACCTGAGAGCTCACCCCGGCAGGTTGCTGGTCCACGTGAGGGGCAGACTTCAGGCGTGTCATAGTTACTCTCTGATATATTTGGTAGGGCCCACAATGCTGCCAGAGTTGATGCCATTCAGGGGATGCTGTTGGAGACCAGGGAGTTGGGCTAGACAGCGTGCAGGCAGTTGGTGAGTGTAATGGTATTGATAACCTTGTCGTAGTAGTTATACCAAGTCACATTGGAAGTTCCACTGATGTCCTCTAATATCTTCCCTGGATAAGATGACAACAGTAGAAGTCAAAGAAATGTGTTAAGGAAGCATGCAGGACATTTTTTAATGCACTTTCCCCTCCTGCAGCTGTTTGCTCTGCGGGGCTGCCTTTATGTACTGGTCTTTGATGGACAACTTTTCTTCCATTGCCTCATCAGTTGGCTTTGTGAAGCCACAGACAATGCAGATCTGCAGCATCCTGGGACAGGCTGTGCTGTGTGTGCTGTGAGGGCAGGATGCTCTGCCTGTGGACTTGCTTTTGCTGGCCCAGGAGAGCTTGTCAGCAGTTGGTCCCTTCCCTCCCTCTCCCTGTCACTCAATTCAGAAGCCCCTGCCCTGCCTTTTTCAGGTCAAAGAGGTGGTCTCTCTCCTAGCCTTTTTTGCATGGGGCTCGTCTGTCCTCCTGACTGCTCCTGCTGCTCTCTGAGGCGTTCCCAGCTGTGCTTTATCCCTCCCAAGGTGGGCAGACCAGCACGGCCAGCGCTGCCTGAGATACAGCACCACGCAATGATGTTCCTTCGGGTTCTCAGTCCCTGCCCTGGGTGTTGCTAAAGATATATTTGCTTTCCTGTTGCGAGCTGGCACGCTCTGAGCATCCCGAGCTGGGCACAGGCACAAACGATCTGTCACCTGACTTGGACAAGAGCTCGCACCCAGCTGCTTGGCACAGCCATGTGTCCATGTGTCTTTCCAGCTGCAAAAGCATAGTTGTCCCTGGGACTTTGCACAGAATCACAGAATGGTAGGGGTTGGAAGGGACCTCTGGAGATCGTCGAGTCCAACCCCCCTGCCAGAGCAGGACCACCACAGAATCTAGGCCAGGTCACTCAGAAACACATCCAGACGGGTCTTGAAAGTCTCCAGAGAAGGAGACTCTATAGTCTCTCTGGGGAGCCTGTTTTAATGACAGCTGAAGTAGCATTGATACTGTGAATACCAATGGTTCCTGGGTATTGGACTTGAGTGTCTAAATCCTGGTTTCTAATCCAGCCAACTCGTGATTTTTTTCCTCTCATGCCTTTCTGTAGCCTTATCTTTTACCCTGTGGTGGGATGTGCAGCCCACTTCTACAGAGCTCTTTGGAAAGAAGTCAAATGGGACACTGGGTAGAGTAATTGTCCTGGTAAGCTGTATACAAATACAGGCTGGGGCTCTCCCCACTAGGTATTTTGGGATGCTTTGGGATTGCAGTGCCCAGCACTGATGTGATTTCTCTCTGGCCATGAAAGAATTGTGGGGACAGTGTGAGAAAATCAATCGAGTTTTTAATTTCTGACCATTTTCTTATTCAGTGCCTAGGCTGAACATCCTAAGTTCTTGCTGCTTCTATGAAAACTTCAGCAGATTTCCCAAGGGTATTCCTGTCCTTAGAATAGGTACACTGGCTAGCAGCATAAAGACTTGGTTTTAAGTCTATATTGCAGCTTTGAGAACTGTTGATCCAATACAGTGCTGTGTTTCGTTGTGGTTTTTTTTTTTTAACAGTCCTTTTGGAAAGGTGGAAACACGAAATAGGAGAGGGAAAGGAGCAGCAGGGAAAAGGGTTTTGAAAAGGTAACACTCCCTGTTGCTGTCCAGAAGAATGGTACAGCAGCATCTTCTCTGTGCATCTGTCCTTGGCTCAGTGTGAGCTGCCTGCTGGAGCTTGACTGTGCAGAGCAGAGGCAAACCTGTCCTGCGCCAGCAAATCCTCTGAGCCGTGGTAATGCGGATCATTCTGTAAGTCAGCTAAAGCCAGGGCTGAACAGGGTTCCAATTTTAATGAATCGCGCACTGATTGAGAATAAAAAGACAAGAATTTATTCCAGCTCAGTATTATGACTAAAATAACTTTTCCCTGTCAGGCAGGGATACCAGATTTTCCTCAATATCTGATGGGGGAGCAGGTGCTGCAATGCCCGCGTGAAGGAGGGAGCAGCCACGGCTCAGCCGGGCTGTGCTGGCCAGGGCTGTGCCATGGGCTGTGCCATGGGCTGTGCCATGGGCTGTGCCTTGGGCTGTGCCATGGGCTGTGCCTTGGGCTGTGCCATGGGCTGTGCCATGGGCTGTGCCTTGGGCTGTGCCTTGGGCTGTGCCATGGGCTGTGCCATGGGCTGTGCCTTGGGCTGTGCCATGGGCTGTGCCTTGGGCTGTGCCTTGGGCTGTGCCATGGGCTGTGCCTTGGGCTGTGCCATGGGCTGTGCCTTGGGCTGTGCCTTGGGCTGTGCCATGGGCTGTGCCATGGGCTGTGCTGGCCAGGGCTGTGCCTTGGGCTGTGCCATGGGCTGTGCCATGGGCTGTGCCTTGGGCTGTGCCATGGGCTGTGCCATGGGCTGTGCCTTGGGCTGTGCCATGGGCTGTGCCATGGGCTGTGCTGGCCAGGGCTGTGCCTTGGGCTGTGCCATGGGCTGTGCCTTGGGCTGTGCCTTGGGCTGTGCCATGGGCTGTGCCTTGGGCTGTGCCATGGGCTGTGCTGGCCAGGGCTGTGCCATGGGCTGTGCCATGGGCTGTGCCTTGGGCTGTGCCTTGGGCTGTGCCATGGGCTGTGCTGGCCAGGGCTGTGCCTTGGGCTGTGCCATGGGCTGTGCCATGGGCTGTGCCTTGGGCTGTGCCATGGGCTGTGCCATGGGCTGTGCCTTGGGCTGTGCCATGGGCTGTGCCATGGGCTGTGCTGGCCAGGGCTGTGCCTTGGGCTGTGCCATGGGCTGTGCCTTGGGCTGTGCCATGGGCTGTGCCATGGGCTGTGCCTTGGGCTGTGCCATGGGCTGTGCCTTGGGCTGTGCCATGGGCTGTGCCTTGGGCTGTGCCTTGGGCTGTGCCATGGGCTGTGCCTTGGGCTGTGCCTTGGGCTGTGCCATGGGCTGTGCCTTGGGCTGTACCATGGGCTGTGCCATGGGCTGTGCCTTGGGCTGTGCCATGGGCTGTGCCATGGGCTGTGCCTTGGGCTGTGCCATGGGCTGTGCCATGGGCTGTGCCTTGGGCTGTGCCATGGGCTGTGCTGGCCAGGGCTGTGCCATGGGCTGTGCCATGGGCTGTGCCTTGGGCTGTGCCTTGGGCTGTGCCATGGGCTGTGCTGGCCAGGGCTGTGCCTTGGGCTGTGCCATGGGCTGTGCCATGGGCTGTGCCTTGGGCTGTGCCATGGGCTGTGCCATGGGCTGTGCCATGGGCTGTGCTGGCCAGGGCTGTGCCTTGGGCTGTGCCATGGGCTGTGCCTTGGGCTGTGCCTTGGGCTGTGCCATGGGCTGTGCCTTGGGCTGTGCCATGGGCTGTGCCTTGGGCTGTGCCTTGGGCTGTGCCATGGGCTGTGCCATGGGCTGTGCCTTGGGCTGTACCATGGGCTGTGCCATGGGCTGTGCCTTGGGCTGTGCCATGGGCTGTGCCATGGGCTGTGCCTTGGGCTGTGCCATGGGCTGTGCCATGGGCTGTGCCATGGGCTGTGCCTTGGGCTGTGCCATGGGCTGTGCCATGGGCTGCCGGGGGTGCTGGACACACACCCCCCCACACCCCAAAGCTGTACAGCAGCTTCTGCCTCTCCAGACATTCCAAGTCTTGCTGCCAGGTCCTTGGCTAAGGCAAAAGAGCACAACCTTTCACACCTGTTGCTGATCTGATCCTTTATTCTTCAGCCTCCTTCACAAAGCCTGATCCATACCTTGCTAATAGTTTTCTAGTTCCAATTACTTGCAAATTCTAATAATCCTAATATTTACTAGCAATTTTACAAGTTGCCAATACAAGATGGAACTGCACCTTAGAAAAGCATTGTGTCGAGTTGCACATTTGTGTGCTTTGTTCTCTGAGACCGTGCTTCTCATTAACTGCAAGCAAAGAGGGGGCTGCAGGCAGTGAGGGCTGGAATTCACATCTTGCCATGGAAATGCTGCCAGTGCTGCCAGCGGGGGAACCAGCCTGGGCTTGGCCACGAGCACTGTGCCTAATGCCCACACAGAACGTGTCTGTGGAGGTGCTGAGTTGGTGTGAAGATCCTGCCCTTCTGCAGTTTGCAGGTCCAATACCTCCCAAAGTCTGCGGGATGGGAGTGGATCAGTTAGGCAGAAATCTTTAATTCTTTCTGTTTAGGTTCATTGACAGGGTGGCTGGATTTTTTTCCTGGTGCGATCCAAATAAGCCTGGCAAAATCTGCCCCTATTTTCTGTACAAAAGCTGAGCACTCTTTTAAGCAAAATAACAAAATGTATGAGCTTTTATACTGGCAAAATAGGGCAGCTGTTGATGGAGTGGTGTTCCAGCAACACCCTTTATTTCTTCTCAGAAAGGAGCTCCTGTGTTTTGCAAAGCTCTCCTCATATCTGTACCCATCTGCACCTGATGCATCTAATAAAAATACAGCAGATTTCAAATTTGCATACATTATTTTGTAATTGAATACATTCATGTGTAAGCCACTAAAAAGCGTTTGTGTTCAGACAATGTGGTAGAGAACAGGTGATGGACACCTTAGATTTTCTCTGATAAGAAGGTGCATTTCACTGCAGTGTGGGGGTGGGAACCTGAACCTGAGGGAGGATTAGATGTTTCTGCTGTGCACAGAAAACCTGGTGAGGATTCCCCACCTCTGCCAGCAGCAAAAAGCTTATTCTACTTTTATACTGGGGTTTTTTCGTTATGCTTTTACCTTAGGTGCACTTCAGTCTCCTTGAACAAATAGACACTCTTGATAAAGGGGTTGGATCTTCATAGTTTCTGTTATGAATTGTCATGCTAAAATCTCCTAGGAAGCTGCAGGAGGGAGAGGGAAGCCTGTGTGTGTGTTAGCAATCCATTTTGCATATTGCTAAAAACATACCTGCCCAGGTTTCCTTTGCAATGTTTACTGTCTGGCAGATGGTCAGAAACATTTCTTAAACAAAACTGTGATGAAGAGATTTGATTTTCACTTAATGATATTTTGCTGAGGAAAAATGAATCATTTCTACCTATTTTAACTTGCATTGTCTTGCATCTTCCACAGTGTTTTGTGTTTGTTTGTTGTGGGTTTTTTTAATTCCTGTCCTGTGTGGGAACGTGTCTGACTAGTTTCTTTAGGTTGCACACCTAAACGTGCAGTCAGATGAGTCTAAAGAACACTTATGTAAAAAAGAATCTTCTGCTCCACAGACATGGTGTCCAGGTGGATCCTTTGCTTGAATTAGTAACAAAATTAAGATGTAGCTACCTTTTGCTCAGTTATTGCTTCACAGGCAGCAGAGTTGTGAGAGTGAGCTGGGCTGTTTTTCCATTTCACAGAACCACAGAATGGTAGGGGTTGGAAGGGACCTCTGGAGATCATTGAGTCTAACACCCCCTGCCAGAGCAGGACCACCACAGAATCTAGGCCAGGTCACTCAGAAACACATCCAGATGGGTCTTGAAAGTCTCCAGAGAAGGAGACTCCACAACCTCTCTGGGCAGCCTGGCCCAGGGCTCTGTCACCCTCACAGTAAAGAAGTTCTTCCTCATGTTGAGGTGGAACTTCCTGTGCTCTAGCTTGCATCCATTGACCCTCGTCCTATCACAGGGCACGACTGAAAAGAGATTGGCCTTTCCTTCTTGACACCCACCCTTCAGATATTTATAGACATGAATTAGATCCCCTCTCAGTCTTCTCTTCTTCAGACTAAACAGCCCCAGGTCTCTCAGCCTTTT
The DNA here is from genome assembly GCA_020745705.1 of Hemiprocne comata. NCBI lineage: Eukaryota > Metazoa > Chordata > Aves > Apodiformes > Apodidae > Hemiprocne > Hemiprocne comata. The sequence goes on from CM036588.1 coordinate 123,193,223, forward strand.
CTCGTAAGGCAGGTGTTCCAGTCCCTCAATCATCCTTGTAGCCTCCATTGGACTCTCTCCAGTAAATCCCTCTCCCTCTTGAACTGGGGAGCTCAGAACTGGACACAATACTCCAGATGTGGTCTCACTAGGGCAGAGTAGAGGGGAAGGAGAACTTCCCTCGACCTGCTGGACACACTCTTCTTAATGCACCCCAGGACACCACTGGCCGTCTTGGCCACAAGGGCACATTGCTGCCCCATGGATAACTTGTTGTCCAGCAGGACTGCAAGGTCCTTCTCCACAGAGCTGCTTTCCAGCAGGTTGGCTTCTAATCTGTACTGGTGCATTTACTAATCTATGGAATTGCTAATTAATTGCTGGCACTTTGTTAATTATAATAATGTGAAAGCCAGGAAAAAAGCAGCTTGATTTTTTTCCAACTCAAGGCTGAATATGTGGAACTGTCTGTTAGGAGAAACATATTATTTTAGTTGTTACTGAGCAATTCAAATCTGGAATTACTGGGAAGCACTTGGAATGCCAGAACATCATCTTCACACTTGCTTTTCAGTGTACAACCAAAAGGCATTCCTGCAGCCTAATTGGCTGACTGTCTTTAAGTGCTTTATAATCTAATTAATGTCCAGAACAGTAAGAAAGCATTTGAGTAAATGGAAGTAATTTGTCTTTAAATGACTTGCAACACCATATGTGCAACAAAGGTTATCCGACTGTATGGCATGCTCTTTTCAACAGTTACACTGATTACTTGCTGTGGAAAGGGAACTGCTAATCTAGCAAAAATATGTTGCTCTTAACGAAGGCACACTGAGCAAATTAAATTGCTGAGCTGTTTTCTGGGTTGGCGTAGTGGGCCGTCATCTGTCCCAGGTGCTTGTTAGTGTGTCATTTCAAGACTTTATGACTCTGTTGGACTGAAAGCTAAAGCTCAGGTGAGGTGAAGACCTCCATGTAAGCTCGTTACTTTGGAGCTGGTGCTTTTCTCAGCTGTGAGGAGGAAGGAAGGAAGGAAAAGCAGGAGTGTTTCAGCACCCCACGTGGCTCTGCTTCCATCACCTCTCACTGCCGATTTCAAAATGTCCCTTTCTTCTCTCCTGATTGTTTAGAAAACTGCCCAGGTTAGGGAGCTGTAATGGCCAGCTGGCCCCACATCCTGCTTCTAGAAGGGTCTGGTCAGGAAAGCTTAGGGAGAAGTGCAAGCAACAGAGCATGTGAAGATCAGTTCTGCCCACCCATACCCTTGCTTTTTTTCCCCTAAATATTTAATACATCTTTGTCAAAACCTCCTTTCCATCACTAGGGCCATGCATCAGATGTCTTGTTCATGTTGAGGATGTCTCTAAGGAGGCAGAGTTGAATTATAGTGGTAGAGAAAGGATTAATTTTATCTGAAATTTCCAAATCTGCCCCTGCCCTGGGCTGTGTCCCCTTTGAGCCACCAGCTGGCCATTGAACACAGCAGGTTATCCTCAGAGCCTTGGCTGCACAGGGAAGTCCGGTGTCTTGACACTGTTCCCAGTTCAGTGAGAGACTCCAGGGCAGGGTGAAGAGTGGGAAAAGCTGGAGGTGGTTTGTGGCCAGGCCTGTGCTGTGCCTGCTGTTGGGAAGGGCACGGGAGGGGAGTTGTGGTCTGGCTGGAGAGCACTGAGTATGTGTCACCTGTGCCCTGCTGGTGGGGGGGTGCCAGGCTCGGGGGGCTCCTACCCCTCTGCTCCTGGTACAAACCCCTGTGTCAGAAATGGTTGGTGAGAGGGACCCACCACCATCTCCTCCCTACAACATTGTGTCCCTTGAAGGTCTGCAGACAGTGCAGTGCTGTGCTCTTGGGGTCTGTCTGCCCTCCCCAGGGTGTCTGTGGGTGCACAATGGGGGGTCACCATGGAAGCAAATTACACAGTAAACGTTTGGGGAAAGGCTGAAATTGCCAGAGGGCAAGTTAAGCTGAACAAACAGGGAGGCAAAACAAAGAGCCTCTAGCATGGTGGTCGTAGGACTGCTGCCCAGTGGAAGGGCTCAGGCAGCTTTCTGTTATGTTAGTTAACAGCACAAGTGATAGGTTTGAGTAGCAAATTAAACATCTGAGCTTTCTTTTTTTCCCCTTTTTGCAGCTCTCCATGAATTCCCCAATGACATCTTCACGAACGAGGACAGGAGACATGGAGCTGTTGTCCTGCACGTCCTCTGTGTAAGTTGAGTGACTTTGTGTTTCCTCTCCTATCAATGTGGAGGGGGCTTGACACACTCACCACAGGGCCTTCTGCTCTCAGTTGAGGTTGAGAGCAAGTTTCAGTAACTACACTGGGCACAACATTCTTCGGTTTTACATGAGCCCCTTTTTAAAGCCCTGGTGCATGCTGCCATGTGAACACAACCCTGGAGTTCCTTGACTCTGGGCAGATGAGCTTTGCTGAGGCTCTCAGGCAGCTGTGGTCCTCTGCCCCTGAGCACGGGGGTGCTGCAGGGTTGGCAGGTGGAGGGAGAACAGTCATGTAATTGCCTTCAAAAAGAAGTGAAGAAATTTCTCCCAGAAATCCTTATGGGGCCCCTTGTCACACTGAGAAAAACATTAGACAGGGTTTTCTGGGTAAAAAGCTTACCAACTGCATTAATTTTTTTTTTTTAAAAGGGTTTCCAAAATTCCTCTGAGTAGTTTAGTTGCTAAAGTGAAATTTTCTTCCTTAACATATTAAAGAAAAGTTCACAACTTCCCATTCATCAGCTACAGGGTATCCTCATCCTCTTGGGAATTCTGGAGGACATTGGACAGGTGAGGGATACTCCTCAAAGTTCAGAAATGTGCCAGAACTTTGATAGATGCTACTTTAAAGACCTTACTAATATCACAAATCTGTGCCATTTTGGGCTTGGAGTTTTAGGATCTCTGCCCCAAGCACATCAGTGTAAATGGTGTGCATGAGTAAGGCCAAAATTAAAGATATTCAATGTCTTAATTTAAGGAGAACTGCCAAGTTGGTACTTCTTGGGAGGAAGAGGCATTCTTAAGCAGCCAAGAAAATCTCTGCTTCTAAGGAATGTTTAAAAGCATCTCATAGTCTTTAGTCAGCTTTAGGAGCAGTCTGCACTAGCTGTGTGCTGTGAGACATCGTTTCTTTGTAAGGAGGAATTAGCCTGTATTGCATGTTGCAACGCCAGTGCTCTGTGTTACAGTTTTATTTCAGATAAATGGCTGCAATCATGTGTTGAAAAACATGGCTATTGACTGCCTGGCAAACCCGACTCTTCCACGTTTCCATGGGAACAGGGAGCTGTGGGATATTTTGGGAGGCAGCGCCGCAGAGTTCCGCACCCACAGGCACACGGCGCGGCCAGGACGCGTTCGGGTCCCCAGCTGAGGGGTGGGACCCGGGCAGTCAGTGCTCTGCACCTCCAGCAGCTTCTGTGTTTCACAGGCAAAGGTCACTGCTGGTCATCTGTCCCTTCATGGAGCTTTGTTAACTGCTCTTCATCCATACAGGAGGTGTGGACACATCATAAGGTAGTCTTGAAAAATCCAGTAGGCTGTTGGCGCCCCTGTAACCATACTGAGAGTGGTACAGAAAAGTGTGAGGAGAGTGTTTAGGGAAGGGATTACCTGTGTGCAGGTGAATTCATCTCTGCTTAGAAAACAACTAGCAGACTCCTGTGCAGCCACTCCAGGGAAAAGATGCCAATTATAGCAGCACTTTGCTCCCTTGGAACCTCACATTTCTTAGATTTTAACACAAAAATTTTAAAAAAGTAAGTTTATAATGAGACTACTAAAATTAAGAGTTGCTGAAGTAATTCTTAATCTCTGTGTGATCCATAACATGTTTTTCTAGGCTATTTAAAAGACATGAGGCCTGGGCTGTATTTTTTCATTATTAGTAACAATGAAATTGTACACTGTTCTTATACGGTTGACTACATAAACTATGAGTTGGGTTAGTTTCCAGTCTACTTTATTATTTGGGCTTTGTAATTGCTCTCAAGATAGCTTATTTTGTCACAGGCTTTTTTGTCAGTTCTGAATAAGCTGAACATACTTTTAACATGTATCAAGATGGGGTTTGGAGGACTGAAATTTCAAGATTAACTGTCTGCTTCAGAATAAAAAGAAAAATCAGTTTTTAATGAGGACTAGATGTAAGCATCTGCTGTTCCAGCAGAAGCATACCCAGTTTCTTCCCCCCTAGCAAGCAGCAAGACCAGTATGTTGGTCCATCAGTGCTCTATCATTCTCTACAGCAGTTTTATTGACCAAGGAAATTCATTGCCCACACTCCAGTTTATGCATCCCTGAGGTTACAGGACCCTTGGCTGCCAGAGGCTGTCACAAGGTGTGGGGGTGCAAGACAGCAGCCATCAGCTGAGAGGTTCCCCCTGTCTCTCTCCCCAAAGCTGCCAGCTCTGTGAATCCCAAGGAAAGCTCCTCCAAGCTTCATCTGGTCCTGGTCCAGCCCTTTGGGTGGAATGGGAAGCAGAAGCAGTAATGATGAATGCTTTGCCTTCTCCTGTAGTGGGGTAACTGTTCATAACCTATCGTCAAAGAAAAAACAGGTATTTAGAGAAAACAGACAACTGTGTCAGCATTTAGCAACCTGCCTCTTCAGTCTGGGTTGACAGGGGTTGTCATCATTTGGGGGTGATAAGCCTCTTATTCTGTTTTTTACTCTCCAGCAATACAGTTACCAAATGTCTGATCAGAACAGAGCATGCACAGAAATGCACTTTGTGTGGAAAAACGGATACAGACACAGAGTTGCATTGTCTCCACTGAAATTTCTTTGCGGGTTTGAGGAAACTGGACTTTAAAAGGGGCTTTGTAATGGTAGGGAGAACAATGGAGTGATGACTTGCAGGTCATCATGCTTCTCATGTTTATTGACCTCCCCTTGAACTGGTTTTATTCATTTCAGTAAAAACTTGTTCTTTTTCCTCTCCCCTTTCCCCATCCTTTCATGTTTATTTCTGAAAGACATCAAGTTGGAGCTGGTTTAACTGAAGCCAGAGGACCAGGGGGCAGATGCTTAAACGGGGCCTTTGGGGAATGCAGTAGGTGGCATCTCAGGGGATGCCCAAGGCACCTTCTCCCTAATGTTTAATAAAAGTGAAAACACAAAGACCACATCAACTGTGCAGAATTATTTAACATAATCAGAGGCTTCATAAAGATGAAAGTAAATCCCTAAGCACTAAAAAAATCTAGGAGAGACTGGGCAGGAACAGTTTGGCAGTAGTTATAGGTTTGAGCTGAAAATACTTAAGTTTAAAGGAAAAGTGGGCCACTAAAAACATATTACATGTTTGGAGCCACGGTGTTTAATTTCCCCCTAGGTGCTTCTTAAGAGCTCATCATCTGATTGTGTCACTGCTTTTAATTATTTTCATGTCCTCTCTGAGAAGAGGGCGTGCTGCTGTGGACAGTGACACCTCTGCTGAGTGGCTGGTTTGGGGTGTTCAGCCTGGAGGGAGCCAGGTCTGGGATTTTGAGAGTCCAGTGCTGTTCCCTGCTGAAGCATGCAGCCTGCAGGCCGGAGCTCCCCAGCACCTGAGAGCTTCATTTTGCAATCTGACTGTTGTTCCTGAGGGTGTGCAGGTGACCGGGTGTTTTTGTAGCATTTTAGTGGTGTTTAATTTGTCCCAGCAGATGGTACTGATGCCCGTGCAGACCCCCAGCCCTGCCATGCCTATGGGTGCTGGGTACCCATTATCTCCACGAGGCTGGGGAGGGAAATTGCTTCTCCCAGCAGTTTGTAAGGTCTTTGCTGACAGCAGAGGAAGGAGGGTTTGGGTATCCCTGCAAGTTTCCCTGGAAAAGCCCGATGGGTTGGACACTGTCTTCCCTGCCTTCATCTGCCCAGCTGCAGGCTCTATCCCAGTCTCTTATTCCAGTCTTTCTGACACTACAGCATTGGTTCCCCTTTTCCCAGCTTTCTCCAGGCCAATCCAGAATGTCTTACTCTATTCCTGCAGGGAGTCCAAAATCAGCTGCATGTCGTTTCTGTGGCACAGAGCTGTCTCATTAGGGTGATGAGTTCCCAGTGCCCTGGATGCCTGGATGTGCTGGCTGTACTGGTACTGCATGATGTGGACAGGTTGCTGCTGAGCACCTCCTGGGACCACAGGCTGCTGCTCCCAGCAAACGTGGGCTCTGGGTGTTCCATCTTTGGTTGGGTTTCTTTTAATTTCTCTTCAATAATGGGTTTTTAAGTTGTTTTGTAGTGCAGTGGGAATTGAGGAGAGCCCTCTGCTCCATTACAGTGGTTTCAGTCATGTTCCTCAGCCGTGCCCCCTGACCAAAGACAGGGGGTCTTTGGGGGGAGCAGCCAGAGAGGGGTGCTTCTTCCTTCCCCAGCTCTCAGGGAGAAAGCAGGGCTGTGGGAATTGCTGGGTGCTACAGCATTTAACCTTTCTTAGGAAAAGCTTCTTGCTGCAACTCAGTAAAGCAAATTTTAATCTGAGTGTGAAGACTGGCATGGGAAGCTCAAAGGACTACTGGACAAACCTGAAAAATTATAATTTGTGTCCTGTGCAACAGAACATGTATCTCAAATAAGATATTTAATCTCCTTTGCTGCAGAGACTGCAATTACTTCTGTGATGCTTGTTTGTTAGAATCATCATTTTAAAATCAATCCTAACATGATACTTAATCTGATATTTGTAATCCTTTTATGCAGGGCCATTATATTTTTCTAATTTTTTTATGTTCTTCTGGGGAGGAAGAGTGTGTTTTAAGTAGGTTGCCTGTTCAAAGGCTGTCATGTCTTCACTTTGAGCTGAACACAACTAAATGATGCTGGGGCTGAGACACTTTAGTGTTGTGTCCATCACACTGTCCCTGTCGCCAGCTCTGCCCATGGCACACTGCATTCCCCACTGCTGCCCCTACCCCCAGGGGCTGTTTTCAGGTGGAACCAGCTTCAGCATGTGCTGCCCTGCTGCTTTCCTTCACTGTCCTAAACCTCCTGCCCCTGCAAGCACAGACTTGGGTGTCTTGAAGGAAGAGGCAATGGGACTCATTGGATTTCCAAGTTAACTTAGATGGAAGCTGGCACTACTTAATCAGCAGCCAAAGGTTAAATGCCATGCTGTTTGCATTTCCCCATTTGACATACAGAACAGACTTCCTTGGCCTGATGCTGGCTGTCTCCCTTCTTTCCACATAAAATAGCCTGGACTGGTGTCTGGGCTCCATCTTTACAAGTCTGACTTGACATAAAATTAAATTTTTTTGTTGTGTTCCTGCTGGCCCAAACTCTAAACCTTATTTTGTGTTGTTTGTTTAAGAAACAAACAAACCCACTAAAAAAAAAACACGACAACTTTCAAAGAAGTAACAGTTACTGTCCTCAAGTGTTCACTTACCAAGGGTAGTTGCCAGGGTTTTAGTTTGTGAACCAAGCTGTTTTCTAGCCAGATACTCTTTGACACTTTATACTGTATTGCACTCAAGCCAGTTAAATAAAATTAGGAGAGGCTCCCACCAGGTTTGTGACAACAATGAGATCATTAAAAATAAATGCTCAAGCATGTAAGTCAGTGTGGGTTCAGCCTGCTCTGTTCTATCAACCTGGTGTTACAACTTGCTGAAGTCACCCACAGTAATCTCCCTGACTGGGACAGGCTTTGGCTCGGTGCCTTGGGCAGGCACAGCAGTACGGTGCTCCCACTGCCACCATGAGGACTAGAGAAAGTGTGACAGCAGTTTATTCACATTCACTTTCTACTCCATACTCATTTCAGTCCTCTTTTGGCCTTTTCTCTTGTACCTGATCCTACAAATGTGTAAGCAGGGGCAGACAAAAGAAAATTTGGCTGTCACCTTTTTGGGTTGTGCTTGCGCCCTCTAAAACTGAGAAGACGATGAGATGTAGCTTTGGTACCTGCCTGTGGGTACTGGGAGGTGGGTCTGCCTTGCTGTTCTTGTTTGCACTGGGGAGTGCAAACCCACCCCTCGCATTATTTGAACAGTTAGTTTAAAACTCTCAGAAGGATTTTCCTCAGCTGAAACTGATGGATGTCCTGCATCCGATGTCCATCCAGACTGGTTGCTGATCTGGTGAGCAGGGCATGCAGGACAGTCAACTCCACACAGGCTGAAAAATGGTGAGAACACAGAGGAGGCACAGACTGTGCGTGTGTGCCATGTGTGGAGGCAGGTGCTGAAGTGACCTGGCTTGGCTTTTGAGCCTGTGCTTTTTTTTGTTGTCTTCTCTCCATCCCCGTTGCCTTGCCCTCCTTTGGGAGAACTTGGCGACCATGGCAGCAGCAGATTGCAGGAAGCCCAAGCAACCATATGATGCCGAGTGCTCTGTGACTTCAGGTTAAGTCAACATAGAGGATGTGCTCAATTTATAGGGATGATGATGTACAGATTAGTGTTCTTGAAAGGCATTACTGTGTATTTGGAAGGGAAAGTGATGGCAGGATCCAGTGCAGATTAATATGATTAGCAGATCAAAAAGCCAGGCTGAAGTTGGGCACCTGCTATCCGTTGTAATTTAATGGGATTTGGCCACATAACTCTCTGGGAGTGTTTCTGATCCTTCTTCCTATGATGCACAATGTCCATGAGCCATTTGCTTCCTTCATCTCTGTTCATACAGGGATCTGCTGCTCTTGTGTCAGTGGCTCCTGCTCCCTCTGCAAGATTGAGGTCCCTGCTGCACACAGCAGAGTTGTAGACCTGAAATTTGGCTTACGTTCCTGGTCCTCTGGGCCATTTTGTAGTGCAAGAGTTTTCTGAAGTGTAAGTTGCATTTATTCATGTTTATGAGTAGTGACAGAGGAGCACAGAAACTGTCCAAAGTGGCAGTCTAGCACTGAATCTTCAAGACGGTATCAGAATCATCCATTATGATGAAATTCTTGTCTCTAATCCTGAAAAAATATACTTGAATTTTTTTTGAGCTTGAAAAGTTTTCATGGCTGAGATTTTCACAGAAATTACTGGCACTTTGTAATTAAATTCTGGCAAGTTAGAATCTGGGGTCTGGGGGCGGTTGGGAAATTTAAACCTGTTTGTGGAAAACAAGAACAGAAACCCGGTGGCCATTTTTATTACTGCTTTTCCTCCAGATAAAAATCACAGAATCATTGACTGGTTCAGGCTGGAAGGGACCTTAAAGATCATCAGGTTCCAACCTCCCTGCTATGAGCAGGGACACCTCCCATTAGACCAGGCTGCACAAGCCTCATCCAACCTGGCCTTGAACACCTCCAGGGAGGGGGCAGCCACAACCTCCCTTCTTTCTTGGGCTGTTGGCTTTCAGGCCCAGTGTAGGTAGCTCTACGGGTAAGAAGCTCTATCTTTAAAACCAGAAAGCAAAAAAGCCCAACTACATGTACTGAAAACCTAGCAAAATGTTATGGAGAGGTACGTTTGCGGTGTGAGGGGTGAGGGGGATTTACGTGATGAGGGCAGACACAGGGTTTGAGCTCACAGGTGCTGCTCTGGGACCCTGGTGCCGTGGCCAGCCCTGCCCACGTTGTGCCCATGGTGCTTCTCTGTTCACGTGCCCGACACTTAAGGGTCTCCCTTGTGCCCGTGTGCTTTCACAGGCACACAGCAACAAACGGACCATTGCCAGTACTGTAGGCTGCTGGGACTGAGGTCCAAGATGGCAACGTGGGCTGTGTGTGTGGCAGGTTTTTGATAGCAGGTGCAGACAGGTTGTCCTAGTTCCCAGGGGGTGCCAGCGGGAGCTGCGCCCCAAGGCCGAGCAGTGCTGTGGCGGGTGGGCGCTGGCCTGTCTCGCAGGCCTCCAGAGCCTGCACTTGTCCTCTCTCCTCTCCCATTCCCCACTGCACAGGTCCCCTGGCTTTACAGCGTTCCCAGGACTGCTCTCCTCCTCCTTGCAGTGTGTCCTCTGGGCAGCACGGGCAGGGCTGCCCCATTTGGGAGATGCCCGGGTTCCTCTGGCTCTGTGAGTTGGTGCAGGAGCAGCCTAGGTGGCCTCAGACACATCTGGGCCAGTGAGGTAGAGCGGGCTGGGCCACGGGCACCAGCCTGGCTGCCATGGTGTGCTTGGCCGGGTAGCTGGCACGCTGGATTTCCCATGTGCCAGTGAGCCTTTCCCTGTCCGGTGCCAAGATGTGTGTTGAGGCAGGGGATGGAGATCCCTCCCTCTGGGCAGTATGGATCAGGTTATTATCCTGGGGGAGAACCAATGCTCAGCTGCAGGGATGTAAGCCACACTGTGCTGCTTGCCTGTCAGGGCAGAGATCGGGCCCTAGCGTGTTCTGCTTCATAATACAGAAATACAGATTAAATGCTTCTTACGTGAAATTGAAGACTTGATTTGCCAGGTGTCCTTTCAAGTCTCGTGTTCCCCCTTGGGTTCCAGAAATGCAGAAGTTTTTCCTGTGTGGAGTTTACCAAGAATTACCACTGGGATCCCAGGCAACATGGTAGGGCACTTCAGTCATAGAAAACAAGCTCCTTTGCCCTTTTTTAAGACTCTAGCATTTCAAAAATTACTCCTCTAGGGTTTAGACTTTCACTGAGTGCAATCATAAAAAAAACCTTCTGCTGTGCAACAGGAAGAAAAAAAAGGAAGGCAAAAATATTTAAGTGTGGCTTAGCAGAATCCAGGGAATTAAAAGAGAAAAAGTAGCCTTTATGATGATGATAGAATCTTGGCAGCTTTTGATAGCTTCTAAGAACTTTTGGATAAATACTTCATAATCTTTCTGTTAAATCCCAGAGAGCCCCATGAATTCTTGTAAGAACATTTCAGGTTTTTGAACAGTTTATATCAAAACAAACCTAAGATGAGTTGGGACGCTGCAGTTCCTTTCTGCTTGACAATCTCCAGACTCAACATTTTCTCTCTTCTTTTACAGGCCGTGTATATGTTTTATGCTTTGGCAATTGTCTGCGACGATTTCTTTGTCCCTTCATTGGAGAAGATTTGTGAAGTAAGTGTTAGAAGATGTTACTTAAGCCTGTGTTCTGCTTTAGCAGCAGTTCTAGAGAGTCTCAGAAGGTGATGATGGTGTATTTACTATTGTCTTGGAGCGTTCCCCACGCTTCTTGTTTAGTTGCTGCGCGCTGCCTCCGTGCGTTCGCTCAGCTTTGTGTTCTCACTCGCAGGAGATGGGCTGGGAGTCTGCTGGTGGGGGTAAACGTGGCTGATGCTCCCCCTTTAGAGCTAGCAGTTGCCTTAAATAGCATTTCCTATATATGCATCATGCCATTTCTTAAAAACTGAGGCAATGTATAACATAGTGAAGAACACGTTTTCTAGAGCAGTAATTCCCAAACTCAGCCCCCACTGCGGGCTCCCCGGTGGTGCTGGCTACAGCGTGGGTTTCCAGGTGAGCCCAGCAGAGCTTGTCAGCTTGTCCTGTGCTCTGCTGCCCGCTGCTGATGTGCTCCTGCCTCTCCAGCCAAGAAGCCCTGCCCTGGAGGTAGGATCCAGCCATTGGAGACGGCGAGAGGGTTGGAACATTGTTCGTTGCCCAGGCAGGGAGCAGTGCTTTGGTTCAGTTAAGGCTTCGAGCATGTCACTCAGTTCTCCTGGGACATGGAAGATGATAACCTTTCATTTCTTGTTTTCCACATGGAGATACCGATCCACAGGGTGTTTCTGAGTTTCATATACTGTTAACTTAAAACTTAGAAACCTCCCAAGCATCAGGCTGGGAAATAAACACAGTCGCTTCCTGGGGCCTTGTGGCATGGCTGCTGCCAAGCCCAGCACAGCAGTTCACAGACTGAGGGCTCTCCGGGTGCTCCGGCCCTTCCCACCAGGATAGCTTCTATTGCCTTGCCCTTGTGTGTCTTTGCAGATGTGTCTTCAAAAACACTAGGCCCTGCCCTTCGATGATATAAATTAAAACCCCTGCTGATTAACCCCAGCAGAAATCATGGATCTTGTACCTTACCTTCTAAGTCAGGAGTTCCGTACCTTGCGTTGTGGTGGTGTGAGGTGCAAAGCAGCAGGGAGAGCAAGGGCAGCTGTAAAGAAACTCTTGAACACTTCCAGCAATTGCCTGGGGCTCTGTCCCTCTTTTGCTAAGGTTGGCACACTGAAATTTTAGAAGACAAGGAGTACATTTTAGCCTAAATCAGCTCGGACAGCTGCAGAGTGAACGCAGACCGCATGCCCGGAGTGCCTGCAAGCTCTCTGCAGTGTCAGTCTCAGGCAATGAAATCTTTGCATATAGAAAATATGGTTTGGTCTTGCTAGGTCAACGTCTCTGTCAGCTGAAGGAGACGTGTGCCAATCTGCCTGGCAATGAGTGTCACTCAGCAGGGCACAGGCTGCTCCTGGCCCTGGGAGGAGGTGTGGGAGTTGGCAGCAGAGCTCATTTGTGCTGACAGCTCTGATGGTCAGTCTAAACTGACCTGATATTTGGAGTTCAGCACCCTGCCATACAAGCCTTTTTTGCATCATCAGAAAAAAAAGTCCCCAAAAAGTCACCTACTGTTTTAGTGCATAGGTATTCCGGTAACTGAAGGGCAACAACACAAAGATTCTCTCCCAAAAAAAGTTTTTCTCACCCCATAGGTGACCTTTTCAGGCATTCAAGTAGTTTTTATTAATGTATTTTATGCATAATTAAGCAATTCTGTAATTACATAATGGCAGAAGAAGTATACATTCCTGTTTCCTGATCCAGCTACTTTTGAATTTATCGGTCCACAATGGCCTGTCTTCAAAACATCCAGCTTTTTGTGGTTTGTCCAACACTCAGGAATGCATGGGAAAAGGCTCAGGTCACTTCACAAAGGCCCCTGCAGCCTTTGGTACTGTCCACTCTTGCCTTTTTTTCTAGGAAACCGAGGGGTTTATCTCTGCCTGATGACAGCAGGTGCTGCCACCCTTGCTCATGCCTACCAATATTCCCCACCTAAAGAGCCTGTGAAATGAGCAGGCTGACCTGGAGAGCCAGGCTGCTTTGGGAGGACACCTGAGTCCTCCTCCATCACCTGATGACATCTACCATCTGACTACCACCTACTGTCATATCCAGCACAAAAAAATTCAAACCTCCTGCCTGGAGGCTTTTTTTCTCTTGGAGATCAACCACTAGTTATTCCACAGTCGCTCACAGTTTAGATTCCATAAATCTAAAATGCCCTATTTCTGGCTTAGCTTCATCTAGTCAGGATAGCAGTTGTTGAGTTAAACCAACACGGCATTTGCACTCCCAAATGTGTGTGTTGAGATGATCATTTGTTCCACAAATTTGTTCTGTTTTAGTTCAGATGTACTTAAAATAAAACCCTGATTTTCATTTGTTTCCTAAAACAGCTTGTGCTTGCGTTTGCCCCCTACTCTCTGGTATTGCTGCTGGAGTGTTTACATGACACAACTCACCTCGTTCCTCAATTGCAAACATTTGTCTGCAAATACCAGAGAACACATTTTTGCCTCCTACCTCGTGTGCTCTATTTTCTGCTTTATTGTATTAGCTTAATCATCATATGCATGGAAATAAATTATTGAGGAACTGTTCTCGAGGGAACCTACTATAGCTTGAAATGAACCCATCCCCACAGAAAGCACAGCTGGTCTCCTTGGCCCGTGGTCTTTTCTTTCAAAAGACACCATTGAGTTGCAGACCAGCTATTGTGGGATGACAGTGTCTATATTTCCATAGAGAATCCTGCAGAGGAAACTGGCCTTTGGGGATCTACTTCCGATCTTATGAACTTCTGCAATAGTTTTAATCCTATTTAAAATAGTTTTCCATGAAGCTGTGTTTAATCAGGTTCCACAAGCTTTTGCAGCAGTGCAGCAATGCTGTGGTCTTCTATTTAAAAAGTATGGCTGGTGAGGGCACATCTTGTCCTTCTTCCTTGTTACTGTAACATACATACAATATTTTTTGTTATATGTGTATAGTCAGTGGATAGAGTTACCTGCTCTTAGAGGCCTAGAATGTCCTTTGTGGGATCTTCAATCCAGATCAGATTGGCAGGAGGGTTTCTGCAATCTTGTCTCTGTGCAAATGTACTTTGGTGCAGAGAGCCAGTTGTGCTGGGGCAGTGTCCCCCCACCCCTGCTCTCTGCCCCTGGCTCGTCCCATGGCAGCTGCTGCCCCGCACGTGTGCGAGCAACCTGGCTTTGTGTGGGGACAGCTCAGCAGTCTGCAGCTTTTTTTAGCTACTCATTAAACCTTGGAAGGTGCCAGCAAGGCATGTGGTCGTTAGCAACCTCGTCGCGTTCGCTGAGCAGCGACTTATGCAGATGGATCAGTGGCAATGCAGAAAACATAAAGGAAGTAATTAACCAAGTAAATCTTTGGAAACTGCATATGCTGATGAAGTTTTCATGGAGTAGTCGGTCCTCTCCCCTTCCAGAAACCCCTGTTTTAGATAGTCCCTGGCTACTGTTAGGTGGAGGCTGTAGGAGGTAAGTATCTTCGATGGTGATCCAAGTGGGTGAGGAGAGGTTAAATGGCCAAGGCTGAAATGATGACAGGGAAGGTGGCTGGGGGTGAACCAAGCCTGAGCCCCAGCCCTACCATGTACAGGCCAAAGCAGAGGAGATAATGTCTGTAATGTTAGGTTGTGGAGGAGACAAAGAGCCATGACTGGTACAGCTGCCTTGCTGTTGTCCAGGCACTGCTCTTTCTCCCCTCTCTAAAGGCTGTCCCAGCCACCACCTGCTCTCTCTACGAGATTTTACTTGAGTAGCCAATGCTCATGGTGACTTTTTCCGCTATACTTACACTTTATTAATGTAAAACTTTATACGTATGGGTAGTTTCCACCTTTGGCAGACAGTTTTACGTTCCTAGTTGAATTCCTTCAGCCTCTCAGTGTTGTAATCAGTGACTCTGGTCTGTTTCTCTGCAGCGCTTACATCTCAGTGAAGATGTGGCTGGGGCAACTTTCATGGCAGCGGGAAGCTCTGCTCCTGAGCTGTTTACATCTGTCATAGGTAACTAACTTCCTGCTGCTTCTTGAAACCTCCATGTGTCCCTGCCTATTTTCCAGAGTTGAAATGGGGTTGCTAAATGCCTGTAGCATTCCATATCATACTTGGGCACACATAGGACTAATTGTAGAGAATCTTCACTAGATGAAGTGTGAACACCAGAGTGTGGAGAAGAAGATCTGCCATGCTTTCTCACAGCAACAAGTGGGTCAGAGCATCACAGTGCCAAAGCAACTTTCTGCTTATGGGAAGTGTGATCAGGGGACTCTGCAGTCCTTAAGTGGGTGAAACCCAGGAAGCTCATGTGGTCCTTCAGCTAAGAGCCAAGAGGGGACTGCAGTCAGCTGTTACAAAAGGATGCTGTGCAGATGCTGCTTGGCACAAAGGGAAATTGTTTGTATGGTTTTACTCATCCACATCTCTGTTGGTAGGTGACCATCTGAGCAGTGGTTGGGAGGTTAAAGTGGGCTCTCCATCACCAAGGAGAATTATTCTCAGCTTAGATACTTTCTCCAGAAGATACTTCTAAATCAGTCACAGCTATCAGATGCAGAGCACAAATTAAGTCACACAAAGCAGCATACTCTCGCGAAGACCTAAAACTTAGGAACTTAAATTAGACCAAGTTGGGTCTGTATTCTGTTTGTATTGTTAAGGATAGTGCAGTAGCAGAGTGAAAATCAAACCAAATTCCTTCAGGCAGCTTAGAGAAGCCCCAGTGGTCAGATCATTATCTTGCTGTGGTGTAATCCACCAGATACTGAGTGTCACTTGGTGGGTGACTGCTTCTGTGTAACACGCTTCTGAGACAAGGATAAAGTGGGGGGAAAAAAATCTAAACTACGCTGGCCAGATAAATACTGTTGGAACCTTAAAAGCAAGTGGTGAATTTAAACAGACTGACAGCTAGCAGGAGATGGAGTGTTATTTTTAGGCTGACTTCCTAAGGAAAGAATTTTGTGCACTACCATGATGCATGAGTCTGTCAGTTCATCTCCCTCACCATTAACCTCATTGGCCAATTTTAACCAAATTTGACAGAAGAGCTCTGGAAGGAGCTTGTAACATAGCCCCATAACTCATCCTGAGAGGCATCCTGAGCTTGCAAGTAGCTAGTGGCCAGGCAGCTCTGAATCAGCTCCAGCTCCAGCTTCTGCTTGCCTGTTGAAAGCCAGTAGGGATGGGGCTGGGGGGAAGAGCAGAGTACTGGTGAAGGGACATCTTACAGGTGATAGTTTCCTGCAGATTTGTGTCTGACCAGCTGCTCCCACAGAGCTTACTGTCTTTTATGATGTCTATTGGCATCATGTTGGACCACAAGACCAGGAGGTTGGTGACTTAGACAAGTCTAAGGCGTTTGGTTTTCATTAGACAATCTATCCAAGTCCCCTCAGAATGCAAGTTCTGCCACCTTTATTCACCCTAGTACCATCCTCTGCGAGCTGCCCTATTGAATATGAGAAAAAGCAGAACAGATACATGCCTTTAGGTTCAGTAATGGGGTGTGAGGTCTGCAGTTTTTTTGTGGAAAGATTCTGCTGTTTCCAATTTACACAGCTTGCCTTGAACTTGTTTTTCAGGTGTTTTTATCACAAAAGGAGACGTAGGAGTTGGAACCATCGTAGGCTCGGCTGTATTTAACATTCTCTGTATTATTGGCGTGTGTGGGCTTTTTGCAGGACAGGTAAGAGCATTTTATGGTTCCTAACAATTCTTGCTTCATCCTGTGCCTTGGCTGTACTGTGAAATAGGCTGCCAGGTTCACAACCTTGCCATAAATTTATCTGGCTTTGTTCTTTTTATTAGAGTCTTGCGCTATTCCTCGTGCTTTTTTGAAAGAACAGCAAATGTCAGCTTGGGCATTCTAAGCTGCCTGAGATATGTGGGTGGTCAAAGGAATAAAAGTTGGTTATTTAACACCTCCTCTTGGTAGCTATTGAAAAATGCATTGTGTTTAGACCAAAGGAGGAAGTGTGTGTGCCTCTGGCTGGTAAAAATGCACTTTGGTGAGCCATGCAAGAGCCCTCTGAAAGAATGATGACACTTCTGGAGCATCACAAAAGATGCTGCCTTTGTGCAAGACAGTTTCAGACACGTGTGCTGAGCTGGCACAACGTTGTTGGTGACTGGCATGACTTACAAAGTTGTATAGGAAAGACACAGTCTTTGCTTGTAGTCTATCACATCAGTCGTATCCAGAATCCCAGAATGGTTTATGTGGGAAGGGATCTATGGAGGATCCAAAGCCCTCACAACCACAACCCCCCACCTCAAAGCAGGGCTGATTTGAAAGTTGGTCAGGTTGCTCAGGGCCTTGTCCAATCGGGTTTTGAACACTTCCAAGCATGCCCCAACTTTTTTACTCCCTATCAGTAAGGCTGTCCATTCCTAGTATAATTTTTGACTGTTTCCCAGCATGTCAAGCTGCTTCTGACAACACAAGCTATTAATCTGAAATTAATTAAGTTGTGAGATCTGAATTGCAGACACAATTGACTGTATAATTAAATATCTGAATCTGCATTCACCTCAGCACTTGCCAACATGCCTAGTATTGTTACAGCCTCATAAAATGTTCTTTGAAGTGTTACTGTGCAGGCTCATGTGTAAAGAGGAGAAGCAGGATAACATTGTCAGTACAGGGCAAGAGGGTAACTAGCTCCAGAAGAACCTGAGAGAAAGGGCCTGTGTACCTCGGTCAGTATGAGAGCCTGTGCAGACAGGTTGGGCTTTCCCAGGAAAGTTTGTAATCCAATTTTATTTGCATCAGCAGTGCATTTTTTCAGGATGAAAGCAAACATTTTCACTATGGGGAAGCTTAAGGAAAAGCCCACAGTGGGACTTTTTGGCCCCCTAAGCTCCCTTGACTTGCATGGGGAGGTGCAGCTGGAAGCGACACAGGCTCCATAGGTTAGTGGTTCTACTGTAACTCCTACTGTGAAAGCCCAGTTAATTCAGGCCAATTTTTAATGACCAAAGCTTTCCCAGGGCATGAAGCTGTGTTCCCCAGAGGTGTTCTGTAATCAGTAGGGCTTTTTGCACAGGTTGCTTTTTTGAAGCAAGTGAAGACAATTAACTCTTTAGCACGATAGCAGAGAAGCTCATTCTTCTAAGTTTTACTCTCTGTGGCCTGAAACCTGCTAAAAAATAGCCACAAATCACAGCTTTCAGGGGAAAAGGTTTGCTAGAGTTTGGGGGTTGATGGATAATGACAGTCTTCTCAAGAGACCAATTACAGGTGGGAGATGTTTGTTTCTGAAGGATACAGCACAGCCAGGCTGGGGCTGGGGAGCAGCGGGGGCAGCAGTGTGTGGTGGGGCACAGCTCTGGGACTGCTCCACCCTCCTGGGGTGCTGGGCTCAGAGCAGGGTGAGGAGATGTCTCCGTGCTGGGGATTGTGGAGCAGCTGCCTGGGGGCAGAGGGCTGGGGAGTGTGGCATCACCTGTGGTGGCTGGGAAGCCCAGAGCTGAAACCTGAAGGGGTCTTCTGCAGCCTTTCCAGAGGCACTCTTAAGTTTTGCAGAACTGTTCCGTATCATGAGAAAGCCTTTTTTTTTTTGTTTGGCTTTTTTTGACTAGTAAAAGGTTGAATTGAAGAATACTGACCAGCTCTCACTAGGATGTGTTTTATTTTAAACGTAGGTTGTAGTATGGATGTGCTACGTTGGATGTATTATTTTTTGGCTTAAGAAAATACTGGGTTTGGCTACATGCACCTTGCTTAAAAAAACAAACAAACCCACAGCCCCAAAAAGTTGGTATGCATTTACTTGAACACCAACTCTGATTATTTTTCTAAGCCTTTAATGGCTGGTAAATGCATACTTCTCAGAATAAATCAGAATAAACATCCCACCACTGGCACTGGAGAAGGAAAGTACGATGCCCACACCTCCATATGACACTGCACACCTAAAAACTGTGTTAAAAGAGCATTGTTAAGGTTGAAAGTCAAACACTGAAAAGTTAGAAAATGGCAACGTTGAGGTCCCATGTGCAACCTTAATTTGCCCCCCTGGTGCATATGTATTATTATACAGTCTTTAATTACAGGATCCCCTGCTGGTTTCTCCACAGGGTCCCTGCCTCCCTCAGTGCACAGAATGAACTTTGCTCACTTAATGAGCAGCTATTCCTTATTTTGTTTTCTCTTCATTGTTCAGTCTGTGCCCTTCTGCCTTATTTACCAGGCTCTATTCAAGCCCTGTTCCAGAGGCAGAATTATTAATTTCCTCTTGAACTTCTGCCGATCTCATTGCTATTGTATCTGAGCAGTTGATGAACAATTAATTAATCTTCCCCAAACCTCTGTGAGATGAAGGAGTATTTCAAAGATGGGGAAACAAAGCACAGAGAGATTAAATACAAAAGAATAACTTGTCATTTTAGGGGCCAATTAGAGCTGGCACAGGCCTGTTTTTCCCCTGGAAGTATAGCATCCTGTGGCATGTTCTTTGTTCAGAGGGCAGCTCCCTCTGGCTCCAGATGTTGCTCCTGCTGCTCCACCTCAGCACTGCACAAGCGTTTCCTTGCTGGTCTGACCTTGGATTTCGATTCAGTGGCCATCTCGGTGTCCATACAGCCCAGCTCTCCTTGGGACCATTCAGCTGCTTTGGCCATGTGAGCCTCTTTTCTTCTCCTAGATCATGTTCCCAGCTCATGTTCCACCTTCTGCAAAGGAGACACACAAAACACCTCCGTCATCATGAGCCTGGCTTCATCCCTGGGATCATTCTTGACCTCAATTAAGCAAGTGACTTAACTGCCTCTTCTCGTAACAGTGCTTGCTCTCTCTAGTGTGATGATGTTCCTCCCAAGCACCCAGGCACTTCAGGTTTTTTCCCTTTTGGTTTATCTCCCAGACCACCCCTCCCTATTTCCTGAGGCTTGAGTGGAAAGCTTTCTCCAGACAGATTTTCCCCCCCGGATCATGGATCCACCCTATAGCTGTCTCTCCAGCTTTCTGCCAGTCCCACAGTGGTCTAGCTCCATTCTTCTCTCCCTGCTCCTCTGCTCTTGACCTGAATCCTTCTTTGTCCATGCCAGGCAGGCACCTTTGGATGTTCAGGAGCCTGCTCTAGAGCCATGGCAATCCCATTTTCCACTGTTTTCATCTCTTCTGCCAGCTGCAGACTTGGTGTACCCCACGGGCAGTTCGTGCTGGAGCCTTGCAACACATGTGCCTTTACTTTGCCCCCACCACCCCTGTTTTGTCATCCCAGCAGAGACAAAGACACTGCGAGAGGCTTCCTTCTGGACCCATCTCTGGGGTCATTCAGAGGCCTATAACAAGGCCCCTTACCCAGCCCAACAAGTCTAAAATGGGAAGCCTGCCCCGTGCCCATGCACTCTCCTTGCTCCATGTGCCCAGCAGGTCTCAGGCTATGCTGCATCTTGATTCCACACGCTCCTGCAGTGCTTGTCACCTCCACCTTTGGAGCAGGAGCCTTCCCCAGCCACACTCGGAGCATGCTGGAGGTTGGTGTTGAGAGCTGCAGAGACCCTGGCCACCCTGCCCACAGGCACCTGCTCCGGCGTCGCTGGGCCCCAGTGAGCCCTGCCTGGCTCTGGCCCTGGCTCACGGGGGAAGATGCTGCTGGGAGCTGGTGCTGTGTGAAGGGAAAAGTGCTTCGCAGTCCATCTGGAATAGCTTGGGAGCAGGCTGCCAGAAGCCCTCCAGCAAGGCAGTAATTGGAAAAGATTCCACTTAGTTTCTTTATGTATTTAATTTTGAAATTTTAAGGAATTTATCACCTTGGTAGCTAGAGCCCCAGTCCTCCAAGCAGCTGCAGCCAAACTCATTTCTGCAGGCTGAGCTTTGTGCAGGATGGGTGTCTAAAAGCCACCCAACTTGTTCTGCTGCTGTGCCCTGCTTGAGGGTTTCCAAAGAAGCGTGGTGGTGTCAGAACATGCCTGGAGAGCTGCTCTTGTGCTAAAACCCAATCAATTCAGATGAAAATCAGCATTGATGTATCATTGTGCTCCTTTTTTTCTTTGTGTCCCAGCCAGAAATGACAAGGTTGGGCTGGAAAATGGATTGGTTTGAATAATGTCAGCAGATTCAGAAGATTAACCATGTGGCTGCTGTGCACCAGCCTAGAGATGAAGTTTTGTGTATTACTAACTCTAGGGAAGGATTAACACAAGCAAGCAAGCAATTTGCTTTAGGTGACCATAAAGACATTTCTATTAGTGTTAAGTATTATAAACCTATTGTGTCTTTTTTTTTTTTTTTTAACAGTGATGGAAATTGTAAAAAGTCTCAAATCCAGCATGTCAGAGATACCTCTGCCCATCAGACTCTTAAGAGCAAGGGGGCTTCTTACTGATTTCAAAACCAAGGTGGTTCTAGTTTATATAAAAAATATTTGTGCTATGGTTTGTTACTGAGAAGTGGAAAATTGTGTTTAAGTAGTCTGAAAGTGACTTGATTTTCTCTTCCAATTAGTGTTGATGACACTTTGCAGATCAGCAGTGAGGATTCTGGACCAGAGGGATTCTTATTTTATTTCTGTCTCTTCTCACTGATATGAGCAATGAAATCTCCTGAGGTCTTTGTCCTTGGCACAGGAGGACCAGTTTCCAAAAACTGACAATCGACACAAGCTGCCTGCATTTAATGGCCAAACCAAAACTGCGTGCAAAGGCTGGATTTTCTAAACTTGCAGCCACACTCTGGAAGTCAGATCTTTTTAAAATATCTTAAACTGGGCCTCTGAAAGCTGAGGAACTTGACCTCTGATGTGTTTTTGAAATCTGACCAAGGCATATTCAGAGAGATAGATAAAATTCACCCTTGTGGATGGCTTGAGTGCAGCCATGTGGCTGTGGCAATGAGCCTTAGAAGCTTTTCCTTCTTTCTCCTGGCATCGTGTTGTGGTGTTCTGCTGATGTCTGACATGCACACACACCCAAGGAAGATGAGCCTTATTTAACTAGGCAGTAGGGGCAATTTCTAAGCCATAGCTGGTTTTAGTATGTGGAAATGTATTATGAGAAAATGAGGACAGTTCATCCTTATTCCCCAAATGCTGAAGTAGTGCAGGTTGGATGTGCCTGTAGCTGTTTCCTCAGTTGTCTGTACACGTGTGACACCGATGCATGTTCTTCCAGTTGTGCAGCTAAGTCACATATCCCAAATGCTGTTGATTCAGCTGCTGTTTCTGTTGTGCTGTGTACAGGCAAAGAGAGGGTACAAGAAGGTAAGAGCATGCTGCAAGAGATGACATGGTAGCAGATGCAGACATAAGTCCAGCAACATTCCACGTGGCTGCATGCTAGATAGCAGGGCAGAGATCCAGGAGTGGAGCTGCTGTCTGGGGTGTGATGGGCTGTGTTGGGCTTTCTCCACCACTGCAGACCAACTGCCTGTGGGGAGGCTGACCTTGGCCCAGGGTCCCCTCCAGGCCTCAGTCTCTCTGTCCTGTCTTCTCTCACTCATGTTGGCACTTCACAGATCTCCCCTCCTTCCACTGCTCTCTCATCATCCTTGGCGGCAAGGATGTGGGATTCTGGGAAGCAGTCAATGCTTGCTTAATTCAGCTCACAGTCAAGCCAGCACAAGCAGAGTTTCTTCAGTTTTGAAAATTCTCTCATCCAGATTCTTCTCTGTTTTGCAGCTCTGCTGTTCCCTCCTCCGTGTCATCCAGTCCTCCCCTGTCCCCCTTCAGCACTAAACTGCAGCCTTTTGCAGTGTTGCAGAGGAGGATGAAGGATGAGGGTAGTGAAAAGTGCTGAAGTGAAAGCGGTATAACCATGAGTTATCATAGAATCATAGAATTGTTCAGGTTGGAAAAGACCTTTAAGATCATCGAGTCCAGCCTTATCCTAACCCCATTACCCTGTTTCTGGTGACCCACCGCTAAACCATGTCCCCAGGCACCACATCCAGACGACTTCTAAGTTTTTAAGAGTTGCAAGTCACTCCAGCATTAAACAGTAATTTCTAATCTGCATAGCTTTATTTGTTAATTACCATTTAACTGGCATGTTTTTCAATTGAGTTCTAGTTTGTTTCACCTTTCCCCAGAACAAGACAGGCTGCTCGAGGCGGAGCAGGGCACCTTGGTTGCTGGGTTGTACCAGAGATATTCTTGGTTTTTGAGAGGCTCTTCCAGTTACTCCTTCTGTCAAGGAATCTAGTGGGTGGCCAGGTGTCATTCCCCAATACACTGCAGCAAAAAAGGACTACTTTGTCCATCTGACCTGCCACCTTCTGCCCCAGTGATATTCTTTTACCTGAGGAAATGGACTAAATTCATGACTGTCCAAGTCACGATAAACCCCTGGAAGCTGGAGATGACTCTGGGAACCGTCTGCTGACGGGCACTCAGTGAAAGTATACCTGAGAAAGCTCTTCACACATAGTGAAGAGCTGAGACGAGGAGACTGAACAGAGATTAAATAACGAGGTAAGACATCGTTTATTGAAGAGACTGGGACTTTTGTAATCTATTTCTAACTTAGTTCTGTCATACAGTTAGCTTGCATGTGTCTTAATCTTTTGAGCTTTGATTGCACTGACAGCAAGTAATTCAGACTGGAGTCCTTACTAACCTTTGGCTTTATGGTTGCATTCCTGGGCTTTTTTTTTGTCCTCCTGAATTGTGAAGGAGTTTTGGGAGGAGAGAGTTGAAATCTTGTTTTTTTCTTTGCTGGTCTGTGACCATTGGTCTTTTGCTGCAGGAAGATGTGATGGGGACTGGTGTACTGGGCAGGTCCAGTGCCAGGATGGTGAGTGATCCAGCACTGGTCTGGCCATCACAGTTGCTGTGGTTTTTTTATATTAGCATTTCAAAACCTTCTTCACAGAGTTACATTCAATAGCAGGATACAAATAGGGGAGGCAAGCAGAAGAGTTGAAAATGGATTCCTACCAGCACCAAAACAAGTCCAGTTTGCAATTGCCACTAAACACTGTCACCATTTGAGGTCAAGTTTTCTCTGTCAGAATTCACACACAGATTGATGCTATGGACTGACTTTGGGAGGGTTTTTTTCTTATACGATAGGTAGTCTAAAAATAAGGGAAATACAAAATCTGATTTTATATCTGATGAGAACTGGCCAATCTCAAGAGACTGGGAAGTGTTTACCCTGTGCATGCCTTCCTGTACCATGTCTACAGCTTTCCTGGGATTCTGCTGCAGATCCTGCAGGGAGTCGCCTGCAGTCCAGGAGACATCTGCAAATGCAGGTCTTCAGGGTCCTGCTGCCTCGGCAGGAATCTAAGCTAAAGACACATCTGATCTGAATAACTCGTGGACAATTACGAGTACCAGTTGAGCAGGGAAATATTTTTTGCTTTGTCCTGAGGTTTGGAGAGTGTCCACTGTTTCCATTCTGAGAATGTCACAGAGACAGATTGCTGCCGCAGTAATGAAAATATCAAGAGCTGCTTAAAAAAGCAAATATTCTTGAGGAAATAATGAAAATAAATTGAGTTGGTCTGCAATGTACAGACCAGGAGCCGGAGTGATGGTTGAACTCTGCAGAGATTGGATAACCAGTGGTAAAATTAGGGGGGTGGTAATTGAAAGGAAGCTTTCCTCCCAGCCAGTCCATTAGATCAGAGCTGCTTGGCAATTACTGGCTTAGAGACATGTATTTTAAGGCCTTTTATTTTTCTTTTTTGGCCTGACCCATACTCACATTTTGTGTTTCACTTCAGTTGAGAGAGGTGTTTAGTATTGGTCAGGGCCTGGGGCGAGCCCGAGTTGCAGGACTTGGTGTCTTTGCCCAGGGATGCTCAGTAAAAGTTATGGTCAGAACACTCATGGTGTCCTGGGCCCCGTGGTGCCAACAGCAGGGAAACATCACCGCGGGGTATAGACGGAGCGTCTCCGCCTGCTCCCTGGCATTGTCTCCAGCACATCCTGCTGCGCTGTTGGTCCCAGCGCAGGAGCCTCCGGCTGATGTCGACTGCCCGCGGCTTTCCAGGAGGGCTGCGCGGGGCAGTGCCTTTCCGTGCAGGAATCTGCCTGAAATCTCAGCTGCTGCAAAGTGGTTCAGCGTGCCAGGAGGGGACATGGGACCAGGGATTCCTGCTGTGCTGTCACGAGGTAGCCTCTGGTGCATTTGCCTGGCGTTTGGCAGCTGCCTCGCCTGTCCCTTACTGGCACAACAGGGCTGTCCCAGCGGGAGCAGGAGGCTGCTCCAGCCAGCGCCGAGACCTTCCCCTTGGGGCGGGTTCTCATGCCTCTGCAGTGCTCTGACCCCAGTGCCTCGGGAATTTAAGATCCTCAGGGCAACTAGGAGGAAGTATTCCAAGCTTACGACTCTGGACTTCAGGCGTGCAGACTTTGATCACTTCAGGGATCTGCTGGCCAAAGTACCATGGGACAAAGCCTTAGAGGGAAGAGGGGCCCAGGAGAGCTGGTCAGTATTCAAGGATCACCTTCTCAGTGTCCAGGAGCAAAGTATACCAACAAAGAGGAAGGCAGGAAAGAATGCTAGGAGACCTGCCTGGATGAGCAAAGGAGCTTCTGGACACACTGTCACACAAGAAGAAACTTTCTAAGAAATGTAAGAAAGGACAGCTAGAATGGGGGGCATACAAGGAAACTGCCTGAGCAGCAAGAGACCTGTTTAGAAAAGCTAAAGCTCAGTTAGAATTAAATCTAGCCAGAGAGATCAAGGGGAATAGCAAAAAAATTTCTATAGGTATATTAATGGCAAAAAGAGGACTAGGGAAGGTGTGGGTTCCCTCAGAAAGGAAACGAGAGAACTGGTGACAAGTGATATGGAGAAGGCCGAGGTTCTCAATGACTTCTTTACCTTGGTCTTCACTGGCAAGGGCTCCAACCACACTCCTGAAGTCACAGAAGATAATGGCAGGGGCTGGAAGAAAGAGCTGCCCATTGTAAGTGAAGATCAGGTTCATGACCATCTGAAGAACCTGAAAGCGTACAAGTCCATGGGATCCGACGGGATACACCCACGGGTACTGAGGGAACTGGCGATGAGGTTCCTAAACCGCTCTCTATCATACTGCAGAAGTCATGGCAGTCTGGTGAAGTCCCCACTGACTGGAAAAGGGGAAACATAACCCCCATTTTCAAAGAAGAAAAGAAGGATGAACCAGGGAACTACAGGCCAGTCAGTCTCACCTCCGTGCCTGGTAAGATAATGGAGCAGATCCTCCTGGAGGCACTGCTGGGGCAGAAGAATAACAAAGAGGTGATTGGGTGCAAACAACACGTCTTCACCAAGGGTAAATAATGCCTGACTAACCCGGTGGCCTTTTATGAAAAGGTCACAACATCAATAGACAAGGGAAAAGCAACTGACATAATTTACCTGGACCTGAGCAAGGCCTTCAACACTGTCCCGCGTGACATCCAGGTCTCCAAGCTGGTAAAATATGGGTTTGATGAATAAAGGACTGGGCTGCATCAAGAGAAGCGTGGCCAACAGGTCGAGGGAGGTGATTCTCCCCCTCTACTCTACTCTCATGATATCCCGTCTGGAGAACTGCATCCAGTTCTGGAGCCCCTGCTGGACCCGCTTGGCTGATTCTGCATCTGAATTATGGAGTGGGTGAAAGGTGCCACCAGGAAAGATATGGACATGCTGGAACATGTCCAAAGAAGGGCCACAAGGATGATCAGAGGGCTGGAGCACCTCTCCTATGAAGACAGACTGAGAGAGTTGGGGTTATTCAGTCTGGAGAAGAGAAGGCTCTGAGGAGCCCTTATTGTGGCCTTCCAGTATCTTAAGGGGGCCTACAAGAAAGCTGGGGAAGGACTTTTTAGGATGTCAGGTAGTGGTAGGACTAGGGGGAATGGATCAAAACTAGAGGTGGGTAGATTCAGATTTAGACGTTTGGAAGAAGTTCTTCACCATGAGGGTGGTGAGACACAGGAACAGGTTGCCTAGAGAGGTTGTGGAAACCCCATCCCTGGAAGTTTTCAAGGCCAGGCTGGATGGGGGTCTGAGCAACCTGATCTAGCAGGAGGTGTCTCTGCCCATGCAGGGGGATTGGAACTAGGTGATCTTTAAGGTCCCTTCCAACCCTGACAATTCTAGGATTCAATGAAATATCCAGAGGTGTTTGGACCTTGCTCTCCCCCATATTTCTGTTCCCTCCAGGGACTGCAGAGTGGAAATAAGTGTGATTGACTCATAGGGTCATCTCTGAGTCTGGCAGATGGTTATTGGAGGAGCAGCAAGGGGGAAGAGAGATCACCCTGTGACCTCAGCTATATTTAATCTGCAGCTGATTATTATTAGCTTCTGATTGACTGATTTGCTCATATGTCTATAGCAAGGGAGGTTTTGTGAAAATTAATTTCGCAGGTCCTGATGGAACTTGCAGTTCCTCTTTTTGTATACACTGCTGGAAAATGGCACTAATTATCTTAAGGAATTCCTTTCTGCCTTATGTCTCCGTTGCAATTGCTGTAGGACTGATACACTTAACGGTGCGAGAGAGAGAAGGTGTGTGCAGAATACTAAACGTGCAGTTACTGTTTCCCACCTTCTGTTTGGCCATGACCTTTCAAACCAAGTCTGCGGCTTCTGACCCAAAGGTGTCACCTCTGGTGCTCACTTTGCTGTCTTTCCTGGTGGCTGAACACTGCTGGCTGCTGCAGGCTGCCTTGTGATGGGGGATACCTGCCTGCACCCTGCCTGCATCCCTGAGGGACTGCCCCTGGAGCTCCTGGAGCCGGCAGAAACACTCCCATCCCTTCCAGCAGGATTTGTCTCCTTCCATGACAGGAAGGATTGTGAGCCAGGTTCATGGGACATTTTATTAAGCAGGTAAGGGAAATTTGGTTGAGGTGAAATGCATTTGAAGAGTATCCCCAAAGGACCAGCAGCGTGGAAGGATGTGGCCAGAAGTGACTTGTCAGACTTCAAACATGGGCAAAGGCTGCAGCCAGAAAGATACGCTTCAGATGCCAGGGAAAACGTCCCTCAGGTGGAGTTTGGGAGCCTTCAGTGACTGAGGACCAACAGGCAGCCTCTGAGGTCCTGCTGGACCTGCTTGGCTGATTCTGCATCTGAATTATGGAGTGGGTGAAAGGTGCCACCAGGAGCACACCACACTCCAAACTGTACCAGGTCCTGGACATGGCACTTCTAGCCATGCTCTTTGCTCAGGCACAGCCCCGTGTTCTGCTGTGGGAATGATGCTGGTGAAAGTGAGGCCCCAGGTACTTCTGGGCAGGGTCATGAGCGGTTTGCAGCAGCAAACAAAACAAGTGGATGCTGGTAAGCTGCTTAATACTAGGGCAAAAAAGAGGTAAGCAGAGAGAAGAACTGTCAAAACAGTTGTGTGTGGACAAGGTGGGTATGAGTGAGAAATGAACGTGGTGCACCAGCTTGGTGAGTGGGTATCTGTGACATCTGTGGGTCCCTCATTTATTCCCCAGTGCTGCTGCTGGGTAAAAAAAAATCTTTTATCTCCTGTAGAAGGAAGGCAGAGTGCTTCATTAACTCACCCGAGCTTAGGCCATAGGGCTGGAGGCAGAACAGGGGCTGCTTCCATCCCAGGTGAATGCCTCACCCTCCAGGCTAGCTCTCTCCTTTAGCATAACACATGTGGGTATGTCTCCCAGGAAGCGTGCAGGGACTCTGCAGTGGCTTCTTGCTGAAAGTCATAGTTGAATCTCCAGCCTAATTTAATATAGAGATGAATACAAATAAGGCAGTGTCACTCTCTCACATTAATCTATGATACTTCACTGATATCCCAACCAGTGAGGATGAACAGCCAAGTGGCAGGATCCTTGTAATTACCTGAGCTGAGCAAGGGGTTCTTAAAATAATAAGCAGGAAGTTAAAAGGCAGAGCCTGTGCCTTGTCAAGGGAAGCTGAAGAACCCTGAGAGATCAGTCACTGTCAGGGCTGCCCCGGATAGTGAGGCCCTTGACAGCTTCACCAGAGGCAGTGAGGGATATTCAGCTGCTCAGAAGTGAGGATTTCCCAGGCTGCTGTCAAGACAAGATTTTGGTTTTCTTGCTTTCCTATTCAGATTGACAGATGCTGGAGCAGCAAAAAACCTGAGGGGTCTTTTTAAGTTCTCTGGTTTGAGCTGCTGTTTTACACAGGGTGTTTCAGCTCGTGCATTAGTCATGGGTCAGGAAAGGGTGCTCAAAGTATGGACTGTTCAAAGCAGACTGCTGTGATCACCAGCCCAGTGATCCATCTGGCTCGCAGCCCACTTGCCAGTTGTCCCTGGAAGTGTGAGCTGATCCTGAGGACACCCACCAACTCTAGGTTTGGACCAGTTTCCAAAGGCTCAAAGACTTGCCTGCTGTTGCCAGACAAATGGGAGCAATTCCTCAGCAGGACAGCAGATGTGTCTGCACACAGGGCCTGAGAAGTGACATTGGGAGAGCCCTGGTCCCATCGTTGTCCTCTCCTGGTGCTGGAGGAAGCTTGGTGGCTCCTCTGGTGAGGAACATCAAGCACTGTTGGTGCTCACCCTCTGTGAGATATCCTTGTAGGCAGGTTTTGCTGTGTCAAATCAAGTCATTACCCTCTCTCCCAAGTACCTGGTGGAGAATGTCTCAGCCATTTTGTGAAAAATACTTTAATGTTCTGCGTAGCTTGGCTGAGCAGCTGTAACTTCAGGGTGATTGGTTGGATTTGCATAAGGTCATTAAGATCCAATAATCATGTTTATTGCTAAGATGTCTGCCATTTATATTCATGCCAAACAAGTAAAATTAAACCTCAACTAATATCACTGTTACTACCAGTGCAGCTAATGACAATGAAAACCTTCAGTAGGTGAAGATTTCACAGTGGACTGTAGGTAATTCTCTTCTGGAAACTCTTGACCTGCTGAAGTGATGGCAGGCTGTGAGCCCAGCAGGCTCCCTCAAAATGAATGCTGGTTTGGACAGAGGAGGGATCCATACATACTGAGATCCATACAGTGTCAAGCAGTGTCACTACCACATCCTGGAACTGTGCACATGTTGTGTCTGGATGGGTGAACCACAACATATATATGCACCTTGAAGCTTCTTCCTTCTTAATTCTCTTCAGCTGTGGCTCCGATACTTCAGCTGATGGGCTCTGCTGAGATGTGTCTCTCTGGGGTGGGTTGCAGCAGTGCTTGGGTTTGGTTGCTGTGAGGTAAAAAACAGGGCTTTGCTGGGTACTGAATTCTGCCAGCCACAAGGAAGTAAAGTGCTGCTGGATTTTATCTTCCCATTGTCTTCAGGATGAGAGCTGGTACCTGAGGTGGAGCCCTTTTCTTTCTTGTATAATTCCAAATGCATAAGATGTATATTAATTACAAACTCCTGCCAGTCTGATTTCCCTGAAAATCTGCCCAAATCTCCACCTCAGTTTGCTGCTTACTGTAACATCAGCCAACAACTAGTCATTTATCTCGCCTTGACCTGAGATCCTATTCTGTTACAGCAGGGCTGATCTGGAGTTGCGTCAAGGATTTGCTGAATGGCAGTGTCAGGAAAACAGCAGCTTCTGGAGGGGACCCCACCAGCATTTAGGAGCCGCCCCTCTTTCTGAGGGTAGCTCCTGCAGACCAGAAGGTTCCCACTGCCTGTCCTACTGCAGCTGACCCATCCCTGGTTGGGATGTTTCAGGGTATCTGCAAGGTATCACAGTGAACAGGAGTTTTGTCAGCCATGAGCATGCAAAAAACAGATCCCAGCCTCTGTCAGGGTGGTGTAAGAGCTTCCCTAATTGCTTCTGTGCAGTCCACATCAGAGGGGCAGCATGAGGACTGACACAGATTCTCTGCTTCTGGGTGCCTTTTGACAAGTCCTTAATGAGAATTTAAATCTATTTAATGAAAACTTGAGGGAGCAACACCTGCTGTGAAACCACCTAGTTTAATAGAATCATAGAATGGCTAAGGTTGGAAAGGACCTTCAAGATCAGGGGGAAAGACAGCAGCCCAAAGAGCCAACCGTATCCTGGGCTGCATCAAAGGAAGCACAGCCAGCTGGTCAAGAGAGGTGATTCTCCCCCTCTGCTCTGCTCTGGTGAGACCCCACCTGGAGTACTGTGTCCAATTCTGGAGTCCCCAGCATAAGAAGGACATAGAGCTCCTTGAGTGTGTCCAGAGGAGAGCCACAAAGATGATCAGAGGACTGGAGCATCTCCCCTATGAAGACAGGCTGAGGAAGCTGGGGTTGCTTAGCCTAGAGAAGAGGAGGCTCCAGGGTGACCTTACAGCAGCTTTCCAGTATCTGAAGGGGGCCTACAAGAAAGCTGGGGTAGGGCATTTTACATGGGTGTGTAGTGAGAGGACAAGGGGCAATGGTCCGAAACTTGAAGAGGGGAAATTCAGGCTAGACATTAGGAAGAAGTTCTTTCCTGTGAGGGTGGTGAGATGCTGGAACAGGTTGCCCAGGGAGGTTGTGGATGCCCCCTCCCTTGAGGTGTTCAAAGCCAGATTGGATGAGGCCTTAAGCAACCTGGTCTAGTGGGAGATGTCCCTGCCCATGCAGGGGGGTTGGAACTAGATGATCTTCAAGGTCCCTTCCAACCCAAACCACTCTATGATTCTAAGATACCCAGCAGGCATACCCCTCTGGACTGCCTCAGGCCTGGACAGCAGCAGAAGCTCTGACACCCTTCTGAGGCAGCAGCAGCCATGGTGTGTGTCATGCTGCATCTCAGGCCTGTCACTGCAACAGGGAGAGCAGGAGAGTAGCAGGCTCTGAACAGACAGCTGGATGGCCTCTGTCACCAGGTCTCTTCTGGTTGGGAGAGGAGCTTCTGCACTGCTGAGAGGAAAGAATTAATTTGTAAGAGCAGAAGAGAGAAGGTCACTTTTATAGAGGGTAAGTGATGAAGCCCTAGTATGGGGCATTGAGGATATTGCCACTGAGGCCCTGGGTGTCCTGAAATAACTTGGGTGCCAAGAGCAGCAGATGCCAGTGTCTGATTTTCAGTGATTTTCTCCTGGTGGCTTATCTCTGTGGGTGAGCTGGATGGAGGAGATAGTGTGTGCTGCACAGGGCTGCTGCTTCCAGAGTTAAGAACCACAGAAATAAAACTGCAACTGATGAAATGTTGACTTTTGTGCTCCCCAGACCTTCGAAAAGGAAAATAACCTTCTGAGTAGTAGATGTTATACTTTTGCAGGGCAAAAGTTTGCCAGTGAGAAAGCAAATGTCTAAAATCATAGAATCATAGAATGGTTTGAGTTGGAAAGGACCTTAAAGATCATCTAGTTCCAACCCCCCTGCATGGGCAGGGACACCTCCCACTAGACGAGGTTGCTCCAAGCCCCATCCAACCTGCCCTTCAACACTTCCAGGGATGGAGCTTCCACAGCTTCCCTGGGCAACCTGGGCCAGTGTCTCACCATCCTCACGCTAAAGAATTTCTTCCTAATGTCTAACCTCAATTTCCCCTCTTCCAGTTTCAATCCCTTCCCCCTTGTCCTCTCACTACAAGCCTTTGTAAACGGGTGATGCTGCAGCGTGCAGGTGAGCGGGCACCGTGGGTCCTCCTCTGTTCTGGACCTGTCAGGGGTTGCCTCTCATTGAAGCCTGGACTAACAAGCTCTTCCTGTCAGCTCTGGGAATGCCAAATTCAGTCTCCAGTGTTGTAGTCAAGAGAGGGCTCATGGGCAATTGTCTGGGGTTTGAATTCTGGGTCTTCCCTTCAAACGGAGGAAATGTGTCACCTGACAGTGGTTTTGCAGCTGCCTCCTCAGGCTCAGCTCCCAAAGGACCAGCTCTCCGCTGAGTTACAGTACTCCACTGAGTATTGCTGATTTAAAACTCAAATTTGATCCAGATTTTACTGATGGCTTTCCTGATTTCCTTTCTGACTTAGTCTGCTAAACTGTAATTTAAGTGGTTTCCAGTGCATTAAGATTAATGTGGAGTCCTTGGTTGCTGCAAGACTGTCTGGCACAACTTAGGCGTTCAAGGTCCTGGCAGTTATAACTAGGCTACATGACTCTTGTCAGCAGGCTGAAAGGACTGCCATTTCCCTTGGTGCTAATTAGCTCCTTTTACCCTCTGTGCATGGTTACCTTATGTGCACAGCTTCCTGTATTAGATTGGTCTTCCCAGTGATCCAATGGTTCAAAGACTTCAGTTAAATGACTCACGCTGGAAGAAGAGCTGCGATTTAATTGCCCCGTGGTTACTGCA
This sequence comes from Hemiprocne comata, assembly GCA_020745705.1. Taxonomy (NCBI): domain Eukaryota; kingdom Metazoa; phylum Chordata; class Aves; order Apodiformes; family Apodidae; genus Hemiprocne; species Hemiprocne comata. The sequence continues at coordinate 123,226,203 of CM036588.1, forward strand.
TCAGGGAGACCTAGCAGTAGGATGTCTGTGAAATGTGAGCAGCCTGTACAAGTCCCAGGCACAAGCACGTTCCCTGCAATCCAACCTGAAATCAACACGAGTGAGTCCCTGTAGTTCTCAGGACCTTGTCTGTGACTCTAGTGCACTAGGTCCCTGCTAGATAGCTGCACTTAAGCATCTGGATCTTAACGTGCTCATTCAGGTGTCTGAGAAAAATTCCCTGGAACAAAATTGCAGACTACCTTCAAGATGATTGTTGAATATTAAAGAACAGGAGAGAGAACTCATTTGGCTCATAGTAACTAGGACTTGCCATCACAGGTACGCTGTGCTGCTTGGTGACACCCCTTGTAAACGGGAAAGAGTTTACTAGATAGAACAGTGACAGTTGCCAGCAAGGCTGTTCAGATGGGCTTTGTCGTTTGCTTCAGAAATGTTTACATTTACACTATAAAATCCCCACCAGCATCCATGCTGAGAGGAGTGTATAGAACCTTAAAAGCAGCATCATAAAGGCCAAGTGGAATAATGTCAAATTACTTTCCAAACTGTCTTAAAAAAATTGCTCAATCAAAATGAAGGGGCCCACTATCTATAAGATGTGAGATTTAATTAAGGATCTCTGAGTAGAATTATGAACCCAACTCCAGGTTTCTACATTTGGAAATTTCCATCATAAAGCATCTCCATTCATCTATCCCTACATGCATTGAAATGTATTGTCAGCTGGTATGAATCTAATCTGGCTCAAGGACATCAAAGGCTGGCTTTTTATTTTAAATGGGAGTTTCCTACATGTCAATGGTTGCATAAAGAGATTTTACACTGGGCATAAATTACATTCACTTTAAAAAGCCATAGTATTAAGAGGCTGGAGAGATTTTTAAGTGTAATTGTCAGTATACTTTTACAGCATTTGTTTTCTTGCCAGTTCTGGAAAATTCCAATATGATAAGAGTTAATACGCAGAAAAATCTGGGAAACTCTTTTTGCTAGCACTCTGATACAGGACCTTTATTTAGATACCACAGAAATGAAAATGAAGTTCCTATTTGTTTCACTGAATACATGCACAAGCATGACTGGAGGATGTGGTCAGAAAATTCATTTATACGTTCAGTGGCCAGATCCAAATCAGTGTAAATTAGCCATCTCCCATCTGCCTCCTTGTGGTTTACACCTGTGGAGGATGTGACCCACTGTCTTTGAAATGCCCTCCAGAAATGGGAAATAGAGATTTGGGGAGAACCTTCTACTGAGGGGGCTTTCTAGTGCTGCAAAAAATTAATCATACAGAAGATGTTACCACCACATGTCCTCTCTCCATCTGCCCTTTTACATATTGTTAATGAAGTTCAAGGCTAACTTGATCAGTGGTATTTTTTTCTTCTAAGATCTGAATTGCAGGCTCCTTCACCTATAATGACAATTCCACCTCATTTCCATGGCTTTGGAAGATGTCAAGTGAAATGAACTGCACAGCAATCCCTTTTTATTCTCTGTTGCATACAAATTCTTGGGGTTTTTGTTCTTAACATTTTGCTGGAGTGTTAATCTGAGTATTTGGCCCAAAACCTGTGCAAATGCACCCGGAGCTGTGGTGACAGCCATCAGTGTGCTGGGTGAGGCCATGGCTCTGCCGAGGTTCAGGTGGGCAGCGTGCTGGGTACCTGCCTGCTCTGTGCTGTCACTCCTGCTTTGCAGGGCAGCTGCTCTTGCCCAGGTTATCCTCCCCTGAATGAATCAGCAGGCATCAAGTTGGTGCTTTTAGCAAGGACAAGCCCATCATACAGCTGTCTAAAATTCCTGGAAATTCAGTGTATGAGATGTCAGCAGCTGGACTCATGGTGGACATAGGCGTGTGGTGGTAGGACAAGGATGGGGAGGACCCACACCACCAGGCAGCAGCTGGGGGCTGTGTCTGGTGGTGCTCCCCTGCCTGTGGACCCCTGCATAGCTTGCAGTCTTGCCCGGCATTTCAGACTGGGTTCTTCTCTCAAAGAAGGCTGGAGTCCCAGGCTGGGGAAAGGTAACACCAGAAACAGATGTGAACAGTGGGGTGGGTGGAAGGAGTGGTCACGTCCTGTCTCAGAGACTGAACAGGGTGTTCATCTGCTGTGACCATTCTGCATCAAGATGCTTGTTGCTGAGCATCAGCACTGGCACAGAGGGTCCTGCTGGTAAAGCTGAGCCCCCTCCAACAGCAGCAACCTCCTCCGTGTCAGGCCACCCCATGCCTACCTGTGGTCCAGCCACCTCCAGCTGCAGCACACGGGCAGACCTGGGGACAGCTCAGCCTGCAAGGATTGCTGCAGGCTCCAGGGTGTGCATATGGGAGGGCTCTCAGGGCAACAGATACTGGACAGTCTGCTGAGCTCTCTGTTGTCCACAGATACCTGGGACTTGGTTCCCCTTTCGATGTCTTGGACAACACTGATGTGATTAACCATGTCTGCAACTTTGTAGAGAAGTCATCTGCTGCCCATGACCTTACACCTTTTACTCTTAAGATTTGTCCATCCCCACCTCCCTACTGGCTGTTCCTCAAGCAGCTGCAGACAGGCAGTGCGTGTCCTGGCTTGGGTCTCCTCTTTGTGTCCTGGCATGTGTGGGGACCTTACACAGAGTGATGGGCTGACCTTAGTCACGTACTGTTAGCGTGGCAGTCGTGATGGTGAGAGCCTGGCTGACATCCTCTCTTTGCCTGTTTTCCCAGGTCGTGGCACTGTCATCGTGGAGTCTCTTGAGAGATTCAATCTACTATACACTGTCTGTTGTTGCACTCATTGTGGTAAGTTTTTGAAGGTTATTCTTCTGGGGGAGCCCACGTCTACTGCCACCTCTAAAGCAACCTGCTAAGAAATCATAGTCTTGTAGCTAAGGTGCTAGCTCCAGGAGTCATGTGGTTTTCTGCTTGTGGAAAAATGTACTTCAATCTCCCTGGTTCTGTAGAAAAGCTTGGCCCATGGGTAGGAGACAGAGGAGTGTCCAGAGAGCCCAGAGCCATATCTGGGGAGAGGTGTGGTGCCCCAGTCCCTGTGCAGCTGTGGGGTGCAGAGCTGACACCCCATGCTGCAGCCCCAGCACCAGCTCTGGGGCCGATGTGTGGGTCAGTCCTCTCCTGACAGCGACCCAAAAAAAATTCTAACTAACCTTTGAGGAGGCAGCAGCAGTGCCCAGAGGAAAGAGATCCTCAACAAGTGCAAGATGTTAGTTTTTCCACACGTAGCTGGGACAGATCTTGTCTGGTGCATGCTAGCAGCAAACCCCCTAATGAAGGCTGCAGTTTCAGTAATTCTTAGTGCTGCTCCTGTTCCAGCTCCCATCAAGCTCAGGAAGTACTGCCAATCTCTCAGCATTGGGCTATACAGCGAAAAAACATTAGCAGGAGTGTCTAGATGAAGACACTGCCATCAGTTCAGCATTACCTTTGCAACCAGTAACAAAGTCAGAAAATGGAAAAATTTAGTTTCCTGGTAAGAGTTGCTACTCTTTTTTTTTTTTTTTTTCTGTCCTAGTCTAGGACCCTAGCTTCCCTAAGAAAGGAAGAGTGATTATTTTGTGAGGTTAACTTCCATATGGAAGCGGGAAGGGAACTTTGGAGTCAGAAGATTAACACTTGCATTTCTGAAGTTTGTGCTACTGTTATTAATCAGTTTCAGCAATGTGTTTTGTTTGCCTTGATTCTGCACATGCCTCTGTACCATACATACATACTCTGTAGGTGCAAAGGCCTGTATCTGTCTAATCTCAGAGGGTTTGCCTCAACCTGTTTGTACTTCTATTTCCCACACTGCAAGATCAGCCTTTTTACACCTGACAAAAAATAACTTTTCTTCATAATTATTAGCAATGAGCTGCAAAACAAAAATCTTTTTTTTTTTTGCTTCAGTAGCTTGACAGGAATCTCATACATAAAGTGTTCCTAAACAACAAACTTGGTCACACCCACTAATTGTAATAAGTTACATTTAATGAGTGTTAAGACATCTAGCAGGCACTCTCATAGGTTGCTACGAGGTGCACAGATGTGGGCAGCCTCCTGGCATTTACCCTCCAGGTGTTCAGGTTGGGTGTTTCTTTTGTTGCATGGCAGCAGGCAGGTTAGAAATCTGTTGAATATGTCATTGGCTTTTACATTCTTTAAGCAAAGCAGATTTTTCTCATGGCTGGTTTGTCCTTGTGGTTGTCAGCTGCTTCAGGATGTTGAGAACCATTCTCTGTTGTATTGTGTCCAGTGCACCCCTGAATTTCCTGGCTACATATCCTACATAATGTGTAAGTTCTATGGCTCATTGAACAGCCACCTCTGTTATCCTTAGGACTTTTTTCCTAAGGTAAATCACACTTCATTTCTGTATAAACTGTTCTTCATAATTACAGAACTGAAGAAGTCCTTTTCTTTTGAGGGTGTATCCCATAATATCAGGATACTGTTACTTTTTTCCAAAGCCTCAGGCTAGCTTCTCTCCAGATGCACGACCACTCTTCTGCTCATCTTATCAGCTGTCAGGTTCCAGGTCCTTCATGCAGCCAGGGCTGCAGGACTGTGCAACTCAAGGCATTAGAGAAGGCTTGAAGGCATTGCCAGAACTCTTATTCCCACATTACAGCACTACATGGCTATCTGTGGCTTGGGAGATGTGGAGTTCGTCCCACTTCTCTTCAGCGTTACTCCGCAGCAACCATTGCAAATGACTTTTAAACACCTGTTAGAGGAAAACAGAGAAAGATGGGAGAAAGGGAAAACATCTAAAATGGTTAAAGATTCGGCTCCCAGCTGATTTACTTACTCTCTTACCTGCAGTAATGCTCCCCAGTTGATGGAAAATTAGGATTTCCCTTTTCAAAGTCAAATGCTGCTTCAGTTTAAGAAGTTTCTCCTCCCCTTCACTCACTCAGGGACCCCTGGCTTCACAGTGACTCAGGTCTTTCCTATCCTTTTAGGGTAGAATCAAATTTAAGTGGCAGCACATTGTTACTCAAATATAGACTCTCCAGTCCCCGATGTCTCTGCTGGGAGACAAGCCACAGGTTCCATGCAGAGCATAGCATGACCTGCAGGCCAGTCTCCCTTTGTTAGATTTCTGTGCGCCTTAAATTTTAGAAGGCACTTAAATGCTTTGCCATATAGGGATAATTTGCCGTATCAGGGCACTGAGACTTTGCTGCGACTGAAATACAATCATCTTTCTTGAGGAATGGTACTGCTTGTAGAAGGTTGCTCTCAATATTTTAAACAGCAGCTTGTGGCGCTGTATTTGAAGTTGCACTCCACTAGTGTCTTTACTAACCATAAATACACCCAAGGGGAAATAAATACATTCCTGCCAATGCTGAGATTCAGCAACTTCAAAAAGCTTGATACTCTGCGGGGTAAGTCAGTGTGACTTTGTCTCCTTCCATTTCCGCCAGCAAAGGAGTTGCAGTGCTGCAGTCATAAATAGCAAAGAGGTATAAACTAACCTGCTTGGTGCTCCAGGCCATCTGATAAGAATGAGTGAACGCTAAATTACAGAGGTTAGAGGTGGGTAAATCACACTTCATACCTCACTATGATTCAGCCCTGTGTTGGTTTTTTTAACTTTAATATAACAAGCTACCTCATCTTGTTGCAGAGCTTGGCAAAACTGTTACTCCTTATTTCCCTAGAAAGGAAAAAGATGCCTTCGGATCTTAATTTGAAGGGACATGGTCAGAGTGATTAGTGACAGAGGTGGGATGGGTGCTATTTTTAATCACAAAGGTCAATGCACACACTTTCATGTCCCATCACACCAACACTGTAAAAAGCCTAAAACAGGCTTTGTCAGATTAGATCATGGTGACTGGGAGCTGTAACTAATAACACACATGACGTTTTGTGGCCATGTTTTCCCGCAGAAGCCCGTGTAACTATTGCTGGGTGCTGGCTGTCACGCAGGAGTTGCCATTTACAGGCTGTGCAGCTGAAGGGAAGCACTTCACTGTGTGCTCAAAGGCCTGTTCCCTTTCTCTCCCTTGTCTCTGGTGCGCTGCCGTGGGTGCGTTTCCCTACTGCAAACATGGCATTTCTGCCGTCCTGCATGCATGGAGCTGAGAGTGTCCCTGGAAGGACAGAGAAGAAAGCCAGCTCCTCTGCGAGGCCGATGGGGCAGAGTGGCTGCCGGGGCTGTGGGTCCTGTGTGCAGCCCCAGCTCCCGCCTCCCAGAGAGGCCTGTGCCACCATGAAGGGGCAGCTCTCCCGGGCACCCTGCCTGGCCGGTGCCGGCCCTCCCAGGCACCCTGGGCACAGGCCAGGCAGCCTAGGCAGCCCTCTGGCCCTCTTACTGCAGCAGCCGTGGCAGGTGGGTCATGGCCCACGGGTTGAGCTGCACTGAGGTCCCCACTCTGTGACGGCCAAGGGCAGCCTCCACCGATGTTGGTCTGGGTGAAAGGAGAAGGGGAGGTGCAGGGGTGCTGCCAGCCAGGGAGGGCACCTCTCAGTGCCCAGTGGTGGTTGTGGTGATGGTGGTGGCAGGCTGGGGAAGGGTCCAGTGGTGGAGCAATGCGGCCACCTGCCGGTCACTGTCCCCAGCTGCCTCTCCAGACCCTCAGAAACCAGGCATAGGTGGACAAACACCCTCCACCCCTGGCCGTAGTGTTGTTTCTTCCCCAGCACATCACACAGGCAGGAGGAGACTCTTTCCCAAGGAGACCTTGCAGCATTTTTGTGAAAGTTTCAGCACCCGTTGACGGGTGTGCTAAAATGACCGTGACAGTAGTTAAACTCAGCTAGTGTGATGATCACGTAAGTCTTAAGGAAGAAATATAATGGAAGATCTGAAGAACAGATCTAGAAGATGTTGAGGAAATCAGGGGCCCTGGGCCCAGTTTTTAGTCAGCAAATTTTCACAGCAGCAGTGGCTGTAAATCTGCGTACTGGGCGCCCAGTTGCCACCAAGAGCAGGACAGGGGAAGAGGCCATGTCTCTGGTGAAACCAGATGTGTGGTTCAGAGGCAAGTACACCTCTTCTCCAACTCAAACTGCTGTTTTCCCTGCAACCATTTCTGCCTCACTGCTGCAATAGCCCGGGTTATGCAAGGATCCCTGGTATTTGGGAAGGAGTCCCAGCCTGCCTGTGTTAGGTGAGAGAAATGGAGGGTTGAAAAGTTCAAAGGCTGAGCAGGAGGGCCGTGCCAAACCAGCCCAGAGCTTAATCCCATTGCCCTCAGCTCTGGGTTGCTTTGCCCCCTGCTCAGGTGATGGGCTGTTTCCAGATGGGATTTAATGTATAACATGCCAATTTTTAAATCTTCTCTCCACAGTTTATTTATGACGAAAAAGTTTCCTGGTAAGTATATCCGGACGTGAATCCCCTTTCATTTTTTCTGGTTATACCACAAAAGCTGCAATAAGTAGGGTTCATCAGGAGAGGAGGGGAAAGCTGAAAAGTTATGCAGGGCAATTCAGGCATCAGTTTCCTGCTGTGTGAGAAACATTGGCACAAGATGGGCTACAGTAACTAATTTTCTGGGCCAGAGAGGGAGGCCTAGGAGGGTGTCCCTCAGACTGTTTCCCACTACAGCGGCAGCAGTGGGTGCCCTCGGCCCACCCTGCAGCTGCCCAGGGATGGGGATGTGCTCAGCAGAGGCAGAGACTGCTGCTTGGGTGCTGGTGTGCCAGGGATGTCAGTCGCCTGGGAATGGAAAGGGCAACCCAAGCAGTCATAAATAGGTGACTTCCAATATTTGGATTTTTAATAATTTTAAAACCAAAAAGCTCCTATGGCAATATTAGAGAGCAAATAGCTGGTTTAAAGAAAGGAAAAAAAAAGTTAATATCCCCATGAATGTGCTTAAATGTACTGCAATAGGTATGGTAGGCTAGGAGGGCCTCAAACACTTCTAGAAGTGTACTTCCAGTTGTTTTGTTTTCACGGTTTTATTTTCAGCACCTCTCAGGGCTTGTAGAGTGACAGCGGTAGCTTTGATTTCACTCACAGCCGGTATTATTTAGATTACAAGCACTAGGGGGAGTCAGGCTTTTTGGGCTGCATGTTTTCTTAAACTTAGTCTCACTGGGGGATTTATGTTTAATTTCAGAGAAGGATTTCTGAAACACTGAGTTTTGCAATGGCTTGTTTTTCTTTGTTTTGGTTGGGTTTTTTTAACAAAATTTGATTCAATGCCCAATTATATTTGACTGTGCCCTTCAACTAAAACACATCAATGCGGAAGCCAAGGCTTGAACTGCCAGAAGCAGGAAATTAAATACTGATATGGTTAGTGCAATGTCTCAAAATCTTTAAAGATAAAATGGCCCATGAGTTTCAGCAAATAGCAGCTTGATAATGGATGATTTCCACAAGGACTAGCAGTTTGATGTAGGGAAGTATGCGGAATACAGTGTTTTGGTCAACGAAAAAGATTAACTAGGAACAAGTTCTAAAAGTGGTATTCTATTTTATTTTTGTACAAATTTCATTAGTTTGATACAAACAGGGGAGAAAAAAACTGACAATATCTTATCAGCAGTTTAAACTGCTGCCTGCTGCATTCTCAGTGGTTAGGCAGCAGCAGTAGTGAAGGAGCAGCTGCCCCCTGTTCAGGTCTCCTTGGCACACTTGGTGTGCTTTAGCACACTTAGAAAGCACAGTGCCTTGCTGTTCACCTGTGCAGGCAGAGCAGGACAGCTGCTCCCCTCCCTCTGCCACAGCCCCCACAGGTGTTGTCCTTCCAGAGGTGTCAGTGTCCCTTGGCTGTGCCATTTGTTCACTGAAGTTCTGGGTTTAGTCACTTGTTCTTAGTTGAGGGGCTGATTTGGCCAAATGACACTGGAACAGAAGTCAGGAAAACAAAGGAGGCACCACACATGGATGCATGAGCCATTTCTTCCCACACGGGTGTGTGAGCCATTTCTTCACACGTTGCCTTTTTTAGAGGTGTGGTAAGACAGCTCAGGAGGATCAAGCCTGTCCACAGGTTTGTGGGGGTGATAGATGGGGGAATGGCTGCGCTGGGGCAGCTGGCTGCTGTGCCCCACTCAGATGTGTTTACTGTGTTGCTTTTGTTTGCAGGTGGGAGTCCTTAGTCTTAGTGCTGATGTATGTCATCTACATTGTCATAATGAAGTAAGTCAAACGCGCCCTCGGCTTGTTTAGATTGTAAAGCTCCCTGCTCCTGTGCTTTTCCAGAGGTTGCAAAGGTAATCCAAGGGAGCCGCAGGCTGTGGGCAGGGCTGCCATTGCATCACCCAGCTTGCACCAGCAGCACCTTCCCAATAGCAGAGGATAAAGGGCCTTGCCTGGTCTTATCTGTAATTTACCCTGAGGAGGCAGGAAGGGGCTGCTCATCCCCATAGGACAGATCTGAGGATCAGACCTCTAAAGGTGGATGATGCTTTACAGATCTTGCCCAGTGTGAACCCACCAAGGCTAACGCAGCAAGTCTGTGGCAGAGCAGAGAACCGAGTCCATCTCCGAGTCCCACCAGAGCAGCCTCTCCTGGCTTCACTTTAGCATCCCTACTCAGAAATAAACACACAGGAGATTACAGTCTGCTTTTTATGGGTGCAGAACTCCACAGCAGTTTGTTCTTGCTGGACACCCGTGATAAAGCTACAGCACAGTCAGCACTGGTGTTCTGAGCATCTGACCTGTGTAACTTCTTTCACACAAGTTCGTGCTAGCAAAGCTAGTCTGTTCTGTTGTTTGGTTCCCCTCGTCCTGCCTTGTTTTTAAAAGCCAACGCAAAGGAAACCCAGATTTAAACTGGAACATTCAACAAAACCAATCAGCTGCCAAGCACACCAGTCTTGTCTCAACAAGTAAGAGTAGAGATTTGTTTTGAAACGATGAATAGAGTAAATATTGTGAGAGCAATTCTCAGTGAGAACAGCAAAACACTCAGGCTGGATTGAAGGGAACACAAGTCAGAATTCATCTCACTTCTAGTAATCAGAAATTTCTTCTTTAACATGGAGGGTACCTTCACCTTTGCAACAATTAACTGACCAGCAAAACAGGCAGTTGTCATGTCTGAATCTGGAATGGATTTTTTTTCTGGAAGCAATGCTGTAGTGTGAACAGGTTTCAGACCTGTTTGGATACAGCTGGGGAGGTTGTTGGCCTACTTAGGGACCTCGGCCAGGTCTTCACAGTGGTGAGATCCTCAACTCATGTTTGTGTCAGCTCCTGGTTCCTCTAAATAAAATAAGAAACAAAGATGATTTTTCCCCTGAAGTTGAGACTGAACTTAGCATATGGTCTTGTGTTTCTGTGGTGGGTCTTCCAGGTAAAACAACATTCATGCTCAGGTGTAAATATGTGGTAAACAATAAATTCAGATTATGACAAGTAATCATTATTTGTTGTGCAGAATGTTAATTACACATAATACATAAGCATACAAGTCATTCAGGACTCGTATCTTGTATCTTTCTCAGCCTTCTGAGTACGGAGAGATTGCATTGTCAGCAATTCAGTTAGAGCCCTGACGCACTGTGGCTACATTTCCTTAAAAACAGAGGGGGGTTCTCCCTCCCTTAGTTGGATCACACTTGATATGAGTCTAGGAAGGGAAGACTGTCAAGAAATCCACATAGAAGGAGCAAAGGTACACGTGGAATTTGTTTCATTTTTTTGCAGGTACAACTCAACCATCCATCACTGCTTTGAAAGGAAGACCAAAAACTCTGCAAATATGGTGAATGGTTTAGCAAATAGCACGGAAATGGATGATAACAGCAACTGTGATGCCACAGTGGTATTGCTAAAGAAAGGTAACTGTTCCAGTAAGTCACCCTGCTTGCTTGCATCATTCTAATGTTTACAAGTTTGTCTTCTAGCCATGCAGTGTGGACTGCTTCTGTCTTAGCAGCCATGAAATAGTCAGGGAGGTGGCCCTTTCGTAACCCCTCTCCCAGAAGGCCATGGCTCCTGTGCCTGGGGGCACGGCATGGTGATCCCATCCACTGCATCCTTTGTGCTGGAGGCAGCTCAGGCCTCCCCTGGGTAGTTCTTGCTGCTGGAGAATTGCCTGACTGAAAGGACTCATCCAGCTTCAAGCCTGACTTGCCAAGTCAGGGGCTATTCATTTAGGCTGTTAAAGCCATGCCATTGTAAGCCCTCCTCTGGGCGCTGTTAGTCTGCACTGAAGATGCCTGTTTACATCTAGTGCCTCCAGTTAAGTTCAACTCCACTCCAAAGTGACCTAAGCTGAGGACTGGAAAAGGCCCTACTTACACTAGTGTACACTTCCCCCTGGTGAAGGGAAGATGAGGACTCTGTGTTGTTCTAGGTAGCCTGCTCTTACTGCACATGCTGTCTGGAGTGTGCACAAGTTTCCATGTAAAAGATCTTTAAGTGGATTCCACTTTGGCTGAAGTCTGCTCCCATTTGACTTTAGTCCCAGTGACGAATAAAAATTACTATATTTCTTCAGCTTAAAAAATTTCACCAGCTGCATAGGTCAGCAGCAGAAGCTTGGCCTGGGCAGTTGCAAGCATGTGCTAAACTGATATGTTTTTATCTTTGTGACAGTCAACAAGCATATGCAGTAACTGTTTGGAATTTATACAGAATGACACCACTCCCCCAGTCACTGGTTTAACTTCAGAAGGAACTCTGTCTTGTTTAAAGCAGTCCTGGTCTCTGACTACAGGTGGGCTGCCCTTTTTGTTTCACTGGCCTAAAAAAAATGAACAAAAATACGTCTTTATCTTCCTGCAAAAACTGATTGGAAGACATAGGCTGTGTGCAGTAAGCAACTAAACATGAAATGTAGAGGCATCTATTTGCTGACATCAAACCCTTTGAGTCTGCCAGAGGCCAGCTATGGTGTTCCTGCCCTGTTGCTGAGGGAGGGCATTTCTGAGTGCTCTGCACTCTGGTTTCAGGAAGATGCTTTTATGGAAACAGCTTTCTGTACCCTGGGGCTCTCAACAGCCATGCTGTGCTGGCAGGATGATTGTGCTCCCTACCAGTAAAGCTGGACTGGTAAAACGTATCAAGCATGAACTCAGGCTTTAGTCATCTAGGTTTGCCCAGTGGCCTCAGGGTCATGCGCAAATGAAGCAGTTCTGATTGTGGGATATGGTGTAAATATCCCCAAAGTGCATCTTGGCATGATGCTGCTCAGCTGCTGGTGATTTTTTGTTTTGGACACTTGTGGTTACTCAACTGGCTGAGGAAGGAAGACGAAAGGATTGCTTCATTTTCTTGCAGACTGTTCCTGTATTTCCTTGGCAGGGGGCCACCAGAGGCCCAGACAGGCACACCAGCCTGAGGTCACAAACAGTACCTACTGCAACATGTTCCCTGAGGATTTTGGGCACTACTGTTTTTCTGGGGCCTTTTCTGAACAGCGGACCAAATAGAATCCAGCAGGATTTCTGTGTTGGGGGCAGTTCCCCCAAGTGCCATGCAGGACGTGCCAGCATGGAAAAAGCCCCAAGGAAAATCTGTCTGGCTGTTATGATTGTTTTGAATGTGGATGACCCCGACCCCACTTGTCTACCCCAGTCCGTGGAAACCTTCTCAGTCAGAAAAAGAAGTGACACTAAGGCCGAGGAGATACTCCTTTGTAAGACTAGCAGTGATGGTAACAAATAGTAATGCCATTTGCCAGTGTCCAGCAACCAAAGCAGAGTTGCTCGAGGAAGACCTCAGGTTTCCTTGCTGCTGGGTCCCAGGCCTGGCCAGCATTTGCAGCTTAAGGTAGCATCCAGATACAGAGAGGATGGACAGTGGCAGTGTGCCACCTCAAGTCATGGGTGCTGGCACTGTGTCCCAGCTGGAGCACCATTCAGGTACCTGTCCCACCTCTTTGTTCTCTTGCTCCTGCACTGTGGGCCGCAACCCCAGGAACCCACACGTGTGGTTGCTGCCATGTTTGGTGACGCTTCCCAGCCATCAGCTGCTAGCCCAGGATACAGGAACCTGCTCTTCATTTGCCCTGGTACCCCGCAGGAACACAGTGACAATTACCTCACCCCCATGTCCAGTTAATGGTGGGGGAGGCCGGGATCCTCAGAGAAGTGCAGCCTGTAACAGTGGAATTAAAGCAGCTTTACTGCAGCACCATTTCTGCCTTGGTGTAACAGCTGCTGTGGAAGCAATGATCTGCCTAACGCAGGCCTGTGATGAGCTGTGCAGAGCAGATTTAATTCTCTGTAATTAGCATGAGTGGAGACACCATGTTGATGATTTATTTAAAGACGTAAATGTAGGGCATGTAAAGGCATAAATTAAGGGCAGAGGAGGCATATTTTGAATGGTGGGAGCTGAAGGAACGGTTCTTACAAAGGACTTCTGAAACCCACAGGTTTATTCTTCTGGGAGCCACGTAGGGCAGAGAGAGAGACTGCTGGAAGAAGACCTCAATTTCTCTTTGTTCCTTGGCTGCAGGAAATTTCCACCGTAAAGCCTCTGTGATCATGGTGGATGAGCTGCTGTCTGCCTACCCACACCAGCTTTCGTTTTCCGAGGCTGGGCTCCGGATCATGATAACCAGTCACTTCCCTCCCAAAACACGGCTCTCCATGGCCAGCCGCATGTTAATCAATGAGGTATGTCTTTTATCGCCCCCCACCTTCCCTTCTCCTTCTGAATTTGCTTTTTTTCTGTAGCAGTGTTTGGGTTGAAATGGGATTCTTGTGTTTTTTTTCTGGATCTATGATAGCAATTTTTTTGTTGTGTTTTGTTTTGCTTTTGCTTTGTTTTGTTTTTGTTGATGGTTGGACTTGGTGATCTCAGAGGTCCTTTCCAGCCACGACAATTCTGTGATTTTCCCAGATTTTATCCGACACTGACTTCACTAGATCATCCCTTGCTCTCTGTCCCGATGGAAATTTTAGCAGAGAAAGTTTCAAGTTGTTGTGTGGTTATGTTACCTGTAGCTGTTGCTCACAGGAGGTGACCCCTGCATTGATCTGACATTAATATCACTAATAATATGGACCTCCGCTGAGCCTGCACTGAGTCTGGCCCTGGTCTTGGATTACTCCTGCAGCCAATTCTACAGCCATTGGTCCTTCTCTTATAGAAGTTATCATCTAGTCATCTGCAAGCAAGCATCACATTGTACCTGATCCAAACTCATCCTTTTTGCTTTTAAAGCCAGCTTTTTAAAGCACTCAGTACATCTGTCTTTCACTATTCCTTTCTTTCTCTTTTAAAAAATTAAATATAAAAAAAAAAATCTGTCTTTCAGTAAGACTTTGTGCTTGTATTTACAGAGGCAAAGGCTGATCAACAGCAGGACTTACACCAATGGTGAGTCAGAAGTAGCAATCAAAATACCAATCAAGCACGTGGTTGAGAATGGAACCGGCCCCAGTAACTCGTCCGAGCGGGGCGTGAACGGCAGCCGGCGGGACGAGGACGTGGCTGAGGCTGGGAACGAGACCGAGACCGAGGATAACGAGAACAACGAGAACGATGAGGAAGAGGAAGAAGATGATGACGATGATGACCATGAAGGGCCATACACACCTTTTGACCTACCCAGTAAGAAGCTCCTGGGTGCTTCTGTTGCAGGAAGTGCAGCTCAGTTTGGGTATGCCAGAAGCATCCCAGGCTGTGTTCAGGTAGAAGTGTCTCTGAGGGCTCTCCTCAACCTGCGCCTCGCAGCATAGTTCCTGGTCACAGGTAAAAGATGAGAGAAACTGGGAAGCAGCAGGAACATCTCTGCCATCACACTGTGATCTGAAAAAGGAATATCTTGTCATTATTTTTTGAATAGCACTTAGGTGGAAGTGTCCCTGGTATCTTGCTTATTAATATGAACAAAATAATAATATTCCAGACTAAAGCAAACTAGAATTGTGACTGTTCCCCTTTTTTGTTTTACAGCTGGCAAGATAGAAATCTTGAAGTGGCTCTTCACGTGGCCATTGAGTTTTGTCCTGTACTTCACAGTGCCCAACTGTAACAAACCCCACTTGGAAAAATGGTTCATGGTTACCTTTGCTTCTTCTACCCTCTGGATTGCAGCTTTCTCCTACATGATGGTGTGGATGGTATGTACCAACTTAAGCAGAAACCACAGCTGGGAGAAGCAACAGAATTGGGTTTGTCAGCTTGGGGAATTGTCTAGAAAGTTCTATTTACCTGAATTTTCAGATGAGAAACCTTAAGTCTGCTTCCATTTTTGTTAGACCTGCCCACACCAAGAAAAGAAAATCCGGGGTCAGTAGCCATGGCCTTTGAACTTGATTCAGTGCTGGAATTTCACCCAGATTCTTTAACATAGGAAAAATATTATACTTGCACCAGTTGAACACCTGTTTGTCTTGCAGGGCTGTGTACAGAGGCCCTGATGCTAGTAAGAAACTGGCCTCGACAGTTTTTCTTGGAGCAAGCAAGCTTGAGGGACAGAGTTGTGAATTGTAGCACTTTGAACCCAGCATGAACACGTGTAGCATTCAGCCAAATTCTTGCACAACTGCTCTAGTCAACAGAAACTGTTAAGTTCCTCTTTATGCTTAAGGTAGAAGGAGGTCAATAGAAATGAACAGAAGAAAATCCAAGCATAGCTGGCGTGTTCACGGGACAGTTCTGTGCACTGGCTGGGTCACTGAGCCTGTTTGCTTGCTGTGCAGGCCTCATTCCATGGTATGTGTAGGTGAAAAGCTTAAGGTGTCCTCCCTGAGATTGCAGTAACACTGCAGCCAGGGCCTGTGTCTTTGGGAGTCTGTGCTCTTCAGCAGAATCAGACAACGATGGGGCACTGGCATCAGGAGAGGGTCTAACAAGGGCAGCCTGGTTTTGGGCCGCTGCACTTGGATGGAGTGCACAATTCCTGGTCTGTCTTTGCAGGGAACCCAGAGGGCATGGAGATGCCTCACTGAAGCACTGGCCTCTGCTTAGGAAGAGGGAGGCAACAAAAAATCTTCGTTGCCTTCACAGTTTATTCTTGTACTAAATGCAAAAATTATGCCAGGCTTCTCCTTGCAAAATAATCAAAGTAGTTACAGAAGAGGGGCGGTTGTTTTGTTTTCTTTTCAATAACCCATCTTACCTTGGAGAGGAAGTAGAAAGTTACTTGTTTTCTTCTGCTTTTTATCTGCAAGGATGAGGTGAAGGAATAAGAAAAATGACTGTCCCAGCTTTCCATAGCTGAAATACAGGAGCCTCCAAGATCACTGTGCTGCTTCCAGCATATGGTTCACATTTCTTGGAGTACACTGCAAAGAGTTCAGAAGAGCAATTAAATGTGGCTTAGAGGAAATGGGCATCCTTAGACAAAGGCATCCAAAATGTAAAAATATTAATAAAATTGAGTAGCACTAATTAATCATAGACTGCTTAGCAAAGGAAAGAGGAAATTTTTCCTCTCTACCCACAGGAATTATTTGCAGTCACTTGGGGATCTGTCCCTGCATGTAGCTGTTTCAGAGTATAATGAACCATAGGGTTGTGTTAGTGTCTGCTCAGCTGTTAATTGTATGTAACAAGGTCTGCATACTTCAGCCAAGACCAGGAGACTGTTACACAGGGTATGGTCCAATATATAGTGTCTTTTCCAGGTTAGTGTCAGGGAAATTGTGGATGAAAGGTAAGAAATGGCTAACCAGAGAGGGTACATAGCAGGTCAGTGCTGTCCTCTGCCAGGTGGTGAGTGTGCCAAAACAGCCTGTCACTGCTTCTCTTCAAAGAAAGTGGGAATTTACACTGAGCAGTAAACTCTGTCTCTCAGCATCTTGCAGAATTGGACCAAGCTGCTCTCTGATTTTAATTCTTGTGAACAGCTTGATAGTTTATTTCTTCTTCTTAGGTGACAATCATTGGCTATACACTGGGAATTCCAGATGTGATCATGGGCATCACTTTCTTAGCAGCTGGAACCAGTGTGCCAGACTGCATGGCAAGCCTCATCGTAGCAAGGCAAGGTAGGTTCACCACAGAGATGTCCTGCTGCTATGGAAGTGTTTCCTTGTGTCCTGTTCCTCTGTAGGCACAGATGTGTCCTCAATATGAAAACATACAGAGCTCTTTTCCCAAAGCTGAAATTTAAAACAAGAACAAAGCTGGAAATTAATTATGCTGCTATTGCAAAGCAGCTAACAGGTTCTTAATGATGGTGTGGAACAAGTTTTGGCACTATTATTAACTTCAAGCCTTCCCCAAAAGTCACATTTTTCTTAATTTAAGTATCAGTGTTACAGAATTGTTTAGAGCATGGCATAATCTTTCAGGTCACTTTCCAGCTTTTCTCCACAGTCATAAGGACTGGAAGGTCTAGTATTTTTAAAGAAAACTTTTTTCCCCCCTCCTTGTGACTCCAGCAACAGGTGTTTTAAGAGAAATAGAGAGTTGTCAGTACTGCTTTGAGGAACAGAAACAGTGGCTCTTCATTGAGACAACTGGCTACTTAATAGACTACCTGAAGACTTTATCTAATCAGTGCAGTACAGAAGCTCACATCACAGTTACAGTAAAGCATCAAAGCCCCACTGAGGATGGCACAAGAATGCCAGCAGGTTGCAGCCAGCAGAGCCAGTGGCCATGGTCCCCACAGCAGCAGAGGATTGGTTGAGGGAAGTTCTCAGATTATTCTAGAGGGTAGATTCAGCTCCTTCAACCCTGCTGGCCTTGCATGATGGGGACAGCAAAGGGGATGGATGGGGCAAGGGGAATCTCCCTCAATTCTTTACCTTAATCTGTGGAAATTTTCTGGATTAGCTCAGATCAGTGTATTTCTGTTTAAAAATTGAAAGACTTTGCTGGGACATGTCTGATTGATTGTACATGGTTTCCATTCCTGCAGGTATGGGGGATATGGCTGTGTCCAACTCCATCGGAAGCAATGTTTTTGATATTTTAATTGGCCTAGGCCTCCCATGGGCTTTGCAGACCCTAGCAGTGAATTATGGATCATATGTAAGTACTTCGTTGGTTCACATGATTATTTATTTGATTATTTATTTGTAAAACAGCTCTATTTAAAAAAAAAAGAAGTCTAAAATTCTGTGGATTGGATAAACAAATTGTTTTGCTCTGTTACAACTGGGGAGAAGTAGCGATTAGTTGTCAGTGGACATCCCCCATTCTTTGGAAGAGGAGTATTTCCATTTCCTCCAGAAAGGCAGCAGTCTGTGCTGAAATAAGCTAACTCACTAGAACATGCTGTATTTTCACACAGTTGAATATATTCCATGTAAGGAGAATGATGCTGTTTTTAATAAGCCAGAGAGGATAAATACATAGATGGAAAGAAGAGGACAGAGCAGACCTGTAGGGCATTTGGTAAGAAAAATTACAGCATTACTGAACTGTTAACACACTGGAAGATGAAGGAAGCTGTTAAATAACTGGATATTTCAGAGCCTGACCATCACCAGGAAACACTGCAGAGCTTTCCTCTTTGAGAAAAAACTACCCAACACAAATGAAACTGTCCTTTACTTCCCAAATTATAAAAGAGCCACCCTCTGTCCCCAGCGTTGTTGCAAACTCCCTTCTGAGAAGGAAGAGCAGGAGATGCCATGAAGCCCTAGAGAGGTGTCGCTGTTGCTATTACTATTGTTAGCTGGACAACACTCAGCAGTGTGGGGCAGAGGAAAGGTTCTTGATTACAAGCACTGAGTGCATGCAGTGTTAAGAGACTGAAGAATCACAGAGTTGTTTGGCTTGGCAAGTAGCTCTGGAGATGAACTGGTCCACAGCCCTCTGCTCAAAGCACGGTCAGCTAGAGCAGGATGCTTAGGATGATGTCCAGCTGAGTCTTGAATACCCTTTCCAACCGTAACCATTCTATGGTTCTTTGGAGACTGCACAGCTGCTCTCAGCAGCTGGCTCTGCTGTTTGACCACTCAGAGTAAAAAACCATTCTTACGTTTAATGGAATTTCTGTATTGAAAATTGTGTATTTCCTCTTGTCCTTTCAATGGATACCTCTCAGAAGAGTCTGGCTGCACCTTCTCTGTCCTGTCCCATCAGGTATTTATACACATTGATAAGATCCCCCCAATCTTCTCTTCTCCAGGCTGAACAGTCCTGGCTCGTTCAGCCTCTCTTTGTATGTCAGATGCTGCAGATCCTAAAATGATCCTTGTGGGCCTTGACTGGACTTACTCCAGGAAGTCCTTATCTTCTGTGTATTGAGGAGCCAGAACTGGACCACATGCTCCAGGTGTGTCTCACCTGTGCTGAGTAGAGAAGGATCATCTTCCTTTCCTGCTGGCAATCCTGATGCAGCCCAGGATGCTGTTGGTGCTCCATGCCACAAGGGTGCATTGCGGACTTCAGTTTGAAGTCTACCAGGATCAAAAGGTCTTTGTCTGCCAAGCTGCTTTCCAGCTGGTCAGCCCTAGCATGTACTGATGCATGGGGTTATTCCTTTCCAGGAGCAGGAATTTCATCTCCCTTTGTTGATGTTCATGAGTTTTCTACCTGCAGATTTCTCCAGCCTGTCCAGGTCCCTCTGGATGGCAGCACAACCTTCAGGTGCATCAGCCACGGCTCCCAGTTTGGTATCAGCTGCAAACTTGCTGAGAGTGCCCTCTGCCCCATCATCCAGGTCATCAACAAAAACGTGAAGGAGCATTGACCCCTGGGGCAAACCACCAGTGCCTGGCTTCCATCTGGACTGTGAGCACAGTGATTCAGCCAGTTGTCAGTTCATTCCATTGTCCCCTTATTTAGCCTGTTCTTCCTCTGTCTATGAGGAGGTTTGAGAGGCAGTGTCAAAAGCCTTGCTAAAGTCAGTATAATCAACATCTGGTGCTCTCCCCTCCTCCAGCAAGTCCACCTCATCTCTCTCATGCCAGAGAAGGCACCAGACTGGGTAAACATGATTTCGCTTTCATAAATCTCTAAGTCTATTTGCAATCACCTCCTTGTCCTTCACATGTTTAGAAGTGCCTGTGGGATTATTTGCTCCCATCACCTTCCCAGGGATCAAGGTCAGGCTGACCAGCCTGTATTTCTGTGGATCTTCCCTCTTCTTGAATGTAGGCGTGGCAAAGGAAGCAATGCCATAGAAATAAAATCCCTGTGGGGAACGGACTATTTTTCCTTCTCCCCCCACACGTTCTTTAACGAGCAGCTTCTCTGTAGCTCATCTGTATTTTTGCGGAAAGGATGAAAACAAGTGGCTGAACAGAAGCAGCCAGCTTTCATGGAGGCATAACAATGTCACTACTGTTTTGCACACCCAGAATGTTCACTGTGCAGTGTGATCACGTGGTTAGAAAAGGCCATCCTGGAAACAGCCCCACAATTAGCGAAGAGAGTTTCCTCAGTTTTCACTTGCTGTTCCTGAATTTCTCTCAAAATCCTTGGATAATTGGACTTCAAAACAAAACAAGCCCCTCCACTCTATCCCCCCTGTTATTAGTAATTAATTATTTAAGTATTACTAAGTTGCCAGAAAAGGCTGGGTGAGGTGTAGCCCAATGACAGCATTAAGAGCTGCAAGGTGCTGTTTGTTCTGGAGGGAGTCCCGCAGATGTGCCTGGCACAAGGTCAGCAGGAGCAGAAGACAAGGAGCTCCTGCTTCTGAGCCTCGGGCTGCTGGCACGGGCAGGGCACTGGGGGTGCTCACAGGCTCAGGCCAACCTGCTTGACTGCTACATGTGACTGAGAGTCAGAAGCACTAGGTAAGTTCTTAGCTAATAGTGACAATTTAGTGCTGCACCTTTGGTGTTTGGCAGGATCCAGATTTGTCCTTGTAGCATCTCCTCCAAAAGAGGAACTCTTCAAAACCCTCATGATGCCCCTGTCTGGCGTGGAGAGGGAAGGAGAGGTTTGCAAAAGACAAAAAGAGTTTCATGATTACTGTTGCATAGCTATCCAAAACCATGATTGCTTCCCCAGAATGTTCAGTAGGACTGTGGCAAAGGTAAGCTTTTGCTGAAAGTAGAGAGTAAGTGCATTTTAATAAGGAAGTGGTTAAGGCAGTAATAACTTCTGTGGAAGCCAAAAAAAGTAGACTGCGTGATTTGAAAATAAGCTTTAATGCAGAAGAGCCTCCTAGAAGCCCCCCTCCAGCCTTATTTTTCTGTAAGTCTAAACACTCCGGACGCTCTCCAGAGTATGGTATTTCTTTAATATCTTACTCTGTAAAATCTGTGTGTATCTCTTATTCCAGGCTGCCTGACTCAGAATCCCCTGTGGCCAGGTTTTGCTCTTTTAATGCTGGTGTAAGGAGTTCTGGCATGTTACTGTGCAGAAATGAAGATAGGACAAAGGGTAATGGTTCTAAGCTAAAAAAGAGTAGATTTAGGTTGGACATTAAGAAACAGTTCTTTAGTAAGAGGATGGTGGATCATAGGAACAGGTTGCCTAGAGAGGTGGTGGAGGCCCCGTCCCTGGAGACATTCAAGGTCAGACTTGATGTGCTCTGGGCAACCTGATCTAGTTGGAGATGTCCCTGCTTATTGTAGGGGGATTGGACTAGATGACCTTTACAGGTCCCTTCCAACCCAACACATTCTATGATTCTGTGATACTCCCCCTTTCTGTCCCTTTGTCCCCCTGTGTGCTGCAGTGTGCACACGTGTGGCAGCGTGGGGTCCTGTCATTATGTGCATTCTGAACTTTCTCAGCCACAGGCAGTAAAGTGGCTTCACACAGTACCCAGCCCAGCAGCTGCTCCCAGCCAGCAGATCTGTGGGGTTTTGTTCTGAATGTGCAAAGCAGTTTCACTGCTAATGGTGCTTTCAGCTGCTGTAGCACCCTTGGTGGGGTGAGCTTGTGTCTGAGCATTCCCCAGGCTCCCTAAGGGCAGACAGGTGTTTCAGAGCCCGTTTTACAGATGGTGCATTTTGATTTGAGGTAAGCAGAGTGCTTTGGATGAGATGCAGCCTACAAGCTTGTGGCTGGTTGTGGGACAGCAGGACATTGAAAGCATGTCCCACAAGGGCCTGGTTACTGCCTAGTTTTGTCACATGCCTGGCAGCAACCATAAGAAGCCCGTGCAGAATCAGGATTTCTTGTTTAAACAAGTTCACTTTATGAGATAGTGCCTGAGGGGGAAAAATACAGCTTGTGATCTAATAGATAAGACAGGAAAAGAGCAAGAGGGGACCTGTCAAAGAGAGACTAATGGACTTGCTGGAGGTCACACAGCAGGTAAGTGGCAGGACTGGAAATAGACTGTGAGTCTCTTGAGACACATCCTGGTGCTGGGGTGCTCAATCACAATTTTTTTGATTAAGTGCCTCTCCCCATTCTGGCTGCTCCTTTCTCAGCCCCATTGTCAACAGAAGTTTCAGCTTATTATTTATTTTGTTCTTCCTTTCTTGTTACAAAAGAAGAAAAGAATGGAAAATCATCTTTTGCTTCTCAGGCTGCATCTTGGAAGCATCTGTCACCTGTTTTAGAGAAGGAAGTTCCCATTCTTCTTTCAAGGAAACACAGTGCTGTAGGATGTGGGTACACCTCCAGTGGAGATGGCAGGGCAGTGCCAGCTGGACCAGGGGCTGTACCTGCACAGTGTGATGTGGGGATGGCACAGCAGGCACACCCTGCACAGCCACCCTGTGCTCCAGGGCACTGGGCTGCCACATCTCTCACCCTGCCTTGCCCCTGGGCATCTGCTGCCACCAGCCAGGTCTGTCTCAGTGCCATCATCCATGTGCAATACTGGGGTTTTATTCTCTTTCTTCCAGTGCTGACTGAGGTAAATCCAAACCCAAGCCAGAGAATGCTCCATCTCATGCTTTGCCAAGAAAATGTTAGTGTTGGTGCAGGGAAGAAAAGGTCTTCCTCTGCCCTCACCCCTTGCCTTCAACTCAGGTGTCAGTCCCACAGTTCTTTGTTTGGGCCAGGCCACTGGTGCTTTAAGAGTCGTTATTTCTGGACACCCACTACTGTCCAGGTACTAACTCAGCCTTCTTTGGTGCTTCCCATCTATCTCCACTAGTCAGAGGTCACTTGGCCACCTTCCTGCTGCAGCTCTGACCTTCAGTTATCAACCATAGCTAATCCAGCATGCCAGCAGGAATTTTGGAGGAAAAGCCGTGTCCCTCTGGACCTAGAGAGACCTTTGAAAGAGTTCACTTTCTCATCTCTTCCATCTCTGAGCCCCAGACACGTTGCTGACTCTGTAATCCTGTAAGCATCCTTCCCCAGTGGCCCTGGCAAATCCAGAGTGGAAGAACATTTGCTCTGTGTCTTCCATTCAATTGCTTCCCTCTGGAATCTTCTTTTGGATGTGAAGCTGCAAGCTAGACATCAACCAGAGTATTTTAGAGAACAGGAATTTCAACCTAAGGATAAACAGCCAGATTCAATTGTTCACATCAGCATTTGGGAGCATACCCATCCGTCTATCCATCACTCCTCTGCCTGAGAACTTCAGCCAGTTTCAGCAACATTCAGGAGTAAGTTAGGAGCCCCAGAGACATAACATTCCTTTTGTGCAAAGGGGCAGCTAGAGAGAGGAGTAATCCAGTGTGAACCCTGTGACACATGGGAGAGTCCAAAGGGGAGCAGACACCAGAGGAGCAGACCACATGGAGACAGCATCACTGCTTTGCTGCCAGCTGGCCAGGTTGCTGTTCAGGGTTTCCATTCCAAGGCACTATGATGGATCTTATTACATTAGGACAAACCTGGCCTTCATCTCCTCACAGGCAACAGCTGTGTATCTGTTCCCTGCCCCATTCTGGCCCAGGCTCTGCATATAGACCACCTTAAATCCCCTGAGGGAAGAGGGAGGATAGGTTCTATGGATCTGTCAGTCATCAGGGCAAACATTAAGGTCAAGAACAGCAACAGGGTGGTGACTCTGCAGGGGTCTGTGCTTCTCACATCACCCTTCATTTCTGTAGGTGTCACTCCTTCTCCTGATCTGGGGTGCCAGACTGTCACATTAGCATCTGATACGTGATGTGCTGGTATCTAAAAAGACAGATGTGGTGCCAGGGGACAGGGTTTAGTGGTGGATGCAGCAGAGTTAGGGTAGTGGTTGGACTCAATCTTGAAGGTCTTTTCCAACCAGAATGATACTGTGATACTGTGATCACTGCAGCAGCAGTATGCAGCTTGGCAGGTTTTCATGGATTAATTTCTTGGCTGATCCCAAACACCTATGGATGGGCATAGCAGTAGGTGCACACTGAAGCTACTAACTAGGCCCTCCCGTGGCCTTTGAATAGTTTGCATGTATGGAGGACATTTGCTCCCTGGTTTCATGATAGGGACACTGGGAGGATTATACTGCAGTAGAGCAAAAGTGTCTGGTCTCTTCTAAAGCTCCTGACAATACAGGAATTCTCTCTGACCATAACCTCTGCATTTCTTGCTTAATACCTTGAGGGTCTACGTGCAGCACTCCATGTTGGGTACTCCAGGGTGCATACCCTCTGCAGAGTGAATTATGTGATAAGAGCAGACCCAGGAGGCTTTCTAAAAAAGGTGCAAGAAGGAAATTCCATTGAAACATGCAGGAATGCAGGACATGTCTGAAGTTCCAGTTTGTTTAGACCTGGTCTCAAGGCAAGGCCTGGGGAATGCAGGACTTACACTGAATTTCCACTGCCAGGCAGGGACACTGCAGGAAAAGAATCCCCAAACAGGCAGAGGAGACCTGCAGCTTTTTCAGCCAGGGGACTGGAAAAAGAGCAGAGTCTTTCTAATCTTCCTGAATGAGGTAATTTCTCTCATATTTGGACCCTGGAGCAAAACCAGTTTGGGTTATGGCAATAGCTCCTTGTTTTCCCTTCAGCAACTGCCAGAAAAGAACTGAAGGATGGAATCCCATTTCTTTTATTACCATTGTTTTTTCTGTGCTGCTTAGCTTCAGCCTCAGTTCCCTATTGCCTGCAGGAGCTGCGTGGGAATTGCTGGAGCTGGTGGCAGCATCTTTGTGTTTGCTGCAGAAGAAGCAAGGAGATAGCCTCCCTCCAAATTCAGACAGAGCAGATTTTGAACTTGAAAACCTGTGGTGAATGGTGTTTCATGTGTGATCAGTCCAAAGCAGAGCATTCTTCTGGCTTGCTTTAGCCTCTAGATACAAGCCAAACCTCAAAGGAGAGTTTGGGAATGTTAATTTTTCCTCCTTGTGGGATGAGGGAGTGCTTCCTCTGCAGACAGGTCTCTCCTGGGGAAGAAGCATTTCCTGTTCTTAAAGGAACAGAGAACTGAGATTTTCCTTCTATAATTAGGAAAACTCCAGCTGAAGGCCCTTTTTCTGCTCTGTGCTAAAGGCTGAAATTTTCTCCTCCCTTACTGTGAGTTTTGACCATTCTGGCAGCCTTGTTTTCCCTGAACTTACACAAACCTTGAGAAAACCTATTCCATTGCCTCCCACTTGTCTCGTGAGGAGGCTGCTTGACTGATCTCCACCCTAATTTGACAGACCAAGGACACATTTTTCTTAATCTTTTGTACCAGATTTCAGAATCTTCTGACCTCCAGTGCTCACAGTTAGAAGTCACAATAAGAAATAGGGCAGTGATAATCAGAGAAGTGGGAATAGTTACCAGTTAAAACTGTATTTTCAGAGCTGTAGACTTAGGGGAAATCTCTGAATCAGCAGCAGGTAGTCCAAAATCAAATGCAGAAAAAGAAATTATACTTGAGGCAAGTGTAGAACTAAAATGAGAGAAAGGAGAAATGAGTAAACGGTGGCTATTTAACTGTCTCAGAACCACTGAGCAATACTGTATAAAACAATTCACAGTTCTATGTGATTACTTTGTGAAATAAAAAGGTGGGCATTAGTTTAGAGAATGTTGAAAGGCTACCAGAGCTGGAGAGGTTAAAAAACCAGCACACCTACTGCTGTGGCTTTTGTGATTCCAGCCATTGCTGTGGGGCTGTAATGTGGACCTGGGCCAAACAGCAGGGGATTGCAGGAGAACCTTTGGCAGACCTGGGCCAAGTAGGAGGGCATTGCAGGAAAACCTTTAGCATGAGCAGGTAGGATAAAGCAGCGAGAAGCTGTTACACCTGCCTTTTTGTTCTGATGAGCAGCCCCTGCTGTGCACCAATTAGTGCAGTACAGGGCAGAGTCCTAGCAGACCTGGAGCAAATCTGAACCTGTCTCCTTTGAAACAGTAAGCTCTCTTTGTTGGTGATAGATAAGTAATTGTAGTGTTTGCTAGAATTAAATGTTCTGGTTTTCATTAATATTTGAGGGTTTCCATTATGTTTCAGAGAAACACTTCCACAGCTAGGCATAGGCCAGCCAAGAGCTTTGGCAGCAGTGCTCTGGTTACTCTTAATGCAAGAATTACACACCCCAGTGCCCAGTAGCAGATCTGATAGTAGGGATTATGTGCTCGTAGCCCATGGGCTCTTTGCTGATGTGACCTGTGCCCAGGCAGGTCGCTGCTGGCTGACCTGACAGTGGAAATGCCTTGCACCACCAGCACAGGCTTTACTGGAGAGCACCTCTCCAAGCCCTCAGGCTGCACACCCCCCTACCAGATGCTTGGCTGTGAGTTTCATCTAGCTCCAGAGAGACCTTTCTTTGTTGAAGTGAGAATATTTAGCAAAAAAACATCCCTCAAAGACTGGACTACTATTGCATTTTGGACCTGAACAAACCCAGATGGCTTTCATGCTCTTCTCAATGTGAGCTATAAAGTCTGCAAGAATCTCAAAGCACTGTATTTCTCCAAGAAACCTTTACAATAAGAGGTATCTGGGCAATAGCTGAAACAGGAATTATATCTCCTATGAGGAGGTGTCTTACTGGTGTAAATCAGCTTGCCCCAGGGTGTTTTAAATAACCCATTGCCCCTGGGCACGGTACCTGGGCATTTTCCATGCTCCAGGTGTGACAGTCTGGTGAGCTTAGACTGTGCCAGCAGAGCAACATGTCACAGGCAGCTGGACCCCCACGGGCTCCGTGCAGAGCTGCTCTGTGCAGAAGCAGCAGGACAAATTAACTGGGCTAATTGTGTGCACACAGAGCAACTGCACAGCTTGTATACTGCAAGTCCAGTGCATCTGGCATTGCACCCAGCACCCATCCATGGAGTCCATCTCCTAGCTGTCTAAGGGCAAATCTGCTTTGGGCACAGGCTTACCTCAATGTCAGTTCATTCCAGCTGTCTCTCTGTTGGTTTTCATTCACTTCTCATTGTTTTAGAGCTCTTCTCACCTGCTGTCTTTGTCCTCTTTTGTCCCTTTTCTGCCTACTCCATGGCATGGCAGGGAGATGCCATGCATGCATCAGCTCCTGAGCCACAGTGGAAACATCTGGAATTCTGCACAGCTTTTGTAGTGCTTTGAGCTCACCAGCAAGGTTTTTTACCCAAAGAGTTGCACTTTTTCTTCCAGAAAGTCCATCTGTGTTATGTATCCAGTTCAGCCAAATGAGCTTCCTGACAAAGTGCATTCCACAGCTAGCATTTCCTCACCCAAGGAAACCACCCTTGGCTGTGTACATAGAAGGGTTTTAATCCTGCTGTCCCATGACAGAGTGAGGTATTAGGCGATGACCCTAATAAATAGTCCAATGTTTTGCAGAGCAGAAAGTACTGGAAAGTGAAAATTGCATTAGAAAGCACCCTTTCACCTCTCCCAGGAAATCCTTTCTTTGTATGGGAATAATCAAGCCTCCTAAAGGAAAGTTCTTGTTATTTAGGTTTATTAATAGCTAATGTTTTGCTCAATGGTCCAGTCTAGGAGCATCGCTAGTCAAGCCTGAGCTGAGAGCTGTTAACGTGGAGTGAAGCTCAAGTGTTTTAATGCAATATCACTGCAAGGGAAAATTGCTCCTCACACAGGTGAGGGGTTGCCACATTTCTTTGCCCAGGTGGGATCAGCATCACGTGTGTTGCTGATACGTTCATGAAGCTGTCATGAGTAATTAGCATACACTTTCCACTTTTGAATAATCCTTAGTAGTAACTTTTATTCCCCTGAATGAGCTCCAGGGAGGAGCCTTGCAGATAGTCCAAAGAAAGCAGCCCCAAACACCTCTCTTTGGAAGCACTGTCCTCAGCAAATTAGACACAGAAGCCTTTGGAATGGCCTTTCCAAGTGTCTGCTGATTTTATGGAGGCTACTGATGTAACTGAGAAGCGCCGTCTGCACTTCGGGTTGGATTTAGACATTTTCCATGCTAAAATAATTCCAGCTACTTCATTTGCTTCCTTTTCCTGTAGTTTTCTTTCCGATTGATGTATTTCATACTGACAGTTTTTACAGATACTGGCACTGGTCAAACAGAATTCCTGACCTAAATCCAGACAGGAATTTATTGTAAAATAGTATCTGTCTTTCCTACCCAGCTGCTGCTCTTCTGGGGTAGCAAGAAAGGGGTAACTTTGGGGTAACTTTGAATTGTAGTTACACAGAACCAGTTTAGGGTTTTTTAGCATTTTAGAATAACCAAAGTGGCAATCGAGGTTAGCTGTGATGTGCGAGCCATTTGGATTAGTGGAAGCAGTAGAAGAGAAGTGGGAGCACAGGAGGGAATGAATCCCAGCAGACCAGTCTGTCCCTGCAGGGAGCAGCAAGGTGTGCTCAGAGCCCCTGGAGGAGCTTGGTGTTGCAGGAAATACCCTGTAGGGTATCAAAGAAAAAGCTCTTCTGCATCAGAACCTGACATTTTCTCTCATCCCAAGAGCAGCTCTTGTTCCAGCAAAACTTTGAGGTTTGCTCAGGACTAGTAATGGAAGCTGCACAGGCCCTAGAGACTTAAATTATTACTCTGGACTCAGGAGCAATATTCAGGTGAGAAGTTTTTCCTGACTGAGATGCACAATGATACAAGTGCCTCAGCAGTCTCGTGTTCATCAAATTGTCTTGTGGGCTTCTTCACAGTCTGACTGCAAGGATGGGAGCCCGGAGAAGTGCCCCGTGACACACTGTGTACCGTTGTTGGTGGTGTTGACAGTTGAGAAAATAGCATAGAAGTTTAGTTTGAGTTGTTTATTGGACTAAAAGCTGTTTAAAAAACAAGAAATAAATCCAGCTGTTAGAAAAAAATGTAGTGTTTGAGGTGAATGAACTTTCTTTCTGGGAACTACTTTCTAGTCTGCAGATTATTTGCAGTTATAGACAAATGCTTTTGTTTTTCCTTATATACAAATGTAGAACAAGCTGAGCAATTAGAATTGGACACTAGCCCACGTAAGGAAGATGAACTGCACTTAGTTCTGCCGTTTAACCTCAGCAGCAGAGTGGTGGAACAGAAAGTATACCTGCACTGCACAGAATCAAAGTCTACTAGACAAACAATAGCAATATCCTTTTCTAAAGGATCCTTGAAAAATACTTGTGCATAATTTCTCGCTAAGATTGATCTCTGCCAGGAAGCATAAATAGTGGTTTGCTACTTTAAGTAGTAATCGCTTTTGGTGACTGAACTTCACATTGGGTTTCATTGCACAGGAGGTGCAGGGAGGAATACAGTGGGCTGTGTTGCCATATAGTGGCAATTATTATAGATAATAGTTGATATTAGGTGATCTGAAGATTTGCAATTCAGTCACCCATGGTGCTCACCCCCCATCTTCCAGCTGCCCTTCCCTCGGGGGACGTCTCTCTTCACAGCAGCCCCTGCAGAAATGCCCTGAGAGACTCCACCTGAGTGCTCCCTTGGTGATGCTGCAGGTGATACTATTTGAGAAGTCTCATAAAAAGACCCAACGGGACAATGATTAAGCTCCCCAAGGGAAGAATGGGAAACTGAGGAGAAGCGTAATCCTAGCTGAGAAACAGGATTGGAGAGGTGGCTTTATTCCCTGTTGCTTTCCTATGTGGGTTTAGGTTTATGTCACACAAAGTCATGTTTTTAAATGTATTTAGGGCTTAAAGATGCAGGTGAGTGCCTCTACTTAGACTCCAGGGGCTCTAAAAAAGGCAGTTAAATAGCTCCACAGCTTTGAGGACCTGTATCTCAGTTCTCCACTTGCGCAGTGGATGTAATTGTGGCTCTGCCATGGAGACAGCTACATCAGAGCCTTTGGTGCCCCTGGGTGGGTATCTTAGTGACCACATTTCTACACAGCCCTGTAGGCAGTAAGCTGTCTGTTTGCCTTGACTCAGTGCTAAGTAGTGTTCAGCCTGTGCTGGTCAGCATGATGCTCTTACATTGAGGATCCTCAGCAGCTGAGGTGCAGGCTGTGAGATTACTGACTGTTTTCCTTCACCGAGATGAGCAGGAGTAGGGAAGAAACCGTGTGTGTTTGTGTGTGTCCTTGTGTGTCCTTTCCTGTGAAGCATTAATTGGTGGCTGAATACAAAGTTTCCTTTCCCCTTTTTGTTCTTACAAGACTCACATAGCAGTTACTTGCCAAAAATGAAAATTCAATGGTACAACAGTGTAAGGATGACAAAGCCCACATCAGCATGGAACAGTTTGAAATGCTGTCAGGTCCTAGGGGTGCTACTCTAGTAATACTCCTTCCTTGGCAATAGGGAGTAGGCAAAATAATCTGTGATGTAATGGTTTGACTTCGCACTTACATCTTGCAAGCCAGTGTTTAGCAACTCAGCAATTGAGGATTACAGAATTATCAGGAGAGAGAAATATTGTTGCTTGAATGTGTGACATGGTTTTATAAACTTTCTTGTTTTTTACAGATTCGTTTAAACAGCAGAGGACTTATCTATTCTGTTGGTCTCCTGCTGGCATCTGTTTTTGTCACAGTATGTATATAGTCTTTTGTTCTTCATTTCCAAATCAGTGATTTCTGTAGACATATTCCTCACCTGTTCCTTTCTCTCTTCCAGCTGTAAAAGTGGTTGCAAAGTCTGTTGTTAAGGGATAGGAACAGTCACTCCTATTGTAAACCTCCCGAGACCTGAGTCTGGCCCTTTGCAGAAGAAGCTGTTGCTGTCACAAGATGGCTCTTACATTTGTATAGTTTTCATGGGAGAAGTCCAGGAGATCAATTAGTAATCATTAGTTGTTTTTCCTGCTAGAGTTGAAGCAGATCCCTTGATACGTGACAAGATCCATTCTTCTGTTGGACAGGCAGACAAAATGCTGGACAGTTTGCTTTGGCCCCCTGTGGGAACCTCCTGAAATACAACCAGACCAGAACAAACAGCACCTGGTCATGACAGTGTTTCCATTGAAATCAGGGCCTCGTCTTCCCTGTGCAGGTCCAGCATAGCAGACTAGAAATGATAGAGAGAGAGGGGATTTATGTGACATCTTCCAAATCTTGAGACCAGCTGCTGTAGGGAGTCCTCCTGTGCACTGCACACCAGCACGACTCCCATGTACACAAGACTTGAATCTTTTCAGAGGTTTGTGTGGGAGCAAACTGAGCAAAGCCAAGCACAGCCTTGGACTGTGTGGCTCTAGATTGAGGTGTGGGGGCACATGAAAAAGTTTTGTGAAGAAAAAGGAATCTGGCCTTTCTTCCTTGTGAAGAAAAGAGGAATCAGGAATCCCGAAAACATTTCTGATTTAATTAAATGGGATTTCTTGCCAAAATGAAATTAATCACAGAAACATAAGGCCCTTGGGCCAGGACTTGAGGTGTTCTAAGTCAGTGTGGCTTCAATGGCTGCAAGGGGGCTACTCTGATTTACTTCTGCTCTCTTGTTGCAGTACTTGCATAGGGACTGCTTCCATGGGACCATGATCAGTAAGGGAACAATCATCTTCATGCTCCTGTAGTTGAGAAGGGGATTTACCACTTTGTTCAAAATGTTCCTGCTGTGGTGGCTTACTCTGTGTTTATTGTAGGTTTTTGGCGTCCACATGAACAAATGGAAACTGGATAAGAAGCTAGGGTGTGTGTGCCTTTCTCTTTACGGCATCTTCCTGTGTTTCTCCATCATGACAGAATTCAATGTTTTCACTTTTGTGAACTTGCCAATGTGCAGAGATCACTAATGCAGGTGGCAGACTGTCGGGAGGAACATCCTTCTTACCTGTGCAATACAAACACGGCTGGCGTCTCCTCAGGTGGTGCACCTCCGAGTCCTGACGTCTGTCCTGCCCACTGTTCACAGGCCCCTGGCCCCACCTGGGTCTGCCCTCGCCCTGACCCCACAACCTGGAAAAATCCTGCATCGATGTGAAGATTATTTTTTTTCAACATTCATGTGATTTCCTAGCTCAGTTTTTGAACAGTGTGACTGGGACTCTAAATGAACTGGCTGCTAACTGGCATCAAGCCAGGCAAAACTGGTCTGCTACAAATCCTTCTTTTTTAAGTTATTTGATGGAAGACTAATCTAATTTATGATTTAAGACTATTGCTACAATGCAGAAGAGGGTACATCGTATAGGGGCTGATTTTCAAGGAGAACCATGGGAATTTTTTTTGTTGTTGTTTTTTTTTGTTTAGGTGTGGGGTTTTTTTTAGGTTTGGTTGGGGGGGGGGTTGGTTTTGTGGGGTTTTTTTATTGCCAGAGGTCAACATCCTCTCTTGCAGCTTCTCCTTCTGAACGCTGGGTCTCCTGTAACAATCCAAAGGTCACAGGACAGTGTAATATGGGAATACAATTCAAGGTACTCAGCATATGAATGGATTTACTGCATATTAAAAGAAGACTGTCAAGGCAACAGACAATTCCTTTTTACCATAAATAATGCATCTTGTACAGGTGTGATGAGGAATGCAATGTAAACATGGATTCAAAGGGTAAACACTGCTACCATTTTACTACTAATGTTGGAGGTTTATTACTAAGGTGTTTATGGTCTTTCCAAGCAATAGTTTGATTGCCAGCCCAGGAGGGCTACCAAGGAGATGTCCTGGTTTTTAGTGATTTGCGTGTTGAAATGGAAGGTCAGAACTTCCTCTGCTTCATCAGATTTCTTGTTTTGGGGGGATTCAATAGTTCATGTCTTACTCGTTCTGAGAAGGACATAAGTCCGTGTTGGAACTTTTCTAAATGAGTTACAGACACTGGTTTCTTAAAAGGAAAGAGGCATATTTTGCACAGATGTAGTTACTGAAGTTACAATTTGCCACTCTGGAAAGAATACACTGGACCTGGCCAGATATTTGTCTTCTTAAGCAGTTGAAGCATGTGGATTCATCACCCCTCCTTTGGGAGGGAGGAAGACACAGAGAGAGAGATGGCACTTTTTAAAATGTGGGATATCTTCAATGCAGACTTGCTCACAGATCTTAAGTTATTGTGAAAGTTTAGCTATTCATTGTTCCAATATTCCTGCTAGATTTTGTATAATTCTGTATTAATGTGCAGGCAATCCCACTCCATGAGAAACACCATCACAGCTTCATTTGTATGTATTGATACTGTGGATTCTTGCCAGTGCTGGCCCTTGTATTTACTTCAAGCACTGATCACTTCTGATTCATTTGGTATGTTTTTTCCTCTTTCTTGTATATGTTCTACTATGAAATGTATTAAGATACTGCCAGCTAGGTGAATGTTTTTGTCTATGGTACAAACAGTGGCAAATATTGGTAGTAAAGGCACAAACTCTACCTAAAAGAAAGAAAGGAGAATATAACAAAAAACAAAACACCAAACCCTAAACTATAGCAGGAAAAAAACCCTCCAACTAAGAAGAAAATAAGAAAAAAGAGAGCCCCATTCTCACAGACAGCCCAATTCTATTTCATTTGCACTTTTGTAAGTGATTTTTTTCAGTTTAATTTTCTTTGGGCAAAATGCTGTAAATCAAGCTCTTTGCACCCTGTGGTTTCCATTCTGCTCAGCCCTGGGTCTGTCCTTGTCACACTCGATGTGTGGAGGCACCAGCAGCCGCAGCACCGTGCGTGTCCAGTGGAAAAAGCCACGGACCACTGGCCTTGGTGGAGGGAGTATGCTTGTGGATCCCTGAGAAGAAGAAGGAAGGGTCCGGGGACAGGCAGGAGGGACAGTCAAGGACATGCCCACCTCATCATTTTCCATCTGGAGAACAGTTGTGGTGCTGCTTGTCGAGCTGTGCAGCCTGTTGTTTGAGCAGCCTTCTCATAACTGAGCCCCCTGGAGGTCCTCTTGCAGTAGGAAGCCCACTGTACCTTCCTGTGGTTGTGTTTATGTTGCTGTTGTTTGGTTTTTTTGTTGTTGTTAATGAGATTAATAATAATAACAACCACTAAAATGCCTAAATTACTTCCTTAAATCCAACAATGTTAGCAACAATGTGGCACATTTCACTAAATTCCACCCCACCAACACACAGCTATACGTGTGCAGCAAGATGCAGTTGCTCCTGAGCAGAGTGCTTCGTTGCTGACAGAAGGGACAGATTGGGGGGGGGGGAAGTTTCACATCAGGGCCTATTATTACTTCTATTTTGAATATTTATACTGCTGCTCCAATGGAGCCAGTTGGATCTATTTCTACGAAATAGCCGTTACCTATCCCATGGCACAAAAACTGCATGAGTGTTTTTTAGGAACTTTTCCTATTGGTGTGCATTAAATACTGTAGTTTATCATAGCTTTGCATTGTATGTAAAACCTGAAATAACTTGTTCTGATGCTTGCGTGTTGTGCAAGAATGTTCTGCAAGTTGTTTGTTCTAAGCAGAAGCAAAAGGTACATTGAGCTGCCATTACCTGTGCCATATATGAACTGACAAGCACTTCATGTATTTAGAGTTTAAGCAAGTTGTGCTTATGATTTGCAACCAAATCAACCAGTGGAGACCTGGTTTGGAGCAGGACAGACCAACTGAATGTGTGCATTTGTGGTTTTGCCTCCAAAAGAGAGCCTCTCCAGTGTGTTAGCAGAATCAAAGCCTGTGGAAGTCCCTAAAGCAAAGAACTTGAGCCATTTTTAGCATCCTTCCTGTACGACACCTCCAGACTCCCCCAGAAAGGTACATCAATGCAATGCATGTTAAATAGCAACACCTTACTCCCCCCCAAGCAGGGGGCTGGGGTTTCCCTCCTCCTGACCTGAGGCTGGGGAAGGTGCCCTCCAGTACCTGGAGTCATCGTCCTGGAGAGCAGCTCAGCAGGGCCTGTGTCTGCCCAGGCCACCACAGCAGGGCTGGATGGGGCCTGGGGGGATGGAGGAGCTGAGGCCTGAAGGGGCTGTGGGAGAGGCCCAGGGCGTGGGGGTTGGGGGTGCCGGGTGAAGCCAGGTGGAGTTGGGTTTTTGAATCTCACCATGATTCATTTGCAGCTTTGTCCTTCTGAAAGCAAGGGTCACCTTCACCTCTGGGGCTGCTCTGGTGCTGGACCAACCGACTGTTTGTGTTCCCATTCCTGGCAGTTTCAGATGATTCTTAAGGAGTATTTCAAAGGGAGATGAAGGAGCCTTTTCCTCTGTGGAGAGTGCTCCACTGCAGCTCTGACGCTGACCTGATTTCAAGATGTGATCCCTTGCTAGTTTCTGCTCAACCTGTAGATGGCCTTTCTTTGACAGTGGTTCAAAGGCAGAGGGATGGGATGGGATGGGATGGGATGGGATGGGATGGGATGGGATACGACAGGACAGGATAGGAGGAGGTTTAAAGACATGCTGGAAAAACTGCTTTTGTCCCTACCAAAGCTGAATTTTATACTTTCTTTTTTTCTTTTTTCCTTTTTTTTTTTTTTTCCCTTTTTTGTTTCTGATGTACTGCACTTTTTGGTAGATTGTCTCTGTAATGGGAACACCAACCTGAAATGGGTGCATGGGAGGAGATTTTCAGTGGTATACTGTGGTTTTTTTCCTGTGATGCTGTTTATCTGCTTTGTTTTCAGCTTTCTGTCCTCATCTCTGTGATTGAAATCAATTTATTATCATGCTTTGGATTTGTGATACTAGTGCCTGTGAAAAATGAATGCTTGCTCTTAACAGAGAGATGCATGACTGGCTTTTTTCTTGACAAAGTAAATCAGGAAGAACAGCAGCCTAGTGTAAGAAAAACAAAGTTCAGTGTAGGTGGAGCAACCTGAGGGTGGCATGTAATAATCTGCTTTCAGAATAGGAATTTTTCTATGCTTTTTCCAAATATCCAAATTAATAGTTGTGAGATAAAATGTTGATTGAATATTGTCGATAACTTTTTAGAAAACCATAACTTTCTGCTGATTTACAAATGTTTCTTATATCAAGATTTTTTTGAAGCCCTGATCCTTTCAAATAAAACTCAGAGATGCAGTAGTGTAGGGTTTATCTATTTCAAAGTTACACCACTGGAGCTTTAAACTTGTTTAAGTAGATACTTTAAAAATCAATCTCAGTGGACCATGCTTATCTGGATTTAAATCTGCCCTGTATTCATGAAGTTTCACGTGATCAGTAGCCACTCTCAGTTAGTCTGAAATAGACTTAAATCCAGGTAAGAATGTCCATATTAGGTTTGTGCAACTCTAACTGAATCAGTTTAAAGCCATGCTTTTAGGGAAAGCAGTGAAAGTTAGAATATTTGGAAGACCTCAGCCACTTCACTTCAAATTATGT
This sequence comes from Hemiprocne comata, assembly GCA_020745705.1. Lineage (NCBI taxonomy): Eukaryota > Metazoa > Chordata > Aves > Apodiformes > Apodidae > Hemiprocne > Hemiprocne comata. Next base: position 123,262,414 of record CM036588.1, read on the forward strand.
AGGTAATGCAAGGCTTGAAGTTAAAGGAAGAGATTTTTCAGTATTCACTGACTCGAGTGGCAGTTTGCCTCTATTGAAATCAGTGGCAAAACCCCAGTGGTGGTTTTGTAGGGTCAGTGTACATGTTTGCAACACTAAGTCCTGAAAATGAATGTTGCACTGGTTTTTAAAGATGAATTAACTTTTTATTTTCTTACCTGGATATATCAATAATTATTAATACAACTAGGCACCTTTAAGGGTATTTACATAAATATTCTGTAAATTAGCACTTTGTAGCCTCAAAGCTGAAGCATATTTCATGAAATGCATCTACTTCCATCCAAACTCTCTGACTTGTTTTCTTTACTGACTGGAAAGCAGTGAAGGAAGAAAGGGCAGTTGGTTTCATTATGCACCAGGGAATATAATTTGGTGGTGAATTATATTGTTCACTCCCCTGAAACAGCCCGAGATCTAGGCCTAGCTATTCAAGTTTGGGCAGAAGCATCTAATTTCAGGAAAGCTTCTAAAAAAGTACAGTTTGTTTAAAGCAACAGATTTTGTAATGTGTTACATAGTTAACATTACTTTATTGTGGTATATTTTAGGTAGGGGTTGTTTTTTTTTCTAGTAGCCTTGCAGAACAAGCTTTATAATCTTCATCTGCCAGGTAGGATTTTAATGGTGCTAAAAGTCAACATGATAATTTTACAGCAAGGATTTAGCATAACCTTTATGTTGCCAGTTGCAGGAAAACATAACATTGCAGGCCTGAACCCATAAGGATGGTTGCAGTTGGTAGCAGATCTGCTCAAACATTGAGCATTTGCCTCTGAGGTTTTCCATCAGCATGCCTGGGAGCTTGGGTTCCCTGTGTCCCAGCTTCATACAACTGTGTCTGTAAGGCATAAAGATGGTGAAGTATGAAGGGTCACATCCAGGACCCTCTGATGCTCTTGCCTACTTTTGAGCCAGCACTTGAAATTAAGTTGAAACTCATGTTACAAAAACATGCTTTTAAATCCTGACTGAGTCCTGGTGCAGCTTGTGTGAAGAGGATTAATTGCTCTTAGCAGGACTATGGCAATGAAAGACAGTTTGCAGGACATGTTCCTATTACCATCTGTGTCACTTCTGGACTTTCCTTTTTATGAGAGAGGGTTAATTTTCCATAGGGTGCCTAAGTAGGATGCCACAGTGGCTGTAGAAACCAAATGCAGTCCCCAGCAGAAGGCAGACCTTCCTGGCCATTACAGCCTGAGAATTAGATATTCTAAGTTTCTTAGCAAATGCTGAAAAAAGAACTAAACTGTTTGCTGAGGGCAGAAGGGAATGAGGCTGGGGGAAGGCAAGGGAGAAGATAAACCCTGCAGTACTGTTGTTTAAGCAGGTGGGTGGACAGTGACTTGTGGGAGCACAGCTGTTCTGGGAGGCACATCCTCCTCCACACAGAATTCATCCACTGGGCTGGCAGAAACAGGACACAGGTTTTAATCCAGTAAATTGATGGGAGAAAATGCAAGGAGATCTTTGTCTGGCAACCAGTCTTAACCAACCTTGACTCCAAACAGTGCCAGCCTACTGTCTGCCTTGAAAATGCCCCAAACCATTGAAACAGCCAGTCCTTGCACAGTACGCAGGGAGACTTGCCATGGAATGTCTTTTCAAAGACTCTTCAAAGGGCAATTTGCACGTATGAGGATACTTCATATCTTCAAAATGAATGAAGTAGATACAAGGATACAACCCTGCTGGGTTCCAGTTATGCAAAGACACTCGTGATACAATAAATGTAATTGATCTGATTAAGTGGTAATAGATCTGACCTGGGCCTTTTATGCCTTAGGAAGCCAGATGATGCTACAGTATATTAGTTTTACTGAGGGACTCAGTCGTAAGTTCATATAATTCATTGGCAGATTTTTGGCATTATTTTTTTAAAATGTATGTATGATTTATATTCAAGCAACATACATACATATATATATATATATAGACACACATACACTTTACCTAGGATGTCCACTGTTGTTAAAATTAAGCCCTGTGTTAACCAGCTGCCATCTATATAGGAATAAAGCCCTACCATGGCAGCTCCTAAGATGCTAAGTGTATCAGTATTTAAGATAGTCTTTCACACATCTGTTTATAGATGCAAGAGATGGTTGCTAGTTTTCATTTGTTTCCACATTGTATCAGCAAGGTGTGAGTGGTGCATGGCAGATGCATATCTATAATATAACAGGTCAAAAGCTTAAACAGCTTATCATTGCACATTCAGTGGTATTTCTAATTGTAATTATTGTTAGTCATTTGAAATTCCAGTTGCATTTTCTGAACATAAAGACAGCCTTGACAAGGAAGCAAGTGCATACGCGAGACAGAGAAGAGGTCATAAAGTTCTGCACTGAAGTATTTATACATTTTATTTATTTATTTATCGTACGTAACAGCTGAGCGCCTGACTCAAGAAAACGTTTCCCCATGCTGGCTGAAGATTTAGAAGCCTAATTTCTCACCTAAAACTGAGGCTAGGTTTTCCTAAATCAGGAACCAAGCACATTAAGCTGTTAAAAGCATTGTACCATCCTTTAGAATGTCCACAGAAGGTGGCCAGACCTTCATGGATGCTTCCTGTAACTTACATTAGTAGAGAAGCTGAGGAACACTGAAAGACCCAAAGATGCTTCTGCAATGCTCACTTTCTTGATCTGTAGGAGTAGAAATGTATACACAGCAAATACTCATTGCACTGTAATGTTTGTAATATCACTGTCACAAGGTATGGTTTGCAGTAATTGAAATTCACAGTTCATAAGATACCAACAAGTAGGGTTTTTTATTTGTTAATAGCCTTCTTCTAGTAAGGAAGTGATCTTCCTTTGCCTGGTTTTCACCAGTTCCCTTTAACAGTATATGGCTCTGGTTAAATGTGAAGATCTCTCTCTAAAACAGATGTCATGTGCCAGCAGATGCTTGGGTGAAGCTGACATGTTCTGTCCCAGCTTTATGACAGGAAGGTTATCGTTTACAGCAGGCAAGGATTCCCCCCTTGAAATCCTGCAGTAAAAGTTCTCCTCTACAGAACACATCACAATGTGGGTGTCGCTGTCAACTGCAGTGGGGCATGTTGGGATGTACAAGAGAAATGATGGAGTCATTTTACAGACAGTGTTTGGGGCGGGGGGGAACAGAACTAGAAGCCTGTGTTTGATCAGCTCTTAAAGACTTAGGGATTTTTCCGACTAGAAAAGAAAAAATTGGAAGCTAAGAGCTGATTGCATGAAGTACTGCACCGGCCTTTCCCAAAGGTTTGTTCCATGCTCAAGAGTGGCATAAAGCCAGCTTTCCCATTCTGGCAAGCACAGAGCTCAGCCGAGTTGTTTGTCAGTTCTCAGAAACGATCCTTTTCTTTCAATAGTTCTCACTGGGGAGTCAGAACCTCTGAGTGTACTGAACATCTCTCTATCTCAAAATTGTGTTGTGGAACTGCACAATGCTCAGGTCAAATGTGAGCAAGCACAGAACTTGAACTGCAGCAAGTTCTTTAAAGAAGCCAAAGCAAGATGTTTGTGGAATAACTTTGTTCTTAAGGATTTTTTTTTTAATGGATGACAGACGCAAAGGACACAAAGTATGATGCTGTAATTATTCAGCCACCGTGGAGAGCAAATGCAAATGAGAGTAATAAAGCATCACAAAAAAAGCTGGTGATTGTGTCATTAGGATACTGGTGAGTTTTGCAGGAGTTGCAGTTATATGGAGGTTTGCTAGAATACTGTTTGGCAGCTCTTGCTGCCCTGATGAAAGGTATTGTTGCCTGGTGAGAAACACTGTGTCCCTTCAGCAGGGAGAGGGGGCGAGAGAGGCCAAAAACAATGTCTCTGGCTCGGTTCTTATCCTTGCTCCACAAGTATGTGTTTCATCTGTTACGTGGTTGTGTAAACGTGCGTGCAGCAATCTGCCTTCCTGAGAGAGAAGCTGGTATGCAGTGAACTTTGTCGTGTATTGAAGATTCAGGGACAAATTTTACTTCGCGTTCCCTTGAGGAATAGTTTGATTGGCTTCACTCTTTGTCCTTGTAAAGCTGAACATCTTTACCAGGCCCTTCATGCAGGCAGAATTTGTAAGAGATGACTAAAGGAACAATAGATTACCGCATCCTCACATTGACTGACTCCTTTCAGGGCTGAAACCAAACTAGGAAGATGTTGGTTTGGGGTTTTTTTGCTGTCTGTGGAAGTCATGTGCAAACTAAACTCCCCTGGTATGGTTTGGCAGTGGTTCAGTGTTGCCAGTGCATCCCTCAGAGCTTCAGCCAAGGGGGATGTGCAGGAGGGCAGGACGGGTGCCCCTCCCCAGCCCACGGTTCCTCTGGCCACAGGCAGGGCTGAGGTGAGCGGCCCCGCAGAGGGAGGTTCCCTTCTGCCTGCAGCCCTGGCACAAGCGTGGCAATGGGGACCCGTGTGCTGGTAAAGCAGAATTTCACTAGAACAAACAGGCGAGCAGACAGACCCATTAGTCCTCAGGTATGTTGCACAAGTTTCAGGGGCCCCTGCCCTCTCCTGCACCTCCTCCTCCTCCCCAGTTCATCTAGCATTTTTTTGTACCGGACTTTCATTAGCTCAGCACTTTTGGTAGCTCCCATTTCTGCACTAAAACATAGCTGTGTTCTCAGAAGCATTGGGCCCTGCTCACCGCTGCAGGGTGGTGGGTGCTGGTGGGTGCAGGCTCTCCTGAGAAACTGCTCTTGCTTTCTTCTTGTACGGGCTGTGCCCACAGGCCCTGCCCTGTGGGTTGGCAGGTGAGAGAGCGAGTCAGCGGGTGCAGGGGCAGGCAGGCTCTGTGCATGGGGACACCTCCAGTCCCTTCCAGCCCTCTTCAGAGCCAAGCCCAAACTGTTGTAGTTTCACGGTGCCCTCCGCAACCGCATCAGCCTGGTCAGAGCCAGCCTTGGTCTGCACCCTGTGGTCAGCTCTGCACCACCAGGGCACGCAGGGAGGGCCCCAGTGCCAGCAGCGGGAGGGGTGGTGTGTGTTTAAACCACCCCCTGGACCAGCACTTGGCTGTTTGAGATCTGATTGTTTCCTGGAGCTATGATGGCAAACTTGGTTTTGTACCTAGGCAGCTGAATGCAATCCCTGCTGTGGCTTGTTCTGAGGCAGCCTGTGGTGAAACCCTGCAGAGTTCTTTGAGTGGTGTGTGTGATGAGTTTTCTACTTCATGGTGGAGTCAGGGCATCACAGCTGCAGGAAGCACAGCAATAAGTGACTGCTACAAGCACCTTCTCTTTGGTTTGGGATCAGAGGACACTGTTTGGGTTCTTTTTCACTGAGCGGGAAGATCTGTGATGCCTCTAGCCATAAGGAAGACAATGTAGGTGGAACTGAGTGCAAATGCACCATATAATGTTTGTTCATTTACAGCCAGCCAGAAAACAAAATAATCAGTGGTTTCTGGTAATACCATTCTACTCAAAATAGCTTTTTATTAAGTCAGCTTAGAAGTCTTAAAATGGTGGAGCCACAGACAAAACATTTGTTACCTTTTGAAATGAGTTACAATGGTTTTGTCATACTTGTACAAGTATAATAAGGTCAGTCTTTCTCTGTTTGTTTTACAACTTGTTGTAGAGTAGTCTTCTATGCATAGCTGTTCCACTTGCCTGTGTAAGTTACAAATTTAACAAATGAAAGCATGCATTTTTCTCTGTTTGCTGGTAACCTATGAAATTAGAAACTTGTATTTCTGTGTTTTTAATGTGTTATACTATAAACAAAATTCACAGCACTATTGTCTATGGAATATCAAAAAGTTTTATTAGAATGAATTACTTTAAATGTTTTGTCATTTGATTTAATAACGTGTCGGACATCTACACTAAGACAATATAATGTTTATCAATAAAAATATCCTCTCTTTGTACTAACTTAACACTTCAGGGTGTGCTTGGACATAAGAGTAGAGCACCCCTGTGGGTCACAATCCCACATTTGGCATGATTCTGAGAATACTTTGTACCACTTTGACCTGAGCATTGAATTAGGGGGTGAAGGAAGAAGGAAGAAGAGGTTTTTATACTTTGCGTTTCCTCCGCCACTTGGTGCGGGTTTGCTGTAAAGTGTGTGCACCACATATGACCTGGACGAGTGGGAGTCCAAAGAGAAAGAAACACTGAGGGAGTTTTATGCACTATAACAAGTCCAGTTCTGCTCTGTTCCAACAATACAGATCTGATATTACTGCACTGAGGCTAGTTATTCTCTTCCTGACAGAGGGCAGTGGGAGTTGGTTGTCACTCTCCCAGCGGGAAGGATCCTGTGCCTGGGACCATTCAGCCATTGACAGCTGTGGTGATGAGATCCAGCCCTACTTCCCAAGTTATTCCTGGAGTAATATTTTCAGTAATGCTTGGAATAATACTGAGGCAAAGGTGCTATTGTAATGGTTGTGATGCAGCCAGTTTCCATTAGGGAAAGCTGCAGAAAGCCTGTGGAAAAGGCCTGCTAGAAGGCATGCTTCTAGAGTAGAAAAATACTTGTGCTGCTTTTGTGCTGTGCCCCAGCTGAGCAGACTGCAGTTTTGTCTGCTAACTCTGAGCCTGCCTTGGTGACAAGACTCTCCTTTGCTTCTGCTTCATGGCATGAGAAGCTTGGGACTTCACAGCTGACCTCCACTCCCATTACACTTTCTCTGAAAGAAGGGCTCAAGATCCCTGAATGAAAAGGCGTGTAATTAGGACTGGATACCTCACCTGAAATACCTTTGCTTATGTCTTTGTAACAGCCACTGCCAAAACGATGCCTTTCTTCTGACCTACCCACCGTCTCCACAAGAAGCTGTGGTATGTCTTGTGCAGAAGAGGTTATTTATTGATACATCTGCAGCTGTGTCCAGGTGCAGAAGAAAGGCACACGTGCTGATCCCATGTCTCTGTCCGTGAGTGCAGGGATGAGGTGCGGCCTTTGATGTTCATGCAGAAAACGTATTTCATTATTGCAAGCCCAGCAGTTAGCTTGAAAATATTTTCTATTGGTTCAATTGCTTGCTTTCCAACTCTGTGCTGGCAACCCAAAAGTTATGTTGGAATCTATTTGGATGCTGTATCTCTGTAGAGACTTCCCCATGACTAGTTTTCTGGTTCAAATAGAATCATGCTTTTCATCACAATTTGGAGCTGTTCCAGTTGGCTGTTGGACTCTAAAGATATTCTCACTCCCTACCCCCCTGCCAAGGTGATAGGCCAAATTGCATCTTTTTTGATTCAGCCTTATGATTACTTCACTTTAGAAACATTTTGTGTAACTTACAGCCTGGAAAGTTAGAAATTGATTTTCAAAGGTCAGGGGGAGTAATTGAATTTCTAGCTGCTTTCATTAAAGCTAGGAAAAGCAGAGTGTTAAGGCAAGCCATCATTGCTTTTGCTGGAGGAGTTATTGAAGAGTGTATTTCATATTAATGTATTCACTGTGGCTTTTCTAGAAGCAGTTGCTGTGTCGTCATTGCAGTTATTCCTCAGCCATCACAAACCCTGCCCAAGCAAAGATAGGAATTTTTGGTGCAAGACAAAAAAATTAAACATAAGAGCAGAAGTACAAAGTGGTGAAAAGAAAACTAATCCCCCTCTCCCACTTGGCTATGTTTATCCATCATAAAGATGCAAAACTAGGACACAAATCCTATTTATTTTCCCTTTGGAGGTTACTCCTAGCTTGCTTTACAGAGGCCCAGCTTGTGTCTTTACCACCCTGAAAGCTCTTGTTGTATCCTCTGCTGCTTCAACGAAACTGCATCTGCTTATGTTCTCAGAGTAATGTCCTCTGATTCATAACTCTGAAGTCTTCAGTCATCCCAACAATCATCCCAAAATCATGTTTGCATGAGGACTCATTAATTAATGTCTTTGTTGCTGAGGGAAATGTCTTTTCTTCTTTGTTCTAGTATTTGGAATAACATCTTAAAAAAAACCCCCGAAAACAACAAAACCAACCCATAAAAGACCCCAGGATGCAGGTTTTGTGGCTGATCTTTCCTTCCCTTTATACCACAAGACAAATTGTACTGTATGTACATTCCCTAACCTGTACTGGAGCATAACTCTTAACTTCCCTTCCAAAATGTCATTTTTAAAGCCAAGGAAAACCCATCACCACGGCCTGCTCCCCAAGCCTGCCTTTCTCTCCACCACGCAGCCGAACGTCCCGCTGCACAGCTGCCCACACCAGCGCTGTGTCTGCAGCACCTGAGGAACCTGGATTTGTACCTCATGCTCCAGGAATTCAAGTACTTGCCTTCCTTTCTGTTAATCCAGGAAGGAGGGAGAGCCTGGAGACAAGCCTCAACCCAAAAGGTTTTTAGCCTCATGGTGCTTCAGCCTCCCAGGACACAGGCAACAGAAAGAGCATGTGCTTGCAGGGCAGGACATCAGAGCCACCTCTTAGGAGGAGTGGTGGGCTGACCCATCCCAGAAAGGCTGAGGCATTTCCATACAACTCTCTGGGGGTTCAGCTGCAGGCATCTCAGTGGGCTGGCTAGTGTGACCTCCCACCTGAGGCTTGTCGTCATCCTGGCACGGGGTGCCTAGACAGGTTAACTGCACCCTGGAGACTAAGTGCGTAATGGTCAGGGCTTTCAGTGCTAACAGCCTTTCCCAGGCAGCCTTCAGGCTGCTGGTGGGCTGCACAGCTCCTTGGAACTGCAACTCCTAATCCTTGGCAGTGGGAGGTGGATACACACAGGTACTCTCAGCACATCGTGCTTTCTAGAAAGCTTCTGAAGCAAAAGTGCATGTGGCTGTGCCACTGGAAGGGAATTACACAGACACAGGACTGGGGACAAACTGCAGGTATGTGGACTGTGTGTGTGTTTTTCCTCCCTCCTGCCATGGGGATTGGCCCTCTTAGCATGGCTGAGCATCTGCCCACTTCCCTTCCAGCTGCTCTAAGTGGCTGAGCTCACAGGCAGAGGAGGCTCATCTGCAACCCCTGACTGTCAGAAACAAGCAGCACTCTGTACTTGGTGTGAGCTTTCTTCACCGTGACAAGCAAATCACTAGAGAAGAGTAGCACAGAATAAACAAAAGCAATTAAATACCACAGCCTGGGGAGAACAGGTACAATGAAACCACTTCAAACCAGAAGATTTTATAAATGAGCCTTTAAAGAATAAATGAATGAATGAATGAATGAATGAATGAATGAATGAATGAATGAATGAATGAATGAATGAAAAAAAGAAAAAGTGGCATAATTAATGTATCAGCTGCAGTGGAAATGTCTCAAACAAGAAAAATTAAAAAGAGTACTCTGCTATTATCCTTGTGTGTGTGTGAACTTAAACCAACACTTGTCCTGCCTGAAATTCTTTTGTGCTGACTGCAGTGAGAGCTTAGATTTTAGAAGTGTATTTTCTCATGTTGCAGAGCAATGCCATCTAGGGCCTATAGACTTAAAAATGCCAACAGGAATGCTACCCACCCTTAGTGACAGTTTGCTGGATCAAATATTGATAAGTGGTTCATCACGTATGCATTAGCCCTGTTGGGATTTGCCCATTTTCAGTATGTGCTTCCAGTTTGCTAAACTATGCTCTGTGTCAGATATTAATGGATAGTTTTGTCTCAAATGGAAAATAATTAGTTTCTGTATATACCTTACTTCCGCCGTTCTCTCTAATCTTCAGCTACTCAAGGACTCACCCATGGCTGTGATTAGAGCAGCCATACACTTAGACACCAGATTAAAACATTAAACCTCACAGGCCAGACCTTGTCATCCTTATTGGAAAAGCTACTTAATTCTGTTACTGAGATCCTCCCATTCAAGCCAGGCCACCTGTGGAATATGGCCCTGTGTTAACTGAACAGGTCTCAAGAACCAGGCCCAGCAGCAGCTCTGTCCTCTCTCCTGGCTGCTGCAGCTCTCCAAGCTGAAGATTAAGTGCTGAATCTACAAGTAGGTACAATCCCCCGGGTCCAGTGGAGGTCTAAGGCAACAACTGCCTATGAACCTGGACTCACATGTATTACATTTCAGGTACTGTCTTGTTCTCATGCTTCCTACCATTTGATTCACTGTGCTTGGCCTTTCTGAGGAATGGTAACAGTGTTTAGTGGTACTTTATACTAGTATTTTTTATCTCTGTAATGGGTTTTCTTGTTCTACACACTAATTTGCTCCCCACTGGAGAAGAGCAAGGGCTTTAACTCTCAGGTCAGTCTCAGGAGATACTTGAAACTCCTAGGCTGCACACTGGCTTCTGGACCAGCCAGCTTCTGCCCACTTCTGTAGGAGTTATGCTTGGAGCATATCATCCTCAGGTTACTGGCCTTGTAGGACTTAGCTGTTTTTACAAGCAGCTCCAAACTGAAGGCAAAATACTTGACTATGACTTAAAAGCACATTGGGTAATGTGAATCCTTACACTAACAAAGACCAGAGCTTTTAACATAGCTGCGGGCATTTTCCCCTCCCTCTGAATGATGGCAGTCTGGTTGCTACCTCAGCAAAGGGAGTGCCTGATTCTCCTGCAAGTTTGTAGTGGTCTGGTTTGGCTGCCAAGAGGTAATAAAAGCCAATGCTGCTGCTGCTGCCTTAGAATGGCATTGCCTGAAGGCACAGAAATGCATGTGGATGCACGTGGAGGAGTGGAAATCTCAGGAAGTGATGGGCAGATTATAATGGTATTAATTAAGAAGCAGAAATTACATTAGTAATTAGATTTTTGTTGGGTCTAGTTAAACAGTGCACTGTTAAAACATCATGCTGAAGTGACAAATAATTAGTTGATCACAGTTCTCCCTAGTGATCTGTTTTCCAGTAATTTGTATGATGTGTCACTTCTCATTGTAACTGGGGATTCAAAGTACATTTGACTTTAGCGAAGAATTTTATGGCCAAGCTACAGACACTGTCTTTTTTGCCCTTTTTTTCTCCTTCAGTAGTGTTGTAAAGATGAAAGGATGACTCACAATCATTACTTTCCTGCAAGTTAAGACAGTTGGCAAGAGAAGGACTGGAAATGCCAGCCTGTGTTCTTTGGAAGCTGATGAGAGTATGTTCACATTTGCTGTACCACAACCATCATGATGAAGGCAGAGGCTGGGTCACTTGGTGTCTGGTACTTCAGGTGCTTTAACGCTGATGTCCAAACTGGACTCAGCTCAAGTCACTACACTTCAGCAGTTGGTCTGGAACCCCATCAGTGATTCCCAGTTCAGGTCAAGTGAGGAAGTGATTACCAAAATACTGGTCCTACCAGCTCTTCCCTCCTCCTCACACAGTGCCATGTAAAAAAAAGAGATGTATTCAGCAGTGTGGTCAGAGCATGGCTCTGATTCTTCCCAGGTTCCTCAGGATTACTCACAGCCTAGTGTCTCTCAGCCATCGTCTCCCTGGACAAAGATCTCATCACTACTTTCATGTCACTTTGGCACGGGCTGTAGAGAAAGGAATAGCTTTTGGCACAGGCAGCTGGAATGAGCTTTCGTTGGCAGCTGGAGGCTCATTATTGCGCCATCCCTGCTTGCTCCTTGATCTACTGAGGCTGCTTGTGAGGAGATGGGATCAGGTGCCATGTCCCTTGCATCTTCACGGTGCTCAGGAAGTGCCTGATGCTCCTGGGTTGCTCTTGCCCTTCATTCTGCAGAGGCTTTCTGAGAAACTGGGGTTCTGGTCCCTGTGATTTTTGAGAGCTAGGATGTCAAAGTGCTCCCACATCCCTGTACAGGATTAAAAAAAATACTTCAAAATTGAAGAGAGTGAGGTAAAAACTAAGTGCTACTGAGCTGGAAATGCAGTTTTGCAGCATTTCCACTTACTCATTCCCCAGCTGTCAGGAAGATGCATGAAAACTAGCTGCTGTCAGATCTCTCATCAGAACCTCACGATGGAAATCCATCTTGATGTGGGGGAGTGTTGAAAAGCTGTTGGCTGGATCTTCCTTCGTGGAACAAGACTGAGAGAGGAACTTAAGAGCACAGCACCATGAAATAATAAAAGAGTAACTTCTTCCCATGGATGTAGTGACTAACAATCATAAACAACTTGATTCCTGTCCTTTGCTATCAACCTTACAAAAAAGAAAAAAAAAAAAAAAAAAAAATTGAAGCAGCAAAAAGAGAGGCTCTGCAATGAGTACAGAAAATAGAAGACACACATTTTCTCCTTCCATGTGGGAGAGGCCATATGAAGAAGCAGAACTGACTTCAGGCTTTTTTCATAACAATTCTCCAGTCGGATTTTTATCCCATTTGTGTAGCCTTTAGTTCAATAAATACATGAGTGCTGTACACTCTGTTAAGTGCATGCTTATGCCTTGCAGTTAATGGCATGACCAGTAAAAAGAGTTAATTGTTCAGAATTGTGCAGGCAGAGCTGGGAAGGGAACCAAAATCTCTTGAAAACCAGGTTAATCCACAAGATACTGTCTCTTCCAAGAAACATTCTCCTATGTCAGTGTCACGCTTTTCACTGAGAGCAAGCAGGTAGCACCCAAACACAACACAGGTGAATATGCTAGGCTCACATGAGCACTGAGGCAATTTTTTGCACAAAAAGAACTTTGTCAAAATATGGTAGTGAGGATGGGAAGCAAAGTGCAGTGCTAGGGAACTACCGCATTGCCTCATAAGGGAGAACTGACAAGTAGGACACAAGTCCCAGTTTTGAAGCTGTTTCTTTGCCTGACATTGGTGTCTGCGCTCCTGGAAATGGCAAGAGGCAGCCAATGGCAAGGGTTCAGCCTTCAGCCTTCTCAGAACCCACCCCCAGGGATTAAGTCACATCCCTTTTCCTGCTCCATTCATCCTCACTGTGATTCTCTCTGTGCAGCAAGTTCCCAGACAGCAACGAGATTAACCACTTTCCCATTGGCAGGATGTCAGCATCTCATCTCACCAATTTCATGCCACAGCAAATTAACAATCAGCTCTGTTTTACTCTCATATTGGCAAGATTGCTCAGCCCAGGCTACCTGAAATGACCAGGACCATTGTCCTGTCCTGCTGCTGGGAACACCCTTGCCTACGGTGATACTTGGTGTTTGCCTCATTCACACTGAGCAGTTGCTCTCAAAGGGGAAATTATTTTTTGAGAGAGAGAGAAGGGAAGACGTCTCTGCCACACGCACCAGGTGAGCACAGGCTAGCAGCAGAGCAAGTGATGCTCATGAACAGGTAGCCTGAAGGGCACCAGCAGGGCCGTGCTGGAAAGGCTGCTCCTGGGGAATTGCCAGAGCTGGGGAGGGGCAGGCGTGGGTTGCCCTGGCCTGGGATCCAGCTGCACCAGCTCCACCTTGCAGCCCCAGGGAGCTGGAGTTTCCAGCTGCCTGGGACTTCTCTGGGCGTTCTCCTTCCACTCAGCTTTTTGAGGTTCGTGGTTTCTCTCTTGTGGCTTTTCACTGTAGGAAATTTAGGAGTATCTGGCTTACAGCGTCAGGATAGCTGTCTACCTCATCACTAGTGAATCCTGAGCTCATAAGTATGCTCTGTGACAACAAATTTTTGATGAAGGTGGAAGATCCTCTGGGTCTGGAAAATGAAGAGGTGGAACAAGGAGAGGTTCTGCCTCACCGTACATGGTAGGTCATGCCTGAGCCCAGAACAGCTCAGGATCCCAATACCAGCCTTGCTACAGCTTGCAGAAAAACTGGTTGGCGCAGTTGTAGGGGGGTTGTTCACTTGTTGGTTTGTAGGGTTTTTTTGGTGTTGTGGTTTTTTTTTCTTTCCATGTGTGTTTGTCCCCTCTGCTTACTGTATGAAAAGTCATTAGGAAAACTAAACAAAATAACTAGGTCTGTTTTGCTCTTAAGAAGTGTTTGCTGTGCCCCCTCATGCAGTTTGATCCTCCTTTGTTATAAAACACAGCACCAATGTTGTTCTGCAAATCAAAACAAGAAATCCTGCTTACAGCCCAGCGTGTACTACACAATACTGCCAAGGGATAAGATTTTGAATGTACTGAAATAATCGGTGTCACGTGCTATAAACTGAAGCACACATCATGTTTTAAGGTGTGAAAAGATCACTCTGAAGTTATCAGTGAACAGGACCAGGCTCTGGAGGGCTAGGGTGGGTGCACCTCCACAGCTGGGAGACTGCATGGCTCTGCCTGCAGCACAGCAGCAGCATGTGCAGCACGCAGGAGAGAGATGCCAGGGGCTCATCTGCCTTTCCTCTAAAAAAGTGCTGCAGTTTCACTTCTCCCTCCTGCAGAGCTCACAGGGATGTGGCAGGCTGCTAGGATAGGAGCCAGTGGAAGAGGAAAGTCTCTTGATGCAGGAATCTCAGCTACCATGGGAGAAGCTACATGAAGGAATTAATAGTTGCTGCTCCTTGCTGCAGTTGCCAGGGTGTGACAACTGACGAGCAAGTCTGTTTCCTGTCGCCTCAGTATCCACTCAGGACACGGGACATCCCAGTGGCACTGTTTTCCTCTGAATTTGCAAAGGAAATAAGAAACAGGTGTTTTGATTTTTAGAGCTAAAGTACATACTACTCAAGCCAAGTCAAAACTAAATTACATGGGAAAGCCTCACCTCACGGGGTGTGTAACAGCAATGCAGCAGCTTGGGGAAGGTTAGGTGCCATTTCTTGTCTGGACTAATCCAGTCCTTCAGGGCATCCCACCAATGTTTAAAGCCTTCTGCCTACTCATTGCTCTCTGCCCCACACCTATATGATGCCAAAGATAGCCCAGCCATTGAAAAAATCTGCTTTTCTGCAGGCTTACTGTGTGAATAGATAATCATGCCATGCCCATGCTCACAGCTGGATCGAGGGGGGGGTCTTAATCAGGGATAAAGAAGAAACACAGGTGATGAACCTTCACCCGATATCTCAGGTACTTAAAAGGATCTATGCAGCAAAGTCTTTTCCAGTAAATTTCCTCCAGCCCTTGGAGCTCAGTTTGGCAGGGCTGGCTATGTCCTAACCTGCCTCTCATTTGCTGCCTCTTGTTTGCTCTTGTTTTTCTCTGTGGCTGGCAGGCACCTTACTGAACTGCTCCCAAATGCTTTTAGGGGGCAGTAGTGTCTCCCCCCTCCTGCCCTAAGGGCGCTGACAGCTATGCTGAGCCAGGCACTGCAAAACTGGACTTCAGCACCATCTACTAGGCTACATGACTTAACACCAGCAGCTTCCAGAGGTAGCAGGACTGAAAAGTCAGTCACAGTATCCCTTGTGATAAATGCTTGTTAATGCCAAAGTTCTGTGTGATATGCATAGCAGGTAGAGCAGAAAGGTTTCAGTGGCCCTTGAGACAGCTTGCAGAAATCATCACTGCTTTTGCAGTCTGCAAGCAGGATTACTTCAGCTGCTGCCAGCAGAAAAATTACACACCACTCTATCAAAAGACAGCTGTAGACTACATGAAAGCTGCTGCTACAGAAGCTGCTCAGATGCATTAAGTGGTTGCATCCATGAGCCAACCAGGTCTCTTAGGCCCGAAGATTAATGGACACTTTCACAGAAGCTGTGGATTAATTAATGTCACCACCTTGTAAATAAGACAGCATTGCTTTGTCCTGCTTCCTCAAAGCTAGGTAGCCATCCACCTTTCATTTTAATGATTTGAATTTTGGAATTGCTGTACCCCTTTTCAATAGATTTTTCCACCACCATGTCTTTGAGTATGTTCCTAATCACTCTCAACATGCCAGCTGCTGTCTCCAGTGTGGTTGCTAGCATTTTAATGAGTACTCTGTTTACAGAGAAAGCACCTGCCAGGCTGGAAGGAAAATCTCGCTCTGTTTTTCTGAAGTAACTTGCACTGCAGTAAGTCTAATGAACTTGTGAAAAACAGAAACACAGAATCAACCTGGTTGGAAAAGACCTTGAAGATCATCAAGTCCAACCATAAATCCACCCACCATAACCCTTATCTACCCATTAATGTTTAAATCATGTCCCTAAGCACCACATCTATATTTCTTTTAAACACTTCCAGCAATGGTGACTCCACCACCTCCCTGGGCAGCCAGTTCCACTGTCCAACCAGTCTTTCAGTAAAGAAATTCTTTCTAATATCCAGTCTGAACCTCCCCTGGTGCAACTTCTGGCCCTTCCCTCTCATCCTGTCATTATTCACTGGAGAGACACCTCCCTACAACCTCCTTTCAGGCAGTTGTAGAGAGCAATGAGGTCACCCCTTAGCCTCCTCTTCTTCAAACTAAACAACCCCAGTTCACTCAGCCTCTCCTCGTAAATCGAGTGTTAGGATCCCGGAATGAACTGTGGAACGTGCACGTCCTACCGGCACCGAGGCTGTCATTTATTTATTCCAGTTCGTGAGTTGAAGTCAGTGAGAAGAGCACATCGCACGAATCCTACAGCTGCCAGAACAGGACGGTGTATGAGGAGAACCCCCCTTCCCGCAAGAAGGTGACGGGCCTGACTGGGCCGGGCGCTGGCGCTGTCTCCGCAGGTGGACGCCGACCGACCCCGCGATGCCGCCGACGGGACCGTTGGGCGCAGCGTCCCGCTGGGTTCTGAACCTGGCCGAGCCGGGACTCCGGCCGCACCGCTGGACACGCCTCCCCCCCGCCCCGGCGTGTCCGTGCTGCCGTTACCGGCTCTTCCCCCTAGCGGCTCCGGGCAGCTCCCTCCCCATCGGTACCGCCTCCGCCCACCCCTGAGGCCCGGCCACGGCGAGGATCGCGTCGCCGTGCGAGGCGCCCTGGGCACGGCGACTGCCGAGGAAGGGCCGGGAGTGGAGCGGGACGCCGGGGCTGGCAGGAGGCGCATGGCGCAGGCGCCTGGGCCCGAGGGAGCCGGCTCCGGGGTGAAGGGCGGGGCGGCGGGCACAAAGCCTCGGCCCCTCCCCGTGCCTCAGTCCGGTCGGCCGGGGGCGGCTCCCGACAGCGCTGCCCGTCGGTAGCCGGCGGCGGGAGGTACAGGGCGGGTGAGGCGCGGCGTCGGGCGGCCGCGGGGATCGTAGCCCGGCTGAGGCCGGAGCCGGGCGGCGGGGCCTGGGGGACGGAGCTAGAGCCGCCCCTTGAAATTGCCTCCCCGAAAACGTGTCGCGGGAGCGGGTGGGCCGGGGAGCACGAGGGCCGCGGAGCGGGCTGAGGCCGGGCGCAGCTCGACCCTGGGGGCCACTAGTGCCGCGGGACGCCGGGAAGCATCGCTCTCTGCCCCGCCGGAGCGCAGGTGAGGAGCCGGGCTGCGGCCGGTGCTATCTTCCTTACCTCCTTCCCCTGCTCAGCCGCCTCCTCCTGCGGTGGCCGCGGTCAACGGGAGGCCGGGTCGGACCCGGTGCCCCGCCGCAGTTCCCGGGGGACGTGCCGCAGGGCCCCCGTGCCCCGGGCTGGTGCTCCACAGCCGCCAGGCCTCAGCGCCGGGCTCGGGGCCGCTTGCCCGGCCGGGGACCCTTGCGGCGCGATTCTGGCTGCACCGTGCAGCCTCCCGCCCTCCCGGCGCTCTGCCCTGCTGTGTGACTGGGCCGTACAGGCTCGGAAGGAGAAGCTTGGTGCATGTTTGCAGTGCGGGGCTAAAGCGGCTCGGGGCCTGCGGGCAGTACAGGCTGTAAACAGTCGTTTAGCCACGTCTAACGAAGAGTTTTCAGTCTGGGCATCTGCATTTTCTGGCTGGAATAGGAGCTCTTGGGGCCCGGCAGACGGAGTTAAAACGTATGTCTTGCCAGTTGATCTTAAATATTTCCTTAAAAACGTTATGGTAAAAGTTTGTTTTAAATCATACAGGTCTGATTTGATAGATGTAGACAGACAGAAGGTGTACTTCTCTGTTGACTTGATTCCTTTGTCTTCTCATCCTTCCAAGCTACTCAGCTCTCGTTTGTTTTACTTGCTGAAGCGTAACTCTTAAGCCGTTTTAAGTAAGGAACGTGTTTACGTGCCTTTGCCAGCACAGCTGTGTTGATGAAGATGGAGCAAAACATTGTTTCCACCTGGTATTTCTGTGCGGGCGAGCAGGACAGGGCTTGCAGGAGTGTCCGTTCTCTCTCCAAGCTCAGGGACTTGTGAGGGGAGTTGGTTGAGTCGCAGAAGTGCGAGTGGGCCCGGGTGCGGGCCGTGAGGGCAGGGGCCCGGAGCTGTGTGCTCTCCACTCGGCAGCAGCTCAGGCTGAAGTGCCACTGTGTCTGTGCTGGCTCTGCCAGGAGTTCTGTTTTGCTGGGTTATGCCAGTATAGCCATGGAACCAAGGTCTTGCCTTCCCTCACATCTGTTTAGCTCTTAAAATATTGTTAATAGCTTACTTGGGGCCTTAAATTAGATGAGCAGGAACTCTAGGGTAAATAATATTAATCACACAGCTATGCAAAAATTATGCATGAGTCTGAAGACAGTTATATGGAACAGTCCCCTGTGTTTTACCGTGTGTAATCCTAGGATACATATAATTTAATTTAGATTATCTGTATTCAATCCCCTGCCTCATTCTTTGTGTGAATTAAAAACATAAAGTAATAATTACCAAGAGTATCAGCAATATTGACTATTCTGAAAATGATGGTAGAACAGCTGTATGGAACAAGATTACTGTATGTTGCTAGGATTGCACTCACCTAAGGGGTTTTGAGGCTTTTTTTGCCTTCATTGGATTTCTATAGATTCCAGTCTGTTTATATATGGTAAACTTGGACATTTTTGGGGTTGTTTTTTTTGTTGTTGGTTTTGTGCCTTACCAAGTTTGGGATCAGACAGTACTGTTGAAAATGGATTTCCAGGGTAAGGTATCAATGGTAGGTCAGTCTGTCAAGACTTGGTTGTGCAGTAGCTGTAATGTAGGCTTTCTCTCCAGCTAGGGCTTTAAAAGGACAGCTAGCATAAATACTGATCTGTGCTGAGAAATTGGACCTGTTAAGCTTCAGGATTTCAAGGTTGGTTGAAAAACTTCTGGTGGCTTGAGAAACTTTTGTACTGGAACAAGGTGCAAAACCAGGAATGCATAATCTCTGCTATTTAGAGCACAGGTGGCTTAGCTGTGTTTTTTTGTCGTTGGGGGTTTTTTGTAGGTTGTTGGTTGTTTTTGTTGTTTTTGTTGTTTTTTTTTTTCAGAGGTTCAGATTGTCTTGCGTTAGGGCTGTGCCGCACGGGTGGTGTGAGGCTGTACTGGCCAGGGGTCTGCTGTGCTCCTGGCAGGGCTGGAGAAGGTGTGTCAGGGGGCTCTTGTGGCTGACTTCAGTGGATTGCCCTATCACCCTGTTGTACTTGCAGTCAACTCCGTGTCCTTTGGTTCAGGTCTGAGGCCCCGCTGGGAGGTGTGGTCGTGGTCTCCATGTGAAACTCTGCTTCAGTGTCCCCCTCCCTAGCTTGCTGAAGCTTATAGTTTGTAAACAGCTGTGTGAGTGTTTTGGTGTGTGACTAACAGGATCAGGAAAGTTGGCTGCTGTTGCTCTCGAGTATGGCTAATGTAGAAGATGACTAGGTCTTTTACTTAAGGCTTGCAGGCATTTTTTGATTGTTTCTAAAGATAGATCAAATGCAGTAGTTACTAAAGCTCTGAATAATAGTATAGTGACTGAATTTTTCACAAGGGAGCTACTGTTAAAAAAAAAAAAAACAGAACAGTGCTGTCAATGTAGCAGTTAAAGAGCTTTTCTTATCCAGTAGAATAATGTAGCAGTCACACCATAGTTATAGGTAATGTAATTCACCTCCCATCAGCAGGAGGGAGTTGATGGAGTGCTATATGAAGTAGCTGTGATCTCAGTCCTTAACACATTACCAAACCACAGTCACAGCTTACTAGCCCTGTATGATCACCGGGGATCTTTCTGGATCAGGAGCTGAAAGGGGCTCAACAGCAAAGTTATGGTCTTACCTGCCAGATGTAGTTACTTCAAGCACGTAAAGAAAACTGATTTGTTCTATGGTCATGTGTACTGCAGGCGCCATGGTTGTGCAGGACTTGCCTGTGGCTCTAAATACTTGGCATGCCATACAGATCTCGAAAATAAGAGGTTTACATACCTCTTATCTGTAATTGGAGATTTATCAAGATATGTCTTACAAAAAAAACTCCTCACTTAGGAGTTGCTTGGGAAAATGCTAAGCAGAGTCAAATGTTGCCAGTTAAACCATTTGTTTTGTTCAAGTAACTTATAATTCAGTTGGTAATGTGTATTGGGAGAGGGGACGGAAGTGTACTGAAATATTTGGCACTCCGTTAAATTGAGTCATTGTGTAACAAAACACAGAAGCGATGTAGTAGGAATCGATGGATGTGAGGCTCTAATTTCCGATACTTTTCTTAGTTTAGAGCACTGAAACTTATTCCTGACACATGAAATGCTACAGCAAGACACTTAATGCAATACAGTTATCCCATATCCTGTTATGGAGCAGTTTACTGAGAGCTGGAGAGGATGCCATGTCAACTTCTTAGCATTTATGGTGCTTATGGCCTCAAGTAGGACTATTTATGGTCTTTAGTTTTATCTGACATTCTACCACCTGCAGTTACCCAATCCTAAGGCACGCTGGTTCAGCCTGCCATACTTGTTCAGGAGTCTGAGTGTTTGCAGTTTGAGTACAACACGGAGAAGGGGCTGGCAGGGATGTGGAATTTTCTTTGTCTCTTGGCTGCTGCGAGCCTCAACACAGTTTCTTTGTGGAAGGGTGGCTGATAATGCTTTGTGTTCTTGGTTGTAGAGCCTGAAGTGCTTATGTGGTCTGATCCTGCTTCTGCTCTGGGCCTCACATGATACTTACCTGGCAGGGTAGGCATTCTATTCTATAACCCAGCATGTTTTAATTTGACTTAGAAGGCCTCCTGTAGATGGACCAAGAGAAACAGGTACATGCAGTCTTTCCTCTGCCTTCTTGTTTGGCAGCACTGCCTTAGAAATGAAAGGTGAGGAAGGAGCTACCAAGCATTGCTGCAAGTCTCAGCCCATGGCTGCCTCCACACAGGACCTCCTTCCTGCCCTGAAAGCACCCGCTGTCCCAGCTGGTGGTGTGTGCACAGTGTGGAAGCACAAGTCCTTTCCTTGTCCAGGTGCTGCACTGTTTGGCAAAGTCACGGCAGCCCATTGTGAGCAGGGTGTGCGAGTGAAGCTGTCCCACGAGGCATCCGTGCAGCACCCGCCATTTCATGAGATGTCACCCTGCAGCACCTGGTCAGAGAGGATGAGAGTCGACTCGTTGAGCCGCAAACATTGTCCTGGTGGGCGGGTGTGCGCCTCTGGCCTGCCCCATGGAGCAGCGGGGGGGGCCATGGCGGTGAGGGGCTGCCCCTCTGCCGGCAGCCCGTGCCTCTGGCGGTCCCTGCGGTGTGGGCGGGCATGGCGGCCCGGGGCTGCCCCAGGCTGTGGCCCAGCCCCGCCTCTGGCGCCCTTCTTGCCCAGGCAGGGCTGGGCTGCCCGCCCTGTGCGCAGGGCGCCGTGGCTGAGGGCAGCTCCTGGGAGCGGGGTGAGGGGGAGGAGGTTGAAGAAGGGGCTGGTGACCCAGAAAGGAGCCATGTGGCTCCTGTTGCTGTTTTATGAGCCTATGTATGCAAAGCTCACACTTAACCCTTTTAAATGGAGAGTTTTGCAGGATGACTAAAGCTGTATTTCTGTCCATTTTGGGTTATTTTCCTCACATACCACTTACTGAAAGCTTGCAGAAAGATTTGAATGTGATCTCTAAGAAAAGTGACAAATTAATTGTCTTGTAATTGCAAGACTGGTAGTATATCCATTTGTTGGATAACAAAGGAGACGACCTAGGAGAAGTTGGGGAGCATTTTTTTTTGTTTGCTATTCAATATAAGTTTGATTTGCAGTTGTTTGAAAATGGACATAGAATCATAGAATCGTCAAGGTTGGAAAAGACCTTCAAGATCATAAAGTCCAATCACCTGCCCTACAACCCCTAACCACTAAACTATCTTATGAAACACCATGCCTACTCCGTTTTTGAACTTCTCCAGGGATGGTGCCTCCACCACCTCCCTGGGCAGCCTGTCCCAAGACCTCACCACTCTTTCTGTGAAGATTTTTTTTCTAATATCCAGCCTGAACCTCCTCTGGTGCAGCTTGACCCCATTTCCTCTTGTCCTATTGCTGGTCATCAGGGAGAAGAAGCCAACACACCCTTCTCTACAGCCTCCCTTCACGTAGTTGTAGAGAGCAATGAGGTCTCCCCTCAGCCTCCTCTTCTCCAGGCTGAACAGCCCCAGCTCCCTCAGCCTCTCCTCATAGGGCCAGTTCTCAAGACCCCCAATTAGCCTAGTTGTCCTTCTCTGCACCCTCTCTATCACATCGATGTCCTGCCTATCCTGCAGTGCCCAAAACCGCACACAGTGCGTGATGTGCAGCCTCACCAAGGCCGAGTAGAGGGGCAGGATCACCTCTCTGGCCCTGCTGGTCACACTATTCCTGATGCAGGCCAGGATGCCACTTGACTTCTTGGCCACCTGGGCACACTGCTGGCTCATGTTCAGCCAGCTGTCAGTCAACACCCCCAGGTCCCTCTCTGCTGGGCAGCTCTCCAGCCACTCCTCCTCAAGTCAGTATTGCTGCCGGGGGTTGTTGTGGCCAAAGTGCAGGACCCAACATTTAGCCTTAGTGAAACTCATGTCATTCGCCTTGGCCCATTGGTCAAGCCTGTCTAGATCCCTCTGCAGAGCCTCCCTGCCCTCCAGCAGATTGACACTTCCACCCAGCTTAGTGTCATCTGCAAACTTATGGAGGGTGCCCTCTATCCTTTCATACAAGTCATCAATAAAGATGTTAAACGGGAGCTCCCCAGCACTGAGCCCTGGGGAACACCACTCGTGACGGGCCACCAACTGGATTTAACTCCATTGAACACAACTCTTTGGGCCCGGCCATCCAAAGAGTTGTGGTGTGGGTCATCTTTCTCCTGCAAAGCTTTGAAAAGAAGCTGGCTGATAAAGCAGGTGTGGATTTTCAGTGCTTTTGCTTTTCAGCCTTGAGATCAACCAAGAGAAATTGCACAGGAAGGAAAAGAAATTGTGGAGCTGTAGTCACATTCTCTTGGTAGGTTAATTCAGGGTTTTTTTCAGAAATGACATTTTAAACAATTAGCTCAGTCCAAAGTTACTGAGCATTCATGCTGTACTGTTCTCTTTGAAGCTGGTAGGGATCCTACCATCAGTACGGTATGAGTACGAAGATCTCCCCATGATAGAGTGGAAGTAGCAAAAGGAAGTTATTAGAGCCCTACCAGTCCGCTGGTAGGAATAACAGTATTTTGTGATATGTAATTATCATGTATAATTTGGAATTAGTGAACCCACATATCCTGGATGTTGCTTGAAAAGATTGTTAATGATGCTGCACTTTGGAGAATTCTGATCTGTGGAGATGATGTATAACAAAAGGGGGTACGATGAGCCAAAGTAAGTGCATTTTTCCTATCTTGGAACAAGGTTTCCAAGATAGCCTTGTAACTGAAAGTTCTTGGAAGATGTCTCACCTGTGACTTGTCTCTGAACAGTAAAAGCCCTGCCATGTGTGTAAGCAGAAGTTGTCTTACTGAGTTCTGAAAAGTCTAAAAGCACTGAATCACTTTGTACAGTGTTTAAAAATGATGGAATGAATTCTTAGCTGCAAATTCCTGTTGCTCCATTACAACCAGTGGAGCACTGTGAATTGACTCTGGTGAGGGATGCTGACAGTTCTCTTCCCCAATCTCATGTATACAAGCTTAGAGGCAGAAAGAACTTTATTCTGAGGGGCTTTCCTCAAAAAAAAAAGCTACTCTTGCTCTTCATTCTACCAGTTCCAGAATGTGAATGTCATCTGGCCAAATGCCTGGGACTAAACACAGTGCTCTCAACATTTCCTCACAAGTGGCTTGTAAAGGAAATGGGGGGGGGGGAACCCACCTTTTTGGACTTTTGAAGGTTCTCTCACTTTTTTTTTTCCACATCTAACATGATGTGTTCAGCTTCTACTTTATATTTGTTGAACACAAATCCATGCTTTCCAGTAATTAACTGCAGGGCTCTTTGACCCTGAGTTTGGTGAAAACATAATTTCAATCTGAAACTAACCCAAAGTCTTGCTGGTTTTCCCTTCACTCATTATATGCATTACATACGCTGTCATTCCCTTTTTCAACTTGCCTGCTGATCTGTAGTCTTGTCTTCCTCTTAACCATTTGCTTAGTAATTTCTCTTAATGGATGATGCTTTTTGAGCATTTGCCAAAATACGTATTTAAATACGTTTGAGAATGAATGTGTGGGAAGCAATGGAAATAGGTGCTTGACTAACTTGACAGTGTTCCTCACTGAGCTTACTGGTTCAGATGGAGACTCAGAGCTGCGGAGCATGTGAGGGTGGCAGAAGGCAGGTCTGAATGATCAGAGCAGCACATCGAGTCAGGGCATGGAAAAATGTTTTTTACCACAGAAGAGTACCCTCTTTTATCTTCCTGCCTTGGAGAAGCCCAGTGCCCTGGCACAGGATGGTTTCTCCTGTGTGGAGCAATGGACAGCATTGCCAGCTGTTGTTTTCCAGCTCAACCTGTGTCTCTGGGCCAATGTGGCAAGGTGTTGCTTTTTAATCAAGCTTCACGCTGATTCTGTAAGTGAGCCTTGTGATAACTTTATCATAGGAATCAAATAAGGCCTGGACTGAGTTCTGGGTGTGATTGCTGCCAATTTTGGAGCTTCTTGTGTGGGAAACTGCTCACCACTTTTTGCAAAGAGAAGTTTTAAAACTGAATTTCTTTTTTTGTTTTGTTTTGGTTTTTTTACTACAACTGCAAAACAAAACCGTGACCTTCATAAAATAAACATGCATCCTTTTGCCATCTGGGGCCTTGGCATGCTTTAAGATGCATAGCTGCTGAGACTGTAATTCCTTAGGAAAATTGTTAGATATTGGCAACTGTGAGATGCCAGCACTCAGTAAATTGATGTAAAAAGAAATTTTAGTTACAGCTGGGGATTTAAAAATAACTTATTCCCAATGTTAATACAAGATGAAAAAATCATTAACACTTGGAATAGCTAGAGAAGAAGTAGGCCAGAGTTTTTGCAGTATGTTTGCTAAAAGGCCACACCTGTTCGGTTTGCCTGTCCAGGAACCTTCAGGATGCTCTAGATTATTTAAATTGTGCCACAGTGTAACCCCACCTTTGTACATAGGCTTTACAAGTATCTCTTTGGAGTCAACTGTTTAAAATGGTGGTTGTTTGGGAAGTTGACAGGAGTTCAGTTTTGGGAGGTGTGTGTAGAAAATGTGAATTTTCAGTCATGTGACTTTCACCACTGCAGTTTGTACTTGATTGACTTAAATAGTAGCTGCAGTAAAACTCATACCCTGAAGTGCTTCTCTGAACATGTGGTAGATCTGGGAGTTGCTGATGAAGTCTTTGTAAACTACTTTTAAATAGTTGAAATTTTAGAACATTATCTTTGAGCCATGAGTTAACTTTTCCACTAGATAAATGTTAGACTTGCAAAACTGTTCAGTTCAGTGAATTATGAATGTGGCTCAAGAGTCAGCTAGCTCCTCTTCTGTGTCCCAGAGAGGTGCCATCCCTGCCTGCCATTGTGTGAGAAATAGACTGTCGCTCTACTTTAAAGTACAATTTAATCCAGGAGCTTTTCATACAATAAAAACAATGAACAAAAATTGTTGCACAGCAGCAACGTTTGAGTCTTACCAACTTGTCATGAGGAATTAAGCAGAAAGCCTGTGTTCTAACTTGGATCTGTGGTCTTCATTTTATGTAATATATACTTCTTTTTAAACTACATTGCTTGGAATTTTCAGCTTGTTTGATCAGAGAAAAACTGAAGATTCACCATCAAGTGAGCAGCTGTCTTTCCTTTGGTTCATTCAGATTTTCTGTTGAGTGGTTCCATAAACATTTTTAATTCATGTTTGTTGCACTGATAAATGCAGAGCTCAACCATTTTGGCAGGAATTCTCCACAAAGAAATTCTCAGCATTTATTTTGCAGTATGTCTAAAATATTTAACTCTGTTGCAATTTTTTGTGCTAGAAAGTGTGATCTGCCAAGATAAATATTTGATTTGTTGTAGTGCAGATTAATTTTTTTATATCTATATGAAAAACATTATTTCATCCCTTGGTATTTCATGAATGACAGAGCATATGTTAGCTATTGCTTAGTGTGTTTCCCATATGGTTAACAGCAGCTCTGGAAGCTAGAGGAGCATTTTAGCTCTATCTTGCATGTCTCGTTCCTCACTAAAGATAATACACTAGCATGTGCACACCCTTTTGGCAGACATACCGGGCATCTTCCTTTACTGCTCGTAGTCTTCTATTTGCCGTGCTGTAGTCTAGACTTGAGAACCATTGCATTTACTACTCCACAGCCAGCTGGAGGCTTTTTTTCTTAACTTGATTTAGTACCTCAGCCTGAGTGCTATATCTAAATTAAACCTGTTATTTAAGTTTGTTTCAGGCAAGGAATACATAATACTGTGTTGATTTCACTGATGTTACTTGTGTTGCTTTCAGAATGTTGTGTTTTGCTTAGAGTTTACAGTTGGCTTGCATGTTTTAAGAATAGACAGTAGCTGACAGTTATCTTTCAATAATTACTAATAATGTTCTAATAATGGCAAGAACATCATTAGTTCTAATGTTGACCATCTAATAATAATGTTCCCAGCAGACTTTTGGTCATACCACTGGCGTATGGAATTTAAGCTAAGGAGAAGTCTTGGGCCTTGGGATAAGCTGAGTAGTATGTTTAACTGATTGCTGGATGGAGACACTGCCTAGGAAGCAGTGAACTGAAGAAAGTAGTCTTAATATCAACACATTATCTCATACCACTTCTTCCTTCACAAAGAGATGCATGTGTTTGTCAGTGCAACTAAAACTTCTGTTAGGAGGCAATGCATCAATTGAGATGGGAAGACTCCTTGGGTTTTTATTTTGTTGGGTCTTCCAGTTCCTTTGTGCAGGTGGGCACCCTGTTCCCTGCACAGTTCTGTCTGTAAGGACGTTTTCTTTCCAGGCAGGTCCAAGCTTCTAACACTGGGTACAAATGTCTCCTCTGTGTTGAAGCAGACCATGCCCTTTGGGCCCAAAAGAATGGGAAGACAGCCTTTATTTTGCTGGCAGAAATCTTTTGGAACAGTGTACTGGAATGTGGTGCATTATAAGGACAAGGAATTTAAGAAAGGTAGATCACAGGTTCAGCTCATGCTTGGTAAGCTTTCCACTCAGCAAGGTGTTCATACTTTATTTATGCACAGCTTTAGCTATGAATGGTCCATCAGTTTTTCTGTTTGCGCATTTCCTGATTGAATCACTTTGTTAAATGAGCACTAGTGCAGCAAAGGCCAACAGATTGTGTTTAACTCTTGAAACTAGGGTAAAGGTCCTGACAAATATAAAACACAAAGTTCAGCAACTTATCCCAAACATCTGTAAAGCCCTGTTTAGTCTGAATGTATGATCTCCAGAGAAAGATAGTTCATGCAAAGTTTTAGCAAATTTCATGCTGTACATTGTCTGTAGCGTGACTTGTGGCATTTTATGGAATCCCTGGCTTTTATTCACCCACTGTCCCCTGGCTACATAGAAAGCTGGTGGTCAGTTGAAAGCTTTTTGTCTCAAGTTTGCCAGCTTTTGGTTGAAGGCAATATGGTTATTTACTTGGCTAGTTAAATCCATTTATAGGCTAGCATCTTTTCCCTGTCTTTCAAACTGTCATTAACCCCAGCAGGGCAGGCTGAAGAGGGTCCAGAGAGAAGGGTCACAGAGACGATCAAAGGACTGGGAAGCCTGCCATATGAGGAAAGGCTGAGAATTGTGTTCAGCCTTGAGAAGAAAAGGCTTAGTGGAGACCTTATCACCATGTTCCAGTATTTAAAAAAGATGGAGACTCCCTTTTCCCAAGGAGTTACATAGAAAAGACGAGGAGTAATCGGTAAAAGTTATTGCTGCAAAGATTCCAACTGGACACAAGGAAAGTTTTTCACAATGAGAAGAATAAGCCATTGAAATAATCTCCCCAGGGGAGTGGTGGATTCCCCAACATTGGGCAATTTTAAGATTTTGCTGGACAGGGTGCTGCACCATCTTGTCTAGACTGTGCTTTTGCCAAGAAAGGTTGGACCAGATGATCCCTGAGGTCCTTTCTAACCTGGTATGATTCTGTGATTTAGCGTGTTGAGGCCTTGGGTCTGTGTTGTGAATGTGTAGGCTAGTTCTGAAATGCACGTAAGATCATCATTTAAATGCTGAACCTCCCAAGGCTACACATAGATGTCTCAGATTGTTGGAAAGTAGCTTAAGTTATAATTTCTAGGGGCAGTCTCTTAAGTCCCAGTCTTTGTGGTCATGAAATGGCAAATTAAACTGTTACTGTTCCAGGCCTGAATATGATACAGTGATGTCAGTGGGATTTGTGTGTGGGTATGAAATGTGCGAGTGCAAGGGTAGGTGTTGTTTCTGTGTGAGTTTATGCGTTTGAGGAGGTTGAAGAGAGATACCTTTTTTTTGTGGCAAGCTGCTAAGAAGCATGGCAGCTGTTTGGAGGTGCTTGTGGGCTTGGAATGCATTTCTGACCCAGAGGTTAGCAATCAGAAGTTGTCAGAAGTTCACTGAACTTGCAGGCTTCAAACAAGTAGCTGTTGCTGCTGCCTTCTGCAGTGCTGGTAGCATGGGGTACTTAGTGTTAGGGCTGTATAAAGAAGCAATGGTAGGAAACTTAGACTAACATGTTACTGACAGGATGGGTGGAGCATGGAAGGAGAAATGGAATTGCTGTGAGAGAAGTGGTTTAGATGTTTTTAAAGCTGAGTTGCAGTCTGGGTCTCCTCCCACTGTGCGTTGCTGGACAGGAGAAATCACTGCAGTTACATTCTGCAGAATATAACTTTTATCTGAAGGTAGAAGGGGAAAAAATTGTTCTAGCCATTCAAGCTAAGAATAAATGTCGAAAACAGGAGCTGAATTCTGTCAGGCTGGCAGCTGACAGCAGCTGCTGCTGTTAATCTTTGGGCTGCAAAGGCAAGTAAAGAGCTTTGCTCCTGCTTGAATCCTGTAGCAGCATTGGGAGGGTGGTTGTAACAGCCTCTCTGGGCTGGCGAAGGAGGGTGGGCAGAGGGGACTGACAGTCCCTCCAGGCTTCCCTGGTTGTCAGGGGGTACTCAGCAGCAAATGTCAGCTAATTACTTGGAGGGCAGCGGGAGGGGGGTGTTGGCCTTAGCGAGGCCTTTCTGTGCTGCTCCAGTTGCCCTGTGTGCAGGCCTTGGGGGCAGTAATGGAGTATGCTTAGTGTCTGTCTCAAGGAGGAAGCTGATACCAGCTTTTTGCTGGGCATTGTTCATGTTCATCTTCTCCAGCAGGGCTTGGGGTCGGACTTGGCAGGTAAGAGGAGACACAGGAAAGTGATCATGCCCACGTGAGGTTATGGTCCATGAACTGTAGAAGAAAGATGGGTTTTTTCCTCCTTGATTTGCCTTTTGGTGCTATGGTTTTGGAAGGAAGGCAGAATGGGAAAGAAATAATGAGTTTTAAGGGTGGATTGAATTCCCCTAGCTTAGTCACAGTAGGTCAAGTTACTGGGGAGATTTTGTGAACCCAGAGACATGGGTTTGTGTGTTTGTCACACAGCCATAGCTGAGGTACAGAAGAGTAGATAGAAATTACCTTGTTGGTGTTTATTTTGAGAGCAGTTGATAGACTTTGAAGGGTTTTTTCACATTGCTGAATTTTTACAAAGAATCTGTGTAAAAATAATTGGCACTATATGTAGAAGCAACAGAATAATGCTGTGTTAAGTCTTGAAACTGTGGTATGTAACTACAGGGACTATTTTCATCCACTGGCAGCTTTCTCTTTATTTTCTACAGAAAGAGAGTGATGGAATTCCTGTTAGCTGTTACTCAATTTTTCATTCGTAAAAGGACCAAGTAAACCTGTATCCCAGTATGTGTAGCCCCAGCTCCCCATACGCAGTGATTGCCAGTGTCTGTTGCTAGCAGTCTGTCAGCAAAAATTAAACCTAGAAAATACCTTATCTGACTGCAGCCTCACTTTCTGAGTTTGAACACGTTCGATTTGAATTAGAAAGAAAAAAGTGACTCTTTATCTGACCTCTGTGCATAGTGTAACCCCAGATATGGTAAGCCTGTGGAGTCACCAGTGTGTTTTATTTCAGAACTGTCTGCTGTTGTCAGTACTTTGACCCAGTTTCACCATTTCACCAAATGAGGCTTGTTTTCTTCTAAAACACTTATTTTGAAACACTTTGTCCCAAGAGAGAGGAGAGAGAAAACAAATTGTTTACACAAGCAAACTAATAGTGGAGAATTAAACACCCACGCTTCCTTCCTTGGGAGTTCCCTGTTCGTAGTTTCTGTGAACTCATAAATATAGCAAGGAGAGAGAAACTTTTAGTAGTAATCAAATGGGTCTTGACATGGTAGAACTGCTCATCCTAAAATCTAGAGAGAGGGAGGATCTTCTTGGTCTGGGTGAAGACAGCCTAGGAGAGGCTTTAAGCCTATCTCTTCACACTTAAAGCCAGTTAGTGGCTGTAGCATCGAAACCTTCCTCTTTATACATGGGACTGAATGTGTCCCAGTATTCTGAGGGACTTGAGGAGAGAAGCAGAAAGGTGAGTTATTGGAGTGATGATCTTAGATCTCATTCCCAAATACAAATGTGATGTTGGAAAAAGGGAGAGGATTGAGAAGACTGCTCAAACCAGTGTAAAATGCCAAGTCTTGGAGGTGTTGCATAATGTGAAATACATCTGTCTTTCCAGGATCCTTATGTGGATGGCTAAGGAGGAAGGGGCAGAAAAGGAGAAGAGCTTTAGTAGGAAGTAGAAAATAGTGAAAACTGCAACATGTGAAGATAATTGGGTTGGTGGACAGAAAATGTACGGGTACAGGGAAGAAAGCTGGCAAAATCATGGGGTTTCATCCCCAGGGGCTAGCCGCAAGAGTGCGGGCAAGATGGGTGTAAGGGCTGGGGCAGGAGAGACTGGGGCTGGTCAGGATAAGCAGAGAGAGGAGAACATGATGGACAAACTGATGGAAAAAGGGAAGAGGGCTGGGAAATCAGCAGTAACCTTTGCATTGTTGATGAGTTGCAAGTCAGCAGTGCCAAAGGATGGAGCATTAAGATGATGGAGGTACTCAAGATGATCATCAGCAGGAGAAGTTAAAGGGAGAGGTCAGAGGGAGCAATTGTCCTCTGAAGGAAGATTAAGAAGAACAACATTGGGACAGGAAGGATGACCTGTGTTTACGTGACTTGGAAGTTACACAGATTGAGACCCAAGCCAGGAAGCTTGGTTGAGGCTAACACTGTCAGTCTCATGCTGTATATATAAAAAAAGGAAGAGGAGTGGAATTATCTTGACAGATACATCAACAGCCTTCAGCTTTGAATTTCCTGGGTTTCATTGGTATGTGTCATAACCTTTTTGTTTTCACTATTTAATATTTTTCCCATTAAAAAATGGAAGAAGAAACAATAAACTATGCTTATCAGAATAGTGTCATATTTGGCTTCTCATGTATTTGGTGAAAGTATATTTAGAAACTAAATTGTAGATTCTAAATATTAGCATATCTGAACTCACTTATCCCTCAAAGCATCTCTCAAATGGATCCCCACAGCCCCCCAAATAAGCAGTTCAGTTACATTAAAAAAAAAAGTAACTAGTATTTCAGAGCATAGTTGATCAAAGTTGGGGGCGATGTTCTCATAAAAGTCACCCTTTATAACCCGTCTTATAGTCTTGAATCTTATGGGAAATGTACAGGTGCCTCAAAAAATTTTGAGGATTTAAACTTCCTTCCTAGTTTTTCCAGATAGGTCAGGTAGGGGCAATACCCTGTATTATCCTATCTGCAGACTTTGTTCTGAGGAACTGTTAGATTGCCTCCCCCCTCCTGCCAAACAGATCCTCAAATAGGCAAGAAATCAAGACTGTTGAAATTAAGTTTTTCTTCCTGGGCTCTTATATGTGTGTTATTTTTCTTTTGTTTTTAACTCCTAATAACATTATTAAATAAGTCCAGGCATTTCATCTGCTGTGAGGTGTACACAGCATAGCTGAGAGGACAATGGGAACACTGCGCTTTCGTGATCATCCTGCTGGCTGTGTTGACACGTTGTACCACAGTCAGCTGACTCACAGGCAGAGCTCAGGTTGTTTTTTCCACTCTGCACAGTTATGGCTAATGAGTCCTAACTAGGTTAGGTCAGTGAAAACTCTGCTGTAGGCATAAGTGTTCTGCTGTCTCATATATTTACATGGGAGGTCTTTGTACGGAGAGTAATGAGTTTGGTATAATGAAGTGAAATTTTTCTTCCAGTTTTTTCTGTGTACAAAAGAAAATAAATAGATCAAGATGTAAATGCTGTTCTTCTAAAGTTTTTCTAGTGAAGATATTTTATTTTGTTCATTGAGAAATAAAGCTTTTATTTGGTACTCAACTTCATGGTTTGCTGTGTTTGTGCACTGATACTACAGGAAGGGTTGGTAACAGTTTTGGAAGTGTGCTACAGTAAGGGGTGCTTAAAGCAATTGATTCTGCAAAAATTAATAGTGAGTACTGAGTGAATAAAGAAGCAAACTGTAATGTCTGTGTCTGATGTGCAGGTGTTTAAAATAAACAGCACAACCACAAAAACATGCATGTGATTTTCCTCATGGAAAATCAGGCTGTTTGATTACATTAACCTCTTGGTCAGAAAGCAGTAGGGAAAATATACCTAATGACATGCAAATGCAGTTGTTCTTGAAAAAAAGCAAATCTGCAGCTGCACAGCTTGAGTCTGCTCAGATTAGTCCCTTGGTGCTGACCTGGTGTAATTCAGTTTGTAGGGAGCTTTGCATTCTTAAACAGCATGTTGAAAATTGATCCTTTCAATATCCAAGTTCAGCAGATTGACATTAGCTGACCCAGAACAATTAGTCTACTTACTTTAGGAGGGAAAAGTGAAGTCCAGTTGCTCTATTTTTTTTCCATTTATTTAATGTTAAATAAATTTTTGCATATTGCCCACTAGGTGAGCTGTCAGGTTTTTTTACATGTTTTCCAGGGGTAGATAAGTGGTAGCTGTGCTTTGTTTAGTCAAGTTTTCCCTGTACAAAATGAATCATAGAACATCCAGACTTTTCTTGCTCCTGCTGATGCATAGCTCAAATGGTAGCTCAAAAGTTTGCTCAAAGTTTAGAGCTTTCTGCCCCTGGAGATGTTTTCTCACCCTCCCTGTGTTTCTATACTCAGATCTGCATAATTTGCTAATACAAAGCTAAAAGTCTTATTAATTACTTAAACTGATCTGCTTTTTTATTTTGTGTTTTCTGTTGGGTTTAGCAAATGTAGCAATTCCTGTGTGATTAAAAGTAGAAATGGGTTTTGGAGGGTTGGGGTGTTCCCACTCCTGTGAGACACTGAGAAATAAAAATAATATTTTTCCTCTAACTTTTCTTTCAAAACAAGCAAACAAAAAAGCCAAAGGAAAAAAAAAAATGAAGCAGCCTGCAACACAGTCTTAATTTTATTATTTGTTGTGTATTAACTAGAAAATACTCCAGTGGTGAAGACCCCTTTGGGGAAGTCTTGGCAAAAACCAGAGGTTGGAGGGGGGGGCTCCAGAGGTCAGCTAGTCCAGCCCTTCTTCCAATCAGATCAAGGTGCTTGGGAGCTTGGCCTTTTAATTTTTAAGTGTCTCCACAGATAGAGATGCCTCAGCCTCACTGGATGCCTGTTCCAGCACTGAATACCCTTGTGGGGAAACTTTCCTATGTTGAGTTGAAAGCTCCTGTGTTCCTTGTCTCTTGTCTCAGTAATGCACTTGTGAAAAGACTTTGGCTGTCCTCTTGGGCTGTCCTGTCAGGTCGCTGTAGAAAGGCAATAGATGATCTCTCCTAGCAGAGTGTTACAGAACAAAGCAGATCGTGTTGAAATGAACCACGTGGGGTAGCACTTCTTTGTAGTTTAGGGGTGTCTCTCTCTCAGTGGAAGTGAGCTTCCTTCACATGCACCTTGAATATTCCTCCTCCTTTTATGTGGTTTCTTGCTGTTTCTTTGTGGTATGTCCCACTCCCCTAATCATACCTTCATTTCCTCTGTGTGCACTGGTGACACTAAAGGGTTATCAGATGTGACACCATTGTTACAGTAAAGGGTTATCAGAGTTCCCCAGGAATCCGTGCTGGCTCCAGTCCTGTTCAACATCTTCATCAACAACCTTGATGAGGGGAAAGAGTGTATTCTCAGCAAGTTTGCTGATTATATGAAACTGGGAGGATTGGCTGATTCATTGGGAGGCTGTGCAGTCATTCAGCAAGATTTGGACAGACTGGAGAGCTGGGCAAAGAGGAACCTAATGAGGTTCAACAAGAGTAAGTGCAGACTCCTGCACCTGGGAAGGAACAACAACATGCACCAGTACAGGTTAGGAACTAATCTGCTGGAAAGCAGCTCTGTGGAGAAGGACCTTGCAGTCCTGCTGGACAACAAGTTATCCATGGGGCAGCAATGTGCCCTTGTGGCCAAGAAGGCCAGTGGTGTCCTGGGGTGCATTAAGAAGAGTGTGTCCAGCAGGTCGAGGGAAGTTCTCCTTCCCCTCTACTCTGCCCTAGTGAGACCACATCTGGAGTATTGTGTCCAGTTCTGAGCTCCCCAGTTCAAGAGGGAGAGGGATTTACTGCAGAGAGTCCAATGGAGGCTACAAGGATGATTGAGGGACTGGAACACCTGCCTTACGAGAAAAGGCTGAGAGACCTGGGGCTGTTTAGTCTGAAGAAGAGAAGACTGAGAGGGGATCTAATTCATGTCTATAAATATCTGAAGGGTGGGTGTCAAGAAGGAAAGGCCAATCTCTTTTCAGTCGTGCCCTGTGATAGGACGAGGGTCAATGGATGCAAGCTAGAGCACAGGAAGTTCCACCTCAACATGAGGAAGAACTTCTTTACTGTGAGGGTGACAGAGCCCTGGGCCAGGCTGCCCAGAGAGGTTGTGGAGTCTCCTTCTCTGGAGACTTTCAAGACCCATCTGGATGTGTTTCTGAGTGACCTGGCCTAGATTCTGTGGTGGTCCTGCTCTGGCAGGGGGTGTTAGACTCAATGATCTCCAGAGGTCCTTTCCAACCCCTACCATTCTGTGGTTCTGTGACATGACCCCATCATTACAGTATCTGAAGCTCTGTCAGTGCCACGTGGTTAAAAACCCTGTGAGGTAGGGCATCACTGTTTTCAGTTTTCATGGGAAAAAAAGACTAGTTATGTATGAAAGTTCTCACCAAATCTAAGACCAGTTTCTTAAATCTTGAGAGTGCACTGACCACCAGGACTTGTTGTCTGAATGGAACCATGCATGGGGTCACAGAGGGCATGTATGCTTCCTGAAATCACAAAAGTGGCCTTCTCTCTTAAAGGTGGTGCCACGCTGTTTAGACTTTTCTCATTGTAGATACATGTGTAATCCAAAAAAGGGATTCAGATGCTTCCCTTGGTGTTGGACTAATTCTTCTAGAAGTGGCTGGAGGATGAGGTGTGGGCAGGATTTGCACAGCCTGGGGTGTGCAACACAACCTGGCAGCGCAAGCGCCGGCCGGTGCTGCAGAGCACGTGGTGGCAGCTTTCTCCACTGCTGCTGCTTTGGCACTGATGCTGCTTTTTGTGTTGTTCAGGTGACTTCAGCTGTTGGTTAATGTGCAATCACTGCGAGGACACTAATGGTCAGTACAGGCTTGCACAGCTATAATATCCTGGGGGTTGTGTGCCCTGGAGTGTGTCATTGTGCAGCTCCTTGATGCTGTGGACAACATAGGTTTTGGTATACAGCCTGAGTCAGTAAGGTCCACAAAATCACTGTTTCATGTAATGTGTCAATAGCTTGAATGAAGGAAACAGGGTGAAGTTTTTCCTAACTAATACTAAGGGTTAAATTGAGAAGTGGCCCAGGTGATTACATTTTAACACTTTTTTACCAAGAAATTTAAATACTAGCCCTTACCACAGACTCAGCTGAAATAAAGCTGCTGTGCATTTACCTGCCTTACCTTATGACACTCAGAGGAAGAGCAGCCTGCCTACTGAGAAGTAGGAGCTGCCGTCACTGGGACCTCTCTGAAAAACAAGATGTCAAGTGCAGGACATGTCTGATGACCTGATTCCATAGCTAATATGTAAAACACTAGATCAGTGGGGGTCCAATTTACTTTTTTTTTTTTCAATGTGTCATGTGGAAGATGAGCTTAGGGTCAACACCAGAATAAGAAAACGCTGTTTATACCCTAGTTACTCATTGCCTTGACATCTTGTGCTGTGCTGAAGCTGAGGTGCACAGCAAATGGCACTTTTTTGTGTTTGTATTCTAAGGTCTTGGGGTGAGCAGCACAAGCTTTTAAGTAGAGCTTGGAGTAACAGATCTGCTCAGGGACTCCTGGGCTTCTTATACTCTTCTTGCATACCATTTAGGATGCTCTATTCTGAACCTCATTCCAATACTTGTGGACAGCAGTGGAAATCTTTCAAATAATCTTGGCAAAAATCTCCTATGGAATAATGGAGTAGTTGCTTGCAGTTATAAGATGGCTGTTTTCTTATAGAGAGATCTCTATTAAGCAGATCAGCGATGCAGCTAACACAACTGTAAAGTATTATTGCATTATAATTTAAAGTATCTATGTTTTGTCATTGTTCAGTGGCATACAAACAATTCAATGTGTTTTACATTAATTTTTTTTTAAATAGTCAAGAGCCTAAAAGATACTTAGTGTAATCTATTAATTGGGGGAAAAAATGCAGGTTTTGCAATTCTCTTGAGGTCATTTGCAATCCATGGCTCATTTTTACTCTAAAGGTCAATCAAATAACTTTTAGTTCTCTCTGCCATTGTTATTTATTTACTTTTCAGTTCTGTGTGCTGCTTTGGGTAAACAAATGGAATCCTTTTCAATTAATTATATGAAGAGGAATTTTCAAAAGCATTTTTTTTTGTCCTGTCTCTGCAAAGGGACTTGCTTTTACTGGAAATCAGCTGAAATGTACTGCTCATTAATTCTGAAAACCCTGATCAAAATGAACGAGAGCTTTGATGTTCATCATACTCTGTCACACTGGAGAAATGTTTTAAAATGGGAGTAATGCATGTTTTAGAGTGCCGTGGCAATTTAGCCTTTGGATGTTTATGAAACAGTTTGGACCTGATGATGAGTGCTAGAGATGTGATCTTTACTGCTTGTGCTGACCTGAGCAATGTCACAGGACAGCACACATGGCCTGTGGTGCCTGTGTCACTGCCTCTGGTGTCATGCACTGAAAGTACGTATCAGCACTTGGTGGACCTGGGGAGAGGTTGTGCAAGTGCAGAATACTTTAAATAGTGTGCTTGACTGCAGAGAAGTTGTGCTTCTGTTATCAGACTAAGTAAAGAGGTAAAATTTATTCCTGATGGTTGGTCAGAAGTCTCTCGGGTACTTCAGCAGCATGTGGGGAGTTTGAGATTTAAATAACTCAAAGAAAAGAACATTTTGTATGTGAGTTATTGATGTCCAACATAAGAGGAGCGTGTTGGGTTTTTTTCTTGAGGTAGGTGAATACTGTGACACTTCAGATACGTTTTGTGACTTTTAAGTTGTGCAGTGAATTTAAGGTACCATAAGTCAGTTTTGGTTTTAAACCAGTTATTGTAGGCATGGAACATCATCCACATCATCCTGGCTTTTATATGTGGCTGACCTGGCTTATTCTTTCAAATTTGAAAAGTTTTATATGTACTTTCTGAAGAGCATCGTTGCGGCTGTCCTGGTTTGGCTGGGGGGAGTCACGGACAGGCCAGCAGCTGTTCCTCAGCTGGGAGCTGAGGGCAGGCTGAGCTCTGGCTGGCAGGTGTGTCCCATTCTACAATGTCACACTCATTATAAAGGGAAAGGCTTGCTGAGGGTAGGGAGAGGCTTTTCCTTCTCCTGACAACTGGGCTGAGTATAACCCTGTATACTTTATGTTAGCATTAGTATTAGTTTTGCTATTACATTAAATCCGTTTTCATTTCAACCCACATGGCTCCTCTCCTTTTCCCAGTTCCCCTTTTTGGCTGAGGTGACAGAGCAACTGCTGTAGTTTAGCCCTGGATCTGGTCTAGAAGTGGACAGTGGTTTAATGGAAGAACTGATGAAGGTTAACTTCAGCTGGGGCAGCTTCTGTCCCCAGGCTCTCCCTGAACCCAGAGAGGGGAGAGCCAGATTTAGGGGACCTCTGGTAAGTGTCTGTTCTGTGTCCTCTTCAGAGTTACCCTGGAAAAATCTTATATATTCTTTCTCCCTCATCTTCTGAAGTTTTGCATATCTACAGATACTGTGCATGCATTTAATAAATGATGTATACTTCTGGTGCTGATTTTCAAGAGCATGCTGCAGTGTCCTTACCTGGCTTTCAGTAGATTCAGCATGGATTGCCTGTGTGGTTTTGTTTGGTTGGTTTTCCAAACACAGTGAAATAGAAATTATGGTGTATATCAGTCATTGTTAGGTGCCAAAGAGTAAACTGTAGAATAAGGTGCTGTACCAGGTGCAGCTATCCACTATTGCCAGAATAAGGATATCTAGTCACTTAACCCTAGATCATGGACGGATTTGAGTGGATTGAAATGTTTAACTCACTGAACCAGCAGTAGGTCAGGTCTCTGATTCCCCCTTGCTGCATGGAGGAAAGTTATCTCTGGCAGTGATACAGGCAGAGTTTTGCTTGGCACCAGCTGGGCAATAAGGTAGGAGTTAGGACATGAACACTGAAACTGTCATCCTTCTCTGGGATTCATGGCACAGGAGATAGAGATGCTTTTCTCAGGTGCCTAAAATAAACTGCAATCAAGCCCAGCAGGTGGTTATCTCGTGCATCTCCATCCATCCAGATGCAGGTCCTCTGACCCATGTCTCTGCATTTGACTTAATGCTTCATTATGAATTCTGAAGCTTCTCCAGACCTTGAAGCTATATTGTAATTCAGGCAATTACCTTTTCTTGCTTCTTCCAGGAATTGCAGCTCAATGTTAAGCACTTTTTAAGAGTTGTGAAAACATATTTCTGAATGTTTTTCCTTCTATTATTCACTAGTTTTGGCAGAAATAACATATAGAAATTATTGAAACACTGCCAAGGAATTCTTGGGTTTTAAGATGTCAATGCCAGGGAATTTGGGAATACTATGAACCGTCTGAAAGGTTATCCAAATCAAAGCAAATCTTATAAATGTATTTCTCTGACATGTCTAGAGGCAAAACAAGACATGAATGTATCAAAGTACAATCATTCCCTTATAAGAGATGTGGTAGTATCCTTCACAGTTAAATGCTGTGCCAGAGGAAATTACTTGGGTTTTTATTCCTTTTCAGTAATGTGGAAAGTATGCCATGGGAGCAAGCAGGAAGAGGTAGCTTAGTGGAACAGAGGAGGGAGAAACTGTTTGGAAGGGGTGCAGAGAGGCAGCACTAGCAGCAAACATAATCCTCTTGGTGGTGTGCCACGTTCAGCAAAGATTAAGGACTGGATTTTCCGAGGCATTCAGTGTTTGCCTGACTGTAGGCTCCTGTTGGAAAGAGTGATACAATGTCTGTTCGTGTCATGGGAGCGGTCAGGTCAACTCTTGTGCACTTTTCAGATGGGATTTTCAAATGGTTTAATTTCTGCATTTATGACTTCAACATAGATAAAAGAAGTGGGTGGACAGCTGTGAGTGAGACAGCGGATCTATCCAAACTCTAATGGGACTTAAAACCTCTCCTGAGGGTGCCATGCTGAAACAAGTTCAAAGTAATTCTTCTTTATCCTCTAGTCTCTAAAAAGGCTGCCAGTGAGCAGGATCTGGAATCAAGGGGGAAAAAAAAGCCTGCAGGCAAAAGGTTGGCTGGTGCAGGAGTGGTGACTAGCTGAAACCAGGTGTAGAAAGATCGGTTTATAAGTTTGGCATTTTCCCATTTTAGATTAAGTCAGATAAATATATCAAGCCTGATGCATGGACTAGTTCACAGCCCCTGAAGATCCAAGTCTATTCAGATGTAGTAGTTCCTGTTATTTTATGGATTTAACACATAGTGAGGTGAAGGAGTCCCTGGAAGGATGGTTGTGATTGTAACAGCATTGTTACGCTAACCAGGATGAGGAGAATTGATACTTCAGGATGCAAATACCAGGGTAAGAATGATCAGAACAAGTCAGAAATGATCAGCCAAGGAATCTGAAAACAGCTGTGACCTGCACTAAATAAGCAAGTTGTGAACAGTATTGGGAGCTGCAGAGTGACATTTGCAAGGTGCAGTTTAATATCTAGGAGATCATCACTCGCTGTAAGTCAAAGCTTTGGACAGGGATGGGTGGGGAGGGCAGTTTGCCAGCTGTTTGTTTTAGGACAAAGGAACCACTGGGAGAAGAGCAGCCGTGCTCTGGCCAAGCACGGGTCCATCTTGCCCATTCTCCTCCTGGTTATGGGGGGGTACGAGGTGACAACCCTGTGAACACAGGCTTGGAGCTGGTTGTAAACTCAGTGGCTTTGCATTTCAAATAGTGCAAAATGCATCTTACCCCTCTACGAGTGGCCTTGGTGAGGCTGCACCTCAAGCACTGTGTGCAGTTTTGGGCACTGCAGGATAGGAAGGACATCGAGGTGATGGAGAGGGTGCAGAGAAGAACAATTAGGCTGATTGGGGATCTGGAGAACAGGTCTTATGAGGAGAGGCTGAGGGAGCTGGGGCTGTTCAGCCTGGAGAAGAGGAGGCTGAGGGGAGACCTCATTGCTCTGTACAATTCCCTGAAAGGAGGTTGGAGTGCGGTGGGTGTTGGCCTCTTCTCCCTGGTGACCAGCAATAGGACAAGAGGAAATGGGGTCAAGCTGCACCAGGGGAGGTTCAAGCTGGAT
This sequence comes from Hemiprocne comata, assembly GCA_020745705.1. Classification (NCBI taxonomy): domain Eukaryota; kingdom Metazoa; phylum Chordata; class Aves; order Apodiformes; family Apodidae; genus Hemiprocne; species Hemiprocne comata. The sequence continues at coordinate 123,303,191 of CM036588.1, forward strand.
ATTAGAAAAAAAATTCTTCACAGAAAGAGTGGTGAGGCCTTGGGACAGGCTGCCCAGGGAGGTGGTGGAGGCACCATCCCTGGAGGTGTTAAAAAATGGGTAGACCTGGTGCTTTGGGGGATGATTTGGTGTTCATGGGGGCATAGGGCTGACGGTTGGACATGATCTCGAAGGTCTTTTCCACCCTTACTGATCCTGTGATTGGGAAGGCAGTAGACACAGTTCACCTTTGTTCTGCTCATTGTTTTTGAAGTTACTGTGTTGCGTATTTCTGCTTCCTGTTTAGTTTTTCAAGAGATAATTGTTTCTTGAAGGATTGCAAGCAGTCATTCATGACCTTTCTGCCTCCATGTGTAGTGACTGTCTATCTTTGTAAGATTTTATTTTTTGCTCATAGGCAGAAGTACTGTTGCTCACTGACAGTGTAGTGGTGGCAACCAGGCTTTCTTCAGGAGAGTGGCTCACACAAACTCATTATGTTTGGATAGCAGAGATAAAAGTAAAAACAGCACTTGACAAAAAAGGGGACGTGATATGGGAATGTTTATTATTTCCAAGCTTTTTCAAATATTTTAATTAAAATGACATAATACAGAACTATGACACAGTGTAAAGAGCGACTTACCATTGTTGCTGTATGCATTATTTGTTTTCTACAAGTAATGTGCTCTTGCATTATTTGGAAAAAAAAAAAAGACTGTAAACCCTTTCTGCAGCCAGAAGAATGATGGAAGTTAGAATCCTTTTTGCATAATCCCCTGGCTTTTTGCTTGTGGATACAGCTGTGCTAACACAATGCAACATTTGAGTTGAGAGGTCTGCCAAATCCTGGCACCAATGACAGTTTTCAGACTGAGGCTCTTATTTGATAGATTTTCAAAGTGTTACTGTGCTCAGTTGTATCTTTGCTGCCCTGGAAGTAGGCTTTCAGTTAACTTCTCAGGGGAAATACTTTCAAAAGGAAAAGTTTAACTTTGCCAAGAATCAGATAAGATCAGAGTAATTAGACAAACCAGAGCTTTGTAGGTCAGAGATGAACACAACCCCGCACTCCATGGGGTACTGCAGATGTGCTAGGAGAACAGGAAAGCGAAATGCATGAGATGCTTGAATTTTCTGAAAATCTGAAGTTCTGTCTGTATCTCTTAGCTTATTCTCAAGTGTAAGTTTGCATTATAGAAGTGGTTTTTTTTCACTTTTTAAGAAATAAAATATATTTATCCTTCCTGTTTCTGTTTTCCAGTTTAACCCACAAAAAATGGGTTCACTGAATTAATTGTAATTTTTTAATACTGTATATTTATAAATGCTAATATAATTGATTGTAATATGATGGTAATTCACCATAGGTTTTCAAGTGCATATGTAGAAGCCTTTACCCAGCCTCCATGCATTTCTGTTAAGAGACAGCAGGGCTTGTATTTCAGCTCCTCTTCTGCACCCCACCACTGGCAAGGTGTTTCGCCTAAGGGCCAAACCTTCAGTGATGGCAGTAATGGAGTCTCTTTCCTCTATCCTTTTGTCAGCATTTGTAAACAGAGACCCTCTTCTTCAGTCAGATCTTGTTAGTTTGGCCAAGAGACCAAAAATCAGTTAGGAACAGTTGTGTAGCCTTGATTCCTTAGATGACTGAGCAGAGGTGGGGTAAGAAGGCTTGTGGGGAGGGACTTTTTAAGTTCCCCAGATTTCTGTGCCCTTTGCTTTCCAGATCAGGGGAGGAATGCAGACTGTCATGTCTCTGCTAGGACTTTTATCTGAAGAAAATGGCATGTTTTGCCTTGTAAAAGCAAGATTGGAATGAGAGGATTAAAGGGAAGGATCCTGAGAAGTCCGGAAAGGATCGTGAGAAGTCCAGGAAGAAGACAGTGATCAGCACTACTGCAGTTAAGTATAAGAACACGTTAAATACCAAATAAAATTGCAGGAGAGGAAGGAAAGCAGGAGCTGTTTTGACAAGAAATCAGAAGTCTCAGTTCCATCCAGGCGCCTAAGTGGTGCTCTGGCATTCCTAAGTAAATGAAAACCAGGAGGAGAAGAAAGAAGGTGAAAAACAGCTTGCATGGGTGTGAGCATCCATGGACTAACATCACATTTCAGAGACATTTGCCAAGTGGACAAATAGTTCCTTTTCCCAGCCCTGTCTTGTCCTTCGCACACACGAGCTTGGTCCTGGCTGCGAGGGGCTGCGGGGCGGCAGCGCTGCGCACGGGAGGGGCGGATGCTGCCGGAAGGGGCCGGCCGAGCCTCGGGAGCCGGGCACCTGCTGCTGCCTTCGGGAGCTGTGGAGCCTGTTATGGAGGTGGAGCACTGGCCACCGACACACGGAAGAGGCTGCCTTCCAGATGGTGAGACAAAAGGTTGCATGAATTATACAGTGAATTGGCTCCTGTGGCTTGATGACATTTTCAGATGGGTTTCTGAGCAGTCACCCAGGCAATGTCTGAGCGAATCCACCTACACTCCCTGCCCCGGTCCTTGAAGCGCAGAGAAGGGGGAAACACACATCTGCGGTGCCTGCAGATCTTGGCCATCTTTCTCTGCCCGGCTTCCCAGTCAAAGACAGCAGATTTTTCCTTTCTGACAACCTCATACTGTCCCAGCTCAGTACAGACAGCTTCAGAGCTGTGTCTTTCAGCCTGTTCTGGATCTTACCAAGCATCAGACATAGACAGCTGTGGAGGGAAATGAAAGCTCCGGACAGTAGGTTTGTTTTTCTGCAGTTGATGCTGTGCAGGGTGAGGAGGTACTTCTGATCCCTGAGGCAGCAGACAGGTAGGGGCCCACCCTCAGGCTTTGGAGCATTGCATCCACCCTGGCTGTACATTTCATCAGCAGGTCTTAATGTCTGTTTGCATATTGGGTGGTGTAAAATACACCAAGAAAAAAAAAGAAAACCAAACACACAAAAAAACAACCCAGCAACAGTGTTTCTCACTGTTCTAATTTTAATCAGAAATACTGGAAACCTCTCAATCCTGGAACAATATTTAGGTTACCTAAATCAGTTTGAAATTACATTGTAACCACAAAGGGTGGATTCAGTTGCTGTGTAGGGAGCTGAGAAGAGCAAGAACTTGGAGCTCAGCTGAGGCTCAGAGTTATGGTCATACAGATAGTAATAATATTACAGAAATAGTAACAGTAATAGCAGCTATGGAAAAGTTTAGAGCTTCAGAACATCTTATAAGCAAAATAAGCAGTGGTCTTGTCTGAGGCTTTCTTCTGACTTAGAGCCATACTGCTCTTTGAAGGGCTGTTTGCATTCCTCTCTGTGTTTGAGTGTGGAAACTTATAAACCTCTGTTTTGCTTTGAAATAAGATGAATGTAAAAATCTTGGCATGGTCTTATTTTTGTAACAGGAATGCATGCAGACATCCTTGCGGTTAAATAAAAACAAACAAACAAAAAAACCCCATTAGATTTCCTGTGAAGGGGGTCCTTGTTTGCAAATAGAATGATTGATGACTGAGACTAGAAATGGAATTACAACTGCATGATCTTGCTCATAAACTCCTAATGTAACTCATTTAAAATCTGTGGGGGTTTTTCTGTGGAATTGAATTTGGTGGTGTCATTAAGAGGCTGGCATCAACTTGGAAAACTAAGTTTTTTTTCTAATCCCTTTTTGGGCTTCTTGGGTCCCCCTCTACCTCATATCTTTCAGGTGCAAATTCCCTTTTCAGATTTTATTGGAAGAAAACATTTTTCTTTTATAATCTTAAAACTCTTGTTGTATGGTAACCTTTAGATTTATAGTATTTGATATTGGCTATTCTAAACAGTCTTTAAAATGTCTGGTGCTCCCTAGAGTACAACAGCTGTTCTGTACCCTTGTGCATGTGTCAGGAGGACACCGAGCTCAGCTGATGCAGCAGCGCCTGCCCACCTCCCACCTTGCTGGACTTCAGTCTCTTACAGGATTGGTGCAATCAAGTTATTTAGACAGACTTTAAGCAAAGCAACGAGGATCGCAATGCTTTATAGCCTCATCAGGAATTTATTCCTTTAAATATGCTAATTTACAAAGAAAGGGGTTATTTTGTTTCTGGCTTTTTTTGTTTTGTTGTTTTTCAGCACTGTTTTTTGTCTTGGTCATCCTCTAGTGTTTGGTGTTCAGGAGAATGCAGAATTCAGGATTTTATTTTTTTGCCTTCAACCTTTAAAGTCTGCAGACACCATCTGGAAAACAGGCTGCTTCCTGAGCTTTCCAGCATGGCTGCTTTTTAACCAGAACCTAAGTGGAAAAATGTAACCTTTTCTATTGCTCTTGTGGTATGACCTCTGGGGAGAGGGTGAACAATTTAAAGCTCCCTGCTATGTGTTAAAACCAAGAGAAAATATTTCTTTTCTCCTGCTTCTACCTCTCACCCTTTTCCAGTCCTTGTGCTTGCCAGCACCTTTCATTTAAGCCGTTTTTCTTTTCAGCTCCTCCTTCCTCCTTGGTCCTGTTTACCCTTGTTGCCCGGGTGGGGTGTGTATGTGTCAAATTTTTTTAACTCTCGGCTTTCTCTGTCCCAGCTGCTTTGTTTTGCTCAAGCTCCATCTGCAGCCGTGCCACTGAACTTATTTTTTACTGCTGCTCCCTGCCATTTATATTTCCATTTCTACATGTCTCAGATCAGAAGCTGTGCCTCTATCTTAGTCTAGAATTTCTTGCACCTGCAGTATTTGCTATCCAGGCAGCTAAAATTTCCAACATAACTATGTACTGTGTGGTCAGTAAATGTGTCTGCGAGAAGAGTTAGGCTATTTAATTGCAATTATAAACTCACTGTTAAAAAGCCTAGAAGGACTTTTTAGGCATGGAACTTGGCTCCTGTTTAGTTCAGAAGTTTGTTCACAGGTTACTGGTGTGATTTGGTTGTGACTCCAGAGAAACTCTTCTAATCAGCTGGAGATCCACCGCGGTGATATTTCTTGTTGTGTGCACATGTGCTAGTTGTGCCTTAGTGTATTCTTCTGGGTGTTAAACCATTCATTCACTTTACCTGACAGTGGAACATGCAGATTCTTCCTAACTGCATCTTCAGTTTCTCAGAAGACTTAATTGCATTTTAGGAACTTTGAGCAGGATTTTTGGGGTGGTGTTTGGGGGTTTCTTTGTGTTGTGAGGGGTTTTTTCTTTTTGTTTTTTTACATTCATGATAATGTGTTTTCTTCCTTGTCAGTGATTTTTAATTTTTTTTTTCCTTCTGGTCAGCCTTATTAATACTGTAATATTTGAGAGGGGATTTTAGTGACATCTTAGCAGTTTGTTCTGTCTGTACTTCACACTGAGGTCAAGCAAACAAATAAAGCAATCATTATGTTTTAGCATTCTTTTTTAATGAGCACATGAAAATCTACTCAGATCAGCTGTGAAGAGAAGGGATAAACATGGAACTCTGAGTTACACTGTCTTTTTGACACAATTTATGGACAAATAATGGGCTACAGGGATATGTAAGGGCTCTGGTAGGAAATAAGTGTCACCCTGTTGTTAACAGAAAGGGTTTTGGCAGAAGACTTCTCTTGACTGTTTCTGTGGCTTAGAAAGAAATTCCCTACAGACTGGCTAACTGTATTAAAAATATTTTTACTTTTAGGAGTTCAAGGCATACGGTGGAATCTGCCTGGAGAAGATGTCATCTTTGGCAATGAAAGCCAGTTGTCAGGACAAAAGAGGAAGTTTCTTTAAGGTAAATGAGATATTACACAGAACATAAAGCACATGGTTTTATGCGAAACCCGTGTATGTGTAGTACAGGCTGTGATACATAGAAAGAGTTTTCTGTAAAATAGGCAGCACTTCACTGAGCATCTCTTTTTACAGGTGGTATTCAGTTAGATTACCATCCAGGTATTTCATGTGTATGTTATTTTCCTGTACACTGAACAGACTATTTGGTGTAAAACAGCTTGCAGCTTTCTCTAATGCTGAGAACATAAGCTTTATTAAGCATAAGGCATAAAATTATTAGAGCTTTCATAAACTAGATTTGTGAGGCTTAAAGTTGCAGTAGAGGTTTATGATTTCCATTATGGGCTTGAAAATTGGTTTAATTTCCTTGTCTCTTTTAAGAGAAATTGGATTCTTGTTTGTGTGTCATCTGAACACTCACAAAAATACTGTATTTGTATTCTCAATGGATATTTCAGTCCTTTCTGTGTGTTGGTGGTTTTGCTTTGTTTGTGGGTTTTGTTTGGTGTGTTTTAAAGCCTAAGTGCGTCTTGTTTGAAATGCTTGGAAATACTCAGCCCAGCTTCCTGATGGCAGAGGTGCTGAGAGCTAGTTCTGTTCTGGCATGGACATGCCTGTAGAGAGAAAATGAAAATAACTCCATGTAGTGTTTCTGTATTCTGGGGGCTGTTTTGAGGTGTCATGCCCCCTCCCTGGAGGTGTTCAAGGCCAGGTTGGACAGGTCTTTGTGCCACCTGGTCTAGTGGAAGGTGTCCCTATCCTTGCAGTGGGGTTGGAACTAGATGATCTTCTAGGTCCTTTCCAACCCAAACCATTCTATGATTCTATGATGTGGCTTACAGCACACATACAGCATATTCCAGTGAAAAATTTGAGTGAGAGCCCTTCGGTCTCCCCCAGGTCCATTCCATCATGGAGCAAAGCTGGAGCCTGGCAATGTACAAAAGGGGTGAGGAAGGCAGGATGCAGCAGATGCTCTCCTCATGCCCCTGGGAGACACCTGGGAGGTGGCATGAGTGGAGGCCTCTCTGGATTTGAGGTGATGCTCAGAGCTGTAGGGAGGCAGAGCCCTCAGATAGGCATCTTCAGATGCTCCCTGGAAGTCTTTAGAAATGCATTTTTCCCTGGGTGTGACTGAGTTTTGTCCTGCTAACCTCATTACAGGTGGAAAATGGAACCTTGAGAACTGCATGAGAAAAGATGCACTTCAGGTTGGCTGCCTGCCCTCGTTAGCTTTTGTGCATCTTCTGCGATCATCTTCACTTGCACATAGTTATAAATTCCTTCTGCCTCTGGGAACTTCTGTCAAGTTAAACTTGATTGCTTAATTTTGCTTTTCCCCCCTATTTCTTGCTGAGTTAACTTGTGTGATTGGCCCCAGATTTGCTCAGCAGTAGTAGCTTAGCTCAGGCATGAACAATTGCACTGCAAAAGTAAGCATGGGTCACTGTGTCCTCTCTTCTGCCTCCTGCTCCGCATGAGGCTTGTTAAGGCTCTGGGGGATCAGCCAGAGGGCTTTAGGGGCTGCAGTGAGCTTACTGTTTTCTAGGGGGGTGTGGGAACATGTTTTGGTCTTTTTATGTGACAGAGGGAGACTTTCTGCAGTGGAGAGACTTCAGAGAAATGTCATCTTGCTTCATAGTACTGTTTCAGTGACACACATACACATTGAAGTGTTTGTTTCATGTGTTGCATGTTTTCTTAATTTTAAAGCAATCTTAGCAGGCCGATCTGTAAGAAACAAGCCATCAGCACTGCAGTGACAGTGTGCTTTCCTCTTTGGCTGGCCCAGAGCTTCATGTGGCCAGCAATAATCAGGGGCTTCTGGGGACAGGAACTACTTCTCAGTCTTGCATAGCCCTTTTGTTTTGTCTCGTGTTCTGTAAGCACAAGCATCAACCTTGTTTGATGGCAGTCCACAGGCATAAGGGGAGAATGGTCATATTTTCAAATTATAGCAAGAAGCTGTCAGACAAGGAGTATTTCTGTCACGTGTGTGCTGAAGGAATCGTGATGTCAGTGGGACTGTAAGCACATGTCCATGTCATTTTCTGCAGTCTTGTGGTACTCCTTTTTAAGTAATTCTTCTGTGGAAAATAGGTGATAGAGAATAGCTGTTCATGGTGTCATGGTTGTAGTTACTTAAAATGAGTAGGAAATACAGTATGCCTGAGGAATTTAAAGACACCATACTCTTAAGGCCATAAGAAGCATTGACAATTGAGAAACTAAGGTTGCCCTAAATTTTCCTGAGCACAGGGGAATGACTTGAAGAATAGTGGGAATAATAGATGCCTCTCACCACCCCTGGGAAGCTGCACTGCTGGACCACCGTTCTGAACCTGCGGCATCGAATTGGAAACTGCCTGGGTGTAGTGTACCTGGTGTCTGTGCCTTGTGTGTACGGTGAAACCACCTTCTCTTTCTTTCCCTCCACACATTTGTCGAAACTGTGACAGCAGTTATATTTGCTGAGCTCTGGAAAGGTGAGCAAAGAGAACAATTGGCACATGACATTTCTTCAGTTTATATTATTTTAATTTGCCTTGTCTGTCTGTGTTTAGGTGACCCAGTAATCAGGATACAGCCTTTTACCCATCCTGGCCTGCACTTCAGGTGCACAGACTGTAATGTACTTCTGCATAGGGCTCTCATGTTGTGTCTGTTACTCTACAGTTGCTCAAGAAACCTTGAGCATGCTGGCATGCAGTTTCTCAGGGCACTTAAATCCTCATGGAGAGTGTCTTACCATTCTCAGCAACATTTACGAGAAAATTCATTGACAAAAACCCGTGGGAAATTCCAGCTTTTCTTTCTGCTTCTTAAATAGTTCCCTTTGCTGTAGCTTCTAACCATCTCTTAGTTTTCTCATTTTTGTGCTTTTGACTGTAAGTACAACAGGAAAACAGTATTTTGCAAAGAGCAAAAGTCTGTCGTTTTATAGGCTAAATTCTCCAGAGTCTCTATACCTTGCAAGTAATGAAGGCTCAGAGCCAGCAAGTAGTAAAAATGAAGCAAGGATGGAGTTAGGCTTGGGTAATTCTGGGACTGAATAGCTTGCCAGTGGTCCCAGAGGCAGTCTGTGGTAAAGCAAGGAACTGAATATATGTCTCTGACAAGCATCCTTTTCACAGAACCATCCTCCTTCTCATTAAAATGTTCCAAACTTTATTGAACTGGCATCAGAGGTTTTACAGCATTAAAGCTCTTCTGTCCCAAAGTCAAACATGAGGTAAAACTTTGTTGCTTACTGATGGATAAGACACTGAATAACATTAATAGTCTTGGGAACTCACATCTCACTGTGCACAATAGCCAGAAATTGCTGCCACATATCAAAATATTTAATTGTTTTGAGACAGTTAGACAAGCCCAGAAATAGCATTCCCAGTTTGGTGCATCTCTGGCGCTTCGCCACCTTGTCACACAGGGTGCTCTGTGAGGGTTGCTACGCTCTGCTTATCAAAACAGGGAGGAAAAGATGTGATGCCAAAGAGGATGCAGGTCTCCAGAAAGAATGAAAAATGAGATGCTGGCAGGAAGGGGTTCGGGGGTAAGTGCTGAGGCTCATTTGTCCAGTCTGATACTGATCCTTACTGTTGTCAGCCTGTGTTCCCTTGCCAAACCAGAAGCACTGTTCTTACCTTTTCCTCTTTAGCTGTTTTAAATCCCAGGGCTTGGAAACATTCTGCAGTGGTCACTTTGGCTGACTCTTTCAATGCCCTTTCAGCAAGATGGCAGTTTATTTAGTTCTCTGTGCAAGGTTATTTATATTTCAACACAAAAAAAAACCAGGAATTCAGTTGCCACGCAGTGATGGATGAGTGATTTTTCTAAAAGTATCCTCAAACAGACAGTCTTCCTCTTGGTTCTGGGAGACTCTGAGTTGAATGAGTAAGGGGGGCCAGTAGCTATGCTGGGCTTCTGAGAGAAGCACCGGTCTGGCCCGGGGCATGTGCTTTCCCTGATGTGCAGCAGTGATGTGTGTAGACAGAGCAGCTTCAGAAAGGTGACTGGAGCTCCTCTGGAGTGTGTTACTTCTGGTGAACATGCTTGCTCTGATTTTTGCTGCTTATATGACATCCTGAAAAATGTAAAACATAGAAATGGTGTATATGTGTTCTGATGAGTGAGCGCTTGGGAGCTGTGACAAGTTGTATTTGTGGTCTGTATGAAGGAATAACATTGTCACCCCTGCCAGCTTCTAAAAGCTGAGATCAGTCTTCTTGAATGGAGAATAGTTGTTGACAATAAGCATAGCGTGATACATTATGAAAGGAAACGCTGTGGTTTCAGATGTTTGCATTTCATTATTTCCTTCATGGATTTTAGGAATGTAAACAGTTACAGTACATGGGTATTTGTGGCAATCTAATGTTTAGGATAGGTTGGATTAGGAAATAGTGTACTGGGTTGCTATGTGAATTCGTGCTGTCTGAGTCATAATTATTATTTCAGTTTACAGTGGCTGTATTGTAGTTTCTTTTTTACTTACAGAGCAGTGCTTTATCAGAAGTAAACTCCAAAGAAAAAACATTAGACACGAAAATGGTTATTTATCATATTATATAAGGTCTCCTTTTAATTTTGGAGGTTTTTTACTGTTGATTAATTCACCACCTAAGAATATGTCATACTTTCAAATACATTTATTTTCATGTAAACCTCTTCCTTCTCTAGCATAGCAGGTAATAATCTATTTCATAGTCCTAAGTTATCTTGGACAGATTTATTCAGATTACTTTCTAAGTCTTGAGGCTCATGTATGTTGTTTTACATAAACAGGTGCCTCTGAAAATATACACGTCCACTGAAATTGTATTTCCCTTTGGAAATTGCCTTTTGTGGTCTTGATTTCAAGTGTGTTAAAACCAATGGGTGAGTTTTCCCGATATTTTCAGCAAAATAGGAATGTCTCAGCATTGGATCTCATAATAGTACACACCCAGGATCCTTCCTGCATTTTGTAGAAACATATTATTAACAGCTCATCCTGTTACAATGCTAATCATGTAAGCATCACGTACACTGTGTAATGGCCAGAAATTTCCTAAGTGCATTTCCTAATGATCCTAAGTACTTCAGAAATTATGTCATAAAATCATGAGTACACTTTGTTATTTGATAGAAAATTGTTTGTCAGGTGCTGTTGTTACAGTATATGTCAGGTACTTGCAGGAATACCCAAAAGATGCAACTCCAAAAGACTTTTTCTCTTCAATACAGGCATATAAATTAAAAAGTGTTAAGATTACAATGTCTTCAAGATAAAACTGTTTGGCAGTGCTTGCCTTATGCTATTCTAATTTAAAGCATTTAAAAGTTAAAACCTGGTTTAAAATATTTGTTTTCAAGAACTTTAATCTTACATAAGCAAGTACCTTTCCCAAAGATGTAAAGGGCAGTTGTGTTAAAGAGGCCGAAGGTGGCAACCGTACAGAAATAACTACAAATAACTTCCAAAGATAAATTCCAGGAAGAGGAATCCTAATTTAAGTAATTGATAGGCTGTAATTAAACCTGGAATGGATTTTGTTCAGCAAAGCTGTGTTCCTTTTTTTCATATACTTGTCACACTCCTTATTTAAAAATGGCAAATTGTGTATTTCCTTCTGAGCATATATTTACTAGAGTTTTTGACTTGTGTTTCCTACTTCTTGATTCAAATAACAACAAGAAATCCATTGTGTCAGTATTTTAGAATAGCATTAATTATTTGGAGCTAACTTCAAGAAGGCACATTCACGTTGAACCTAATTGAATAGCTTGAGTGATTGAAACTAGAGATGAATGGTTTGCTCATCAGAGGTTTAGGCCTACTAGAGCTAATTCTTCCACTTCTCCTGTTTAGTCGCAGCTTGGCAGAGAAATGCAATTTTTCTGTCTTTTTGCACTTGCAGTCAGCTTCTCTGTTTTGGATTAATTCACTATTAAACAGAATTAGTGGATCTCTCTCTCACTACTTTACAGGTACATAGGGATTACTGTACAGAACTATTGCTGTTAAAAAAATTGGTGAAGTATCTCAGCTGTAGTTCAGGTTTGTAGCCAAAGACTTTCTATAGATCAATTGCTTACTTTAAAACATGAGCAGCAATCCATGCATGGTTTAAAAAAATTCTAATTTTGTTCTTTTAATGGTTGACTTGAAATCTTGGCATGGGTTGTCATCATTGCAGGTGTTATTTTAAAAAGAAAAATATTTGCTTAAATATCCTGGGAGTTGTTTCTTGGACAGTCATGTGCACACGCCCACTCCAAATACAGTGTTTGACAGGGGTGTGCAGCTTTTTATTCCCTGTGCAGGCTGGTAATCACTTTTTAAATTACTACATGTTAGCACAAAAGCGAGTTACCGGCTACTGAGTAGATAGATGGCTGGAAGACCTGAGCAGTCTGAATTCCAGAGGCGTCCCAGTCAGATTGCAGACCTGTCCTGGTCAGATGGCAGAGCTGTGCGTGGGTGATGCAGCTTTGGCCAGTTTGGGGTGCCTAAACCGAGACATGGGTTCTCTGTTCCAGGGGCAGCACAAGCAGCCCAAAACCCTGGGCTGTCTGCTGTGGTGGCCGAGCAGCAGGGCAGGATTTCACGTTGGGCTGATGGGCTCTAGGGACTTGTTCGAAGGGGCAGCCTGGAGCTGTCCTGCTTCCCAAGTCTGCTCTGGATCTTGTCTGGCCCCCTCAGACATTAGGTGCAAGTCATTAAGCCAGCACAAAGCTAACCAAAGTGAAAAAGTTTCCCAACCTTTTAGCAAGCTGAACCAGCTGCCAGGGCTAGGGGAGCAGCCAAGCTGTCCTGAGGGAAGGAGCGGAACCCCCTTGTGAGGGCAGCACACCACAGCATGGAGGTCCTGCCATCGGTCGGTGGGAATTACAGCTGTATGCCATTTCACAAGATCACAAGAATAAACGTTCTATAGGTGATGCTGCTTAGGTGGTAAAGGCTTCAAATGAGAAAAAAAAACAAGCAGTGTGATCTGCAAGATGAGTCAGCCGTGTGCTGACCGGGGCCTGGCGCAGCTCTCCCAGCACCCGCGCGTCCCTTGGGCGCCGTGCTGCCGCCCATAACCACTGTCAGATGTGTGTGGTGACACAGTGGCCTTCTAGCGAGGTTCATCTCACAGCAGTGCACGTGTGTTTTTCACTGTGCAAAGGCAGCGTGGGGGCTGGATTCATCCCTTACATAACAGGAGGGGCAGATTTACCTGTGCTGAGCAGGGCACTGGAGGCTGGGCCACAGGGCACTGCAGGAGGTGCGAGGCCATTCCCCCTGCTGCTCTTTTTCCTCGTCAGGAAGGCATTGCTCACATCGCAGTGACTCAGGGGTTGTCTGAGAGTCAGCAAGTGGAAGGTCTTTGTGATCTGTAATGCCAGTGGTACAGTATGGTTGGGAGCTCTGACCCTGACTGCAAAAAGACTGTGGTATGGATGTAGTGTATGTAATCCATTCTCACTTAAGATACACTTAATGGAGTTGGCCTATTGTAAGTGGAGACTCAAAACTTTTTTTAATTCATCAAAATAATGCTGCACAGCAAAGGACAGTGAATTTCTGAGGTAGGGGAAAACTTCCTTTAAAGCAGTATAGGAAAATGTTGCCTGCAATTCCTTGAATATGCTGCTGTACTGAGCTACCTGACACTAGTGGGACTCGGGGTTATGTCTTGTGGGTGACCATGAGGAATGTTCTAACTGGGATGGGAAATCCGTTTTTACTTTTCTGCCAGGGTCTGTTTTTGTTTGTTTGCTCTGAGGTGCAGGGGCGGTGGTAGAGGAGTTGACATCACAGCAAACCCTTTCATTAGGTTTCACTACAGGCAGCAGAGGGGGATCACTGCCAGAGTTTATACACTGTCATGGTGTAGTGTGTCAGGCAAACTTGATGCAGTTGCTACAGACAATGTCCAGAACAGTGTGCCTTGCAACCGTCATTGTTGGTTTCTGCTCAACAAAATGCTTCCCAGACATATGGCTAGCACATGCTGTGTTTCTCAGGATACAGCCCTGGTGCTACTCTCACCAGCTTTAAAATGAGTTTTTGCCCTCATGTCCAAAATAAGTGTGTTCCACTCGAGCTGAAGTGTTTCAAGACAGGTCTTTTTAAATGGAGTTGTTCTGTTCAAGAGCAGTCCAAGACATGATGTGAGAAGCAGCTGCCCATTTCCTTCCTATTTTGTTACTTTTTAATCCACCACAATGTTGTAATGCTGACATAGTGTCCCTTCTGAAGTAACTCTTGCAGATGGAACTCTTCTAATTATGTATTTTCTTTTTATTTGGGAAAGTAAATGCTACAAATGATCAAACCATTTAGTTCTTTTAAATTGTTGTATAATATGTTGAAGCTGTTGATTTAATATATTTAAATTAAAAAGCTAGCTAACCTGAGAGGTTCTGTACTGGCACAGAACTGGAGTTATTCTTCCTGCAAGAATGACTGTAAGTGGCCCCAACCCTTACTTTTTCCTTTGCAAGGGGAAGTCCAAATAGGATGCAATTTGAAAAAAGAAAAAAAAAAAAGTGTGTAATCTCTGGTGACTAAACATGCCCGGGCTTCTTTTCCACGCCTCTTCCACTCGCTTGACGTCATACTATTTTCGTCCCTTTCTAGCTCATTGACACAATTGCCTCAGAAATCGGAGAACTGAAACAGGAGATGGTACAGACTGATCTCACAGTGGAAGATGAATCTGCTGATTTGCGAAGGTGATTAAAATGTTTATTTTTATCGTTTCTGGAGGTGTACCATGACAGGAATATTTTCATTATGCTCTCTTCTTGGGTGGCTTATGTCCTAGCACTTTTCATCCTAGCAACATAGGGGGTGTAGATAATCTTACTCCTAATTCACGGAATTTGATTTGTGCAGGAGTGCCCAGAGATTCAGTTGTTCTGTGTATTTGCCATAATACCTTATAAAAGCAACTGAATTTTACTTCTACTTCCTTGTTATGCAAACCTTGGATACTGGTGAATGTCTATAAAGCAGGAAACTACTAAAGTTATTCCCATTGTCTATGGCAATTAGCTTTGTTTTCACTGTGTAAAGACTTAAAATATGCATTGCTTCAGGTGGTTCTGTGAAGATTCAACAAAAAATAACATTATTTATTTACGTTCTCAGGTTAGGAAGTAAAATACTGACTGTTGTGAGCTGATGCTTTTGTGGGTTTACGTGTTTAAATTCACTTATATGTGAGTATCTTTCACATAAAAAAATTGTATGTAGATGAGGGCATTTCTTTAGCCTTAAAATTATTTTAGTTATTATTATTGAGTTAGTATTATACAGTGCAGATAAAAGTTCTGGCTTTTTAAAATAGATCATGCCACATAGATGTGGACTGCAGAAATTTGTAGTCTTAAACTTGTACCTTTAAGTGGACACAGTGGAACCCCAGCATTTTGGCTTTGCTATGGCTGTTGTGCTTGATTGGTAATGTCTGTTAAATTGACATCTGGAGGGTATTCAATATTTTTTTCATTGTGTTAACAAGCGAACACATTTTTTACTTACTGTTGAAATATTTGTTGCAAGAGGAAAGCGACTGATGGAGGTGCTTGTGTTATCTGACTGCACAGCCTGGGCCAGCTCTGGAGCTGGTGGGCTTTGTTCTTCAGGAGAGTGAGTTAATGAAGTGAATAATAATTCAGTATTTAGAATGACATCTGTGTTTTTTATCTTTTTTTTTCTTTCTATAAATACTTTCAAAATGTGCCCAGGCTTACTACAAAATACATTTAAATTATTTAAATAAAACATGGAGCAGCACCTTTGTTGCCCAAGTGATAAAGAACATAAGGCAGCTGAACTAATTAAAGTCCTTGGCTATGTCCCTGGTTGCACATTATTCACATTTTAAAGCTTTTGAAAGCACAGTTCTTTTACAAGGACAGAATGGATACTTCCTTCATTTCAGTGGATTCGGCTAATTAATTTCAATTATCATTAGCTAGTTTTCAGTTAAGAAAAGGCTTCTTGTATCTTTGAATACACCATATGCATGAACGACTAAGATCTACTAGTTCTAAAATCTTGGTGGAAACAGTCAATTAAATCTCTCCATTTTACAGATCCAGAGGATTTTTTTAACTGAAATTTTTTTATAATGGATTTTTTTTTAAAACTGAATTTGTTAATTTTGAGAGCAAAATGTTATTTTGATTAAAATGTATAAGTAAAACTAACATTAAAAAACAAATTGTGCCATTAATTCAATTTCATATTGAAGTAATAGCCATCCAATAAAAAAAACCCATTAATTCTTTTCTGTCACTTTTAAGATGATAAATGTAAACTATGAAATCTGAATAAATGAGTTAAGGTCAATTTTTATATGACTACAGAAATCTGAATTGCATGTTTGTATGTAAGACAGAAGTTGTATCGAAGTTGATATTAATTATAAAATTAGTTGTGCACTGATACCTTTTGTTTATATAGAATTATAGAGAGAGATTCCAGTAATTTCCACTAATGTTTTCCAGAGTTGTTATTTAAACTGAACTGGGCTCCCCACAAGGACATATTTACTGTAATAACTTTATTTCTTTGTAGTTAATATAAAACTCTGTAATTAATATATGTTGATCTCGTTACTGTGTGTTCTGCTGTTTGGAAGTTGGTACCTTACTGTGCTGCTTGGATTTGCATCTAGAGAAATTAGAGCTAAAAGGAATGCCTGTTTTCCTTGCTGAGTTTTCACCTTGGCATATATCCACGTGTGCCCAGAACTGTTTTAGAAAGGCAGTGGCTGCAAGAGCTCCCATTGTATTCAGAAAAATAAGTACAAGAAATCACATGTCTTCAGCTCTAGTGGGGTTGGTTTGTTTCTGTTGTTTTTATTGTTTTGGGTTTTGGTTGGTGTTTTTGTTTGGTTGTGGGTTTTTTTTGTTTGTGTGGTGACTTTCAGATTTATCCTCTGCCAGTTTTATCTTGGACTTGTCTTCTCTTTTTACATCTATGGCCCAAGTAATACTGAGAATTATTCAAGTAACTACAGCTTTGACTTGGAAGCATGGAAAAGCCAAGCAAAAAAGAGGCTTGTAAAAACGTGTTTTAATTGGGAGGCTCACATCATCTGTTTCAGTATTCCACCATGTTTGATGCCTGGACTTTTTTCCCAGCGCAGACACATCTCAGTAATGCAAATGAGTGGAGTAGTCAAAATGGGATAAATTTCTGACCCATGCTGTACTGATGACCTTTGCAAGGAAGGGTAAGTAGAGAGCTACTGCAAGCAATGGCAGCCCAGGTTCACATAGGATGGGAGAGCTCACATGGTGTGGCTGGTGGCATCCAGATGGCCTTTTGGGATGCACTGGGTGTCCCCTGTGTGTTGTTGTCTTCATGAAGGACGGCGAGGGGAAGAGCTTGCTGCTGTCCCTTGGTCAGGAAGGCTGTAAAGCCCCAGTCTTCCTGGACCATTTGGTGCCTCTGAAAGGATTCAGGGATGCTTTGCTGCAGCTGCTTGTTCCCTTCCTGCTCTGTTACCATGACAGAAACAAGGGCAGAACTTGGCTCCCTCCCTCATGGTTTACACTAGACAGCCCTCATGCCTGTGTCTTCTGCATTTGTCCGTAGCAGTTACTAACTTCAGTAGAGTCATCTTCTGTGTCTTGCATGGTGAATTGCTTGTGTTATTGTTGGCAGGTACCCAACAACCTTTTCCCCAGCAGCTTTGTGGGATGGAGAAGGTGACACTTGAGCTTCTGAGAGGTGGAGGTGAAGCTCAGCAGAGGCTCTCCCAGCTGATGCTCAGTATGACTGTATAGGCTGGCACAATTGAAGCCTGCTAGGTTGCAGCATTCACAGAAACCCAGGCACTTTTGCAGTGGGGAGTCAAACTGGGTTAACTGTGGGGAGCCTTTGGTGGGACTGGAGCAAGGTTTGCACTCATGCAGTTTTAAATTCACTTTACCTGCCTGTTGCTCTTCTGTTTGCCCTTGCCACTGGGAAAGAAATGAGGAATATTCCTTGCTGCTGAGTAACAGTGGAGTGGGAGAACAGTGTATCTGGACACAGAGCTGTATTTTGCAAACCTTTGCACCACAGCAAAGAGTTGACCTCAAGGCTTGTTAAGTTCCATTACTGGGGTGATGCTGAGCATCCTACTGCCATGAGCAAAGAGCAAACATCTTCCTCTGTCTCCCTCTCCCTAGGTAGCATGATTCTGCTGTGCAAGTACCCTAAAAACAGAGGCCAATCCAGGCAAAAAATTAAGTGAGGAAATGTGGACACACATGAGTGCAAGTCAGAGTCATTATCTTTATTATTGTATCAAACCTGGTCTCTCACTGTGACCCTCCTCCTGGCTAGTGAGCTCATCTGGGACGATAGGCTAAAGCTTTGATTTGGGCTGATAACCAGCCTTTTCCATAGTGTGGGAGCAGAATGAATCCCTCAAATGCTGATGGTCACCTAGGTCCTTCCTACAACTCCTCTCATGACCTCAGAAGGGTGGGTAAGTTCTTCCACAGAGGGTTGGGGGGTGTGCATGTATGTGTAAATTCTAGAGCAGCTGGCTTCTTTTAGTTCAGCTCAGCAACCCATGGAACAGCATTGGCCATCCTCATAGGATGTGTGTGCACACTGGATGCACCTTCTGTGTCCAAAATCCCAAAGAGAGACAAGTCCATTCCTCAGGCCAGTGTTTGTCGAGGCAGGAGGCCAGGGGAGGTTGACGGTGTTTTCAGAGAGCCAATTGGCTTGTTGTCCCAAGTCCCACAAAAAACGGGAGAAATGTTAAAAGTTTGGGTTTTACAAGGTTAGAGCAGGAGGTACAGGTAGGATTTGAGAGACCAGAAGAAAATTGCTGTAGTGGGAGGGTGGGTGGGGTGGGAGCATTTGCTTCATAGAGAGATGGTTGAGGTGAATGTTACAGCCTGTGGGTCTGAGAGAGGATCATCCTGGTTACAGGCTTCAACCTGCTCCTCCTCCTTTTTGCTGTGAGCTAAGTCTGGTCAGGATGCAGCACAGCCTTGTTTGTCTTGGCAGTTATCTCTGTTTACTTCCCACATGCTTATGGGTTTTCTCAAAGCTAAGGAAACTTGCATGAATCATGTATTTTCTTTAATTCATTGTGAGTAATGTTGAAACTCCTCTCCCACTGGAGAGGGAGCCAGTGTAGTACCCCTGCATTAAAGGAGACCATCCGTGGATGCTGATTTGTGTTTCAATTTTGAGTTTAATGTGACCTGGTCAGAATATCTTTTATTGGGAGTCACTGTCAAAAGAGAAACAAAACCCCAAACTCCAAAAACAAAACCAGAAGAGAAATTTAGTTCTTGCATAATATACAGCATGTTTTGCTAGCATTTTGGTTCCAGCAACTTGTCATTCTGTACATTTGAATTAATCAGGTGATTGTGAGGAATTCAAATGGTTCTTCTTTCCATGCTGTTGTTTCTAAAGAAGTTGCACACATCTCAGTCCCAAACAATTTTACAGTTGTGGCAAATTCCAAGAAGTCCCATGTGTCAGGGCTTAACTGCATGTTTAGTGCCTGGATCGTGAATTAAAATAATTTTAAGAATAAAAAATAAATTCAGACTAGGATGCTCAGCAGTACCAGATTATTATGGAACAGACGAGTGGACTTCAACTGTGTTGACTGCTGAGACCTTGGGAAGCAGCTTCTCAGTAGGGACTCCAGAACTGGACGCAGTACTCCAGGTGGTGTTTCACAAGAGTGGAGTAGAGGGAGAGGATCACCTTCCTTGACCTGCTGGCCACACTCCTCCTAATGTAGCCCAGGATACAGTTGGCTTTCTGGGCTGTAAGTGCACACTGACAGCTCATGTTGAGCTTCTCATCCATCAGCATCCCCAAGTCTTTTTCATCAGTGCTGCTCTCAAGCCAGTCACTGCCCAGCCTATATCAGTGCTTGGGATTGTCCTGACCCAGATGCAGGACCTTGCACTTAGTCTTGTTGAACTTCATGAGGTTGGTATGGGCCCACCTCTCCAGCCTGTCAAGGTCACTCTGGATGGCATCCCTTCCCTCCAGCATGTCCACCACACCACATAGCTTGATGTCGTTGGCAAACTTGCTGAGGGTGCACTCAATGTCACTGTCCACGTCACTGACGAAGATGTTAAACAATACCAGTCCCAGTACTGATCCTTGAGGGACTCCACTAGTCACTGGCCTCCGCTTGGACATGGACCCATTGACAGCCACTCTTTGGGTGCGGCCGTCAAGCCAGTGGTCCATCCATCAAACCCATATTTTACCAGCTTGGAGACCTGGATGTCACGCGGGACAGTGTTGAAGGCCTTGCTCAGGTCCAGGTAAATTATGTCAGTTGCTTTTCCCTTGTCTATTGATGTTGTGACCTTTTCATAAAAGGCCACCGGGTTAGTCAGGCATTATTTACCCTTGGTGAAGACGTGTTGTTTGCACCCAATCACCTCTTTGTTATTCTTCTGCCCCAGCAGTGCCTCCAGGAGGATCTGCTCCATGATCTTACCAGGCACGGAGGTGAGACTGACTGGCCTGTAGTTCCCTGGTTCATCCTTCTTTTCTTCTTTGAAAATGGGGGTTATGTTTCCCCTTTTCCAGTCAGTGGGGACTTCACCAGACTGCCATGACTTCTGCAGTATGATAGAGAGCGGTTTAGGAACCTCATCGCCAGTTCCCTCAGTACCCGTGGGTGTATCCCGTCGGATCCCATGGACTTGTACGCTTTCAGGTTCTTCAGATGGTCATGAACCTGATCTTCACTTACAATGGGCAGCTCTTTCTTCCAGCCCCTGCCATCATCTTCTGTGACTTCAGGAGTGTGGTTGGAGCCCTTGCCAGTGAAGACCAAGGTAAAGAAGTCATTGAGAACCTCGGCCTTCTCCATATCACTTGTCACCAGTTCTCCCATTTCCTTTCTAAGGGAACCCACACCTTCCCTAGTCCTCTTTTTGCCATTAATATACTCTTATGGTTTGGGAGACCCCCGCACGGTGTTGGACACCTATTTGAGAGAGAGAGGGTCCTTAGCACCCTGAAAGACTGGAAGGGGTCAGTATTCCCACCCGCTTTGTCACAATCTATAAAAGCCAGGAGAGCCGGAAGCTGCACTCTCCTTCCTCCTACTCATTTCCTCCTGCCAGGTGTACTGCTGGTTTCCTTTGGCTTCCCATGTGCTTGCTCCAGGATCCAACTGCATTGAGTGCTGTGAGGAGCCCTGGACCTCTCCTGGAGCGGCCCTGCATTTCCCATATCCCTGCCATCATCGAGATGGGTTTTGTATATAAATGTTTACCCATTCCCCACACCCCCTCCACACCCCTGTTTTACCCTTTTTCCTTGTGTTATAGTAAACTTGTTTCTAGTTTCAATTTCCAAAGTTTAAGTCTCTCTTTCTTATTCCCCTTTCTATCTTCCCTTGGAAGGGTGGCGGGGGGGGGGTAATAGAGAGCAATTCTGTTTTCTGGTTTGTTTGGGGTTCACCTTTAATATTTAAACCAGAACATATACGTATAGAAATTTTTGCTATTCCCCTTGATCTCCCTGGCTAGATTTAATTCTAACTGAGCTTTAGCTTTTCTAACCAGTTCTCTTGCTGCTCAGTTTCCTTGTATGCCCCCCATTCTAGCTGTCCTTTCTTACATTTCTTAGAAAGTTTCTTCTTGTGTGACAGTGTGTCCAGAAGCTCCTTTGCTCATCCAGGCAGGTCTCCTAGCATTCTTTCCTGCCTTCCTCTTTGTTGGTATACTTTGCTCCTGGACACTGAGAAGGTGATCCTTGAATACCAACCAGCTCTCCTGGGCTCCTCTTCCCTCTAGGGCTTTGTCCCATGGTACTTTGGCCAGCAGATCCCTGAAGTGATCAAAGTCTGCATGCCTAAAGTCCAGGGTCGTAACCTTTGAATACACCCTCCTAGATGTCCTGAGGATCTTAAATTCAAGTGCTTCATGATCACTGCAGCCCAAGTTGTCATTAAGTCTCATGCTGGTCACCAACCCTTCCCTGTTCCCTTTCCTTGGGAAGCAGCCCTCAAAAACAAAGGAGCCGAGGAAGGCTGGGCTTACTTTAAGAATGCAATTATGAAGGCACAGGGGCAGGCTGTCCCTGTGTGCCGAAAAAGGAGCTGGTGGGGAAGAAGACCAGCCTGGTTGAGCAGGGAACTATTGCAAAAACTCAGAAACAAAAAAAAAAATAGTGTATCAACCTCAGAAAAAAGGGCAGGTGAATCGGGAAGTATTTAGGTATATTGTAAGGTCATGTAGGAAGAGAATCAGAGATGCAAAAGCTCAGCTAGAACTTAACCTGCCATCTCTGTAAAGGATAATAAAAAATGCTTTTATAAAGACATTAATAACAAAAGGAGGGTCAGGGAAAATCTTCATTCCTTATTGGATGAGGGGAGGAACTTAGTAATGGAGGACAAGGAAAAGGCTGAGGTGCTTAACACCTTCTTTGCCTCAGTCTTTAACAAAAAGACTAGCTACCCTCAGGACAACTGGGCTCCTGAGTTGGTAGACAGGGATGGGGAGCAGAATCCCCCTCCTGTAATCCAGGAGGAAGTAGTTAGGGACCTGCTGTGCCACTTAGATCCCAACAAGTCCATGGGTCTGGATGGGATTCATCCTGGGGTGCAGAGGGAGCTGGCAGAAGAACTGGCTAAGCCACTCTCCATCATTTATCACCAGTCCTGGCTCACTGGGGAGGTCCCAGATGACTGGAGGTTGGCCAATGTGACCCCATCCACAAGAAGGGCTGGAAGGAGGATCCGGGGAACTATAGGCCTGTCAGCCTGACCTCAGTGCCTGGCAAGGTTATGGAACAGATCATTCTGAGTGCCATCCAGCAGCATGTGGAAGACAACCAGGGGATCAGGTCTAGCCAACATGGGTTTAGGAAAGGAAGGTCCTGCCTGGCTAATCTCATCTCCTTCTATGACTGGGTGACCTGCCTAGTGGATGAGGGGAAGGCTGTGGATGTGGTCTACCTTGACTTCAGCAAGGCTTTTGACACAGTCTCCCACAGCATCCTCCTGGAGAAGCTAGCAATCCATGGCTTGGACAGGTGCACCCTTGGCTGGGTCAAAAAACTGGTTGGATGACCAGGCCCAGAGAGTGATGGTGAATGGAGCTGCATCCAGCTGGTGTCCGGTGACCAGCGGTGTCCCCCAGGGATCAGTACTGGGCCCAGTCCTGTTCAATATCTTTACTGATGACCTGGATGTGGGGACTGAGTCCACCCTCAGTAAATTCGCAGATGACACCAAGCTGGGGGGGAGTGTTGATCTGCCAGAGGGTAGGAAGAGGCTGCAGGAGGACCTGGACAGGCTGGATCGATGGGCTGAGGCCAGTGGCATGAAATTCAACAAGACCAAGTGCAGGGTCCTGCACTTTGGCCACAATAACCCCAGGCAGTGCTACAGGCTGGGGGAAGAGTGGCTGGAGAGCAGCCTGGCAGAGAGGGACCTGGGGGTGCTGGTGGACAGCTGGTTGAACATGAGCCAGCAGTGTGCCCAGGTGGCCCGGAAGGCCAATGGCATCCTGGCTTGTATCAGGAATAGTGTGGCCAGCAGGAGTAGGGATGTGATTCTCCCCCTGTGCTCAGCACTGGTGAGGCCTCACCTTGAGTCCTGTGTGCAGCTCTGGGCCCCTCACTTCAAGAAGGACGTTGAGGTGCTGGAGCAGGTCCAGAGGAGAGCAACAAGGCTGGTGAAAGGACTAGAGGGAAAGTGTTATAGGGAGAGGCTGAGGGAGCTGGGGTTGTTTAGCCTGGAGAAGAGGAGACTCAGGGGGGACCTTATCACTCAAACTACCTGAAGGGAGGTTGTGGTCAGGTGGGGGCTGGGCTCTTTTTCAGGCACAGCCTGAAGTTGCTCCAGGGGAGGTTTAGGTTGGATATCAGGAAACACTTCCTCACGGAGAGGGTGATCAGTCATTGGAATGGCCTGCCCAGGTAAGTGGTGGAGGCACCGTCCCTGGATGTGTTCAAGGCAAGGCTGGATGTGGCACTTAGTGCCATAGTCTAGACGGTGTGGTGGTGTTGGTCATAGGCTGGACTTGATGATCTTGAAGGTCTTTTCCAGCCTTGGTGATTCTGTGATTCTGTGTGATTCTGTGATTCTGTTGGTGAGGACAAGGTCCAGGACAGCACCTTTTCATGTCGGTTCCTCTACCATTTGGAGGAGGAAGTTTTCATCTATGCATTCCAGGAACATCCTGGACTGCTGGTGCCTTGCTGTGTTGTCCTTCCAGCAACTGTCAGGGTGGTTGAAGGACCAGGGCCTGAGAACGTGAAGCCACTTCTGTCAGCCTATGGAGGGCCTCATCTGCTTGGTTCTGCTGGTCAGGTGGCCTGTAGCAGTGTCTGTTCTTATCTGAGCATGCAGTGAAAGTTCTGTACCCCATTTACTTTTCTTTTTAACTCTGTCCAGAGATGCTGCGAAGTTGCTAACCAAAGCTAGAAAAAAGCAGTTTGGTAGTTTGTGTGTTTTTGTTGTTTAGTTGGCAAGTTTTCTTGTGGGGTTGTTTTTTATGGAGGGAGAATTGTTGGTTGGTTGGTTTTAAGTATTCAGTGCTCCTGTGCTTGTAAAGTCTCAACCCACTTGCTCTGGGTCTAGTAGCTGGCACTATGAAGGTGGTAAATGCTGTTAGTGATGCTGCTGCCTGTCCACAACACAAAGTTCAGAAGAGGTACAAGGCAGTTTGCAGTGGGGAGATGCAGCTGTGTTGCCCCCTGCCACTCAGGACCTCCTCTGCCTTCAGAAAGGTCTGTAGGGAGAACACACTTGTGGGCCTGACAGTTCAGTGAGTCAGATCCTGAGCTTGCAGGGTGGGTTTTGTCTGTGCTCAATATTGTCCTCAGGAAGCTTGTTACCAGAGTAACTGTTCTGTAGTGATTTCTAGCACTGGAAGAATCATAGCATGTACTTCTAGCTCAAAAAAAAAATAAAATTGAACCAACAACACACCTGCAAGGGTACTGGGTGTTCTGTATTATGTAGATGATGGCAATGCTTTGCATAACAAATTCTCAAAATATTTAATTAATTTGGATTTTTTTAATGCATGACAAGTACCTGTAGCCCCCAGGAACTGTATTCCATTACGGAATGTAGCCTTTAACTTTAGGTGCCCTGCCCCAAATTAATTTTAAAAGGCACAGGATGGAAAAAAACTGCAAGAGTGATCAAATAGACAAGTAACAGGTATCACTGTTGTCTCACCTTTATACCAGTTTAGCTTTGCTTAAAGGTGGGTAAGACACAGTACCATTTGATGACGTAAGAGAGAAAAAAAACCAGGATTAATAAAAGTTTACACCAGCAGCTTTTTTTATGCTTAAAGCTCAATAATTTATGGTTGGACTCAATGATCTTAAAGGTCTTTTCCAACCAAAACGATTCTATGATTAATTTGCCACATTCACATTTAGTTTAGCCTTTATTCCTCACATAGGCATCAATCCAGAGCCAAAGGAATTTGGAGTATAAATACACAATTCTTTACTTCTGTTCCTAGGAAGTGTAGGACTAAAATATGAGGTAAGGAACTTTCATGGCAAAATTGTAAATATTTAGAGAATTTAGAGCATGGACCATAAAAAATTACTACCACTTAGGATGATTTCTTAATGAAGCTGTGCCTTAGTGTTGTTTTGGGGATTTAACCCTTTTATAATTTGTTTTTCTTTTCTTCTTTTTCTTTTCTCCTGAGGTCTTTGACAGCTCGTTAGCACAAGGGAACAAAGATAGACAGCAGCTGCAAAGGTAACAGGGAAGGTGTAGCAGAGACAGTAGTCTGGAGATAATATCAGGTGATGCTAGTTTGTGGCCTTCTGTTGTGAAAATAATCCCGACAAGCGAAGAGAGAGTGCTTGTGTTTGGTGCTGTGATCACCAGCAGGTGGTGGGTTGCTCCACTCTCAAGAGTATTGAACAGATTTTTATGGCAGGCAGGACAGAGGGAGATTTCTGTGGGTTCCAGCTTTGCAGTCTATCTGGGAATAAAAATCTGAATTGCATCAATACCTTTCAATAGAAGTTTTTAAAATGTGAACGTAACAAAGAAAGGAGGTGAAATGTTAAATCAGTCATGTTTGCATATACACCTGTATCTGAAGTGATTGCCAAATTTCAACTAGCTAATGGAAAAATGCTAAGGCTTGTCTTAGAGGTAGCTGTTAACTTGAGGACAAGTGAAAGAAAGAAATCTTATGGATAAGAGAATTTTTGTGTATACTAATTATATGAAATCTCAGTAGGAGAAATACCACTCCAGAGTGCCAGCAGTGCCATTAGCTTTGTGATAACTGCTGAACTGAGTGATTGTTTATAAGGGATTAGCATGTCTAATTTAATTTTTGTAAAATTTTTCACAGGCTAGTAAAGGACATGGATAATGTCTGTCCTGAGAAAAATGATGTCAAAAGCTGCCCCCGGGACTCTGGATATGACAGCCTATCCAACAAGCTAAGCATACTGGACAAGCTTCTCCATACTCACCCTGTGTGGCTGCAGCTTGGTCTGAACGATGCTGAAGCCATGGAAATTCTGCAGGCCCAGCCTCCTGGGGTAAGAAGTTACATTTCAATTTATTTGATGCAAGTGTTAAAAAAAACAAACCACAAAACCAATGACAAAAAAACCCCAAACCAGCCAACCAACATCCCACCCCCATTTCTTCTGTGCTTTGGGTAATCCAAGTGAGGGCTTCCTGAGTGCTTGCCAGCTGGACCCCTTGGAGTGTGACCCATTACCTGGGCTGGTACACTTGGGGGACTAGTTTGGGGTCCTCTGGAGCTAAGAACTAGACTGCTGCAATTACAGCTCCAAAGCTGGACCTTGCTAACCTGGGCTGCATGTAACAGATGTATTTCCCTGTAATGAGAAAGTGACAGATAAATGGGAGATGTCAGCATTTTATCCTTCGCTGGTGCCTGCAGTGAAGTTGCTGTGGTGGAACCCAGGCCCAGCGTGCGTGGATGAGGCTGATGGCATGTTTTAGTGCTGCCTCCATCGTGGTGCAGAGGATGGCATGAATGGGCCAGTGGGACACAGGAGCACCCCACAATCAGTCTCCTCCACACTCTGCAGCTTCACTCAAGGCTTGGGATTTGCTGTGTGTTAAGCTAGAAAGCTTGGAGAAGGACATAATGGACCTGGTGTCATGTGACTGTGTTATACAAGTATGAGATGCTTTTCTAAATGTTCTACTGCCATTTTACAGCAAGCTGTTGAACCTGATACAGTAACGACCAAGTAAAATCTGAGATGCTTTGTAGAGATCAGAGACCAAGTTGGTTTTGTTCCTTTTGTCTATAGTCTGTCCCTAGTAAGGCATCTGTGATGAAGCTAAAGCCATGTCCTTTTGCCTTCTCCACAACAGATATTTCTAGTTAGGAAATCTGCAAGATTGCAGAAGAAAGTCATCTCTCTGCGTCTGCCTGGTGACTGTGGGTCCTGCCTAAAAGAATTTGCAATAAAAGAAAGCACATACAGTAAGTTTTAAGTTATGTACTTCACAGCTCCTTGTCACCCTGTATGAGCCAAGAGCACTCTGGGCTGCTGACACCCAAAGTCATGCAAACCGTGTCACAGACTGCCTGTGGTGCCACCTGCTGGGGTCAGGGATAGCCTGGAGAAGGGAAGAGAAACCGAAATGCTTAAGTCCATGCTGGACACAACAGGAATATTTCTTGTGCGTACCTGGCTGAATCCAGGATTCATTGATTATTATGGGTAGTTACCCTCTTCTGTAGAAACAGTCTGTAATCCTGCCTGCTGTCAATGAACTGTCCTTGCATTTCCTTGTACTCAGGGACTGCTTTTGGATGCAACTCTGTCATGAGCTGTCTTGTATCTACAAATTTGTATGTGGTGTTTTGTTTTTTAATGTAATAACTAGATGGATTTTAATCCTTAGGAACTGTTTCTGATGCAAGATCAGTTGTATTTCTTTTTGAATTCCAGCTAGATTTATTCCCTGTTTTCTAACAGAAATGAGCAAATTTTAAGAGTTCCAGTCACTTTTAAACCGATACTGTACTTATGTCTTTAGAGGGAGGATGTGAAAAATATGTTTGAGATACAGGAATGAAAAAAGGAAGCTGCAGCTGGTGAATGTATGTGGTGCAGAATCTGCAAGTAGTTCATTCTAACATGAAAATGAAAACCAGAGAAAATCAGCAACAATTTCAGTTAAATTTCCCTGAGGCAGAGGGTCCGGGGCTAACTTCTGTTTCTATTAATGAACAGAGATAATGTTAGTTGAGTTTTTTCCTTTTTACAGCTCCCTTCACTGCCTCAGTAACAAAAAGTTAATTCTGTGTGTCTGGGTTTGGTTCCAGTTACAAAAAACACATGGCAAAGAGAAGAGAAAGCTATCAGTGACAATTGATCTAAATGTGATCTTGTACTGATGAATTCCCTGTCTCTCATTTAGAAAAAAACCTAAAATAATAATGTATTGTAAAAGCTTGTCCATGAAAGATCACAACGGGGAAGTTTGTACTGACAATTTTACTCACCAGTCACAGCTGAGGTTCTTATTGCAGATGTGAACTCTCATCTTAGCCCAGCCCAAATCACCTGCATGCTTACTGTCTGCATTGGTAGTGTCTTTGTGAAAGAAACCCCTTTTTCTGGGCACAAAAATGACCAGGTTGTCCTGGCCTTCAGTGTAAAGGTCGGATAAAAGACCAGAACCTGACAAGAGTTCTCCTCTGGTTCATGTGCAGAGACTATAGTCAGTAGCAATGAAAACTTGGCCTGGGGGAGCTGGCTGTACAGGATGGAGCTGTGACAAGGTTACACCTTTTGCTCACTGAGAGGCATTGCTGAGGTGTCCAAAGCTGCTGTGTGCCTTTTGGCTTTCCCCACCAAGGCCACGAGTCTGCCTTGTTACAGCCCAGATTTGTCACTGGAATCAGAGAGAGCCTAATGGAAGGGAGGTGGCAATCACTTCTATGTCATTATTACTGTGAACAATTATTTATACAAATCAGAAACAACGGTATTGAGTGGGAAAAAAATAAAAGGCATTGTTCATGTCTTCCCTTCCCGTTGTGCAAGGCAATAGCACAAAGCAGAATCGTCTGAGGATTTTTAACAGGGTTTTCATGTTAAATGCTTTTCTTGGATTGAATGAAAAATTATGTTTAGGTTGCCAACACATCTGGGGAGAAGATGAGTAGGACAGAATGCAAGAGGAGGAAATAGGAGATTTAAAATTAGGTATATTATTACACTGGGCAAACAAAGCCTCAGTTATTGATTTATTGTCTATTAGCAAAACCCTGTGCAGTTCTAATCACTCGTTGGTCTGTTTCCCAGGAAGTAGACCATGAATTTGGAATACAAAACCAAAACCCCCACCAAGACTATCTGTACAATACCATATATTCTTGAAAATGCCTTTAAAAGAGACATGTGCTCCTACACACGGTTGCTTTCTCTTAACCAAACAGTAGTTTGATGGTGCAAACAGTAATTTTATGCAAAATCTGAGTTGCATTTTATTAAGCTTTTCTAAGGAACGGTGGATAGATGTGTGATTCTTTCTGACTTGTAACTTTCTTCACAGCATTTTCCTTGGAGGGGTCTGGAATAAGTTTTGCTGATTTATTCAGGCTCATTGCTTTCTACTGCATTAGCAGGTAAGATGGTGTTATGCTCTGAGTCACATTGCTAGACTGTCTTGAAAGAAAAGTCTCAAAGACTTGGTTCAGTGTGATATTGTCAAGGTTTAATGCAGAGCTGGCAATTAAATGAATGACAGATACTCTCTATAAACCCCTTTCCCTTTCCAGAAAGGGAAAGGAAAGAGAATAAGAGAGAGAGACTTATGGTTTGGAAACTGAAGTACACAGCTTTAATGAAACAATAATGATGAAAAAAAAAGAAATGTGTACAAAACCAGTATCCTGCTCTCCCCCAGTTATACCCATGTCACCACTGAGGCTGCAGGGCCTATGAGGAGTCAAGGGTTTCCTGTCTTTGTACTGAGTCCATAATGGTGTTCTAGACTCTAGATTATCTCTGGTACGATGTTTAAAGTGTCTTTTCAAATACTTTTTAGTGAGTGTATCAGTCTTGTGCATATGCTTGATTTGAATTTGAGTGGTATGATGAGATCCTGTTTTTTCAAGTTAACATACAACATAGAGAATATTTATCTGACAGAAACCCACTATCTGTGCTACCACAGATGGTTGGCTTGTTCACAGCCTTAAAAAAATTATGCTGACACCAGTTGTATGTAGGATTCCTGTGGTCCATTTGTTCTCATTTACTGTTAATTACATAGGTGCTTCTACTACAGGTTTTGCAGTTCAGCATGCACTGTTGTCTGAGGGTGTATCAGTAACAGTTGGGCAGGCAAGAGGTATAGTACTGGTCAATGGTAGTACTCATACAATGTACATATGGTTGAGTAGTTTTGTCCCTTAAAATCTCTTTTACACTGGATGTGACTTATGTTGGTGTTCACGCATTCATGCGTCTCCCTTTGCAAACATTTATTCATCTTCTAGCATGCAGTGAAGAGAAACCAGATCTTAGAATAAATTATAAAGACTTCCTTAAAGTGTGTTTTCAGCCTTAGGACAGAGTAGCACCAAAACATCCTAGCTTAGAAATTTTTAGATAGCTGCCCAAATACTCTTTTCAATTTTTATTCTGAGAACTGGAGTTCAAATTTGAGAGCAATCAACGGCGTATTCAGGAAATAAGTTTTGTTGAAGGGTTAAGGGAAGGTAACACTTTTGCATCTCACTGGTATGCTTGTGAAAGACCAGGTATAAAGGCTTCTACTCTAACGGAAGAAAATATTGGATGGCTCTGTGGAAATTAGCCTAGAGAGAGTCCTGGGGACTTGACTGTCATTTGCACTTCACACCACTTTCCCATATAAAGGAGCCCTGGGGTTGGTAAGATTTTCGCTGTGTGCTGTATGTTTAAGGCTCCTGCTACAGCTCAAGAAGAAAATAAGAATCAGAGTTCAGCTACTGCCAGTATTGAAAACAAATGCTTTTAAAACCATGGATTTTGTTGTGAAAACCATAATTGTTTTTCTCTTCAACAACAGGGATGTCCTTCCATTCACCCTGAAGTTGCCTCACGCTATTGCTGCAGCAAAGACAGAAGCTGAACTTGAAGAGATTGCTCAGCTTGGACTGAGTAAGTAGTTCTCTACATAAATTCCGTCCCTGTAGCATTTCTGTAAGCTTGAAGAAACAGTCTGTATCAGTAAATAGTTCATGTTGGTCAGTGATGATACAGATATCATTTAGAAAAGCAGCTTCTCTATTGCCAAACGGTGGCCTTGGTGCTCTTCCTTCCTTCTGTGCCTTCTGTGATATTTTTTTGGTGCTGTTTCCTTCCTCCCTTCTCTCCCCTCTCTGGGCAGCCCTTGGGCAAAGCAAGTCTTACAATCCCCAGACAGAGGTTTGATGTAGCTTCTCCTCCAAGGGCTAGTGTTGGCTGTGGGCTCCCATAGCAGGCACTGGCTTAATGATTTGCTGGAGTTACCAGGAGAGTGTAGGAACTGACATTCACTGTTAGTAAAGCTTCTGTTCAGATTGACATGATCTTAGAATGGTGATTTTTGAGATCAGTGGCTCAATGGCTTACTAATAAAAGGAGAAGTGTATACCTAGGATCTGCAGAATGTATCGGTGTGCATCGGTTTGGTGAAATTTTAAGAAAACCAAAACAACAAAAGAAAATGCAAGGACATGTCCTTGCATCTGTTGATACTACTGCTACGACCAAATGCAGGCTCTTTGTAAAACCTTGTACCTTGGGCATGCAGGAGATGCAGAGCCTGGCAGGGTTTGAAACTTGGGCTCCGCTCAGATGAGCGGTTGAGCAACTCCTGCGAAATGCTGAATGGCTTCATTTCCTTTTGCAGGAAGGGACTGTTGTGTGTCAGCAGTCTTCGTCCCACCAGATTTTTTAATCATCTTTGGTTAAGA
The DNA here is from genome assembly GCA_020745705.1 of Hemiprocne comata. Classification (NCBI taxonomy): domain Eukaryota; kingdom Metazoa; phylum Chordata; class Aves; order Apodiformes; family Apodidae; genus Hemiprocne; species Hemiprocne comata. The sequence continues at coordinate 123,334,801 of CM036588.1, forward strand.
AATGGTTCCTCAGTAAATCAGTGTTAGCATGAGGCTATGTGGTGGGACTTCGCAGCAAAGCCATATGCATTTGTTTCTCTGCACTAGCAATGCAATTAAGGGATTTGTTTTAGAGAGGAGGCAAAGTTTGGATTTTCATGGGAACAGAGTCAAACACAGAGCTGTTGATAAGGTGCATGTTTGAATGGGAAAAAACAAACAGGTCTGATTGAGATAGTGTTGTAAATACAGTCTCCCAGTGATAAGTGGAAGCCTTAAAGTAATATTAGGTGAGTTTCTCCATGGGAGATGATAATGGTGGTGTTGAGCAGGCTCTCCAGACTGACCACACTGTCTTTGTCCTCAGTACACCAGAGGACCATGGCCTGCTTGCTGCAGAGTTAGGCTTGCTCTTGGACAGTCACTGTCTACATTATGTGTATTATTTCTTTAAGCTGATGGATTTAAAGCTGAAGAGGAGACTGAAGGATCAGTGTTGAACTGTGTGGTTTGTGTATTTGGGGTCAGTTATCTACTATACACCAGATTAAGATCACAGTGACTGTGAGCAAAAGCTGGACAACAAAGCTGAGATTTTGATGGAGTTGTAGGTGTCCACATGCAAAAGAGTACACCAAGAAGTCACCCCTTCAATGCTGTAGACCCAAGAGTTACCTAAAAACTCCAAAGGGCCCTTCCTGTTAAGTGTGAGCTTTCCTTAAGCAACACGTAGGCACAGAACACCCTGGTCTGAACACGGAGGGTGGTAGCTCCTGTCAGAGCTCTGTTACACCAGAGGATCAGAGGGGGAGAAATGCACAAGGCAGGTCAACAGCATGAAGCCCAGCAAACCACATCAGGAAGAACTGAGGGTAAAGGTGTCAAGGCTGTTGCCAACCTGTAAGGTTTCAGGTGCTGAACATAAGATTCCCTCTCTGTCTCTCTTGTGTCATCTGCAGCAGCACTTACATCGTGCGTGTTTGCAGCAGCCCACGTGCCAGGCACACTTGCCAGTCTGCTGAGGGATCTGCAGGCAGGATGTGGAGTCACAGAGCTGGATAAAAACAGCAGTGTTGCATGACTATGTAGAGAAATATGTCTGTGCCCACACATGTTCTCTGGCAGCAGCCTGTCACCAGGGACTGTTTCCTGTCCCTGGCTCCATAGGCAAGACACGCTGTGATGGACACTGTTGTAGAGTGCTGGGCATTCACACAGTTGGGCCCCGGTGTCATTGCTCAACAGCCCAAATGAGGCATCTTGACACTACAGGAAAAGGGGCCATGCCAGGCTTGGCAACTTATAGCAAAATCTCCCTCCTCTGGTATTCCTCCCTTATTTCAGACTGATTGCTGTCCTCAACGGCTTGTCTGGTTTCAGTCTTCATACTTTCAGGAGCCAATGGGCTTTACCAATGACTCGGTTTCAAAAACATGCTGACACTGGGACAAGTGCAGAGGCTGCAGCTGCAACTTGCTGGTTTAGCATAGGTTTTCCACACTGCTGGTGTGGGACTGCACATTTGGTCTGTCTGTGTTGCTGCTGAGTGTCTAAAACCTCAGGCCAACTGTGTCACCATTGCAGAGGCAGGGCTGCAGGACAGTGCTCTAAAAAGACTCCAGCGTTTGGTCTGCATAGCTAAAGATTGTGTGCTCCCACCACAGCAAAATGTGAGCTGTCTTTTCATGTGTAGTTTCATTTGTTCACTATCAAAGGAAACCAAACCAAAAATTTTGGTGCATTCCCATAAGTGGACGTTAGCTGATATAAATCAGCCTAACTGCTGCCTTTAATAGAGTGAGCTTATTAATGCCAGCTGAGAATGTAGGGTTATTTCTCCTGAGATACTTAGTGAGTAGCGTATGTTCATTTCAGTCTCAAGATGGTAAGAATTATGGTATTACAGTCTCCATTCCTTTATTTGATTCTCAGTTTCTTTTTAAGCTTAGTTCAGTAGGCTGATTTCAAGCTACACATTGGCCATGGTGTTTATAAATCAGTAAGAGCAGCCCTGGGTGTGTAGCATGGAGTTATGTCTGGTGATGCTTTAAGAGGTTCAATTGGATTTATTCCCTCCCGCACCCCCCCCCTCCCCCCCCCCTCTGAATTAATAAAAACTTGTCTAAATTTGTTAGTGCTTCAAACTGGTGCTGTAGAGCTGAGCATTCTGAAAGCTGTCTGCACGCTGTTTTGCATTCTTACATTAACGCAATGGTGGTTTTCAGACTTTTGGAGCTCCCCAGCCAACAGCAACCCCCTGGATCCTTCACCTCCTCACAGGCCTGTGCCTTCGGACAGTGCTTGTAAAGACTCGCGCCAGCTCTGCCTTATAAATGGAGTGCATTCTATACGAACCAGAACGCCTTCAGAGCTGGAGTGCAGCCAGACCAACGGAGCACTGTGCTTCATTAATCCCCTCTTCTTAAAAGTGCACAGCCAGGATGTCAGTGGCAGTCTGAAAAGGCAGAGCTCGAGAGCTCCAGACGTGAATGGCACAGCGAGGCCTCGCTCCCCCCCCACCCCGGCCACCACCTCCTTCTATTAATAGCATCCTCACGAGTCCACAGCTTTCCAGGACTATAAAGCAGGCAAGCATGCCAGAAACAGTCAACCATAAGAAAGAGAGAGGCTTGGATTTGCTGCAGAGTAAACCAACCCCTATTCCGCCTCCTCGGCTGAAGAAACAGGCTGTTTGCTCAGAGGTAGAAGGTAGCTCAAAGACCGCAGGGGTAACTCAACCTGGCTGCAGCTCGGTGCCTGTGCCCGAAGCTGCTGGCATTCCAGGTGAAACCCTGCCTGAGCCTGCTCCAGCAGCTGCCAAAAAGACGACAGCTACCAGCTCTGAGTCACACATACTGTGGAATGGAGGCAGGCAGAGACTGAGCGACATGAGCATTTCCACCTCCTCGTCTGACTCGCTGGACTTCGATCGGAGCATGCCACTGTTTGGCTACGAGGGGGACACCAACAGTAGCCTGGAGGATTTTGAGGGGGAAAGTGACCAAGAGAGCATGGCACCCCCTTTGAAGCCCAAGAAGAAAAGAAACAGTTCATTTGTTCTCCCCAAGATTGTGAAATCTCAGCTACGGAAAGTCAGTGGGGTTTTCAGTTCCTTCATGACCCCTGAAAAGAGGATGATTAAGAAAATTGCAGAGATGTCCCGGGACAAACGCACTTATTTTGGATGCCTAGTGCAGGACTATGTCAGCTTTCTGCAGGAAAACAAGGAGTGCCATGTTTCAAGCACTGATATGCTGCAAACCATCCGGCAGTTCATGACCCAAGTCAAGAACTATTTGTCCCAAAGCTCCGAACTTGATCCCCCAATCGAATCGCTGATTCCCGAGGACCAAATAGGTAAGAAACAGTGTCCTGTGTTTTGGGGGAAGGTGAAAATGTGTAATCTGTGTTTATAGTGATAGTCTTTGTGTCAGTTTGGAAAGGTGTTACTGACTTTGCTAGCAGAGTCAAGCCATTGAATATTTGAGTTGTGAAACAAAATAAACCCCCATACACCCCCCTGCCCCCAATCACCCTATCAACTCAGAAGAACTGTGCTACAGAGCTGTTCATTAAAAGTTATCCTTAAAATAGCTGCAGTGTAAACTTCACCTGTGAATTTTACTTTTTTTTTACCTGCTCTACTGTTAACAATACAAAATTCTGTGTTTGCTGGTGCTCGTGTATTTTTCCCTGAATTGGGTTGAGATAGTTCTTGATCCTTGGACTAATAATGTGCCATTTTTACATATGGATTGTAGCCATAAAACTAAAATTTATTTGAAATCAGTGACAGTTAAGATCAGAGAGACATTTCATAGCAACTTACTTTTGAAATAAATCTCCTTCTCCCAAACATTCCAATTCACTCCTAGAAAAGCTGCAGTGTTCCTACACTTGAAACTAAATAAAGAGATGTCTAGGAGTTTTAAAAAACAAATTAACAAATGTGTGCAAGAGAGAAGGGGCTGTTAATCTCAGGTTTTCTATACCTCTCTGTTACATGTATGTGTTTATAGATGGTTGCAGCTGAGCTATATGTTTGAATACATGTTTTAACAACTTGTGTATCCACAAAAGTGAAATCACTGTTGCTGTGTAAAATCTCACTGTCCTTCTATCTTGCCTAGTCTGAGCAGTATTTGTAAGAGAGCCTATGAGCCAGTTCTAGGAGGTAAACATCCCTCAGGGCAGAATACTTTTCTTGTGAGCTCACTTCAGTCCTAATTTGCTTGTTTTTCTTCTGTACCCTCATTTCACAACAGTTGGCCTGGTGCAAAATTCGCAGACAGTTCTTTCTCTGGGACTAAAGGGTGATTTTATGTTGACATTTCTGTCTGTCCTTGGTCGAGAGGAAGTATTCTCATGTAACCTCAACTTCATGTATACAAAGTCAAGCAAAAGTAACAAGCACTGCTAAAGCAAATACAACAGTAGGAAGAGTGTCCTTGAAGTCAGGACTCTTTCAGAAAAAGATGTATAATGTTCTCACTGGAATAATAAAGAATATTACGTGGGCGGTATGTGGAAGAAAAACGACCAATTGAGCAGTGGTGCAGGCTCATTTTTGCCTGGATTTCTGCGGAGTACTGGGTATTTGGCAAAGAAATACAAATCTAGTTTGCTTGTAATTTTGTGAAAGCTTGGTTTGAGTTGTACTTTTCATTGTAAGAGTGTGGTTTAATCAGGCTGCGGGTCTCTGGCGGCTGGCAAAATGCTGTCTGCTTTTACATGTTTCTGTAGTTTGGAGCAGCAAAAGCTATGAAACGTAATAATTAAACTACATTGGTTTTCTTCAGCGACAGAGAGTCTGGCTTTGATCCTGTGATTAAATGCAATTAATTTATGAAGTGAGATAGTTTAAACAAAGGAAGAACTTGCTTTTGAATCATATGCTGCCTATGCCTTGAGCCTGCAAACAACCGCAGTGGATCGGGAGTGTCAGATGCTGCTGATCTAAGCAGATAACTATGTAACAGCAGGATTTAGTCATCCCTATAGAGAAATTTGTATGATTTAGCCCTGACTATTACCCGCAGTTTTGCTTGACTATTTCAGTATGGAATGGCAGCCTGAATTTTAACTTTGTGAACAGTCGTTTCTCCTCTCTTGTCAGTTCACACTTTGGTGGTGCGGAGTTTTCCTCTCGATGCCTGGGGCTGGCTGTGTGCTGCTGGGAAGACATTCCTCTCTGTTCAGGGGCTGCTGTCCCACAGCGCAGGGGTCAGCCTCGGTGGCTCTGCTGGGCTGGCGGCTGCCCAGTCGGAGCGGTGCTGGGATGGTCTGACAGCAGTTTCACACCCATCCCCCGGGGCTGCAGCGGGAAGCGCTGGGGCCGCTCAGCTCTCCGGGCCAGCCCTGCCTCTGAGGGGAATTGGGGCTGCGCTTGCCTCCCATGCCCAGCCAGCTGCAGTCTCCCATTCTGGGCAGCCAGGCTTCACCTTATCCTGCTGCTGTCCCCTGAACATGGGTGTGTGCTAGAGCAGCAACCCACAGGCTTAGCGAGGGCCCTTGATGTTTGGGACTTTCTCCTGTGTCTGGGAGGGTTACCTTGTGGTAGTGTAGCTTCCCTTGTAGAACTAATTGTCACTGACTTCCCAGGCTCTTGCAAGCAAAAGACTTCAGTGGGAGATCTTTTAAGTTTCCCAGGCAGAGGGCATATCAAATTGTTTAACTTCTGCCAAATCATCAGTAGAATGTGCATCCATGTTTCTGATTATCCCGACAGGTGCCTCCTAATCTTAGCACTGGTGGCTGTTAACCCTTCCTGGAACAATGGGGTTGGGACAGAATCAAGACTAAAGCACACATCTTCTTACTGTTGAAGGATGCATGCAAAGTATGTTTTAAGAAGTTGTCCACACCTGAATATGTATCCATGGAACAGAGACCTGGACTGGTCAGAGGAGATTCTGATAGTCCACAGCTGCTTGAATAGCAAATGTTCAGGAGTTTTTGTTTGTGCTGCTTCTTTTCCTGGCTGCAAACAGAAAAGAGTCAAGTTGACTGTCACTGCTTCTCCAGGTGATCACCATATGGGACCTAACACCTGAACAACTTCAGTCCCAGTGCCCAAATCTCGGCCTAGCCCAAGAAATTATTGGTTTAAATAATTTGGCAAAAGGTATTCACTGATCGTGTAGGAAGGTACCTGAACAGTACTGCCTGTTATTTGCTTTGGTATTTCTAATGCATAATGGATCTTTTAAATGTTGAATGTTGAGGGGCTTGGAGAGAACATGTTGGTCTCCCACTGGCAGGACGTGCCTTGTGGTAGGGACTCAGGTCTGTATGGAGGAGCTGGAGGCTGCACAGAGGAGCGTAGTCCATTCCCCACAGGAGCTGGTGTGCCATCGTGCTGAGGGAGGCTTCTCTGGGCAGTGCTTTGGCCTTGGTGGTGTTCTTGCTGAGAGGCAACGTTTACTTCTGTTCCTACAAGATTTTATCATGTTAGCTTTAGGCCTCTTTCCGACTTCGGAAGATAACTTTAAACGTGGTCTCCAAAGGACTGGTGATGCTCTTCTCCCATCCTTGTCATGATATCATGTGTGGATTTGGTATGTGAACACTGCTTTATCATCCACATTTCAAATAAAAATACTAAATATACTAAAGCCCAGGGCTGACCCCCATGGTACCTCTTTTCAAATACCTGTCCCGTTTGACAGTCAGCCACTGATAACTGGGCTCTCAGGGCAGTATTTTGTGCACCCATTCATGCATTCACCTTATTGTAATTACAGCAAGACAATATTTGCTTTGTTTGTTTATAGAAAAGTTGCAGGTAATAGGGTTATGGATCTTTAAATGGTTAAGATACAGCCCACTCCCTGCTCCCCTTTTCTTCACTGATCCAGCTATCCTCTTAAAGCACATAGAATGGTATGCCACTGTTCATTCTTGAAAAAACTCATGTTGGCTATACTTTAGAACTGTAGTACTGTTTAGGTGCTTTTACATTTGCTTTGGTGTCCTGTCACCCTACCCTGTTCATCCCAAGATACCATCCTAGTACCTTTTCATGTTGAGTTGAGGCTGACCAATGTGTCCCCCAGCACTCCTCCTTTCACTATGGGAGCAGGAGGGTAGGGCAAGTAAGAGGCAGTGGTAAATGCGCTGGGCAGAGGATCTGGTTCTCCCTTTCTCAACCATCCCTTTGATTTGCTTTGTGACTTATTCCCTACTCTTTTATTACTTCTTTAAGAGAAGACGTGTTTACCACACAGCCATAGCTTGAGTTTTAAGTAGCCCATAGCAGATTAAAGGAAATCAAACCTAGCACAGGTAGTTCTGTGATTCATTGGTGTAATTTATGTAAGTAAAATGAGGAGAGGTTTACCCTAGAGACCTTTCTTTCCTAGTTGCTCAACTTCTGCCATCGCTGCCTATCCATCACCCACCTCAATCCTACCTCTGTTTTCAGGGTTGTGCAGATTATCAAGGAATGTGGGTTGTGTGAGGTCTTACTTTCAAGTCTTGCTTCTTCAGAGGAGATGCCTTTGTCTGCACTGTGGACTAGGCATGTGTCACAGTAGACATCCCCCAAGAACGGGACACTTGGCCATCCTGACATGAGCTGCCTTACAATAGACCCGTATCAGTCATGCTGGTCCATGAACATGCAAGATACTAGGAGAATTCAAAACAAAGCAAACTCAGTGTAGTCAGGTGTCCTGCATATACACACTGTGGTGTTCCAAAGGAACCTTCTGCATTCAGCCTCACAGGCAATGCCACTGGTGCAGAACTGAGCCTTTCTGTGATGTTCCCAAGCTCACTCAGTCTCTCTCTGAGCCTTTCTTTTACTGATGAGTGGTTTGGCCATTGCAGATGATAAACAGGGCTTGTGTGTAAATCCAGGGATTGGAATCTGACAGGTAACCTCAGTGGAGCAACGGCTGGCAACAGATAAACCGACAGCCTGGAAAAGGTGAGAGCACGCCTGCTGTTTCGGGCAGCAAGGGCTGGAAAGAGGCTGTGTGAGGACACTGGCAATGACTAATATGTTGTCCTCTCTAGATGCAGACTTGTGCGGTTTGCAGCAAAACAAAATAGCATGTCAGCACAGGATACAGATGTGTTTCCACAAGTGACAACGAAACTAGCTGGCTGGCCTTTACAATTCATTTATCAAAGCACTTCCAGTTCCCATTTTGAGGCTAGGAGCTAATTATAGGTACCATAAGATTCAACTAAAAAAAAAAATCTGAACAGTGTCTGTTTTGGTTTTTGGGGTATTAAGGATCCTCAGAGGATATTTTGAAAACATTTTGCGTATGCTGAAGTAAATAGCATTTTTTTTTTGCCAATTTGGATCCAAGAAATATACAGAGATGTTAATGCAAAGGATCAGTACTCAGTTCACAACTTAAGATGCTAATTTGCCTGGGAGGCCCTCCTATACTTTTTTTTGCAGCCATTAGAAGTTAAACAGTGAAAGCTGCTGCTGGCTTGGAATTGTTTTCATAGAATCAAATCCAGAAACACCTTTGTCTGAATAGGGATGGTAGAACCAGTAAATAGTTTGGTCTGGTCCCAAACATGCTTATAGGTATCTTGTGACACTGAATATTGGCCTAGGACAGAGATCACAAGAAATTGTGTCCTTCCAGGTGTTAATAACAACAGAAATATTTATATTGATTTTATATTAATTAGGATACATGGATACATATGGGTGTTACTATTGACCATTTAAAAAAAAGGTAGTCCAGTCTTTATCAATCTTGGTGTGTTGTTGGCCTCATCAGTTTGCTCGAATTTGCCACTTTTTAATTTGAGGGCAGAACTCCATGGTTCTTATGTCTGTGCCAAGAATTCATAAAGGAGAAGAGAAGGTTGTGTAGTGTTTTGGGTTTAGTTTGGTGGTTTTCTTGGTTGGTTTTCTGGTTTTGTTTTTTCTCTTTAAACAACACCAAAAACCTTGGACACACTGTCATATCTTCATCACTTCCTCGCTAGTCACTTGCTGGCTAGTCCTGTGCAAATGTTCTGCATTAAAATGACAGTTTTTCTTGGTCTACCCTTGGAAAGCAGAGGCAGTTAGTATCTCTCTGGAATCTCAGCTATATGCCCTTTAATTCATTAGTGTCCTATTCACTGTAATATAGTCACTGAGCAGCACCGAAGGGTGCTAAATATCCCACCCTATTTTTATTTACCTGATCATGTTAACAGCACAAAATCCCTTAGGAACATCCTTCAGCAATCAGTGTTTTGATTCTGTGTAGAGCTTTGAGCACAGCCACATGAGTTACCTGCTCTCTTCCTCTGTGTTGCTTCACATCTATTTAAGTTCCCAGAGGAGTAGTGGAATGTGATGGAGTACATTTCAAAGCAATTTTTATGCACTGCTTTTGGAGCCTGTGATGAATTGCAGATATGAAAGAACGCCTCCTTTCCATTTTACACAGCCATAAAATCTGTGTGATTCATCTGGATGGGAAGCTGTGGGTGTGGCACTAATTTATTAAGGGTTGAGGGCAGAAGGCTGAAAGCTTCCACTTCTCCCTACAGATAACGAGCCTGGCCAAGGCTGGGGCTCTGTGTAGGAATTTTCCCTCCAGGCAGCATGCAGTTCCTGTAGCTTCTGGGGAGGAATTGCTTCTGCAGCTCCTTCCATGCCGATACTGCCAGCAGCTGAACCAGCTCCAGTCTGGAGCCTATAGGGATCAGCCACAGAAGCCTACGGAGTTTTCCCATCTCCCATCCCAGGTGAAGCACTCACTTAGTATCAGACCAAGGGCTCTGAGGATTCTTTGCAAGTCGATGAGCCTTTTGTGACCAAATGTGGTGTTGACCCTGCTTTGTTGACATGAAGGATGGCTGACACTATTTGTGTGCAGAACTTCAGTGGAAGCCTGGGGGAGTTAAAATTTCATGGGGATATAGAGTTCTTTTGCTTAACATGTTTGGAAGCACTGACTGCTTTAATTCGGACTTAAACAAGACCAGGCACTTGGAATGCAAACTGCAGAGGTGCTCTGCTTAAAAGCAAAGCAGTTTGTGTTTTTGCTATTTAAAAAAAAAAAAAAAAAAAGAACAGGCAGTAGAACTACAGTAAGCTGAATTGTAAAAAAAAATAAATTAAAAAAATTAAAAATCATCATCGATTAAGCTAGCAAGAAGCTGTGTGCCTTCTAGAAGTTTAGCTGGCTAATTTACCCACGGGTGAGATACGTGCATTTTTCTTAGTGGAAAAATATTTCTGCCTCATGAGGCCCAAGGATTGGTTTGATGGCAGGAGAGGCAGCAGAAGGGTGATGCTTCTGCTTCCCTGGCCAGGTTTGGTAGCGCTGTCGGTGGCATCGTGTGGCTCTGGGATCAGTCATTTGAAATGTTGCCACTTGTTACGTGTAATTGGTGGCTCTGATCTGGCGGGAAGCAGGATCCTCCCTTCACACCATGTGACAGACCATCCGGAAAACAGGTCAGATTGGTCATGCCTTTACTGGTGGCCAGAGGGGAATCTAGAAAATCAGAGCAGCAGGAAGATGCTGCTCCTCACCTTCGTTCTTTCTCCTTTCCAGCAGCTTTTGCGGTCTGTGTTGTGAGAGAGAGCCCAGATACCTTTAAAGCATCCGGGAATGAAGCAGGCACTGCTTGGCTGCCTCTGCCAGGGTCTCAGGAGGGGAAAATAGCAAGAGAAGCTCCAGAAGCCCCAGCAGAATTGGAATAGTGGAGATGGGAGCTCCCAATGGAGTTGGAAATTTGGGAATTGTGTGCCAGACAAACGCAGAATAAACACTATATATGAAGCAAAGGCACCATAAGAGGCGTGTGTGAAGGGCATGTGTTTGTATAGGAAAGAGAGGTGTGAAGACACAAAAGGAAAAATTACTGAATACAAGGACAGAACACATGAAAACATAAAGCAAAAGCCAGAAAACAGAAGTGGGTAATGCTTGTTTGGAGGGTGTGTGTAAATCCCAAGCCTTAGAAATAGTTTGCAATAAAAAAAAAAGTGGGGGAGGGAAGAAAAGGACTGATCTGAGAAAAACATATGAACAGGCAAAGAACCAGGAAGGAGCATGATGGTTAATGAAACTTCATTGAGTCACCACTAGTAGCAGAAATGCCCACTGCTAGCTTGTATGAACGTATGATCTAGCAGTGAGACAGTCTCTCCTATTCCTGCTTTTGGTCCCTCTGCTCCCCTAGGACATCTGCCTGCTCTACGCTCTGGTCCTGTTCCCCCATCAAGGTGTTGGTGCAATGGCTAGGCTGAAGGGTCGCCAGTTTCTTTTGTGCTTGTGGGAGTTCACCGTAGTACAAATAATTGATGTAAGCTAATTATTAAGGTGAGCTATGTTGCCATAGGGATGCTGAGTGGGAGAGGAAATTAGCTTACAAAGTAAAGGTTTGCAGAAAAAATGTTTAGCAAAGAGCTTTCCCTGTTGATGTGGTCCATACTTTAAAAATGGAGAATGACTGTTACAGAAAAACTTCAGGAGAGCAAGAATAAAAACCCCCTAAATTGGTGGTTACTGTGCCACATGCACACTGTTGCCAAACAAAGAACTTCAGACTTGATGACAAAGCTGTATATAAGCTTGCCTGATGAAATCTGAAGCTGGACAAACACAGCTTGGTTTTCATTTATAGTTTAAAGTGCATAATCTGTCCAACTTCATAAAGGTACTGACAAAGTGGAGCCAAGTTTTAGGAGACTTTGGTTGAGTTACAGTTTGTGATGGAAACTATGCAAAAAGGATGGGCTGTCATGCCAAAGCAAACAAAAGTTATGATTTTGACTGTGTTTTACTTTAAGTTTGGGAGTTAACATCTAAGCTTAAAGTAAAATAAAACTCGGAGATTTCTGGCCAACAAAAGAAAAAGTTAACTGGAGCCACAGCTTGCCTTTTTTTTTTTTTCAGGGGGGTTGGTGCAGTCTGTAGTCTGTCCTTGTGGGGCTTTTCATATTTACCACATTGCCATAAATGAAAATGGGATACAGATTCTGCTCTACCTTTTGTTTTCCTGTTAACAAACATCTGGAAACCCAGCTTGCATAATAAGTAGGCCTTAGCAAGTAGGTTTTGCTCTGCAGTGTCTCTTTTGGGAATGGTTATATTAATACTGGCTCTGATCTAGAGGAGGAAGTCAGCTGGTCTTGTGTTTTCCCGTTGCAGATGTTGTCCTGGAGAAGGCCATGCACAAGTGCATTCTGAAGCCGTTGAAGGGCCACATTGAAGCAATGTTGAAAGAGTTTCACACTGCAGATGGTTCTTGGAAACAGCTAAAGGAAAACTTGCAGTTGGTGCGGCAGAGGAATCCTCAGGAACTGGGTGTGTTTGTTCCAACACCAGACTTTGTGGATGTTGAAAAGATTAAAGTCAAGTTCATGGCCATGCAGAAAATGTATTCACCTGAAAAGAAAGTCATGCTGCTGCTGAGAATTTGCAAACTGATTTACACTGTTATGGAGAATAATTCAGGTATGGTGCTTCTCATGGTTCAAGTTCACTGATACTAAAAACCTGGGGTTGTCTTTAGTGGAGGAAATCAGACCACCTGATTCTGCAGATATGTCTCCGTCTCCTGGAGCTCTCATAGCATCTCCTTGCCCTTTTGAGGGGGATTCTTCCACTCTGCTTCTTTCCTGGTATCTCTGCTGTGTCTGGCAGCACATCATACAAATTCAGTGTGAAGCAGTGTTGTGAAGCAGCTTAAAAAAAAAGCAGCTTAGTTTAACTGTAAGCTTTTGAAGTTGGCTGTCAGAAGGGCTGTCCTATGAGTCTTGAATTTGACACTGGTTCTAAATGAGTTTTTTTCTGGAAATTGTAATAAGGGAAACACCCTGTATTTAGCTATAGTAATTCAATGGCATCTATGCAATATGACAACTACAAGGGCTCTGTAATGGGTGGAGGAAAGCAGCCTCTGATCCGGTATTTTTTTGCTTGGTGTGCCTGTATGTTCTCCTTTGGACACTTCTGTGTTCTTGGAACAGAAATAGAATCTATTTCTACACTGTAGCAAGAGTCCAAAAGTGACCTTGAAACCTTGATGATGAAATGGAGCTACAGACCAGAAATACCTTCCTGAGTAGTAGTCAGTAGCACAGTTAAAATGCCGTGCTGGGTGGCATGAATTCATAGGTGCAACTCTGTTGCCTGATGTCTTATCAGACACTGCTGTGGTAGGTCACAAGCTCAGGTAAAGCAACACTGGTGGTAGTAGGAGATTTTTTTTTCCCCTATGCCTGTAGAATCTGCTGCAGGTGGTTGGCAGTTTTCTTTCTGAGTGCTGAATGTGCAGCTGGGTCCACTGCTGATCAAGACACCTACTTTGAGATGAATGGTGAACCCTTGTCGGTGTTTGAGAACCCCAAGGGGGCTGTTTGAGGCATTTTTGCAAGGTTTGGGTCCAAACTCCTGCCCAGCTTATTATTTCTGTGCAAAATCCTGCATTTAAAAATGGATATAGGAATCTTGGCCTGAAGTGCTGCAAACTCTTTTCTCCATGCTGTGTTACTGCATTGAAGCTTCCAACATGCAGAAGAAAAATATTGAGAAGCTGCTGCCAGTAAACTGTTGCATTGAGGGGCGTGGGCTCAGATGTGGCAAACGCTCCTTGAGTTGTCTTGTTTTGTCATGTGAAATTTGTAAAACGTCACTGAGCCAGCAGCTGTTTGAGTATCTGCTTTGACATGTACTCTCAGGCAGATAGCAGTGTAACTCCTGGAGGGGTATGCCTTAGCTGCTGTAACTATATCAGCCTCTCAGTCACATGGAGTTTCACCAAAGTTTGAGTTGGCTCCTGTAACCATCACACCAGTTCTGCAACAAACATGGTTTGGCCAGACCCAGAGACCTGGGCACATAGATAGTATTTTCTAACTGGAAAGCGTAAATGCAATGAAAGCAACGGGAGCAGGGGCAGACCTGGCTGGGCACAGCACAGTCTGTGTTAGCTGCATACTGCCAGTGCCAAAGTGCAGGTGGATGTCAGGCCAGGCTGGCATGGCAGCCCTTGCTGGGGTGACCCATTGAGCTGATGCCAAGGTGAGCCCAGTCTTCACATTCCCTTGCATGACTCAAGGTGTGCATCACCAGGTTTGTGCTTCTTACAAGTACAGGATGAAGCTGGTGTTGGTCTTCTGTCCAGCAGGTGTCAGATGACATACTCTTTGCTGCACGTTGATAACAGGAGGCTCTAGAGTAATACAAATATGCTGGTTAGTGAAGGCAGCAAGATCATGCTTGCCTTTTGAATGCTGAAGCTGGTAAAAGGCTGTGGTTTGTCTAACCCTGTGTGTTCCTTTCAACCCAGGGAGGCTGTATGGAGCTGATGACTTCTTGCCTGTGTTGACATATGTCCTAGCCCAGTGTGATATGGTGGAGCTGGATACTGAAATCGAATACATGATGGAGTTGCTGGATCCATCTTTGCTGCATGGAGAAGGTAATCTATTTATTTATTTTTATTAGAACTGAGTAAAGGACAAGGGAAGGGGGACTCTTCCTCACGGCATCATTGCTGTTAACCTTGTTTGAGTAGAAATTCTTTCAAGGGGAGTCCTAAAGTCAGCAATGTCAGTGGTGTAACAAGACAACCTCATTATTTCCACCTTAAACTAAGAGAGAGCTGGTTAGCTTCAGAGTACAGGCCTGAGTGACCTGTGAGTCTACTGATGTATGCTCCCTTAGGAGGGAATACACTGTTTTCAGCCAAGAAGGGGGGAGGCATTGTGACTTAGCAAGCAAACACGTGTGCTGTGCAGGCACCAAATGGAGTTATCCTTCTGCTCCTGAAAATATCCTGACAGTATTTATAGGGCCACAGCATTCAGTTACATTGTGAGACATGTAACGGGACTTGGGTTAGGTGTTTTACAAAACTTTCTGGGGGGCAGTTCTTTGCTAGGGAAGTGATTTTGAGAATACTGCCCCCTTTCATGACCTTTGCTTCTTCCCAATATTTGCTCTTCACAAAGTGTTTTTACGAGCCCTCGGAATATGTTTCCTAAGGCAGTCTTGAATGATGGCTGAAGTCCACTAGAGGCAAGGAAATCTTCCTTTCACTTTTCATGGTGGTATTTTTAACAAAGAGGTATTCTGCAAGCCTTTGGTAGACCCCAGAGTCTACCAGTTTCTGAGGAAGTTTAAAGATTCTCGTGACCGAGCTTAGCTGTGAGTTTTAAGTACATGTGTATGTTTCCCATTCCTGCTATCTCTTGCCTTGCTGAAATGGCTTGTATCCTCTTACGTGACAGTATGCATAAGAAAACCATGCCAGGACTCCTGCAATTTGGCACTAGTCAGTTCCCTGCTTTGTGTACAGAGCATCCTGTAGTGCATTGTTCAGGAATCTTAGCACAGAAATACTTGAGATGTGAAGCTGGAGATCATTAACATGCTTGAAAGGCAGAAATATTTATTGAGCTATTAAGTCATGTTGCTTTTAATGCAGCAAAAGATGTTCGTCCATAAGCTGGCTGGTTTTAGCACCAGCTGAACTCCATTGTGCAGAAGAAATTGTTTAGTGCTTTGGGGTTATGCAGTTCAAATGTCCAATTTGTCTCATGGGTCTGCATTTTGTTTTATGTATTAAACTTGTTGCAAAACTAAAGGCCAAGAGGATGCTAACAGTAACACAGAAAATACTACTGTGAGTGTAGAATGCCTCTTTGAGTGACTCCATGAATAGACTGTGCTGTCTACAAATTGGACACTCCCACTCAAATAGTTTACTTAAAAAAAAAAAAGAGAGAGAGAGAAAGAGAAATAAATGACAGCATGTCTTTTGTTTCTCCGGGTGGTTGAGGACTATTACCTCCTGTTGAGACCCTTTCTCCTTTGTGATCTGCAGCTGCTTTTGTACATCAGCAATTCTGTCTTGACTTTAGTTTGTTCTCCACTCATATAATAAAGATGAAGTATGGAGGACCGTGCACATCACCTTCTGAACTAGCTGGACTTTATGGGAAATGCTGAAAAGATGACACACACAGTTTTCCTTTTAAAAAACAAAAGCAAAGTCTTTGGGATGCTTCCAGGGTACAGATCACACACTCGGTTGTTGCTTTATTGCCACTAAGGATGGTTGCTTTTCAGTTCCTGAGTAGTGGTAGATCCTTTCACTTTGTTTAAACAGCAGTGTTTAGTTCATCCACACTCAAAGCTTAGGAAGAAAACAAATCACTGGTTGGAAATTGTTTAAAAGAAAGCTCAGGTTCCAACTTTGTAAAAACACTACGGAATAAAGGAGTGACAACAGTCATATAAGTAACCAACTGTCCCAGCACTGGTGGATGCAGAGTCAGGTACTGCCACGGCACTTGATAATATGGTGTGCATGCAAATATTTTGGCAATAGAGCACAGGGACTTTCACATGTTTGTGTGTGTATATATATAAGAAAAACTGTGTACTTCTGACTGTGACCAGTGAGAACCAGTGTTGTGTTTGTGACTGCTCTGAGAAGTTATTCCCTTGCTGTCCTTCCCAGGAGGCTATTACCTGACAAGTGCTTATGGAGCCCTTTCACTGATCAAAAACTTCCAGGAGGAGCAAGCTGCCCGACTGCTAAGTTCAGAAGCCAGAGATACTCTCCGGCAGTGGCACAAGAGGAGGACAACTAACAGGACGATACCTTCAGTTGATGATTTTCAGGTAGAGCTTAGGGCTGAATTAAAAACACAGGGGATGATTGTTTTGTTGGAATTCCCCATTTGAGAGGTATGAGTCATAACAATTCCCTTGGGGGCACAAGGAAAGTACAGTGAAGCAGTGCTGAGAATACAGCTGGCAAATTTGCCTCCATTCTGAAGTCTTTGCACTTTATAGTAGGTCTAAAGAAAACACTAAATAATGGAGCCTTCCCACCCTCCCTTCTATTTAAGCCATGCAAAGCAAGGACAAACTGAACCATATGTTAGATTCAGCTTCTTTGTATGCTTTGCTGTGAAAAAGAAAACATCCAGATTTCCAGTGGTATAAATCAGCACAGCTCCCCAGTGGCTAATAGTGGCACCCAGCAGGTAACAGGGAGGAGAGGTGGGAGAAAAGCTTGCCTACAGTTTTGAAGTTTAAACAAGGAGTAAAGTACTATACTATGAATGTCTTCATGTTTGTTTGTGTTTTTTTCCCTTCCCTGTATTTCTTACTGCTCTTTCAGAGCAGGGCAGTAACTTCAACTGAAGAATAACAAAACAGTCAGGATTACTTCATCCTTTAAAACCAGGCCTGCATGTCTTTCATATAGTGTGCTGTGGACTGAAGCAAGGACGAGGATGGAATCGAGAGGCTAATGACAACCATCAGTTAGTTAGTTAGAGCTTAAGCAATGAAGTTGTGGGGTCACCAGGAGAAAATGAAACCCTTTCAGTTGTGGCTTCTTCTGCTTTATCAGTGTCCATGCAAACAACTACAGCACAACACTGAACAGGAAGGAGTTGAAAAGAAACAATCTTCCAGATTTGCCTTTCTTCACAGGAGAACTGATGAACAGAAGTTATAAACTATGGCCCGTGCACAAAGCTAGTCCATCTTACTGGGATCCATTTTATATTCTCCTTACCTGTAGTTAGGTGTCAGATTCAAGTAGCTTGAATCTTTTTCTAGCAAAATGCTACACTGTTTATAGGAAAATTCATTGCCTTGTGTTTCTGCTGGATGACTAAATGGCAGAGGATTCTTTCAGCAGGATCTTGTATTCCGTGTCACCTTCTCTTCCTCAGCAAATGAACTTCAGCCAAGCCAATTGTACAGCTGGATGCTGTGCTGGATGCAAGAAGGTGCAGGGGAAAAGCTGGCACTGAGTGTGTGCAGTGCTTCTCCTTCTCTTGTCTCTTTCAAAAGGGAGCCTCAGTAAGAATCAGTAAGATCACACCACTCTCAAGCTATGCACAATTTCATGCATTTTGCTGCCTGATCAGAATGCCAGTTTTCCATCTCCTTTCTCCATGTCCTACAGTCCTGAAATGAAGCATCTTCCCTACAACCAACATGGAACAACTTGAGCTCAGCTCATCTTTCCCACATTGAACCAGGATGTCATCACTGCATTTCTGTGATGCAGTCACAGCCTTACCAGCTTTTGGGCCCTGGAAGGCCTTCATCCTCCCCCCCTCCCTCCCTCAAAAAGACGGAAAAGCAAAAAATCCCATATTTTGATGATACAACTTTCTGATACCGCACACTTTCTATACTTAAGTAGATGAGTTACAGGCATTTGTACAAACTTCAGCCTCTCCTTGAAGCAATCCTGTTTGTCTAAAAGCACATGCATTTAAAAGCAGGTCTTCTGTGTGTTAACTACATTGGAAATTAAAACTGTAGTGTGTTTTGCCTTGTCTAGGCTGATTTTTTAATAATTTATGCTGAGTAACAAAAAAGGATTCATTCTATTTAGTCAGGTTCCATCCCAGTGATTTAAATGCTGTTGCAAATCAGTTTGCAAGCTATCGAAAAACACTTTCTTAAAGATAAGAGTGCTCTTTCGAACTTAAGTCATATGAACATTCCTCTTAGTCTTAGCTTTTAACAGCTTGTTTTTATGAAACATAAATTTTGACCATTGTGATTTAGCATGCCCGATTTATTCGGCATACAAACATAGGTACCAGCTAAGTCAATAACACGTCTTTCTGTCATTTTTTCCCCCAACTCCTTTAATGTTACTGCTTTTCAGTCTTTAATTGCAGTTCATTTGTTTTTTAAAAACGCACATGACAGCAGGCAGCTTTGTTCATGTGTCCAAAAGCTTCTTTAACAGAAAAAAAAGATCTAGCTTTTGACTCAAGATCATATGGATTTACCCTAATGTTGCAGAGTAAATTTTCTTTCTGCATCCCTCTAAGCCTTATTTAAAAAAAGGAAATGCTGTCACAGAACTTGGTTACTGCAGGCTCAGACACCAAACTGCCACCAGTGAAGGCAGTGGAAATGTCCCCCGTGAGGATGGATTACCTTTCCCATACTGCAGCATAAGAGTGGAAACTCCTATCATGCAGTAACTTGTGGATCAACACCCTTGTGTGCTGCTGGCAGAGGCTTCTTTCTTTTTTTGTTCTTTTTCCATCTGACTGACATTGTGTGAAGCTTCTGTTCTCTAGCACTGACCCAGCAGTGGCAGCATTGTCTGGGGTGTGCTGCCTCAGATATTTAATTTGCTTCACTGTATTTTCTTTCCTAGTAAGGCCAAACATCAAGTCCTGTTAAAACCACTGATGTTTTCCACATGGTTTTAAGGCTATATCTGTCCACTCTTAATGGCAGAGTTAGAATGTAAGCCAAGGAAAGGAGGATCATAGAGGGTAGATGTCGGCTTATGCATTTCAGTCATGCCCGCTGCAGGCTTGCCATCATGATTCACAGGTGGCCATAAAGAAATCACCAGTGTCTGTTCCACAACTAGAACATGGAGAGGCTTGCTGTTTGTTGCTGACTCTTCAGTTTTCAGAAAACGAGGTTTTGTTGATTTGAGTTTCTGATGCCTGTTTTCTCATTCTACAGAACTACCTTCGTGTTGCATTCCAGGAAGTTAACAGTGGATGTACAGGGAAGACCTTGCTAGTAAGACCATATATCACTACCGAAGATGTATGTCAGCTTTGTGCTGAAAAGTTTAAAGTGGACAATCCAGAAGAATATAGCCTGTTTCTGTTTGTGGATGACACCTGGCAGCAACTGACAGAAGATACCTATCCTCAGAAGATTAAGGCAGAGTTGCACAGCCGCCCGCAACCCCAGGTCTTCCACTTTGTCTACAAGCGCATTACCAGTGATCCATATGGTGCCATTTTTCAAAACAACGACTCATCTTAAAACCAGCAGCTCATCCTTTAATTTCTGTTCCTTGTGAACTATTGAAAACATCTTTGTTGGCTGCCCTCCTTAGGAGCTAAACCAGGTCTTAAACCATAAGTGCCTATAAAACACGTGCAGACACCTGTAGCATCGCTCACAAACCATGTAAACTGTGCCTGTGGCCAGTAGTGCGGAGCGTTCCACCGGCACGTGTGAGGGAACAGTCCATGGGGCTGAAGTTCTTGAACCACAGACTCTTTTGAAGCATATTATATTGTGGCCCTCTGCAGGTCTTTTGCTGTAGTGTGCAAAAAATCTATTTTCTTACACTCATCCTTTAGCCAAAAGTCATTCTGATTTAAACATATGTATGCTAGACAAGTATTTCAGTAAACTGGCTGGTATGAGCTCAGTTTCACCAGCGTGAGTTTGACAAGACTGTCCGATGCAGGGCATCAGTTAACTCATAATTACCTGGATGATTGCATCCTTTCCTAATTTTTTTTAATTACAGAAAATTGCCATGTTTTTATATATATATAAAAAAAATAGAAATTTTATAGCAGTTGCAGGTAAACTGTCAGGGTTGGTTTTTGAAATATTTTTTTAACTATAAAATATTCTACAATTATGCATGTGATTTTAACATTTAATATACAAGAATAAATCTCTTGCTGGTTTTAGAGTATTGCATTCAAAGTCTGTTTCTCTTCTTTTCTTGTTACAGGAGAGTTTTTATGAAACTTCTGCTATCTGTAAAAGGATTGTAACATTGGCACTGGTGATTTCAGTGCCTTTATCTGAACTTCATGTACTGTTATCTGGAATATTGTTTATATCATTGTTTTAGACAGAACTAGGGGGTTGGAAGAGGAAATTGAAAGAGAAGGATGTAGAGAAGGGGCAGAGAGAATGTAGAGAATCTAATTTAGGATTAAAATATGTTAGTCTGCTGGTTCAGGCTCCCTGCAGAAAATAAGCAAAGGAGGTTGGTAAGGGACTTCTATGTCAGCAGTATTGTAGATTTGCAGAGGGATTTGGCAGCATTTCCCAGATAGTCCTTGTGTTAGCAGAGGATTATATGTATCAGTAAGGTGAAGGAGAACACTAACCATTTTGTACAGTCTGTCACAAACATCACAGTGTGTCTTGGATGAAGAATGTGTTGTAGCATTTTGTGGCTCTAAGTTACTCGGTGGGTGAGGTGTGGAAGTCAGTCCTACA
Source organism: Hemiprocne comata (assembly GCA_020745705.1). NCBI lineage: Eukaryota > Metazoa > Chordata > Aves > Apodiformes > Apodidae > Hemiprocne > Hemiprocne comata. The sequence goes on from CM036588.1 coordinate 123,355,758, forward strand.
TATACAGAGATAAAGTGGTGGTGGTACGTGTGTGTGTGTTCTGTATATATATCCAAGAAGTCCAGGAGAGCTACTCCCTTGCGAGGGGCCAGCGCTCTCCTCAGGTCAGGTGTGGGCAGTGTGACATGAGTCAAGTGGGGATACAACCTCACGAGCAGCCTGTGTCTTGTACAGAGATCAGGAGCATTTCTGTCAGTTTGCTGTGTACCTGAAACCCCTGGCACATTTGTATCTCATTTTGTAAATGGTGAGTTTTGCACATCATAATACATTGTAATACTGAACTATCACCTGGCATGTTGTGTGCTTGGTTTTTTGGATGTTCTGTTCTTTTTTCTAATAAATGGTTCCCAGATCAATGTTTTGTCTATCAGCACACTGGTGTTGCTGCTCTCCATACTGCTTGGCCCACTTAAACTCTTGGCAAAGGAAGGATGCAGTAACACTATCACTGAGTTAGTGTGCTTGGCCTGAACAGTCAGTAGAAGAAGCAGGCAGGTACCTTGACTGCTGAACCATTTCTGGCTAAGTTAGGACTTGCATTCAATGCTAAAGAAAATTCCACTATTTGTCTGTGACGGCAACTCTGCGAGGGAAGGACTGGGGCAGAGTGGCAAAGTATAAAGAACCTCAGAATTTCAGGAGTGAAACAAAGGCAAAGAGTGCAAAAAGGGAAATATGTGCCCAAACCACCTCAAGATGATCCCACTGTCTATTCTTGTGCAATGGTTTCGTTTGAAAATGTGAGTATTTTAGTCACTGTGCTGTACAAAAGACTTCTCACTTCTCATAATGCCAGGAAACAGACGATACAACAACTTGGGAGGAATTTGGGCTTGTAAAAATCAGCTGTCATTCTCAGTGTGAGGAAAAGGAAGAAAAGGTTATAGTGGAGGTGGTCTCTTTTTTCTGGTTGCTCCCTCTTTTTTTGAAAGAGTCAAGTAAGTGGAAATGCTAAAGGAAATAAAGCTGGAGGTAATGAATTCTTAAATCTTTCTAAGAAAAGAGGCTTTTTACAGAAAAGTTGACACTACATTGGGGATTATTTGTGAATTCACAAAAATATGTACTGCAAAATCACAAAATGCCACCTCAAGCAGCCTAAATCAAATTAACTTCTTCTTGTCGTTTCCCCATGTTGTTTCTCTTATCAAAGTATGTCATCCTTCCTGGCAGCCTCAGCTTTCTAGGCCAGTCCTGCATGAGCTGCATGGTCCTGGCTCCGCTGGACACAAACCGGGTGAGGATCCTCTGCCGGCGGGGGGAAGGGCACGTCTCCGAGCCCGGAAAGTGAGCGCGCAACCGCGCGGTGTGTGCGCTGGCAGACGGGTTAGCCCGATTTAAAAATTAAAACCAACCAAAAAAACCTCAATAGACACAAACGGTTACTGTGTGGCTCTACTCATACAGGCGGGCAGTAAGGGAAATGACCCAAATCAGCCTCCTAGAGCGGGGAGAAGGCCGCATTTTTCGTACAATCCTGATTGCTAAAAGGTCAGACGGGACGATCAAGCCAAGGGAGTCGAGGTCTCGGCCTCTGCTGCCGGCGGTGGCTCCCGGGACGCCTCACCCGCGCTCTCCCTGCAGCTCCTCCAGCCCTCCCCGCCCCTGAGCCCGCCGCTACCAGCTCTCCTCGGCCGGAGCACTTCCGGGGTAAGGGCGGGAAAGCTTCCGGGGCATCGGCGGGAAAGCTTCCAGGGCCGGCCGCGGCAGCATCATGACGACCCTCCGCGCCTTCACCTGCGACGACCTTTTCCGCTTCAACAACATGTAAGCACCGGCCGCTCCCCCCCTTGCCGCCCCCGCGACTTCGCGACCGGCCCGCGGGGGCAGCTCCCGGGATCCCGGCCCTTTGGGCGGCGAGGCCCGGGCCCGCCGTCAGTCCCGCTCTGTCCCCGCAGCAACCTGGACCCGCTGACCGAGACCGTATCCTTCCCAGCGGCCCGGGGCGGGGGCGCGGGGCCGGGGAAGCGGCAGCAGCAGCAGCAGCCCGGCTGGCTTGCTCCTTAACGCGGTGCCCAGTACGGGATCCCCTTCTACCTGCAGTACCTGGCGCACTGGCCCGAGTACTTCATCGTGGCCGAGGCTCCCGGCGGGGAGCTCATGGGCTACAGTGAGTGCGAGCGGCCGCGGGCATGAGCGGGGCGGAGCGGCGGGTTTGGGCTGGTGCTCCAGCTTGGGGAGGGCTCTTGGACGTGGTAGCGGCCCCCCAGGTTGGATACGGGTGAATGTGAGCGGTTGCCCGTCCGTCCTCCCGGAATTAATTCCCTGCCGCCAGGTCTGACCACATCAGTAGGTAAAGATGCTGAGCTTGGAGTTTGCCTTGTCCTTTAAGGGAAGGGGCTGGGTCTGAATGTCAAATCCTTATTCGCTGTGCAATATCCCTGTTTTTCAGAAGTCATTCCGAATAGAGCTGCTGGTTTGTTTATTTCTTCCAGGTTACACGCACGCACGCACACACACACACACAAACACTCCCCCCCCCTTTTTTTTTTTTTTTTTGGCGGGGGCGGTGTGTGCAAAGTAAGGCTCTTTGCAGGGACCTGGGAAATAGAGTATTTAACATAGTAAACCTTAAAGCATTTGCTGTACAGAAGCTTTCTCCATACCCACTACATCAGTTGCTTATTAGCAGTGACTGTGATGTTTATCAGTCTGGAAGTGTGAATATTCATTAATAGAATCATAGAATCCTAGGGGTTGGAAGGGCCTCGAAAGATCATCTAGTCCAACCCCCCCTGCCAGAGCAGGGTCACCTAGAGCACATCACATAGGAACGCATCCAGGTGGGTTTTGAATGTCTCCAGTGAAGGAGACTCCACAACCTCCCTGGGCAGCCTGTTCCAGTGCACTGGTTTGGCTGTGTGGAAAGGAGAGTAACTACAAAGTCCTCCAAAAAAACATCCCCTGCTCCTTTTTTTTTTTTTTCTTTCTTAAACATACTGTGTTTGCAGGGCCTTAACTTTCTATTGCCAGACTGGCAAAGGTTCCCAAGCTCTGTTCCCCCGTGGGCATCTAAAGTGTCCACTACTTGCCAGGACAGTGAGTTAGTTTTGGGCTTCTGTCCCTCAGTCTCTCCATTATTTTAGTCAGATCCTGAATTCTGCTCAGTTAAAGATGCTTAGAATTTGCATTTAGAAGTCATGCTTCAAATAATGACTTTGCAAAAAAATATTTTTTATTTTACACCAGTCAATGAACTCCTGTAATACTTGAGCAAAATAACGTTTTTAGTGGTTGCTGAAGCACAGGGTGATAACGTGGGCATTCCCGCTGGAGCCTTTCCCACAGCCGTTGCAGTGTGCACCGTGTGGCGCCCCCGCAGGGCAGCGTGGCTGGGGGGGGCTCAGCTCCAGGCGCTGCTGCTCCCTGTGTTCACAGTCATGGGGAAAGCGGAAGGCTCGGTGGCTCGGGAAGAGTGGCACGGACACGTTACTGCTCTCTCTGTGGCACCAGAATTCCGTCGGCTGGGGTTGGCTGCTAAATTGATGGAGCTACTGGAAGAAATTTCAGAAAAGTGAGTTCTATGCTTATTTTCCATTTTATCTTTTAAAATAATCTTTCGACAGCTGCCTGTCCTTGGCTTAGATATTTGATTTGCATGAAACAGACCCAGAATTTTGCTCTAAGTAGCGTTCTGATTCATTGAAGTATGCCATAGTTAGAGAACAAGAATTATGAATGTTGCTTGGCAGTTTAAAATCTCAGGGTTTCACCGAAAGATAACTTGCCAGAATGAGTAGGAAGCAGCCTGAATTTCAGCACGTGCTCTGTAAAAAGGCCCCTTTCTTGACAGGAAGAGAGCTTTGCAAAACATCAGCACTGTTTCCTGGAGGGCCTCCAACATGTTAAGTAATCGTGGGCTTTGTGCGACTCCCTCAGGCATAATCTTGAATAAATTTTGTACAGCAAACAGTCTCTGAGCTTATTTCCCATCTTGTGCTTGGTTACCTGTACCTGCAGAGAATTTAATTTAGTTGTCAAATGAACCCACAGGGAAATGTCCCCAACTCATGCTGTTAGGGCAACCCCATGGGAGTTGGTAAAATGGAAAATAGTACAACACTTTGAAAAACCTGCCTTGTGAGGGGAAGGGCTGTGTCCTGTCAGGTGACTGCATTTTGTGTCTGATTCCACTCCCCCACCCCTCCCTGCACTTTGAAGGAGGCAGTCACTAAGCCAATGCAATCTAAAATCTGGATTTATTGATTTTTAAAAATAATTCCTTATGGATATGGGCCTTGTGTGGGTGGTTTGGCTTGCCCTGTTCTTTCTGGTCATAATTCAGAACCCACTGGCTGGTGTAGAAGACTGGTTGTGTGACAAAAATAAGATTAAGCCTGTGCTGGATTTGTCCCTTGGTGAAGGAGTGCTGCTGTTGCTGCAGTTTGAAAGATGTTTGGTTAGCTCACCGCCTCCTCAGACCTGCTCTTGGTCTGATTACAAGTTATGGGTTATTGTTGAGAAACACATTCACCCACGGTTCCTTACTGTGTTCTCCTGGTTTTTATGTTTCCAAAGAAAGGGTGGATTCTTTGTCGATCTCTTTGTGAGGGTCTCAAATCAGGTTGCAGTGAACATGTATAAGCAACTGGGCTACAGTGTGTACCGGACAGTGCTGGAGTACTACTCTGCTAGCAGCGGAGAGCCAGATGAGGATGCTTATGGTAAGTACTTCTTCTGCCTCAAGTTGAGTGGAAAGATTCTCATGTTGAGGCTTCCTGGGCTTGTTTCTGCGATTTTTTTACTTTTTTTTAAATGTGAAACAAGTTCAGATAGTTGTTGATTAATAGGATTTTGTATACTCCTTTAGATAGCTTTTCCTGCTGAATATAACATCAGTTACAAACCTTAATCTGGCATTTTACATTTTGTAGCATCTGTGGCAAAGTAAACTACAAAACAAGAGTAAATTATTAAGTGCAATTACACTTATCGTGTAGATAAGATGAAAATGAAAATACAGTCTCTTACCTATTTTTCATTCCAAGGAATGCTCACACCCAGTGTCTGGGCCTTTTGCTGTTACTGGAGGGAAGGAATGGCAGTGCTTTCCTCATTTCTTCCTATAACAGGGACTTGAAACTTTTTCTCCGATGTCTAACTGCAAATTTACAAGAGTCAGTGGTCAACAGTGGCAGAGAATTGGGTGGCATTTTCAATTTAAAAGGGAAGGATACTTGGAAATTCAATTATGTTAACATTAATTCTGTTAACAAAACTGAAGTACCAGCTGCTTTCTCTTTCTAGATGATCTTTCCTTTAAGTATCCTCCCCAAAGTATTATTATGTGGCCATGCTGTGTATCTTTTCTGTTCTTGCACTATTTGTTTGATATACAGGAGCACTGTGAAATTCAGAGGCCACAGGCAGACATCTACCATTGTTGCAAATGCCTTACATCAGGTGTTGTCCCTAAAGGGACCCAAAGGCCTGCCATTTCCTTTCCATTCATTTGGGTTTCATGCAGTGTTAAATTCCAGTTGATAACATCACTGCTGAACAACATGAAGGACATCAAACCTATAATGGTGTGATCAGAGGAGGGAGACCAAGATGATGAAAGGTCTCAAGGGCAAGACTTGGGAGTAGTGGCTGAGGTCACTTCATTTGTTCAGCTTGGAGAAGGCTGAGGGGTAACTTCACCACCGAGGGGTGACCTTACTGCAGTCTACAACTTCCTCAAGGGGGGCAGCAGGAGGGGAAGGTGCTGCTCTCTCTGGTGACCAGCAATAGGACCTGAGGAAATGGAATGAAGCTGTATCAGTTCAGACTGGAAACTATGAAAAGGTTCTTCATAGAGAGGGTGGGAAGTGGTCACAGCACCAAGCCTGTCAGAGTTAAAGGAGCATCTGGGCGACATTCTTAGGCATGTGATTTAGTTTTAGGTATTCCTGTGAGGAGCAGGGAGTTGGACCCAATGATCCTTATGGTCCCTTCCAGTTTGAGATATCCTGTGATTCTAGGAAATGTTCTTGATTAAAAATTACCTTCTTGTAATAGAAAATTCACTTAATATGGCTTTGTGCACTGACTACCTCATTATAATAGCACTTCTTTTCTTTTGCCACAGATATGAGAAAAGCTCTTTCCAGAGATACGGAGAAAAAATCCATTATACCTCTGCCTCATCCTGTGAGGCCAGAGGACATCGAGTAACTGTAAGCTGGGAGCTTCCAGCAGCTTCTCATAGGAACCACCCCTGGGGGCCCCTTGCCCACTACCAACACCCCACCACACTGACCCAACACAAACTATTAAAATGGAATTACCTCCTGTATTGTGTCTTCTTGGTTTTCTTTCAGACCTAAAAATACCTGAGGTCAGTAATAGTAAAAACTCTTTAAATGCATTTATTCATGGACAATGAAAATACTGCAGGTGTTTTTCCCTGGTATTTTGATGAAGTGTTAAGAGTCTGGGATGATCCTTCTGCTGAGCTGTGACGGTTGGACTGGGTCCCCTTGCTTTCTGAACCCTGTCTCAGGGAGAAGTCTGGCTGTGGCTGGAGCCAGTCTTGGCCTCTGGCTGTAAAGAAAAGTTTAGACCCTCAGCCCTGTCACAGGGTTGGTTTATTGCCACTCGAGCTGGTGCCTCTGCAGAGGGACCCTGCCCATCCTGTACCTGTGCCTTTAGGGCCTCACAGTCTGACCATGTACTTGTTTGCAGAACGTGCATGTGACTGTCCCTCCAGTTATCTCCCTTATTGATGTCTTCCCTTCCTGATTGGTTCTGTCCTCCTCTATCTGAGGGTCCCTGTTCACCATCAGTCACTTCTCATCAGGATAGTTCTTCAACGGTCCAATTTCTCCCAACAAGTTTTGGTCAATCCATCTTACCAATGTATAAGGTCGAGTAATTACCTCATTGTCTGCATCTCGTTTCACTATTATTCCAGGTGTCAAAGGTTCAATTACAGAAGTTGAGCTATGATTTAACTAGAACTGTGGGCTAAGGCCTAGTGGCTACAGCTACTCATGCAACATCAAGTCACATATGTCAGGTGATTTTCAGTTTGCCCATATTTTTAACATTTATGCCATGAATTCTGATATTCCTTTAATCAATCTATTAATCTCAATATTCCTTGAGGGATTTTTCCATGGGAGTTTTCCTCTTGTGCATGTCCTAGCTGTGGTCTGTCCCAGCCCCACTGCCCGGGGGTGTCCCTGCGGGTCAATCCCGGTTTCTCCTCCCCCAGCGCAGCCCAGCCGTGTCTGCCCCGGTGTCCCTGCCCACCCGTCTCCTTCCGCGGCCGTTTCCCCGCCCCGTGGGGTTGTCCCTGCCGGTCTCGCCTCCGCCCCGCGGCGCATCCCCAGAGGCAGGGGTCAGAATCAGGTGCTGCTTCCCCAGCCCCTTAATTCCAGCTGGTGTTCGGCCCTGCCCCTTCCCCAGGGGGTTGTGGGAAGGGCAGTGGGTGGGCCCCAGGGTATATTTAACGACCACTTGTGGCTGGGGAGCTCAGTGTGCTGTGGGGCTGTGCTGGGGTTAGGGCCCTGCTGTTCCTGTAGTCGGTGGTAGCTTTAGAGCTGTTGGAGCTCTTTGGGTGAGTGTGTTTTGAAGCTAACTGAAACTGGACCATCTGTGATCTGCAAGACTCTCCAGGTAAGCAGTGTATATAGCAGAAGAGTGTTTCTTGCATGCAGCTTTTTTTTGCTGTTTGTAACTTCATGTGGGATGTTTTGAGGTGCAAAGGTGGTTTAATGTTCTGTGGTGATTTTTTTCTTTTTGCAGGTGATGGAGAGAAATGTGATGACTGCAGAACTAATGTAGTTAACTGACTGTGGAGCTTGCTTTCAACAAAGATGTATTGAGACCTGTGGCCCCCTGAAAGCTAAGTTGAGGGATGGATGGTGGGGAGGGCTTGGGGGTGGAGGGACAAGGTTGGGAATTGCAGGGATGGGTTTTAAAGTTAAGAGTTGAGGAGAGGGCTGACTGGGAACTCTCCTCTTTGGGAAGGTAAAGGCAATGGGTTACTGTTCAGCACAACAGTAGTGTGTGCCAGGCAGGGCAGCTCCAGCATGTGTGTGTGTCATTGTGTCGCTTGCATAGTCCGTTGTCTCCTGTGTCTCAGACCCTCCTTGGGTCTCAGTCTCCTCTTGGTGCTCCAGAAGCTCAGCACTCACCTTGTGTCCCATCCTTAGGTCTTGAACCTCTGTGCTCATTGTCATGGCGCCGATCAGGAGCTTCTTTTCTTTTGCTAGAACTTGAAAGCACAGCTCAGTCTCATGACTCAGATGTTTCCTCTCGATCCTCTTTTGTGCCGGTGTTGCAGTTGGTGTCATCAGCACCACTCTGGAGCAGTGTCCTTTGCAGGAAGCCCTTTTTCTGGGCATTCTTCTCTGTGTCCTTGCGTTCTTAGGTCTTTGCAAGGCTCCTTGTGCATCTGTCTATTTCAGTTTTGACTGTAACTTCTTGTCGCAGATCGTGATGTTTGACTCTTTCTCTGGGGCTGCCTTATGGCCTCCTTACTGCTGAAATTGGAAATGGATTGACTGTAGGAATATTGTGATCTACATGTTAATTAAAGGGATATAGTTCAAATTGTTTACATGTTAAGGATTTGGGCAAACTGACAGCTGCTTGACCTAACTGACTTGACTTTTGACTTGACTTAGTGTGAGTAGCTGGAGTGATAAGGCCTTAGGCTGCAATTCTAATTAATCTTTAGCTGAATTCCTGTGAGGAACCTTAGTTAGACTTTCACTCTACCAGCTGTAATAATATTGAAACAAGATGTAGACAACAAATGTCGCGGACCGAGATAGGTAAAGCCGCGACCCACACCCCCACCTCGGGGGATTGAGGGCTGAAGACCACTCCCCATCACACTCACAAACAACGCTTAGGAATCAATAGATTTATTAAAGGCACTGAGGGTTTGGCAAGTCCGATATCAACTAACACACAAGGTCTATCTATTTCTCTATACCCACACCTATATATCCATATACCAACAGCTATACAACACTACATCTATATACCAATAACAACACACATAGAAAACAAGAGAGAACCTCTCCCCTTCCCCCCTGTTCCCGTTCCCGGACAGTGCCAGGGGGCACCTCACCAGGACTGGTCAGTGAATGTCGCTGGAATAAAGGCCATTATAGAGTCCGTCTCTCACAACAAGATAATCACTTGAAGTTATTATCTTCTACAATGGGAAGGTGCATTGACTGAAGTTGGAGAAATTGCACAAAATCAGAACGTGGAAGAATTTTCCAGCTGAGAAACAAGTGGAAGAGAACAAAGAGAAATTGTCCAGACAAGAAGTGACTAATGGTGAATGGGGACCCTCAGAGGAGGACAGAACTCATCAGAATGGGATGATGTACTCATCCCATTGTGGGAGGTAACTGGATAAATAGTTGCATGTACCAGCATGTGGTCAGACTGTGAGCCTTTGAAAGGTACAACTACAGTCCAGGTGGGGTTCCTCTCCAGAGGCACCTAGCTTGAGCTGCAGTGAACTGATTCTCTGACATAACCAAGGGTCTGAGCTTTTCCTTATGGTCAGAGGTGAAGACTGGATCCAGCTGTACCTAGGCTTCTGCCAGAGAAGAAGTTTAGAAACCAAGGAGGTCCTGTCTGAACTGCACAGCTTGACAGGAGGGACCTTCTGGACTCTTCAATACTTATCTCATGCTTGCAGTCCTGTATGTCTTGCCACCTGGTGGCATCTGCAATGGACAAGTAATTTTTCTTGCTGAGAGTTTCCTCTCATGCTTGTATCACGCATTTTGTGTTTGTGTGTTGTCTCTGTGCAGTTGGGTTGGAGCTGCTCTCTCTGGAGGGTACAGCAACTGTGGGGCTGGGAGAAGAATAGCAGTGAGAGCCTGTGGTTAATGTTGCTGTGACTGTAGAGACACAGATGGAGCATTTGAAGTCAAGTAGCAGTCCTCAGTAGGGGAGGGCAGTCACTTCCGTAGTGTTTTTCAGAGGGGGTGGCTGAAGCCACCTGGGAGAGACTACTGGAGTGATAGTCAAGCAGATTGGGGTGTCCAGGTTTTTAAGGCCTGAATGTGTGGGGCTTAATGTTAATTTATTTTTTAGCTTAATTGAAGGTTTTATTTTTTAGCTTAATTGTAGGTAGTTGAGATCTAGAAGGTATTCCTAAATGGAAACCTCTGGAATTGCATCCAGGTGATTGCTTGATATCTCTCTTCCAGATGATGAGGGACAAGCCACTCACCAAAGGGTGACAGAGGAGAAGAGCAGAGCACAGTAAAGGGCTGGGTTGGTGCGTATTGAAGAGGAGTCTGGGTGAGTTGTCCCCTGGTGTCAGAGGAAAGGTGTGACTGGTGCCTCTATCGACTGGCTTATGGTTTGGGTTTGTTTTGCTTTGTAGGTGCCAAGCAACAAGCAAAGCACGGTATCTGCAGTGGGGATGACTCTAGCAAGGTCAGTGATGACTAGTGGGCTTAAATAGAAGTTGTTTTCCAGGTGTTGTGGTGTCAGTGATGTGATGACCATCCCTTTGTGTTTTATAGGCAGCACGCAGGGCTGGACATGGCAACCTGTGATCACCTGAGGTTGGCCAGGCAAGCTGCGAAGGTGAGAGTGGTAGAAGGGAACAGCTGTGGGCAGGCTGTGGGCTCGGGCAGTGTCTCAGCATGTGCTGTTTGCTTTCATTTTTGCAGGTGAGGCAGGTAGCCTTGGAGCAGTGAAGCAGCATGCCAACAGGCCGTCTGTGGAGATGAGACGGGTGTCAGCCAGGTTGGTGTCTGAGGAGAGAGTTAACTGTAGGAACTCAGTGAAGCATTTAGCTTTTGGGTTTGTAGGTGCCATGAAAGCTGCTGGTGGGATTGGATGGGTGTTTGGAGTGAGCTGGGGTGGTAGCAAGGAGGGTCATGGGCCTTCTCACAACTACAGCAGTAATTTGGGGTCTTGGTTGGTATCTTAGGTGCTACAATGAAGGATGGCCACAGTGTTGGATTCTGGAATGAGCAGGTGAGCAGAAGACTATGGGGGTTCTGAGCAGGGGATGTTGAAGAGGTTGGCAGTGGCTGATGTGATGCTTATTGTCAGCACTGACTGTGTGTTTTTTTCCAGAGCATTATAAGGAACCTGGGGACTGCAGGAACATCTCAGTGAGGATGGCTTTGTCAAGGATGGCTGCAGACCCCTGGCCATCTGAAAGCTAAGTTGAGGGGGTGGGAGGAGGGGACAAGGTTGGGTATTGCAGGGAGGGGTTTCATTGTAGGGGAGAGGGCTGACAGGGCACAGTCCCCTTGGGGCAGGTCAAGGGAGCAGGTTATTCTTCAGCACAATGCCAGCATGTACAGGGCAGGGCAGCTCCAACCTGTGTCTGGTGTGTACTTTGTGTCAACTGTCTTCTGTGTCTTAGACTCTGTGTTCCTCAGGTCTTGATGCCTCTATAGCTTTATGATCAGCAGGCACCTCAATAACCCTCCCAAGAGTCCATGATGGATGACTTCATTGGCACAGAGCCTGTCGAGCCCTTCTCATCTCACAATTACAGCTTAAAGCGTGGATCTCTTTCATGTGTGTCGCATCCTGGCTGTTTCTGAGCGGTCGTCTCTTGCGGTGGCGAGCCTGGTGCTGCCTACAGCTCTGTTCTGGAGACTTCTGTTTCCACAGAGTCATCTTCTGGGGTTTCATCCCCATGTCGTGACTGGTCTCAGGTCTTCAAGCTCAGCTTCTCACACATCCCTCATTCTGGTTTGGATGGCAGCTTTCTCTTGTGGGCGGCGGCAGTCGCCTCTTTGACAGGGCTTCTATAGAGCATCCGTGCCCTTGTGGCACCTTAGGTCTTCTCTGCTGGCATCATCTTCCCTATGGGAGTGTTCTCCCGTCCTCCTGTCTTCTCGTGTATCGGGATCACATTGCTGTACTTCAGAAAGTGGAATCTTTCACTGAGCAAGGACAAGAGAGTTATAGAAAGTTACCAAGGTCTTGTGAAACAAAGATCCTGCTGTTGAAACAAGAAGATAGGGAAGTATGTGTGTTACTTAAAACATGGCAAAATTGCTGAAGTTGCTGTAGGCGAGTGACATCTGCTCATGATGATATCGTTAATATGAAAACCACACCTCCAGCACTTAGGCTGCCCACCTCCAGCTGAAGACCCCTACCCACTGTGTGTACTGTACCTCTAAATCAGAGCAAGAAATTCACTAACCAATCACTCGAATAACTGCAAATATGTATTATGTGGAGCAAACTAACAAGAACTGCATAAATGTCTAGAGCTTTGTGCCTTCAGGGGGCTTGCTTTGTGCCTTACCACCTACCACCCCATATTAGTGCAAATATGCAGTAAATGACAACACCTGGGCTCTGTGTGTCAGCATCTCACACACCAGGTAAATGACCCCACTTTGGGGATAACAGCATTGCTTGTGTAGTCCTGGTCTGCATGTGAGGGTTGGAGCTGCCCTGCCCAGGGGTGAAGCAATACTGAAGATGACAGGGTAGCGTAGCTTTATGGTGGTGTGCAAGTAAGTTGATTTGGACCAATTCTGTTGGCCAGGAGCATATGGTCCATCCCTGGGCAAGTAGGTGTAGACAGCTGCTGGAGTTATTTTCACTCTGCTTTACAGTCCTGGGCCAGGACTGGATCCAGCCGCACCTAGGCTCCTCTGAGAAGGAGCTTAGAAAGCAAGGGGGTCCAGTCTGAGCCTCGTGACCAGCTGGGAGCAGCAGTTAGTGTGGCAGTTGAGCAGGGTAGATGTGGAAGGTGCTTTAGCTTCCACACGTGGGGCCAGGACTGGATCCAGCCGCACCTAGGCTCCTCTGAGAAGGAGTTTAGAAAGCAAGGGGGTCCAGTCTGAACCTCGTGACCAGCTGGGAGCAGCAGTTAGTGGGGCAGTTGAGCAGGTTGGATCTGGAAGGTGCCTTAGCTTGCACAGGTGGGGTGCAGTAGCTGGGATTTGTTAGTTTAGCTGTAGTTAGAAGGTATATGCAAAAAGCAGACAGATCTGGGCTCTTGTCAAGCTGCCTGACAGCAGCCAGGTGACTTGCTTTACATCTCTTTTTTTTTTCAGTTTCAGAGCAACAAGCTGCATGGCAAAGGGCACAGAAGAAGGGAGCAGGGTGCTGAATGAAGGTGGGCAGGCATCTAGCATTGGAGTCTCGGCAGGACAGTTGGTGGTGCTGAGAAGCTTATGCTTCTCTGGCCTTATTTTCTGGGTGCAAATCCAAGTGTGAAGCGCGATATTATCACCAGAGAGGACCCTGGCAAGTGAGTGGTGGCTGCAGTGCTGAAGCAACAGGTCTGAGGTGCTGTGCTATGAAGAGGGACAAGCCGTGTGCCAAAAGGATACAGAGGGGAGTGGAGTGCCAAAAGGTGAGTCGGCTGATGGTGTTGGAGGGAAGATGCAGCTGGTGGCTGTGCTGACTGCCTTCTAGGTGTTGGGTTGTTTATTTTGGAGACACAAAGCCATGAGCCAAGCGGGACACGGGCACTGCAGGTGACTCGGGGAAAGTGAGCAATCACTAGTGGGCTGAAGTACCAGAGGTATTTCAGGTGTCACATTGTTGGTTGTTTTAGGAGCATCTCTTGGTTGTGTTCATAGGTGGTACACAAGCCCTCCTGGTCCCTTGGGGTCCCTGTCTGGTTGGTTCAGGATGGCTTTATGCTGTACATTGCATTTCCAGAGACAAACAGCAGCTTGACAGCTTGTGGATGGGACTCCAGCAGAGATTCAAGAAGGCCTAAGAGCACCTTCTGCATCCTTTCACAGTCAGCATGTGAGGGAAGTGATGGCAGGATTTCCCATCTCTGTGCTGGCCCCACATGCCAGCCTCTTCACCTGTGGTTCCAAACTGACAGCATGTGAGATACTCCTTTTCTCCTTCAGGTCTAAGAGTTTCCCAGTGTTTGAGGGACCTGCAACAGAATATGAGCTTTTCTATTGGGCTGACTAAATACCTGTGTAACACTTAGAGGCTGGCTGAAGGTTCACAGATGTATTTATAAGACTTACTTATATGAGAAAGCAACACACTTGTTGCTAATAAAGGAATTATAATACATTATTTTCACTCCATACTGTTGTCACAAGCTGCTGTCCTCAGACCCTGATCCCTTGGAGGATCTTTAGAGGAAATTATGCATATGAATAGGATCATCCTCCAGGAAAGCTGGAAACACTGTGGTTCATAAATGGAATTTTTTGTGGAGTAAAACTCGGACTTGTTGGGCAAGCCTTCATGGAAATACTTGAAAGAGGAAAATGACAACTTCCATTCCACCTTCACCCTGAGTGATTCTGTGGGGCTTCTGGGCGTCGCCTAGAAACAGGTGACATGACAATAGCCCCCCCTGTGACAACAGCACCTCAGAGAGCCCTGCCCTTGGAGGTCACCTTGGCACCGGTGTTCCCCCTGCCCAGAACACTTGCTGCGGTGAGGAGGAGGAGGAAGGCTGCAGGCTGTCCATCCCTCCCACTCAGTCTCGTTTCCCCCAGGCAGAAGGGCTCCCGTCCTCCACAGGACTGGATCCGTGTCTCTCTGGTCAGGGAAGCTAGTGGCAGATTTCCTCTGCCTCGTCCAGCTGCTGCGATTCTCCTTGGACTCGCCCGAGTTCAGGACTGCCAGCAGCACCAGGTCACCTCTGTGGCCACGGACATGGGGCAGACAAACAGGAAGATGAAAGCGGTCAGGGACAAAGTCTCCAAGGTAGAGGCTCTGGCCAGTCCCCTGGCTGCTCCCCTGCCCGATCCCCCTCCTGCAGGCTCTGTGCTGCCCGTGCGCTGCCCTTCGACCAGGGGCTGGGTTAGGCCTGAGCTCCTGGCAGCACGTGGGGCTTCCCCGTGGGAAAGGGATGGAGTTTTGGGGAGGAAGAGCTGGGGTCGAAATGCTGCTCCGCTTGCTCTGGCCTCCTCCCCACGTTGCCCCATCAGCAGGTGGTGGTGGGTCCCATCCAGCCCCCAGTGTCCCGGGCTCTGCCAGCTGGAGGCTCAGCACCCCGGACCTCCGCCCCTCCACCCTCCTCCGCCCCTCCCTTCCCTACTCCTGAGCTCCAGCCAGGCCCTGCCCTGGGGCTCACCCCCACCACCCTCCTCTCCCAGGACCAGGCTGTGTCCCCGCGTCTCCACCGGGAGAGCAGAAGGAGGGCGGCAGCGCGTGCCTGCTCTGAAGAGAACTCTCCGACCACCCCGGAGGCGTTTGCCTTGGTGAGCTGCTGCCAGTGCCCCCGGGAGGGAGCTGGGCCCTCACCCTCTCCTGGCCCCTCTCTCTCTTGCCCGGCCACCCCAGCCCCTGCCCCTGGCTGCGCGGTGGGCAGGCCCAAGGCTGCCTGCCCCTGTCGGTCTCTCTGGAGCTGGCTGCTGGGGGCAGGGGCTCGGGGGAGGGAGGTTTGGGGGCAGGGCCCGGCACTGTGCACCAGGAGATGGGTTCCAAACCCCGCCTGGGGCTGCTGCTCCCGAAAGGCAGGCGCAGCCCCTAGGGCTGGGAGGCAGCTCTGGCCCAGCAGGCCCGCAGCAGGGAATGCCATGGCTAGGGAAAACAAGGCCTTGCTGGCCTGGCCCGGGGGAGTCACTCGGGGGGGGGGTCGCTGGTCCCCTGGCTCCGGCTGCTGCAACTCTGCAGGCCCAGAGGCCAAAAAAGTGCTCGGGGACTGGGGAGGGGGGCTGTGGGCTGTGGCCACGGCACCCTGGGGGGGGTCTCTGCAGGTGGGCAGCCTTTGTCTATGGCCTCTCGAGAGGGGTACTGGAGTTCGGTCCAGTGAGGTGGCAGGTTGGGACAGGGGCTGGGGACAGGGCGGGGGGGCCCTGGGGTCTGTCCTCACTGCTGCACGGCAGCCAGTAACCCTGCTCCCTTTTGCCTCCTCTGCCCAGCAGGGCTCTGGGGGCCAGGCAGCCCCCACTGAGCCTGCCACGTCGAACGTGGACACCCAGTGCCAGCCCACGCTGGGGACCACCATCCCAGGGAGGAAGAGAGTATCTGAAGGCACCCAGACCACCATCACCATCCTAGGGATGAAGAAGGTGTCCCAAGGCACCCAGGCCTCCAACCCAGGGATGAAGAGAGTGTCCCGAGGCGCCCAGACCACCATCCCAGGGATGACGAAGGTGTCCCATGGCACCCAGGCCTCCATCCCAGGGATGAAGAAGGTGTCCTGTGGCACCCAAGCCACCATCCCAGGGATGAAGAGAGTGTCCTGTGGCACCCAGACCTCCATCCCAGAGATGCAGCCAGGGTCCTGTGGCGTGGAGACCAGCACCCCATGTATGCAGCCAGGGTCCTCCCTGCAAGGCCTGCCTGGCCATCAGCAGTGCCAGAAGGAGGTGAGCTGGCAGCAGTCCCCAAGGGGGCTGTTGTATGCTGCAGGCCTTGGGTGGGGCGGGGACAGACAAAGGACCCCTGTGCTGGGTCGAGGCAAGGGGCCATGCCCTGACTGTGTCATTGCTGTTTTTCTCAGACCAGGCATCTGAAGGATGCCCTTGGAAAACTGGGGGTGGCTGGAGCGGAACAGAACACGGATGTCAGTGATCAGATCAGCCAGGAACTGGGGTAAAGGATGAGAGAGGGTTTCTTACCCCATGGGTCTTTGAGGGAGGCTGGGATGGCTGGGAGCAGCCTGCTTTGGGGGTAAGAGACACCCCCTGAGAAGCCCCACAGAGCCTAAGCCTGCCCATGCCCCCCTCTGGCTGCTCAGGTCCATGCTGCCGGAGGTCAAGCAGGAGCCAGGAGAGCAGCAGGACCAGAGCAAGGCCACGCTCGAGCAGTTGGTCGAGACGGTCAAGCAGCTGCAGGAGCAGGTGGGGCTTGGGGGTAGAGCGCTCCCAACACTCGCCAGCTGAGCAGGGTGTTCCTGGCCGGGGTCCTGGCCAAGTCCCCTGGCTGGTTGGGGCCATCGAGCCTCCAGAGCACCCAGACGTGTTGGCCACATCCATCCTATCTCAGAGCCGATTCCTTCTCCCCTTCCTGCAGCTGGACAGGCTGTCGGCAACAGTGGAAGGTGCAGGGCAGGAGCAGAACCAGCTGCGTGTGACGGTGGAAGGTTTGTGGAAGGAGAAGGAGGAGCTGTGGGCGATGGTGGAAGGTGTGGGGAAGGAGCAGGGCCAGATGAGGGCAACAGTGGAAGGTGTGGGGAGGGAGCAGGGCAAGATGCAGGAGACAGTGGACGGTGTGGTAAAGGAGCAGGCCAAGATGCAGAGGACAGTGGAAGGTATGGTGAAGGAGCAGGCCAAGATGCAGGGGACAGTGGAAGGTGTAGTGAAGGAGCAGGGCAAGATGCAGGGGACGGTGGAAGACTTGGGGCAGAAGCAGGATAAGCTGTGTGCGACTGTGGAAGCTCTGGAGAAGGATCTGGACAAGCTCCTGGAGGCGGCAGAAGGCTTGTGGCAGGAGGAGGACGAGCAGTGTGTGATGGTGGAAGGCTTGGAGCAGGAGCAGGCAGAAGAGCCGATAGAGGAGCCGATAGAGGAGCAGATAGAGGAGCAGACAGAGAAGCAGGAAGAGGAGCGGATTGCGGAGCAGATAGAAGAGCAGGAAGAGGAGCAGGCAGTGTGCACCTTCCCCAACACGGACACCAGCGCACAGCTGGGGAGCCCCATTGAGATGTACAAGAACTTCCAGGAGCCGGTGGAACCCTCCATGTCACACCAGGCGGCGGGCAAGGTGAAGAGGAAGCCGCCAAGGAAAAGCAAGGTATGAAGGTGCCAGTGTGGGGCACTTGGAAGGGGGCTGCCAGGACCCCCTGGCTCATTGCGCTTGCTGCCCCCCAGGCTGGCCTGTACAGGTCAGCGCCAGCCATGCGAGTCCTGGGCAGAGTGACAAACACCCCTTGGCCTTTGGGTGCTCAGTGGCAGAACTGGCCTGGGGGAGGGAGGCTTTCCAGCCCAGCTGCAGGTCCCTCGCCAGGCCCCTCTGCAGCCCCCCCGGGTCCCTTTGGCAGGGGGCACCGACCCCATGGGGGAAAGGATGGGGCAAGCGGGGAGCCGCTTCTCCCTCTGCCCCGACACAAGCTGGCCCTGCCCTCCTGCCTCCGTCCTTTCCTCAACGCTCTCCTGCCTTTCCCCGTTGCTAGAAAGGCAAAAGAGCTGCCCTGGCCGGCGTAGACAGCCTGAGCCACTTGGAGGCCAGGATGGAATGGCTGATGGCGAGAGGTGAGAAGCTCTCCCAGATGCTGAACCAGGAGCAAGATCAGACGGAGCAGATGGACTACAGGGTGAGTGGCTGGTTGTCCCCACCACCCAAAATTGGTCCCTTTGGGGCCTGGCAACCAAAGGCAGCATCCCTGCCAGGGTCTCCCCTCCTGGCTGTGCCCCCCTGGGGGACTAAGATGTCCCATCCCGGGGCGGCTGGCTGAGGGTGTGTGCGTCAATCCCCAGCTCCCGGACCAGCTGGAGTGGGAGACTTCCCGTCAGCAGCTGAAGGAGCTCGGGAGGGCCATGGAAACAGAGGCCGACGATGCGACTGGGATTACGCAGTGAGTAGGATGGGGGCAGCGGGCAGGGACCTGCCATGGCCACAGCTCCCCGGGACCATGGGGACAGCTGGGCTGGGTGGGTGGGGGTCTCCTGCAGCAGTCAGAGGGGAGCTTGGAGGGATGGAGCCCAGCAGGGGAAACCTCCCGGCCCTCGCCCTGGCGCAGGGTGACGCACGGGGTGCTGTGGTGCTGGGTGCTGAGCACCCCTGTGCCCCATCCCACAGGGGGCAGGAGAGCAAGTCTGGAAAGCCGAGGGTGCCGCAGGACTGTGGGGGCCTGGGCACCCTCACCTGCCCGTTGCAGAACCTGAGAGACCTGAAGCCCCTTCCACCCATCGCCCAGGGGCCGCTCCAGCCCCCCAGCAAGGTAGGGATGAGGGAGAGAGGGAGGGAGGGGAGATGAGCGGGGCTGGAGGGGGATGCTGAGCCTCCGCAGGGCTCGGTGCCTCAGTTTCCCCAGGGAGAGCTGGGGATGGGCAGGTTACTTGGAAAGGTGGGCTTGGGCCCCAGTGTTCAGCTGGCCTGCATTCTCCTTCCCAGCAGGATGGGCCTGAGCTGGTGGTCCAGGACGGGCACATGGACAAGGGCCGATGGGACAGGCGGCTGCCTTCAGTCGCGGGCAAACGCTCTCAACTCCCGGTGCTGAGGAGGATGTGAGCGGGCAGCTGGAACCGGCCGCGGTGAAGGGCTCGGCCCCATCCTCGGTGCCCTGCCAGGGACATCCTCCTGGCCCAGAGAGAAGGCAGGGACTGCTGGGCTTCAAAAAGGGGTGTTCTGTTGCTGTTGTTGTTGTTGTTGTTGGTTGTTTGTTGGTTAGTTAATTTTCAATTAATAAATAAACACTTTAGAACAGTTTTCTTCTTGTTACTTTTGTTTTGGTTTGTTTTTTTGTTGTTTACTTGGGTTTGTTTTTTAGCAAGATTGATTTGAAAACCAGAAAAAACCCCAGCTCTCCCTTCCCCAGGAAAGGGCCATGACTTTTTCCTGTTGTCCACAACCTCAGTTCCTCTGAAAAGAAACAAGGTTTGTATTCCAAAGCTAGTTAGACATTTTC